>OX403584.1:11373262-12746525 GCA_948107665.1 Lomographa bimaculata
ACCGCACACGTTGTGTGTGTACATTTCGCACACATCGACGGTGAACCGTTGTAAGTTATACCTACTGGTGTCTACCTCAACGAACTGTCTACCATCTATATACCTAATTTCATCCAAATTCGTCCATCCAAAACCGTTATAGAAATACATACTTAGTTTTAAATACTCTACTCTTACACAAGAGCTTTTGAATTTACGAGTATAATATTAAATATGACATTCAATACATCCATGCCAATACTCTTATCATTTTAAATCTTCGAGTAAGAAATCTTTACAAAATTCATATTTCCGTTTTCATTCTTCAAAGTTTCTAGGAGCCCGACCGCATATAAGTTGGTCGTTTATTCTTTAAACCAGCGGAGTTAGTGAGGAGCAATATTTTTCTTTATAACTTTGTGATTCAAACTTTCACATGGAATATCTATGATCCATTGATCATATTATTATCTATGTACTTATAGTCGTGTCCCACGCTTTGCCCAATGAGTGATACAATTAATAGACGATGAGAGCGATATATAACACCAACTTTTATAGTACATAGACATTTAAATAAATAGCCACTCTGGATACGACGCAATAAAGTTACAATTAACATAAACATATACGCTTTCACACTCAAAGCTCACACCAAGTGCCGAAAACCTTTATATCACACACACAAACACACCCAAAACAAGAAACACAAATTTACCTTGGAGAGAAAATTTGTGAATCTACCGGGAATCAAACCCGATACCCGCTGCTTAGAAGACAGACGCGCATCCCAGTACGCTAGCGAGCAATTCAGCTGGCAGAGCGTTGAATTGATTATACTTCATCATTATCATCAGCTTGTATCGACCCAATGCAGGGTTTAAGCCTCCTCACCCTTTTGCCACTAACCTCTGTTTTGCGCTGATATACTTATATTTACTTAACGCCAAAACGTATATATTATATGATGCAGTAAAAAATCTTAACCAGACCAAAGTACTTTAAACTGAAAAAAAAACAGGTATAATTAATTTTGACTGACCATGGTGGTCAAAAGTAGTTTTGTCTGAAAATATTGGTTAATAGAGCTTTTGACTACAAATTTGCGGTCATAAATTGTTTTAACTGATGCTGATGCTGATGATCTCATTATCAAAATGTAAAATACATAGCATTCCAAAGGTCAATTGATTTGCAAGTTCTATAGCAATTTATTTTTTTATATTAATTATATGAATTGCAATGCTAATAGCATTGCAATTCAGAGAGGCAATGCCGCCAGCATGGTGGGAACGCTACCCACTGGTAGTGGGCTTGAGCAATTGAATGATGTCTTGTAGGTAACTTAGGTCTTTGCTGTATATAGTTAGTTTAGTTTAAAGAAATATAGGCGATTGGCCTGTAGATATTTGATAATTTCTATAGAATTTATATATTTCAATGGTCGTAAAATACAAATGTGTGTTTTTTTGTTGTCTTTATCGACCTCCTTAACTTCTTAGGAGCTCAGACCTCATCGTAGATATAAAAAATATAGTAAAGTAATGGAAAAGTGTTCATCATCATCGACCACATCATTACTTGTCATCAGGTGAAAGGCTTGTGTACTCGTATAAGAGAAAGAAAAGTTTTTGTAGAACTTAGTGCGGAGCAGAGAGTTAATAATGCAAAATCTAAAACGCTACTTTTTCACTTTCAGGCCAAGCCCCGAGCTTAGTGGTTTCATTTATGTTAGAATTTGAATATAGGAAAATTCGATGCCAGTATTATATTTTCGTAATTAGGTATGTAGTACGAAATCAATATACTGTGGTGAGTGAGCTCACAATAGTTGAAAGTTAGCATCAATAACCAGACCCATTATACCCACGTAAGCCGGCTTTGCTTCATGAAAGCATAAAATAATATGTTCTTCATTATTTAGTGATGCGAGCAGCGTCGAACTATCGAACAGAATGAAACAATGGCTGCTATTTCTGCCTCGAAACAATTTACACGGACAATGGTTACTACAATATTCTATAGTCAGCTTTAATTACGCTTCATAATACTATTATACCTTGTACCTAGGAGGTACTCGACTTACGTAGTGCTTTTGTTGTTTATTGAAAAGGATGTGGAAATTAAATACTATTATTGACTGAAAAAATGCGAGTAAGTAGTACTCGTAAGTCTGCATAATATTCAGTAGAACAAATGGCGATAGAAGTCTCACTAATTCAGTCCGCTGAACATTTTGTTTTAGAAGCGACTAAACGGTTTTTTTTCGATTGGCGTGAATTAAAACAATGGCGTTGTCGATTCTGTAATATTTTCTAAAACTTATGATTCTTCGAGTGTTTGTACAATAATCGTAACTTCTTAACTATTAATTGCTCGTGGCCTTGTAGAAGAGGCAAACCATGTATGTTGTTGCTCCATAACTTAAATCGTTTTTTTATGTCGTTATGAGACGACACGAGCAAGTCACTCGCCTGACGATAACCGTCGCCACGTAGTGGCCACCCCGCTCAGATTTTTGAACTAATATAATACGAACTCCTGCGCAGCAAAGCACTGCGCTCGTCACCCTGAGATATTAGATGACAAATCCTTTGAAGTTCCAATAAAGTCTCTAATACTTGACTAAGGTTGGATGTTGCTACTTGACTGTCACTAGTCACTTGGACTATATTTATGAGATACTCAATTATACTTGGGAAATATTCATCACTAGACACTGGCTTAATGCACGAGTCTCATACAAGTGCTCGTCTGTATGAGACTTAAGGTCCTCGCGGCCTTGCGCCGCGTTAAGATGTTTAATTATTATATATTTATATTTATTTATTCAGTTTTTTTGGGCGGAATTTTTCTAAAATACTTTACTGAGCCTGAGTTAGTCCTTATAACATCAGCTATCTTCTAGTGAAAGTCTCGTCAAAATCGGTCCAGCCTTTTCGGGGCTTAGCTAGAACAAACAGACAGACACAAACATTTTAAAAATAGTTTGTTGTTATAAGTACCGTATCCTTCTACTTTCATATGCATTTCGAAATAAACTGTTATTTTGACATAACAAAAAGACGCTAAAATGTATTAAGGTATTTGTATAAGTAGATTTGATAAGTAGAAAGAAAAAAGCTCTGAGAGTGGTTTCTTTTTGATAATATATGGAAACACTAGCCGTGTCCCGCGGCTTTGCCCGCTATTATCAAGTTAAAAAGTAGCATAAGTGTTAATCCTAGGCATAAGCTATGTACATTCCAAATCCGTCCAGCCGTTAAAACGTGAAGAGGAAACAAACATTCTTACACACTTACACATACTTTCGGATTTATAATATTAGTAGGATACTTGTTTAAGGAGAATTAGGATTTTGGCAATATAGAGTTGGCTGATACAAACTTCATTGCCTCCATCTTATAACATGACAATTTGTATCAAAACTTCATTGCCTCCATCTTATAACTTGACAATTTGATCTCGTCTTGGCTCTATAAAATAATGTTGCACCAAACTCTTACTGAATTTTCTCCGAAGTAATGAATCCCCAGCCGTTGCCCCCGTCTAACAGCAACATAATAATATTATTCTGTGATATTGTTTCTCTTCACAGATAATTGAAAATGGAAACTTCACTCTATAAACGATAATAAGCTCCTTGACTTAAGTATCTTTAGAGCAATAGGTTTGTTTCCTGTCTCGATGCTATAGAGCTCGGATAAGAAAGATACTGTGGAAATTTCAAGTGTTTATTCGGATGGAAATTCTGACAAAAATCAAAACTATTTTACATGCTTTCATTTAACTTGCATGTATCTATGTACCTACCATATGTATGTACCTAACTATGTTTTTGGTTGGGTGGAATCTTGCAAATCAATTTTGAAGCAGATATCTTCAACCGATTGAGCTGAAATTGTGTATTCACGTTTAGTTTGGATGACAATGCATGGTTAGCTGTGTAACGTCGTTCTAAATCGCGTTCTAATGGCGGAACACGCAAAATGGCGGACAAGTTATTTTTAATGCACTCCTAAAATATGGGTATCAATTGTAAAGGGCTTGCTGAGAATAACTCGAAAAATAAAATGACGTCACTCTAAATCCAATATGGCGGACTACTAAAACTTGTTTTTAAAAAAGTTTTACAAAGATATTTTATTCAATAATTAAAGTGAAATAGAACTAATCATACCATTTTCAGTAACGCGATACAGAGTACAACTACAAACCAAATGAACTCAATCCTGAAGGGCTTACTTGACACCATCAAAGAATTGAAGTATACAATTACAGGGGCAGCGGCCGTACCACCACGTCTTACCATATAAAGATAAGCATAAGATAAAACATAAACGCTTTCACACTCACAGCCCCACAAGAAGTTCAATATCTTGTGTCATCAACATTCACATCACTCCCTTAACCAGAAACACAAATGTCCCTTGGAGAAAAAACTTGTGTTCCCATCGGGAATCGAACCCGATAACCCTGCATAGAAGGCAGAGCGCACCTTACTAAGCAAACGGGCGAAAATACTTTGATGTTGATATATTGAAATATGTCACTTAATATTGAAGTAAGACTGCTCTAAGACGTTATGGTAGACACAAGATATTGTGAAACATAACAAAATTCAAGTCGACGAACTGTGGAGGGTATCATTGAGTAGACATCACTCTAATATTATAAATCCGAAAGTTTGTGTGTAAATGTGTAAATATAATATGTTCGTTTAATGAAATTTATATATTTATAATTATAATAACTGGGATTAGGTAACACATGCCTAGGCTACTTTTCAACCGACTTCAAAAAAGGGGGTTCTAGATTCGAATGTTTTTTTTTTTTTTAATTTATGTTACGCGATATCTCCGCCAATTATGAATCGATTGTGATGTTTTTTTTTTGTTTTATAGAGTATACTTCAGTTGTAGGCCCATATAAATTTTATCGAAATCGGTCAAGCCAAAACCGAAATATAAGCGATGTAGTCGGTAAAACTTAAAAGCCGCGGGGCACGTTTTACTGATCCAAAAAAATGATGTTACACAAATACACTAAGGAATCGGTTCAAGATGGCAGTAAGAGTAACTATGTGAGCTCTGTCTTTCACACTAAGAAATTAAAAGAGATAACTAGTAGCAGTATGTATGACTTGTAACGCACAATATTTATGGTATACGCGCGAACATTATTGCGAACCGATTGTTGGTACACTGCTGTCTTGTACTGGATATGTATTATATATTTGATGAACGTCTTTATAAAATATATAAAATTTAAACGGCTCGACCGATTTTTATGAAATTTTGTGTGCATATCGGGTAGGTCTGAGAATCGTTCAACATTTTTTATACCCTAAAGAGTGTATGTGTGCAGCATTATTTATATGTATATGGCAAAACAACGTTTGCCGGGTCAGCTAGTATTATTATAATATTTATGTATTCATGTTAGATCACTCTTAAAACTAGGTACAGTGTGTGAAAACATTAGAATAGGTTCATACAAACATTATTTTTTTTTCCCACATTATCGTGCTAGCCTTGACCATTTTCTTTATTATTTTCCCACATCGACAAATGCACCGAAATAAACCCCATTACTCCGACGCCCCCGTCAATTAAAACAAATTTTACTCCAGTTAGGAAAAATTGTTGATTCGGAATCTGAAGTTGCATCTAGCTAAGTAGATATAAAATCTTATTTACTTCCTTCTGTGGTGCTAAAATTGCTTTAATTTACATCCCCCGTTCGTACAATTATCTATGAAATATTTTTGACATTAAATTAATATTCATTCGTATCAAATGTCAAAGGTAGATAGATTTATGACATTTGAATTCTACCATTTATACATAATTTGCTAGAGTGCTCAAATATTGTATACTTTATCAAGCGAAATAAGATTATACTCAAAATATTTTTCAGAAAACACCTTAGATATAAGTATGTTCTTTATTGTCAAGCATATACTGATGCTGGAATGAAATACATTGTCTTATTTTTATTACTAATACTCAAATTCACGAACCAATAGATTCCAGTACAAGGTGTCTAGTTACGGATGTTATGAGTATATCAATCTGTGGTTCTATTTGCGAATTGCGACGCAGTAGTTAGTAGCACTGATTACATAAAAGGAAGCACTTACTTGTTAAACCGATTACCAATGATGCGAGGGAAAATTTGCAGTGCTCAATGCCACGAGGGGACAGCTAGCTATTTATGACCCTACATCCTGCCTCGCACGTTGGTCGGGGTGACCGGGGTGTCAGGCACGAGGCTCTTGATAGCTCTGTAAATGCATCCGTGTGCGTCGTATTGTACGATTGTACCGCCTGGGACCTCGGGCTTGTGGGAACGGAGCAAACAGTTGTAACTATGAAGGCATATAGGTTCCCCTATATCGAAATTAGCGACTGCCCAATTTTATTCTCTCAGTTCCGGTGGTCTAGAGCACCTTTGCCTAGGTTAGTTTTTTGTTTTTAATAAGTTTTCATTGACCGAGCGATGCGAAGTTCTCGAAAAGTTAGCTCGGGGCTTGTACCGGCCGTCGTCCGTCCGTTTGTCCGTGGCTTCGAAACTAATTTAGTTTCTTTCTTGTAATTTTCTGACAGAAGGTCAAAAATATTGCCTTAAGTAGAAAACTGAAGTGAGAATTATATACGTAAATAAATTAATAGTACATGGATTAACGAACTTTGCTCGGTTTTTTCTTGAACCGGGGTCTTCTGGTTTCGGGACCGCCCGATTTCCCACCTGAGCGATATAACCTTCTAGACAGTCGCGAAATTTACCTTCGCATTATAATGACATAGTAGCAGTTTTTTATTGCCTGTAAACATGGATAAAATGACTTTGTCTAAAAATGAGAGCTAGATCGATTTATCTCCCCCGAAACCCCCTACATACATACTACATGCATACTACATTTCATGAAAATCGTTGCAGCCGTTTCCGAGATTCATATTATATAGATAGAAGTAACAATGGTATTAGATGAGATGAAAGGGTCGTCCATTTGTTAACTGTGAATAAGCAAGTATTTGACTTAGTGGTCAAATGCTGTAAGATAGAAGATTATTACGAATAAGTATACCGGTTAGGGCACGACGCTGGCAATTTGTTCCACTCCTTCGCTGTAAAACGACATCATATTTTGTATTTATTATATATATTGATATTTAAGCCACCATGTAATGAGTATGCTTTATCAATAAGTAGTTCTTTTAAAATGTTATTGAGTTTATTTTCATTCGTTTTAATGGAATCGGGTAGATCATTATAAATTCTAATAGATACCACTAATGGTCCTTACAAATGAAGTTCAAGGCGGGATTATCATTACGATTGACTCGTCAAAATGTTCATTGATATATGACTTTGATTTTGCATGACCTTTAGAAGAGCAAATTCATTGTATATCAGTGAAGACTCCATTCAGGCAATTGAGTGGAGTGTCTACAAATATAGCTAACCGCGCTCTGATTTTAAAATGATCGTAGCAAAGGACTGCGTGAGAAGAAAACATGATATACCTACCTATCTTAATATTGACCGACAGTCAATTATCTTTTGTCTATAATTTAGGCTTGTTAAACGTACTTATAATACCTATACTTAGAACGGATTTAGGCTTACCTTCTTTATGTACATGTTTATTTTTATCAAAATAACTATCTAATAATCATTAAATGACGCGAACTCTATGATCATGTACCTACCCTAAAACCAAACCTGGCTACAATATCAATATATATTCATAATTATAATTACATTTATTGATAATAAGAATATATTTTAAGGTATGCTTATACTGTACTTTATGAGCAGAATGTACGCCAAATGAAAAATTTTACATTTATTTATGGAGTTTATTTATTTATTTAATATAGCACTGCCACATCATACATATTATTGTCAAAACTTAAAATTAAATGTGCAATAAAGGAATTTTTTGATATACATGACTCTCTTGGCGTGCCTATCGTTTGCCACAAGTATACTCAAAAAGCAAGAAAAATTTAATAACATAAATAAAAATAGAAGGAATACTTGAAATAATCACAAACAGTTAAAGGAATTTAAGGCATAGACAGAGTAAAAATAAGTTTAACAAATTACTCCACCAGAAATATGGACGATTTATCAACATTTATTATGTAATTAGTACCATTAAATTCAGTACCTATGTTAGTAAGTACCTTGAAAATGATTCAAGAAGAAAAGACAATAAATATAGATTTTCACAAAAAAACTTTCTAAATGTGGGTACAATAAAACTAAAAAAATATAATCTATATAGTTTCTGCAGGAAATTATTCATGCTACATTTTGGTGTCTAGGCTTAGAGCCTTAAAAATATTTTTGGTGGCCGTCTAAATTATACCCCATTTATATTTGTGTTATATGGATTGTCTCATAGTATTCTCGAAAAGAAAGAAATGGAACCAAATTTCACGGCCGATGCTCATTTGGGTTATGCCGCTGAGCTCCATGAAATAGTGGACATCGCTCCACGACCACTTATTCTGACTTTTAATTTAAATAATATAAGCCAGTACATTTATTCCACAAGAATATTATTTAGTACAGACAGCAAGTAAAGCTCAAAAAAATTGGTATGATACGTTTTGCTTACTTGAGGCGTTTCTAAAAAAAGATACAAACAAAACATGTTAAAAAGATAAAGACCAACATAAGCAGCAGCAGAGCTGTCAAACCAACACATAACAAGGTTGCGTTTTCTCGGCCAATCTGAAGAAAATCTCAAACAAGTTAACAGAGTCTACTGTTGTATTCAACTTTAGGATAATGAGTAAATTAGTTGCACCAGATGACTTTGGACTTGAAAGATGTATTTTTTTTTGTTTATTAGATTTGTGAATTGTTTTTAGATTAATCATCCAAATATAAACCTGTGATTTATTTGTACATATTAAATACACCAATTAGTATTATTGATATAAAACACTTTTGGAGTTTTGCTGCGTAAGTGAAAAAATGGCGTTGTTGATTTTGTATAATTTTCCAAATCCTGTGATTCATCTAGTGTTAATGTGTTAATAGTGGATTAGTATCTGTTAATCCTTAGTAAACGTGCATAAGTGTAGGCAAGTCATACAAAATTTAACAATGTGATTTTCGCATTTGCTTCAAAACTTCAATAGAAGTTCTTGTAAAGTTTCTACCACTTTACTAGGGCATGATTTGACTATGACTGGGCCTTGACTCTTTTACTGACTTAGACTGTGACTTGTGACAAGGACTTTTAATATAAAATACACTTGAAATATATATTAACTTGTCACTGGCTAAATGCAAAAACTTGCGGAGCCTAAACAAAAAATATGAATTATAAAACACTATTTAATATTTTTATAGCAATATAAAATTCTATCAGAGAACCTGGTTGAGGCGACGTCTGATCAAAATGCTGGTACTTATCTGATTCAACGTATTAGCAATGTAATTCATAGAGGCAATGCCGCCAGCATGATGGGAATGCTACCCTTTGGTAGTGGGATTAAACCACTTGAGTTACCTATAAACTCAATTCCATAATAAACAAGGTGGAGGAACTTCTAAACGTCTAAAGAGTCCGCCTAGAGCGAGCGGTACCTATCTCCCCTTATCCAAATAGCCGCATATCGAGGCTGCGCTAATGGAGCTGATACCCACTCAAAATTCATACCAAGTAATATTACAATTATAAATCCGAAAGTTGTGTGTGTACGTATGTTTGTTCCCTTATTACGCTGTAATGGCTGAACGGATTTGTATGGAATTTGGAAAGTACATAGCTTATGTGTTATTACGGCACCAAAACTATCATTTACTTACCATCAAAATCGGTTTATTCGTTTCGCATAAGGACACGTGGTAACAAACATTCACACACATACACACACAAACTTTCGCATTTATAGTATTAGAGTTAGGATAGTATAGAATATTATACATATACAATAGTTGACAGTGTTTATACTGGACTTTATAATATACGACACCTTAAGTCTTAGGAAGAGTAAATAAACAACAGTAGAAGATGTAAATCCCATTCTTCGATTTGCGCGAATAACATAAAATGTCAAGTAAAATGGTTACCCAATGTTCTCTACAAGCACTCCTTACTATAGATACAGTTTCTATAAACTATTTTCAGACTGTACTGCTGCAGGAGCCCTACAGTTAGTATGTTTGTACAGTTGCCATACTCGGTGTGGGTGATTGTGTAGAAATTGCATTGCGCTACCGACACTCTGAAGAGGACTCAATTTCAAGTTCCAACCAACTGCCACCGGACACCACATTTGTAACATTTGCTAGAATCAATTTCTTATCCATTCATATATTTATTAAATTCACTTTTATCTTTGAGCTATATTAATATAGTAATATATGAATATTAAATAATATATTAAGTTCGGTATAGCTTGAAAGGGCTGCTTAGCGAAGTTGGTTACGCGTCTACCTTCTAAGCACATTATTCTGTCGGGTTCGATTCCCGGTGTTTCCTCATCGTGTTTCTGGTTCTGGGTGTAATTGTTTGCTATATACAATGTTTCCGGCATCCAAGACAAATCGTCGTACTTAGTGTGGGGCTGTGAGTGTGAAATAGTTTATAAAAGAATTTATGTTTGATGGATCAATTCCTTTGTTCGGAGCTATGAGTGTAATGGATCGTTACTAACACTCACGACCTCACACTAAAAACTGTTCAAAACCTTTACAAAAGTTTTACACATTTTATTTAAATATTTTAGCCGATCACATTTACATCACACACAGTGGTGCTAATTCTGTTGAGCACCGAACTAACCTAAACTAAACTAAAAATAAACTAATTTTAAGCACCGAACTAACCTAAACTAAACTAAAAATGAACTAATTTTAGTCAAAGAGTACCTAAACGCTATTCTTTCAAGTATAAGATCACATTAAAAATAATCCAGATCCTTTTCATGCAGACTAATTTGAGTTATTTTTTTTTATTTTTAGTCTTAATTTGACGTAAAACATGTACATCAGAATAAGAATTTGGTCATTTTCACTAATTAGAGTAACTAAACTAACTGAGTCCTGTCAAACTAAATTTTAGTCTAATCTTGCATTTTCTGAATAGGTTTTGGACTAAAGCAGGACTAAAACTAATTTTAGGCTAGTTTAGTCTAATTCTGGACAACAGAATCGGCACCATTATCTCACTAAACCTTCAGCACATATGTCTATTAGGAAGAAATTTGTGAATCCTCCGGGGATCGTACCTAGGACCAAAGGAACCAAAAACTTGCCCACTGCACCAACTGGAACGTTACATTTTACAAATATAATTAAAACTGCTCAGCCTACATAACAGCATGATAGCAAATAATTAAAACCAAGCAAAGCTTCAAAAAGCCGACTTCACTCCTTTATATTTATTATCCTCGATCAGATCATGACTTTTTTTTCCGGGACCAACTTCACACCAAACAAAGACAAAGCCAACACGAGTAGGGGCCGCGCTCGCGCTCGTCAGCGTCCTTTCGCAGTGTTCGCGCCATTCGCATAGATATAATTATAAATTATATTATATTTTGTAAACAAATAGGTATCTCAAGACTAATCAGAGTTCATGCCTACTTTACGTGTTTATTGAATTTAATGCACGCTGCGAACATTGATTTATTTAAGGAAAATGTAATTATTAACAGACCAAGAGCGTGTCGGGACACGCGCAATGTAGGGTTCGTAGCTGCCTATCACAATAATCTGGACTAAAAAGAATGTTCAATAGTATTTGTACGAAATGTTTACTTCTCCAAGTACATTTTATAAGTTAGTCGATCATCACTCGTAAACTTGTAGCTATGATAGTTTTCCTTTTAACTTCGTTATATATAGGTACTGCTACCGTGTTTTTTTTCACATACCTATACTTTATGTATATTCATGCCAAATAACAGCTTTCATGCAAATTAAATCGTATCCATAGGTACCTACTTATTGTTTTGTTATAATATACATTTTACATAGGTACCTATAAAACTTAAAGATAGTGACAACGCTGCATATTCGGCTAGAGTAGGCATTTGAATCTCCTACGGGCTTAGAGTTGACATCCTTTTTTGTTTTAACTATGATCCTACCTCGGGTTTCTTCATTGTTTTGATTTAAGTTCTTGTAGAACAACCTCAACTTCTTATGAGTCAGGGAAGGATAAGGAAGGAACATAATATACTTGTCGTTCGCGCAGAACTGAGATCTGCGCCTACATTTTGCCGCACAGAGAAAATCTTTTGAGGTTGCTTGCTTATAACTTTTTTTTTCATTTAAATAATTTTAAATGTCATTTCTGGCTTTGGGCCGTAGATTTACATATTCTGAGAGAATTTGATGTCATTCGCTTAAATGGTTAAACGCTAGATGCCTCTGACAGACGGACGGACAGACGGACGGACTGACAAAGTGCTGAATGACCCAAGTCAACTTAGAGATCTCTTAAGTCTCTTTACGACGACGACGTTATAAACAATCGTTGATTTCCGGCAGGCTTAGCTAATATTATGTTTAGAAATTCCATGCGTTCATTTTGGAAACTACTGAACTATCATTAGGGTTATTGATCTATGTAACTTCACATTTTTTTCCAAATTACACCCGTGCGAAGCCGGGGCGGGTCGCTAGTTAGTATTATTGTAAAAACGTTGCATGCTTAAATCAATTTTCCTAACCTTATTAAGTTATTACGCCTTCTATATTTTCACAATTACAAGAGGTGCGGCACGAAAGTGAAACAGTGACTTTTTTATGTCGTTGATAGACGAGAAGAGCAAGTCGCTCACCTGATGGTAAGCGTCACGCTTGCCCATCACAGTACAGTGCCACCCAGAGATTTATTATATATATTTATAGTACTAGGTACCTAGTTAATGTTTGATATTAATTTACTAAGTCACCAAAATCACTGTTTTTAGACCTATTTTGACCCAGGGTCTATCTCATAAACGGCTGCACATTGAATGCTGAGACATACATATAATATCCGTTATATCCTCTACTTGAATAACATATACAAACATCAAACAATTATTATAATGAAAAAAAGTTATAAGCAATTAACCTCAAAAGTTTTTCTCTATTAGACAAAATGTAGGCGCGAGATCTCTGTTCGGCGCGAACGACTAGTTATTGAAGTTACGCCGAATGCAAAGTTTTCGCTATTGATATGCTAAATTAAATCATGCGATTTGCTTTGCTAAGAAACCGCCATTCTCGCTTGTGCCGAGAGCGCCATCTCTTGGCACCGATTGTCTGCTATTTCAAGACGAGGGCTACCCAACCAACACATTCGATGCGTAGCGGCGTTTTTCCACACAATACTTATCTGCTGTGGTTTTATCTCGATGTTCGATGGAGAGGTGAGACAGCTTTTATTTCGTTTCCTGGCACAAAATCTAGATGTCGCTGTTTACTATAATTAAAGTACAGCCAAATATACTCTTCGTCAAAACCCTATCACAAGCTATAAAACTTAAAGTACTTTATTTTATGAAATCTCTACGTCGACAGATATTATTGTAGAAGCTAGGGGGAATGAAGCACTCTAGCACAAAAAATATACACCTATTCAAGGACTGAAACCAACAGCCCACTCACACTATCTCATTGTGGCATTTTTGAATTTATTCCATCCATTTAATCTTAATTTCATTGAAGCATTACTGTGACATGTAGTAAGTTTTATTTAGGTATATTTAGCGCCCCAAGGCGACAACTACACACGATGTGCAACATTCATCACGAACAAATTAATGATACATTGTTCACTATAAAATCTTCGTGAAATATATAAAATTGCGCAGACTCTACTTAATGGTAACATGGAAAGGAGATGGAGAGGGCTTGATTCATAGATCGTATATCGTAATCTATGGAGTGTAGAATGAGTTAAATAGCCTCTCCATCATAAATTAGCAACCATTATCTTTGTAAATTAGTCATTGATTTTAGTGACCGAACCTATACGCCGCAAATGCCTTTATGCAACACTAGCCGTGCCCCGCGGCTTCGCCCGCTATTATCAAGGTAAAAAGTAGCCTACGTGTTAATCCTAGGTATAATCTATATACATTTCAAATTTCATCCAAATCCGTTCAGCCGTTAAAGCGTGAAGAGGGAACAATCATACTTACACACTTACACACAAACTTTCGGGTTTATAATATTAGTAGGATTGCATTATTTATGACTAGCCATGCCCCGCGGCTTCGCCCGCGTTTATCAAGTTAAAAAGTAGACTATGTGTTAATCCTAAGTGTAAGCCTTTGTACATTCTAAATTTCATACCAATCCGTTAAGCCATTAAAGCGTGAAGAGAAAACAAACACATTTACACATTTACAACACACAAACTTTCGGATTTATAAAATTAGTCACGACATATTTTTTCCCCTGTGATGTTTGTGCAAGTAACGGTGCCACGCTGTTGCAACGCAAATTACCCTACACGTTGTCGGGGATGTAGGTTAGTACCAAAGGTAACTGAATTAGCTAAATACTTCAGTAGCCATCGTCCGTTGTCACAACAGCTACTACTAGGTAATAAAGGTAAGGCGTGATCGAGACAAAATGAACAAACAAATCCCGCTCGGAGGTTCGCCACCAAGACAACATTATCTTCGTGACGAATGTCCTTACAGATTCAATATTGTAGATTATATACTTTAATGACGACAGAATATTACACTGAAATCCTCATGAACATGAATTACTGAATTATCAGTTGCTATGACATTTATGGCGACTTAACTACTTGGATTACACTTATATAAATGGATATTACATTGACACATCAATTGAATAACCATATTAAATTATGTGACTGAATTATATTTGATTACATAAGAGAAAACTTAGATATTATTTAATTATATTTGAATACATAAGAAAACAAACTAACGTAGAAACTACAAATCATATTTACTTAAAACTACTTTCCTATAATAATCTAAACATAGTCGAAATACTTTAAACTACAATAGGTAGGTTAAGTTACGTTACATGTTTGTATATTAGCTCTAACTTACAACAATACAAGTGAAGTTGGAAATGTCATGTTCAAAATACATATTTAAATACGCTATCCTCACGAAGGGACAATAGTGAAATGCTTTCATCGAAACCAGCTCTCTGTTCTGTGGCATTATTTGTTGCATTTTCTCCTTGGTGTTCGCTTACACAATCATTCGAGTACACTAAAATTTTACTACGGTAAATACCTAATGATCATCTTACAATTTTAAATAGCCAATATTGCTTTTGGCGGTTTGTAATTACCTATACTTGTTCACGTGCTCCGTTATTCTACAACTGGTTATTCTATAACTGGTGAGAGATACGCTATCATACGTTTATATGGGTGTGACATCCAGCTTGTTTGAAAACGACAATCTTGGCAACACTGAAACAGGCTTCTCTGAATGGTGTGATTGAATAGCCCCTTAATTCCACAAAGCATGAGATTTCCGCCGATGCATTACATTACAACCCCCGCCGCTGGCGACCAATTAATGACGTGCGAACTACATACCTTCTTAACATATTAACATTTTCCTTACAGTTAAATTGCTTATCTGGCAGTGATAGAGCGGTTGCCACTAGCGACTTTGAGCTCGTTTATTCACTCGCTGAACGCCCCGCGTCGCACTTTGCGGTAGCTCCAGTGAAGGGCTACATCATATTATTTAAGGTGTTCATTTCAACGATTCATGTGACAAAGGCGTTCCGCGTGCGATATAACTCCTCCGTCGTCGTCTAGTGTAAAATCCGAGAACCAAAAACATACGACTCAACGAAAATCCCCTTTACATTCTACATATCGTATCCGATAATAGTTTATCAACTAGAAAGCCGACTCACGGCCCGCTGCTCGCGGCACTAACTCTACGGTCTCTTACCGACACTACAATCCTTAATTATAATATCCACTCGACCGACACAAAGATGTCTTCACGGATAGAATATCTATCTACATAATCATATCATAACGACAAATCGAAACACTACATTTTATTTCAGACAAATACAACTATTACCGGCCGTCGTCTCATTAACGTCAAACTGTGGCTTAACCTATAGAGAAAACGCGAAGACAGTAAGCAGTGTACTTACTACCAGCTAGGTATGTAACATTAAGCCTGTTTCAGTGACGAACGCCGTAACTCAGCCGAGGTAACCCCACGGACCAATATTCAATATCATAAATATATTAAGTCGGTCACTAACACAACCGCGACGAATGTTCTGGTAAACTGCAGTTAGATAAATGAATGAACGTCGACAGTCACCGACGGTACTCGATCGGGTGACAAGGGCTGTACACGATGTATAACAATGTTATTTCCCTATTGAAGCTCGTCAGGCATAGGTCCAGGCGAGATACGTACGTCTGTACTGACTACACCTTGCACCGTGAGGATAATTATAATCAATTGGACATAAAAATACATACACAATAATTCCAATAATTTTGAGTAATTTCGTTCCTAAACCTTAACAATAATACAATATCAAAATTTTATGGACTATGAATTATCAATAACATGAAAAAACAGTCTTCCAGGGTTCTATGACTATCAAAGATTAGTCAAATGTAAATTTTCTTTTGTAAAACCAATACAGTACATGAATCTCAAAACAGTCTAATCATTACATCAGTTCTATTCACTTCACTTAGATTGCAAATGAGCTGAAATTTGAGTTAATGTAATAAATCTAATTGAAATCAGATCTTTTTGGTATAATTTGTTCATTAAACGCCTGCCGCAGGCGAGTTCGTCGAATTCGTTCTTCTAACTAGAAGGCGTTACTCGAGTACACTAACAGCGCACCAGGTTTTATTTATCTTGAACCATAACTAAACTAACAATAATAACTAACTAAAAAGTCCATTGCGAATTTATAATAATGTTATATAATAATCAGTTATCGTTTGAATATTTTTAGTTTGATGGGCGTGTCCTAAAGAGAGGAACAATAAATCATTGAAAATCGCGATCGTCAGATATCGGAGATTTTAGAACGAACCACATCAATAGAAAAAATACTTTATTACCTAAACAAGACAGCTTCATTTTGAGCGTTTTGTCTCCGGAACAGTACAGGAATGTTACAAACGTTGCTTTTTCAAGAGCAATAGAACACGCCTATTCTATTTAGATGCAATGAGATTACAGTATAACTACATACTTCAATATCATAAGGATGCAAATGCATAAAGTCCACTACATTTACTCTTGTGAATAAAATCATTATCTAATATAGCAAACATCTAGATAATTATAATACTTACAAGATACCACATACAATGAAAAAGTAGAACGGAATTTAAAATAGGTAACGGAAAAATTAAATTATTTTATAAAAATGAGGATGACTTCTAAGCCTTCGATGAGACGACCCAAAATCAAGGGAAAACTATACAATAAGCAAATTAATATTACAAATAATCCCAATGTAAGAACATTATAATATAAAATCATATGATATTACAACAAGGTAAGGACGCATTGGCGTCGGAACTGAAAGCAACGGGAAAGACAAATGGATTTACACGCTTATATATTACACATAATTATGTGACTCTAGGTTACGTTAAGAGTCGTGCGCCATATTGTCGTACTTCTATTTACTTCTCCTTCTCGTTTTCCTTCTTCTCTTCCGGCTCCTTTTCTTGTTCCTTCTCTTTTTCATCGCCCTGGAAAATTTAAAGTATCAATCACCGTTGAGACGAGTCTAAATATCAAAAACTATATAGCATTTAGCACAGGCTGCAAAGTTTTCTAAGTAAGCATTCTAATAAACAAACGCTACAGGACTGTAGCGGTTGTTTTAAAAGCCTCCATTAGATGACTAAGATATCTCCCAATCAGAGAAGAGAGCGACAACATAAAACAGCAAGAGCTTATCTTGCCTTTCTCCGGTTCGTCCGGCAGCGGTTGTTTCTCAGCGGACTTGATGCTTCAACACACGCGATTAGATGACTTAGATATTCCCCAATCAGAGAAAAAAGCGACCATATAAACCAGTGAACAGCTCACCTTGCCCTACTCCGGCTTGCTCAACCTGCTCTTCTCCGACTCGTCTGGCAGCGGTTGTTTCTCAGCGGATTTGGTGCTTTAAAAGCCAGGATTAGATAACTCAGATACTCCCCAGTCTCTGACTGGGTCAGAAAAGAGAGCGACTATATAAGTGCTCAAACTGCCCTTCTCGCGCTCGTCCTGCAGCGGATGTTTCTCATATGTTGTATTGATAACTCAAATATACCCCAATCTAAGAGAGTGCCTATATAAAACAGTGACTGACTCACCTCGCCCTTCTCCCGTCTCTACCGGCAGAGGTTGTTTCTCTGCGGACACGATGCTTTAAAAGCTGCGAGCAGATGACTCAAATACAGCCCCCAATCCGAGATGAGACGGAGTATGTAAAGCAGTGACAGCTCACCTCGCCTTTTTCTAGTTTGTCTGACAGCGGTAGAATCTTAGCTATCCTCAGCGGGGTCAGTGTTTTAAGAGCTGCGAGCAGATGACTCAGATACCCCCCAATCAAAAAGAGCGTCTATATAAAACAATCCTCCGGGCACGTCCGGTAGCGCCTGCTTTTTCTGCGGACTTGATGCTTCAAGAGCCACGAGAAGAGAACTCAGATATCCCCCATTCAGAACCAATAAACAGCTCACCTTGCCCTTTTCGGGCTCGTCGGACAGCGGCTGTTTCTCAGCGGACTTGATGCTTCAAGAGCCACGAGTAGAGAACTCAGACATTCAGTATCAGTAAACAGCTCACCTTGCCCTTTTCGGGCTCGTCGGGCAGCGGCTGTTTCTCAGCGGGCGCGGCGGGCTCCTTGTCCTTGGGCTCCTTGGGCTTGGGCGCGGGCGCGGGCGGCTCGGGCGCGCACACCTCCTCCCAGTCGGGGAAGGCGCGCTCCTTGACGCGCGTCACGAGCCCCACCAGGTTCGGGAACGACTCGTTCATGGCGTCCCGCAGCGGATGCTCCACCTCCTTGTCGATGAAGTGCAGCTGCGCGAGGTTCGCGAACGCCACTACGTCCAGCTGGAATACGATGTTACCTCAATCTTACTATTGACTCTTAGCAAACATACTCGGATCCTGCCAACTGGAGTGCGATGAAAGTTTAATTTTTCTATAGTCTATTTCGGCACAGATCCTCGGATACGTCGAACTGTCCGTAGGGTTAACGCGGTGCACCTTCGCCTTCTACGCAGCGAGTATCGAGTTCGATTCGCGATGGAAAAAGGAAAAATGGAACTAGTTTTTACCCCAAAGGAAAATTTGTGTTTATAGTTCTGGGTGTGATTGTGCATGTAATGTGAATGTTTCCGTCACCCACGACACACGTGACAACTCAGTGTGTGGCTCGATTCCCGGAGGGAGCAAAATTCTTTCCGGTTCTGTATTATAATTGTGTGTGCGATGTGAATATTTTCGGCACTCGCTACACAAGTCTTCGAATGTGAAAATGTGATGTGGAGCTGTGAGTGGGAAAGCGTTGTTTTTATTTTCTTAGTGTGTGGATTAATGGTGAACTTACAATAGTGGGCTCGTTTCCGAAGATGAATGGCTTATCAGAGAGCAGGTCGGAAAGCACGCGAAGGTCGCCTTTGCCCAACTCGACGATCTCATCCTGAGAATGAACCCCGATGCCGTGGGCCCTGGCCTTCTTCATCCCCTGAAATATATTATAAGAACACGTTAAACGGGCAAACTCTCTAACATTACATAGTTGTCAATTTGACATGCCTATTCGCTTAGAGCTTCTGGCTTATATATTCGTCAACAAAATTGCGAAGGATTGGATCTCATTGCCAGCGTTTTTATTTCCTGCCATATACTTAAAGGCTAATATTTCCTAAACATTTCATCCGATCTTGATAAATTTAATCTAAGACTAGTAGTTCGCTCCGAACTGAAACCACGCCTACTACATTTTACCTAATACGAGAAAAACGTTTGATGTTTATTGCTAATAACTTTTATTCTTAATAATAATTGTTTGGTTTTGTATATGTTGTTCAACTACAAGATATAACGGGTATTATACGTAAGTTTTATCTTTAAATGTGTAGCTGTTTTTAAGTTAGGGACAAAATAGTTCTACAAACAGCAACTTTGCTGTCCCTTAAAGTTGTTAATTAAAATTGTGGAATGTTTATAGAAACGGTTTATAATCTTTATTAATTTAAACACTATTAGCCGTCCGAATTTCGCGTGGTCAACACACACTAAACCCTCTTAAACAAAGACTCATCCAAATCGGGTTACCTATACACCGGAAATTATGAGGTAACAATACCAAGAAAAAACAAAAATAATTGAGCAATAAATCGTCGAACTATGATCCTCTTCCAGCTTTGTGGAAGTCTAAGAAGAGAGTAGAAAAACTATGCTATGAACATACCTTGCGGCCAGAGGTAAGCTTGTAGCAGAAGTTGAGGATCGGGTTGGGCAGGCGAGTGTTGAGGGCGCTCTGCAGGTTGACCTGGTACCCTTTGATCACGCTGTCCGGGTACTTGGCGCGCCACCACAGCACCACCCACGACAGGTGGTTCTCAATCATGGAGCTCATGGCGTGAGCGATCACGCGCTGCTCTGCCGTCAAAGCTGCAACGAACAATGAGCCCGTCAGCCTAATTCTGGATCATCCGGGCTGAATCGAAATGCACATGCGCGATGGCACACTTATCGCGATTCACGGGTAATATTCTGACCATTATATACTATTTACACGAATAAAGTTAAAAAACATCGGGCTGTAAACTCAAAGCACCGAACGCATGTGGGTAGCTGAAATCAGTGGTTCCCGATGGCGTAAACCTACGCCAAAAGCGGTTGCAATTCGAAAAATGACTACGGTCATGCGCATCGTCCTAGTTTTTGGGAGTAGGTAACCGGCGGGTGCTGATTTCGGAGAACCTGACCTAACCTAGATTCTGGCTTAATATTAGGGCAGCCCGGGTTGCTATTGCTTTTCGTAAATATAGAATTGGAGGCTATCGAACAATGTTTACAACGGGCAGGGGTGTATTGAGAACTTAAGAACAAAGAACCAGAAATATTCAGGTATTTTTAAACAATGAGTCGAGCAGGTATGTGTTCTGTTTATAACAATTGTTTCTGTTTCAAAGATTCAACTTCAAAACGCACTTCGCTCCTCACTGAAAATTAGATTACGTAATTATGTGGTCAGGCAAATGTTGCAACAGAAACCTATAAGTATTGCAGCAGTAAAGAAGAAACAACTTAATTTTACTACAGAATTATAGTTGCTATTGAAAGTGAAATCGCAGCCAATATTCCCGGTCAATTTTCTTTCGGGCAGAGGTCTACACTTTTTTAATAAGTAATTATGATTTTCTTTTCATTTCAATTTATTGATTATTGTAAACAAGGATTTCCTAGTTATAAGTATTTTTGATTAGATATTATTTCGTTTTATTTTGTGTTCTATTCACTATAAAATATTGAAAAAAATATATAAAATTTGAAATAAATTGATGACTACATAAAATAAATTAAATCTAACCAATAAATAATAATTACAACCGCCGAAAGTTGATGAAGAGCCTAAAATGTTATATTACCACATTGAATGGCATTGTATTGTAAATAAATTATTCCATGTGTGATCCCTAGTGAAATCATAACATCAAGGCTTCGCCAATTTACCTGCGACATACAACGGACAAACAATAATAAATCATACTTAGCATTCAACCCGATGAGATATACGATTACCATGTAATGATACACTTGTGACATGATTGCAATGTATCCGAGTTTATGAATACGGCCTAACAAGTAAAGACAGCGTAGGAATGATAAAGTAACTTGATGTCATCAAGTACCTACTTTGCGCGTGACAACTACTTATGCATATTAAAGAGTGGTTTACAATTTAAAACGCCGGTAATTTTTTGCAGGATAATGCAAGATTCGCATCACAAACCATGATAAGCAAGATGTGCCTATGTGAACAATTCATCAGCCATTGAATGTCACTTACCACATCATTCGAAGAAGTACTGATTTTTTAATTATATGCCACCCCTTTTAATGTACCTACTATTCTATATTTCGATTCAAGAACGTTTCTAACAGCTATATGAAAATAAGCCGGTTACGACATTCGCGACAATTAGAACATTTAAAGAGCTTTCGTAAATTTTCTCAATTCACTTTTAAATTAAGTGATTTTTTTTTACCAATAACTTACGTGGCACATTTAATTATTTTATTGAAAAAGAGAGTTACTTATAAAAACTTCGCTTCTGCTTCGCCCGCTATTATCAAGTTAAAAAGTAGCCTATGTGTTAAGTCTAGGTATAAATAAGCTATGTACATTCCAAATTTCATCTAAATCCGTGCAGCTGTTAAAACGTGAAGAGGGAACAAACATACTTACACACTTACGCACAAACTTTCGGATTTATAATATTAGTAGGATTGTTTATGAATGGATGCAAACAACAAGAGCGCTTTCTGACGACCGCAAAACATAAGGAATATATTGTACTTATTAGGTGTTCAAGCATTATTTATAAAAGAGTGTATGTATCGCCACCGAGTTTTTTGCGAGATACATCTCGAGATGGCTGCAAATTTGCGGATCTGGTAATTAGTCATTAACTTTTATGAGCACCTCAATGGGGTCTAAAAAGTCATCCCTAGGATATATATTTCTCTGATTCTTTAACCCCACCGCATGTGTTGGTAGGTATTCAGTTTTCTCTCGATTGATCGAGGACACTCTCAGCTTCAATTTCTAGGGCCTTGACTACCTCATTGACTTTTGGTTTTATACATTAAAAATCATCATCATCAGTGACATTTCGTTGTAACCCAATTTCAATATCAAACACATTTGTTGTTTGCCACCAACTCTTACCACAGCGCTACTTTCATCATCTTGATCAGTTTAGTGGAGATTTATAAATTTATCATGATAGTGTACATTGGTTTTATGTCAATACTGTTATACGGCTTCGCAGTCCTCAAATTGTGCTTTGGACACACCTGACTGGGGCCAGAAGCGCCTGGGAGATGACATAGCTAAATACCGAGTGAGTTTATCCTCACAGAGACGGTGGGATCGGCTGCTTTGTGAACTAGCAGGGAAACATTTATTACTCTCGCTACATGCTTGCGTTTGGGTTAGTTACCAGAAACACAGATTAGGGTCTGTCGAAGTTGCCGTCGCGCCACGACGGCAACTTCGGCAGAGCAGCGCAAACGGCGAAAATATGAAAACCTCGGCTTTGGTTACATATTGAACCCGTTTCGTGTTGAGACACTGGGTCCGTGGAGAGCGGAAGCTCGGACGCGTGATCAAAAGTGTTTATTTGGCCTAACGTATTAGCATTGCAATTCAAAGAGCAATGTCACCTGCAAGATGGGAACGCTACCCACTGGTAAGTCACTCCCATCCATCCTTACATAATTATAACACACCTTTATAAAAATTCTATACTTCCATAGGTGGTATACCTGTGAATGTTTAGAATACACCTTTATCCAAACCGACCTTTACCATACATGCTAAAACTTAAACTTTCTTTAACAGGATCCCTTAAACATTCTCGATTCAAATTGACGAATGAGGGAACGTCAGCTTTTAAAAATATATTTTCTATCGTTCATGATTCCGTACCCTAAGCGATTGCGCTTAACCTTAAAGACGAAAGTTGATCCATAGTAATCCATACTACTAAATCATTGGATGTACTCGTAGATCTTTCGTCTAACCTTAAGTTGACCAATTCATCTGAGAAATTAATGGACATAATATACTCACAAGAATCGAGGTCCTTTTCAAACTTTTCAGACAGCTCCTTAATGATGAACGAGCTGTCGGCAATCTCTTCCCCGTTCAGTTCGACGAAAGGCAGCTGGCCCTTCTTGGAGCGGAACTTAACTTTGTGATCCACATTCTGTAACAATGGAAATCGTACGTGATGACTATTGTCATCTATTGTTGCCTTTCGGGTCGGCACTATATCCGCAGTCGCCAGGCGGTATGATCGTACCGTTATTTTAAAGAACATGAAGACGCATTTCGCTAAGCGATATAAACACAAAATAAAACAATCAAGAAAAAATAAAAACGAAATAAATGGTTTTCGCTGTTATGCTTACAACTAGGTATATGCATAGTTTTAAGTAAAAGTCTCCCAAGATATCTAGTACCCCGCGTGTCGAGTGAGTAAAGTTTATATATACAATAATTAAACGCAAGCAAAGCTTAAAAAAACCGACTTCACCGCTTTATCTTCGGAACCTTGATCAGATTTAATGTATTAAACACGCATTAATGACTATAACTCAATAACTAAAAATCAGATCTTGATCAAATTTCAATGGGGCCACATGAAAAGCACCAGCTTTCAAATAAAAAAAAAACATCAAAATCGGCTCACAACGAAAGAAGTTATGAGGTAACTTTTGAAGTCGGGTAATCGAGAACATCGTCAAAGTACGCATTATTCGTCACAAAATAGACATTGTTGACGATATTTCAAGAACTACTGATCAATCTTGATCAAATTTAAATGGGACCAATTAGAAAGCAACATATTTCAAACCAAAAAAAAATTTTCGAAATCGGCTCACGTGTAGAGGAGACCTGAGGTCAAATAAACAAAAAAAATAAAAATAAATACAGTTGACTTGAGTACCTCCTCCTTTTTTGGGAAGTCGGTAAAATACACCATCGATCTCACCTACTGATCAATTCATAAAAATGATTCCCAAGAAAAGCTGTAGCCATGCTGGTGGTCAATCATAAAAATCATGACATAGAAGATGATGATTACCAATATTACTTATTAGCTATAGATATATAATGTTCAGTCGTATGATACGAGTATAATATACTTTGTCACTTCTCATATACGAAAGTAGAGCAGTCCTTTTAACTGTAAAAAAAAAAGGCCAATTTCGCAAAGCAGAAAAATTTATTCGCTTGAAGAATCATAAGGCCCACGAATTAAGTCATAATCATAATAACTAATCAAGAACTTAAAATAGGCTGTGTATTTTCTTCGCTGACGTTACATAATATAACTCGTCAAAATATGATATAGCTTATTACCCGATTGCGTGACACAAAGGACGGTGATATCACCTTTGTGGCGCTCTACAGACCCAAACGCGTCGGCAGATTTCTTGATGCTTATGTCAATCGATTTGTCTTAATCTTGTTGTCAAAATCAAAAGTAGTAATCAAAATTCAACATGACGACAAACAGACGCCATATTTTGAAAAATGAAAATCGACGAAATGTGTTAAGTGAGACTAAATAGGTAATTAAAATTCAACTTTAGGTTTCTGTTAATTAGGTAATTTTTTTTTTTTTTTTTTTTTTTTTGACAGGCTAGTGTTTGACCACTATCTCACCTGATGGTAAGTGACGATGTGATCGAAGCTGGTAAACACACTAGACCTGGAATACGCAGGGTCTCAAAAGTAATTTTTCATATGTAACGATTCAAAATTGGTTAGTAACCATTCTTACTTAAATTGTAAATACTTATATTAGAGCTTTGATAAAGTTCTTATATTATCATACTGATATTATAAATCCGAAAATTTGTGTGTAAGTATGTTAGTTCCTTATTCACGCTTTAACGGCTGAACGGATTTGGATGAAATTTGGAATGTACAGTTTATAACTAGGCTACTTTTTAACTTGATAATAGCGGGCGAAGCCGTGGGGCAGGGATAGTTAGATGATAAATCTTTTTAGGAGTGACCTCATTGTCTGGCAATGATGTGGTAACCCACTATCTACTCTACAAAAGTCGTACCTCAAAGATAATGAATAGTAAAACGATTAGTAATTCAAATTGGTCATAAATATTATAAGTACATTAGCGTAGAACACAGAAGTATATGTGTTTCATCCGCGATAACTGTTTTAATAAGTATGAATAAATAAAATCAATGACAGAACATAAGTTGATATGATCAAGTGTTATATTTTGCAGATTTTGCATAAGGTGTCGTTACGTACAAATACAAATCAAAGAAACCGACGACGACGCGACACTTGGTTCTCAGGTGTAAGTAAATTCACGCAAGTCAGATTCTAGAAATCTTCATAAGCATTAACCAAATATGCACTACGCAGTGTTACTATTGGCTCTATAATAAAAAAAGAGAATTTAATTGCCCTTGCGACCAGACTGATCATAATAATTATAATATATTCATGTTTGTAGCATACGAGCATCCGTGAGTAATTCTTCGTGTTTAATACCGTAGTACATAATTATCTTTGGACGTAACCCCATAAAGTAAGTGAGCTAAAAAATCTAAATCCACATATTCTTTCGAGTTGAAAAACACATAAATCCATTACATTCACAGCCCTACACGAAGTTTGACGACTTGTGTCGTGGGTGCCGGAAACATTCACATCAAACACACAATCATACCCAGAACCAGAAACACAAATTTAACCTTAAGAAATAAAACTACCGGGAATCGAACCTAATATCCGCTGCTTAAAAGGCGAACGCGCACCCAACTAAGCCAGCGAGCAGTTCGACAAATGAAAGTTAAATATATATAATTAGTTGTTTAACTCTGGTTCTTTAATTAATTTAATTATATAAGTAGCCAATAGTCAGGTTTAAATCTTTATGATTTTCTTATGAAATTCTGTAAGATTCATCAAGCGGTATCAAGACGACCGACCGCCTTGGACCAAAGCAACAACAGGTTGCCCTCAAAGGACATGTCGGCAACAAACACAGAAAGGTTAAAAGTAACCAAGTGAAAGGGACGGATGGGAGAGGCGCGGGGAGGGCAAGGGCGCAGGGTACGGGGCGCAAGGCGTCCCGGCCGGCACCCGGCTCGGATTATCTGCGCGCGTTTCCATAGCGACGTGCTCCAGACCGGCGCAGGCTTGAGATTGGACAGCAGCAGCTGTATTGATTTCGACGGAGGAAGGTTCACCGGCCGGCAAACCGTCCGCGTCCCCCTCACCGCCCCGACCGCCTCTCAGGGCCCTGCGGTCCTCGGTCCTCCTCATCCCGTCACGAGGCGACATTGCATTACCATTATATAAATACACTTTATGTTGTGGTAATCCTTACTTACGATAGCGCAATCATTACATTCGCGGTATCGATATGAGAATAGAAAATGATTTATTTGTAAGGAGAATGTAGTTTGCTTTTGACATGACATCTACCGACTAAGCTATTTTTGGAGCAGAGTTCCTTATCGCACATTACAGCATAAATTGGAAGCTTCGAAAAACTGTCACGACACTTTTGCTTTATCGTCTAGCTAGAGCTATGAGTAGACAGAATTCGACGATTTGAAATATAAAGCAAGGTGCTCCTGGTCCAGGGCGGAGAACGCTCGGCTTTTTAACCGACTTCAAAAAATAGAAGGAGGTTCTCAATTCGACTGCCTTTTTTTATGTAACACACACCTCATAACTTTTTTCGTTGTGAACCGATTTTGATGATTATTTTTTTACTTGAAAGCTAGTGCTTTCCATGTGGTCCCATTTAAATTTGATTAAGATCTGACTTGCAGTTTTTGAGTTATACTCAATAATGCGTATTCGGTGGACTACATTGATAACGTTCTCGTTTTTAACAGACTCAAAAGTTTCCTCATAACTTCTTACGTTGGGAGTCGATTTTGATGATTATTTTTTTATTTGAAAGCTGGTGCTTTCCGCGTGGTCCAATTTAATGTTGATCAAGATCTGATCACTAGTTTTTGAGTTATTGTCAATAATGCGTGATTAATACATTAAATCTGATCAAAGTTCCGAAGATAAAGGGGTGAAGTCGATTTTTTTAAAGCTTTGCTAGCGTTTAATTATATGCCAAGGGATACTGGCTCTAACACATAATTGTAACTTTGACTCATTTATAAAGTTTCTAAATGAGTCCAGATCTTATATGTCGGTCAACTTCATTTTCAACCGACTTCAAAAAAGGAGGTTCTCAATTGTACTGTGTTTTTTTTTGTGTATGTTACGATATTTAAACGATGTTTTTTTTTTGTTTGGTAGATTAGAGTACTTCCATATACATTTTTTCGAAATTAATCAGCCAAAATCACAATATAAGCGGTAAAGTCGGCTTTTTATGCTTATTTATCTAACCTAACTGAAATAACAACGTAGACTGGCAGATTGAAGCAATCCAGACGAGCTCAATGGCGTGCTCTACCTAGGGTGATGTTTGCACATTCGTCTCTCAGATAAAGGGCTTCATAACTGCGCCATTGCGCCTCACAAAGGGCCATTCATCGACAGACAATCATTTCACTGTGTCGGTAACGTATTTTAATTGCGGGCGGCGGGGGTCATCGGGCTGCTATAGATAATCTACTTCTCATTTTAATTTAGACTAACTAATTTACAATAATCAAAATAGGTACATCGAGTGCATTTTGATAAGCTTTTACTTAGTTCCACCTGCCCTATTGTCTGGCTATTTGTCGGTCTGTAATAGAATCTTGCAAGCTAAATTTGTCCCGATTGCTGCCCGATTGGTGATGTCCGATTGGACTCAAATTTGGTGAACTTAAGTATCTTCGGTGACAATACAATGATATGGTACCATGGAGCTGGTCTGATGATGGACACGGAAGATGCCCAAGAAACTTCTGAACTAAACAAGATAAGCCCATCGAGTTTGGGCTCGTTTGATCCGTCTTGACAAGTTTTCTGGTTATATTGGCCTCGATTCTGATGTACACTCACTAAATTAAATTTAAACTATCCCTGTCTCTTACAAAATAAAACACAAGACAGAGATAGCATGCATTTTAGTGCTGTCACGCTAGTGTATCAATTAAAATATGAACAGCAGAAGCAGAAAGGCGCTTGTTTTTAGTCAACACCAATACAACACATACTCGACTAAGCTTGCATAGACATCTAAGTTCTGACTAACTTGACAGCACAGCAGTATGCCATCTCTGTCTTGTGTTCCTATTTTGTAAAAGACAGGAATAGTTTAAATTTAATTTAGTGTGTGATATCAGAATCGAGGCCATTATATAGCTTTTTACATTTATTTATTTACAACTGGTAAAAGCATGATTTTAAAATACTTTTAAAAGTGTTACTTGTTTAAACTTCAAAAGAGGAGTAGCTGACCTACTTTTTACACAGTTGACCCGAAAGATGAATATAAAATTTACAGACAGAATCCATGAACGTGCCTTTTTTTAAAGATGTAAGTCAATTCGTTCACTTTTTTAACCACATTCAATTAACCCCTTTTACATGGTTGCACATAAAGGTGCATATTGCATAACTAATATGGCGGTTGCGCAAGGTCACGTGAAACAATCTTTTGGTTTTTTTAATTGTATACACAGTTGTTAGAATACGCCACAATAGAAAACAAGCTGAAGATAAAACCGTTACCAAGTTACGCATTTTGGGAGATATTCCGATATCACCATTAATTTAGTTAATTAATTGACCGACCGAAGCGTCTCCGTTTCAGTTTGGGAAAAATTGCTTTTGTATGTCCGGATTTCCGTCTATATGAATGGTGATGATGTTATTTTTTTATTTTGTTTCTACATTTTGCCACTCAATATTTTAATTTATATAATTTTAATTGCCATTTATTGCCTTAGGCCATAGTTTCTCCTCTAGAGGTCGCATTTTTCAACCGATTCCCGTGAAATTTTATGAACAGGTTCAATAATAATATAGAATTATTTTGTCGATATATATTTTTGTTTTTTTTTTAAATGGCGTTATTAGTTTAATTTAGACTTATTAGTATTGTATTTATGCCATTTTGATTTTCTAAACATTCAGCAATGTAATTAAGTATCGGCCTAATCTATCGGAGGAACAATCACTCACCGATTCTAAATCTTGATCATTCATAATATCAAGGAGTGTAAGGAGTGTAGAAAGAGTAACAGTAGTGTCATCGACACATTATCTATGAAGTTCAAAGATAATCGTGTTAGTAAGAGGGTGGCGGCGGCGCGCGGCGGCGACAGCGTCGTCCTAGGCGCACCCCGAGTCCCGGGGGTGCGGGGTTGGTCGATGTCGGGCGGGGCCGCGCAGGCGCTCCCACGACCCGGGTCGTAGCCCTCGCGGTTGCCGACCCCCGTCATCTCTAGGCGTTACCAATGATGCCCTGTTCCCAATAATAGATCATTTAGGCTACCGAAATCAGCTTCATTAAAACACTTTGTTGTGACCCGCATCGACTGCCCTACAATCAATCCATTGGGATTTTACGTACAGTAAAAATATTATACTATTTTTAGTTCGCCTCGAAATGGACCTCTTTTACCTAATTTGTCTGATACTGCATATCGGTTGATTTTCGTATTTGTTGTTTAAGTACAGGCTATAATTCATATTATACGTAAGTTTGAGCTTTAAATACGGACGGAGTTGTTATTGTGACAGACCTCGGGACAAAATACGTCCAAAACAGCAACTTTGGTGTTCTACCAAAAGGGCTTTATATTCTACTTAAAAACAAATTACTTCCTACATGTGTCCACTCAATATTTTAATTTATATAATGTTAATTGCCATTTATTGCTTTAGGCCATAGTTTTAAATATTTTCTGAGCATTTGATGTTATTAGCGTGTATGGATTATATACATTACATTATCGACGCTAAATGCCTCCGACATACGGACGGACGGAAAAAAATACAGAACCACTAAGTCAACTTAGAGACTTCGCTCCTCTCGGTTAATAAGAAGTTTTTAACACACATCATTTTATGCTAGTAAGAGAGTAAACAAGATTCTCACCGAAAGGTAAGAGACTCCTGCCTTTTTTATTTAAAGTTCTGCGTGTAATTGACGCGCTGTCCCTCCGAAAATTACACTGGGAAGTAGCTCTTTCAGCCGAAAAAATTAGTGCTACATCCCTGAAATTAGCAACTTTTGTAACTATAATCGATTCTCTCCCGAATAATATAAAGAATTATACTGCGCGTAAAATAAGGTATCAAGGTTAATAGTGGCCAAACGGTAGCCTACTAGTGATATAATTAGGCAGTTACTGAAGGCCACACGTGTAGGCTGTGTTCAATTTCCAAATTGGTTGTTAACTCGACCGCAAAATACTCGACCACGTAGTCGAGTCGCCACTTTTTTATTTTTATTTATACCGATTTTTTTTATAACATGTCATTATTTAACAAAGTAAAAACTTCTCTATTAATTTTAAATCTTAATTGAAGCGTCTCAATTTCAGCTTGGGCAAAATTACTTTCGTATGTCCGGCGGATTTTTGGTTCCTCTTCTCTACAGGTCGCATTTCTCAACTGATTCTCGTGAATTTTTCTGAGCAGGTTCGATAACTACATAGACTTACTAGTATTCATTGTTGATTCAGTTTTTAAGTATTTTAAGAAATGTTTATAGTGTTGGAGAAATGGGGGATGAAACAGAAAAATAAACATATTTCCCCCATTTCGAAAAATATACGAGGTCTTCAGCTCAGGTTAATATTATTTAATACTTAGATTATTTACTACATATAACACTACAGCCAGCGCTAAGTCGATGTCTTGATAACAGTTTAACTGCTGGGGTTTTTTCGGACATTTAAAATCAAAACGATCAACGCGTTATCAAAATGCTGGTACTTATTTGGCTCAACGTTGCAATTCAGAGAGGCAATGCCGCCAGCATGATGGGAACGCTACCCACTGGTAGTGGGCTTGTACACTTGAGTTACCTATAAGCAAGATGACTTACAGGTAACTTGGGTCTTTGCTGTATAGATGTATATAATTTTAGTTTAGTAAATAAAAAAAAATAACAAATGCATTCACACTCACAGCCCTAAGTTCAAAGACTTGTATCGTGGGTGCCGGAAACATTCACATCACACACACATAACACCCAGAACCAGAAGCACAAATATCCCTTGGGAAGGAATTTGTGCTCCTGCCGGGAATCGAACCCAGGACCCACGGCGCAGCGGGCGTACACCTGTCCACTGCGCCAACTGGGTCGTCAAAATAGGCAATAGGCCCGTACTTTTAAAATCTGAATTTAGATTATAAGAAATATATTTTATATTATAGCTATGTAATGCAAATACTCTGAATTTAATATATATGTATTCGAAGAAGTAATTATTTTTTGTTATTCATGTTAATGAGACAAATAGAACTGTTACGGCTATCGAACTAAAAGTTTACAACAGCAATTCGTGAGCTCATTCAGGACATTGTCAGACATACTGGATGCACAGAGCTTTGTGCGGACCGTTTATCATATTTCCGCTAAATAGGTAGTACCTAGCGTTCTAGATGGTTCTAGACAGAGTTATATCGTTCATTGCTTCGAAGTTTTGTGAATTTTACAATGTAACTGTTAAATCGTTTGTTAGTGTAAACAGCGTAACATAACACATTGTGTTGCTGTTAGTTAAACAGGACACTTCCTCGAACGTTATATTCGAGGAATACTAGCTATTGTGTTCAATTTGTGTTTATTTATGTTGCAATCGTTGCAAAAGGAACGTAATAATTATTATTACAAATTATTTTATGTATGATACTACAATCTATAATTGAACCAGCACTGTAAACAAAGCTCGAGGGTTTGAGATAAGAGTTTACTACCTTGTCAAACTGAACGAGCCAAATTGGCAACGCAATATGAATGTTTGTGTATGGTCTTGTATGGATTGATTTGTGAAGGCATAATTATTTAACAGAAATATCTTAGACTTAAATACAATACGATATTGATTACAATAAAAAAACATATTTATTTCTTCGTTGGGAGGCGTTCGTCTTCTAAGCAGGGGTATCGGGTTCGATTCCCGGCGGAAACACAAGTGTTTTCTCCCCAAGGAAAATTTGTGTTTTTCTGGTTCTGGTTGTGATTGTGTGTGTGATGTGAATGTTTCCGGTACCCACGACACAAGTCATCGAACTTAGTGTGGGGCTGTGAATGTGAAGGCGTTTATGTTTATGTTTTTAAGGGTAGTATAGTACATCTTCTTATGGCCGTTACGCAAAGTCACGCAAGCTAGTGGCACTTTGGTTTTTTCTTATAACTACAACGTTCACAAACGTGTTAAAAAATGCTTTTGTTAATATAATGAGTTAGTTAGATGAATTAAGCATTTCTTTAAGAAGGATTTCTATAAGTACCTAACTTATTGTTTTCTAATCATCCAATTATAAAGTCCCGACACCATTACGAATGAAATTAGTAGTTGTAAGTTAACAACTCCGTTTACTACTGCCGTCCTAAACCGTTTAGTGGTAGTACTACAGATTATCTATTCTAAGAACAGATACTTCTTTCGCATAGATTTTTTTTTTCAATTACCGGCTTATCCGCCAATATCTTCGGAACTCTACATCATCCAAATACATTAACGTGTACACCGTCAGATACATGACGTAGTAGTTATAAATAATTTAAACGTAAGCAAAGCTTTAAAAAACCGACTGCATCGCTTATATTTTCGTTTAGGCGCGATCGATTTCGATAACATTTATATGACCACCTCTGAAATATAATCTAACAAACAAAAAATAATTTTTGAAATCGGTCCACAAATGGGGAAGAAATCGGTGAAAATAAATTAAAAAAAACATACAGTCGAACATAAAACCTCTTCCTTATGTGAAGTCAGTTAAAAAAGGAGTGGTTATTAATAAATTAAATATGTTTATCAAATATGACACCATAAATAAAACATAAATTGCATATACAAAAAACAGCTTACAAAGAACATAAGAAAGAAAACGATAAGTGCCAAACGGTAAGGGTCGTAACTCAGCATTTTTGCCAAACACTAGGTGTTGATTTACAGTCTTATTCCAGAGAGGTGACGGATCTAAGAAAAACACTTGCACAACTGACAAACAACGGATACCACCTAATTCCTAAAAGCCCTAAAAATTACCTTGTTAATGGCACGGCTCAAACTCGGCAGAAAGAAGAAAGGAGCAATACTTAATCATACTGAAAAAGCTTTCCTCTTTAGATTTCGGACGGATAAAAGGGATTAGAACATTACCTAAGTTTTACTACTGAATAAAATATAGTGTAAACACTATATTAAAACAGTGGTATTTATTACCTTGATTAGATATTGAAACTTAATGTGCACTAGAGCCGTGAAGGGTCGTGATAGAGCCTAGGTTACTTATGCTGGACTTTATAGCCCAGCATAAATAACCTAGGCTATAATAACTGCGTTTAACGATCTAACAGACCACAAGTTCCAAGAGGTAACAACACTTTCTTATTTGAATTTATTCTATAGCTTGGTCACGCCGGATGCCTATTCAAACCGAAAACTATTTTGCGCGTTCAGCAATCAGACAGACATAGAGTACAAAGCTGAAAGACTTTTGGTTTGATTTTCAATGAATATTTTTTGCCAATGATAACATGTAGTCGCAGAGGGCAAGTCGTTGTCTACGCCGCAAGTGCTGCATTCTATTCTTAAAAGCAACACCTTTTTCTTCCCAAAGAACATATTGGGCTTTTGGTTCTAGACTGTGTGTAATGTAATTTTTTTTGGCGCCTACGATACAAAAGTTCGTCGCTTGTACTTGGTAACTTGTAAGCGATTGATACTATCTGGCGATGGTCTATATTTATCATTGTCTTTTCCCATTAATGGTAAAAACTGGGACACACAAAAGTACAAAATCATAAGGACAAGTATTTGAACTTCGTTTGGGCCGTGAGTGTTATTTCGTGGTTTGTTCGCTTGTTCGTATATCTATAAATTCTGTTATTTTATAAAACTTGTCACTCAATGGAATCTCAATTCACTATCTGCAGTTTAGCTTCTAGCTTCACAATTGAAATGGTTATGTAGTAAAACTGTTAACTGTTTTTAAATGCAAGGAATTACTTCAATTAATCTTGATGACTGTAATTCCAAAGGCATTTGTCAAGCTGCTATCGTGGTCTCATCCATCTCACGCTGAGAGGACTTTAAGTAAATAGTTACGGATAGGAATATTCATTCATTTATCTTTTAGTATTTTGTTTATTTTAATTTGGACCTATTCCTTTTTTAAATAAAAAAAGCTAGTAGTACGCCGAATAAGAAAAACAAGGTAGGAATAAAATCCTAAACTATCTACATTCTAAATTTCCACAAACAAACATTCACACACACACACACAAACTTTCGCATTTATAATATTATTAGTAGAAAGCGAGGTAGAACGCTATTTTCCTCGAAGAAACCATTTTTGTACTTATCAAGCGTGACTGAACGATAATCGCAAACTTATGAATATTTTTTCTCAACAAATTTTAGCAATTAGCCAATAAAACAACTTAGATATATTACCGCAATAATTTTCAAGACTAAGTCTGATTGAGCATACGAAAATCACGACCTACCTATAAAATCACAAAACTAAAAGTTTATACAGCTTTTAGCTGTCTCTATAACCAAATACTTTTCGTGGACATTTTCAGAGGCTTGTGAAAAACACACGTAGTTTTACAAATCGCTCTCGGCTTCGGTTGACTATTAGACACGGATTTGCAATATTCACCTTATGAACCTTATATCAGATGTCGTGACAGCCCGATTGGGTCTATACGTGTGCGTACATAGGTACAAGCCACGGTTGCTCTACTTAAGTCCATATTTTATTATTTCTCACAGAAACTATAATATCTATAATTATTATATTTAGTGGCGTTTAATATACCTAGTATATACTCTATATACCTAGTAAATACTCATAAGCAAGGTTAGTCGGCTTTCCAGTAAAATGAAACTTTATCTAACAGACATGAAACTATTGAAAAAAAAACGCCTGTATTTTAGGTAATATCTCGGGACAAAATTGCCCTAAAATCTATTTGTATTAACCTCGACGTTACCTACACCTGTATTATTTAGAAATGTACTACATGCGTGAATCATTGCCATAGAATGCCGTCTTACACTAGTACTGTGATAGGTAGTACGTAGGCACACAGTTATGGAATATCTTGACACAAAACACTGGAATACTTGTATCAAGAATTGTAAACAGGGCTTCCATTGTTTTATCTAAAATATTGAATAAGCTTGGTGCCTAGCAGGTCTTTGCTGTAAAGTGGTAGTTGTAATTTAGTTTAGGGAAATATACAATAAATATATATTGACATATCATATATTACAAAATAATATAATATGTATATGAAGTAGTAATAATTTGTAATTATAACTAAATTTAAACACTGTTCTTTAGAAATAGCTGAAAAAAAAATGAATCTGGTTATTATAAAAAATATGAGGAAAAAGCACGATTTGCAATCTTCTATACATATAAAAATGAATTGATGTTTATTAATCTCACAAAAACTCGTTAACGGCTGAACAGATTTGCAATATTTGCAGAAGTCTGTAGAAGTTTAAGTATATCAATAAATAATTTCAGCATTACTCACATTTGTTGATACAACCTTAAATAGAAAACAGTTTCAACAGTATATTGTGCATTTACCACAGACCTGTTTGTTTCTTGTTAGCAGAAACACGTTTAAAATCACCAAGATATCGGCTCCTTGTGAAGTAGTAACAAGTTGGCCGGAACTTGGGAAAGTGCAGTCGGCATACCGTGGCCGCATGATTTCATAGCTCAGTGGCTAACTCGCTGCTGCGGTTTCTCGATCACATTGCAACATCATAAATTGATAATATGTTTTACTAAATGGTTCGCCAAAGCGTTATGCTGTAGTTCACACCAAATTTTCAGCGTCAAGTTGATATCGCCAAACAAAATAGCATGTCAATGGTATGAAATTCCACAAAATATGTAATTTGGCATCTACATACTGGTTGCGTAATAAAAGAGAATATATATATATAAATTAAACTGTAAATAAAGATAGGTACTTTAGCTTTGTCCAACTTTAAGTCAAAATTTGTAAACATTTTCATTTTCGATAATAGTGTAATTTGTGGTTACTTGTTTAAGTATAAGATAGGTATGAAAAAGTCCACCAAGTTGGAAATTACGCTTCCCTCGGTCAATTATTATCATAACATCATAGGTATTCCTTACGTCTATAGAATATCAACAGCATGAGTTAAAATAAAACAAATTTGCATAAGAAAACGTATCCCTATAGGATCGTATATAGGTAGTAAATTAGTTGTTCTTTTCTCTTTCATAGATCGTCAAAGAATATTAATTGAATATTATAATGTATAATTATTTTTCACGCAATTAGAGTTCACAAATTAGGTCAGCATAAAAATGGTGTGCTCCTAAACTGGAATGTTGCGATATCGTTAATGGAGGACGGCTCGACGCGAACGGTACTGGTGCTGATTATTATAGTAAGGAGCCGAACAGCTAGGAATATGAATCAATGGGTTTGCGAAGAAAGATTGAAGGCGTGCGTGTCGCACTTCCGACGAAGGCCGGCGTGCGAGCCTTGCCACCTGCACCGCACCGCGACCGCCGAGCCGCCGCCGACGTCCGCCCGCGCCGATCCGAGGGCTGACTGCTCGACCCGCATTCCACCACCAAATATGTCGCGCGAAACATACGCTCTGTCTGAATAATAAACACATTGTCGCTGATGCTCATACTCATGGACAAGCGAAATCGATTACACATTTATAATTATAATCGATTCGCTTTACTCCTACTGATACTGCGTTGTATCTGCATTGTTATTTATATCGAAGCAGGGTAGATAATAGGTACGAGTGCGGCGGTATTAAAAAGGTACTGTACACCAGATCCTTATTTGGTTCTGAATGTGATTGTGTATGTGATGTAAATGTTTCCGGCACCAATGATTCAACTTTTTGAACTTAGTGCGGGGATTAGTGTGTGTGTGAGTGTATGAACGGATGCGTTTGTTTATTTAGTAAGGAGAACTAATCATTTATAACCGTACCAGTATCCCAGAACCAATTATAGCTTAACTTTAAATAAACCGAAAATGTACTATGTATTTAGTCTGCAGTAGTTATGATTGTGTGGTTATGATTTATTTTGAGTCTCTTAATAAACAATCAGATAGCGATGACTAGTAAAATACAACATTGTAAACGAGAGCGATACAATAAAGTGCAGACTAAGTGCAAATACTTATACCATGAGTGCAGGAAACATTTATATATCATCCAGAAATCAGAAGCTTGCAAATATCCCTTGAGAAGGAAAATTGAGCACCTGACCGAATCGAACCCTACACCCACGAACGTAGACGGCAGACACCACGCTAACTGGGTCGTCTCCATTTTTTGGATTTGGTTATAAATCATATGTCATCATATCATGTTCATCATGTCATCATAAATGGTTTTTTTTTATACTCGATAGGCAAGCATTTGACCACCATCTCACCTGATGGAAAGTGATGATGCGGCCGAAGATGTAGCATGCTTGCCTAGAAGATACTTATTCACTCTTGATTCGAAGAGTCCCAGGTTATATCGTTCAGGGAACAAAGACGCGGGCAAAGAATTCAATGTGACATACGCGTTGTCGATGTCTCGATCGACTATTACTTATTTATTGTTTCGTAGTTCGACGCGACGGCGAGCGCTTCGTAAGCACTCATCCTGAAAAAGGCTTCCGAATGAAGCCAAAACAATTGCCGATCTAGAAACATAAATGCGGATAGCAAAAATGCGGAAGTAACGCACATTCCTGTTTTAATTTTTATTTAACAGTTTCAACATGTGTGTGTGTTTTTGTAAAATTATTATATATATTATATACCCTTGCGTGTGTCTGCCAATGAAATAATGAAGAATGAAGTAAACGAAAATGTGATAGTTGTGTAGAGCCGTCCCGAAGGAGATTTTAATAACATCATTCGCGACTAAGGCACGCAATACAAGCTATCAATATTGAGGTCACTCAGCGCCCTAGAGATTAATAATATGTGGGGTTGGTCGAACGCACGCGTTAGGTTACAAATGCTTGTAACAATTCTATATCAATAGAAATGCAAACATTTGTAATACTGAGAGAACTCTACGAAGGAAAAGTATGTAGCCCAGTCAAATTAGCAAAACGAACGTATGGCGAAGTCTCATTAATTTATAGCCAGCTATTTATATCCCCTAAATGTATTTTATTTTCTGTTTCAAAAATGACAAAACTACTAACAAGGAACATTTGCGCTTAATTTAAATAGAAACTGATCGCAACAAAGATACGTAATAAGGGATTTAGATTATGATCAAATTTAAATGGGACAAATAAGAAAGCAACATCTTTCAAACAAAAAAAATGTTCAAAATCGGTTCACGTGGAAAGAAGGAATGAGGCAACACGCATTAAAAAAAAAGAAAAAACAGTCGACTTAAGTAAGTACCACCTCTTTCTTTGTGACGTCGGTAGAAAATAACACAAACAAGTAGCTTCTATAATAAGCTTTTATAGCGATTTACTAGTTTTCATGTGTACTTAAATGAACAGTTTAATGACAGATAATAATGCTTTAATTACGCAGGATATATGCGAATAAAATCAATTTAGTACGTGGATGGCAGTGAATGACACAGTCTATGAGAAAGCTCGGTTTCCAACTCTCCGCTTTCTTGGACAGAACTTAATATAAACGATCAAAGGAAAGTATGTCGAGACGAGAAACAGAAAATAGGTTTACGATGAGCTTCAAGTTAGACTAGAACGTTTACTTACAATTGATAATAAAATTGGTTATTTGTGGGATTACAATACAGTTATAACCTGATGGATATTTTATATTAAATGCAGGATGAACATTTTAATTAGTATTTGTAAAGCTACGGTAAATGTTGTTATAACAAATGAGATAAACAGCAGCGCAGGTCGAAATATGGCACATCCTTGGGCGCGGTTCAACAAACGTACTCGGGTTGGGATACAATAAAAAAACAAATGACATATACAACTTTAAATCTTTTTTTATTTATTTAGTTTATTGCCAAAGATATCTACTGAACTACCTCGGCAAGAAATATCCTATTGCCCGGGCCATCAATTTTACGTTTGGCGGTGGCGCAAAAATATGTCTGAGGTCAGTGAGAATCTGTAATCTATACTTTATTACGTTAATATTATAAAGAGGTTAAGTTTGTGAGGTTGTAGGGGGTAATCTCTGGACCGATTTAGAAAATTATTTTACCAATAGAAAGGCATTTGTAAGTGTCATAGGCTGTTTTTTTACCCCGTCGCGGTGACGCCTGGCAAGTCTGCTAGTAAAATCTAAAGTAATTCGATGGAAGTTAAAAAAAAGGGAGCAATTGTTCTCTTTGAAATTTCAAAAAGTCCCTACTGGCTAGCAAATGTCCATTATTCGTTAGACATAACCGACAATCTTTATTATTTATTAGCCGTGACCCGCGGATTCACCTGCTAATATCAAGTTAAAAAATAGCCTATGTGTTAATCTTAGGTATATATAAGCTATGTACATTCCAAATCCGTTCAGCCGTTAAAGCGTGAAACATAATTACACATTTGTACACTTACACACAAACTTACGCATTTATAATATTAGGAAATTTAGGATTAACACTTGAAGAATCACAGATTTTGGAAAATCATACAAAATCAACAACGCCATTTTGTTGCTTCCACGGCAAAACTCCTTCATCGATTTTGTAAGAGAATGTGCGAAAATGAATTAAAATCATTTAAATACATACTACATCCATGTTATTTTCTTTTGTTTTCAAATATATTAATTATTCATTATTATCTATTAATAATTACTGTGAAACCACTGCAAGGTTTCTCATAAAATTAAAGAATAAAACCAGTTTGTAGAGATAGCCTACACTTAGTTGCTTCAACAATTCTTGGTCGGCCTGAGCGCAGTTTGGCACGTTTTTCAATATACTCGTAGGTCAAAAAATGCGTCAGTTTTATCCCCTAAAATATCCCATCGTATTAAAGAATTTAAACTGGTCTATAGGGCGAGAAACCGTTACATAAAGTTAGAGAAACTGGTTTGGCCGAGTCCTGTCTTGGCACTTATAACTATTAGTCGGGTGTTTATTTCATCTCTTACTAAACACGGGTTACTTACATTCCTCATAGAATTTTTCTAAAAGTTGGCATGTTCTGCGTAAGAGTCAGGTATCGCACGCTCAGTGCATCAGGAATATAAATTAACTTATGTATTAGCGATGCGCAATTGAATTGCATGCGCACAGGCATTCTAGAGAATCACACATTGTTTACGAACTGCAGTAATAGCTTTTTATTTGTTATTTAATGAGTTTAATTCCTCATAATGTGTTATTTTTATAAGCCCTATATATGCTTTCGGTGAAACATATAAATTTCATAATTTAGCTGTCCTACTTATTCTCACGTTCTTCGTACCCGAAGTTGTAGCACTTGCGACGCTTTTATCAAGAATTATATAGGTAGAGTTTGATGGACTGACTCAATTAGAAAACGAACTTTTAATGTTTAAAAATATCATACAATTAGATCGTTATGCTTTTACTTAAAAGGAACGTTACATCTAGAAGATGTAGTGTGAATGAAGAAGTGAAGCTTAGAGAAAACAGTAAGGAGGCAATTGTACACAGATGTAATGACTTGGAGACGTAAATTAAGGTGCCAAGTCTGCCAGGAATCGAACCCAGTATTCCTCTGGATAAAAACTCCTGCCTGCCAATAATTCAAAATTATAGTAAATAATAAAATATTATACTCTAAGCATTATTTATTCTAAGGTTGCCAAATACCAAATCTGTATCAAAACGCAAACACATTTGAAGGGAGGAAAATTGTACTACTTGCCGGGATCCGGTCCTAGAACCCACGGCGCAGAAGGCTGATACTTGCCCAACACGTCAAAAGGGTCGATTGATTGTTGTAGTGATGGATACGCTACCCACTGCTTTAGCACTTGAGTTACCTTGTTAACTATACGTTTGGCGACATAAAAGTAGTAAGCTCTACGTTGGTATGTGGTTTTAGAAAATATAGCCATTAGGTAATGTTGTAATTAATCAAGCATATTAGGTAGGTAACTAGATACCTAGTTTTTAAAAAGCGATATATTTGTTTTATCTTAAAACACTGTACTTGTAAACGCAGTTACTAGTTTATTTGTGTAGCGTGGTGGTTGTTTTTTTGTTTCCACAGTCCGTTACCCATTCAGGTATAAAACTAACGTGGATGTTCATTGAACACTTTACGAAACAGCCAATGAGCGTAAGGCCCGCACATTAAATTCTCGCTGAACATTTTATTTCAAAGCATTTACCATGCCCATTAATTAAACCATTAAAAACATATGAGCAAAGGCACATGTAATAGCTAGAGTAGCGAGTTTAAATGTGTAACAGCTCGGAGTTACTTGGAAATTAATGATAGTAAGCCGGGAGCTACTATTTGTTAAATTACCAGCTATCGGAGCTTAGAGGTCGTCGACCGCACTGGTCATATCCAAGTGCGAGTATGAAGCGTCGGACTCGAAACTCAATTGATCCAATATCGTATGCCTCTTTACATGAAGCGTTTATACTATATATCTACTTTGTGACATAGTACTATTTTTTACACTGGCTTCTTATCCTCCAGCTGCAGCGTCACCTGGGTGGATAAGTTTTAAACGCCTAAACAAAAACAAGAAGCAAAATCAATTTTTTTACCGGACTCGTTCTTATAATTTCTGTCAACTATTTGTCCCAATTAAATGAAGTAATGATAGTACAGATTAAATTGTAGCTACAGTATATAATACAAACGATAATTTAATCGTTTTTAAACTTGAATGTCTCAAAAAGCTCATGATCTGCAGCCCTTTCCAACCGACTTCAAAAAAGGAGGTTATAAATTCCGCTGTATGTTTTTTTTTAATGTATGTTACGCGATATCTCCGCCAATTATTAATCGATTTTGTTTTTTTTTTTGTTTGGTAGAGTATTCCCATATTTTTTTTATAGAAATCGGTCAAGCCAAAACCGAAATATAAACGATGAAGGCGGTTTTTAAGTTTCGCTTGCGTTTCAATTATTAATTTTTTTTACCATGAATAATAATAATATGTTCTGGACTAAATTAGGCACTATGCTGTCGCGAATTTTTTGTAATACTAATTATGAAAGCAACATGTTTGCCATACATTGCATTCACGTAAGTAAAACTTTTTAGTCAGCGTATGCCGATCTCAGAATACAGAAAGAACGTATTCTGAGATGCCGATAAAGAGGCCAATTAGGGTTTTTTATCTGACTTGGCTTTTGAATACTGTGATTTCATTCTCTTCCATTACAATAAAACTATTGACACTCCGGGATAGTTGAGCTATGTAATAGTGTCAATCAATCGAATCAGTAGTTCCAGAAATTATCGTAATAAACAATTAAACTCAAAAGATTTTCTAGCGATACCAAATAGTACCGCTAGTACCCTTAAGGGTACAACGAGAGGGGTACTAGCGGCCCTACTCCGTTTTTCTTTGATAGGTGAAATGTCTTAATGTGAGGTGACAGTTCGGGGCGAACTACTAGAATATTATTGTAGACATCGCTAAAAGACCGTGACTACAGTGGGAAGCAACTAGCAAGGATAGGGGCGCGCGAGAAGAATGCTGCTCGAGCTAGCGGGGGCTCAGGCAAATTGATCAGTGATCCAGACGTAAGATTATGTTAGCAGCAGCATGAATAACACCAGAGTTCAATTAACTTAGGTACCTTTTACAGAACAATAGCATACAATCACGGCTACTTCTGTACGTATTCTATATCTAATTAGAAATTATAGTGTTATATAGTGTTCTCATTTCGCTAACAATCCGGTTTTGAATGACAATTCAATGCAAAATTACCACTGCTTTTGTAAGGTGGCTACGATATGGTCAATTTCATCTTCCGCTATGCTCTGTACTGTTTGACCTAACTACAGTGTCTATTATCATTGGAGTTAATTGAGAAGATACCTACCTAAACTTTATTGTACAATAATGTCACAAGATAGATAATAGTACTCAATAGTGATATCGTCCATTACTTACATGTCTACTAGTTTTTTTACTTACAATACGCATATAGTAAATACCAGTAGTAAGACTTTTAGTGTGATTTAATTTTTTTTTACGAACGGTCCTGAAACATCTTATTTTTTCCTGACTGCGCGACGCAAAGGAGCGTGGTACCTAATTGATGTCTATCACCCTATGTATATTTGTTCCTTTGCGGCTCTTAAAGACCAAATGTGTGGGCCAATTTTGATGATTCTTACGTCAATCGATTTGTCTTAATCTTGCAAGTGTCACTAAAGATATTCACATATAGACAGTAATCATAATTAAATTATTTATTTATTTTAAATTTTTGTTTTCATTCAGACGGTTACTATCTACTTGCCAATTGCCTATATTTCCTAAAACTAAACTAAAAATATATACAGCAAAGACTTAAGTTACCTACAAGACATCGTTTGCATTCGCCCAAGGCGCGCGCCCCGGGCGCTGCGCTGCACGCCGCGCTGTGAAGATAAAATGTAGGGAGCGGCGGGTGCGCGCCCCTTTGAATTTCAAGGTCCCTTATGCGCCATACATTTTATCTTCACAACGCCCGGGGCGCGCGCCTTGGGCGCTTTGTATATTATTTATTTATTTATTTAATAGTTTAGCACAAAACAGTGTACAAGGAATAGCTTAATGCTATGAAGCATTATCTACCAGCTTTCCTGGGCGTTTAAGAAAAGTGTTTGGGCGTGCAGCTAAAAGATACGCGTAAATAAAATAAATAAAAAATGAGATCGTAGAATAAATAAACTAGATCAAATAATTTGAAAAATGAATAATTAATAAAATATATATATATATATTTAAACAAATACAATATACTACTTACATTATCCCTAAGATTCTTAAAGTAAAAATATTTATCTGAAATTACAAATTACATGTTTTTTATGAATCTTACTCTCGTACCTATTATTATCGCTACTGTGCAGACTTTGCAGTCAAAGAATAAATAAAACTGCTGTGCCTACCGAGGAATTTGAGAGATTTGGTTAGGAATACGATATTTGAGTTTGGTGCTCACTCTAAATGTTAGAACTAGCACCGGACAAATAATAGAACAAACTAGGTATGAATGCGTATTAGTGCTATTTATATTGTGTAGTACAGTAATAGACGTAACGCTCACTATCGGCGTATAAATAAATTTTATTTTAATAATATCATAAAAAAAGAATATTCCGAAACATTGTAAAAGGGTCCAAGCGCCACGATAGTAGACGGTCTACTGTGCAACAGTTATGTATTATATAGGAGTCAAGTATTGTATAGATTATATTTTAGCTGGACAAAAGTGTTCCAGCCATTGTCGACTACACCAATACAATAGATAGGGATCAAACGTTGGCCTAAATTATCTAAATAAATAAAAGGTAAGAACTATGGTATGCTTCGTACAAATATGTGTTGTAAAGTACATGGCCTTATTGATTAAACAGTGCGTATATATTTGCACTTATTCCACGTGTATCAAATATTTAATGAGCAGGGCCCTTGATGGCGCAATTCAATTGCTCCAAGCATACAGGCAAGCCCTCATTAAGCCAAGAATATATAAGTAGTGGCCTTGCAGATGATCATTTACTGATCATTGCACACAATTATTGTTTTTATTTATTTACTAAGGCACAAAGACGCCATTTATTACGTGTCTTTCTATTTTAGTATGGAACTAACTAATACTCCGTGATCTTACCAATTGTACCACGGGTAGCCCTAACTTGATGTACTGATTATTAAAAAAGTAGTTCTGGGATTTTAGCCTTTAGCTGTATGAGAAAAATCTTTGCAGTGCAGCGCTGAAAGAAGCGAGGGTATCGCCACGTTACTGTACAGGCGAGCCGAGCGAGCGATCATGAGTGATGCCAACGCGAGCGTACCGCGGCACGGCCGTCTAAGTGCCAGAAAAAATATTGAGACCACAATCTAGAGTCGTAGACCTATGTGCTATCTCTGCAAATCAAATGAAAGGTGAAGCCTGCTAGTACTTACCTAGCAGATGTAATTTGTCGCTTTCTCTTCTTGTTGACCATCCGGTGACTGCAGAGACTACACACATCCGGCAAAAAGTTGTCCGTTAGAAAAGAAAACCTCTTCTTGTTAAACAAATAACTATTGTGGTGTTACTGAATACTAATCTTGTTTGCTAACGAAGTAAATATATACTAATAGAGAATATACGGCGACAGTCTACTTAGACGAAGAACAAGTTGATCTGTACGTATGTATGAATTCGTCTGGAATCTCGCCTGCGGGGAGGCAAAATATATACCGAAAAATATATTTACGGTATTATATAAGCTTTGACTGTCTCTATTTCACCGCCTACCCACAAGTACGAGTACATGTGACGGATAGCTCTAATCTAGAAATTACCTAGAAATAATATCTAGCCCCATCAAAGTCAAGCGAACGAGTGCCAAATCTATAAATTAGGACGGTTCTAGATAATTACGTTAATCATGATGATCATTTATCTTAATCTGCTAAACAAGTAACCAACACATCGAAAATCATTACTCTCACCAAAATTGTTTAAGCCGTAAAAGATTTCAGGGGTGGAAATGCGATAGGAGTTGACGACATAACAATAGAATAGTTAAAACTTAAAACACCTCGGTCCCGTTGCCGTATCTTGGCTTACACTTGGTTTTCACGTCTTCACAACGAAGAAGATGATCGTTTTGTTGTTCTTTTACCTACGCCCGTTTGACAATCAATAAGAATTACCTACTAGATTAAAAAAATATTAAATCGAGAATAATGCTTTTTTGAGTATATTTCGATTTTTAATTTGAATTGGCTTTTTAGACTTGTTAAGTGGCGTACATAAATACTGTAACTGTAACTGCAAAAATATAGTTTAAACCGCTGTTTATAAAAAATTTGAATATTTTTATTGATTTTCGAAAGATACACATGATCGCTATGATAGTCTGCGATACCAAACGTTCTCGCAACGTACCCTTAAGTAATGTTCTGAACTAGTATTTATAGTACTACTTTTAGTACTGTTTAGCGAAATGTTTAAATGAATCTTGCCGTTTGTACGTTAAGTAGTCTAGTCGGTCTCGCTTTTTAAGTCTTGACGGACGTATTCAGGTAGCCCACACATTCAAACATTAGGACTGTCCATACAAGCAAACAAGGAACATGGATCACTTGCTGAATAGTTTGCTCCTAACTCCGACCTCTGCATTAGCTGGGACATACTATCTATATTGTGCCAGGGATAATGCTCTACCGTGGTGTCGGTATAATGCCCTACTGCCAAGAACTAAATTGAAATTTCCAAAACTCCCCAGCTAAGTGCGTAGCAGGAACAATCACGTAAAGTCAGACGCCAAGCGCTTTGTGTGACGCGTTTGGAGTCGACCGGGGTGCACGGGAGGTGACCGCGCCCACGTCCCGCGCGAACCTAACGCGTCCAGTGTACAGCAGCTATTAGTAGGCGGTTCTGCTCGCGAGCACTCAGATGAAGGGCCGAGCTTACAGATTGTATATACAATAAAACTATGCCAAACATTTCAGGCGCGAAAGAATCTTTCCGGTAATAATTCCCATTCCCATTATGTAGCACATTATTCGAACGAAGGCATACTGTTAAATTTTGTACAATAATTAACAATATGCAAGAATAATAATTTTTTTCGGCCAAGATAAAGATGCATAGCGTGAACAGGGGTGTTGGTCCAACTTTGGTAAAAAGTAAGTCAAATTGGTATATTGGAAATAACTAGCTGCGTCCCGCGGCTTTTCACGCGATGACAATGGTTAATAGTGATGATGATGTATAATATCTTGTGTTACTAGCCGTGCCCCGCGGCTTCGCCCGCTATTATCAAGTTAAAAAGTAGCCTATGTGTTAATCCTAGGTATAAGCTATGTACATTCCAAATTTCATCCAAATCCGTTCAGCGGTTAAAGCGTGAAGAGGGAACAAACATACTTACACACAAACTTTCAGATTTATAATATTAGTAAGAGACCAGGTCACAATTTACTAATGTTGAAAATTTTAGCTAAATCGGTTTAGTAGTTTGGCGGGATCGAATAGCGAACTTCCAAACTTCCGCATTATTTAGTGTAGAGTGAAATATATCAGTCCGATGACATCAATTGCATTTATTGTCATTCATTAAGGTGAAACAAGTACTATAAAGTAGGTCTATTCTGGTCGTCAAAATACGATTGTTCGAATTGATGCGACGTCGATAGACAGTCGATTGGTTGAAATTTCAGTTGATTCGATGTTTATAAGAAAAGAAAATCGTTTGTATTCGACAACGATGTAAAGATAAACTATGCCCAGAATACCCTCAGTTTAGCGTTTCGAGAATCAGCGTCTTCTCCCACAGTTAACTATTTCGTTTAAATGTGAAAGGTTAGATCATAGCTATGTACAATATATGAATGTCCAGTGTGTGTGAAAAAGTGTGTTGATAAAACTAGAACAAGATTATGCCTGGATCGTAATGAATGGCGTATAATGGAGGAGGCTTATGCTGAGGTGGCTTATGCTCAGCTGTGCGCGGAACGTAGCACTTAGAGTAACTGGGGACAAAACTTGCATTTACCACGATCCAGGGTCGTAATTATTTGCATCTTCATGCCACACTTTTAGGTAAACTTAGTAAGTTAAAAATGCGTTGAGTTTACTGGAAAATTGCATATAATTAGCCACATTCATTTGTAATTTTAGTTAAAAGTTATTGAAATTACAAAATTTCCAAAATTAAAAAATAATATAATTTGCCTTAAAATTATATGTCACGCATGAAATATAATATCTTAGTAAAAACCTTAAAAAAAATTGTTTGTTCAATTTTATATTATAATATTTTGGTAATTATTAATTTTTTTCGTATGTATGTTTGTAACATGATTAAAAAGTTTGTGAAAAAGAACTTAAATCTAGTATAATATTTTTACCATAGTTTATAGTGTTATCAGGTCTCTTTTTTTTAGCTTGTGTCCTTTAACATAAATAAACATTCCATTGGTCAAATAATTACTGTCAGTGATAAATCTTAGCCCGCAAACATGACAAATTAGCAACTATGTATGAGTGATTAATGAATAAACCCTCTTAATACATAGCCCAAAAATATATTATCAGAAACAAAAATTTTATTAATAAATAACATGTAACAAGTATTATCATGATTGCAAACCCCATTATAATGTACAAACTGTTCTAAAATTTTTTATTTTTATATTTGATTAGCTCATTAATATGTAATTATAGTAGGTAAATGTTGTTGATACCAATGATTACATATGTTGTGATCAATGATCATGTACATGTTCACAGAGTTTCTGACATAGATGTCAGTGATGGCTATAACAGTTTAAGATTAAACCGACATAGCCAGTGTCGAAACCCTTTACTAGCTAGCGTAGAATATATTCTTCAAGTGCCACAAATTACTCGATAAAGTAGTACATAGCTACAGGGTCTAACTTTTTTTTTTATGTTGAATAGGCAAGCATTTGACCACTATCTCACCTGATGGAAAGTTATGATGCAGCCGAAGGTGTGACATGCTTGCCTAGAAGATACCTATTCACTCGAGACTTGAAGACTCCCAGAAAAACTACAAAATCAAGCCAAATATTTTTTTTTCAGTGTTGTGTGCCCACATTTGTAGGAATGTAACTAATTATATTTATTGCACAATACCATACATCAATTCTCAGAATATCCCATCATACAAAAATATGTCAATAAATATTTGGCTTCGGTAATTAAGGAAGTAACATAATATAGTATTCCTTAAATGCTCATAAAATGTTCAGGGATTGATGGTTTTTAATAATTAGATACATTTAAGTTGTCCAAGCCTTATATAGGAATACAATCCCCTAGTTAACATTTAAAATCAAATTCAAATCCTCCGGTGGGCTAGAGTTTGACAACAATTTCGCCAATAAATTTGCTTGCTAGGACTAGAATGACTGTCTCTCAAGGATACTTGCTAGTACACATTTTTATTTAGGGTGAGAGTGTAACTGTCATGTTATTATAGCTTTATGCAGCAGTTTTAATCAGGATAATAAGTAACCTGTATGTATATCCACAAAACTTACAAGGAAGTTAAATACCATGTTTAATTTTTTTACATTCCATACAGCCATTTTGGCAATTTTATGTGACAAACATGCAAAATTCAAAATCACTAATTTGGTTATTTCCTACTTTGTTATTAAACCTATATAACTTCACTGAAGTGTCAGAAAAACTAAATGAAGTTTGTTTTGTTTTTTTCAATCAAAGTAGAATTCTACTTTGGAAATACTTGAAGCTTTTGGAAATAAACATCAAAACATAAGTTAAAAAATATTAATAATAATACAAAATTGACGGTAATCAACACAAAAATCAGATAGGTGGTTAAAATAAAAAAGTAAAGATAATTGAAATCTAAATGTACAAACTCAGGTACATAAAAACATAATTACGGTGCAATGTAAGAATGTAACTATAATGGTGGTCCTTTTAGTTACTAACATGCAAACAAAGCTTTAAATTGCAATTGCAGTGGCAGGTAAACATAATTCGCGTATTCGTTTCGTTGTTCCGATCCCGTGTAATGTACAATTTAAATATCCAACTAATACAGTAAGTAGCAAGGTACTAGAAAACGACGCCTGCGATGTATTTCAAATTTCACTCAAGCTAAGCAAGAACTATGAGTGAAAGCATTTTTTAATTAAACAGATTCAATCAGACGCTAGCATTTTCTGGTAACTGCTAGTTATCAGAAAATAACAAACAATATTTAAAACACTTACCTCGTATTTGATGCCGGCGAGTCGGAGCCATGTTTCAATTTTCAAACAGTAGGGCGAAGTCGACGGCAACAAAGGCGTTCGCGAGAACTGGTACAAATAAACGACGTCTTTCTCAAAATTGATTTTATGGACAGTAAGCTTGGGAGCAGGTGGCTCGGCTTTTTTCTCTTCAGCCTTTTCTTCTACTTTCTCGCCAGTAACCGGTGCGTCTTCTTTGGTTTGTCCGTTGTCTGCCGGAGGATCCTCTTTAAATTCTTTCTCCTTATCTGCGCTTTCTGGCACGTTATTCTTCACTTCAGTGGACATCTTGAAGAGTCTGTGATAACAGTTGTATATACGCACAAAGTCTCACTTAATAGTCCCGAGGACAAGATATAAAAAATAATTTACCGCCGCTTTGCAGTGTACGTAGTTGGCGCAATAACGTACTTCTGAACCGAAGCCAGCTATCTAACTGCGGGAGGGTGGCGGCAAACGGATGCGGCGGCGGGTGGGTGCGGTGGGTGGGTGTGAGAGAGATGCAGTCAGTCTGCGACTCTGCGCCCGGCTTCGGCTTGCTTGACAGTGTTTTTTTTTTTATTTTGGCACCGCAATCTTTGTGCATTGAGCCCAAATAAAAGAATATGCTCTACCCGATTTAGCCAGTGTCAAGTGATTAATATTTTTCATGTTTTATTGAGTATTTATAAATGTAGACCTAGTAGTCTGTTCCCAGTAATTGACTGTACTAGTGAGAAGTCAATAGTCATAATAAAGTAAAATAGTTACGACATGACCAGTTGCTAAGAATCCTATCGTAGAGAAAAACGACCGGTAGGAAGGCTCATGATATACTGTTACGTAGTAAGAATAGGGTAAACATATAAAGCTCAGTCCACACATAAAAATTAAACTTATTCAAAGAAAACACACACATACAAATGTTTATGCTCTATGTTGCCAGCCATGGATAAATTCCATAGATATTACATTCGTATGTGGTGAATAGAGGAATGCCCGTGGAAAGGCAAAATACTCTAAAATAGGAAGGAAATAATAACATACACATAAACATAAACATAAATGCTTTCACACTCACAGCCCCACACTAAGTTCGAATACTTGTGTCGTGGGTGCCGGAAACATTCACATCACTCACAATCGGAACCAGAAACACAAATTTTCCTTGAGGAGAAAACTTGTGTACCCGCCGGGAATCAAACCCTGCTCTCAGCCAACTAAGCCAATGGGCAGTTCATAATAAAAACATTTATTTCAGAGTTCAATCATTAGATGATTCATTAATTCAAACGGCATATTATATTATAAATAAATCTCTAGTGGAACACAAGGCCGCAGAGATGCAACTCTATTTAGAGGACCGTAAAAAAACTTCGTTACACGAAATCCACTGGTCCAAACCTATGCAAAACAGCCGAAAAATAGCACGGCGCTAGCAGGACTTGTTCCAGCTGACGCGTAGACATGTGTCGTTCCGGATCGTAATAGTTCCAGGAACTATGTCACCGACCGGAATGATTGGAGTTCGTTCCGACATGTCCGCTAAACCAGGTTCAGCTAGTTCCGGAGATGGACATGCGGGGCGGAGATGGGAAAGAGAACGAAATCGATCGCGAGCGTTCGCGCGGTGCGGCGGCGGCGGTAGCTCCGGAACTTTGAACGATAGAGGTCCGCTAAAGCAGGTTCAGCTAGTTCCCATCCGGTCCGGAGCTGGAGATGCGAGATGGAGACGGGAAAGGGAACGAAATAGGTGCGGGCGGCCGCTCCGGAACTGGAACGAACTGAGATGCGAAATGCGAGTCACGCACGACTCGCACGAGTGGGAGCGAGATGGGGGATCGGTTGATTGGTTCCGCTCGGTAATATATACAACGTGGGACATGGGTGCGCGATACGTGTATTATATTTACGTTATGTTGATATTCGTAAATTCATATGTTCCAAAATATGCATGTGTATTTTCTTACAATCCGAATCCGAGGAACTGGTAAATCGATCCAGTTTAGAGAAATATATTCTCGAATATATTTCTCTAAACTGGAGCTATTAAATGCAAGTATTGTAAAAAACATATTATATTGAGCTGTTTAGACTATACTCCGGCATGTCTATACTCAGACTGTGGAACTACCTAGTTCCGCGAACCTGGTTCCGAGAACCAGGTCCGGCAGGGCGAGGAGTCGTTCCAGGTTCAATCCGCTGTCGGACATGATTTGCGCATGTCTACTGACGCGTGACGGAGCGAATAGCAAGTGTAATCGCTTTTCGCAATGAAAGAGCGCACTTCAGTGCAGTGAGCAGGCCCACGCGGAACTTTATTATTCATAGTTCTGGGTGGCGCTAGATGGGCGTGTTGCTACTCGTCAGGCAAGCATTAGACCACTATCTCATCTGATAAGAAGTGATGATGCGTCCGAAGATGTAACATGCTTGCTTAGAAGATACCTATATATTTACTCTTGACTTGAAGACTCCCAGATAATATCGTTCGGTGAGCAACGACGCAGGCATTAAGTTCCACTCCTTCGCAGTACGGATAATAAGTGTAGAAGCGAAAAGCTTTGAGCAAACTGGAGCTATGGCAACCATGTAAGTATGACATTTGACAGTTTGTCTTGTTGTTAGATGGTATAACGGGCATGGGGGTTAACTCGAGTAAATCCTGCGCACACTCTCCAAACGAAAAAGGTAGAATACCGATCCTTCTTGCTTAGTAGTATAAAGTTTTTTAAAATTTAAGCTGATCCTATGATAGATTTTTTACTATATGGCAGCAGTTACTAGCTATTTGTAACTTTAGAATAGAAAACCGGCTAGCGGAGGTGAATTTATAACGTGTTCATCTGGCATGTATACCATTTTCGATACAAGCCAATGTTCAAGGTTTATTAGAGATTAAGAATGACATCCTAATTAAACATAAACGCTTTCACACTCACACCCCTACACTAAGTTCGATGACTTATGATTATTATATGACATACACAATCACAATCAGAACCAGAAAAACAAAGTTTCCTTGGGGAGAAAACTTGTGTTCCCACCGGGCATCGAACCTGGTACCATCTGCTTCGAAGGCGAATGCTTACCCAACCAAGCTAAAGGGCAGTTCAAATTAACCTAATAAGAGGTTTTTCATGCTAGTGAGAAAAGAGACGAGCTAGATACTGTTCGGATGGTAAGCAACAACCTTACCGTTGTACAGTTGCAGTAATAATCTGTACTTTAAATACTCTCATTAAGATTAACTAAAACATAAAACCAAAATATTCGGGAACCAATTTTTTATGAGATTATGAATAATATATTTAGTTTCTTTTTTTTTTTTGTTGTAACTTGTTTTCTGTCCTGGTATTATTTCTAGTGACAAAGTGTAAATAAGGGTGGCCCAAAAACCCACTTGTCAGTGTTATCAATAATTGGTATGCCAGATTGATGACATCTGCCCCTATTACGTATCTTTGTTGCACGCGGTTTCTATTTGAATTAAGCAAAAATGAACCTTCTATTATAGGAGTTTTGTCAATTTAGTATTGAAACCGTTTGCAACAGAGATAGGCAAAAGGGGGTCTGTTTTCAGCAAAAAAATAACTTTATTTAATTTTATTAGTAGATTTGTCGTTTTTGAAAACCATGTGTGTGTTTATTATCAGATATTTCGACTATATCATTAGTGTTTGGTAAATTCACATTATGTGAAAAGTTATGCCAAGTTCATATTATGCTAGAATTGTTTATTATAAAAATAGCGATTTTTAATCAGTAAAAATATATATATTTCCGTATCTTAGTAGTTATCCCACCAGTGAGTTTTTATGAAATTAAATGCTTAGGTTATATGTATACTAGGATTTATGTTTAATTTCCCCTTAATATTTACATTTATATAATTTTAGTTACCGTTTTTTGTTTTGCGCCATATCTTTACATATGCTGTTGAATGAGAAGCTAAATGCTTCTAATAGACGGACGGTTGAACCACCCAGGTCAATCTAGATATTTCGCTTAGCTCGATCAATAAATAATAATAATAACCATCTCACTAATCTATCTGACCCACAATTCTATAACTTTGTTACGATCTGTTACTACTCGAATTAAGTTAAAATTGTTAGATTTCATTTCAAAACGACAATACTTCTAATATTCGTAGTATTATCTGTTAAGATAAATAGTTAAATAATTGTCGTTTTAAAATATAACAGATATACTGTTGCGGTCGATTTCAATTTCCATTATTATAGTTATACGGTATCGAATTGAAACAGGTCGTAACAGTGATAAGTAATTTTAATCATCTATGGAATGTAGTCTTATTATATTTCGCAATCCTTCAGTAACGTGTCAGTGTCAAACTCTAAGTTATGTATACACTAAGAATGTTAGGTATTACCAGTAGTTTAGACATATACCGTAGACAAAACACGGAAGGTGGCAAATCTCATATTAAACTAGTATGTACACATATCCATAAGTATATAATTATTATAGAAATATTTTTACGTTTTGTGTCCCAATGTTGCCATGGTTTTTTTTATCCACATATTAATATAAGAGACTATCCTGGATACTCCTGATGCTTAGTAACACCACTGCTGCAGAACTGTAGAGCTTTTTGAATAACCTTCGAATAATCACATAATTATTAAAAAAAACAAATCCTCCTCTACCTAAATTCCACTAAAACAATTATTTATTTATCTTTTACACTATAAATATTAATTGAATTAAAGCTAGAAGCCTAAACATGGAATTCACATGGCAAATATTATTAATATAATATTTAGTTTATTATTTGGTTACGTACCAAATCGTTTTTTTTTCCTGGTATCATCCTAAATACCGTAGTATATAAATAAATGCTGCACAAAATTTCCTGTACATTAGACATAGTGCAAGTTTTTTTTATACTTAAGTACTTTCTCTGTACTGTGTAAACCAAGTGATTACATTATCTTTGGTTTACTTACGGCATATACAATATACTTTGTGTGTATGTATGTAACTAAGTAAACGGAGTGATTACATTATCTTTGTAACTGAGCACAAATACAACATTATTTAGTGAAAATATTTCTTGTTATATTGGAGAACACCGATTCAGTTGTTTCATACTTCCATGCAAGCAAGGTATTAATAGACAATGATTGCTCTTCATGGTTATCCATATAATTTGATAGTAGTAAATAAACACGTAAATATTAAAAGCTTCGTTTAAAGCCAAGTAAGGTGGTCGGCCGGAGGGTACCATGGAGGGATAAAATAATAATTATTATGTCTGGTTCCAAACATCACATTTTTCTAATATGTATTGTTGTTTTCCTTGTGTTTATGTTATTTAATATTTCTTTCAGTGCATATGACAGAGCCTGAGAGGTCATCTACATGCTCATAGCCATTTAAATTAAATACAATTATTTCCATACATAAATAATAAAGATGGTACTAGAATGGTGCAGAACAAATAAGAGAACATAATTGAAATTGGTTGAAAATAATTTGTGCAGTCTTTACATGACTCCATAACAATCATGGGTGATACTCAAGTTGCTAATATTGTACACAAGTTTTTGGTAAGTTGTTATACTAAGATTATGAATGTTACTCATCTACTTGAATACCATATGTCACATCTTTAATTATAGTTAACCCATCAGTCCAGAAATCTTGACCAACATTTTATCACAGCCTACACTAAGTTTGATGACTTAGATGCCAGAAACATACATATCAAGAACACAATCACAACCAGAAATTTAAAAACACACTGTTGTCGAAAGATACATATCCAATGCACAAGTCGGTGAGGTACAAGTCCAGTTACTAAGAGAAAATGATAGGTTGCTTAAATTTGAGCTTGTTGGCTGTGGGCAATTGGGGCGATGTCAACTTGGTTCGTTTTAATGCGACCATAACTCAGGTGTGTCTTTTCTCTGCTAAACGGAGACCTTTTCACCTATCTCTGATGTTTCAAAATGTACCAATACCGATAGCTATTAAACTTGAGCTTCTTGGGGTTTCCATGTCAGCGAACGTTAACTTTGGTACCTATATTAAAGCATGTCACATCTTCAGCCGCATCATCACTTTCTATCAGGTGAGATAGTGGTTGAGTGCTTGACTATTTAGCATTAAAAAAAAAGAGCTCAGTTGGCTGCTAAGAAATTTTTGGTATCCTCATGAGAATACCGATTCACACCGGGCAGCTTCTTAATTTATGTCAAGCTCAAGTCTGATCATGTATGGAGTATTGAGGCCACCTGTGGGATGGATCCGCTAAGTACCAGCTTGAAGCTCTTGAGTCTATAGACCAGCGAGCAAAAAGGCTCATTGGCGATGATAAGCTAGTCGAGTCCAAGTTGCAGAGTCTTGGTCGCCGCCATTAGGATGCAATCTTATCGGTATTCTACAGTTTACATTTTGGAGAGTGTGCGCAGTAATTATATGATTTGATTGCTAATAACTAGACAAGCTGTATAGGACTTAAAATGTTTTTATTTAAATTAGATTTGATGTAATTATATAAAACATGTAAATACATGCAACTATACATTGACTTTGTTATAAAGTATTTCTATGTCAGGAGATGATAATTGTCTGATTGGTACTGATCATTAACCAGTTCATACTAGCCAACTAAAAGTGATTTTTGGTAATTTACTATGAATATTTATTATTTTTGATTTCCATAACTTTTTTATTTAGTTGTGTAGTAACTGAATTAACTTGTTCACATGTTCTGTCTTAGAAGCATGTATGAAATAGATGTAAATCGTTAAGTTTTCAACTCCACATTGTATTAGTCATGAGTTATTTTCACCTTGTATGTGGAAGCTAAGAGAAAAATACTTATATGTAGGCCATTAAGTAAACTAAACATTATTTCCCTAAAGTAAGTTAAGGAAAGAAAACATAATAATTAAATTTCCAATTTTATGAGCAAAGATAAGCTACTTAAAAATTATCAAATTTTCACATAATATTTAAATTATATCATGACTTTATTGGGCAACACACACACATACACATCAATAATTTATTTATTAGTTATATGTGGTAGTTTAAAATTTACAATTGTTTGTAGAACTATTTATCAAAGCTAGGCCGATGGCAGAATCAATAAATCTCACCAGAGATGGAAATTCATGTGCTCTGAGTGTTTGAAAGGACTGCAAAAGTTCTTTTGAGGGATTTCATTGAACCGGAGATCCAAAGACAGGTTCATACCCCACTATGTGTATTGTTCTTAATGTGACTGTAGATTGCGGTTATGCAATCCTCTCTTGGGATTATCTTCTCCTGCTACCTCTCTTTATATTGCATACAGGTCTTGTATCATTTTTAATAGTAAACACCTTTCTAATATTTTGATTGATTCCTTTATAACTCAGCAGAATGCAACAGTGTTATTAATATTGTATAGTATTGAATTAAAAGTTATGTTGGACAAATCAGTCTTGATAAATAGTTTTGCTTATGGAAGAAGATAAGCAAGTTGCTCCCCTAATTGTAAGAGACACACCTACTGGAACTTTAAATAGAAGAATTTTGCATGGGATTGCATGGGAGCTTTCATAAGATAATTTCCCTGTCACAAAAGCAGTTGTCTCACATGACGAGTAATTACACTGGCACCTCTTGTTTTAGTTGTTGTGTTACCAGTCCACTTATTTGGCTGCTCAACTTTCTCTCACTACATTTCATCTCTTCCACTGTGATTCCTGTGTCTGTCATCTGGATATAGATGAACACAATTTCCTAAGGCTCGCAGATCATTATAAATGTTTGTGTCAATGACAGGACATTTACCATGTATTTCGTTTGTTTTGAGATATTTCGCCACTATTGCAAGCACAATGATTATGGAATATGATAAACCATGATCTCGCAGATCATGTTATAAAAATAGGAAATAAAACACTATGATTTTGCCATTTTCTGAATGAACCACTAACACTTCCCTTGTTTTATCATGAGTGTCAAATATTTTGTTAATACTTGGGAACGTTTGTTTGTTTTATTTACACATGATATTACTTGGACCTGCATGTTACCTACAAATAGCCTCAGTCAGTTAAAACTTACCTGGCATATCAAAATAATTGAAAAATCACAAGCATTTAAATGTTTCATATCAACCTAGACAACGCACTTGTGTGATAGTCCAAATTTTTCTGTTGATTTGTAGATTGGTACAATTTTATTATTGACCTTAGACATCAATGGCGATGTCCCCATTGGCAATAACGCATTACAATTCAGATAATTTTATTACACTGTTTTTGTGTAATTTTGACTTACTACTTATACATGATATATGCTGTAGTCAAATATTACAGTTATTTTTATATCTACTTATCATATTTCCTTATTCACAGAGGGTGGAGCCAGTAGAAGAAGCATTCAGTTGCTTCTTAATTTACAAACCTGAACAAGAAAATGAACGGCTAGCAATGTATCAGAAGAAACTGTCTGGAATCATGAGTATGCTAAGTGTGGAACTGCAGGAGTCGGCTATTCGTCAGTATCTGACTTTAACTGCTGTTTTAACTAACAAATATAAGATGAGACAGCTCTTGACTCTGCTAGAGAATTTGGTGAACACAAATGTCTTACAAGCAAGGTAATAATATTATTTATACTGTAGCCATATCCTACTAATATTATAAATCTGAAAGTTTGTGTGTAAGTGTGTGTGTAAGTATGTTCGTTCCCTCATCTTAAATGGCTGAACGGATTTGGATGAAATATGAAATGTACATAATAGCTTATACCTAGGATTATCACATAGGCTCCTTTCAGTTTGCATCTAGACCATACATGTGACAATTCAAATTCTCAGAGAATATGTAAAGCTGTAGCTGAAATCTAAAAGTAGCTATTAAAATGATAATTATAAGTGGTAATATTTCTGAATCATACTGAAAATCGTTAATCAAAATAGTTTTCAATATAACCATGTAGTCTATTGTTGAAAAGAATGTTGCAAGTAAGCAATCTTTGTTGTAAAATAACTATCTGGCAAGACATGAATCACCTATTTTTTCCCCGGGTCCACATATTTAAAGCTGACCACCTGAACCACAGATACAGATATAAAACAATTATTGTTATTAAGAAAGTGTCAAGCAGTTAACCTCAAAAGTTTATTATTATTATGCTAAACGTAGGTGAAGCCTCAGTTCGGATCGAATTACTAGTTATTTTTTAAAATGAGTTTGCTGACAGAAACTTCTGTATTTATACTATTACTAGCTGTGCCCCGCTGTTTTACCCGCATAACTCCCGGACTCGCAGGAATCCTAGAATAAAAATTAGCCTATGTCCATTCCCAAGCTCAAGTCTATCTCTTTACCAAATTTTATTAAAATCGGTTCAGTAGTTTAGTCAGGAAAGTGTAACAGATAGACAGGGTTACTTTCGTATTTATAATATTAGTAGGGTTTACGCTTAAAGTGCCTACTTTATGTTTTCAGAATGCTATGCGACTCTATACTCACAAATGACAAGCTGTCGTATCAAAATACTGATTTTTGGATAGAATCCTTCAATTTAATCAGAAGAGTCATTGGCGGCGTAGATTATAAAGGCGTCAGGGAAATAATGAAAGTAAGTCGATTCGAAGCATTATTGTACCTAACATATGAAACAAATGTCTGATAAAGATGGTGCTACCCGTCGACGGCGATAACTTTTATGCACATAATGGTAACTTCAAAAATGACACCTTCTCATATTAGTATCTTTCAAAATGACTACCACCTGGCCATAGACAGGCAACCACTAATCGTTCACTGTATGACGCCGACGACGCGAGTATGCTGTATTCTGTTACAGTTCTTTGATTGCACTATAAAAAAGTATATATCTAGATAATAGTTCAGGCCTTACAAACTCATAACTTTTTAAAAGCAACAGACCATAGTATGGTTAAATTATGTAAACTAAATTAGATGTTAAATAATTACATAAAGCGTTGGTCGATCCATCCGTAGACAAGCTACAATTTCATAAACATACATACAGAAGGTTTCTTATAGTATTCTCTTTTAGTTTAAATTTTTTATTTCCATTGCAGGGATGCAGAGAAAAAGCACATACATTACCAATGAGACTTAATTCTAGTACAATGCCTCAATTGAAAGCCTTATATAATGTTATGGAATATATTTTTGATCGGAACGCTTCATTATTGCCTGCATATTTTATAGTTACTGAAATTCAAAAAGATTATCCGGATAATAATCAATGGCCACACTGGGTAAGTCTTGTAAAGAAATAAAGTTCGTTTTGTTCTGAAAGTTATTATCACTTCCTAAAGACAATATGATAACATGCCTAAGGTGACCAACATCTGCTTCTGGCGCTTTGCTCGTTAACTTGCATATCTAGAATCATATGTATAAAGCCCTAATTAGCTTAAATCCTAGCCTGGATAGAAATCCCCTGTTTAACAAATTATAATTTAGATATAACGTTAAATAAACAGATCTATTATCCATTTTACATCTGTAATGCAATCATATTCTTATATTCATAAGTATAGTAAAGACAATTCCAGAACCTGAAGCTAATAGCGTTTATTATTTTTTAGCAATTAGCTAAGCTTTTGACAAGCTTTGTTGAAAGTTTCAAACCATGCACCCAGATGGTATCTATAATTGGACATTCGCAAATGTTGCCTGTCGTAGAGTTTTCTGGCTATGCAGACCATCTTGTGAATCCATGGAGGTTGGACCCTACGACACTCAAGTTCTCTCTCAAAGGCAACCTGCCTTATCACGAGGACCTGTTGAAGCCTCAGATACCATTGCTAATGCATGTTTTGCAGCAACCTTACTCGAGAGACATGATGTGCTCGATGCTTGGCTTACAAAAGCAGCACAAACAGAGATGTATAGCTTTGGAAGATCAACTAGTTGAGTTGATGATAATGCCCATGGAGAAAAGTGAACAGGAAACTGAAGAAGACGAAATGTCCATAGCACACTGGAGCTGGTTGCATTTGTCATCACAAGTTATTTACATCATACTGATTGGGTTTGCTTCGTTTCCCACAATAGTGATGGGTCTCCACAATAAACTGATGGAGCTTGATATGAAAAAGGGACGGGATCACTTGATGTGGGTTTTACTGCAGTTTATATCTGGTAGTATTCAGAGGAATCCTCTATCGACATTTCTGCCGATAATAAAGCTACACGAGCTACTGTACCCAGAGAAAGAACCACTGTCAGTGCCAGACTGTATGAAGGCACATAGCACACACCAAATGGCTGTGGTCTGCATTTGGATGCATTTGTTGAAAAAAGCTGAAACTGAGCACAAAACTATGACCATGCCGCAAAACCTAAAAGTTCAATATGAGTAAGTATATAAATAATGCAAAAGTAGGTTCAATTTCAATTCAACAAGAAATGCAGTTTCGTTGATGTCATCATATTTTCGTCTTCATTTCAAACATTAGCGTCTGGCCAGGTTTTGCAATATCAAGTGCAGTTTGGTGCGATTTTTAACCAAGTGATTAGTTCCACTTTAATAGTCGTAAAAACAAGTAACAGTAATTTTATTTTATTATTCCATGTCTGATACCTTCTGACACTCCATATTGACAGAACCAGGCCACCAAGATTCCAAACTCCTCCTTCTGTACAAGTTACTAAGAAAAATCTTAAATAAAACAATTGTGTGCCGAAAGTTACCCATATAAAATGTTTGGTTCCGGTTACAGTCAAACATTTCACAATAATCTGTTTAACTCACTTTATCAACAGATATCTCCAACATCTCATGTCATCCAACAACACTCCGACCATAATGGGATCAGACTTCCGCATTGCTTTGTTGTGCAACGCGTATTCAACCAACCAAGAGTACTACGCACGTCCAATGGGCGTCATCATTGAGACTCTTTTCGGGAATCAGAAAGCAGTATCCAACGGAAACGGTGCTCCGTTACCCACAGCACCATTGTCCATGTGTATACTTGACAGCTTGACGTTGCACTGTAAGATGTCCCTGATTCATTCGATAGTGACTCACGTCGCTAAGCTGGCCCAGAACAAGACTAACATACCGGGTAGTAGCATGATGGCGCCGGCGTTGGTGGAGACTTACAGCCGCTTGCTGGTTTATACGGAGATAGAGTCGCTGGGGATAAAAGGTTTTATTAGTGAGTACATTTTTATTGTCTAACTATGTTTACGCAATGCCACATCACTCGCTCTCAGCAACAAATGTGGGAACACTTTCACAATGTCACCAAAAAACGTAGTAACACTTTCAAAACGTCAGCAACAAACGTGGTTACACTTTCAAAATGTCAGCAGCAGACGTAGTACCACTTTCTCAATGTCAGTAACAAACGTGGTTCCACTTTCTAAATGTCAAGAACAACCGTGGTACCACTTTCGCTATGTTAGCAACAAACGTGGTACCACTTTCACAAAGTCAGCAACAAACATGGTACCACATTCACTACGACAGCAACAAACGTGGTACCGCTCTCACAATGAGAGCAATAAGCGTGGTACCACTTTCACAATATCAACAACGAACGTGGTACCACTTTCACAATGTCAGCAACAAACGTGGTACCACTTTCACACTAATACAAACTGTCTATTACTTTTGACAAGTAACAACATACTAATATTATATGCTAATATTTCTAGGGATATAACTGTTAATTCCATTGGACGTAACAAACACACTGCGTTCTATCGGTTAAGCTTTGGCCAATGTTTCCCTTCCTTTTTGTCAGATCAACTGCTGCCCAACGTGTTCAAGTCCCACGCGTGGGGCATTCTCCACAACTTGCTGGACATGTTCTCGTACCGGATCCACCACATTCAGCCGCAATACCGAGTGACGCTGCTCTCGAACATACACTCGCTCACCGCGTACCCGCAAGCCAACCAAACGCAGTTACAACTGTGGTAAGTGAAGAGGCTGCTAGTTCAATCTTCTAAACCGAACTGCATACAAAATGTCTTGCTACCTTAGCCTAGAATTTTAATAGCTAACAAATCCACAAGTACGTACATTAATCTCAATACACTACAGTTAGTATTGGAGAATCTGCAGCCCGTTTCTCTAGCGATTGGCTAGTTTTTGGCAATTGTAAACATGGTCATTAAACGTCAAATGAACAATTGTTGACGAAACAATGCTAATAAGGAATATGTATATTTTTCAACCGACTTCAAAAAAGGAGTTCTCAATTCGACTGTATGTTTTTTTTTTGTATGTACGTTACGCTATAATGCCGCCAATAATGAAACGATTTTGATGTTTTTTTTTTGTTTATAATTCAGAGGTGGTCCCATATAAAATTTATCGAAATCAAGCCAAAACTAAAATATTAGCAGTGAAGTCGGTTTTTTGGTTGCTTTTAAATTAATTATCTATTGTTTACGTTAATAAATAGCTAAAATAAATTTTAGTCTTTAAAACCCTTTTAATAAGAAAATAATGTTACGAGTGTAATTCTATAGTTGTGAACATAATATCCCATGCATAGTCTCTATTGTAGCTTCCACGTTTATTATGCGCAACGTTATGGAATTCTTTACCCGTTTCTGTTTCCCGATAAGCATAATCCGGGAGTAACGAGTGAAAGTGAACAGGTAAACAAACAATATTATTTTCCAGTTTTGAAAGTACAGCGCTCCGCCTCATCACAAGCTTGGGCAGTTCGGGAGTACAGCTGCAGATGTCTCGCGTCGTTTCCGAGCCCAAGTCGCTCGTCTCCTCCGAGAGTGAGGAGCTCAACCGAGTGCTCGTGCTCACTCTCGCGCGGGGCATATACATGACTGGTGCTGGTGAGTGTTGTTGTTTTTTTTAGCGAAATAATTAAAAATGTTTGTTGTGGTGGATATGTACCCGATTCTTCCACTTCTCCTCGTGTCGAATAGGGAAACGATAGAAATAATAACGAGGAAAATAATTCACATCGTGCTCGAGGCGTTGGCGCGGTGTAGTTCACAGTTCTCAACAAAATGGCGATCGCGCTGCGTCTAATATCAAGTTCTACTAGTTACTCGCGGCGCACTTATGACGATAAGACAATACCGACCACAACACAATAACGTAAAATAGCAATACGAACACATGCGGCGGGTTTCAAAACGGGCACCGCCCGCCCATCCCTGAGCCAAAATATAAGCTTGTTCTTTTTATGAGATAGTTTCTTTAGAGACTGGTTAGCAATATGTAATATGCATTTTTATTTTTATCAAAACGTGGTATAGTATAAATATTAGAAAATGCGTCGAAATGGGAGTACGAACTTCCCATGCATCTTTATAAATGCTTACTCATTAAAAATCCTAACTGAAAAGCATTTAAATAAGAAAATAATTTTAAAGGCGTAGTTATACAAAATAACACTTGACCTATATATAAATGTCATGCATATTTTCTATTCGAATTATAAAATGGCGCTATTGTCCTAGCGCGTGGCGTAACTAGAAAGGCGGGCATCGAGATATATGGATGTTTGTTTACGTCATGTCACAGTTCACCAACCTTTGCTCATGTTCCAGGTAACGACGGCGCGGCGGTAAAGGAGTTGTTAACCACCATAATGACGAACACACCACACATGTGGTCGCAGCACACGCTGCAATGTTTCCCGCCGGTGCTGGTCGAGTTCTTCTCACAGGTTTGTTAACTCTGATTACTCGGTTCCTAGCAATTGGGTGGTCGCAGTTTCGAATTCCTGCGACGCACTTTCGCTTCTGTCGAAGGTAAATGTGTAAAATTTAATGGTCGTTCGACATTTTGTCACTCTCGCCAGGATCTAGAGCCATTATCGAAAACAGAATATAGCCGAAGTCACCTTCAATAGACCTGTCTGAGTGTTTCGGCTTACATCCTTGACAGACAGTCTCTTTCAAAGCCGAGCGTGTAGCACCACCATCGACCCTACTTGCCTACAGGTGAGATAGTGTTCCAACGCTTTAGAATAGGAACTATCAAACGTATTGCATTCAAAACCACATATTTACTGATGGTGATTGGTAACTATGACTATTAAATTGCTAATATGATGAAGACCTTTTTTTTTAACATAAGCTTGCCGCTTTTGACTTATATATCACATTTAAGATGTATTATAGCATCGACTAATATGTAGACGACTGACCATGATCGAAGTAAAGAGTTCAAAGAAAACTTTATTAAGGTTAGATATTATTTATTTGGCTACATCATCGCTTTCCATCAGGTGAGATTGTGATCAAATGCTTGCCTATCGAGCATAAAAAAAATGTAGGGAACCCATAAACAACGTAATGGAGGACTTTTATGTATGTTTTAAATGTACGCAGTTAAAATACAACTAGTCTGATACGCTGTCCACTGGTATTATAATCTTAGTCAGACATATTTTGGCTCCTTATACATCTGCCAGCGATGGCAACGTAGAATTCGTCTTAATTTCAAGTTAGTACGGAAACTTCCAGAATGCAGCGCCGCAAGAGAACAAGCAAGTGTTGAAGAAGTCCGTGGAAGAGGAATACCGCAAGTGGACGTCGATGGCGAACGACAACGATATCATATCGCACTTCTCCGTGCCCGGTACGCCGTTGTTCCTCTGTCTCCTTTGGAAGATGATCTTCGAAACCAACAGGATCAACCCCATTGCTTTCAAGTGAGTCATCAAATGTTCTGATACGCACTGATATGTGCATCGTCGACATTTAGAAAGTAACAAAATGTATATAGAAATAAAGTTAAAGTTAGATAATAAGCAAATACAAATAAAAAAAACTACTATTATAATAGTGATAAATTTAGAAAGGAAAAATTATCGCTTGAAGCGGGATAATTAATCCTTTAGTAGCGATAATTTTTCCTTTCTAAATTTATCACTATAGTTCTGCCTAGCACCGCTAATGCACCGGAAAGTGAATTCTACATGATCTTTGCCTCCCATTCGTCAGGATAGTGGAACGTATCGGCGCGCGTGCCCTGTCGGCCCACCTGCGCAAGTTCTGCGACTACTTGGTGCTGGAGGTCACTAACCCCGCCGGCGGCCCTCACATCAACAAATGCGTCGACGCCATTAATGACATCATCTGGAAGTACAACATTGTCACCATAGACAAGCTCGTGCTGTGTTTGGTAAGTTATTACGGATATTGGCACCACCCATTTTAATGGCCGAGCGAGCGCGAAGCGTCTCCGTATCAGCTTGGGCGAAAAAGTTTTCGTATGTCCGGATGACCAGCTGTTCTCTACAGTCGCATTTCACAACTGATTCTCGTGAAATTTTGGTAACCACTATTTTCAGTTTCCCTTGTAATCAAAATATGTAAAAAATAACAAAATTACTTTAAACCTAGACTTAGTGGTGATAGGATATTCTTCCTCTATCTATATGTAAGCCATTGCGACGCGTAATTACGGAAATAGGCATTGTGAATAAATCCGATAGTTATTGTTTCGACTTCGAAGTCGGTTGAGTACATGTGAAGCGGAATTCGACTAGTTGACGTTAATATGATTGTTCACTAGTATGCCTGGCTGATGTACCACGCCTACTCTTATTACTTTCTATTTCTTTCTCTCTTCTGTGCTCCTTATTTATAACAGCCTGGACTTAGTATGGACATTTTATAATTTTAGTTTAATATGCAAGCTTTTGACCACTATCCAACTTGTCGGCAGGTGATGATATTCTTGAGAATGGTAAACACATTTCTAGGCTCTTCCTGTGAGATAAAGCTCAGGGCACCAGCATTGGGAACGAAATCCTCCGATGATGATGTTAAAAATTTGTGATTTTATTTGTCAGGTACTACGACCAAACCCTGACGGAAATGAGAGTCAAGTGTGCCTCTATATCATTCAGCTGCTGTTACTGAAAGGATCTGAGCTCCGCAACCGAGCTCAAGACTTTGTCAAGGAAAACTCGCCTGAGCACTGGAAACAAAGCAATTCGTACGTGGATTTATTTTATTAAATTTTTTTATATTCGGAAGAAAGCCGTAAGCCATGTTTAAGAACCTGAAGTAGGCTAAAGAGTATTCTAATAACTGTTCCTCGTTTATCTTCAAGTGAAAAGCTCAGCTCAAAAACTAGCTTGAAACAGTTTTAACCCAACCAACGATAGTAGTTTCGCCCGAACCCTAGTTAAGAACCTACTCTTTTATACGCTATCCGTGTAAATAATGATAACCAAACAGTACACTCGCAACATAGCGCTACTTAACAATCTCTTTTTTAAGACTATGTTTAGCACAAATCTTAATACGGGCGAAACTACTATCATTCATTGCGCCGCGCCCGCTTTGAAGCTAGTTTATGTGAAGGGAAATGAGGAACCATCATAAGAACACTCCTTCGCCTTCGCAGTTATGCACTACCCCTGTACAATATCTTTATATATATAATTCTACTGTACGTGTGTATGTCACTGAACTGCTAAACGGCTGGACCGATTTGAATGTTTTTATTTGCATGCGTTTGAGTGGCGCCCTGGATGGTTAAAATTCACAAATCAGCCCGGCAGATGGCGCTGCAGGGGTTGCACACGGGCGAAGCCGGGGCGAATCACTAGTAACAATATAAAGTGGAATCTCGGAAACGGCTCCAACGATTTTCAGTATGCCAGAAGGTTTCGGGGGCGATAAATCGATCTAGCTAGGTTTCATTTTGAGAAAACGTCGTTTTATCCGAGCAGAGCTCGGTCATCCAGGTAATATCTTATGGTACAAGTTAGAATGCAAAATTAAGAATTGATGCAATCTTTTGTCAGGCAGGCAGTTCTTTTCAGTCCTGTAATTATTATTTTTATAACAGAGTAAGCAAACATTTCACTAAAAGCGGTCATACATATTGGAGATGATGTACGGAAGTTGTAAATCCGAATACCGACTAGTCAGGCTGCGCTAGCAAAATTACAGCTAACTTAACACATTCTGACAAAATAGTCGATACAACTATTCGCGCTTAGTGCAGATATTAATTAATTTATACAGAATTTTGTTTTATTTTTCAGGTACGACAAACACCTAGCTTTCCATCGGAAGTACCCCGAGAAATTCGCACCGGAAGAAGCGAGTAGCGCTTATGGCGGACCCATACCAGTGTACCTGAGTAACGTGTGCCTTCGGTTCATTCCTGTTATGGATATCGTCGTGCACAGATATCTTGAAATACCGCAAGTCAGCAAGAACCTGGAACAGTTGTTGGAACATTTGGGGTACCTTTACAAGTTCCACGGTGAGTTATTAGTCGATTTATAAGGATTTATTACTCGGAGCACTTGCGGCCAACTTTTGATTTGGTTTTCGCATTGAAATTTCAATGATTTTGATTGAAATGACATCAATGAAATAACGGAACAGTTATTTTAAATGCGTGAGTTACTTGGATTTAGATGTAAATCCCCGTGCCTAGATTTATATCTATGTTTCATACATATAAAAAAAACATTTTTCAACACTAATACAGGAATAATATTAACCTAGGTATAATATTAACCTATATTATGTAGTCCCTAGAAAGCCCCGGTGCAGTTTGCCTCCATGCATCCTTGTCTATAATGTAGTCAATCGTTTTATAATAACAAATCTTAATGATTGCCCATTTTATTGAACGTGACGTTGGCCCAGTTGGCGCAGTGGATAGGTGTCCGCCCTCTGCGCCGTGGGTCCTGGGTTCGATACCCGGCAGGAGCACAAATTCCTTCCCAAGGGATATTTGTGCTTCTGGTTCTGGGTGTAATGTGTATGTGATGTGAATGTTTCCGGCACCCGCGATACAAGTCTTTGAACTTAGTGTGGGGCTGTGACTGTGAATTCGTTCGTTTGGTTTATTACTGTTTTTGAACTGTATGATGTGATTGACGAATGTGACGTCACCAGACCGTCCAGTAACGTTCCTGTACAACACTCTGCACTACTACGAGTCCAAGTTGCGCGACAAGCCGCTCCTGAAACGTAAGCTCGTGAACGCAGTGCTGGGCTCTCTAAAGGACGTGCGCCCCGCCGGCTGGGCCACCACCGAGCCCTTCCAGGCCTACCTCAACTCCACGGAAGCCGAGCCCACCTGGACTCCCGACCTCAACTACTACATCACCTTGGTCAATCGGATGGTCGATAGTATCCTTTTTAACGACGACGCAAACAGCCCCTGTTTTTAACCGATTTCAAAAAAGGAGGACGTTTTCAATTCGTTTGCGTTTTTTTTTGTATGTATAACTTCTTTAAGTTATTCTTAATAATGCTTATTTAATTCAATCAATCCTATGAAGGGTTCCAAAATTAAAGCGGTGTAGTCGGTTTTTTAAAGCTTTGCTTGCATTGAACTATATTTAAAGTACGTAATATTAGTTTTATTTTTTTTAATATGTTAGGCAAACTCTTGACCACTATTTCACTTGATGGTAAGCAATAATGTGGTCAACGATGGAGTAAGCTTGCCTAGAAGATCTTATCAGGAAATACCGACTTATGCAAAGGAATGGTTGCGGTTTGTACAATGATGTCTTTTCGTTGTTTTAAATTTAACGTGTGCATCTGTCTGTCTGTCTATGGTATCGTAGCTCCCAAACGACTGAATCGATTTTGAAATAACTCTTTTTTTGTTTGGAAACTGACTTGATCGAGAGATTGTTCACAGCTATGAAATCAGTGCAGCCGTAAAAATTCAATGCATTTTTTTTGCAGTCGGGTTTTTGATTTTTATATTTTCACTAGTTGTTCCCCGCGGCTTCGCCCGCGTTAAGTTTCAAGATATGATCAAAACCCCCAAAAAATTTGACATTCCTAAAAAGTATCCTATGTCCGTCTCCTGGTTCTAAGCTACCTCCGCACCAATTTTCAGCCAAATCGGTTCAGCCGTTCTTGAGTTATAAATAGTGTACTAACACGACTTTCTTTTATATATATAGATTAAATTGTTGAAGTACATTCGTGACGTGGAAGTAACATTGTGAGGAATATCAAATGATGTTCTGGCAGCTATCCTTGATAGCTAGTAATTCCTGACATGTTTACTACCAATAAATCACATCCTCACTTTCTACTATGGTCTATAAGATCAAACGCTTTTCTATGAGAAAATAAAAAAATATGTTTCTGTAAAAGTTTCCTTCGTCCATCTCAACAAATGACTTCTTTATTTATACTAATACTAGCTGCGCCCCGCGGTTTTATTCGCGTAAGTCCCCGACCCGCGGGAATTCTGGGATAAAAAGCAGCCTTTGTCCTTTAAATGGTTTAGGCGTGACAACGTTACAGACAGACGGAGTTACTTTCACACTTATAATATTAGTAGTGATAATAAAGATATATAGGAGAGTTTTTAATTAATAAGTATAAGGTTCTCAAGTAGAAGGAATCATTTTTTCTTTTCGTTTGTCCGTTTATAAATTGGTGTAATAGATTCCTCAACATAACCCAGCTATGGCCGGCAATCAAACATTCCCGAACACAGACTGGCGTTTTAACGAGTACCCGAATCCTTCGGCGCACGCTCTCTACGTCACTTGCGTCGAGCTAATGGCATTGCCTGTCGCTCCAAACGTAGTTGGAAACAGTTTGCTCAACGTAGTAACCAAGGGATTTGTGGTGATACCGCCGCAGAAGATTCAGATTTGGATCAACGTGACAGGGTTCGTATTACTTTGTATTTGTAGCGCTTATGTACTTCCAACGATCACTACGTCACTTGCGATAGGGTTAAGATAGGCAAACTTTTGACCACCATCTTACTTGATTTATAGTTGACGATAGAGCGAGTTTACCTAGAAGATACCTCTCCTATTCATTCGCGATTTAAAAATCTCCCACATCAGGAAACACTGACTTAAGCAAAAAACAAATCTGTTATTTTTCCTTTCTAGGAGACATACATAAGCATGTATCCTAATTTCATTACAATCTAGCCTATATTTGGCTAATGAGTAATTTTAATTTAACTTAGCTGAGTCATCAGTAACTAAGAATGTGTCCATTGGTACTTTTCTTATTGTTTCTATTAAGGAGAAGACACTGGTCACGTGTTCTTTACGGAAGTAGGTACAACATTACACTATGATAATGAATGTGAAAAAGCTTCACTTCACTCACTGGCAGTATTTATTTATTTTTAGTTCACCAACAATGACTACATTAATACATGCTTAAAATAACATATTAATAATCTTATTACTAAATGTATAATCAGTTACAGATGAACACCACATGCAATACATAATAATATAATTAGTATGTATAATATAACTTAAATCTATGTGCTTTTGGAGTTGTTGAAGAAATCAGAACTTTTTTTTCGAAAACCTTGCAATGAGTCTGCAAATACATCAACCAAATTAGCGATGTCATTAAGTAGCTTGCTGAGCCTTGGTACCACGGAGTTAGCTCCGTGGGTAGTCCGCCGCAAAGGCTTTACAAATCATTTTATTTATTTATTTATTAGATCACCAACATAGTGTACATCAAAACATTCAAAACAGCATCATCTTAAACATTTCAAACCAAATGTCACTATATTTAAAGGTGAAAACTACATGCATATGAATTTTAATTTGAGCGAATAACTTATTATACCTACCGTAATAACAGAGTGAACATAAAATTGCAAATTAATAATATAGGTAATAATAATTATTATACACAAGCGTTATAATGGACTAAATAAAAATAAAAAATACTAAACATAATCAATCTATTTTAAGTTTTTAATCAGGATGTCAGGGACTTTTTGAAAATATTAACATTGCCCATAAATATGTCAACTTGTTTGGTTTTAGCAAGTATATTATGGTGTCGAACCATTCTAGTCAACGGGGCATTCTGGCCTAGGTTAGAGTTAGCTCCAGAGACATGAAATGCGTTAAATCTCGAGGCTCTCGGTTTTATAGGCAGTATGGTGAGATGTTTGTTTTGTGCAGGGTGATAATGGCGGCGTTGCCCGATCCTTACTGGACCGTGCTCCACGAGCGTATCACAGAGCTGATCGCCAGCGCGGAGATGAGCGAGTGGCCGTACCCTTACACACCCTTCCAGCTGTTCAACCTCAATACCACTAACGAGGCGATGCTGGAGAATAAATACAGCTTGACTCTGGCTCTAGCGCACGCAGTTTGGTACCACGCCGGCGCCGGACAGATTATGCAAGTCCTTGTGTAAGTACATAACGCGCGCTTTTTAACCGACTTCAAAAAAGGAGGATGTTCTCAATTCCGTCTCTATTTTTTTTTTGTTTACCTCAGAACTTTTTTCTAGGTGAACCGGCTCTGATCTATATGTTTATCTCTTTTTGATAAAAGGCGAGTAAAAAAAATAGCACGTTCGTTTTTTATACGTGATAAAATACATTTGTGTATCGACTTAAGTTTCGCTTTTGTATTAGTAGTGGTTATGCTACCATGGTCACTCTCACTATCCATTTTTGTGTGTATAACAAGATATTTATCAGGTATTTCGTTTGTTTTGATTTACCGATATTTTTGAACCGTTACACCCGCCATGATCACTATTGATCACTGATAAGCTGGAGTAGTGCTGGTGGATGAAGATTTAGATTAACGATCATACAAATCGGTTTACTTGCTTCCATAGTTGTGTTTCTGGCTGGTATTGTGTGTGTGTGATGTGAATGTTTCCGGCACCCACGACACAATTATTGACAAAGGCCTTGAAACGTTCTCAAGCCATAAACTAAGTAACCAAACCAACCGAACGTTCCAGATTCGTGAAAGAAAAGCTAGCGTCCGAGATCCACACTGAAACGCAGCTGCTATTCCTCTGCCATCTCGTCGGACCGTTCCTGCAGAGATTCAACACGGACCTCTCCCGGGCTGTGATGGACATCACTATTGCACTCTACGAGCTACTGGCTCATATAGACAAGTCACAGCCACATCTGCAGTATATTGATCCGATATGTGACTTACTGTATCCTTTTGTAAACACTATAGTAAGAATAGCTTCAGGTAATCATATATCGACAATACTTGTCGGTAATTTACCTTGTAATTGAAATACCGTTGGTTGACATATAAGGCAAAATTTGTCTAAAATATTTATTTAAATATTATAAAATAATTATAAAAATATTTAATAGTTTGTTTTGCGGAAACACATTTTTATGAAATGCTCTCTAAGTATAGGCAGATATTGCAAAATTTCGGCGAAAAATAGAAAATTTAACTCTTAATATTTTATTAGCTTTTATAAATCAGACTCCGAATTTACGCATGTAAATTGAAAATTGTATATCTCGAAAATAAACAAAACCCAAGTTCAATTAGATTTCATTACTTATTATGTAAAAACACAACAAATTGAATAAATTAATTTGCCAATATTCGATTGGAGTAATTTAAAGTGTTCGCATTACTAAAACCACATATAAACTCACTTTTGACGACCCAGTTGGCGCTGTGGATGGGTGTCTGCCCTCTGCGCTGTGGGTCCTGTGTTCGATTCCCGGCAGGAGCACAAATTCCTTCCCAAGGGATATTTGTGCTTCTGGTTCTGGATGTAATGTCTGTGTGATGTGAATGTTTCCGGCACCCACGATACAAGTCTTTGAACTTAATGTGGGGCTGTGAGTGTGAATGCGTTTGATTTTTTTTTTTTCAACTTTGATAAAATGATCATCAGCAATATCCTCAACATTCCCTCAGCTACCACATTAAATACATGTTCGTCGGCGACACTATGAAGAACGAGGTGGAATGCGTGATTCGGAAGCTGCGCCCTGCCCTACAGATGCGTCTCCGCTTCATCACGCACCTCAACGTGGAGCAAATCAACACCGCCTAGCAGAGCGATTACTACAGCTACACGCCTTCTAGTTCCAGCTCCAGCTCGGAATAGAAGTCGCGGCTGTAGTATGGGTATGACGACCAGTGCTATGTACGTTGTGGAAGTAAAACGATCATACACACTTCTGTACCGTATATAATTCCCACGTTACTACAAGAAGTACTAAATAAACAGTCATTCAACATCTAAGTATGATTACTAAGACAGCATTCAATATCTAAGTATGTCCGCACTCTGCGCCGTGGGTCCTGGGTTCGATTCCTAGCAGCAGCACAAATTCCTTCCCAAGGGATATTTGTGCTTCTGGTTCTGGGTGTAATGTGTGTGATGTGAATGTTTCCGGCACCCACGATACAAGTCTTTGAACTTAGTGTGGGGCTGTGAGTGTGAATACGTTTGTTTGTTTGTTTGATTACTAAGACCCAGTATATTCAACATCTAGGTATGATTACTAAGTTCTAGTATATTTAACATCTAAGTATGATTACTAAGACCCAGTATATTAAACATCTAATTATGATTACTAAGACCCAGTATATTTAACATCTAAGTTTGATCACTAAGACCCAGTATATTAATCATCTAAGTATGATTACTAAGACAGCATTTAACATCTAAATATTATTACTAAGACAGCATTCAACATTTAAGTATGACTACTAAGACATAGTATTTTTACATCTAAGTATGATTACTAAGACCTAGTATTTTTAACATCTAAGTATCATTACTAAGACCCGGTATTTTTAACATCTAAGTATGATTACTAAGACTCAGTATATTTAACATCTAAGTATAATTACTAAGACTCAGTAGTATATTTCACATCTAAGTATGATTACTAAGACCCGGTATTTTTAACATTTAAGTATGATTACTAAGACCCATTATATTTAACATCTTAGTATGATTACTAAGACCCAGTATATTTAACATCCAAGTATGATTAATTGATTACTAAGACCCGGTATTTTTAACATCTAAGTATGATTACTAAGACTTAGTATATTTAACATCTAAGTATAATTACTAAGACCCAGTATATTTAACATCTAAGTATGATTACTAAGTCCCGGTATTTTTAACATCTAAGTATGATTTCTAAGACTTAGTATATTTAACATCTAAGTATGATTACTAAGACCCAGTATATTTAACATCTAAGTATGATTACTAAGACCCAGTATTTTTAACATCTAAGTATGATTACTAAGACTCAGTATATTTAACATCTAAGTATGATTACTAAGACCCAGTATATTTAACATCTAAGTATGATTACTAAGACCCAGTATATTTAACATCTAAGTATGATTACTAAGATCCGGTATTTTTAACATCTAAGTATGATTACTAAGACTTAGTATATTTAACATCTAAGTATCATTACTAAGACCCAGTATATTTAACATCTAAGTATGATTACTAAAACCCAGTATATTTAACATCTAAGTATCATTACTAAGACCCAGTATTTTTAACATCTAAGTATGATTACTAAGACCCAGTATATTTTACATCTAGGTATCATTACTAAGACCCAGTATTTTTAACATCTAAGTATGATTACTAAGACCCAGTATATTTAACATCTAAGTATGATTACTAAGACCCGGTATTTTTAACATCTGAGTATGATTACTAAGACCCGGTATTTTTAACATCTAAGTATGATTACTAAGACCCTGTATTTTTAACATCTAAGTATGTTAAATAAGATTTTGAATGCTCTGGGTCAACAACACCCATAGTCCTGTGTTGTGTATTGACGTGAGTTATTGTGATTACTTAGATGTTAAATTATCAATTTCAGAGATTAATATGTTTATTTAATACTTCTTGTTGTACCGTGGGTCTGAGGAGGATATGTAAAAATCAAATCTTAACATGCTTTCTAATATCAATTCTATATAGCAGTCCGAGAAAGTTTATAAAATATTATGTACCGAACAAGATAAGCTTCGCTTTATTAACTGCGCTTTATCATATTCAATGTGGTTTAGACATAATCACCATTTAGTTCGAACTCTAAATCAAAAAAAAATTACTCGACATATCCTTAACGGCTGATCGTAAAAAGAATGACCGATACGATACTTCGAAATCAATTTCATGTTCATCTGTAATTAATTATAATTAATTAGAGACTGTTCTCGCGCTCTAACTTGGCCGAACAAAACATAGGCACTGTGAACTTCGCGCATGTATATGTCACGAAGATTGTACTCGCCGCGTAAATTGTGTTGGATTCTCAATAATTAAGTTATATACGCAACTATCTGCACGAAGTTCAGGGCGTTAAAGTAAGTGCCGCATCTCGTTAACGTTAACCAAGCTTATACATAATATCACGAACCGGCGGATAGCTTTTATGTAATATGGATGTTGACTGATGTTTGATTTATGTACCCTAAATTAATAATTTAAATCATCGTAAAAAAATAAAGTTCTCAGATGCACGCGTTTAAAGTTTTTGGCGCGGATACAGTAGATATGCTCTATGTCTTTCCCGCAAAATTAGTGTAGTATGTATAATTTGAGCTATATAATTTTTCGATAGCGGTCCTTGACGTTATAAGCCAGCATAGTGCGCTCTTTGTATAGCCGGAATGAAAATGCTTAGAACTTCCTTATTTATTAACAGATTTTAATGTAGTTTTCGCTAAATGGCTCTATTTATGGTCTGCTTATTTATTTATAGGATACTTACAACTTGTAAGACAATAACGACAGACCTCTTTCAACATCCCTGTTGGACATAAGACAGTGTAGTGAGATTTAACATAAAGAAGGTTTTAGGTCTAATAAGAAACAATAACAAGATGATTGATTTGTATGCGATATATTAAATATAAGGTACATCTATACAGTTAGCCGTAACAGAATCGTTGCGCACAAACATGGCCTTTCATCACTATATAATTGTAATTATAAATATCAACTCAGAATTGATTATAATGAGTATGTTCTATGAGAGAAGTACTCGCTGCATTCCTAGGATAATTGATACTTTGTGTATGGAATAAATATAATTTTCATAGTTTCATAACTACTATGGAACCTCTAGCGACATAGTACTATAGCATCCTAATGCAAATAAGGAGCATCAAAAGTGACATAAGACATGTGTGCAAAGCCAACTTGTGGCCGCGTATAAACCTTTTTGAATAGAGCTAGAGTAATTTATAAATAAAGCAATTAAAAACCAATATATTATCATTTATAAACATGAATTATTTAAGCCACAACAATACACTAAGAAACTCAATAGATAAAAGGAACAAGAGCCGAATGGTACTTCGCCTAAAAAGTATAACTCAATATCTCAACAAAAAGTCCGAGAAATTGAGTTTACCTACTGCTAATTACAATTCGATGAAGGCAAGACAACTGGCAAGACCCGCCCCCGTGGAAATTAAGAACAAGGCGTAATATGTCGATAAAGCAGCCAAACTACCTTTTTCTGACTTGTTTAAATAATATACTAATATGTATATTGTGATATATTACTAAGAATAATAAAATGTTATTAATATTACATATTTTCGGTACTTATTAATTTTAAATTTTTACCTAAATACCTAATGACCTAATTTCTAAACTCTAGCTTCAAAAACAAAAGAACACATGTTTTTGTTACTGTACTTATTAATCTTACATAGTTTTTTTCTCTATCCGCCAATTACCTATATTTCCTAAAACTAAACTAAAATTATATACATCTATACAGCAAAGACCCAAGTTTCCTACAATACATCGAGCTTACAGGTAGCTCAAGTGCTCAAGCCCACTACCAGTGGGTAGCGTATCATACTGGCGGCATTATCTTACATGGTTAATCCTAATAACAAATTTTCATTGCTTTTGCTTCAAAAACAAAAAGATATACAAACTTTCATTTCATAAAATAATGTCACACAAACTTCCATCACCCATTACACGACGTCGTTAACATACGATGCACAAGAATCAAAATACAGAATAAGAATGATTGCATAATTTATAAGTACTAGTTTTTTAATAATCCGCTGGACGTCGTTGCTCTACGAGCTGTTCATTGGGTATGAATAACTTTTAAAATAAATCAATGGTTCGATCTGTTAGTGTGACGATAACGTTATAATCAATTAATTTTATGAAGTAATTTTGCATTGACTCGATTTTATATCAGTAAAGTCTTTTTCATATTTCCTTTAGAAATCCTGCAATTGCTCAAAAATGTGTGATAAGTTCTTCTAAATACGGTCACTTACTAAATTATTTTCTTAAATAGCAGCCTGCTGGTAATTGTTTTTTATTTTCTTAAACTTAACTATCGTATGTCGGTATAATACCACATCGACGTCGCCAACATTTTTCCACAACCTATTCCGTAAAGCATAGTAAGCATATTTTTGAAATATGGTGAATATATATAATGTTTTTTGGATATTGTTAACGCAGTTAATCTCTACTATCGCAATATCTACTCTTAAGAGAAAACAGAGAATTTTATTTCTTCAGCCACTTACCTTAATAATTCCCTCCCCTCCCCCACACACACATACCTGCTCCATAAACACACACACGCGCACTCTCTTTCATTGCACATATGTAAATAATTATACACCGCTACGGGTAACTTAACTGATTGTCAAAATTAAAAATAAAATTCTAATTCCGAAAACATACCTATTTCTTCTGTAAATTCAAGGTAACCAATACAGGCCTCGCCTTATTTGGAATCCGCAGCATAATTATATCACCAATAACGAAATAAAAGATAATGTTTAAAGTATTTAAGTTTAGGATCATTAAGTAATATAATACATATAAGTTATAAATAAATGGTTATCCAGTAACATTTTGTGGTAATAAATATCGTTATAATCAATGCAAATATTGTAAGTATGTTTTAATAGCTATCTGTACTTGATACAGTTACAATGCAATAAACAAATAATCACAATAAAATATAAGTCTTAGTCATTAAGAGTTAGTAAATTGTTTTGAACTCAACAGGATTCGTGTGTTGCTTAGTTTTAACAATGGCATACTTGTAAATATTCAATATTGTTTAGAAGAAATAACCATGTCATTTTTTACAAACACATATATGTAAATGAGGTCATTATAAGCGTTAATACTGTAAAGGCATTGCCACACAAGACGCACCTGGCTCGTCGTCTCCCGTTCAGCGCTGCCCGCGGCCCGGCACGCTGATCTGTTCGAACCAAATGCGTCCCGAGTGGCGATGCCTTAAACTTGACTTTGTGAATAGAGTAAAGATGTCTACTTTTAACAATGAATGCCTCTTCGCTGTATTTTTCATATATTTGACACTCGATAGGTTCATCTGGTGAAGGGCGTCTTTTTGTCGGGTAAAAGTCATCCATTTATGAACTCTACATCTTGTTACACAAATACACGTCATGCTTTATGATAACTAAGTGGAATATATAGATGTAACCATTTCACTTTAGGTATCGATGAGTGGAAATTTAAATAATTTGTCATAGCCGATGCTACACAGGGTTTTATAAAATCACGTGTAATCGAATTGGATATTCCTAATATAAATAGTTTCATAACTTAATTATTAAGTGTTATAATCATAACGACTCCTATTATTTATGTTTTCTAACGCAATTTCCATGCCTTACTAATGTAATTAAAGGCTATTTAATAATGACATACAACGAAGTCTAATTAATGTAAGCCTGTGGCATGTCGACATCACTACTAAGTACCTATGTAGTTGTTATACAGGTTCACGGCTATAAATATAAGTAAACATTGCAATAAGATATACATTCTGATACAACTCTACGTACAAATTACATTACTTAAATATAAATATACCTACATACTATAATAATATAAGAAATATATTTTTCATACAGTAGCATGTAGTATATTAAAAAACTGTGGCTCTACTTATGACTCGGTAGGTATCAATAAGATATCCGGCGTCCCAAAACTAGCTAAAAATAATGTTAAGCGTACATCGATCGTGTCAGTATTATGTTAAGCCTGTAAACCGGTGACAAACATCTGCTCCTATTTTGGTAGCTTTACCACAAATATGTATTGCTTAATTATAATAGATAAATAGATAATTTGCCGAAAGTTAAATATCAGGTCCAATTACGATGATGCATATACTGAGCTATTCTGTAATTCGGGTACAATCAATTCGAAGTTGGAAAATTGTATACGCGTACTTACCTTGAACACCAAATGTACATTTAATGTAAGCTTTGTAATATACTTACACGATATCGGAAGTTTTGCTTTCCTTTTAAAAATATTTATTATTGTCGTTAATTTTCCTGAATTCCTTGAATTTTCTAATATTATGCAGGAAATATAGAAGGGAATATCACGGTAACTTGGCCGAAACGTCGAGGTAAATAAGGATAGTATCATACATGCCGTGATATAAGCCTTAGGTAAGTTATAGTTCTTACCATAGTTTTACATGTCATTAAATCACATCCTTATTATAAATGTTTTGAGTATGTCCTTACATGCTGACAATTAAATCAAATCATAATTTTATTGTAAGGCGAATTGTCTTATCTTTGTAATTTCTATTGTAGGTATAACATTCATGCATAACTTTCCGCTTGTTTCAGAATGAGCTATTAAATTGTTTATAAGTTGCTTGAAATTCACCATATCCATAAAGATAATATATTTTTGAACTGCTCGTTGGCTGAGTTGGGTGGCGTTCGCCTTCTAATATCGGCTATCGGGTTCGATTCCCGGCTGAAACTCTTCTCCCCAAGGAAAATTTGTGTTTCTGGCTCTGGATGTGATTGTGTGTATGATGTGAATGTTTCCGGCACGCACGACACAAGTCATTGAAATAAGTGTGGGGCTATGAGTGTGAAATCGTTTCGTTTTAATGTGTGCGATATCGTCACAAGGAGCTCAAACAACTGTTGATGCGAACTCAATGTCATCCTGCATATGACATGTTTGACGTAATAATATCATCATTTTTGAGCAGCATGGAAAACGCAATCACATTAGCGGTAGACTTTTTATGACCAACGAGTTAGCGTATGACTACTATGTCACCTTTTGGTAAAGTCAAACGAGGGTGTTTTCCAAAGACAAAATTCTTGTATGATTATAACTAATGATGTGGTCGAGAGTGGCAAGCACAGTATTTTCAAAAGCTAAATGTTAAAAAAAGTAAAAGTTGTCGTTAAGTATTAGGCAAACATGAACACAAACGAGGTATATAGATAATAGGATTTTTGCCAACAACAGGTACACGTAATGCATGTACGGGAGGTTTCTAAACGCATTACTTACACGGGATTAATGTAATCAATATATAATACGCATCTACACATAATTAGGTACCTATACACAATTTTCTTAGGAATCCTAGAAGTTACTCATGTCAATATGTAACTCTAATTATGATGCAGCTGTTTGTGTACTAACTAAGATGAAATAAGTAATAAAAACTTATCCAGAACCAAAACCGGACATTCCGATACCAACGCTTAATACAATGACGAATTGTACATTCCATATAAAAAATAAAATGTTTTAGATCAAACATGTAAGTTGGTATGTATATTATTTTTTGGGTACGGAAATTATTAGTCAGAATTGTCATACCATAAGATAAGTAGTTATAAGAGATAAAATAAAATGGTTAAATATTTATCATTATTTTTAGCAACGAAGTTCTTGAAACGGTAGGAACACGTTGAATTTCCAATAATTTACACATACATATATAATTATTAGCTAATATCATTTTCGTCACAGAAAATATCTCTGTAAGTAAGATAATTTTGGAAACTATACATTAAAATACCTACACATTTTATTATACGAAAATATGTTCGTCTTTCTTTAAAATGCCCGTGTGGGTAGCACTTAGTAGCCGATCAGATCTTGATCAGATTTAAATGGGGCCAATGGGAAAGCTAGTTTTCAAATAAAAAAAATAATTACAAATACACACATAAAAAAGCAGTCAAATTGAGTACCTCGTCCATTTTTGTGAAGTCGGTAAAATATAAACTCGTTGCCACTTATAATCAGATGTTTAAGTGCTACTTGATATTTGTTTGTTCTGAACGGGATGGGATTGCAACTCAAGAAACATTTAAATAGAATATCTGTTGTGTCCCTTTGGCGAATCTCTTTTTGGGTGGACTTCAGTGAATAGTAATTGTAGTAACTGCACTCCTGCCGCACGCTCGCTTCGCTCACTCAACAAGTTTTTATAATAAAATATTTGTTTTCTCTTTCTTGTAGATAGGCAAACTTTTGACCACCATCTTACCTGATGATAAGCGACGATGTTATCGACGATGGAGCAAGCTTGCGTAGAAGATACCTATTCACTCGCGACTTGAAGGCTCCCATATTGTACTCATAAGGAAAACCGACTCGGGCAAAATAATGGAACTCCTTTCCTTTCCTTTTCCTTTCTTTGCGGTTCGCAGTGAACGTGGAAGCAAAACGCATTTGTGGGATATCAACCATGTCTTTTAGCAGTTCGTCTGCTTGTCCGATGATAAAACGAGAATGGGGGAAACTAGATCGTGCAGTTTCTTGGCACACTCCGAAATGTATCGGAGTGTGCCAAGAAACTGCAAACTGCAAACCGAGAGACTAGCTACCGTGCGGCGATGATCTAAGAAGCCTGAAGCTTTGAATTACGCAGCTGCTCGCTGCCAATGATTATCTTAGCTCTTCGCTCAATGGTGCCGAGAGCCTCAAGCTGGTACTTAGCTGAACCGTCCCAAAAGCATGATAAGTACTCCATTCATGAACGGACTTGTGCTTGATACAAATTGAGCAACTGCACCGGCGGCGTGAAGTATCGTCTCACCTTTGCAAGGATTCCCAGCTTTTTTGTAGCTAGTTGGGCTTTTAACTCGATGGAAGTTCCAAAATTAAGCTTTGAAGTTAGTCATACGAGCGGTCATACCGAGTAACTCGAGATGGTCAGTTACTGGTAGGGATACATTGCAAAGAAAGTTGGAGTCTGTTCAAATTGACTAATTGTATCTACATATCCTACTAATATTATAAATCCGAAAGTTTGTGTGTAAGTGTATAAGTATGTTTGTTCCCACTTCACGCTTTAACGGCTGAACGGATTTGGATGCAATTTGGAATGTACATAGATTATACCTAGGATTAACACATAGGCTACTTTTTAACTTGATAATAGCGGGCGAAGCCTCGGGGCACGGCTAGTAATACATAAGACGATAAATTAGTTTATTTTGATAAGGAATTGAATGTCTCTAAAATCCATCAAAAACATAGGCCGATATTTATTCAGATTTTTAACTAAGAAAAGTAATCATTATTGTTATGGCTTTAGTATTAAATATAATATACTATCGCGGACTTTTTTATAAAGCTAATAAAGTCCTATATTTTTGCCATACATTGTATTCACTTATTTCTCGTAGTCAGCGAACGCAGACAAAGCAGCCAATTATTTAATTTTTCTCCGACTTGTCTTACGAATATTGTTATTTCGTATTGAAAACGAAAAAATTTCCCAGTAAAACACAGCCTATCACACTTAGAGATAGTCTAGCTATAGAGCAGTAAAAGAATTTTAAGAATCGGATTAGTAGTTTGAGATATTACCTTTTACAAACAAACAAACTTCACTCTTTATAATATTAGTATAAAAAAAAACTTCTCCGAAACCTTGAAGACACCAAGTTTTCTACCATCTGGGTGCTAGTGGGTACCGGCATAGAGAAAATGCGTCTTTGTTCCCTGAACCGTACAATCTGAGTATCTTCAAGTCTAGAGTGAATAGGTACCTTCTAGGCAAGTATGTTCCATCTTCGGCCGCATCGTCACTTGCCTATCTAGCATAAAAAAAAGTATAGATGAAAACATCTTTTATAATAGTTATAGCTGCACCCCGCGGTTTTACCCGCGTAAGTCTTGGACCTGCGGGAATTCCGGGATAAAAAGTAGCATATGTACTTTCCCAAGATCTAGTCTACCTCTGTACCAAATTTAATGTAAATCAGTTCAGTGGTTTAGGCGTGAAAGCGTAACAGTCAGACTTGGCATTTATAATATTAAGGAATTATTACCTCTTTCATATTTATGCTTGCCTAATACTTTACCTAATATAGGAATATATTTCTTAATATTTTAATATTTTCTTCGTTTACATTATACTTATTTACAGAACAAGTTTTTATTATTATTGTTTTTTTATTTATTTATGTAAGGTGTGACAATAAAGCGTTATCTATCTATCTATCTCTACTATTTTCCCTATACGTATTTATTTTGTTACGACTGTAATAAAGAGGTAAGTTTGTCAAAATTCAAAATTAGTTGTGTGAGTTTAGACACCTAATTAAAGATGAGTGTCTATTTTTTATTGTTTAGTGAAACATATTTTCTCGAGTATTACATTACAACTTTTTACTATTTGCATACATACTCGTACACGTTGACAAATAATCCATCATTTAGTCCTATTTTAATTTGATCAAGATCTGATCAGTAGTTCTTGAAATGTCGTCAATAATGCCTATTTTGTGGACTACTTTGACGATGTTCATGTTTACCCGACTTCAAAAGTTACCTCATAATTTCTTTCGTTGTGATCCGATTTTTATAATTATATTTTTGATCACATGAAAGCTGGTGCTTTTCATGTGGTCCCATTGAAATTTGATTAAGATCTTATCTCTAGTTTTTGAGTTATAGTCAATAATGCGTGTTTAATACATTAAATCTCAAAATGGTGAAGTAAGTTTTTTTAAGCTTTGCTTGCGTTTAATTATCTCATAACATCACACTATAAATCCACTGAGCTGTAATAATTGCTGTCACATTTTTTTCAATTTTAAATACCTACTTTACATTGTATTTCTTAAATAATTAATAACTACATTCGAAGTGATATATAATAGTAATATATGCAAAATATACATCAGCTTAATACTTGAACATATATTGTTTCATTGTTACCCTTATCTGTAAGAACTTTTAATTATCAAACCACCCGGCGGCGGCAGCAGCGTCGCGGTGCAAGGGTGGATATGTTACAAGCAACAAAAAAAAACATCCAAATTGATAACCTACTCCTTCTAAGTATGTGGGAGAGGTCAATATTTTTGCTAATAACTAGGTATTCATGTACTACATTCACGTACACCAATAAAGCAGAATCAGCAATGCCACAAGAGTCGCAGTCACCACATTTCACCGCCGAAGCCGATTATTGTCGTAGTTGACACTAGGTGTTGTTCCTGGTGGATTATTTTCATAAGACGGCGTGTAATGTATCGCCCTGCTATGCCTCAGATGCTCTGCGTCCCGGTCATTGCATCTAACTTGGGCAAGCAACTATTGATATCTGGTTCACAACTCCCATCGTTTATATATGTTGACGCTACCCAAGGTATGGTTTGCAGTCATTCATTGCCTGCGTTTGTTCCCCGAACGGAATAATCTGGGAGTCTTCAAGTCTCGGGTGAATAGGTATCTTCTAGGCAAACATGTCACATCTTTAGCCGCATCATCACTTTCCATCAGGTGATATGGTGGTTAAATGCTTGCTTATTCTGCATAAAAAAAGTCAATGATGGCACATGAAGTTAATTACCTTCATAACAAAATTCATCAAAGGGAAGAGGGCGAGGTAAATATATGATTGTGATTAGCCAATGCTTGCTTATAATTGGTCGATGCTAGAATCAGTTGAGTAACAATCAATCATAACCAATGCATTGATGCTTCAAAAGGCATTTTATATCACGATACTAGAAGCCAACTAGTTGCTTTGTGTTAGTTTTGGTTATTTTTGCAAACAAGGCAGAAAGATTACAAACCGACTATGTGTTAAAACCAAAATAAAAGTGTATTTCCTCTTTATTAATTCGGGTTATACATAGATTATAAAAATGATCAACCAAAACTACAAGTGGTGATGTATCCAAGAGATTATAATAATATGTAATGAATTTAAATGTAAGATATTCTTATACATAGGTTTAATTACCTTACAATAAGTGAGAGAGATACTTAATACTAATAGAAAGATATAAATAAGGACTGTTGAGCGCAGGTATTTGGCAGGAATCAGTAAAGTTCCTGGTTAGTGTCACCACTTCCCGAGGATTGTCCAGTAGGCGCGGCTAGGGACTGTGGCTCTAGCAGTAACAGCTCGGCCGGAGATTCGTCACTACGCAGCCTCAGCGAGTAAACAGTGCCCTCTACTTTCAAAACATTTGATCGAGTTGTATTCAATTTCGCATCCAACTGATGCCCAACGCCATGTAAACCTGGAATTAATTACTGTAGATTTAATTTTTTACAAGGCTAGAGAGAGATGAAACTATCATCTAACAAATGAGGTGGCGGAGCTTCTCACGAGTTGCACCTGGATTATTTGCCAAACAGCCTTATAGCAGGATAGCACTAGCCGGTGTGGTTCTAGCACAAAGAGCAAGTAGTCAATGTGATTGCTTTGGCATATGATTATATGAGCAGGGCTTTATTGTCTAAAGTTCCATGTGGTACTGCAGATTATACACTACATATATAGTGAGCGGGTCTCTACCCAACAAATAATTTATAAGTCCAGACTTCTCTCAGCCACTTATCATTCACACATCAAAAAATCCTTATTGCCTCCAACAATTTTTTTATTAGAGTCACTTTGATCTACCATCCTTTCTAGCATCTTCATCTTATATGCATAAAATAAGTTCAAATTAATAATGGAAATAAATGGCACATACCTACAAACCCAGCATACAGCTTCTGTATTACTTCATAAATAAAGAAACATTCCTCATTGTCTCCACTCGATATACTGTTTATTGCTTTACGCATCAATTCACCGGACAAATCAGCCAGACCAAGCATATAGTCCAAATGTGAAAGCACAGTACAGATTTGTCTCTCACTACCATCCTCTGAATTAACAGTGTATACTAATTCTTGTTGTACTTCAGAGTAAGTTATGATTTGTTTTTTTTCCATTATAGATAAGAGTGTTCGAGCTTCTGTGAACTCCTGTAAGCCACCAGTAATTGCTCGAGCGTGTAGATTTAGGGGAATATTTTCCAGCTCCAAAGCGACAGCTTTGATTGCACCCTGGATTAAAACTTCAATGCGTCTTCTTGCTTCGGCGTTTATTTCTTCCTGCGGCCTCTCCAATCTGTAAATGTAACCACAATATATTTGTATGAATTAAATTTGTGTTTGCCAATAGGAAAATTAGTCATTAAGTAGACATGTATTAACTAAGGGATATTATATAACATTAAAATCTAAATCATAGAGGATAATGCATTTTCGCGTATGTAATTGCAACAGAAGCTGCATATCTTCACTAGACCAAAGGAGATACAAAACATTTTATAAATTCATCATTCATTAATTTTGGTGCATCACTTTCTTACAGTAGCTACCATTAACATAGGTTTCAGCCTACAAATTTTAATTTTGTGTAAATATGGCTAGGAGACTCGCAGTATTGTGAGGACTGCATCATTATTATTCTGAATATTTGCATTTAAACAAATTACGTTTTTTTTTATACTCTATTGGCAAGCATTTGACCCCTATCTCACCTGATGGAAAGTGATGATGCGGCCGAAGATGTAGCATGCTTGCCCAGAATATACCAATTCACTCTTGACTTGAAGACTCCCAGATTCTACCGTTCAGGGAACAAAGACGAGGGCACGCTTTGAGCGAGCAGGAAGTATGTCAACCATATATGGATGATGTTTAACAGTTTGTCTTGTTGTAAGATGGTAAAACGGGCATGAGGGAATTAACTCGTATAACTCCTGCGCACACTTTCCAAAATGTAAAAGGTAGAATGCCGATAGGCTTGCGACCTTACGTCGGTGACTGAGACTCTGCAATTTGTACTCGACTCGCTTATCATCACCAATGAGTCTTTTCGCTCGCCGGTCGATGGAGTTACAAGCTGGTACTTAGCAGAATCATCCCACATGTGGCCGCAGTACTCCATACACAAACGAACTTGAGCTTGATATAAATTTTAATAGCTGCCCCATAGTGAAGTACTGCTTAGCCTTTGCGAGTTGGTAATAGGATTTTGTTTTAAGCTAGTGAGATAAGAGACGAGCTAGATGCAGTTCTGATTTAAGCAACACCCTTGCTGTTGTACAGATGCAGTAATAATCTAAACTTATAATACAAAAAAAAACCAAAAGGGATAGCAATGCATTCCTCTCCCAAATATTTTACTAAAACATAAAACTAAAATGCTTTTTGTGCTATTTTTTTTTTGGCGATTGTGAACAATATTTTGAAGTTTGATTAGTGGGAACTTGTTTTCTGCCCTAGTATTATTTCTAGTCATGTAGTGTATAGAAAAAGAGAACATTATTTTAAGATGAAAAATCTGAGTAAGCAATTTGGAGTTTCACATTCTCAATATTAACAATGTGGAAAATCTGCCCCAAAATTATGGAGTGGTTTAAAATAAACAACCAAAGATGCGGTCGACGACTTTGCAACTATACCACTGGGTCAGCCGCATGCAGCCAGGTTCGTCAGCAAATGAGTAAATAAAAAAGGAAAGGAACCTCCGGATCTTAAATATAATAAAATTAATTACGTGGCAGCTTCATGTAGCACGTTTATAATCCTCTTGCTCTCCAATGTGATATCCCTAGACAATTTCACCAATTTTTCATGTCTGTCATACCGGTCGACTAACTCCTTTTTCTTGTCTAAAAGCTCGGCAAAAACTAGGCTTTCGGACGTGAGCGAATGCTCATTCGTTTGAGGATGCTGATTTCTGTTGCGATTATTGCGGGATTTTCCTGTAAAAAAAATATGGGTCACGGCATAATGTGACAAGACAGTGCAAACATATTCTTAGAGAGAATTAAGTAGAAAAGTATATAACCACCTCGACCAGACATAGCTGGATGTTTCTCGGAACTTTGGTTTAGGCGGAGAATCAAATTAGTAAAAACTAAAGGTCAAAAAATTTAAGTTCTTTGATATTTAAAAATGGACTTGATCACAAATCGCAAACATGCAAAAATATAAAAATAGTTAAGATGCAAAGATAATGTAATCACTTATCACTCGGTTTACAAAGATGGGATAATTGGGTATATATCTTATTTATCTCTGATATTTATTGACAAAGATATTGTAATCACTCCGTTTATTTATTGATTTATTTCCCTCCAAGCACAGTGACATGACAGACCACAGAGAGTACTACGTACCTCCAAAGGTAAAATAAAGGTGACCGCACACAGACGGTCAGGTCGCCTCGCATAGACAATTATTATTACACGGCAACGAGCGGTGTGAATTGTGAATTTCATAATACAAAAAGGCCCATGTCAGCACACGGACAGCACGGGCGAGAATATCTAACGTTGCAATTGTGCGAAGGCTACTACTAAGGCAAGGGGACTGGGAAGCAACACACGGTAAAAAAACCCAATGTAAAGACCGTACTGCTAGTGTCGTATAGTATAGAGCGCGCAAGTATTATAAGTATATAGAAGATGCTAAAGTCTAGCGACAGCTGTCTCACCATAGCTGCCTACTGCTGCTGTTGGATTCTTGCGCCCCATTCCTTTCTAGAGGGGAGTGGCCTCCACCGTCCACAACCTAGGGACAATGACGTTTGAATGAAGTTGACTAGAACGTTTGAAGATAAAATGTATGGCGTCTTAAGAACCTTAATATACGAAGCAGCCGGAGCCCGCGGTCGAGCAGCGGGCGTACGCCCGCGACTCTTCCCCCTGCGCTGCCGACGTATAGGCTCTAATCGTAGAGCAAGAAATCTAATGTAACAAAAGATAGAAAGCGCCTCAGACGCACGTAAAGGGCGCGCGCCCCGGGCGCTTTGTTAATAAGTTCCTCATTGTGGTTATTTCCATAGATAATGGTGCTAATTCTGTTGAGCACCGAACTAACCTAAACTAAACTAAAAATAAACTAATTTTAGTCAAGGAATACCTAAACGCTATTCTGATTGTACGTTGAACTTAATTTAATAGTTGAAATGACAGGACTAAAATTGATTTTGACAGCAACCAAATTGAATTGTATTCACAAGAGCCGCAATCACATATTATTATTCCTCCATTATAGACTTTGTAGGTCAGTATTTGCTTCATTAATTGCCCGTGTTATTCTTTCAAGTATAAGATCACATTAAAAATAATCCAGACCTTTTTCATACAGACTAATTTGAGTTTAAAGTTTCTATTTTTAGTCTTAATTTGACGTAAAACATGTACATCAGAATAAGAATTTGGTCATTTTCACTAAATAGAGTAACTAAACTAACTAAGTCCTGTCAAACTTAATTTTAGTCTAATCTTGCATTTTCTGAATAGGTTTTGGACTAAAGCAGGCCTAAAACTAATTTTAGGCTAGTTTAGTCTAATTCTGGACAACAGAATCGGCACCATTGTTTTAGTTACTTCCTCTGTGGAAAACTGAATTCCAAACTAAAACGGAGTGATTACATTATCTATGTTTCAGAGAAAACTGGGGGCTACTCTTATTTACACCACTAGACAAAAAATAATACCAGGACAGAAAACCATTTCCCAAAAAATAATCTAAAAAAAACAAACTAAATTCAGGGTAATTGGTAGAATACCAGAATCCTCTTGGGACATCAACCATTGAAATCAATATCTTTCCAGGCCCCTAATTTAAAACTTTTCATTAACCTACCGAATCAATCAACAAATAACTTCCTCTTAAAAAATATTTTTATCATACGATAACAAACCAAATCGTACGGTAACAGAGTTATCGTATAGTTCTGTATCAGGGGGCTGGTACGGCTGTTTGATATTTAATTAATTTTACAATACATTATTTATTTTCTCTGTCAAGTCTGAAGTATTAGGTGTCAACGGGCGTCGGCATGCAATCACTCAAAGCGTTTCACTTGTACGTTTGTCATTTGTACTACGTAGGAGTGGTACTCATTCACCGCATCTTTGTTCTCCGAAGAGGAACAATTCTAAGAGTCTTCAAGTCAAGAATTAATAGGTATCTTCTAGGCAAACATGCAATATTTTCAGTCACGTCATCACTTGTCATCAGGTGAGGTCAAATGTTTGCCTGACGGTAAGCAACATGACCGCCTTTGTACATCTAGTGCCACCTAAAACTTTAAATGACAAAGTTCCGCGTGGGACTGCGCTCTTCCATAGCGAATAGCTATTATGCTGGCTATTCGCTCTGTCATTCGAAACAAGTCTTGCTGGATATTATAATTAATTAATATACCTAATAAAAAATGATTCATTCATCTCATAAATAATTATAATTTCCCACCTATCATAACCTATCCTGGAGTATTTAATATCTTACCTTCCAACGGGCATTCCCCTACCCAGCACATACAATGCTGGGAAAATCTCTGGGGAATTTATTCATGACTGGTAACATTAGGGTAGAAACATATTTTGTATAGTGCGTGCTTTCTTTGAATGTGTGTAACTTTTTGTTTGTGTGTGGGCTGAGTTTTGGTTTGTTTACCTTATCCTCACTACGTAATAGTATATCATGAGCCTTCCTACCGCTCTTTTATCTCTACGATAGAGGTCTTAGCAACTGGTCATGTGTAACTTTGTTAGTATGCTATACGTACACAAGGCCCTGTGTTGTATACGATAGTTGACCAATGAGTCATTGGTCATTGGCAATGACATATTATTATTACTGTGTTTGAATAAGAAATACAGGAGTTACAGTATTCTGTGTACGGAAACTGGGAAGTCCATCACAATGAGTTTTTTTCTTTTTCGTTTTTTCCTAAAAAAATAGATTATTCTTGATGTTGTTGGCGACGAATAATTTACAAACGTTGCTGCTGGGGTAATGGAGTCTCCTCCTTTCTCCACACATTCTGAAGCCCCTCCATTGAGTGAAGACAGTGGTTTGATAATCACAAGTGGCTCGTTCTCAAGTGATTCCGCTAGTGGATGGCATCACGTCGCGTCAGAGGTATGTTTCCTTTGCGTATTGGATTTGTTTTCTCAATTTAAACGAATCATTTGGCTTTATATTCTCAAAATTTACACACGGCTAGGACTAAGATTATCAAAATGCCTCGAAAATCTATGGATTAAATCTGCATGATGACTTTGTTTAAGGGAAGGCAACTTTTGAATTCATCAAGTTTTTGGGGTCTGCTTTTCACATTAATTGAATCTAGATAAAACTAACACGTAAAACTTCAATTTAGATACCTAGTATGTATATGCTGTAATGGATTTTGATTAAGTATCTTTGGTTAGTTGTGTGAGGCATTTAAATAAACAGTGAATCATAGTTATTTATGTTAGGTTGAGCACTACAGAAGACCAATTCCGGTGATCTTATACAAAACCTAATTCTGATCTAGTTCCTAATGCCATGAAGGTATTGATAAAAGTAGAGAAAGCATATTGAGAGCCAGTCAGAGCCGTGCCCCGCAGCTTCGCCTGCTATTATCAAGTTAAAATGTAGCCTATGTGTTAATCCTAGGTATAAGCTATTTACATCCAAATCCGTTCAGTTGTTAAAACGTGAAGAGGGAACAAACATACTAACACACTTCCACACAAACTTTCGGATTTATAATATTAGTAGGATAGCTGCACCCGGTATATATAAATAGTTATCTTTTCAGAACTTCCTGTTACCATGTATAAATTCAGTATCCCAAATTACTTCAGTGTTGTACCTACCTGCATTACTACACCTTCCTTTATTATGCCTTCATGGTATGAATTTACAAAAGACAATCAAAACTGTGATTACATGTATCCATACATATACTAATGACATAGACATATTTTTGCTTGATGAGATGTCTTAAAATTGCTTTATTGCTTTTTAACCGACTTCAAAAAAGGAGGTTCTCAATTCGACTGTATGTTTTTTGTTATTTATATGTTATGCATTATCTCTGCAAATTATGAATCAATTTTGATGTTTTTTTTGTGTGGTAGATTATACTTCAGAGGTGGTCCCATATAAATTTTATCGAAATCGGTCAAGCCAAAACCAAAATATAAGCGGAAGTAGGGTTTTTAAGTTTTGCTTGCGCAAATTATTTTTATTTCATGAAATCGAATGAATAAAAGTATTAGTTGTTAGCATTATTTTTTCAATAATCTGCTTTCTATGGCCAATGGCCTATATTTCCTAGAACTAAAAATATATATACATCTATACAGAAAAGACACAAGTTTCCTACAAGTCATCTAGTTTATAGGTAACTCAAATGCTTATTTTTCCCCATCGTGCTGGAAGCATTGCCTCTCTGAACTACAATGGTGATATGTTGAGCCAAAGTACCAGCATTTTGATCATGTGTTGCCTAACTGGGCACTCGCTTCTATTTTCAAAAATAGATTGAGCAATTCTAGCATTGACCCCATTGTTGTGAGAGTCCCCTGTAGCAAATTACACACACGCAAACTCACATTTATATTTTTCCTATAGTTGTCCTTTTCCATTAAATCCATCTTGGTATCAAATTCCATCAAGATTGGTCTAGCAGTTTAATCAGGCAGATAGAAATACTTTCAGAATGCCAATATTGTGATGATATGGTAACACTAAAGTTTGATAATTTCATGAAGGTACCTATTTTATAATTTACCTATGATTTTAATTTATTCTGCTCTAGCAAATATATTATTTCATTTAGCAATTACCAAATGCCTTGTACTTTATTGTTTTTATTAAATTTATGTTTTTTTCAACTATATTAATGACAAGGATGTCTGGAGGCAAACTGCACAAGCGCTTTCTAGCGACTACATAATATAGATATAGGTTAATATAATTGTGTATCAGTGTTAAGGAATGACATAAAAACAAAAATATGAAAATAAATGCACCGCCGAGTTTCTTGCCAGGTTCTTATCGAGATGGTTGTAATTATGCGAATCTGGCAGTAGAATCATTAACTTTCATGGATACCTCTTTGGGGCTCATATAAATAAACGATTTTGAATTTGAATAGGACAAAATGTTGCTAAACATGGCTTCCACAGTGCTGTTCAATATTATTCTTAATTTGAGATAACTTTGAATGTGCTATTAAGCTTAGCAAGTAAGTGTTTAGATAGGAGCTGATTGTTATTAATTTGATAACCGGTTTTTGTTTTGTTGTTATGTTTATGTTTTTATTTCTGATTGGGCGATGTGGCTGATCAGCGACAAAGCCCTTTTCCATGTAATCAAATAAAAAAAAACCTTAATTGCTATATAATAAGCCAATGCCAGTCCTGCGCTATGCGACATTTTGCTTCTCAGACTATCTACCTATTTTGGTTTTAGTTTAACTCTCTGCCATTAGTGCAATAGTGTATACTTTAGTGCCGTCTTGGGGTATGTCATACCTTTGCTACATGCTCTCTGGGTAAATAAACTACTATCCACTTTGCAAAACTTTTGCAATCAATTTGGAATTTCGTTAAATGATAGGCATTTTTTTTTATGCTAAGGTAAGCGTTTTAGGTAAGCATTTGACCACTATCTCACCTGATGGAAAGTAATGATGCGGTCGAAGATGTGACATGCTTGCATCTAGAACACAGCTTCTATAGAATAGACAAATAATTGACATAATTATGAAATCTTTTGACATTTAGTTACTTTATTAATATAATTATTTATTTACTTATTAGGTATGATATGTTAAATATTTTTCTATTAATTTGTTTAATATTTTTTATTAAAGTATGTTTTGTTACAATTAATTAATTTTATTTCAAATCATGACAGTTTATAATGATTCATATCACTATAAATATTGCCAGTGAAGGCTGAATAAGACAACTTTGTATGACTATTCAAACATCTGTAGTGCAACCTTGTTCTTGCAAATAAATTAGATATATTATTGTAAGATAATAGATATTCTGTGACAGTTGTACACAAGCTTTCACATTTATAATACTACTAGCCGTGCCTCGCGGCTTCGCCCGCTATTATCAAGTTAAAAAGTAGCCTATGTGTTAATCCTAGGTATAAGCTATGTACATTCCAAATTTAATCCAAATCCGTTCAGCGGTTAAAGCGTGAAGAGGGAACAAACATACTTACACACTTGCACACACACTAACACACAAACTTTCGGATATATAATATTAGTAGGATAGGATTCTAATTGTGTACTGCGACCACAAACATATAGCGTATGTCGTATCCTTTTCCTGGGTTCTTGATTTCCCCATACCAAATTTTGTCCAAATATACTTTATATACTTCATACTATATATAATATTGTATAGTTTAGTTAATAGGTTTGAGCTAATAGATAGTTCATGTGAAACATTATCACCAGCCTATTTTGTTCCCTATGCGGCATTCAGGGTAAGAAAAAATTTAAGGAAGACTTCTTTGTAATAATCGGCTTCACAGGCCCACATTGGCTAGCTGAATGACACATGTCCCAAGAAAGTTTTAATTCTTGAACATGCTGCTTTCTTCACAATGTAGAAAACATGTCAGTTGTATTACAGAGAGTGCTTATACTGTACATAACGTGATTAAGTCATTAGTGAGGGGCTGAGCAGGGTTAGTTAGAACCAGTTGTGCATAGTATTTAAAATCGCATGAGCTATCAATGAGCTGCACTCGCTCTTGTCAAACACATTATTCTCAAAGCCATTGTTTCATAGTGAATCAGGTCAAAAAGTACTATATTATGTCCTTCGTGATCTTGGATTAGTGTTAAGAGTGATAAAAAAATTACCCTGACCCTATTTCAGGGTACATACAATGAATAGATTAATCCTTACCTTTAAAGCGAATAGCAATAATTCTAGTGGCATTGCAATTGTTTAACATTTTTTTCTGCAAAATTGGCAAATGTTTGTTCACGAACACATCTCACCTTATGTCGAGTGGTCCACTCCATTCATTTTCATCTGATAAAGAGTACCATACTCATATTCGATATGCATTATGCATGTGGAAGCATACCACTGTGCACATTTTTATAATGGCATTGCCAAGCAATTTTTCAGGTTATTTAATAGAATGGAAATAGAAGAAATAAAATACCGAGAGACATACTACCCTATCCTGAAGCCCTAAGCAAACTGATCACGCTTGTTAATGAGTCTCTTGGAGCTTCACTCGATGCTGTTCAAAGCCTCAAGTTGTTACTTAGTTGCCCCTTAAAATCTAAACATCTTATTTAACTGATAAATAGACATCTACATGTATTATACACTCATGTGTGATTAGGTAGCATACTTAAGAATTTAACAGTGTTGTTTAATAAAATGTGTTATTCTTAGAATGTACTCATGAATTATATTTGTTAAAGTTACAGGAAAGCGACTTTGATGAGAGATCCCTTTCACTCTGCGAGTCTACTGATGCTTCAGAGCGCATGTGTGGTGATTTTTTCAACACAGTAAAGAAAGGACCAGGGAAGTTAATATTGACGACTATAGAACCACCACCAGAATTCCAAGTATGTAAACAATTCTTCTTAAAATTATTTTCTCTAATCATAATTGTTAATTTCTTTCTCTATCATCCAGTTATACTATTCCTGACATTTCCTTATTTTCGTATATATTTGTAATTATTAATTTTGAAGTTTTGATTGCAGGACAATCATTCCCCAGATAAGACAGACAACAATATTGACGTGCTAGTGCCTCCGTTGGTTGTTTTAACCAAAGATTCATCCCTCAAAAAGTCAAGCGCATCTAGTCTAGACGTTTTAAGCACCACTAAGCGTCATGTTTCGCCTATTTACCCCAGAACATTGAAACCGGAGACATTGTATGAACGCCGACAATGTTTGAATCATCGATTCGCAAGTCCACGGTTGCTCCATTTGAGTCCGTGCCGCGGGAATCGGCCGTCGTCCCGGAATTCGCTGACGTCGCGGCTGTCCAGTAGCCACAACTCACTCGTGACGCAGTTCCAAGCGGATGACTCCAGTTTTATTACACAGGCGATATCACATGACACACTGACCTCAAAAACAAGCGATATCACAGATATGTACAATGTTCCCTTCGACAGCGATATATACGCGGTGCCGGTCGACATGGTGCGCCCCTCGCATGTAAATGTAAGAAACAAAGGAAAGAAACCGCCCAGAAGCAAGAAGCGCGCTAAGAGCTCGCAACAAACTACTTGTATCAACACCGTTCCGTCTGAAAAGAATCACAAGTTGAAGGAAACTAGTAGACACAAAGAAATAAAAACCAAGAGGCACAGTCTGCCGAGCTCTTCTGGCAAGAAGAATGCCGCAGACTCCGACACGGATTCCCTTCATTTGACCTTACGTGAGATGAGAAAATATTTGCACACGCTTTATTCTAGTTCTAGTGACTCAGAGTGCAAAGCTAACGTTAAGAAAAATAACACTATGGTCACTACCGTCGCTATTCATACCAGACTCGCCAGTAAGGAGGGTAATACGACTGTATTTTTGAAGGAGAGCGATGAAAACACTAAATCCGTCGAAACAAATAACAATCATAGGAAAGCGAGCAAGAATTCGTTCGGCATGAATGCGAAGAATAAGAAACATAAAGAGACCATTTCTAAGGATTTGGTGGAGGTTGAGAAGATTGAGAAGGGTGCTAAGAAGTGCAGCCAGAGTCAGAAGGTGAAGATGTCGCCCGTGCGGATTCTGTCTATAAACTTGAAACAGAGTTTTTGTAATCTGTTTCGTTGGAAGCGCAACCCAGTGGTGGATGGTGCGGAGGTGGAGAGGGTGGCGGGGGGCAAGGAGTCTCCGCCGGCCGCGGTGCGGCGCGCGCTCCCTCCCTTGCCGCAAACGCCGCAGCCGCCGCAACCGCAACCCGCCAGGAGGACCAATGAAGAGGACGTCGTCACAGACTTCGCCACTTCCATACAAAAAGTTAAAGATGTAAGTCAAATATTAATGAACATATTTGATAACAGCATATAAGTGAAAGGGGCTGTGTCACCATATTAGGAAACATAATATTAAACGTAAAATAACATTAATATATAGGTAAAAACAGGTAGCCTTGGCTCAGGTCCAAATGTAGAGTTGCCAAGTACTGAAATATGAGGCATACCTGTCCAGGGAAAAAAATTATTACACTTCCATAATTTTCACATTCCTCGAGCTATCCTGAATCCTTTGAGACCTCGTCCCTAGATGCCGGAATGAGGTCAACCTTTAGGAAGTAAAACTCTTGAGAGGAGGTAGGAAGATACCTCCCATGGACCAAAAGACCACAAGTACTAGGACTTACTCGTAGTACACCCCTTTGCCGAATAGCTGAGTAGCACACTTTTAATAGTTAATTTAGAAAAAAAATATTTCACTTGCGACTGCGATTGCACCCGCGGCTGTAGGGTGTCATGCCCTATTGCTCTGACCGCCCAAGCCCTGCCTGAAGCGACGAAATCCTTACTAATATTATAAAAGCGAATGTTTGTTACTCTTTCACTCAAAAACTACTGAATGGATTTTAATGAAACTTTACAATAATATAGCTTATACATCAGAATAAAACGAATGCTATCCTACTAATATTATAAATCCGAAAGTTTGTGTCTAAGAGTGTAAGTAAGTTTGTTCCCTCTTCACGCGTTAACGGCTGAACGGATTTAGATGAAATTTGGAATGTACATAGGTTATGCCTAGGATTAATACATATGCTACTTTTTGACTTGCGCTAGCGGGCGAAGCCGCGGGGCATGGCTAGTAATTTATATAGATATTGTGTGAATTTTCCAAAATATAACGATAATTAGTGTCAAGTAAGTAGGAAAAAATTCTGCCATCTGCGAGCTATTCTGGCGTGCGCTGCAAAAACCGTTAGTTACATGTATATGATGTAAAATGGAAATGTTTATCTTAAGTATTTTTTCAACCGACTTCATAAAAAGAAGTTCTTGATTCGACTGTATGTATTTTTTTTGTATGTATGTTACGCGATATCTCCGCCAATTTTAAGAATCGATTTTGATGATTTTTTGTTGTTGGTATATTATACTTCAGAGGTGGTTCCATATTAATTTTATCGAAATCGGTTCAGCCAAAACCAAAATGTAAGCGGTGAAGTCGGTTTTATGCTTTGCTTGCGTTTAATTATATGTGTAAGCCAGTATCGCCAATAGTAAATAAAAACAATAAAAATTGATAATTTATTTCTAGTGCACATTTGGTAGTAACAAATTGATTCTTATATCACTTGGCTAAACTGCAGAAACAATTTTGATGAATTTTGGTATAAAGATAGATAGGACCTTGGAAATGAAAATAAGCTACTCGAAGTACTATTCCTGCGCAGACGAAGTCGCGGGCACCAGCTGGTACTACTATGGTACTGCCTAGCATGGCTAATGCTATATAAATAAAAACAATTGATATAGGTGGACGTGATCAACACAACGTGTAGCTAACTGCAATGTTAGACGCGTTGACCGCGGGAAAAGATATGGAGAGCAGTTAAGACCAAATGTCCACTAGCCCCGTTGTTTGCAGAGTATAAATGCGTGTTGTTTTTTTTTTCAGTATGGCTGGTATTGGGGTCCTATTTCAGTAGAGGCTGCCGAAAAGATTCTGTCCAACGAACCCGATGGCTCATTCATAGTCCGAGACAGCAGTGACGACCATTATATTTTTACACTTACCTTCAAACTGAATGGGCTGAGGCATGTTAGGATAGAACACGACCAGGGTAAGATTAATCTCCGAAATATAATATACATAAATGGTGAATAATTCTTTGCTGTGTGTAAAATTCAAGTTATGTTATATGCGCGTAATTTTGCCGCCACTGCTTGACTTCAATACTTCTGGGTAATCTTGATTTGGGCCACCACTTTCGTTGGTTGGCCCCAGGTGCTAGTGAGGTCGGCTTGGAGGGCTAGGCGTCAATAAATTCTATTACCATTGCGTTGTTGTAGTTGTTATCATAAGGCGCTGAACCGATCTTAATGAGATTTGATATATATATTAGATCGCCATAAGGGACATTTTATCCCGATTCGTTTTCTTCATCATTAACTCTTACAAAGCCGCGTGGCATAAATGGTTAAACATTCATATATATAGCCATTCAAGAGTAAATAGGTATCTTCTAGGCAAGCATACTACATATTCGGTTACATCATCGCTTACCATCAGGTGATATTGTGGTAAAATGCATACCTATAGAGCATTAAAAATAAATTACAATAATTTCATAATATAGTGTGCATTATGAAATTATTTTAACGATGCACAATTGTCACTTTTGGGGTATATTTAGTACGGATTAACAAGATTATGACTATATGTTATGAGTTTATGACTGAGTCGATATTACTGATAAACTGATAAGTGACTGAATAATAATAATTGACCGAGCGAAGTTAGGTCTCTCGAGTAGGTAGTTCAGTCAGTTCGTCCATCTGTCCGTTCGTCTGTCAGACTGTCAGGGGTATTTAGTGTCTAAACAATACAAGCAAATAACTTCATATTCTCAGAGAATATGTAAAGTTGTAAGCCAAAGCAAAAAATAGCAATCAAAATGAATATATTAAAGAGACTCCCATAAATATAACGAAATGGATATGTATCTATGCTGACATTATGTCCAGCAATAAGGATTTATTGTTTCTCACACACTGGCTTATATTTTCTCCGCCAAACGAAGTCCTTTCCATCTATCTGCGATTTTTCAAGATGTGCCAATACCCATAGCAAACAAACTAATGTTAACTTTGGCGCTTACATCGAAGCCATAGCTCATCTAGCCTAAGAAACTGGGTATACTCGCAGAGGTCAAGCCGTACTTTACACCGGGGTAGCTTTAAATTTGTATCAAGCTCAAGACACCTCGTGTATGGAGTAATGAGGTTATTTCTATGATGGATCCGCTAAATACTAGCTATAAGCCTAGAGCTTTTAGCTAGTATTTAGCGCTAGTTTTTTTTTATTGACCGACGAGCCTAAAGGCAACACATTGGGGGAGTAAGGTTAGGCGAGTCCAAACAGCAAAGTTTTGGTCACTGCGACGTATGGTATCAAGCCTATAGGGATTCTATCGCTTACATTTTGGAGAGTGTGCGCAAGAATTATATGTTGTAATTTATCCTTGCCCTTTATACGACCTAAAAACAAGACTGCCAAACGTCGTTTATTTATGGTGGACATACCTTCAGTTAGCTTTAAGCGTTTCGCTTCTATGTTCATCAACGATACAGCGAAGGAGTGGAACTCATTACCCGCGTATTTGTTCACCGAATGGTATAATCTGGGAGTTTCCGAATGTTTTGTGTATATGTATCTTCTAGGCAAGCATATTACATACCTCTCACACCTCTTTACATACTGGCGCATAGTTACTTTACATCAGGTGAGATAGTGGTCAAATGCAGCTTATTTAGAATAAAAAAGAAATATGTTTTTTTTAAAGTAGGTACCTACCTTAAAAATTTAAAACATAATTTCAGGTAACTTCTGCTTCGGCGGTTGTACAATGTTCAAAGCGCAGACGATAGTGGAGTTTATAGAGAATGCAGTGGAGACCTCACGAAGCGGTCGCTACCTGTTCTTTTTGAACCTTCGGCCTGTGCTGGGGCCGGTGAGGGTGCAACTGCTGTACCCTGTGTCTAGGTTCAAACGGGTGCAGAGCTTGCAGCACATGTGCAGGTATGACGTCATTAGTGTGCTCCTACTGCACGGCACATCACTTGTACTTTACATCTAACTTGAACTCATAGAGATCGCGTGAGTATCTGGAGATCTGAACGGTTCCCGGCATTTAGAGTCTCTCTATTTATTTTATCGATATCCGTTTTATGAAGAATTTAGCTACTTTTTAAGACTTTACGGTACACCTTTAGTATACGATCGCACGAGTTAAGAGAAGGGAGTTATGGAAGTTTGCTTAAATATTTAATTTAGTGCTGTATTATGGTTTATGGTTTAAAGATATTTATTCTCATATAAGATATACATCACTTCCATGAGAACATTAAATAATAGAAATTATAATACGTTCGTCGTCACTATCTAGCAAAAAACTTAAATAACAAACCAAAATTCAACCGAATCAATCACTGATCACACCGTCCAGCGCAGTAGCTTTAGTAGGTAGGTACCTACATTAAAACAGCTGACTTTCAAATAGTGACTCGTCTGCTAGTACAAGCTGGTAAAGTCGCTTTTTGAATGCGGTGAACGGGTTTACATTTTTTAAATTTGAGGGTAATTTATTAAAACAGTACGCACCTTCAAAAGTAATCATTGTTTTGTCGTAGTTCGTTCGAGTCTTCGGCAACACAATATAACTGGCGCGGCGATTGCAGCGGTTAGAAACATTTTTCTTTTTGGTAAATCGCAAGCTTGTGTGCAGTTTGTTGTCAATAGTTTTACGAACAAAATTACAAATATTATATTTATACAGTTGTTTTAAGTTCATATGGAGGATATGGATATATGGAGGCAATAAACAATCTAAATCTGAATCTGAATATTTCCTCGGCATGTACCGTAGCGGGTAGCCAAATCTGGAGCGAGGTAGTTTCTCCGCCACTTCTAAAGCGTTTGACAGGTTGTGGTACGATAGCCTTATTAGCAAGTTACGTTAAGTTACGGGTTTAGATTTTAGACTCCTTGAGAACCGGTCGATTCAACATTGAGAACTTAGCACCCAACTTTAAAAAAATGGTCTTAATTAGGTTTGTTTGAAAGTTTTCCCAAAGTAGTGGATAGTAGTGAAGCTAACTTCGCTAAGTGCCAAAGAAAAACTATGAACGAAATATGACAACCCGAAATTGCAAAAAAAATTATATTTACAGCTTCTTATAGGAAAACGTTAGAAGTCGGTTGTAGTGGTTTTTTTCCTGGCACTTAAAATTTCGTCCACTGCTAACTTCTATAAACATCTCTGAGTCATTTTCAATAAGATAGTCGAATCAAAATTACAGTCTCGGTCACCGACGTAAGGTCGCGAGCCTATTGAAATTTTATCGCATAAATTATGAAGAAGAAAGAAGAAAAATTAAGATTTGTGTTGTGGGGGCCGGACATTCACATCTCACAACCACACCCAGAACCAGAAATACAGATTTCCCTTGGTGAGAAAACTTGTGTACCCGCTGCTTAGAACGCGAACGCGGACCCATCTTAGCCAGCGGGCAGTTCATAATGCGCATGACATCAGTATGAGATGAAACTCACGACTTTTGTATGTGATTTCAGATTTGTGATATTAAAGTACGTGCGACGCGATCTGATCGGGGGACTGCCACTGCCGCGGCGACTCGTGGACTACCTTAGTGCTACGCACTACTACTCGGAGCTACTTGCCGATATATAAACACGCAAATGCCCGGTTTGCCTTCCATTATTTTACTTCGTAGACCATTACATTCTTGCTTTAAAAAGATGCAGACAACTTTGGTTTACAAGCTTTAAACATTTATCCTTTCAACGAAATTTCAACGTAAGTTTACCAAGTATTGTTTAACGAGCTTTGACTTATGAACATAATCGTGGATAACTAGAGTATTATCGACAAATATAAATGAGTAAATGATAACAAATGAAACAAGAATACGTGTATAGGTCCGGACGAACCTTACTGGCCCAGATCTACTGCCCGAAACTGTTTGGTCCAATTTCATATATATACATGTGTATAATACACAACTATACTATAGATACCCTGCTTCTTTATATAGTGATTGTATAACTACTATTTAAATATGATTGAATAATTTCGGCTTCGCTTTTTCATAATTTTTTTATTTGTAATTATGATCAGAACTTTGCCAAATTAAATTTGTGCTTGATTATTATTTATATATTTTGTTATCTTAAATCTGAGAATTTAAGGTATAATTGTGTTGTTATGTCAACTGCTTTAGAATTAACAGTGCTTAAGGATTTGATTTTGTCAAATGCGATGGATTATGTATAATATTCTTTTTGACTTTGTTGATTTGCGAATGATTTTCATTTCTATCATTGCTTTTCATAAAATTACTTCAATTTGAGTAATTTTATACGTTTACGTTTTTTATATGTTAGCATTCTTGTGTAAACCTTGTAAATTGCAAGCCTACATTTTTCTTCTTTTGTATTTGTCATATTTATGAAAATACGTTATTACGTAGACATTACTTACAACTTATTTTATGAATATCTCCAAGCGCACTGCCTGCTTCTTGTTTATTACTATGATTAGTATATGTTTTTAATTATATGGTGCTTACATTGAGGTATTCAAAGTTTGGCGGGTCGGTTATGTTAGTCTACTGATAGAATTACTTCGTTGAAATAAAGCATATGATTACATTTGACGTAAAAATTGTACAAGCTTTCAGTTCGCGTTCGTTATTAACCGTGAAGAAGCTTGTGAACCGTGTGTCGGTATCGACCTCGCATTTAATATCTCGTAACTGCAATAGACATTTCAAATTATTGTTTTCAACTAACCGTCATTGTATGCCGACTCAAATGCGCGCTGTGAACTTGTAAAGTGTTTTAAAAACAGGCTAGAGAAATCATTCTCTAAGTGCGTTGTCCCGTCCTTATTTCCTAGTCCTTATTTCTATTCTATTTTACTATTCTATTCGCATTCAATTCAGAATTATCATTCAGCTATATGTTAGTTATTAATGTGTCAGTGTTATTTAATATATTTGGTTTTGCAAAATGTTTGTGATCCCTATTTATTTAAGGGTAGTCTGTAGTGTCATCTAAGGGCATTTTAATGAATAAATCTTGATAAAGTATACATATCGTAATGCTCATGACTTTATCAGTCATAATTCAAATCATTTTCATTAAAAAGAAAGAGGGCCAAATAGTCATCATGCTGGTGTATAGTTACGTGTTCTAACATTTTATAGTCAACGAGCCGGCCCGACACGATCCATACACTTCATCCCTCGTAGACTCATAGAGCAACTTATTCCCCGTTAATTAAAAAACACGATCTGAAATGAAACGTTCGTAGTTGTAGTATCTCACTCGCATCGCCGATGCAAACCGATGGTGAGAGCGAGATGTACTAACAGCGTACATTGCGTTTTAAATCGACTTTGTATCTGAAAGCGTTCGTCCACACACCCAATGTGTTGGCAAGCAATAATTAATAAATATTGATGACAATACTCCTACGAACTAAAAGAATACAAGTCAAAAATACACGTGAACCTTGGCCTGAGTAATGCTTATAATTAAAGATATTTTGTAATGGATTCCATAATTAGCAGGGAAATAAATTATTGACTTATTAGTATAAACGATTGTTTGGTTCGTGAATACGTATAGATCTTGCTAATATGTACAAAATGTGAAACAAAGTTGTGAACGAACAACGATAATGGAGTCTTGTTATGTACAAAATAAAATATGAAATTGATTTTTATACATTTTTTGACTATTTTTACTTGTGTAGTTTTGTTATAGGTAATGTATTATCGTTTAGTTCAAATTCGCTATTTGGCTAATTGCTTATATCATTAGGGATTAGATTAAAATTGTGAAAATATATAATCGGTATTTGCATATTAATATAATGGCAATAAGTTAGTATGTGGCAGTTTAAAAAGAGGGTATTCTAAGATTAAATAGTAGTTTCATTTACGATTTTACTCGCATCAATGCAGAAGTAGTTTCAGCAACAGGTGGTCTCACATCATTTCCCTCCACACCTGATCATCTTGCATTATGATGAGGGCTCATCATGATGCAAGATGATCAGATGATGCAAGAAACAAATCGTACGGGAAATGTGCTCATTCTTAATTTTATTTCAAAATGGTAATGTTGTGATAATGTTTGCTTGGTTGGGACTACTTTGTTTCATAAGTGCAATGCTAGTTGGAATGGCTAACCTATCACGTGCGACATGAGCTAAGAACGAGTATGGTATAAGAGCATCATGCGCATCATTGTAATTTAATTATTTATAGTAATTAAGATTCATTAAGCCTTTTATTGTCGAATGTATTTTTATTCAATTATTATTAAGGGCCTAAAAATATTTATTTAATATAGGTTTTGTTTTAGTGCAATTATTGTTTTGTCATTACTAATTATTGCATTGCATAATTATTTTCATGTATAAATATTAATACATTTTCATTCCCAAGTCACCAAAGATAAATAAGCAAGCACATAATATAAATAATTCTTGTATACAATTTAAGTTTCAATGGTGTGCGTGTGAGATACTCTTTTTAATTTATTAACGAAATGTAAGTGTGCAGCGAAGAGAATTCATGGTCGTTTTTAAGGGATGCTTGCTTATCTTTGATATCTGATCAAATGACAAGCTTCCTTTTGAGATAACGAAATAATGTATACGCAACAACATGAATTTCATGGTCTCAAGACAAGTTTGGTGAACGTAACAAAGCCACAGTTATTCTGGAATTTAACTTATCCCTATGTACGAAAATTCAAATTCAAGTCAGTTTATTGACACAATAATTAAACGATCACAAAACATTTGCTCCTATCTGTTTTGTTATTTTCATTTACGTATCACAATTTGTCAAAATCTGGTATACTTTATTTTTAAGCTGATGTGAATGATAATGACCCGCGTGTTCAAGAAACAATCTCCTTTCATAGTATCTCACTCTCTCAAAACCGAGAGGGAGGGAGAGTAGTGACACGTAACGATATCGTACATAGCCCATGTTACCTTTTATAAACCTTGTGCTGTATTACAAAATACCACCGCGATTATTAGTTTTAAATTAAGAGTTAAATTATAATAACATATCAACAATATAATATAATTAGTGATGAAGAATGTTCATGGATATACGCGTATTGTAATCTTTTAAATGTAGTATTTTATTGTGATTATATGATTTAGTATGTTTATTTTGCTTTTTATTTTTATTTCATTTCTTCAGCTTCCTATATAGATTTGTCGTTACAGATGTTGTTTTGCTTATATTTTGACACTTATATTGACACTTGATATTATGTAAAACGCATTGTCCACAACAATGGTGCCTTTATTCATCATATCATGTCAGCGGGGTGAGGTGAGGTATTTTATTTCAAAAGGTGGAGTGCCAATCCAGTATGAAATATAATACTTTTATCTTAACTGCGAAGAACATGTTAGGCTTATTTACACACCGGGGCCGCCGGCCCGCCGATGGCACGAACCCGGCGGCTTTAGAGCCGTTTCGGAGGAGTTTTGTAACAAACACCGCGACACGAGAATTTTATATATTAGATTTCTATCATTAACCAGTACTGACTTTAAATATTAACTGAATATCGTTGAAGACAGAACAGGACACAAATTACAGAAACCACTACTAAATTGATCGTCAATAACGTTAAACTATCTAAGCTCGGGAAATTCAATCAATAGCCTTTGCGACGTCTTCAAAGTATCTCCTCAACTAAATTCAAGGATTATTCCTGAAGTGTGTCACGCTTTGGTTGGATAATTGTCAGATTATGTGAAAGTAAGTAGCGGTTACAAAAGAAGGATGAAGAAAAGTTGCAAATGTATATTAAAAAAGAATGGAATGTGCCTAATTGTCTTGGTTCAATGGATGGAAAAAAACATAAAACTTAAATGTCCTCCAAGGAGGAAATGAATATTACAACTATAAACATTATTTCAGTGTTGTGCTCTTTGCGTCAGTAGATGCCGATTACATTTTTTTTACGCTTATGTGGGATGTCAGTGTCGGATTTCAGACGGTGGTGTCTTCAGTAATTCCGCATTATACAGAATGAATTATTGAAATTTACCAGATCCTTTACATGGACGGAATGTACCAATTCCATACTTTTTTTGGGTGATGACGCTTTTCCATTGCAAGCCCATATTATGAAAGCCTAAGATGGTAATCACATAATAATATCACCACAGATATTTTTTTACTATCACGTATTTCTATGGAGAGAGTAGTTGAAAATGTCTTTGGGCAGTTAGCAAACAAATTTCAGATTTTTCATAAACCTATTGAACTAATCCCAGAAAATGCTTCAATTGTAACATTGGCGTGTATACATTTATTAAATTATATCAAACGAACCGGTGCACTACAGCCATAAAAAATACGATTCTAAAAAAAATCAAGGAGAAGTTGTACCCGGTGAATGGAGAAGGAATCCACATGAAAGCATTTTTTGGTGAACATGCCCAGAGACGATAATGACACAACCTCAGATGCAATAGTCACCACAGAGAATACAAGAATGGAGTTGACTCATTATTTTCTTTCTGATGCCGGAAGATTAGAATGGCAATTTAACCAATAAACACATCATCGTCAACTCGAGTGAAACTCGAAATACAAATAATCATTTTGAATTATAAAACATACGAGTTTATTTTATTTTAATTTGGATAATAAAGCTGTTGACAAAGCATAAAATGTTTTTTTATAAATAAATGAGTTAAATGTTAGTAAATAAATATAGGTCTTTAAATATAAAATTGCCAATTTGAAGGCAACTGAAGAGCGTAGAGGCGTGTCGCCGGGTAGTAAACGCAGGCGCAAGCCGCCGGCATGATCGTTTCAAAATAAGGCCGTCGGCCTTGCCCGCCGGGTTCGTGCCGGCGGGCCGCCGGCCCCGGGTGTTTAGACAGCTTTTTTTATCAGTATATTGATCATGACCTTCGGCTTGAACTGCAGGCTTCTGCGTAGAAAAGCACCTCGCACTATATATTATTGAAGTGAAACTTCGTATGGCTTTGAAATTTTGATCCGCAACCTTTTTGTGTGACAAAAAGTGGTGAGGTTATAGAGTTTAACCTCACCACTGAATGATTAAAAGGTTAATAATAAATATAATGTTAACGTTATTATTATAATGCATATAATAATTATTGATGAATAATTAAAATGTTTCCCTGTAATACAAAAGTTTCACTTCTATCGTGTGTCATTACAACACACTCTGTTTTTTGAGTATTATTATTGGCACTTTAACTCCATGTTTTTTATTTTTTGCTCTTTTCTAATGATTTAATCATGCGTGTCAATCAGTGACAATAGCTTTTTTGATCCGGGCACTTATTACAATGCAACTAAGGAGAAATGTTTACGAACTTCGGAACGGCAGATACATGTTGTTACTACTGTACCTACATTCTGCATCAAATAGATGTAAGCAAGCCCATAAGGCTGTCAAACACATCAAGTGTTTTATATGTGGGCATAAATACAATAAAACGGATCAGGCAGAGTAATAGTATCCATATTGTTGTAATTGTCCAAAATAACGTATAATATTGTCATTATATCTTAGCAACACAACAAATAATACTAAATAAATACTGTAGTTTAATATAATGATAGTGATTGCATTAACATGTTATTTTGAGATTGTAACCGCGATTTAATGGGTATTATATGCTACGATATTATATGCTACCGTCATTCTAGACCTTATATATAGATAGTCCTCCTCATCGATTTCACTATCGGCTACTTCAGAAATTACTTATAATATATGGCTCGCTAGACCTTCTGCTGTCTACCAATCAGCGATCGTTACGTCCTACCACCCCGCTTTCCTATCTATTTCAATACATAATAATTAATAATAACTTAAATTCTGAAAATGCCATTTACGTGTCGCCTACACATCTACTGCAACTTGCGTAGTGTATGAAGTAGCACACGTTATGTTACGGCCAGTGGCAAAATGTTAGAATAGAATATAATTAAATTTTATTACTTTAAGTCTTCCCATTTCGGGCGTACAATAATTTCATGATACCTATACCATAGAATAAATTATTACTAGTCAAGATTATCAGATGGAAATGATTTTGTTTATGACCGCAATCAGAATGCCTTTATTAAAATTAGGTGTTCAATATACTCAAAAAGATCAGGTAACAAATTTATATACATTTACTCAGAATACCGTGTGGTTTTTAGCATTAAAAGTAAAACTAAATCTAAGCACATATTCCAATATGACGTTAGAAATACTAGACGTTTATACGGTAGAGAAACTAACTAAGGACAATTCTTGACGACTTGCTTATGTTGTATAAAGACTGTTTGCTAAGATATAATTGATCACTTTGGATGGTTACAATAATAATTCTCATATAATACAATATACTGCTAATCAAAAAAATCCTTATAAAGTTGTTTAAATCTCCTGATAATTTTGTTTAAGTACATATTTTGATTGACTGTACGTCCCGTCGAACGCCTTAGGTATATAACTTATTTATCTATGATTGAACGTACAGTCAACCCTTTGGTGCTAGCGTATTCGATTAGTTAAACAATAATCGAATTACTTCCTAAGGTTAACAATTTAAGACATACAATAACTAAGTTTTTGTATGTGTATAAACGCCAATAAAGTCGGTAGATATCTTCTACAATAAATTGCATTTCCCTTTCCTTCCAACAGAACTTAAAACATGTTAAATTATTAACTTTACGATGTAATTCGATTAATATGGGATACTAATCCATTTAGATGTCAGCAACTAAATCAAATTTTTATTTGACTTGGTAAAGCCAGTTTTATATACAGGTAAGAACTGTTTATTTTGTACGTAGTCAGAATGGATAAGTATCTAAAATTGTCAATTATATCTACTAGTGGTAGTAGTAACACCTCGCGTATTTATCTAATTGGCTGAAGTATGTTTTTACGTATCTCCGCCATTTTGAAAAATTCCTAAATCTGAGTCGACAAGAAAGTTCCATGTAATTGTTGTACCTGCTCACTAAATTTCATGAAAATCGGTTGAGAAATGCGACATGTAGAAGACAATAACAATAGCCGGACATAAGAAAGCATTTTTGTCCAAGCTAACATGGAGACCCTTGGCACTCGTTCGCTCAATTATACTGGAACTTGTGATCCTAGGATATGGTAGGTACCACATTGGATATGTTTTATAACATTATGAATATTCTGACTACGTCCATACAAATTAAATTAAGGTCGCCGTAAGTTACGTAACCTCGTACATCTACAAGTTGATGACTACAATTTTTGTCTGCTATTATTATGAAGTCGTTGTCGTTTGTGCATCTCATTCCAGAGATATTCTCATGTACTGCTCATAATACATATGACTATAAATTATACTGTCCAATGAGCACAAGTTTTGATCGTTGATACATTTATTCATATAAACGTATGAAACAAACGAACTCACACTTATTGCATCCAATTATAACTTGTGTGTGACTTCTAGAACCGGCAATTATTTACTTAACGTCTGCAAGTCTAGAGAGGAAACGTATTAAACATTTCCATCAGACGATTCAGAGTTCAGTGGAATACTTAACTATAAAAATACACGCAAGAAACAACTTATAAATATCAAAAAGAAATATAATTTAGGATCTCTGTGTAATCACTTTGTCCATGACATTCAATAGATATCAGCTAACATGATGAACGTAAAACTTTGTAATGGCTTTACACACAGTCTTAACAAGTTCTAAATGAATTGTAGTTTTGTAGAAATTATTCATGTACCAATATACAATATATAAATAATATTTTTCACATAGATATATAAAACAGATTATATAAACATACCTAGCTGCCAATTTCATTCTAAATAGCGCAATGTGATGTTTAAAATATATTAAAACATAGCGGCTGTGGATAAGCGTAAGTATATATTATCTAATTATTATTGAATTGAAGAACTTATGCAATAAAAGTGTTTGTGTTATTGATAATTTTTAGATATATCATAAAATGTATAAAACTAAAATACAATAATTAATATTGTATATAAGAACGTATGCAATAAAATGTGTTGTATGATTCATACTATTTTATAGGTTTCATATGAAACTGCTTTTACGTGTTTATCTCCATTTATACTTTACCTTTGTATCGAGAATCACACATACTCGAAACTTAGATGAAGTAAATATATATAAACAAGTTGTGAATATCAAATTTTCTTAATTTGTCGTTTTGATGTCGTATGTTCTAAATTAACAGTAATTAGATATGTGGTAATGATAATCCTACTGTTTGAAGTAATTAATTTAATTAGTAATATCGACCTTAAATTCTACCACTTATAGTTAGTACTAACCATCGATTTTCTAGAAACATGTAACACCAAAGCAATTTATACAGTATTGTATTTAAGCTATTATAACTAGATAGATTTGTAAGATATTGCTAATATATAAAAAGTTATGAAAATTAAAAAAAAAAACAAAATATGCAAGCAATAATAATAATAAAATATCGAATTCCAGTGCAAATTATTATTAGATTGGTAAGTGATGTACATGAAGTATACCTACATTGTGTTACGGGCTAGCTATACTTGATTAACTATTTAGTAAGTTGTTTATCCTTGTAGGTATGTAAGACTACAGAAATTTGTAATGATTGTATAATTGTGCTAAGTGACGGTGATGCAAGTGGATATTTTATATGAACACACATAAGAATACGATTATTTTTGCATTATTGATAGATACTTGCCTGTAATGCGTATTTCTTCATGAATATTAACGGCAATTAGTTCCTGAGATACGTCATACGATAACCCAGTTTAGTAGTAAGGGAACCATAACGGGAACAATATTATTATGTGTACATCATCAACAAGAGATCATCAAGTGTATTCATTCATCGATATTGCCCCGCTTGTGTGTAGTTGAGAAGGTAGTTTAAATTATTAATTTGTATACCAAGCACACTGTGAATTAATGTTTATCGGAAGCTTAATAAAATAATGCGTAAGCTTTTTTAGATCGTCTTGGAACTCTCACGTTCTTTTTTATTTAATTTAGTGTTTTTCGTAAAGTGAAATGCTCACAGATCACAGAAACTATATCTCTGTGGAAATGCTCCTGAGCAGAGATTTGAACATACATTATTTACACGTTTAATTCTGCGTAAACCCGTAACTGAGGTAGATATTAGACCTACGTTTTTAACCGTTCAAGAATATGCTTTTAGTTTATCTTTGTTTAGTATATGAATATATCTTCAACTCTAGAAGTTGAAACGTTATTTGTCTGTAGTCGTAGTGGTTACAACATCGATCATGACAATGCCGTAGTATGTACCTATGCTGCGCAACGTAAACCAAATAAATTATAAAACTCTAACAAACAAACCGATGATTGAAGTTTAAAAAAACCAGTTTGACGTTAATGTTACAATAGGCATTAAAACTTGTTTTTTTGAATATTAGACATATATACATGCAGTATGAAAACGTGTGGGAAGACGTTCTGCTGACGTTTTACTCACTTGCCAGAGCTCAGCTGGCTGCTAAGAAACTGGGTATCCTCGCAAAGGTTAGGCAGTACTTCACACCGGGGAAGCCTCTTAATTTATATCAAGCTCAAGACCGATCGTGTATGGAGTACTGCGGCCACCTGTGGGATGGATCCGCTAAGTAGTAGCCAGCTTGAAGCTCTTGAGTCCATCGACGGACGAGCAAAAAGACTCATTAGCGATGATTAGCTGGTCGAGTCCAAATTGCAGAGTCTCGGTCACCGACGTAAGTTCGCGAGCCTATCGTTATTCTATCGAATACATTTTGGAGAGTGTGCGCAGGAATTATACGAGTTAATTTCACCTCCATTTTACCATCTAACAACAAGACAAACTGTCAAACGTCATCCATATATGGTTGACATACCTCCAGTTCGCTCGAAGCGTTTCGCTTCTACGTTTATCATCCGTATTGTGAAGGAGTGGAACTCATTGCCTTCGTCTTTGTTCCCCGAACGGTACAATCTGGGAGTCTTCAAGTCGAGAGTGAATAGGTACCTTCTAGGCAAGCATGCTACATCTTCGGCCGCATCATCACTTTCCATCAGGTGAGATTGTAGTCAAATGCTTGCCTATCAGGCATAAAAAAAAAATTACTCGATCTGAATCAAGGTGATAGATTGCATTATAAAATTTCTAGTTCATTATAAAACTGAGTAATTTAAAAGACTTTGAGATACAGAATTTGAGTTTAAACTATGAGAGCCTTTACTTTGTGCCTGTGAGTCCTTTTAATATCGGAATATGAAAGCTTGTTCTAGAAGTTACGGTCAAATATACGCTAGAAGATTTTTTGTTAGTTGCAGATGTTTCCATCCATAGTATTTCAACCTCTCCCATATTATTTTAATCATTTTGTGCATTGCGTTATAGTGCGTGACGGCCTAAAGTACTCGTACTTGTTACTGTTTTTCTTAAGAGAGAGGCTTCAGGTGCAAAAACAATCTTCTTCTTCTATATATATAAAAATCAATGCCACTTTTCGTTGTTATTTTATAACTCAAGAACGGGCTCACCTATCCAAACCAAATGTTTAGGCTTTGTTCGGACTATTTAGTAGATGGTTTATGTGAAGTTTGCACAAAATCGGTCTAGCGGTTCTTCATTTATCACACCCGGGCGAAGCCGGGGCGGATCGCTAGTTAAACATAAAAATAAATTTTCATAAACTGTAGGTCCATTCTGATCGTCTAACTACGATTGTTCAAATTAATGCGACGTCGATACGACAATCGATCGATTGAACGTTCAGTCGATTCGATGGTTCATAAGAAAAGAAAATCGTTCGATTTCGACGTCGATGGTCGTTTCGAATACATTCTAGAACTGTAAGCTGTTATTATAGGTAAACACAATAAGACACACCTACAAATTAGATTTGTTTGCGAATATACTCGTAGCTAGGTTCTTAACAATTGGTTAATTATGTTAATGTGTTGTATAGCAAAAAAGGTACCTATGTAGGAATCGAACATTGTCAGTATCGAAAATATGCATCATTAATAAATATTACTTGATTGCAGCCGCATTATAACGCTTATGCAGGCGTCTATACTATAATAATTATGACCGTACCTAATCCATTATAGAATAGGGTATATATGCTACACGTAGGTACAAGTATAGGTTGTCCATGGATATTAATTGGAAAATTGTAATGACTTCACATTCATAATCTTTTTATATGTATAATCATGTTATTCTATCTACATTTATAATAAACACTTTATTGGGGTACGTTATAACGAACTATCATACTAGATAAAATAATAATTTTACGTAGGGTAATGTTATCATGAATTTAAGTACAAGAGCGTCGGAACGCGCTACGACTGAATAGTATCGTAATGCCAGGATTGACTAAGTATAGGGCTCACACAACGTGTTTGTTACCACCTGTTTGAAAGATGTTCTCTACAATGATGTCATTATAAAGGTGTGTGCATTTGTCGGCAGTGCTATAGCTATATGAGACTAGAGATTTCATGATGACGCTTTCTGCCTGAAGAATATATTTTCATTGCTATCAATTCAGTATCTCACTGGCGTCTACGAATATAAATCTACATGTGCAATTCTGATCTGTGCAAATCTTTATTCCTAATTTGTACTCACTTTCAGATTCTTTCAAACAAAGGGTACATGTGGAATGAAAATGTTTTTAAACAAATCTTCTCTATCCAATGGTGTAGACCTATCCTGCTACAACTAAACTAAAATATAAGGATACCTAAGAGTTGAATCTTAGAGATCCAATGAGTTGTGATCGTTCCATAAAAATCATAGTACCATGTAGTGCCAACTAGAAAGATTTGTTTTTCTCTTCTAAAGCAATGCTTGATATTTACTTTACTTCGGAAGTAAGATTTTAAGATAAACCCTCTGTTTTTTTTTGTCTAAATTCCAATTTCAGCACAACGTTTGAACACCTGTCTTTGTTTGCTGAACACCGCATTTTTTTCCCGTAGGCATAACCTGTTTGAGGCGGGACTGATGAAAACAGCAACCTTTGATATTCATCATAAAAAAGATCGCATCTCGTGTCTTCTTATATTAATAGCACGACGAGATCAATCATATTATTTAAATATGACTGTTAAATAACAATAATTAAAGAAGGTTGTTAAATATAGTTGATAATATATGTATATTACTCCTAGTAGATACAATTTTATACTACATGCCATATGTTTGACCACTATATCACTTGATAGTAAGTGACGATGTGGTAAATGTGGATTTAGAAAACGTCCATGAAAACTCGGTATTAGAGTTGACCAATACCGAGTTCTCATGGAAGTTCTATGTAATGAAACAAATATACAACCATGGTAGACTAAACATATATATTCTTATGAATTACAATGTAAGTGTAGGCTTTTCGTAAGACATGCACCGCACATATGATATCCTTATGATAGTTCGCGCTTTTGTTTTAACTGCTAACTAAATATATATGGTTTTGAATTAAGCAACAAGTAGGTATAAAATATAGGTGCAATCAGGTGCATATTATAACAATAAATATAATATTATACGCGTCTTTTTTTAAGGTCAACCGTGAGCACTCATATATTTATCTGTATTTCATTTAATTGCGCGTAAGGGTTCCATATATTTTTATAATTAATGGTCCAAGAATTGTGAACTTTAGATAAGCCTAACGTGAAATTTGCCTGTCTGGACTGTTGGTAGTTGCCGGTCTAACTTTCCCGGTTACGGCAGGTTTAAGTAATAGTTATGTAATACACATAAATAAAGTGAATATCTTAAATAGTTGTGCCTACCGCCACTTAAATTGCCTTAAATTTTGACACAGATTATTGCCTGCATTATGGCGTCGACATAGCATAAATTACATTATAGCATTGAGTATGTGAACATGTTACTTAGAATTACTTATTTGTTGAATATTCGAAATATCTGTTATCGGATGGTAAAACTTATATTTTTTTCTACTAGGTACCTTACTATCGGTATTGAAGCACGATACGTTTGATTTTACAAATGTATAGTTTTTGAATTAGTAGGGAATAGGAACAATGATTTAAGGACTGAAATCAGAATGAATAATATTCTAAGCAATAAAATAATCTGCCCAAATGTATAGAAACATAGAGATCGGTGTAGATGTTTATATGACATCTTTTTTTATTAGTAATTATTAATTGAACTGTTAGTTAAAATGTTGGTGTGTTATTTTGAACGATGTGAGTGGAGTGGTATAGGCTTCATCGAACGAGTCATACATCAGTTCAGGAAAGTTTTGAATACCATAAATATGGCTAAATAGATGAACTATGACCACTGCAATCACCTGGTTCAAGATAATATATAAATACTTATACCAACCACCTGTCACCCTGAATAGAAACATAGCAAATCAATAGATTCATAGCCGTTATTAGTTTAATAGATCTCCGGATAAGCCCTTACTACATTTTGCTATAGCTGCAATGCCCAGGAAACTTGTAACATAAGACATATGTATAGTTAAGTTTACAAATAGCAACTTACATAACAACGCACACTATACTTCGCTGTACGGCAAATTGGTAAAGTTAGACCAAGGGTGTGTGTTAAATAGTATAAAACCTATCTTAAACATGGACAAGATATCCAAATACGAATAAAAGATCATATGTAATAATTAGAGAATTTGCTTTATCGAAGTGACCGGGCGGGGTGGTGGCACAAGGGTGTGAGGTTAAAGTTCACCATCACCAGACTTCCATCCAATTCAACCGAGAGCTCTATAATACTAAGACTGAAACTGTCCGGGCCTGCATTTTTAAAAGCATTTCATTAACTTGGTTAATTTAATTTCAGTTCTAACTGTGTAATTCATTTTAGAATTCTAATTATCTGTTGTTATTTAGCACTTACTGTCATCGCATTGTGTTAAAATATGGTAAATAATTATAAACTTCGACGTCAATGCCTCGAATCTCTTCTGATGATAATTCTTGCAAGCCAATGTAGTGACTAACAGAAAATTGACGCATAGGCTCATATTTGATAATCTTTCAGTGCACCTTTCAATAAAACGTTGTGTTCTACGAAGACCTTTTCCTAGTAGAGACTTTGCGCTAACCCGCCCTTTGGTCGGCACGACTTGGTGTCGTCATACTATTTACTGCCTACCCTATAAAACTATGTGCTCCATAGAAGGTCTCACTGGACAGACGGGTTTAAAATTTTACTCAACTTGTGAAATAGCGCTAATAGCGCTGATTTTGTCAATTTCACGTAATTCTCTTTAGAATATTGCGATTGTCTGATCAGTGAGTATGTGGCTTAAATTATAGTACAAAGATTAACGCATTATTGTAACATTCGTAATATATATAAATATTTTTTTGATGAATATAATTCACATTGTTCGAGTTGCGTGTTTAGCATACATGTGTAATATAGTATAAAGTATATACTAATGGACGATTTGTGCTACAATTGCGCAATATATTTGTTATTTATACTAGAAACTTCTCTACGATGTGTGATACGTCTAGTGTATTTAATATTAAAATGCTGCGGGCTTTTCGTTTATGGGAGAGCCTTTTTCAATGCTTAAGTCACGGACACTTAAGAGTATACCTAGAATTAATCACTGGCCAATCGAAGTATTATTATTAGGTGTTGTATGTAATATCATTGTCATAAATTTAATTAACAATAACTGTATGGTAAATTGAGCACTGTTTTTGTATTAAATAATATAACGTGTGTGGTAGAATTTATCGTATTTTGTGAGTTGATTATCATGAACACAGATATACTTGTATTTAAATAATGTTTCCGAAGCACTTATTGTTTCCTGTTACTTGTTGTGGATAATATCTTATGTCACGTTGTTCTACGATGTATGTACTGTTCTGTTCAATAAATATAATGAATACGGTTAACTTGACGCATGTAATGCACTTTTGTGTATAATCTACTTAAAATATGTTAGTTGTTGCATTTGTTTTATAAAACCTGGGAATAAATAGGTTCTGAATAATACATGTTTTTATTAACCCTTATGTTATTAGTTAAACTTCGTTTGTTAGTTTGGCTTACAATAGTTCCATCCTCATTTTTTATCCAGAGCTTTCTAAAATTACCCGTTGCTGGGCAAAAAACAATATTTTAAATGAGAGTTATGGCGCGCAACTGAAAAGATAACGTGTTTGTATTATTTTCCAAATCATGTAATTCTTCGAGTGTTGATGTGTTATAATATACATATAACTATTCATTATTCGTAAACGTGGATGAGTGTAAGCAAATCATACAAAGTTGATAACGAGATTTACGCTTTAAAACTCCAGAAGAAGTTGTTCTAAACTTTCTACCACTTTAGCATGTATTGACTATGTCTGGACCATAACTCTGGTGACTATCTATGGTTTGAAAATTATTTATTACTTGACACTGGATAAATATACATAGATTACGGAGCCAAAATTGAAATAAAATAGTTTAAATTAACGTGATTAAGTGTATGGTGACAGGATATATCCATACCGAAACAGTAATTTACCACACTAGTTGAAAAATCTATCGTCAAATGTAAATAGTGTTTGCTTCTAGGTGGTCATTGATTTCTTTAGATTTGCTATCCTTGAGAGTCTGTTATTTTCTAGCGTTTGGCGATTTGTGCCCACTATGCCGCTTTCCCGGCACACCGTTTGGCGATTTAAGCTCACTATGCCGCTTTCCCGAAACACCGTTTTGCGCTTTGTGGCCACTTTACGGCAAGTAATGACATTTTTTTCTTTAGCTGTCAATCTGATAATTCAACGTCTCCAATCCAAACTAAATGTTTGTTATTTGGACGACGGAACTCTGTGAGGTGATGTGAATACTGTCTTACTTAAGTGATTTAAAATTACTAATTGATGAATTTAAAATGTTTGGGCTTAAACAAAACTTTTCGAATTCGAGCGTTTTGTTTGCGATACCTAACTGTTCAGAAGTAATCAGTTTTGCAAAAAAATACTCATTTGCTTACAATATAAAACTAGTAGACAAGTGTTCACTTCGCCTTTTAGGTTCGACGATATTAAATTAATAAATTTCACCTTAAGTAGTAGAAGATAAAATTAAAATTTTTAAATTTTTTTTCTTCAGATTGCTCAAAATATAAGTATGGCTTTTACAATTATTAGATTCTGCCTTTTTGTCACAAAATTTACGTATTCTTTAACATGTTGTCCGCTGTGGAAACATGGACATCGTGTATATATCGTAAAGCATACTCTTATATCGGTTTCTAATACTGACATAGATGACAGGGCTTGTTCGCAAGCTTCTTTACCTGTTAGGTTTAGGTATACGTACAATTTCTAGTGTTGCGTTATCGGCTTTCATGTCCTCAGTTCATGGTACTTCTAAATTAGTCGAAAAAATACTTTCACATTGTTTGGGTTCTTTAGAAATAGCAAACTATGTGAGAGCATTTTTTCGACTAATTTAGAAGTACCATGATTTGAGGACAAGCGCCTGGGAGATGACATGCCCAAATACCGGGCTCCCAGTGAGGTTATGCTTACAGAGGCTGTGGGATCGGCCGCTCTGTGGACTAAAACGGAAATATCTTTTTGATCTACAAATGTACCAGTATTAAAAGAGGAAATGGCCTGCAACCAAAGCCCTGACTCCCATACAGTAACTGCTAGAAGTCGAGCACGATCTGTGACGCTAGGACCGTCACCCTCTTTTAATACTGGGACATTTATAATTCCATCCGTTTTCCGTCTGAATTTCCGTCTTGGGTGCAAGGTGCTATGATGCCCATAGCTGTCAGTGTGGTACTGCTGTTGACCGGCTCGGTCACCGCGGCCTCTCGTGCCAGAAAAGTGCTGGCCGAATTTCCCGTCACGCCAGCTTCTACGATATCATCCGCCGGGCTTATACCAGTGCCAACGTTCAAGCCATTCTCGAACCGAATGATCTGATGCGTGATGATGGTAAAAGACCAGAAGGCATGACATATTCCATGGCAGCTGGGACGGCCTTTAGTGTGGGGTGCAATTTGTGTCCGCACTTTAGCTCCGTCACATCTTCCTGAAACACACCGTTTGAGCCGTTTGGTGTTGAGACATTAGGCCGTGGGAGCTCATTATATTTTCAAAAATCTATCAGAGCGCCTGGTGATGAGCCGACGCGTGATTAAAATGCTGGCACTTATTTGGCTCAACGTATTATCATTGCAATTCAGAATGCCATGATGCCAGAATGATCGGTACCCACTGCATGGTAACCACTGGCTTGAGCACTTGAGTTCTCGATGTCTTGTAGGTAACTTAGGCCTTTGCTGTATATAGTTTTAGTTGAGTTTTAGGAAATATGGGTATTTGGCCCGTAGATATTGCTTATTGTGAATGTCAATGACACGTTATTAAGTACTTGTATAGTGGGAATAAATCACCTTTTGGCTTATACTGGCTTATAGGCTACCAATCGACCAGCTACTAATAGAGATAAATAATTGAAACGCAAGCAAAGCTTAAAAAAACTAACTTCATCGCTTACATTTCGGTTTTGGCATGACCGATTTCGATAAAAAAGTTATGGGACCACCTCTGAAGTATACTCTACCAAACAAATAAAAAATCATCAAAATCGATTCATAATTGACGGAGATATCGCGCAACATAGATACAAAAAAAAACATACAGTCGAATTGAGAACCTTCTTTTTGAAATCAGTTGAAAAATAAGATGCGGTTCAGTTACTCTATTTGAACCATCTTGCAAAATATAAATACCTGCCTGGGTTTACGTAATGCCTTTCGTACGTCCTGGTCACACAACATTTTTATATGTATACTCTTTCCGTGGATCATTCCCACCTGTTCTTTGTTTTACGGAACGGAAAAAAAAATATGTAGTCAATTTGAATAGAACTAGAGTTATTCCCACATACTCAGTTGGGTATATATATTATCATAATAGGTACATATCACAGAAATCTTAATAATTACATTTGTGTGGTACATAACTACCCTGATTGTTGTTCTTATATATATATTTATATAAGCTAGTTGTTCCCCGTGGCTCCACCCGCATAAATTAAAAAAAAAGCAGTCCAGCTATTTAGGAGAAGTTCAGTTACATTCACACGTACAGAAGTATTATATGTATATATATATATATAAGATATATGTAAATTTGTTCACAAATATAGTCACATTCAAAGTCAAAAAAAAAGAATCAGGTCCAGTCCTAATCTAGGCATGCCCTAGTAAAGAGGTAGAGACTTCACTAGAACCTTTATAGGAGTTTTGGATTGATGAACTTTGTATGATTTTCCTACCATGCACGTTCACAATGTATTAATACAAGAATCACAAATTTTGTAAAATACCCAATACAGAATCGACCACGCAATTTTTTTATTCTCGCGGCTGCACTTCCGTCTAGGGTTTTGACAAAATAGTCTTTTTGATTTTGTATAATTCCTGGATCTTGATTCTTCGAGTGTTAATGTGTTATAATGATGAAAATTTTAACCGTTAATATGTAGGTATTTAGTGAACGTGTCTGAGTGTAGGCAAATCATACAATATTGAAAAACGTGATCATCGCTTTCGCTCTAAAACTCCACTACAGATCAGCATATTCGTTAAGCGAAAAAACTCCGTAATAATGAGAAAGAAACTATGAGAGGTATGTCCATAATTTTATACGCAATGGAACAAGTGGGAGTAACTGCCCACTAAATTCATTAAAGATGGTCATAGAACTGTTTAGACAAAAAAATCTCGTGTAATCACAAATATTAATAGGTTAAGTGGGAATGATCCCTTACAGTAACGGGCACATTAAACTTTTTCGAGTAACCGGGGAAACGGCAGTGGCATCTGGACCGCGGCGGCAACAATACACTCGCACAAATATTTGAAGGTGGATCCCGAGCAACGTCCTCTCTTGCGGATACAGGTAAGTATTTACTCATATATGTTAAACTATACAAATAAGTACTAATTTTCAAAGAACATCTAGATGGAGAAATGGGTATGAAGTACATGTCACTATAAAAATCTTATGTATCTTTGCTGATATTACTAGTTTTTTCATTTTTAGGTTTTTTTTTACTTTCACTCTCACAGCCCCACACCAAGTTCGATGATTTGAGTCATGGGTGCCAGAAACATCCACATTCACACAATCAAAACCATAACTAGAAACACAAATTTTCCTTGTGAGAAAACTTGTGTTCCCGCTGGGAATCGAACTCGATGCCCCAATGCTTAGAAGGCAAACGCGCACCCAACTAAGCCAACGGGGAGTTTAATTCGTAAATGTATATCTACGTAAGTTATACTTACTTAGTTACTTTATATTTTTAAGATACATAATGCATCGGATTTTAAGTCTTGTTATGTTCTTAGTTAAATATAAATTTAAGTTTATATCTCTGGGTGGTACTGAACTGTAATGGGCAATCGTGGCGCTTACCATCAAGCGAGCGAAATGCGAGACTCGGCCTATCAGTAATTTAAAAAAAAGAAAGATTTTTCGTCTATGGTACCAATTATAGGAACAGGTGAAGTTCAAAGCAATTATTGGGTTCATCCTATTAAGAAATCAGAAGAATTCGGACCATTCTATACCGTATTAAGATATAGCTGCAGGTTTAGTTGACAACCAAAACTAAATGAAGCCATTGAAAATCTTTTGTTTTTTCTTAAAGAAGGCACAAAACTCGTCAAATTGCTCTACATTACCACGACTTACGCAACTCTGCCAAATGTCGAGCTTTTTGTACTTATTTAAGCAACTTTGAAAGTTAAAAATATAATATCGAGTATAGCTATAGAAATGTTCTAGCGACTGTACAGTTTGCGTCATGTGGCTTGTGTAGGGTTGCCAGCCGTACTATAATATAGTATTGTACTGTATTTCGGAACTCGACAATATACTGTTGAAGAATTATATAGTACCTACGCGAAAATACTATATTTCAGTACAATAGATCAATGTTTATATTTTGCAACACTAAAACTAGTAAAATAAAAGAAAACATTAGTATTATAATGGATGAACTTTATTCAGAAATAAATATACTGAACGAAATATTTGCTAAAAAAATATAAATATTTTTTTAATATTTTATTGACAAAACCACGACCAAAAAATGGCAGCATATTTTAAAAATACAGAAAATATGTTACCAAATTTACGTAAGATTATTTCATCTCTGCTTTCTATTCTCCCTACTTCGGCATTCATAGAAAGGATATTTTCTATTATGAATTCTAAGTGGCGTGAAGAAAGAAACATAGCAAGTATGTCTTTAATAAAAAATGAGCTTAGTTTGAAATGAGTAAATAATATAACTTAGTCTATTTTTTATTCTTCCCTACTAAAATACTATATTTTTTGTAGCGTATTGTATTTTTAATAGCTTTTATAAAAAAATACTATGTTCAGAACAATAAATGTTGGCAGCCCTAGGCTTGTGATCTCAGTCGACCGATTCAGTAACGCTATTGGGCGACTAGAACCGTGGCTCCAATACGTCGTGATCCCAATCGCCTGTGACCTCCCTAGCCGAGGTTTCAGGCTAAGATCGCTTCAAAGCAACTTGTATGCATACTCATAGATTCCTAACTATCACTTGCTAACATTATCACCAGAAGCCTAACAAAACTCGCCTGGTGTTCACACCTGAAAAAAAATCTCTTTTGCATGAGACACTCGTTTGAATTTCCTATGTTCTGGAACATCTCAACATGAGTATACTGAAAACAAAACATTATATAATTGAAAACACCTTTGCAAAAATTGCAATTTTTGGCACTGGTATCTTTGGCAAGGTTAGAAATCATAGGACTAGAGTGTCTTTCTTGTCCTGAGTGCAAAAACCAGAATTGTGTTTGCTTACCATTTATCTATCATAACTAGTAAATATAACCGGACCCCCTATTACCTATCTTTGTTGCAAACGGTTTCAATACTAAATTGACAAAACTCCGAAGAAATAAGGTTCATTTTTGCTTAATTGAAATAGAAACCGCATGCAACAAAGATATGTAATAGGGGGTCGGGTCCCATTCTTGAGGTGGAATGTCCATATGTATAAAGGTGAAAATGTTTCAAAACGTTAACTTAGCACGTGACGCATCAAAAGGGTTGTTAATATGAAGAAATTGTTAAATTAATTGTGTGCTCGGACTTGTAAGTCTTCAAAACATATGTCGACGTTGACGAAGTCATTGCGAAAGTTCAAAGGTTTGAGTTTATACTTCTTACCACATAGCTACCGCAAATTGGCGCAAACAAAGCATCGAATTAAAACTTTTAATTCATATTTGGAAATTTTCTTTTTACCGGTTTGGCAAGAGTTTATGTAAAGAAAAATTATAGGAGTGTTGCGAAAGTGAAAAATTGCGTTGTTGATTTTGTATAATTTTACAAAACAAAGTGAATTTTCTAGCGTTAATGTGTAATAATGGTGGATTATTAACCGTTTATACTCAGTAAAACTGCATAACTGCTTGCTCCAAAACTCCAATAGAAGTTTTAGTAAAGTCTCTACCACTTTACTAGGGCATGACTTGACTATGACTGGATATTGACTCTTTCACTTTACTTTGACTGCAAATTGTGACTAGGACTTCTATTATGAAATATAGAGTATGTTGTTTTTTATTTCATATTTCTATTGAAGGACTAAGCATCCATTGTCATGAAATAATAAAAAAACAAGAAAATTTTTATTTTAGAGGAATTATTCGAGAACTTACCTCAAATGATTAATGGAATGAGAAATGATTCTATTAATTTCACTTTCGTTACACAGGGGCATCACACTCAAAATCAAAATCGTTTATTCACATGGGCCCCAAAGAGGCACTCATGAAAGTTAATGATTCTATATTCTATACACTAATATTATAGATATAAATAAATTTAAACGCTTTCACACTCAGACCCACACTAAGCTCGATGACTTGTGTCGTGGGTGCCGGAAACATTCACATTACACACACACATCATTACAACCAGAACCAGAAGCACAGATTTTTCTTAGGAAGAATAATTATTTTCCCGCTGGGAATCCAACCCGGTTCCCCTGCTTATAAGGCGAACGCACGTGCACCCAACTAAGGCAACAGTTCCAAAGGCAGTTCCGAAACTTCAGATTTGTATGTCATTCATTCGTGTGGTTTAGAATGATACCCTATATGCTACAGTTTGTGTATTATTTTCGACGCTGCGCGCTGTAGGGGAAGAGACGAACATACATTCTTACTTTTATACATATTATTATATACTATGCTAAAATCATAATCCTATTTTTTGCTTTGCCGTGGTCGGATAAAAACAATGAATCCTACTAATATTATAAATGCGAAAGTTTGTGTGAATTATTTTGTTTTGCGTCCTATGGTCTCACATGACATTGGCGAAATAGTGGTGGCGTTACCACAGAAAGCCACAAAATTAAAAATTGAATTCAATAATGTAGCTCTTGTACGTAAACTAAACCAAGAGTTTAGTCTATGTACAAGAGTGTATGTATTTATTAATTGAATATTGAGTTCAGTAAACATGCTAACATAACACGGCTAATTCAAAATGGCGAACTGTAAGTTCATTCATTACCTTCTTTGAGTGGTACCTATATGTTGGCGTAACTAATACGACATAATGTAAGTTACCAGTTACAAGTGACTGTTTTTTACCGACTTCACAAAAAAGGAGGAGGGACTCAAGTCGACTGTACTATGTGATTTTTTTTTTGTTTGATAGATGTTGCTTTCCAATTGGTCCCAATTAAATTTGATCAAGATCTGACTAGTAGTTTTAGAGTTATCCTCAATAATGCGTATTCTGTGGACTACTTTCACGATATTCTCGTTTTTAACCGACTTTAAAAGTTACCTCATAACTTCTTTCTTTGTGCACCGATTATTTGATTATTTTTGTTTGAATGGTGTTGCTTTCCAATTGGTCTCATTTGATCAAGATCTGATCGGCAGTTTTTGAGTTATCATCAATAATGCGTGTTTAGTACATCTAATCTGATAAAAGTTTCGAAGATATAGCCGTAAAGTCGGTTTTTTTAATTTTGCTTGCGTTTAATTATTTTAAGCTTTGCTTGCGTTTAATTATTTAACCAAAGCCAACTACCCCCTTACAGTCTTACTTATAAAAATGTCGCTAAGCAATGCTTAGCCACCTCTTAGTTAAGCAGCTCAATGATCAATGACACGTCAAAATGACAGTTCAATATTGTCGCAATCCGCCATTTTTTTTTTTTTTAATTATTATTTCATGACCATGGATGCATAGTCCTTCAGTCGAAATATTAAACAAATATTAACAATTTCTATTCTTCATAATAAAAGTCTTAGTCGCAAGTCACAGTCAAAGTCAAATAGTCAGTCATAGTCAAGTCATGCCCTAGTAAAGTGGTAGAAACTTTACTAGAAATTCTATTGGAGTTTTGGAGCGAAGGCGAAAATCACGTTTTTCAACTTTGTATGACTTGCCTACACTTATGCACGTTTACTAAGTATTAACGGTTAATAACCCACCATTATTACACATCAACACTCGAAGAATCACAGGTTTTGGAAAATTATACAAAATCAACAACGCCATTTTTTCACGTTCGCGGCAAAAACCCCTCCGCCATTTGTAACTGTGTTGTGTTGCTATCAATGTACCAAGATATTTTAAATGTACATTAAATCGAAATAATAGTAAAGAAAATAAACGTTCAAAAACGGTTACTATATTGTATAGCTATATGTATGTATATGGTACATGGTGCTGGCCCAGGCTCCTTCAATTTTGAAACATCTCCTTTGAATAAAACTATAAAAATCAAAGACCGCCTCGTTTGAGTTGTGTAACCGGTATGATATAATTTACACAGTATGCACCTTTATGTGCAAAACTGTACCAGTCTTACTTATAAACCCCTCTTAATTTTTAATCAATTGCTTAGCTACAGTTTAACAAAAAAATCACTCATAAACGCGATTTAGCGTTAATTAATACTTAAATAGTTGTCAAAATTAAACACCGCCATTGCCTAGTTTAAAACTTGTTAAGAGGCAAGATGACGGGTCTTATATCTTTCAATAATAAATGTGTCAAAACTTTTTACGTAAGGTGCAAAATTGTTTACTTCGACAACCGTTGAATGTCACCTTTCTTTTATTTTCATTTCAATAGATTAATAAAACCACCGTTTCGTTATAATTATAATAGGACTATAGAATATTTTACTCGATTAAAACTCAGAACAGAGTGACATTCAGTATCTTCTTGTCATGGCTGCCCCAAAAATAGGGTTACATATATAAAAATAATAATTTGAGGGTACAGCTGTAATCTTCTGTAGATTAATTTATTAGTATTTTTTATTTTCCCCTATTTTTGTATGTATGGTACATAGTGCTGGCCCAAAATGAAACATCTCCTTTCGTGTAAGCGCGCCTTATAAAAAAAACAAAACAAGCCGAAAAAGTCATTCGTCTAATAAAAATATGCATAAGAAATAACTTTCACAGTGTTTTGATATAAAATGGCGGAAATAGTTACACAACATTAAATTTATATAGGTAAGCAAGAATTTATATAATTTGCATAAGATTTGATATTTTTTCCTTTATATTTTTTTACGTTATGAATATTCTAGGAAAAATGCATCGTTTATCATATCACACAGATTTCGACGAATATTTTTATTTATCTAGTTTTATTATGAACGACGAGTAAAATAGTTACCAAGTTGACGCGTTTTAGGAGACATTTTGGTGCCACCCTCTTAATTGATTTTTAAAGCTTTCTGTATTGTTTTATAGGGAAGCGAGATCTCTAAGTTGACTTGGGTGGTTCAGTACTTTGTCCGTCCGTCCGTCAGTCAGAAGTATCTAACGTCTAAACCATACAAGCGAATAACTTCAATATCTCAGATAATATGTAATGCTATGGCCCTAAGCAAAAAACATACATACAAGAATTGCTCGTTTAAAGGTATTAGATAGATTGTTACGTCAATACCTTAATTAAAAGTTCTAGAGATTGTACGTTTCCAGCCAGGTATGTATGAGGCTGGTGGACCACGGGCAATGAATGCGTTTATACCACAGATCATATAGCCTGTTGATGGCTCATAAACATAAATTTATTTTTGATTTGATTTGATAATTTCACCTAGAAACACGAGTCACCGGCGCGAGCGGAGGGCAAGGTAACGACTAAGGTACTATTACTTATTCTGCGTGAAAATTCTATGCATGCGATTGGCCGATCATTTGGATGACGCATTTTGAGTTATGAACATAGTAATGAGACACGACGAATAGTGAACAGAATAACATATCGATGAAATGTAATCTAATTTATATAAACATATCGATGAAATGTAAAACAAACATTCTTAATTCCCTTACATAAATGATATCAAATCAATAACAAATAGTTAGATGAAATACCTAGATAGTACAATTTACTTACATTATCTACCTTACGTATTCTTCCCTTAGATATAAGACATCAATTAAAACATCAAACCTCCTCCTTTTTTAAGTCGGTTAACAAATTCAAAACGAAGGGTTCCAAAATACTAGCATAATATTTTAGTCAAGGTGGAATATCGTTAATATTCGATAATTTATAATTCTGAGCTAAAGGAACAACACTAATTACTCGCCAGCGATATACGACAGGGATAAAACGAGACAGACTTATACAAAACTACTCATAACAGAACAGGTTGGAAAGAAAGACATCAACGGGTTCCTGTTTCTTTTCTTTTTTTTAATGTTCCTTTATAATTTCGAAATACATTGTTTTAAGTTTTCCTTTATTACTACAAGAAAATAACTTACTAGTGGAATGATATGCCGTCCTTTGGACAGCCGGATGTCTTACTATTATTCCCGCACCATTTTACTGATCAGTAACTGATTTTACAATATTTTTAAAACTAAAAAAAGACACTTTGGCAGTGTCTGCGTCGAATTCCTAAGCCAAACTGACGTATTCGCAGTGGCTAATAGTGTAATTAAACAACTAACTTTTGTCTGAGGGGAAGTTGTATCAAAATCAAAATCAAATCAAAATCAAAATCGTTTATTCACATGGCCCAAAGAGGCACTCATGAAAGTTAATGATTCTATTGCCAGATTCGCAAAATTACAGCCATCTCGAGAAGAACCTGGCAAGAAATTCGGCGGCGCATTTTTTTTAAAAACTTTATTAATCTCTAATACATAATTTTATTAACCTAGGTGTTATTATGGTAGTCGCTAGAAAGAGCTTGTGCAGTTTGCCTCCATGCATCCTGTCATTAATATAGTCGATCGTTTTATAGTAAGCTTTCTTAATTAATGCCCGTTTTATTACAGATTTGAACTTTCCCAGTGGTAATTCAGTTACGATTTTAGGAATTCTATTGTAAAATCTAACCCTATTTGCCATAAAAGATTTATTCGTTTTGCTTAATCTAAATGCGCGCACTGTAATTTTATGCTTATAGGTATCTAGTATTAAGATTGTGTGCGTCGCTTCTTAATTTATATTTACCAACATTTTTGCGAACATGCATAATATTTTCAAAGATGTAAGGCGAAGGCATGGTAAGTATGCCTGTTTCTTTAAAGAATTCCCTGAGAGATTCGCGTGGACCCATATCATATATTGCACAAACCGCTCTCTTTATCATCAGTCAATAAGGTTTATAGTCTTTGGTTTATACTCATGTAAACGTTAACGCTTTCACACTCATAATCCCACACTTAGTCGATGACTTGTGTCGTGGGTGCCGGAAACCTTCACATCACACACACTCACAACCATAACCAGAAACACAAAAAAAGATCCTTGAAAAGAAAACTTGTGTTCCCGCCGGTAATCGAACCTGTTAACTCTGCTTAGAAGGCGAACGCTTACCCAACTAAGCCAAAGGGCGTTGAATAACTATTGTTAAAACAACATACATTTAAGAGGTAGGTACTATGAAATGGACTTCAAAAATGTTTAAGATTTAGCCAGCATATATTTGAATTTATCCGATATTATCTGTGCCATAAACTTCACGAAAACTATTATTGCCGCTCGATATTGCAACAGGAAACCCCAATTTAATAATTCTCTAAACCTCAAATTCTCTAAAATAAATTAAGACAAACTAAATTTTGAATAAGAATTGAGAATTTTATTGTTACGACTATACCTAAGTGTGTATGAAACAGATGGTAATAATGTTATTTTGACCAGTTTGTCCTTTTTGGACGTACAATAATTTAAAAATTACTTACTAATCGAAAAATACATACAAAACATGTTACAGAAATATACAAAATAATATTTTCTGTTATCCAGCATCATAATACCTACTATGTTAGATTATAATGGCTTTACTTATAAGACTTTACTAGGCTTTATTTATAAGGTTTTACTAGGCTTTACTTATAAGACTTTACAAGGCTTTACTAGGCTTTACTTATAAGGCTTTACAAGGCTTTACTTATAAGACTTTACAAGGCTTTACTAGGCTTTACTTATAAGGCTTTACAAGGCTTTACTTATAAGGCTTTACAAGGCTTTACTTATAAGGCTTTACAAGGCTTTACTTATAAGGCTTTAAAAGGCTTTACTTATAAGGCTTTACAAGGCTTTACTTATAAGACTTTACAAGGCTTTACTTATAAGCTAATTGCTTAAGTTTTGATTTAAAATGTCACATTAATTACAGAATATAACTAATACGATGCGTATAAACTAAACAAAAAATTAAATTAAAATTATACACTTTAATGGTATATAGATAGTGCATTTAACTAATAAGATGTAACATAACTAGTAGTTCTATGAGTGAATGACGAGATTATAATTCAAATTGGACTTAACCATGTAAGTGGAGCGTCAAATAAGGGTTTTGCTGCAAAGGCATATTGCGACATGAAATACTTCGCGATCTACGCGCGGCGCCGTGCATTTTTCCTAATCGTCGCCGTCGCATCCGCCACGGCTGATGAGATGGATAAAGTTAAACATATCTATTTCAATACCGACTGCGATGTCTGTAAACGATGGAGTCAGCTTTAGTATGCGAAAAAAACGCCGTGGATACCGGCGCATATTTCATAACTTTTGCCGCGTTTATCGCCGTGCGGAAAGAGTTGGCGGCTCGTTGGCGGATTACTGCAGAATAGTACCATTCCGCGGTGAATACGCCGTAAGCGGTAAAACTAAATCCGCAGCGGTACCCACCGTGTTTTTGTTGTGCCACCGGTACCAGAGGCGAGATTTTTCGAACAATATAATCGTCACCGCCGCCGTCGGCATTGGTTGCAAAAGCAAATCTGCGGTGGCAGCAAAGTTGGAAACAGAAAGTCTGTCTGTTCCAATAATTAAACGCAAGCAAAGTTAAAGAAAATCGACTTCACCGCTTATATTTTGATTTTGGCTGTATCGATTTCGACAATTTATATTGGGACCACTTCTGAACTATAATCTACCAAACCAAAAATAATTATCATATTTGACGGAGGATCGATTCATATTTGGCAGAAGTATTGCGTAACATACATACAAAAAAAACATACAATCGAATTGAGAACCTCCTTTTTTAAAGTCGGTTGAAAATTGTACTTCGGGAGTGTTTAATTAACGAGTGAACGAGTATTTCCTAGGTGTCTAAGTGTGCTACATTGTCGACAGCGTCGGTTAGGTTGTGGTCACACGTTTGCCAATCCTGAATAATAATAAAAAAGCTATACATTATTGGTCGTACAATTGGTCATAATTTACACCTTCATATACACGTTTTCATTGGTAAGAAGTATAAACTGCTAAGAAATAGGTAAAGTTCATTATTCCTCAATCCAAAAAAAAAACAATCACATCAACTTTAAGAATGGGGGTCAGAAGGCATACTTTTCAAATGACACCCCCGGTCAAGCCTAACACTTGCATAGGAAGTTTCAGTCGTAACCAGTGTCCAACTGTCGCATGTCTTCGCAGCACCTGTTCCAGAATAAATAATGAGGTGGAAGGAGTCCCGCCCTTTGTCATCCATCCAATGGTTGAGAGGGTAGCAAGGGGTAACACGCCCCGACATACGCCCCCGACTCGCGGTCGAGCTCGAACGCTCGGGCTGATCATTTGGTGTGAACTGGTGCGGTGCTCAGGATCTCTGGCAGTCACGTCATAAGGTCTGTCTATTATTTAAATATTCGCTAGCGAAATCTTATTATATCTTATCGTTTTGTGTACATTGCATAATAATTTGTCTTCTTATTTCAATTTAATTACACCAAAATTAGAGAGCTTTGTAATTTATTTTACACGTCCAAATCTTCGCGTTTTTATATATATTAACAATAAATTATAATGTCTCCTATAATATGTGAAATCTATGTAAGAATGTTCGATAAATCAGAAGTTACAAAAGTCACAATGAGCACAACCGCAAAATAACGGTTGGCGATATTTCTAATTTTATAAACAATTCTCGCGTTAATTTAGTTAAATATTTTTTCATACCAACTTGGTCCTGAATTTGTGCGAATGCAAGAAAAAAACAAACAGTTAAATCTGTCGAGCCGCTCTCAAGTGATCCTTTAATTATGTAGATAGAATAAATATATGAATATTGATAAATAGATTGAAATCGATTTATAAAATAACTATCCTATAAATGATGTCAGCGATGTTATTGTATAGGTATAGTTTTTATCTAGTTTTAGGAAATATTGGTAATTGGCCCGTAGACCTCATAATACTTAATTAATTTTCTCCAAATAAACAAAAAAATCAACATGATATAAATATACACATGAATAATAACGGTTTCGTAAAAAATTAATACACATTCAATTGACAAAAAATTACGTACGTTTTCAATAAACTTTATAAAATTTTGTGTTTATCCTGTGGTCTTCCTCGTAATACCTACGCTCGCTACGCGAAGTTCTTGGAGTCTCGTAGCTCGTAGCAGAGCTTATAGCTTGTGTAGCACCTGTCCCATTGTCTATCTATTTGTCGGTCGTAAACAAATCTTGCAAGTTAAATTTGACCCGCTTCCCGATGTCAAATTTGGTGTAGAGATTTACTACGATAACATGACCCGCCCCTCCAAAATTCAAAACGTTTGAAAGTATTTGTGAAAGTATTTACAACGCACCACGACGCATGTGTGCGTACTGCTACTGCCGTCAAACACCTAGTCGAGCTAGCAAATCTATGGATTTGTTGCTCGACTAGTGGCGTTCATTAATCGAATAATTACAACTACATACAAACTCTTTCGTAAGGATGTGACTACACACATTAAAACAGTAATTTGGAAGGGCGGGCCATGTTATCGTAGTAAATCTCTACTTATGTATCTTCGGTGACAATATAATACAATGATATGTTACCATGGAGCTGATGAAGACGAAAGATGACCATAGAAACCTCTGAACGAAACTAGATAAATCCATGGAGTTATCAGTTGTTAGTTTGCCTATCTCGAATAAAAAGGAGTTTGGGCTCGTTTGATTCGTCTTGACAATTTTTCTGGTTATATAATTTTTTAGTCCAATTTTTTTACAAGTAGTGAAAGCTTGATTTTATAAATCTAACGTTTTCATTTTGTTCGTCACTTTTTTTTCATATGCGGTTTGCACAGATTTAGGCCCACGATACATCTTTTTGCCTAGTAACATCTTTTTTGTTGAACGTTTTTGGTTTTTAATATAAAAGTTATATAAGTTATACTTAAAATTCTATTATATTTTGTGTTACATTAAGCCAAACAAATGAGCTATTTTTACTCTTATTTTTACTAATTCCGCCCTATTTTTAAGATAGACACCAGAAAAAAATAGGTTTAAAAATGGTAACTTTTCTGGCCCACACAATTTTTAAAAAGTATTCAAGAGTTGTCTGAACTTATCTATATAAATATAATTCTGAAGAAAGCTTTAAAAGCCGTCTACTTGGCATCATAAAAAAAAACCGCGTACTTCACATACATTTCGTATGTCATAATTGTCTGTGGGCAAATAAGTTTTTTTTTTTAAATCTTAGTTTTGGCTTCGCAATCTTGTGCATTAACCCAGTGTCAAATAATAAGTAATATATTTCAAGTGTATTTCAAATAAAAAGTCCTAGTCACAAGTTACAGTCTAAGTCAAGTACAAGAGTCAAGGTCTAGTCATAGTCAAGTCCTGCCCTAGAAAAATGTGGTAGAAACTTTACTAGAACTTCTATTGGAGTTTTGGAGCGAAGGCGAAAATCACGTTTTTCAACTTTGTATGATTTGCCTACACTTATGTACATTTACTAAGTATGAACGGTTAATAATCCACCATTATTACACATTAACACTCGAAGACTCACAGGTATTGGAAAATTATACAAAATCAACAACGCCATTTTTTCACTTTCGCGGCAAAACTCCAAATAAGTATTTATAGTGCGTACAGAAATTAATGTTGTGTCTAATCTTTGACAGGTACGAACAGTTTGTATGGGCAAATAAAATAGTTGTTTTTACTAATGTCCTTGCAATTTCTTTATATTTTTCATCCTTTAAACCTTCCTTGGACTTCTACAAATGCAATTTCAAAACCAAAATTAGGCAAATCGGTTTAGCCGTTTTCGAGTTATTGAGAGACTAAAAAACTTCAATTATTTTTCATTAGCTGGTCCTCCGTAATATCAAGATAGCATACGTTTAAATCCATTCGGCCGTTACATTAGAAATAAATTATCAATTTTGACGTCTTATAAATCGATGAACACCGGCTGCACGCACGAAAAGTATATATATAGACTAGCTGACCCACTCGGCGTCGCTCGTTTGGACTATTTATGAACGAATTTCTTTCTATGCATATATTTTTTATACTTTCTCACCTTTTAAACCTTCCTTGGACTTCTACAAATATTTCAAAACCAAAATTAGGTAAAGCGGTTCAGCCGTTTTTAAGTTTTTTTGAGACTAACAAACATCAATTAATTTTTATCTCTTAGTTAACATCTTTCAGTTTCTATAGCTGAATACTGATTCTTATTCCAACGGATTATGGTATCTACCAACCGCCAAGTAAATGGGACTGAAATATAGGGCTTTTTTTATCTATATAGTCAAGCATTTGACCTGATCTCACCTGATGGAAAGTGATGTGCGGCTGAAGATGTAACATGCTTGCCTAGAAAATACCTATTCACTCTTGATTTGAAGACTCCCAGATTATACTCTTTGGGGAATAATGACGCAGAATGAGTTCCACTCCTTCGCTGTGCGGATGATGAACGTAGAAGCAAAACGCTTCGAGCGAATTGGACCTGTTTCAGATTTTGTTTTGAATTATTCTCTCTTCTTGAGTGTTTATTTCGACTGAATATAGTTCGTAAACTATAAGTGGTAATAAATAGTAAATAAATTTGAGGTATAGCTCGTTGTACTCTCGGTCACTGAAGGCTTCAAGCTTTATCTACAACAAAGTTATTGCGAGGCTGAAAGTGCCCCAGTGGCTTCTAGAAAAGGATGGTATGGGTATGCTTGTTCGGCTTAGCGAGGCACTGCCGATGCCGCCGTGGACAAGATGCTTGACTTTACTAATTCTGTGGCCGCGACTCAAAAATAAATTAATAATGTTAATGGGGTAAGAGAAGATAAACTTGACGCCTATGTTTGTATACTTGTCGTTGCCTCTTTGCTCCCAAATGGATAAGGGGCAGGGGTTAATCGAGAGTGGTTCTTAATAGCTATTTTCTATTTTATGTGAAATGTTTTATACGCTTATTTTATACATTTTCTAGTTTTGTTACGCTTCACCAATTTTCATTTGTTTTTACTGATCTTAGTTGTTTCTTTTTTTTTCTGTTGGAGTTGTAATTCAGGTAAAAAATATGGTTTCCCTTACTACCCGTGTTACTACTACCAGCCCAGGTACGTGGGTAAAGAACATAAGTAGAGAACTTACTCCTTCTACTTCCAGTAGTGAGACTTAGCAAGGCCGTAGGCAGGGAGGGGGGCTTGGGGGTCAGCTTGATAACGTCGCGAGTCCGTCCTAATAGCCGTCAACGGCGCGCGTTAACGACTAATTGCGCTACACACATTGACATTGGTGTGTACGTCGCTGGGCCAGAGTGAGTGTTTCTGCAGCTCATCTTAAAGCATGGATTGGTGGTGGTTTTGGTAGTTTTACCTATGGTATGGTACCTCAAACGAAAAAAGTACACTCGTATCGAGATTGTTGGCTGTAACCTCCTTAAATGAATGAAATTAGATTATTAGTTAAACAACGATGTTGGCCTTAATTTCCTTAGATAAAATAAATTAGATTATTAGGTAGTTATTTGTATTTTACTCAAGATATTGCAAGCCACAATTGGGTTTTGCCGCGAAAGTGTAAAAATATCATTGTTAAATAGCGATTTTGTATTATTTTCTAAGCATGTGATTCTTTGAGTGTAAATGTTAGTAAATCTTTATTAACAAAATTAAAAATAGTACACATAGCGACATTGCGTTAAATATATCTGATGACTACAAAGTGATCGGTTGACGGAGGGACTCACTCGGCAGTGAGATTAGGGCAGGAGGTGGTCTCCATCTGCAAAGCGCGGAAGGCGCAGAAGCTGACCCCTACCGGAGCAAGATAGTGTTTGCTAGCGCGACCCTACATTGCTCGGTGAAGGAATGCTCATGGAGAGGTTTTTAGTGGGTTTTAATCCCATATACCCTTTTGCTTCACCCATGTGAAGTGCACGGCATTTTAACCCCAACAAAAAGGTGCTCCAAATAGGTTAGGTCTGATGTATCGTGGGACAAATAAAATTAGAAAATTTCGTAACATAAAAAAAATACATAAGATCAGTTATGAACACGCCGCATTTTTGTTTTTAGTCTGTGCATAATTAAGTAAAAAAAAGTAATCAATGATTATTATTGCATCAAATGAAAATTAATAACCTCAAAATTTACTTATAATACCTAGGTTAATAGTAATTAAATATAATTGTAGATAAGCCTAAGTGAAACGAGGTTGTGGGGCGTATGGTTTGGTGCGTGTGTGTGTATGTGTAATAATGGTGGATTATTAACTGTTAATAATTGGTGAAATCGAATGAGTGTAGGCAGATCATATAAAGATATACATATTTTGGACAGAGATTGAGCATTGCCATTCAACGTGGCAATCTGGCAGCATTTTGGGTACTTTGCCAACTGGTAGCGGTCTATTAGCTTAAGTATTGTACATATTTATATCTAGTTATAGTTATTTTTGGGTCATTTTAATTTAGTGTTTAGTTTAATCTAATATATTTAAGTTTTTAAGTAAGTATTTATTTGTTATGTTGAATAAAGAAAATCATATAAAGTTTAAAAACGTTTTTTTTGGCTCGAAACTCCAAAATATGTTATAGATTGTTTCTTCCACTGTCAGGGCATGACTTGACTATGACTGGACTATCGCTCTTTTACTTGACATTGACTGTGAAATGTGTAAAATGTGTGCGCAAAAAACTTTCTGCATACTAAATTTCATGAAAATCGTTGGAGCCGGTTCCGAGATTCAGATTATATATATACTTACATATATAGATAGATAGATAGATAATACTTTATTGATCCACTTTACAAGATGAGATAAAACAGAGGCAACAAACAAGCTTATACTTAAAGTATCACAACAGGCGGCCTTATCACTAATAGCGATCTCTACCAGGCTATATATATACTAATAATAATTGCTCGTTTAAAGTTATTAGATAGATAGATAGATGTTAAAGAGCTCACATACACGTAAGTTATTGAAGTTATGGTTTATTTGGTTTAGACGCTAAATGCCTTTGACGGAAGGACGGACGGATTAAGTGCTAAACCTCCCAAGTCAAGTTAGAGCTATCGCTTCGCTCGCTCAATGATTCCCGAATACCTGAATGAACGCGATTGCTAAATTCTTCCCAAAAATGTATCCAAAGGGTTGATATTACCACTGGGTACTTACTTACGCAATATTAGGAAAAAGGCGAAATCGCTTAAATTCCGTAATACACAAACCAAACATGAAAGGAGAATAATGACCCAAACTACTGCCTTACCGCTTCTTGCTGCTTATTAGCTGTACCTTGGATTTTTAAATATATAAAACTAGAACTAGAATGTGAGGGCTTGAAACGACTAATCCAGTCGTTATATAATATCATCATAAAATACTTTACATATGACTAATTAGTTCTCCCTGCGGTCTCGCCCACGTAAATTAAAAACATTATTTATAGGATCGAATTGTAAATCTGAACCATACTTACGATGGGGTATTAACGAGTGGAAAGTACCGCTTGAATCCACCTGAACATTAAACACAAACAAAAAAAAAACATTAAAATTGGACCAGCCGCTTAGGATGAGAAGAGTTCAGTCACATACACTCGTACAGAAAAATTATATACATGATATCGAAACGTTTTAAAATTCTTTCACATAAATTATTCAGCATGTTTCGTGAACGCCACCAAACAGCAATTAAAATAATTAATTTATTAATTCTTATTAATTCTAAAATATTTAAACTAAGTAGTTATTCCCCGCAGCTTCGCCCGCGTTATTTTTCGAAATATTATCAAAACCCCAATACCATTATAAAATTAATGAGATATTTTAATAGTTATGCTGCTATTCGGGGCACAGATAAATCCAACAAATCAATTGGTCCACCCGTTCTCGAATTATAAGTGTTTATTTATTTATTTATTTGGTAGGAAGGCTAACAACTATTGTGATACAATATGGCAATTTTAGTATATAACAAAGAGTTAATTAAAAGTCTCCACTCATAGATATTAAATAACTTAAAAAACAGTGTTCTGTGAAGAAAGGAATAGAATAGAATATATATATTTTGTCATAACTGTGTACATAGGATGATATAAACAAAATTAGAGGCTTGCCCATTTCGAGCGTACAATATAAATTTCTATCAAATGTATAAAATAATAATAATATTATTTTAATTTAACAGATTTTTGCTGTATATAATTTTAGTTTAGTTTTAGGAAATATAGGCAATTGGCCCGTAGATTGTACTATTATTGATTGAGTACAAGTAAAAAAAAAAAAAAAAAAAAAAAAATAAAAAAAAAAAAATTTAACAGAAAACAAACGTAGTTATTTTTTAAAGTATACAAACAGTTTAATTATTTGATTAAAGTATTCCTTCAAATCGTAAAAGCATTTATTTTGGAGCCATTTCTTTATTTTTTTATTATATTCTGTGCCTTTTAATATTTTTATACCCAACAGCAAATGATTGTATATCTTAATAGCAGTAAATTATGTGCTGTTATGAAAGGAATAGGTGTTATTTGCTTGAGGCATGAACATATATTATGTCTATATCTAGGTCGACAAAATTTTGATATAAAAAATAACCCATATTATTTCTTACAAACAGACACATTTGATAAATATAGATGCTAGATAAAGTGACAAACTTGTTCAATTTAAATATTATATTTCTAACTGTTTCTGTATTTTCTAAATTATATACGCATCTAAAAAATTTTTTTTGTAATATAAAGATACATTGAATTTCAACCGAAGGTGTAAATAACACGGTGTTTTTCCTTAAAATCCTTATTTCGTCCGTCCGTGCCTTCCAGACATGTAATTAACTTGTAAGTTGTGAAATTGTATCTACCTATTGAATATTTTTAACGCCCTACCACATTGGTAGCTAGTTATTATACTTTGCCGGGATATCACTTCTGTATCTATGAAACTAATCGGTAAAAAATATTGGATTTTAGTAGTTATTCCATTTAATTCAACTAACTAAGGTAAATACTAAGTGAAAGCGAGTGACGTATTAACAATAACTATACCATAAACTCCACCGTACATCTCTGATATATCAGTATAATTATGTCTTTGGTTTCTGTATTATCATTGTTAATGTGTGCGTCTCGTATCAAGCTAGTTCAAGTTTTGGAGACGAGTAGTTCTTTGTCAGGACAAATAGGAAAGGGGTTTGGAAGATGGCGTTGTTTAAGAATATAAAGTAAATGGCACGCTATGAAATCTCCACTCCTCTTTCCTTCATCGTATATAGCCTTCCTTGTTTTCTCTTCACGCTGTAACGGCTGAACGGATTTGAAATGTACATAGATTACACCTAGGATTAACACATAAGCTACTTTTAACTTGATAAACGCGGCCAAAGCTTTGGGGCACAGCTAGTATCTAATATATTCTCGTTTTGGATGTTCTTCAAACTGTTAATTTAGAGTAGACAATACAGTACGTCGATCTCTATCCTCTAAATCGAGCATCAAATTTTGACAAAATTCGTTTAGATTTAGTTTGGAAGAAGACCTATATATATATATATATACCTACCTAAGCTTTATAGTGAGTGAGTGGATTGTAATGATACAAGGCTTTATTGTTTTGATACAGGGCCGCCATAAGGCACGGGGTCGGTTCAAATGTCACATGCAGAGTTCAGGGCACGCAACAAATCGGGGGTAGCATAATTACATCATTTAATAATAACGACAATATGTTTGTAGCCGGCACACGCTCGCACCCCAACCAATGGAAATTCCATTAATATGCTCTGATACGAATGGATAATATAATGCTAGTCATGGTTTGTGCATTCTCAAATTCAACAATGTATGCATAAGAATAGGATAATGAGCAAAAGTGTTAAGTCGATTGCGTTTTGGAGTTTTTATACTATAAACACAAACAAATAGACAAAAAGTGGGTACTATCAGACCAAACACCAGTACAATCTACGGGCCAATTGCCTATAAACGCTTTCACAAAACGCTTTATCACTCACAGCCCCACACTAAGGTTCGATGACTTGTGTCATGGGTGCCGGAAACATTCACATCACACACACAATCACAACCAGAACCACAAATAACACAAATTTTCCTTGGTGTGAAAACTTGTGTTCCCGCCGGGAATCGAACCCGATAGAATACCCTTTCTTAGAAGGCGAACGCCGCCAAACTAAGCCAACAAGCAGTTCTATATTTCCTAAAACTAAACTCAAACTATAAGTATACATTTATACAGCAAAGACCTAAGTTACTTTCAAGGCATCGAGCTTATAGATAACTCAAGTGCTCAAACCCACTGCTAGTTTGTAGCGTTTCCACCATGCTGGCGGCATTACCTCTCTGAATTGCAATGCTTATACGTTGAGCCAAATAATACCAGGTACATTATTCCTAATATAGAATATCTTTTGAGGTTAATTGCTTACTATCTACTTTTTTATATATATATTATTATTGTTCGATTTCTGTATTTCTTGTTCAAGTACAGGATATAACGGATATTATACGTAAGTTTCAGCATAAAATGTTAAGCCGATAGACGCCGGGACAAAATAGGTCTAAAAGTGATTCTAGTGGCCTACCAATATGTTATTTTCCAACATATTTTTTTTAAACCGGTTTCGTACTCTACTTGCTCTTTACAACGATACTTATTATTTTCCCCACTTTCGTGGGTACCCCTGTAATATTTTCATTTACTTTATGTAATTTTAATTGCCATTTCTTGCTTTGGGCCATAGCTTTACATATTCTCTGAGAATTTAAAGTTATTCGCTTATATGTTTTAGACGTTAAATGCCTCTGACAGACGGACGGACGGACAAAATGCTGAATCACCCAATTCAACTTAGATATCTCATAATGAAATCAGAAAGAGTACTTTTTCTAAGTACCAGGCCTATATATTTGATACGAGAGAGCGCTATCGTACCTATCGTAGAGTTGTAGTAAGTATCGCCACAGACGCAGAATGCTACACTCTCTTTCAGAAACTACTCACCTCTCACCCCACTATCGTCTAACTAAAGTATCGAACGGTATCGGTTGACATTAGTAATGACCAGCCATCGAAATATTATATTATAATTTCGATGGGACCAGCTTACTGCCACTTCAGCTGGCAGCTGCGAGAACGTCGGTCACCTTCATGGTTGCGAATAGCTCACATTCGACTGTTAGATGAGCAGCGGTCACGATAGAGCCCTTTCAATAGATCGCCGAGTTACGCGGTGATCGGTTGATTCGGGTGGACTAATATATTCATGCCATGAGTGTTTCGATGTCTAGGATAATTACCTGAACAAATTATATTAGAATTAAGTCATTGAACATTACCTTAGTGTTCAGTTCCCAGTAAATCTATCGATATAAATTATAATTCAGTACTAAATGGTGACGGTAATTGCTCGGGCCCCTGGTTGTCGCACATACGGCGTAATTGCGACCGCGCCACGCCACGATTATGAAAACATGTCGGCATTGTCAGTGTATCACCTGTAATTAGAGGAATGTTCGATTTGATTGCGCTATTGATTTTGGAAGTTGATTGTAAAGGGGTGCATGTTGTTACATGCGTAACAACTAGGTCCGTTCTAGTTGTACTTACGAAGATTCATTGCGGTTACCAAAATAATTCATTCACTTACATGAGATAAAAAAACTTGACTTAAAATTTGCTAGAATTAGCGTACATTGCATATGGCTCATAAGAACATATTTTGAAACAAAATAAAAAATGTGATAGGCTGACGTCGATTTACTCAGTTATTTTATTTATGAGCTCAAACTGGTTCTGAATATGCTACTGTACTTGCTGGTTAGGACTTATAGATTTGCTTTTTTCTTTAGGACATTTCCTTTTCTCGTAGTTCATTTCTGTGTTTTTGTTTTCTCCTTTTTAAATACATAACTATTTTGTTTGTTTTCCTGATAACTTTTTGTTCCTCGACATCTTTCAAACTGTTTGGATAAAAACGGAAGGCTGAAGGATACAGCTACGATATTCTAAATGTTCTATAGTTGTAGGTGTAAGTCACCCTTGGCGCGAGCTTCGTGGGAACATCGCCAGCCGCTAGACAATTATCGAACCATTAGACCAGCGGCAGTCAATCTTTTAGGTTGCGGTATCTATATGTATTGTTTGGTTGAGTGGTTGTGGTAGGTATCAGACATAAAACGAGTATATATAAATAAAAAAATAAATCGGTATATTCATAAATAACGTACAAAATATGAGCACTCCAGTGTTTTTTAAATTCACTGCTAGATTCAATAACAATAGCATGCAGGTGTTCTTGAGACAACTGATAGACTTTTTTGCATGCTCAAACGTTCAAAGATAAAATAAGCTCAGAATTAATTTATCTTCGATTTTCGAAGATTTAGAGTTTTTGTAAGTTTTTAAATACTACTTACTTAATATACATGTGGTATTTGTTTAATATGTTTCGCAGAAACCATCTCTGACAGGTAGAGTGCACTTTTCTACCAACTTCACAGGAGGATGTACTCAAGCCGACTGTATTTTTTTTTGTTTTTTATGTGTCGAGTTTTTTTTTTTGTTTGAATAAGTTTGCTTTCCATTTGGTCCCATTTAAATTTGATCAAGATCTGATCAGTAGTTCTTGAGATATCGTCAATAATGTGTGTTTAGTACATCTAATCTGATCAAAGTTCCGAAGATAAAGAGGTGAAGTCGTTACTGCGTTTCATTATTTAGTTAATTCATTTTCCAATAAGAAAAATATATAAATTTTTAAAATAAATTCGTTAAAATTACTAAAACATTTCAGTGCGCACTACCGTCAATACGTACAAGTGTATTTAAATTGGGGCTGCAGGCCGCAGTTTGACAAACTGCATATCATTATCGACACAAGTCTGACATAATGTGGCATAACAAATGACACAATGAACGCGTTACAGCCTATATTTATGTACGCTCGGTGTCATTGTGGTAATACTGATACGTGATGAACTGAAGAAACAAAGGTAGATAGGTATTCCCACTGGCTGAGATGTATATTTATATAAATAAACATTGATTTATATTAAAGTATTTAAAATTATTTCCTACACGTATAACATTATTATATACATATATACAACTATATCATCATTTATCGTTTTAAGAATTTGTAGTTGTAGCATTACAGACCATTGGTCTGTCTCGTATCTCGACAGGTACTCTTATTTCGAACTCGCTAGACATTAGATTCTACTAATGTCATATTTTTTGTTTATCACAGCCCCACGCTAAGTACGATGACTTGTGGCGTACCGTAGCTGCTGGAAATATTCACATCACGCACAAAATCACAACCAGAATCGGAATACAAATTTTCCTGGTATCGGAAATAATATTTTTTTGAATACTTTATTGTCCACAGATCTAACAATCTTGATCTTTGGCATGTGTTTTGCCATTACGAGTACTGTGTATTAATATTTTTTTTTAAATCACTCGGGCTCGCTAAAAATATTCCCGTGAAAGGAAGTCTGCGGTTCTACAAAATAATGATCAAAAAGACACACTGCCGCAATATAGTATTATAGGTTATATAGGCTGTAATACAAACCGTAGGTTTGTTTCCTATGTCGATGGTTGTAATAGATTTCTATCTTGTTTAGGAAGTACCTACCTAATAGTACACGTGTTACCTAAAGACTCGTAGATTATAAATACTTATCAAATTGAGAAAAGAGGCAGCTCTATAGAAAATTGTACTAGTATCTTATCTGGTGTAGGTATACTTAGTCAAACTACCGCTTGATACGAGAATGATGCCTGGTGTCAGGACCAACAAGTATTGTTTCTACGCGAAACCCAACTTAGCTATCAAACAGCCGTCAACTTTATTATACAGTCATTTTGTTACATTATACCATATGACAGGAGAATATCCTATTTGAATAATCTATCGTTTTTTAATGCTTATGCCAATGACGGGACGTATTCTGTCGTTCAATATCGGCGAGGCACAATGTCGCGCCTTGGTGACAATTTGATTGGCCTATTGTAATATATTTAGTTAGCATATTGCAATATGCGGATTTTACATTCATATTTTTGTAGTTATTCTTCTTCATATCTGCCAGATCATGGTTTAAAGTGTGATAAAATTGTTTGGGTTTGCTATATCGAAGTGAAAATTGATCAACAATACAATAAGACACAAATACTCTTTATTGCACACAAAACTATAGCAGTACTATCGGCGGCAATCAACTAACCTAATCAACCTATAGCATCAATTTTAAAATTAGATAGTTTCATATCTATTATAAATAAAAATAAGTCGGTTTTTTACCATTTATAACTCAAGAACGGCTAAACCGATCGATATGATCTTTGATTTGTTGCTTTGTTTGATTTTTTGCTCCCCTCCGAATAGCAGAATAAGTATTAGGTACACATAACCAACTAAAAAAATATTAAAAAAAACATCCCCGCGGCTTAGGGGAACAACTAGTGTATTATATTCTCATCTTGTCATGTTAGCCAATTATGAAAATTGATTACAATAGACAGTAGATAATTAAGTGAAGGAAAGGAAACCACATGAACGTTTCTTCGTTTTATTTAATTACAGATCGATTTTCATTTTTTATTTGTTTATGTAGTTATCAGTGCCAAACGCCATAAAAATTATGTCACTCCCATACAAAAATCCTAACTATTATCATAAATCAGGAAGCATGGACGCCGGCAAGCCTGAATCCCTTTGCCGGGTGTGCGGGGACAAAGCGTCAGGAAAACACTACGGGGTACCGTCTTGTGACGGCTGCCGAGGGTTCTTCAAGAGGAGCATACGTAGGTGAGGCATCACAGTTCTTTAGGAAGGCCCAGTGATTACCACGAAATGAAGGCAGGCGCCAGGAATCCATAATACGTATACAGTAGTGTGACATTTGTTCATGAGGATTTAACATAAAATAAACAAACAGGTAGCACAATACTTTAGGAAAGGTTCAGGCTAACTTATAATGCAGGAGTGGAATAGTAACTGTATATTATCATATGTGTATCTACTTTATATAATCAGGATTAAATAGGGTGCTATAAAGCTGTAATCAACCTCATAATATTTTTCTCTGTGGGGAATCTAGTCTTCTCTTATCGCCGTGTCAACCAAGTCATACTAATCGTACGTGGTGACCTAAAATACCCACCAATTTGATAGTTTTTTTCGTTTTTTTTTGTATGCAACTGAGTTCGACTAAGCGTCACGCTTTCCCATACCAGCTCTGTGTAAAGAAGCCGAAAAATTTCTTCATACAGTTTTCAGTGCAACCCAGAATTTAAAACGTCAACCGCCAAAAAGTACTGGCAAAGATATTGGTTACTATGTTCTGCTCTACTGTACGAGAGGACAATGTTTATTTAAAGTTATTTTCTAGAAACCTGGACTACGCGTGTAAGGACAACGGCAGATGCGTGGTCGACGTCACTAGGCGGAACCAGTGCCAGGCTTGTAGGTTCTCCAAGTGTCTTCGGGTAAACATGAAAAAGGACGGTAAGTTAGAAACACTAATTATGTTTTAAATACATACATTTATTGATGAAACGGCTTTATTGACGATTTAAAGTCTACTAATGATCGCCGATGACAGCCGCCGAACTCGCTTAAGGCAGAGGATCGGGTATCCTCAAAAGAAAAAAAGTTCGAAAGAAAGCTCGAAAGAAAAAAACTTAAAATATTGAGTTAAGCCGTTTCATAATAACGTGTTATGTCTCAAACTCACGACATCTTTAATAACACTAATTATGTTCTCTAGCCCGTTTTGATTGGGATGCTTTTAAGCTTTTCATTGCTGCTTTATTTGATGATTCAATGACACTTTCGATTAGGAACCTTACGATCATCTCAACACTTTAGCTTTCATACTTTTTTAAGTATTAAAATTTTTAGACAATACGTTAAATAAGAAAGTAAGACTATTATAATAGGTAGCTTCCGATTCTTTCTCTATATTAATTTGACAATGAAAAGAAGTATTCAGAGAAACTTTGGAACTAACTAATTGTCAATATTTATTTGCTACGTCATACATATACGAGTATATCGAATATGTATGAAGTGGCAGTGCTATATTACCTTTTATCTTGGTACCTGTAGTATTTAGCGTCATTTAATTTTATAACGAAGCCATCGCGTCACTGAGACTGTTAGTTGAATAATACTGTTTATAAAATTAATTTGATTTTCCCTCTCATATTTCGCACCATAGCCGAGTGTTATAAAACTGTACTAAACGGCAATCAATATAAAACACGGCCAGGCACTTGTCTCAATAAAGTATTTATCCATCTCCTCCGCGCAGCATGTCTTTTCCATTAGTCACTGGAGTATTTGCGGTGAACAAGTGTCACTAAGTGGTGGATAAAAACGCAGGGGCTTGCTGGCGTGACACGTTCGGGTTCTCACAAGATAGTTCGATAGACACACCCATTGGAGACAATATTTGACAGTACAATAATAACAATGATAAAGTTGTAATAGTATAATAATGTTTATGTTGATAATGGGATTACCACGTATTTTTTTGATTTTCAGTTTCTGATATTTCGACTCTGGGGTGATACCAGAATTTCTCCCAAAACGCGTGTTTGTGTGACCGTTTTACTCGGCTAAATTCTGTAAGATATGATAAATGATGCCTTCTTTTTCTTATAATATTCATAACGTTCATAAATATAATCGAAAAAAAAAACAAATCTCATGCAAATAACATCAAACTGTATTTTTGTAACCATTTCTTTCCGCCATTATACATATATAAAAACACTGTATATTGTTTTTTTAGGCGCGTTTTCACTAAATTTAAAAAAAAACATTAAAAATCAAAGATTGCCACGCGTGACCTTACGTAACAGCCACGATATAATATACGCCTTGTGCAAAAGTGTAAGATGGAAAATTGTCTGTGATAAAAAAGGTGCTCGCATTGACGTATATCTGCCCCTTATACTTTTCTTATGCGTTTTGCTATTTTGAATTTCCTACGCATTTTTTGTTTACTGAAATTCTTGTTTCAAAAGCATTTATTTTATGTTAGTTTTTTTAATGTTGTATTGGAAATCATTTGACCACTATCTCACCTGATGGAATTTTATTTATACTTATGTGTCATTCTAAAGCAATAAAGATTTAAAAATAATGCTCATAATAAAAATCTCATGTTTATTTCTTAATGTCGATCTTGAGTTCTTGACAACATAAATAAACAACGGGTAAGTCACGCCAATTCTCGTTTTAATTTAATTTAAAAGACTACATTTTACTTCATTCGGGTTCCTCCCTATTGAATTCATTCAGATCATTTTGTATTGTTTTTATTTAATAATAATCTACGGGCCAATTGCCTATATTTCCTAAAACTAAACTAAAACTATATACAGCAAAGAACCAAGTTACCTACAAGACATCGAACTTATAGGTAACTCAAGTGCTCAAGCCCAATACCAGTGGGTAGCGTTCCCATCATGCTGGCTGCATTGCCTCTCTGAATTGCAATGGTAATACGTTGAGCCGAATAAGTGCCAGCATTTTGATCACGCGTCGCGCCTTAACCTCAATATTTTGTATTGTGGTATATACTTACTTTTGAATCTCGGTTACAGCATCAGTTAATTTGTTGACAGTGTTGATTGACCCCGCACCCCTTATTGTAGAGAGGGAAGTGGTAAGGTGCCGTGTGCGGAGTACCTACCGCAAACCGGCTGTCATCGACAGCGGTTTTCGCACAGATATTTACATTACAAAATAGATTGAGCCCTAGCTTCTGACACTCTTTCCTCTCGCGACACTTGAAGCCACGTCTATTATATAACACTTACCCTCTTCCCTTCCACCCTAACGTATAAAGTTGTTTGCCGACCGCTTGTCATTTTATCCGCACGATTGAAGATTGAGATATGAGCTCGGTGTTAACGAGGGAATTCAATTTTTGACGTTTTGCTGCTTGTTGTGTTTTTAAAATGATAGATTAAAGACCACATAATTTAAACGCAAGCAAAGCTCAAATATTACCGACTCTACCGCTTTATCTTTGGAACCCATGATCAGATTTAATGAGTTAAATACGCTTTATTGAGGTTATTTAAAAAACTACAGGTCCGATCTAGATCAAATTTAAATGAGGAGCATTTACAACTTTCAAATAAAAAAAGAATCACAAAAATTGTTTCACCTAGAAAATAGTTCTAAGGACACATAAAAAATACATATACAGTCGAATTGAGAACCTCCCCCTTTATAAGTCGGTTAAATCGAATAAAAGTTGACGACTACACAGTGAGACATTGTAAACTAGTAGCGCGCTGTTTGAGTTGACGAGCCAGTTCTAATTCTTTCGCCAGTCTTATTTTCACTCTTCGTTCGCCCTGTACTGGTATCTCGCGCCTACAATATGCCTTATAGAGAAAATCTTTTGAGGTTAATTGCTTATAGCTTTTTTCTTAATAATAATTGTTTGATTTTGTTGTTTAATTAGAGAATATAATGGATATTAAGTTTTAGGTTTAAATTATACTGCTCGCTGGTTTAGTTGGGTAGAAACACGAGCTATCTCCCCAAGGGAAATTTGTGTTTCTGGTTCGGGGTGTGATTCTGTTCATGAAAGAGTTTATTATTACTATCCCAGTTTTCTACAATGTCAAATACTGCGCCATTCCGTTATTATTATATACAGTACCTACATGATACAGCATATTGCCACGCAAGTTGCGTCTAGAAATCTATGAAAAACAATGTTTTTAGATAACGTGCGCAAAAAAACATTCTTAAAACCATAAATTATCTTTTGCGCATGTTACCGTTGCACAATGTTTTTAAAAACACGTAAATACTTAATATAATAAAACTTAAAGTTGAACAGGGAAAGCTCCTTTAATTCCTATGAAAAATGAACCATAAAATATAACGATATACATACACAAAAATATAGCTAAATTAAGTGAAGTAAGATACAAATTATAAAAAGAAATGTTAAAGATGGTTTAGACGATCTTTAATGTTCGGCAAAGTTCCCAAAATGCTTGCTGCATTACCACGCTGTATAGCAAGGCTTATCCTCTGCCCCAAATACAAACCAGCATTTTGGTCATGTGCCGAATATGTATCTATATGTATCTAGGACAGTATCTCTTACTTTGTGACAAGTAGCTGTTCTAGTCGACACCTACCTAGGTAACTCTTACAAAGTTTTATTGTTCGCAGCTGTGCAACACGAGCGAGCCGCCCGTCCCTCTTCGACCGCCCATCATCAATTAGCGCTACAAAAGCTTGGCTACAGCTTTTCGAGACAACAAACCTATATTCCTTCCCCCGCGCCCCTCACCTTCTCCACCCTTCCTCCTTTACACGCCTACAGCGGGTTCGTGCCTACACTACCGGACTCCTTCCCTATCACACACAATTCGTTCCTAGATAGATCTCTACAAGACTTTCCATCTAGACTTCCCGAGGTCGGTGACGCTCAAATGAATCCGATCGTGGGCTCTCACAACCCGCTCGGCTCGCTGAGCTCGTTCAAGATACCTATATTCTCGACGTCACTACACTACCCGGTGCCGTATTCCGGATATTTTCCCACAAACATTTTCTACCCTCCCGCAGTATCGAGCGGCACTCCCACATCGTCAATAGAGAGTAAGTACTCTTCGCCTTGCAGGTGACATTTTTATTTGCTTCGACGTTATACTTACCGAATACTCGTATGGATGGTTTGTAGGTTCGACTGCAAACGGGTCGAGTGAAACGGCTTTACATTCATCAATGCAGCGTGGAGACATTTCTGAAACACCGGACTCGCAGCAATCTGACAAAATTAAAGAAGATGAGGTTTCGAGCTCAGAGGAGGCTTTCAGAACTGATTATTCAGTTGAAAATAGCACGGAAGGTAAAATATATTCTTTAAATGTTATTTGATGTGTTCAATGAATGGAATTCTTTACCTTAGTCTGTGTTCCCTGATAAATACAATATGGGAGTCTTTAAGTCGCGAGTGAATACGCATCTTCTAGGCAAACGTGCTCCATCGTCGACCACATCGTCACTTACCATCAGGTGAGATGGCGGTCAAACGTTTGCCTATCTTGAATAAAATAAAAATGTACAGCCACTATGTTGATAGCGGTGTTTCTCTATTAAGTACCGCTAAATAAATAGGCACAGGTTATGTCTATGAATATAGGTTTATGGTGAGGAATATATTATGTCATATTACGTACTGTTTATATTCTATGTTTAATATAATATTTTGATCAAAATTTTAATTTTCAATGTTTTTTCAGAATCCAAGTCCGCTAGATCCCACTCTCCAGCAACCTTCGAGCCACCTGTTCACGTCGTCACAAAAGCTGCGTCACATTACGAGTCTGACCTGACAGATTCCGAGGAGCGACAGCATCAGCATACAGAACAAGTGGAAAGTGAATCGGACATGGAGAATAGCTATTACGAGCAATGGAGGATGATGGGAGATGGAGCGCACGACCCTGCGGCGAAGCTTCTTGTGGTTACAATCAGGTGGCTGCATGGCGTGCCGTCATTTGTCCAGATGAAGCCGTCCGAACAAACGGCTCTTCTGCACTCCAACTGGAAGGAGCTATTCCTTCTGACAGCAGTGCAATACTTTTATTATTTTGACGAGAGTAAGTACCAGAATAATTTAGACTACCTACCTCTCTGAGCACCATTATTAATAAGCCGTACCTACATCATAAGCTATTTATCGCATGTATCATCATCATTAGCTCTTTTACTTCACAACTGCAGATCGGTATTTATAAATGGCATCAATTTACCCGTTGTTTAAATTATCTTCTGCGTATTAGCCAGAACTAAGGAGGCTGTATGGGACTTCATTATGCTGTTCGCTAGCTTAGACTTGGACCACATTATAGCCATGGTTGCACAGAATACGTATCTAAATCCTCTTATTTAGAAAGCCAAAAAGTCAACAGCGCAAAAGATGAATAATTTTGAAGGAATAGTTGCAAAGCAGCACTATGTAGTGCTGCTTTGCAACTGTACTAGTATAGTGCTGCTTTGAAATGGATTTGCAACAAGAGCCGGCTGATTCTTGTTGCTGAGATGAAATTTGTGGACACAAAAAATGATTTCAATTAATCTCAAGAGAAGCGCAGTGAACGTCTTGATCACATAATACAAAAGGTTCCTCTATGGAATACTATTACTCCCTACCGGGAGGTCTTGTTTATAGGTGACACTGACACAGATAGTTGTAATAGGCAGGCGTGACGCCAACATCGGTAGCTCGCTAATTCAGCCGGCATTGCTGCTGTAGGCGTCAAATTGAAAAATTATAAAAGAAAACTACAGATGATTTTTAAATACCTGTTTAATGATATCCCACTTGAAACTCATCGAATTTCTTTTTTATTACGTTATGGTGACCTCCATACGCAATATTCAATTTTGATTACTGTCATGTCTATAGTGACACTCGCAGAATTAAGAAAATCGATTGACGTAACAATCATCAAAATCGGTCCATCACGCGTTTGGTCTCTAGTGAGCCACAAAGGAAAAACATACATAGATAGAAGAGGCTTTTTTTTCATGTATATACCTATAGTGGTTAATCAAATCTGGTGTCAAGGTGTCCGAAACGGCTCGACTGATTTTAATGTTTTTTTTTTGTATATTTGTTATGTATATGAATAGATCGTAAAGTATTTTTCACCCACCTGCCCCCACCCCTCACATTTTAATCATGGTTTTTCTATGAACTAAATCCAAAAAGTTTTTAGTTTGGTATTAAAGTACTAGGCGACTATAAACGTGAAAGAGGTAAAACACTTTTTCTAAATGTAGCATTGCAAGTATTGCAACGCATGCCGGGTTCAGCTAGTAATCAGTGCTTTATCTCAGTGTTTAGTTGCAAAATTGTTTCAGATCAAATAACATCAGTGATACCTGCTAAACGCCAGAGTTTTAAAGAGGACTTGAAGAAGATAACATATCTTTTGAAGAGAGTATCACAATGCAAACTAGATGAATCCGAATATGACTGGATTAAAGCTTCCATTTTGTTTCGCACGGGTAAGTGACACGTTCGTACTAAGCGGATCAGCAATATCGATAATAGGTACACTATTACAAGTTAATGTACTAAAAATTCACAAAACATACTTTTTATGTAATATTATGTAAACTCCTTTTAATTTCCTTTATTTTGATAGTCGCCTCGATGGGTTTGGTTATTACTATTTCGCGCCGAAAATCCGCCATTTAGTTTTTTTCTCAAACACATATCTAAGGGCTTGTACACAAAACTGCGATGCGACGTCGCATCGCAAAAATCTGCGAGCTCCCTTTACGCATCGCAAGAACTTGCGAATTGATTCGCATCGCGCATTCCTGCGATGTTGCGTCACACTTGTTGACGCCATTTTAGTTCGCTCAGGGACAGCGTGTGGGCAAGACGTGTACTTTAAAAATGACAGAATACGACGTTGATTTTTTAATATCACTGATTGAGGAGCGCCCTGTTCTTTGGGACACTAGTAATGAAGATTATAAAAACAAATATTAACAAGTATTCTACCATCACTTGAAAGATTAGATGACAATAAAACACTAATCTTTCAGAGCAGAGTTCTTCAAATTTTAACAGAATTGCATCAACCTCATGGCTACTACTATCCGAATAGCAACTACCAGGGTGGCTATCAAACTCAACATTTTGCGACATCTCAACAAATGCCACTGATACGTCCACAGTCATCTAACATACCAGATCAAATTGATTCACCCAGTAATGATTTTTCTAACTCAAGCATATTAAGCACACTTTCAACTGAAGAAGACTTTGATTTTTCGTAAATTTTATTGATTGTAATATTTTAAAAACTCTTTTCTCAATAAGAACTAATGTAAACAATTATTGTTTTACTTTACTTACCGGATAGTGAGGCCAATCATTTCCAGAGGCATAACAGGAATTCTCCCCTTGTACGATTGTTTCTGAAGATATGGTGATAATAAACTTAAAAGCTCTTCGAATGAAGATATGCTCATTCTAAAATACTCCAAAAATTTTTTTTCGTCGGTTTTCAAAGCTTTATATTTTAGAAGAAAATAGTTTCCATCGGGATTCATAATAGTAATAAATGGATGAACCCAAAATCTTCTTTGTTTCTTTTTCCTGTATCTCCTAAGCAATAATAAAAGTGCACATTTTTTTTTACGATCCATGTCACGACCTAGTTTTCAATTCAAAATACGTTTAGTACGGTTAACGGTCGTCGAAGGAATGGTTACCCTGGGAGACGCCTTGCCGCACGAAATCGCATCGCAGCAATTCGTATCGTAATTTTCTGCGTTGCGAATTCGCATCGCGTCGCATCGCAGTTTTGTGTACAAGCCCTAAGGACACTTAGGTTTTAAGACGAATATAACGATATCTGAACTGTCGAAATCCATCCAGCCGTTTCAAGAAATGTACATATACATACATATACATAAATACAAGATACGCACGAAAAACAAAAACCCCTCCTTGGCAGTCAGTTAAAAAGTTAAAAAAACATTCAAAGCTTTCTTAGAAAACACGATATTTGAAAACCTCACGTTTGGGACGTTGTTGGTGGCTGGTGGTTTATCCTACTAATATTATAAATCCGAAAGTTTGAGTGTAAGTGTGTATGTTTGTTTACTCTTCACGTTTTAACGGCTGAACGGATTTTAATCCTAAGATTAACGCATAGGCTACTATTTAACTTAATAATAGCGGGCGAAGCCGCGGGGCACGGCTAGTAGTTTATAAACCGAGCGAGCGCAAGCGCAGCGTCTCCGTTTCAGCTTGGGCGAAATTGCTTTCGTATGTCCGGATTTCCGGTTGTTCTCCTCTACAGGTCGCATTTCTTAACGTAATCTCGTGAATTTTGTAAGCAAATTCGATAATTATATATTTTTTTTAATTGATTCAGTTGCAGGTATTTTTTCAAAATGCGGATTGAAAATATGGGGGTTGAAAATGTAAACCAAAACATATTTCAGCCATTTCGAAAACTAGTCGAGGTCTTCAGCTCACAGAGCCACTTGTTATATATGTATGGGTATATATATATGGGTATGATCAATAAAAAATATATTTTCTATATATTTGAGCTATGTATTTGCTTTAGAAGGAACTAAGTATGTACAGAACAAAGTCTGTTTCTATCCAAATTCACAACATTTACCTGAATGCGATTCAGGAGATTTAGTTTGTGGTAATGTAATTAATACAATTTTTTTTTTTTTTTTAGCACTTGAGTTACATATAAGCTCGATGTCTTGTAGGTAACTTAGTTCTTTGCTGTACATAGTTTTAGTTTAGTTTTAGGAAATATAGGCAATTGGCCCGTAGTTTTACTTATAAATTGTGAAAAAAAAATAATTTGTAAATCATATTACCATATGAAAAAAATATTTTTTTTATAATATTAAACATAACCCCTTACTGCGCTGGGTTAAAATCATAAATCGCGTCGCCCGAATTTAGGGAGGGAGGTGAAGAGGATTGGCAAATGTTACGTACAAATTTACAAAAACAATTTGATTTGAAATATTTTGACTTTACTCCGGCAGCTAAAATTTTATTGGGAGGGTCGAGACAAATCCCTTAAACCTCCCATAGTAGCAGAATTCACAAATTCAGGCGACGCGTTTTAAGATCCAGCCCCCGCGCTGTTTTATCGCTTGTAATCATGAAAGGTGCGAGACAGTTATATTCAGATTTATAATATGCGTCCGATTATTGATTAAGACGTATACGATAATTCCATTAAATAACATAATACGCTTTCACATTCATAGCCCCACACTAAATCCGAGGACTTGTGCCGAAAACATTCATATCACACACACAATCAACACCAGAACCAGAAACACAGGTTTTCATCGGGGAGAAAACTTATGTTTCCGGTGGGAATCGATCCCGATTCCTCTGCTTAGAAGGCGAACGCGCACGTAACTATGCCAACGGGTAATTCAATGAAGAGTTTGCCCTTCATGTACTCTATACTCTAATCTGATCGTACCTATAAGGTAGAATAATAGGTTGATAACAATCATCCTTATTTCCAGATCTACACGCTTCTCCTCACCTCGAAGTGCTACAAAACCAGACGATAGCGTCTTTGCGAGACCACTCACTGTCCAAGGACCTGTCCCGGTTTGGTCGGGTTATGCTGCTAGTAGGCAACATTTGCAGTGTAGCTAATCAAGGAATGTTGGAACAACTGCTGTTCCCCAACTTCACTGCGGGCGATATAAATAATACCCTCACACGTATACTCATGTTTTCGTCTCCTTTGTAATGTATTCGTTATTGATAATTGGCCCAGTGCCTAGTGGAACATTTACGTTCCATTGGCTCTTTTTTTCTAGATTACTACTAAATCAAAAACTAATTGTGTGTACCAAGTTTGAATTGATATCTAAGCTCTATGTCCAATAACCTGATCCGGCTTGGTTGAGTTATGCTCTGACCTAAAACGTCTGCTATTTTGCCAATCTAGAATTATTCTCCAACTCCTGCTTCAGCTTCGATGAAAATCATTTCCTCATATTGTTTTTCGTCTTTGTACTTAATGTGCGCATGTCCACCATTAGGTCATATTGTTTGCATTTATTCGCATTTTGAGCCGCCTCTAAGTATGTAGGTACTAACACACTAGTCATTTTAGTAATAATAAAAATTAAATGTTTCGTATTTGTGAAAAAACTAAGTGTTTAGTTTATTAATATAAATAATTATAAGATATAAACATGATAAGTATTTTAGTTTTATTGGGAGCGATCCTGGAAACAAATAGAAACCTCAAAACATAACCTGACCTTAACGCCATGTCTCTACCTCCAGGCTCGTTGGGGGAAAAATAAGTTGAGATAATTATAGTGATCATTTTGCATAGAAAACAAACATATAGCGTACATGGCTAATAATTATTGTATAACTACTATTACAGTCCAGTATGCAATCAATAACTTCACTGTAATTTTAATTCGGATACAAAGGTATTCTTATCAGCATTTCAAAAACAGTAATCAAACTGTATATTTCAATATCTCTCTAATCTATATAAAGACAAAAAAGTACAACATAGAAATGCTTCGTCTAGTATCTTCATATTTAAGTGACCTACAAGCATGCCTGCAATAAATAGCTATTACTACGTATGGAGTATCTACAATCAAGCCTGCAATAAATAGATATTACTACGTATGGAGTATCTACAATCAAGCCTACAATCCGTAGCTATTATTACGTACGGAGTATCTACAATCAAGCCTTCAATAAATAGATATTACTACGTATGGAGTATCTACAATCAAGCCTTCAATAAATAGATATTACTACGTATGGAGTATCTACAATCAAGCCTTCAATAAATAGATATTACTACGTATGGAGTATCTACAATCAAGCCTACAATCCGTAGCTATTATTACGTACGGAGTATCTACAATCAAGCCTACAATCCGTAGCTATTACTACGTACGGAGTATCTACAATCAAGCCTACAATCCGAAGCTATTACTACGTACGGAGTATCTACAATTAAGCCTACAATCCGTAGCTATTACTACGTACGGAGTATCTACAATCAAGCCTGCAATAAATAGCTATTACTACGTACGGAGTATCTACAATCAAGCCTACAATCCGTACCTATTACTACGTATGGAGTATATATAATCAAGCCTACAATCCGTAGCTATTACTACGTATGGAGTATCTACAATCAAGCCTACAATCCGTAGCTATTAATACGTACGGAGTATCTACAATCAAGCCTGCAATAAATAGCTATTACCACGTACGGAGTATTTACAATCAAGCCTACAATCCGTAGCTATAACTACGTATGGAGTATCTACAATCAAGCCTACAATCCGTAGCTATTACTACGTATGGAGTATCTATAATCAAGCCTACAATCCGTAGCTATTACTACGTACGCAGTATCTACCATCAAGCTTGCGATAAATAGCTATTACTACGTACGGAGTATCTACAATCAAGCCTACAATCCGTAGCTATTACTACGTACGGAGTATCTACAATCAAGCCTGCAATTAATAGCTATTACTACGTTAGTAGTAATTACAATAAATCCTGCTATGCGTAATATTACTACGTTAGTAATAACTACAATAATGCCTGCAAAGCGTTATATTACTACGTTAGTGGTAACTACAATAATGCCTGCAATCCGTAGCTATTACTGCGTACGGAGTATCTACAATCAAGCCTGCAATAAATAGCTATTACTACGTACCGAGTACCTACAATATAAAACCTCATATTTAACTTCGGTCATTGTGCGAAACTACTATATTCTCGCTCTTCTACTATTTTAGACAATCTATAACAAAACTAAAAACAACAATCGTTAAGAATTGAGATCTCATTTTTAAGTTGTTGAATTTAAGGTGTAAGCAATCATATGATTGATTTATCGATACGAGTTCTTTTTTTTTAATGTGATGGACAAACTTTTGACCACCATCTTATCTTATATAAGTAAAGTTGCAGATGACGGTAGAAAATGTTTGCCTGTAAAATACTTTTCATTCTCAACTTATAGTACTACACTATCAATGGGCCCCGCCCATTGCCGCGATTTTCGGAAATTATTTGGCTACTGGTAACAAGTAGTAAGTCTATGGGTCACATGAACTCATGCCGTATCCGCTACTTTTGAAGAAACAGCCTTCATCCACCGAGATAGGAAACAAACCTACGTTTACTTTAGCTACAAAATCCTTGCCTTCATCATCTAAAATAAGAACTCTCCCCCTCTACGAGCCTGTTCTAGTTTGTGTTGTAAATCTATCAGTATACTCTTTGTCTATGACTAGTAGAATAATCTGTATAACCATAGTAGAAACAAATTTCTACTATGGTATAACGGAGTGATTACATACTCTTTCATAATCTATGCTGGCGGAGTAATTATCTTTGATCTTTGCTTATTGTAAGCAAAAAAGCAGATCAATCACACATTATATAAATAGATTCAGGCAAGATATAAACGAATCTCTGAAAAGCTGAAAGCTGATCGAGACACATTGGCATAATTTATTTTGGTCAGGAGTGGTGATAAAACATTCAATAAGGTAGGTTTTTATGTAGGTGCTCATGTACTTACTTACCTATAGTAACAATGGCCTTTATCTAATTACTGTTATATTTTTTCTCAATGATTCCCATATCTTTCTTTCTATAGTGGAATGCAAAAAAATCTAATATAATGTCCTCATTTTCTTTATCTATCTATACAGATAACTAAATGCAAATCATACCGTCATATGCCCTGTCATGTGCTAACCACGATTATTGTAGCTGACCATACTCCTTAGGTTTCGATTCTTATTTGCATACTAAACATGCTTTATCATTTCAGAATTTTCTTGGTTTACTACGTAGATGACTAAGTCGGTGTTGAACAGATGCCATGCAGCAAAAAGCTGTTGCTTTTGCATGACAGTTAAGACTGGAACCCTAATTATAGGCGTTGGAGGCTTATTTTTGTCATGCTTAATATTGATGTTTTTATACTTAACTGGAGGCGCCTTCCTTGAAGCACACGGGATCTCCCCTTTAGCTGCTGATATAATAATGCATATTTATGCCATTTTAGGCATTTTATTGTGTGGCATTCACGTCATACTGATAGTAGCAGCAATTACCTACAACGAAAAGCTAATGCTTCTATACATGTGGTCCTGCATAGTGTATTTAGGTATTGATATTTGTGTTGTTATTTTTATTATTATTTCGTCATTAATTGCGGATGATATCCTCTTCGGCATAGTGTTTTGCTTTTATCAATTTTTTTATTGGTTCTTAATTTATGCGTGTGTTTTACCAGTTGTAAACGGTTTTAGAAAAAATATACAGACAATAGTTATTATGCTTGTATAATATTTATTGCTTTTATTTTGTAGGTGTTTGCAGGTACGACCACGTACCTTCCTACCTATAGTAGATTTTGTGACAAGGTGTTAAGTTGAAGGATGTTACGCAATGTAAATCCGACATCGGTATTTACAATCAATACTAATAAACTAAGTAGTCTATATTGATGGCATTTTTTATGCTATATATATGGTGGAAAGCGTCGATGCGACCGAAGATGAAGCATGCTTACCTAGAAGATACCACTCTAGACTTGAAGATTCCTAGATAATATTGTTCGGGGAATAAAGATGAGGGCAGTGAGGTCCACTCCGTCGCTGCAGCTGGCTTGTAAAGGTGTCTAGTAAAAGCTCAATTTCTGTACATACATTGAGTCTAAAGCCTAATTACCCGCTTAAAAAACTTAGTACCACCTTGCATAGGTGAGAAATATTTCACCCTGGACAGTTGCTTAACTATTATCCTGCACGAGTCCGTTCGTGTATTGAGTATTGTTCACATCTTTAGGATGGTTCTAACTTGAGGCACTAGAGACCATTGAGCGAAGAGCCTGATGCTAGGCTTTATAGCCTAGGATATCGTCGCAGGATAGCGAATCTCTCGGTATTTTTTACCGACTTCCCAAAAAAGGAGGAGGTACTCAAGTCGACTCTATATTTTTTTTATTTTTTATTATATTTGTTACCTCATAACTTCTCGCCACGTGAGCCAATTTAAAAAAATATTTTTTTTTAAAGATTTTGATTTCTAATTGGTCCCATTTAAATTTGATCAAGATCTGATCAGTAGTTCTTGAAATATCGTCAATAATGTCTATTTTGTGACGAATACTGCGTCTTTGACGATATTCTGGTTTACCCGACTTCAAAAGTTATCTCATAACTTCTTGCGTTGTGAGCCGATTTTAATGATTCTTTTTTTATTTGAAAGCTGGTGCCTTTTATGTGGTCCCATTAAAATTTGATCAAGGTCTGATCTCTAGTTTTTGAGTTATAGTCAATAATGCGTGTTTATACATTAAATCTGATCAAGGTTCCGATGATAAAGCGGTGAAGTCGGTTTTTTTAGGCTTTGCTTGCGTTTAATTATATCGGTTACATTTCGGAGAGTGTGCCATGGGAATTAGACGATTTAATTCCTCCATCCTCATTTCTGATGGAATTGTATGATTTCAGCCACCAGGCAGACTCTATTGCGATACTGATATATTAATCAAATGGGCACGAAGCGTTTTGCTAAAAAAATATTGTATTGTAATCATAGTTAGCGAAGATAAATTAAGTGTAATATATAAATCAATATAAGTGGTTCCGACCATCGTAAAGAGCACACGAGCACAGTGGCCTCCCCTGAATAATAAGAGACCGATAGAAAAAAAGAGCCATTGAACTCATTCTTATTTCCATAAATACACTAGCAATCTTATAGGCTAAATTGTAATGAAAATAGGGAATACGCCTATGTATATAACCTTGGTATAAACTTGTCTTGTTGACTTGGCCACAAGGACTCACCTGGCTTAAATAGCGGGCGGGGACGCGACCCCGCACGCAGATCTGTTTGAACCAAATGAGTACCGTGTGTCGACAAATATGTCGACTTGTAGTCCGTGGTCTAACACTATTATCATTATATAGTAACTTGCCCGATTATTGTAGCTACAAAATCTAAATCTATCAAAATATGTAATGTGAAAAAAGTTTGAATTTCCCGCCTAAGACAATTTTCATCAAAACCGCAGGTAATGGATGGCACCTTCAAAACCGCAGAGCATGGATCTGCTCTCTGATTGATGCTCTATGTCCATAATTAAAGGCTACCTAATAACGTAAAATATGCTACTGCAATCGCACTGGCATATTGCTGCTCACGCTAGATAATTATGTAACATTCAGCTGCTATTATATCTGTATATACAACGCAAGTATCAAGAAAACCTAATTACTTAACACCAATTTTAACCTTGTCTGTAGGCAAAGCTTACAAGACTTAGGTTTGTTTTCTATCTCGATGAAGCAACTGGCTAACCGATATTACCCAGTTGCTTCATCTTCACTGGAGGTACTATCGGTATAGCGCCTCTAGTGGACAATTATTAAGACTGTAAATGACAAAAGTGAACTTCAACGAATATTTAAGGTAAGCTCCTGCACATGTCTATACATATCTCTGGTTTAAATTTTTTTTACGTGATTAGATGCCGAGTGATTATTTTAAATTCAATATTACTGGATTATGTAATTTGTTAATACCAGGGTAACATCGAAGTAATTCGTGGGTAAATCACAAGCTATGTATGTGCCTTGGAGCTTCCATGATTGATTGCGATCGCAACTCGTAGCTGTAACTTTGGGTAAGTAATTAGTAATTACATAGTTCTCTATGCTATGGTTGTAACTTGGTAATCCATTATGTATAAAACAGCAACCTCATCCGCAGCCGCTAGCATTATTGCTCCACCAGATGCTAAGTGGTATGCAAATGTAAACTTGTAGCTGCGACCGAAAGAATCGCGAGACATAGATGGCCTTACTTAGCTCTTTTTTCTTTTTCTACTTCGAAATACTTATATAACAGTTTTGTATTAACTATCTTACTTCTTTGTCCTTTTAATGTCTTAAATTTTTCGCTTTTATAAGTTCACGTAAAGCTGATTCCTTGAGGTATGTAAACGTACGGTATTTAGTTGATAAAAAGATAACAGATAGTACTCGTATGAGTACGTAAAATCCCAATAAAGCATGGTGGAAATCATTTTCATGGTGCCGTCTATCATCAAAATCCTTTATAGTACAGTCACTTTAGCATAAAAAAGGGATTAACCATGGAATGAGAGATAATAAGCTGAATTTTCGTCTATAACTTTATTTTGGTGTCCAAAAAGTTGTCTCAAAAGTCTCATAAAATCTCGTGTCTGATTCATAAGTTATTCAAGGTCATATATAACAGAAATCTGTTTTTCGCGATTATCTCGGTTTCTATAGCTCCAATGATGTTAACATTTGTTTTAAAATTGTAGAGCAAAACATTTGCGACAAATTTTGTCCCAAAAATGTTTTCATACGTTCAACCATGTTTAAGATAGAGGGCGCAACGTCCGCAGCGCTCAACAATACTCACTGTAAAGCAAGGTCAACCGTGAATCTCAATGAATAATACCTTAAACCGATTCCTGATTTTTGTAACATTTGACCTTGAATAATTTATGACGCAGACACGAGATTTTATAAGACCTTTGAGATCACTTTTAGGACACCAAAATGTAGTTGTACACGAAAATTCAGCTTATTATCGCCCATTCTGAGGTTGATCGCTAAGTTGGCTGGACGTGACTCGTGATTCTCGACAGTTATTAAAATATATGACATATGAGGTAATATCTATCTACGGGCCAATTGCCTATATTTCCTAAAACTAAACTAAAACTATATACAGCACAGAACCAAGTTACCTACAAGAAATCGAGCCTATAGGTAACTCAAGTGCTCAAGCCCACTACCAGTGGGTAGCGTTTCCATCATGCTGCCTGCATTGTCTCTCTGAATTGCAATGCTAATACGTTGAGCCAAATAAGTGCCAGCATTTTGGTCACGCGTCGCCTCAACCAGGCGCTCTGATAGAATTTTGAAAATAGAATGAGCTCCCGGTCCCCACGGACCCAGTGTCTCAACACCAAACGGCTCAAATATGTAACCACTGCCGAGGTTTCCATATTTTCGCCGTTTGCGCTGCTCTGCCGAAGTTACCGCGACGCCAACCCCATTCTGTGTTTCAGGAAGATGTGACGGAGCTAAAGTATCGACACAAGTTGCATCCCACACTAAAGGCCGTCCCATCTTCCATGGAATTAAAGTCATTCCGTCGGGTCTTTTACCATCGTCACGCATCAGACCATTCGGTTCGAGAATGGCTGGAACGTTGGCATTGGCAAAAGCCCTGCGGATGATATCGTTGAGGCTGGCGTGGCGGGAAATTCGGCAAGCACTTTTCTGGCACGAGAGGCCGTGGTGACCAAGCTGGTCAACAGCAGTACCACACTAACAGCTATGGGCAACATAGCATCTTGCACCCAAACGTAAGCATATAGCGAGACGGAAAGCAGATGGATTTATAAGTGTACCAGTATTAAAAGAGGGAATGGCCTGCAACCAAAGCCCTCACTCCCATATAGAAACTGCTAGAAGTCGAGCACGCTCTGTGACGCTAGGACACGTATCTAAAAAATGTTTCCATGCTAGTTCATAGAGCAGCCGATCCCACAGTCTCTGTGAGGATAGCCTCCCTGGGAGCCCGTTATTTGGGCATGCCAACTCCCAGGCGCTTCTGACCTCAGTCTGGTTTGCTATTTCTAAAGAACCCAAACTATGTGAAAGTATTTTTTCGACTAATTTAGAAGTACCATGAACTGAGGACAAGAAAGCCGGTAACGCAACACTAGAAATTTTACGTAAACCTAGGCCTCCTGGTCTTACCGGTAAAGAAGCTTGCGACCAAGCCCTGTCATCTATGTCAATATTCAAAACCGATACAAGAGTATTCTTTACGATATTAAAAAGAAAAAGTTAAAGACGTAACGGTCGCAGCAACATCCTGAGCGGTCGCCTCAACAATGACGTCATTCTGTTGAGGTGGATCAGGTAAATGGAGATTTGTTGCCGCGGGTGGATGTTTGTCACGAAGTGACTGTATCATATGTACTGTTCTGTACTTTTAATTCTGTTGATAGAGGTAATGGTATACAATGTAAGACATGTTTGTGGTTTTATTTTTTATATGAAGCCATCAAGGAGGTGCTACATAGATAGCGTAGTTGGTTGTAGTATTCTGTTTCACGGCTTAGAGTATGTTTTAGAACAGTTACCCCTCTGGCATGTACATGGACAGATGAGTATTTAAAAGTTGCGTTTGAGCTATAATCGCAGTTGCAAATTATGTAATTATCTAGCCGATCTTTGTTGGCGCTTTCCGTTACGCTGATCTGTCAGTTTTCTTGTTGTCATTAATTGTCACTGTCATCTTTGGTATTTAAAAACAGCAAGCAAAAGAAGCGGCAAGTGCAAAGTAGTGAAGTACTGAAATTGTAAATAACACGTGAAATTGCTAGAAAAGTACAAAAATATAATTCTTCAATAAATAAACATTCGTAGAATTGAATACTCGCCAAAATACAAATATTGTGTCGTCCAGTTCTCGAACTAAATAGATGATGGTTATGGAATCAGTGGAACGGAAGGTTAGCCAATATTTGTAAATTATTTAAACAGTGTAAATGTTTAAGGTTTTGCTGATAGTTTTGTGATTTCAGAGACGATGTCGATGCCTCGTAAGAAACCAGTCTCCAAGCTTCACTTAGTTACGCAATCGAAATTTCAAAGTTTCATAATCATCGCATTTAATTAGGTGAAACTTTACAAATGTGCAAATTATTTTTTCAATATAGAAGCATATACTATTCGATATGTATTTTGTTCATGTTACATTATACTATACGATAATGATAAAGAATGTATAAACAGTAGGCATTTTTCAACCTGGCCGTGGGTTAAAGCTATTTTACATTCCAAATTTAAATCCAAATCCATTTAGGTGTTGCAGCATGAAGACACCACTCTTATATTCATAGATTTGTAAAACGATTTCTAGCAGATTGGCATTAAACCACATATCATAGAAACAATGGGATATACTGACAAAACTAGAACTATCAGAAAATGTGATTAACTGCTATAACTGTAAATTCAATTAAATTGGTCACAGTCAATCTCACTATGGGTTTTTTATTCTGAACCAGGCATTACCATATCCATAGTGTTACCCAGTAAATTAAAAATATTGTAATGTTTTATTATATTTTACATTATGTAATTATTTAATAATAATTTGTATAATTATTAGATCTGGATTTAAGAATAAGAATCATTTTATTGTATATAACTGAGTACATAATTTAATTCAGTTATATAGGTGCCCAGCGGCTTCACCCGCTATTATCAAGTTAAAAAGTGGCTTATGTTTTAATCCTAGGTAAAAGCTATGTACATTCCAAATTTCATCCAAATCCATTCAGCCGTTAAAGCGTGAAGAGAGAACGAACATACTTACACACTTACCCACAAACTTTTGGATTTATAATATTAGTAATATTGATTTAGCAAATGATGTTATTAAAAATGTGTAGAGATTAACCCTTTACCAAATAGCCAAATAGCAGGACTAGCATATTGTCGTTAATGGGTATCTGAGACATAATGTCTTAAGTCATGATTGGAGCCAATTTCAGCCCTAACTACTCATGTGTAAAACAATTTTGAGTAAAGAAAGCATCTAATTTGTGATAAGGGGTCCTAAGGCCTGCAATGAAGTCCCGCTTGGGGTGTATTGTGCACAAGTAGCACATCTTCTAGTCTCTGTTTTAATAGCCTGTTTTTTTTGCAGTATGAAAAAAAGAAACCTTGGTACAAATATGTAACAGTGGAGCCAACAATGTTCTTTTACATGATGGCATATATGATAACATCTGTGATAGAACAGACATTCTATGTATTCCAAACCTGCAGAGCGAACCACAATTACAGTGAAGAGATATGCTATAACATTAGTGAATATCCAGATATCAATAATGAAGTTCAGGTAAGATAATGTAAAGTAATAGTATAAAATAATGTAAGTTTAAATTTTTAATGCATAACAAGTATAACCATGTATTTCCTATTTGCAAGTAGGTTAATTAAGTATATACATGGTTGGTAAGTAGGTTAGTTAAGTATATACATGGTTAAACTTGTATAGTGCGTTAAGATAGCTATTTAATATTTTTATTTGACTTAAAAACCGTCTCTTTTCGTGGTTAAAAGTCTTTAGCAATGCCAACTATGCCAGAGATAAAAAGGATGGTTATGATTGTATTAGTTGGTATGTTTGTTTGTTGCCCCAAAGTGTCAGAATGCATATATATATATTTATAGGGTATTGTTGATTCTATCGTGAATAGCCAAGTGGCTAGATTTTTTTACAAAATGCAACATAATGGCGTTCATGATACACAATATAATCAAGATGGGTATCAAAAAGAGACCTAAATTCCCTTTTAAAAATATATGTATAATGCATTTAGTGTGTAGAATGTTGTTTTTTTTTATTCTATATTATTTAAGCCATTTTATAGCTAAGTCTTTTAAGTGGATGGGTTTTAGTTTTTAAACTATCAACTATTTATATCTGTCGCACATAAAAATTTTTTAGACATTAAGTATTACTTGGTATTATTATAAAAATGTAATCAGAGAAAGATGTGATACAACATTCTTTAATTTGTAATTAAAAATTTTACATGCTTTTACATACACAGTCTCACGCTAAGTCCTATAGTTCTACTAGCCCTGCCCTGCGGCTTCACCCGCTTTTATGAAGTTAAAAAGTAGCCTATTTGTTAATCCTAGGTATGAGATATGTACAAAATTCTAAATTCTATCCAAATCCATTCAATAGTTAAAGCGTGAAAAAGCAACTAACATACTTAAACACATACACACAAACTTTCGGATTTATAATATTAGTAGGATGACTTGTGTCGTGGGTGCTGGAAACATTCACATCATATCCAGAACCAGAAACATTAATTTTCCTTGGGGAGAAAACTTGTGTTTCCACTGGGAATCAAACCCATTACTTGCCGCTTAGAAGGTAAACATGCACCCAACTAAGCCAATGGTCAGTAAATATTTTGGTAGTGTATATCTTGATAAAAACCTTTTTAAACCGACTTCAAAGAAGGAGGTACTCAATTCAACGATTGTGATGATTTTTAAAGCTTTGCTTCCGTTTAAATTAATATTAGGTATGCCCTAAGTACCAATTTTTAGAGATCCTTCACTATTATGAAACAATTCTATTGTGAAAGTTATAGGTTCTTATTAATGTGGGTGATGCCACGGGGATTGCTAGTAAAGCTGCGGTAGTTGCATGTGTGTAAAATACTTACGTACTAATTTTAATTACCAAGCCTTATTTAACAATGCAAACAATTATGTTGCATTTTGATGTCAAAGATAGTACACTAATTTCTAACAATGTTATAATTAAATTGCAGCCAATTAAGATCAATTTAATCATTACATTATCATTAGTAAATAAGAGGCACTAATGCATCAGTAAGGTTATAGTTAATTTAGATAATACAATAGGTATGTTTATGTGTATTTATCCTGGTTAAAAGTTATTTGTTTATGATTTTCATTTTGCTTAGACTTACACTCAATTGTCACATCGGCTCCACTCAATCGTGTAGGAAATAACATCAGACTTTTTTGTTACGTTATGAGAAAACACGCCTTAATGTCACTAGCACCATTGGATAGTAACATTAACGGTAGTAGTGACACTAGTTTATATCTCTAGTACCATTAAATAAAACACTTATGTCAGATTCCTGGGTTACTTATTAATACAATTGGACAGTATCATTAGTGGTACTCTAGTGACATAACTTTATATTACTAGTACCTATCGTTAAATAAAAAACTAGTGTTAGACTACTCTAGAGTCTGGTGTCTAATAAGTAAACCCAAGGTTTTACTTATTAGTCGCCTGGCCGGGAAAGTTTAATTTGCCAAAGTGTAATGCGGGTACTTCTGCTTCAATGTTTTGGCAGAGTATAGTTTTCTCCTAAAATATCACTAAAAGTCTCTGTAACCACACTTTCATGTAGCTACCTCGTGTCCTTGTACCTGTCCTCCGTGTCGTAAAAACGGCAGTGTTTTCGTTTATTAAATAGCTATGTTTAATTAAATGTAGGTACCCGGATGACTGAGCTTTGCTCAGTTTTTTTTTTTTGGTAAATGACGTTTTCTAAGTATGCAACCTAGCTAGATCGATTTATCGCCCCCGAAACCCCCTGCCTACTAAATTTCATGAAAATCGTATTTACAAGAATTGCTCGTTTAAGGGTATTAGATTAAGCAATAACATGGGGTCACTGAACTTGACCTCATTTATAAAGGAAGCTTCGCTCGCTTGGCACGCGCCATGTAATTCGAGGTCAAGGCCGACCTTAGTACCCCAAGGTCACTGACCTGAGATTTAGGTCACACTCATGTTCAAGATTAGTGTTGATAAGGAAGTATATTATTGAGGATGTGGATGAGGAAAAGGAAATAATGAGGATGAAGCGGAAGGGGATGAGTATGAGGAGTATTTTCTTCTAGAGGAGATTTTTGCGTTTTTTTTTCAAAATCTGCTTTTTATTTAGTTCATCCTTTTTTCATACTCCTCAAATTCAACTTCATGGCGTGACTTGAGATGATTTCTTAGCCCAGAAGTCCCAAGCCAAGCCCTTTTCTTGAATACGTCTTGGTACATATTTTACATCTAACAGTTTCATCGTCTTTACTTAATAAAAGTATTAAGTAAAGATAGATAGATTAATATGTATGTTGGCTTCAATACTTATTCACTTGAAACAATTGCTTATTTCAATAAACCACTCATCAACCTTGACAATCTCTTTGTTTTATTATAACCAGGCTATATCATCATTAATTGACAATTTGACCATTGCATCCTCTCTCATGATATTTGTTTGATTCATTTATCGGTAACAACAATAATTAATTATGTTTCAGGCGACGGTATCTACATTCCACCAATGGAACGGCATTGCCAGCCACATAGTGCCACTGCTGCTGGCATTCTTTCTCGGCCCTTACAGTGATAAGAGGGGCAGGAAGTTCATTATTCTCGCAGGCCTCATTGGCAAGCTGTACTTTTCTATAATGATCACTATAAATACCATATATGGTAAGTAATCCATTTTAATGTATTAATAACTTGTGGTCAATGATGTTATTGAAAGTGGGAAGATATGGTACATATCAAGTTAACAATTATTGGACCAGATGCATCTAATAGAAGAAGACACTCCTATCCATATAAATTATGTTTACTTCTTAAGGTATTTGTAAAATAATTGTTGCTGCTAATTTAAAAAATAACGGAAGTCCTTTACATGCGAGACGAATGCTAGTCCAATTGTGACTAAGGCAAATTGTGTGTGTTGCACCTAATGTATGCGGTTCACGTTTAGGGAGGTAGTCGTCACATTATATCTTCCTATTATATTTATAACATTGGTTGTGGCTTACAAATAATATTTATCATTTTATTATGTTAAGTCTTTCAAGGCCATTTATCTTAAGGCCCAAGGTTATTCAATATACAACAATTACCATCACAAATTAATCCTACTAATATTATAAATCCCAAAGTTTGTGTGTAAGTGTGTAAGTATGTTTGTTCCCTCTTCACGCTTTAACGGCTGAACGGATTTGGATGAAATTTGGAATGTACATAGCTTATACCTAGGATTAACACATAGGCTACTTTTTAACTTGATAATAGCGGGCGAAGCCGCGGGGCACGGCTAGTAATAATATAAATCCGAAAGTTTGTGTGTAAGTGTGTAAGTATGTTTGTTCCTTCTTCACGCTTTAACGGCTGAACGGATTTGGATGAAATTTGGAACGTTTATAGATTATACCTAGGATTAACACATAGGCTACTTTTTAACTTGATAATAGCGGGCGAAGCCGCGAGGCACGGCTAGTATACCATAAAACTACAAAAGTCGCTCGTTACCTTCACGTAAAAAACTCAATAATTACTTATGACAATCCAAGACCTTCTCTGAAAAATAATTGAATCGGTACAACTGTTTTTTAGTATCTAACAAACATACAAACGATAGCATTTATTATATTAGCAGGATAACCGTTAGTAAGATAGGATAGAGGATTAGCAGAATAGTATATTTAATCTTTACAATACAATACAATACAAAATTCTTTATTGTACACCAAAAAACAAAAAGATACAAACTTAAAACTACGAAATTAATAATATAAGGCAGTACAATGGCCGGTCTTATCTCTTTCAGCGATTTCTCTCATCTTTATACATATAAATTGGTAACAATTCTTCTAATCATAGCTAGCCCGATACCTATTTAAATATTGCGACTTGGGAGTGTACCGCCAGTTAATAACCTCCATTCTTATATATAACCATTTTGAATAGTCAATTCACTTCCATAGAAGCGTAGGTAAGTAGTTTTAAATATACACGTGGATGATAGCAGCTGATGTCTTCAATACTAACAGATAATACTCTATTAAAATGTTGTCTGTAAGGCGCCTGTCCACAAGTTCGTTTCTAAGTAGGTACTTTTCATTTGTGAAGTGGTAATCAATTACGAAAATAATGTCTCCCCTACACAAATCATTTCAATGATCGCGAAAGCTTCGCTGGACGTATTTGGTTCGAACAGATCGGCGTACAGGGACGCGGGCGCTAACACCGCTGTGCTAGTGATGACCGCGTTCGCGTCCACGCACGTCATCCGCTCGAACTAGTCCTGAGTGGCGAAGCCTTGACTAATTAAAACTCTGACAAATAGATCTGTTGGCCGACTAATCATAATTCAGTATGCAGCGGCTCGGAACGGTTGTGTGCTCTTTCAATTTCTTTCGTGCTCTTGTATACCACCTTGACAATGGTGAGAAATGTGTGTCATCATAAACATTTATTATAAATATAATACTACTGCTAGTAAGCGATGATGCGAGGCCTAGAATGATAGGCCTGGTTACAGTGACTACTGATGATAGTTTACTTGCTGGTTAAGTATCACAAGTGGTTACCATAAACACTAGTAGAGTTACGCTAAAAGACGCTAGCACGCTTCCTTGACTAAATTATTCTCCTCTATGCCGCCAAGCGTGTTCTTCTGTAACTAATCACTAGGCTTCTCTTTGTTGCGAAAGCACCCAAGGTACAATCTAGGAGACTTTAAATCTCGAGTGAACAAGTATCTTCTAGACAAGCATGCTCCATCTTAGACCACATCGTCGCTTTCCATCAGGTGAGATAGTGGTAATCGAAAATAAAAAAATAAAATCTGCGGGGTGAGAACAGGTGAACCTATTCTAAGGCCGCGCGGCAGGGACAGAAATAACTAAAATACACAAATAAACAGCGGGTATTTTATATCCTGCTTAACGCAGTCAAAGCCGCGGGCTACAGCTACTAAAAATATTATTATATTATACAGTGTTAAAATTAAAATTTTACACGGTTCGCCGCAATAGAATGCAAAGAAATGTTAACAATAGTAATTGTATTATTACCAAAAGAGATTTGTCAGGCTTTTAACCAATTAGTTAAGGTAATATCTCGGGACTCAATCGCGCTAAAAGCGTCGAAACTTTAAAGCAAGCAAATCTCTTTTGGTAATAATACATAACTATACATCTTTTGGTAATAAAACATAACTAATATATCTTTTGGTAATAATACATAACTCTATATCCTTTGGTAATAATACATAACTATACATCTTTTGGTAATAATACATAACTAATATATCTTTTGGTAATAATACATAACTCTATATCCTTTGGTAATAATACTAATAATACATAACTATACATCTTTTGGTAATAATACATAACTAATATATCTTTTGGTAATAATACATAACTCTATATCCTTTGGTAATAATACATAACTATACATCTTTTGGTAATAATACATCCTACTAATATTATAAATCCGAAAGTGTCTGTGTCAGTATGTTTGTTCCCTCTTCACGCTTTAACGGCTGAACGGATTTGGATGAAATTTGGAATGTACATAGATAATACCTTGTATTAACACGGGCTACTTTTTAACTTGATAATAGCGTGCGAAGCCGCGGGGCACGGCTAGTAACTATATATTCTTGGGTAATAATACATAACTATATATCTTTTGGTAACAATACATAACTATATACACGACTCTTTGTATTCCATTGCGACGTGTTTCTGGACAGACTTCAAAAACGGAGTAAACATGTACGGGTAGGTATATTCGTCGCATTTTTTGAGTAAAATATGTCTATATAGAATTAGTATCCATTCCTAAGACTAACTACGTTTTGCTTCTGTATTCATCATCCGTATAGTGATACTCATAACATGCGCCACTTTATTACCCGAACGGCTTTTTTTTATTAGTAAGTAAGGCTAGCGTTTGACTACAATCTGACCTGATGGTAAGTGATGATGTGGTCGAGAATGGTAACACGATAAGCCTCGAAAGTGAATGTGTTTTCCTTTTAAATGTGTCTCCTAGTATGTAATTATTGCCATATCCCTTTTCATGGGACCTGGGAAGAAATCATATTCGTCTTTTAGATCAAAAATTTATTTCTAAGTTAAGCCACATTTAAGTTACACGGGCAATATAGATAAAATCATAATTTCCGACATATTCCATGGACATGAACTTTTCGGCGGAGGACGTCTCATGGCCATCGTGTTCAGATTTTATAGCAGTGTTTTGTAAGTCTTATCGGCAGAACAGTTATTGCCTGATGCTGTCTGTATATACGTATATCTTATAGAGCTGTTATCTTATTATTAAGTTATAGGCATATTGCATAATACGTACGTTATCATCTTTCATTTGTAATGGGCTATAATAGTATGTATACAATACATACGTAATATGGGGCATGTAACTAAAATACGTTTTGTCTTAATTTTACTGTTATAAAATGTATTTTAACTATAAAAGATTTATCGAACGTTTTATCTCTTTACTAAGAGGGAAAAGATTAAATCGAAATGTTTTGTATCGATATTATTACCTAGACATAATATTACATACAAAATACACGAAATGATGAGACACTGGGTCCGTGGGGACCGGGAGCTCATTCTATTTTCAAAATTTTATCAGAGCGCCTGGTTGAAGCGACGCGTGATCAAAACGCTGGCACTTATTTGGCTCAACGTATTAGCATTGCAATTCAGAGAGGCAATGCCGCCAGCATGATGGGAACGCTACTCACTGGTAGTGGGCTTGAGCACTTGAGTTACCTATAAGCTCGATGTCTTGTAGGTAACTTAGTTCTTTGCTGTACATAGTTTTAGTTTAGTGTTTGTCGTTTTCGTCGTTACCTCCTTTTTTTGAAGTCGGTTAAAATGACAAACTCTATCATAAATACACGAAATTGAGATATAGAATAGGTACCAAGATCTTACAAATGTTGAACATATAATTTTTTTGATTGCATTTGACCGCAATCTCACCTGATGGTAAGTGATGATGTGGTCGAGGATGATAACACGATAAGCCTAGAAAGTGAACGTGTTCTCCTGTTAAACGTGTCTCCTAATAATTATTGCTGGTTCACGATGACTTAAAACAAATAATAATACTCAGTATAAGTAGTAAGTACTGATAGCGCCGTCCGCCTGATCTATCGTAACTGATTGGCTCGGTTATAATGTTCACTAAGGCAAGATCTTGGATGTGTGACCGTTTAATGAGATTTTGAACTAAGTGTGAATGTGCTTCTGAATGCACGTTAAACTGTCGGTCATACGGTCACTACATAGACAACAATGATTAAGCCATGTCGGACACCTTCAGGTGGCGTGAAATATCCTGACTCTGACCCTAGTCTATACGACTAGCAAGCGTGTAGTCATATAGTTGAACTGCCCGTTGGCTTTGTTGATTGCGCGATCGCCTTTTAAGCAGCGATAATCGGGTTCGATTCAAGTCATCGGACTTAGAGTGGGCTGTGAGTGTCAAAGTGTTTATTATTATTCTCTTTATTTATTATTTTTTCTTAAGCTAAGGTTTTTTTTTACAATATTTTTATAAAATTAATGAACAATACAATATTACAAAATAAAGAAAACAGTAAAAAAAAACCTAAACCTAGTATGCCACCAGCAACGGGGCAGGGCCCAAGCTACCGGTAGGTCAGTGCTGCAGAGTGAGGAACTGACAATTCGTGCCGTGTCCAAGAGTACTGCCTTCTGAATCTGACCCTTGATCCAACCATTTAGCGAAAGCCTCTTGAGGTGTTGATCGAGACTTCGCTATTAGCCCATTCGCCGAGACGACTATCGGGACAATGATCGTCGAATCTACATCCCACATGGCGGTTACCTCGATGGCCAAGTCAAGATACTTGCTTAGCTTATCCTTCTCAGCCTTCACGAGGTTTTCATCATGCGGGATAGTGACGTCAATGAGCACTGCCCGCCGTTGCGACCGATCGAGTATTATTATTATTATTATAGAATAGTTATAGTACATGGCAAATAGAAGTAGTCAGGTCAAGTAGCCTTAATTAAACGCAACGATAAGTCGATGCTCACAACGTATTTTTATTACATGTTGGTTAATGTACACTGAGTAAGTTATAGTAAAGATGTTCCAGTCAAAAATTCAACAAATTTGTACGATCGAGTGTCAAATGTATGACATTTTTGTGGAAGGGCGTGCATTTTTATTCTGAACGATCTCTACGAATATCATTAAAAACGATTGAAAGGCGACTTGTTTTTTGATAGAGCTCAATTGACAATTATTAGATACTTATATGAAGATTGACGTTCATTTGGCCTTCGTTTCCTTAATCATTCGATTAAAATAACAGAAAGTACTATGTACTAGTGAACAAATATGATTTCATTACATTGCGTGCATGAACGATAATCTGTAGCAAAAACCAGTTGAGCAATCACCCAGATAGTTTTTTCCCAGATTGTGTAACAACTGAACCAGCGCATTATATGAAAGAACGCGTCCGTTTCATTCGGCCTATAATACAGAATTTTATTATAAAATTACGAATCGTAGGTATACCGTACTAAAAACTCCTTTGTAATCGGAATGTTACTTTTTCAATGTCAATGTGTACATACCTACAAACGCACGTGCATTTACTGTATGTATAACTCCGTAACATTGAAAACGGTTTTGTTTTCCAAACTTGTTTTGTTTCACTGGTTTTAGCTGATTTTAAATTGCTGTAATCGAACCTTAATACGAATGCTATATAGAACAATGTAACAGTTTTATCATTGCGCTTTCCTATTAATGGTAAAAGTTGGACAAACAAAGGTCATGCTAAATTGTACTTAAGAAATTATATCTTAATTACATGCTATTAATAAACCCTTCATGATTGAATTCAATTAACGATGTACTTTTACCATCAATGATAAAATTGTACTAGTATTTGTTTTAGTCTCTTTTTTACCTTTACGTGTAGTAATTATAATCTGGAAGTCTTAAAGTCAAGGGCGAATAGGTATTTTCTAGGCAAGCATGCTACGTCTTCGGCCGCATCTTCACTTTCCATCGGGTGAGATAATGGTCAAATGCTTGCCTATCGAGCATTATAAAAGCTAGAACAACGTTATTAGTTTAACCATTGTATATTTCAGTATGGCCCATAGAGTACATGATCTACACGGCCGCGTTCCCGAGCGCTCTAACTGGCGCCGACCTGGCAATCTTCGCCGGTTGTTTCGCCTACATCGCCGACGTGTCGTCTCTCAAGAATCGGACTCTGAGGGTCGGCATACTCGATGTCGTGTATCTCAGTACCACGCCCTCGGGAGTAGCTATCGGTACGTATTTAAGACAACCAGCCGAGTCGGGATCGCCAACTGAAGATACTCGCTTATTTATCATGTGCACTCGACCTGAAATCTACTGGTAGTATAACGTTGTAGTAGCACGAGAAAAAACGGAGCCAGTTGACTACTCCATGACTTTAAATAATTAAATGCAAGCAAAGCTTAAAAAAACCGACTTCACCGCATGATCAAATTAAATGTATTAAACTCGCATTATTGACGATAACTCAAAAACTACTGATCAAAACTTGATCAAATTCATAAAATAAATGGGACCAATGGGAAAGCACCGGCAAAAAAACGGTTCATGTGGAAACAAGGTATGAGGTAAAGTTTTCCATTGATTCTTACACAATAACGTCTTGAAATCGGTATTATACTGATCACTCTGGCAACATTGATTCTAACATCTATATGACGATGACTTGGAAAGGCAAATACATTTAAAAAAAACGCTTTCACACTCACTGCCCCACACTAAGTTCAAAGACTTGTATCGTGGGTGCCGGAAACATTTACTTATCACACGCAGAACCAGAAGCACAAGTCTCCCTTGGGAAGGAAAATTGTGCTTCAGCCAGGAATCGAACCCAGGACCCACGGCACAGAGGACAGAGACTTGCCAACCGCGCCAACGGTCGTCATAAATGATTTGCTGATTTCAAGGTAGTCTAAAAACAATCATGACTACTAACTGCATTCGTCCGGTTATTTATTACTTAATATAATCAACAAAAAATGCTGATTTCGCTGACGTTTTGCAATATTGGCGGTTGATTAGAAATTACCTTAATAGCTGGTACACACTGGTACTGTAGCCGGCAGAAAATAATGCCCATCGTGCTAAAGAGGACCTGTACAATACCCGGTGGAAAATGAAGCACATCGAACTAAAGTAAAATACATGTACAGTAAATCCTAACATACTTAGTACATACTGTACTAATGCGTCCAATGTGTAGCAAATAAAGCAGTTGTTAACGCATGCGTTTGTTCAGACACCTTAATTTTATCTCTCTCAGGATGTAAGGGAATAGTATATTCATGCGTGTAATATCTATTCGATACATTTGATTGTTCTTGCCGCTAATCTAAACAAAGAAAATTGTCAGTTGATAATAAGCTTTGTCACTTGGTAAGACATATACAAGTGCGTCTAAGTACTTAGGTATGCACATTATCTTCCATATTGTTTCTCATCCGCGATAAGAATCAAACTCGTGACACGCTACACTCTTCGATTAGATCGTTTACTTTTCTTAAGCCTGTTTTATTACTGCGTGATGCAATACATCAAAGGTCAGCGAAATGTACAATAATATGTTATTTTATTATGAAATCTATGTAGGTTAACGTTCTAGAATCCACGATCTAGGTGAGTAGGTCGTTGCTGGGCATAAGCAGGAAAAATATATTATAGTTTATACGAAAAACAGAATTATTATTTACTACTGGTGCCGACGAGAAATACCATCTAGCACACGGCTTTAGTACTCTCAGTTAGGTACTACCTAATGACAAACTTCTATGCCTTAATATGCCCGTTGGCTAAGTTGGGTGAGCGTTCGCCTTCTAAGCAGGGGGTATCGGGTTCGATTCCCGGCGGGAACACAAGTTTTCTCCTCAAGGAAAACTTGTGTTTCTGGTTCTGGTTATTATTGTGTGTGTGATGTGAATGTTTCCGGCACCCACAACACAAGTCATTGAACTTAGTGTGGGGCTGTGAGTGTGAAAACGTTTATTTTACTTATTTATTTATGTGATATTTCAAAAATATTTTCTAAGTCTTAATCTTTGTTATCTACTCCTGTGAAAAAAGAAATCTGGTCCCACCGATATGTAGGTATATATACGTTGCCAGTCAATCAGTCTTTGATTTTTATTAATAGTCCATTTAGACATCAAAACAAATAATTTTGCTTACGACTCGATAATTTTTAATGATATTGTATAAGTCTCATAATATAAGACTATAGGTATTCTGCCCGTCAATAAGTTTGATTTAGAAACGATCATTATTTTATTAATATGTATGACATTGTAAACAGAGCAACAAGTCTTTTAAAATTCATAATAGTCTACCTTATATTGTTATTATAATAATATATATAAAAATCAATGCCACTTTTCGTTGTAATTGTATAACTCAAGAACGGGCTCAGCTATCCAAACCAAATGTTTAGGCTTTGTTCGGACTATTTAGTAGATGTTTTATGTGAAGTTTGCACAAAATCGGTCGGGCGGTTCTTTGTTTATCACACCCGGGCGAAGCCGGGGCGGATCGCTAGTATTGTTAGGTAAATATATTTTGACCACGATAGTTTTTCATAAAGATAATCAGGCTCCACACAAGTTTTTACGTATCGCAGGCCAGATGCAACATTCTTCTGGATTGAGTATGCTATATTTCAACCGACTGTATGTTTTTTATGTTTATTTTACGCGATATCTCTGCCAATTAAGAATCGATTTTGATGTTTTTTTTTTGTTTGGTAGAGTACACTTCAGAGGTAGTCCCTTATAAATTTTATCGAAATCGGTGAAGCTAAAACCGAAATATAAACAATGAAGTCGGATTTTAAAGCTTTGCTTGCGTTTCAATTATGTTTAAGTAAGGAGCCAGGTTTAGATTTAATGGGATCTATTCTTATATGAGATAGAACATCACTTCCGTGACAATATAAATTAACAAGTTATTATAATATATTCATCGTCACTGTCTAGCATAACACTTGAATAACAAGAATTCAACTGAATGAATCATCGTCTCGTCAGTGCACTAGCTTAATTAGTAGGTAGGTACCTACATTAAAACAGTGATTTGTCTGCTAGTACAAGCTGGTAAAGTCGCTTTTTGGATGCGTAGAACGGGCTTACATTTTTTAAATCTGAGGGTAATTTGTCACCACCTCACTCATCCTCAAAAGTGATCATTGTTTTGTCGTAGTTTGGTCAAATCTTCAGCAACACAATATAACAATCGCTGCGATTGCAGCGGTAAGAAACATTTGTTTTAGTAAATTTCAACGCAAACGTATTCACACTCACAGCCCCACACTAAGTTCAAAGACTTGTATCGTGGGTACCGGAAACATTTACATCACACACACATCACACTCAAAACCAGAAGCACAAATTTCCCTTGGAAAGGAATTTGTGCTCCTGCCGGGAATCGAACCCAGGACCCACGGCGCAGAGGGAGGAGATCTGTTCATTGCGCCAAGTTCGTGTAAAATTTCGTATTAATAGTTTTACGACCAAAAATGCCGATGCTCTCAAACGATTTCACAAATTTAATATGGTTTCTTAATATTGTTATATTGAGGTGGTTACTATTCCTACTACATAGCTTTGCCTCTTATTATGGTTCCTTATTCTAAATCTAATAAAATAAGACTCGTAATGATAGGCATCGGCAATACAATACCCGTCATCATTATAACCAGTCAATCAATGAATATTTTTTTTGTCAATATATTATACTAGCCGTGCCCCGCGGCTTCGCCCGCTATTATAAAGTTAAAAAGTAGCCTATGTGTTAATCCTAGGTATAATCTATGTACATTCCAAATTTCATCCAAATCCGTACAGCCGTTGAAGCGTGAAGAGGGAACAAACATACTTACACACTTTCAGATTTATAATATTAGTATGATTAATTATTTTACATGCACTAATATTATAAATCCGAAAGTTATTGTGTAAGTATGTTTGTTCCCTCTTCACGCTTCAACGGCTGTACGGATTTAGATGAAATTTGGAATATACATAGATTATACCTAGGATTAACACATAGGCTACTTTTTAATTTGATAATAGCGGGCGAAGCCGCGGGGCGCGGCTAGTTATTTATAATTATATTTATTATATATAATATTATATTATATTATGTTACGTTGTTTTACACTAAAGCACTTGTCCATTAGGTCATGTCCTTACTCTTTAAATTTCTTCTTCCAGGGAACGTGTTATACACAAAAGTATTGAACAAGTCATTCACTGCAATGTTCCTAATCAACACAAGTCTGATGTTCATAGCAACGGTATATTCGTTTATGTTCCTGGAATGGCAGACGCGGCCTGAACAGAAATCGCTTAAGGCCGCCGGTGTCACAAATCCTCTAGCGGACTTCCTAAACGTCAACAGCATCACTGGGACTATACGGACTCTCACTAAGAAAAGGACGAGTAATAGAAGACTGTTCCTGTGGCTGCTGCTCTTATCTATGGCATTTTACTGCTTTCAAAGAGGTGGGTGAGACTATCCTATATTTTTATCAATCAATTTTGATGTTAACCTTTTTATATGAGGGCTTTGAAATCCCCATCAGCAACCTTTTCTTGTGACGCAAAGTGGTGGGAGTAAACACTGTGATGAAAAATGTACATGTTTCCCTGTAATACAAAAGTTTCATTTCTAGTGTGTCTTTATGACAATCATACTCTGTTTTGTTATTTATTCATCGCCAGCTCGCTTTAATAACGCGATGACACTCACAAGCCTTATACTGAGTTCGAAGGCTTATGTTATATCAAACACAGAACCAGTAAATCACTTTTACCTTGGCGAGAAAACTTGCGTTCCGCTAATTGAACCTGCTGCTTTACAGGCAGTGTTGTGATTCTTAGACATGTGGGATTTTTTACGTTATTTGCTTCGCCGTTATTAGAAAGAGAGAGAGAGTAAATTCAGCACATAAGTTAAGAAAGTTTTTTTTTTAAACTGAGGTCTCTAGGATTTAAAGTCGCACGTGCTACCGCTCAGATACGCTAGATCTTGTTATTCTTAACCGGATCGGTAAAATCCATCAAAACAGCTACGCTACGATTAGACGTGCGATTGGATATACGTCCTTTTTCAATTGAAAAATCACCACGATCATTGTTCATTATGAATTCAAGTTTCTGCGAAAATATAGTATCACATGAGTCCTATTTAACCAGAAATCGACTATTCAAGTGTCCATTGTCCTCGTTGGTTTGCCTCAATTATGCATAATATTATTCAAGTTACAAGGGCTATGTCGGTTTGCTGTTGTGTAATGTAGGCACTATCTGGAATGCAATAGTTACTATTCCATTCCGACAGATTATTTTATTAACAAAACAATATTTAAGGCGAGGCCGATGTGAACGGATGCGTGACGGATCCAATTTAAAGCGGAGCGAAGGATTCTAGATTGCAGGTACACTTTATGATGAAATGAAATAAGAAGTCACTTTTAAATTAGTGTGGGGCAAGTTAATGTTAGTGTTAATGTTTCCAACCTAAATAGTACTTGTGTTTCGGACATCCTGAAGAGGCATTTTCAGATTGCTAGAAAGAGAGTATATTTACACGCCGGAGTAGGAGCACTGAGAAAAATGTCTCGTTACTGTTACTAACATGATTGAGCAATTTGTGGCATCTATAATGAATAAATTATTAAGTAGGGCTCCATCATCAGACCAGTGTATATTTATTAAATTGAAATAACATAAACAAACAGTACGATCGGATACTTAATAGAAAGATAGTAATTTAAGAATAAGGCGAACGTAATATTTTATTGTAGATTGTAAAAAAAAACCACTATATCTATATAGATGTTAAGCGATAATGACAATTTGCCTTGTAAAAAAAAGAGTTTAACTAGAAATGGCATGCCGCAGTTGTCGTGGCGTCACGCCATTTAGTTATGATTTATGATCTCCTTGCTAGAGGACTTGTAAGAATGTTAAAAATATTATTGACTGGTGTTTGTGCAAACACACGAGTGGCATACTGTTGACGACGTTAGGTGGGTATTTTAACTATGTAAATCGATCCAAACTCTATGTAGAAAATACCAATTAACTTGGATTTTGAACTTAAATAGTTTGGTTGGCGGTCTATACTCATCGCAAAACGTCCGTTCATCGCAAACGCGAACTTTACCAAATTAATAGACCAGATTATATAGCCTCAATACTGAAAACATGAGTAGCTTTTGTAAATATAATTGTTTTATGGTTTCAGACGAGCGTCCCGTGATGTACCTGTACACCTCGAACGTGTTCCAATGGGACCCCACAGCGTTCAGCCACTTCCGCACGTACCAGAGTGTTTTGTACGTGTTCGCAATGATGTTCGGTATCCCTCTCATGACAAGGTTACTGCGTTGGAGGGACACAGTTAGTACTTAACACATTTTGGAGCTCGGTAGCGGGGTGTGTGTACCTAGTTTATGGTTGCGTTAATACTATGAGATGTATATATCTATTGTACGTGTTTGTAGTGAAGTTCGGATTCCTCTCATGACAATGTTACTGCGACTTAACACATATTGCCTTTGCTGGGTAGTGGAGTTTATGTATTTAGTTTATGGTTGAGTTCTTGCGATGGAATGATTGTGACTACTGCAAATGCTTGTTCGGTATTACCCTCTTGACAACCTCAAGACAATTTAGTGTTGTAAGGACACAGTTAGTACTAAACACGTTTATTTACCTAGTTTAAGGTTGCGTTCTAGTGATGGAATTATTGTAACTTCTGCAGTTGTTTTAACGATGTTCTGTATCTCCTCATTACAAGGTTACAGCATTGGAGTGTGACAGTTAGTACTGAACACATTTTAGTACTCAGTAGCAGGGTTTATGTATACCTAGTTTCAGGTTGCCTTCTTGTGGTGGGATGATTGTGGCTTCTGTGCGTGTTTGTATTGATGTTCTGTCTCCTCATGACAAGGTTACAGCATTGGAGGGAAAATAAAACATTGACGTCGGAAGTTTCTGTACATGTTCGCTATGATGTCTATATCTCATAAGACAAGCTAAGTTACTTGCATTCAGTTTTGGAGGGACACAGAAATAAACACATCTTGGTGCTCGGTAGAGGGGTTTATGTACCTAGTTTATAGATGCGTTCTATTAATGGAATTATTGTAACTTCAGCAGTTGTTTTAATAACGTTCTTTATCTCCTCATAACGTGACTGCGTTGGAAGGATACAGTTAGTATTTAACACATTTTGGTGCTCGGCAGCAGGATATGTGTATCTATAATAATAGTTTATGGTTGCGTTCTTGTGATGGAATGTTTATAAATACTGCTAATGTTCAGTATTTCCCTCATTATAAAGTTACAGTGTTGGAAGGACACTGTACTCACTGTGACCTTAACACATTTTGATGCTCGGTAGCGGGGTTTGTGTATCTAGTTTATAGTTGCATTGGAATGATTGTAACTTTGCAGTAATTTTAATTATATTCTGTTTCTCCTCATACAAGGTTACTGCGTTGAAGTGTCACTGTTTGTACCTAAAATACGAACTAGGTTAATGTTTGCTTCGGATTGATGTCGATAACTTCTGTAAATGTTCGCTATAGTGTCTATGTCCCTTAAGACAAGATTTCTTCCGATCCGCTTTTGCCCTAGAATACACATTCGGGGTCGGTATAGGGATAATTTCCTTAACTCTATTTTGTTCCAATTTATATTGCAAGGTAATAGTGAGAAGAACCATACTTATTTAAATACTGAGACTTGAGTGTGGTGTTTGCATTTTATTCTGTTTGTGAATATAACATGTTGTTTATTGTATTTTGTATAGTTGTGTTTCTTTTTGACTTGGCATATCTTATCTTACTTATATTATAAATGTGAAAGTATGTGTGTAAATTTCTTCAAATCGTATCTTCAACCTCTTCAATGGTGAAATGAATTTGGTTGAAATTTGAAGAGAAGAGTTTTACGTACGTATTAACACGCACTCATTTTTATCCTGTTGAATGCGGACATTGAAGTAAAGCACAGTAAGCGTGACTAAGAGCAAAAACCTTAAGCTTTTATTATAAACTTGTGATAAACTAAATTAAATGTTTTTTTGAACAGTTGCCTTCTAATCAGCGGGTATCGGGTTTGATTCCCACATTTTCCTTTGGAAAGAAAACTTGTCACTTGTGTTTCCGCCGGGAATCGAACCCGATACCCCCCTGCTTAGAAGGCGATCCCACCCAACTAAACCAACGGGCAGCTAGAAATGACAATGACTTTTAAAATGACAAATGTAATAGTTTGTTTCACGTGCTGTTCTCAGCTGATCGTGATGCTGGGAGCCACAGCCCACATGTGCGGGCACTTTATCTATGCGCAGGCGACGGTGGACAAAATGTTTTACGTGGGAGCCACGGCGGCTTCTCTTGGGCCGATGGTGGCGCCGCTCATACGGTCAATGACCTCGAAAGTTCTGCCGCCCGGTGAAAGAGGTAACACTACTATACTTTAACTTAAAGTGGTCGATAATGTTTTTTATCAAATGTATAAGATAGAAAATGTTAAGTCCGTTATTGGCTGGCAATTTTATCATACGAGAAGTAAACAGTAAATAAGTTAAGTCTTCAAGTCGCGAGTGAATGGGTATCTTCTAGGCATGCTTGCTCCATCGGCGACCACATCGTCGCTTACCATCAGGTGAGATAGTGGTCAAAAGATTGCATATCTTGAATAAAAAAAAATGTTTTATCGCGCGGATAGTGTTAAATATATTTGTCTTCTCTTCACGCTGTAACGGCTGAACGGATTTGAATGAAATTTGGAATATAAATGCCTAGGATTAACACATAGGCTACTTTTTAACTTGATAAATACGGGCGAAGCCGCGGGGTACGGCTAATATGTACTAATATAAAGAGCTGTGGGTTTTGATTTAATAAGTAAGTCGCTTCATCTGCTATAGATGATCGATATATATGATGATATCCATAAGTATTAAAAAAATAATCTTTGGCCGCATAATCACTTTCCATTAGGTGACATTGTGGTCAAATGCTAGCCTAATCAGCATAAAAAAAAATCGATATAATTATTCACAAATTATTTCACTTCATTTCTTGTTTCTATGATGACGACCCATTTGGCGTAGTGAACAAGTTTCTATGCGCCGGGGGTTCGATTCCCGGCAGGAGAACAATTTTCCTATCCAAGGGACATTTGTGTTTTTGGTTCTGGGTGTGATTTTGTGTGTTATGTAAATATTTCCCGCACCAGATACGCAAGCATTTGACCACTTTCTCACCTTATAGAAAGTGAAAATGCGGCTGAAGACGTAACACGCCTTGAAGATATCTATTTACTATAGACTTAGAGACGCCCAAATTGTACCATTCTGGAAACAATGGCGCAGGCAATAGTTAATTCCACTTCTTCCATGTAACGATGATAAACGTAGAAGCGAAATGCTTCTAGCGATGGAAGAATGTCAACCATAAATGGATGACGTTTGACAGTTTGTCTTGTTGTTGGTAAAAGGGCATAGAGGAATCATCTCATGTAATCCCTGAGCAAACTCTCATAATGTAAGCAATAGAAATACCATAGGCTTGCTACCATACGTCGGTTACCGAGACTTTACAGTTTGGACTTAACTAGCTTACTGTCGCCAGTAAATATATTTCACATTTGTTCCCAGGTGTCGCATACGCATTTCTGTCCGTGATGGAGAACGCCGTGGCGATGTTTGCGTCTGTGATCTACTCTCAGCTGTATAAGGCTACCCTCAAGTCTGACTATATCAATTCCATATTTTACCTCACGATCATTACGCAGGTCATCGTGTTTCTGTCGGCCCTGTAAGTATCCTCACCTTTGACCCAGTGGGATCGGCACAAAGTAAATCCTTCACTCCATCCATGTTGTAGAAACAATTGGCAATCGTTTTTAATCAACTACAAATAAGGAGGAGGTTCTCAATTCGACTGTATTTTATTTGTCTTACCTCATAACTTTTTTGTTGGTGAAACTATTTTGATGATTCTTTTTTTATCTGAAAGCTGGTGCTTCCGATGTTGTCCCATTTAAATTTAATCGAGATCTGACCAGTAGTTTTTTAGTTGCACACCATTGCCAGAAATTCAAACGCCAAGCAGTAGTGTGCAAACACTATTGTATTTTCGCACATAACTAAGTAGTATAGCAGTTTGTGTTTCCCGATAATAGGCAAGCATGTCCCATCTTCGGCCGCATCGTCACTTTCCATCAGGAAGATAGTGGTCAAATGCTTGCCTATCCACCAAGAAAAAATTACTTTTTACTTTACCTACATTAAATCTAAAATGAAAATTATAGAAAAAATAAATAAATTGAGAATGTCAAAAGTGATTCCGGTCACCTTTAACATTTTTTTTTTAATTGTACACATATAAGCAAACATCTGACCACTATCTCACTTGATGGAAAGTGACTATGTGGTTGAAGATGGAGCACGCCTACATAGAAGATACTTGTGCATTCAAGATTTAATTTAAGTAAAGTAAAAAGTATTTATTTCCGATAGAGTGGTATACCGGTATGGTAGCGGTAAATGTACCAGGGCGCGAACGATTTAAAGTCCCACGGGTCACCGCTAAGCCACACTAACTCGTGCGTCTAGGATTATAATTACATAAACTGACGTAAGGACGAGAGAAGTAAAATCATATACACATAGCAACCGTCCTTGTTACAGGACAATGGAATTGCTGCTAAAGGGTCGGAAACTAGAAGCGATCACGGAAGAAGAAAAGCACATACCTACGTGACATTTAATTAATAACATTTATTATTATGCATTTAATAAGCTGTTGAAAATTAAGTGTTAACTCTATTTTCTATGCACATTTAAATTATGTATTTATTTTATATAGTAAAATCGAATAGAGTAAAACTCAAATGATAATGATGTACTTATACACATGTAGATGTAGTTGTTAGATTTGTTCGTTAACTAATCATATGTCGCAATTTATTATTAGGGACACCTTATTATAAATAATACATTTTCCATTATAACCAGCTGCATTAACACGTAACACCTCTCGAATTTTTCAAATGTTTTAAATTAATCTATATACGTCATATTTTACTAATGTAAACCAGGCCCGGCTCGATCTGCGCTATTTACAACCCGGTCACAATATCTGTGCACCTCGCTGGAATGCGGCGCCTCTCCCGCTTCCCCTGTCACCTCTCCCTCACCTCCTCACCTCTGTGATTTGAAAAGGTTAGTAATTTTTTTTTACCTCCACATTTCTCGAAAAAACTTTTTTTCACACCGTACCCAGACCGCCGATATGACGTCACGAGGTCAGGTGCACAGATATTGTGACCGGGTTGTACTACTAGCTCTAAGAACATCGATGAATCCGTCTTGACGGGTCTTTCAGACGCCTTGCCTCGCAAAGTACTGATAGTAGCACGCGATAAATTCACCTCACGAATATAAATAAGTGATGCAACGGAAGTGTCGTAGCCGAAGCAGATACGGATACAGATGTCAAAAGTAAATTTTAGCAGAAAATGAAACGGATACAATGAAAAAAAATCCTTTTTTTTTTAATATAATTTTGTATTAAATTGATATTCAAAATTAAGCGGTGAGACATAATTATTTTATATAAAGTATAAAAATTCGCACACGCCTGGGCCCCTCTTAACCTTCTACCTACGGGCCAATTGCCTATATTTCCTTAAACTAAACTAAAATTATATACAGCAAAGAACCAAGTTACCTACAAGACATCGAGCCTATATGTAACTCAAGTGCTCAAGCCCACTACCAGTGGGTAGCGTTCCCATCATGATGGCGGCATTGTCTTAACCTTAACCTTCGTAAACATATCATATTTCTGTTATAAAAGTTGCGGAAACAGAAGTAGTAACGGATGTAAAAAAATCTGCTCTCTAAATCTACTGCGCGGAACTTATGCAGTTGCGGAAGGAAAAACAAAGGTCGTTGCAAAACTAACATTAATAATAGGCGGGCAGCGCTGCCCGATCTTAATTGCACTTCATTGCGAGTAGCAAGAATCACTATTTATTCAAAAGTTCGGGGACAAACTTCTGTATGTGTACTATTAAGTTTTCTGTCTGAACACAAACGCTGCACAAACTCTATTTAGAATTAGTCAGATTTATTTGAAAAATTCAAGACGTTTAGTTGCTAATGCAGCTGACTGTATTAAGTTCTTTTGGGGCACGCGACGTCGTTGTAGAGGCCTCATATTAATAAGAAAAAGGTTGTAAATGTATTGAGTAAAACTCGAATTATTATACACATATATTTATTACGTTAATTAAATTGACACATTGAGATTAAGATTGTCATTTTCATTTTACAATAAGTACCAAAATAAATCTCATCTGTAATAATAGGCCGGAAAAAAATATTATTTTATATTAATTAGTGTTTTATACGCAAGCATGAAAGTTGTAATACAATTTCTCTGTTTGTACTGTTCAAAAGTATCTGGTTGGTTTTGATACCATTAAAAGGCGATTTTTTTAAATTATTGTACATCTGTCCACCGAAATGGTAGTGGTAGTAGGTTAGTTTAAGTTAGGTGACTACCAAAACTACTTGTAAATTATTTTTTATTACAATGCCTAACATTTTTACAGCAATCAGATCATGTCACTACCTACAAGATGGCATCGAGTTATCGAACAAGACGGCACATATATATATTATAATTAAATGCAAACAAACCTTGAAAAGACATGTCTTGGATTTGTTTATAAAATACGAGGAAACTTTTCCCTGACTCAATATTATATAGTAAGGAAAAAGAGAATAATTAATATAGATATCAAAATGCCTATAAAGTACATAATATGGTTCACAAATTCCAATTATTATAGAAAATATAAGCAGACACCAATTAACGTATACACTGATAAAGTGGAATATATTTCACAAATATCTACATATTACATTTTTATTATCTTGAATGTTACAGAAAATATAACTAGACACCAATTACGAGTAACATATACACCGATAAAATGGAATATAAGACACATATGTATATTGTAATTAATGTTATAGAAAATATTAAATAGACACCAATTATGTAGAATAATAAACGTAATAACGTACGTAAGATTAAGTAATATAATTCTCAAAAGAATATCACATTTAAATTGTCTTACGACACTGGCGAGAACAGCGCGATGTAATCTTTAACTTCGGCAACATAACGTTTCGAGCTTTTATCGTTATTATAAAATGAAAATATTTGTTGTCTAAGACAATACACATGGACATGTATCAGTATACATGTCAATAGGCAGTCCTTTTATTTTTTTGGTTTATTTTGATAATACAGTTATGAAGATGGATGGGGGAGGCAGATGAACATGATGATCATTAAGTGATAACGACAGTTATGCGTGTCTATTAGTTTATGAAACAGGTAAATATGATAAATTTGAAATGTATGGATAAGTTTAGTTCCTGAAAGCATTGTGACATAATGTTGTATACGACAAAAGTCCTTATCGTGTTTGTGCCTTTTTAGAAGTGGATAATGTTCCCATCTCTTAGGAGAATAACGGCCACAATAATCACATAGACGAATAGGAGTCTCGCGAAGGGTGAGTATGTCTCCAGGTACTCGTCTACCGCAAACAGGAGGTTTGCGTATTTTTTTAGCACGTGCTACATATTCCAGAACTCCATGTGGTGGTCCGGAGCGGAGCGGCCTAGTCAGATGTTCAACCACGAGCGAATATAGCGCTTAACCTCAAGGCGAGCGTCTTTGAGGGCGGGCAGGTCTCTAGGACTCGTGGGGTACATGTTAGCGCAGTGTGCCGTGCCTGGAACCAACATTATTCATTTTAAAAAACAAACAATCAAGTTATTATTCTGATAAGCGAACAACCCTGCCAGGACTCCCAATGAAATTCCCCGACGCGGCTTTGGGTTGCGCTACTCTTTCTTGAGGCCAAAAAATTGCCCGTTGGCTTACTTGGGTGCGCGTTCGCCATCTAAGCAGCGGGTACCGGGTTTGATTCCCGGAACACAAGTTTGGAAACACAAGTTTTCTCCCCAAGGGAAATTTGTGTTTCTGGTTCTATATGTGATTGTGTGTGTGATGAGGACGTGGATATGTGTTGAGGGTGGGTGTGTGCGTGTCTAGGATTTAACACTACTTACGACTATCTTAATATTCTACTTACATCGTCATAGTCATTCGGCGAGTCAGGTAGGTATGTATGTATCTGTACAAATTATTAAGAGGTAGTTTGTTTGTATGTAAAAGGTAATCTCTGAAACTACTGATCCGATTCTGAAAATTATTTCACTAATAGATAGCACACAGACGCACACGGCACAAATCCTTGTAATATCATGAAACATTGACATTGAGAAGACGCTGGCCCCAACACGGTTTTTAACTACACCAGGGTCACAGAATTGTGTAATTTTGCATTTGCATTATTAGTGAATGTAATAAAGCAGACGGATCCGCGGGACTCTGCTTGTGCAATAAATACCTTTGATGAAAATGACTCCTGAGTCGTCCCCGTTGACTTGTTTGTCGTCCGTGATGCCCAGTGCGTGCCAGGGGTCGACAGAGCCGTGCACGTAAACAACGCGGCTCGCGCTTATGTTAAGAGCTCCGTACATGCTGTTTGTCCACCTAACGCCGTCCTCTATGAAACCCCGGTTAAACCTGAATTGAACGAGAGCAGTTAAAAAAGATAATATTACCTTACACACGGAAGACTTAGCATTCGTAACACAGGACAACCTACTCGTAGCACGACAGCTAACGACTCGTGTGCTTTATCATACTTACCTTGTTTTATTAAATCTGTTTTTTTCTTCTTTTTATAATCATAAATAAGTCTTATTTAATAAGTGGCAATCTTACTACACTCTACAAAATTATACCTAAATACATATATATTCATACATTTACACACATCATACACTCAATAGTTTGACAAATTTGTTGGAGGGGCGTGTACATTTGGAATGAAAGATCTCTACATAATAATATGTGTGTTAATATATGTATTGCCAAAAGTTTTAGATGTTACAATTTTCTTATGCTATATCTAGGTATAATTTTGTAGAGTGTAGTAAGATTGCCACTTATTAACTAAGACTTATTTATGATTATATAAAGTAAAAAAAAAAACAGATATAATAAAACAAGGTAAGTTTGATAAAGCACATGAATGAAAGATCTCTACACAAAATTATTTTATATAATATGCACTATTAAACTTAAGCTTCGAGAAAATAAATGAATAATACCGGATTCCACTTACTTGTCTCCAAATATGTCTTGGCATTGCTGTACAAAGTAGTCCAGAGGGAACTCGTCCCCGAAGACATCCTCTGTAGCTGTTGAAGTCTGGTAGAAACCGAATTCTGTACATGTCTGATACATCCATTGTCGTCCTGTAAGCAAAGAATAAACTCATTATTTAATGCATGAGAAATTACTGGAAGTATGTAACACCTCAAAACTCAAGATGAGAATCGCATTGCTGTATCACGCAGAACTTTTTTATACATAGTTCCCTGTAGGACTATGGAAGTTTATAAGCAAATAGTAGAGCCTGGGATTTGGCCGTGTTTTGTATCATCGTCGTGGTGAAAAGATTAGTCAGCTCCTGGGAACTGTCCGGAGTATCCGGGCGTTCTCGCAATCTAGGCATCGATCATAGTAATCACCGCAGGCTCCTTTCATTCACCCCTTTCTACGCGCCAAAACTACTGAACAGATTTGGATGAAATTTGGCACACAGATAGATTATTACCTGGATTAACACTAGAGATGGGACTTTTACCTACTATTCGGACGAAGTTGCGGCCAGAAGCTAGTATATAATCAAATTATCACGCATCACACTATAATATTATATAGGCGAAAGTTTGTGAGTGTGTTTTTATGTTTGTTACTTCTTCACGCTCAAACGGCTGGATCAATTTTGATGAATTTTGGTTTGGAGGTAGCTGACACCCTGGATTAGCACATAAGCTTTATCCCGGAATTCCCGCGGATGAAACCGCGGGGCTCAGCTTGTAATATTATAAATCTGAAAGTTTGTGTGCATGTGTGTTTTCCCTTCACGCTGTAACGGATGTTGAAGGATTTGGAATGTACATAGCTTATACTCGGGATTAAAACAGGCTGCTTTTTAACGAGGGCAAAGCCGCGGTGCACGGCTATAAAATACATAAATCAAACATACCTGCAGTAGCGCCCCAAGATGAATTCCTCAAATCATTTATCATGTTTTTGTAACTATAATCTAAACATGTTTGATTGTTTTGGGCCAAAACGATCGAGTTGAATATTCCAAGTTTTTGGTATGCTTTTTTAATGCCCGGTCCTGTCATTAACTTGCAGATCTAAGGAAGAGACATATCATTTTAGGCAAGACACATAAATTTCAGTTGATATTATCAAGCTATAAACGGAATGCCAATCATCCGAGGAGATGTGGGAGAAAAATCTTGGCAGTGCAGTGAAGTGACGTTGGTAGACCCAGAAAAAGGTGGCGCGATAATTTAACTGCGTTCCAGGAGGATTGGTGGGAAGAGGCACAACACAGATGCGTGGAAGAAAAAGGGGGAGACCTTTGCCCAGTAGTGGCAGTGGTAAACAAAAAAAAATTGCAGTGAAACAGATGTCACTTAAAGATGTACCTATAACTTTTTAATGTTCTCATTTGTTGATATGTTATTTAATGTTCTTGTACATCATTTTCTTTTAGATTAATTACTTATTTAATCAATATATTATTCAATAATATTTAATAATACAGTATATGTTTTTGTGAGGAATTGAAGATTTTTTATCAGATATCCAAGAAAGATTTTTGTTATGATGTGTTATGTCTAAAAACATTTATTTTCTCTTTTTTGTATTAATTTTTCAGTTGTTTTTTCTTTTTTTATATATATTATTATTATTCTTGATAACATTACGCCTCTAAAATATACATTAACATTTGTAATCGAGTTAATAACTACATTAAATATTTCGAATTAAGTAACAGCGCATGAGGTTAAAATGTAAGCTTGTTAGTGGTAGATGCGACTTTTTACTCAAAAAAAAATGGTGTTGTTTTCGTCAAAGGGGATGGTACTAGTCAACTGTTACTTAGTCTGTGGTCATCAGTTAATATTAAGAAAGAAAGTCGCGATCTAGAAACTGAGAATCGATATTAGTATGAATTTAGAAATTTCATCAGAAAACAGTTATAATGTAAAATATATGAATAAAACAGCTTACAGTATTTATGGTGACATTTTTAGTTTGTTCGTCGGCACTGATCCTATTATCTTCGTTGTATTGCACAAGGCCTGCAAAATTATCAGCTAAGGAATTGTAGAAATTCCTTATATCCTTAGAATTAGCCTCCGAGAACGGTTGGCACAACCTGAAAACGGAAAATTATTGTAAACCAACTGAACGTAATCATTACTTATGACATATTATGCAAATTTATGTAAAAATGCTGTAACTTATTTTTAATTGTAGTAATTTTACTTAGATTTGCATGTATAAAACCTAATATAACCTAACCTAGTTAAATGTCATGCATTTTCCTTATTCCTTTGAGAAGAAACCTTATGTTTGAACTTAACTTTTTTTTTAGAACTTAGTAATTTTAGAAGCGAAAGAATATCATATGAGCGATTGAAGGGAGGTGATGGAAATCGCACGCATATGGTGTCATATATGCCAATAGTGTTCTAGCTGCATAGCTACTCAAGCCCTTTCTTTTTTTTTGTTCAAAGGGGTGAAATCTTGGGTGTCATACCCATGGCATTTGCATAATATTTTTCCCCTCGCCAATAGGTCACAATCGAGAATCGGATCGGAGAAAGGAGCAGAATTGATTCTGCTGCTCACTTCACTGCACTCATATTGTCGTTGCTCCGTGTCAGACCACACAATTAACATAAAGACTATGAAGACCATATCATAATGACAGAGCTAATAACAAACAATAATTAGGTACTTACTTGAATTCTTTTTCAACGATTACTGGGTTGGTTTTCATCAGCTCCTTAATTTCGTTGTGCCCTTGCCGGATATTGGTCACACAAGCGTCACTACCAGTCTTCTGCTTTAGAGCATCCACGACTATAGAAAAGTATTCTGCAGAAAGAAAAATAATGAGATAAAATCGATCATAAAACTGGAACATGCTTTGTCATTTTACAACGCTCCATTGTAGTGCGGCAGAATAGGCTGTTGATTATAATTTTAATGTAGTAAAACAGCTGACTGACAAATACTGATGTCTATATAACTTAAAAAAACCTATTACTTAGACAGTTACTTGTAAAGTTACATTACTCACTTTGAAAATCTAGTTGAGCAAGTAAAGGACCACTGGAGGATACTGCACCATGAACCAAGTGTGGATATTTGACTCTCATCCATGCCGCCAAAGAACCCGGATATGAGCCTCCAAAGACGATCCATGGAGCACCTTCCCGTTGATTGTTGGCAGTGTAATGGACAATGAAATTTGCAAGGTCAGCAAGTGCTTGTTCAGATGTCAAATGGACCAAATTTTTTACCGATGTGTCCCTGAAAATAGAAATGTAATGTCAACATTTTGACTTATATGAAAACCAAGTGTGCTTCATTGTCAACCACATCGTCGCTTACCACCAGGTGAGATAGTGGTCAAAGGTTTGTCTATATTAAATAAATAAAAAAACAAACAATAAGTTGACTTATTATAATATTGTTCAAATGTGCCAGTTACAATAATAATAGTTGATACCTATCAAATATTTTGAGCATAATTACACAGTTTCATTGAACACTGACAGTGAGCTGCCAGTTGGCTTAGTGGAGTGAACATTCACATCACAAAGTATGTATACTTTATTGTATTCCTTTCTAGAATCTAACACTATTTTCCAACTTATATGATTATTTCCATTACCTTCTAGGATGACTTTCTCCATAAAAGCGATGTTCCAACTGTATGCAAACAGCCCCGAAATATTTGGCATATTCTATCCAGGTTCCTTTGACCATCCACCTGGCGTCTGCAGGACCTTCCCCTCCAATCATCAGAAATATGGGCCCTTTTTTATCGACACTCATTGAATCATTTACATAAAAACGCTGTAAAAAAATTGAGGTTTAATCGTAGTTTAAATTATAATGTAGTTTTATAAGATGTATGCTCAACAGTAATTGATTCACTCAAATTAGTAGTACACTAAGTCAAACAGCCAAAATAGGACTAGCGCTTTTTTGCCTTTCTCTTCTTTTTTGCATATCTTTCCAAAATGAAGGATTCTTTACAAAATGAGATGTATTTTTGTTTATGGGGTACTGGTATCATCTTTTTGGAAAAGTCTCTCTTTATATTTTATCAGACACATTTTGGAGAGTGCACTAATTATCATCACATGAGAAAGTGGATGTACTATTTACTCTCATCTCTAAAGATAAATAATAATAATAATAATAAGCTGAGCTGACCATCGACAAACTAGCTGACATTTAACAGGCACTCTTCGAATGTGTGCAAGAAGACCGTAAGTGTGTGTGTAAGCAGTTGTCAAGGGCAGCCCCGATTAGCTGGGTCTTCCATCCGGAGTTGATTAGTATGGTCTACACTGCTGTTGTAGAGCCTATGACAATTATGCTGCCAGTGCTTGTGCACCAGCAACCAAAAAACTGGGCATTAAAAAGTTACTGGGTACTGTCCAAAAAGGCCTTGGGCAGAAACTCTGCAAGGCCTACCGCACAGTCTGTTTGAACTCAGCATTGGTTCTGACAAGCTTGCTCCTTTTCAACCTCTGGATATAAGAAGCAGCAGCCCTGTACAAGGTGAGGAGAGGCAGACCGCCAGAACTACTTGCTGATAGAAAGATAGAGCGGAAGACAGTATTCAAAAACCAATTTGATTTCCCCAATCGCTGCACCCTCTAGCCACTAAAGCTCGTCAAAACCTAAAACAGAGCAGAAACCAAAGTAAGCGGATAGCACTGCTTTGGATTAAAGCCCACACGGGGCTAATTAGCAATGATAGAGCAGATGAGTAGGCAAAGGTCGTGGCCCTAAACATTGATTATGACTTGGTTCTGATGTGATTAGGATGGCCCTGAAACAGCTGAAAGACAACAAGGTGCCGGGTGATGACGTAATCACATCTGAGCCTTTGAGAGTGGGTGGAACACCGGTACTCAAAGTCCTCCAACAGGACTCAAAGTTACTTGAAAGGTACTACGCTAGAAGACATGGAACAGAGGCTTTATGGTGCTGTTCTTTAAGAAAGGTGATAACACTTTGCCTAAGAACTATAGACAACAAAACCAAGCCGCACTCCGATATATAAAGGAGTTGGGGTGGCTGGGCTAACTGCTGGCAGAGGGAAATGCACAATACACCCCCAGCGGGACGTTAGTGCAGGCCTTATCGCCCCCAGTTAGAATTAGACCCATCACACTTCTGAGCCATGTTTATAAGCTGTTTTCAAGGGTCATTACAAATCGTCTCAGATGTAGGTGTGATGACTTCCAATACCCCCGAACAAGCCGGTTTCCAGAAGAGCTATAGTACCATAGACCACATCCATATGCCGCGGCAGTTATACAGAAGACTGAAGAGTATAACTTGCCATTATGCTTAGCATTTGTGGACTATGAGAAATCCTTTGATTCAATCAAAACATGAGCAGTGCTTGAGTCTCTCCAGCGATGCCATATTAACTATCGGAATATCGAAGTGCTGAAGTGTTTGTACAATAACGCCACCATGCCGGTCTGGAGGAACAAAGATTGTAGGCGATTCCACTACAAAGAGGCGTGAGACAGGGAGACGTAATTTCTCCGAAACTGTTCACTGACGAATTGTAAGATGCCTTCAAACTTCTGGAGTTGAAAGTTTTAGGACAAACTGTTCAACTAGATAGGTGCAACTTCGAGAAAGAGGTCAATTGTCGAATACAACTCGGCTGGGCAGTGTTTGGGAAACTATGAGGAGATCCATAGACAAACGAAAGTCACCGACATAACCTGGCAGATTAGCAAGTTGAAGTGGCAATGGACAGGGCACATAGTACTCAGAACTGATGAAATGGAGGCCACACGCAAGCATAGTGTTGGAAGACCGCCTACAAGGTGGACAGACGACATAATGAAGGTCGCAGGAAGACACTGGATACAGGCCGCTAACAACTGTTATTTTTGGAGATCTTTATCCAGCAGTGGACTTCTTGTGGCTGAGATGATAATGATGATAAGTTCAAAAATCTCTGTGTGACTTAACTGTAATAAGTAAGCGTGACGCTTCCATAAGGCGAGCAAATAGTAAAGGGTGATGCCAAAATATTTTATTTCATCTGGTAGGTTTATAAGTACTGTAGGGTATAGCAGCCTACAATGACCACAATAAGTTATGTTTTTGTTGACCTGTCAATCCATTCTCTTTGTTCGATACCCTAACCATATATTCGTTTCAGGACAGTTTTATTAATAAACACAATTAGGTGCTAGAAATAATATGGTTTTACCTGCTTCCACATATGCGTATTTGTTCTGCTGAAGTGGTCCAGCCTTTGATCGAACCATTGTGCCGGGGGTAAAGGTTCGCCTTTATAATCCGCCGGGACTCCTAGATTCCCGCCTAGACCATGGCCGAGGCGGAATTTGCAATTCACTGATATAACGACAAAGGAGAATAAACAAATTGTAGCTTTCCACATTTCTAATACATATTATAATAACATTTATGCAAATAAACTTGTCTCGTAGGTATGTACTATCTCCAATACCAACTAGAACTTATTTCAGTAGGTAAATTCGATGGCCACCCTTATTTACATTACTTACGTGACAATAAATAATACCAGGACAGAAAACAAGTTCCCATAACTAAGTCTAAGGTTTCAAGTGACAACAGGCGTTGTCATTCGAACGTTTCAATTCGATGACATCAAAACTGCAGAAAAAAGGTTCATTTTTGCTTAATTCAAATTCCGCGTGGGACTGCACTGCAATGCGCTCTTCCATAGCGAATAGCTATTATACCGGCCATTCCCTTTGTCAGCCAGAACAAGTCTTGCTAGTGCAGTGCTGTTATTTGGCTGTTCGGCACAGGGTTGGAATCGCAGGTGGTGCGGTGGTGTGGACTTACTAGAAAGTCGGTCACTTCTTACGGTCCTCTTAAGTTTCATCTTTGCTGCCTTGTTTTTCACAAGATATATTATAATTAATTAATATACCTAATAAATAATTAATGTCATAAATAAATATAGTTTCCCACATATCCTAGAGCATTTAACCTTCCAACGGACATTTCCCTACCCACCACATACAATGCAATCTCTGGTTAATTTGTCCATGACTGGCAGCATTAGGGCAGAATAATTTGTATGTTTGCATGTTTTCTTTGAATGTGTTTAACTTTTTGTCTATGTTGGACTGAGTTTCGATTTGTGTACCTTATTCTTACTACGTAACAGTATATCATGAGCCTTCCTACCGGTCTTTTATCTCTACAATAGGGGTCTTAACAGGAAATGTCGAAAATTGTTGGTGTGCTAAACGTATACAAGGCCCTGTATTTAACAGAACGAATGACATATTATTGAGTTTTTTTTTATTATTTCATGATCATTGTTGCATAGTCCTTCAGTCGAAATATTAAACAAAAAATACAATTTCTATATTTCATAATAGAAGTCCTAGTCATAAGGTGTATATATAATACGTATATACCTATGAAGGTTTTTTTTTGTCTTTCTATATTTATTACGATAATAGGTACAATAATTTGCTATGCTTGTAAAAGGCGGCTAAGTTTTGATTAATTAGAATAAGACCCGTGTAACACTTAGTTTGCAAATAAATGTATGAGAATGAGTATGAGTATAAGGTACTATGAAGGATGAACCGAGGATATTAAAATATTATAACGACTCCAAACATCTTTTATTATTTGACCAATAATTTAAAGCCGACGACGAACGATTACATTTAGTTCCACTTATAAATCAACGTTCACACTCGGGAAATTAGTGATATAAATATTATTATAAACGTTGATGCCGCGGTCGCTCACGATTTAGTTTGAAACACGCGTGGAAGCGTCAAAAATGTGTCAGCTTTCACTGTCACGTCAATCCCGCTATTGGTTGGTTCAAACTTCTTTCAGTTGGCTGGTTGGCGATTGGCGATCGATCGTTGGCAAGGGTGTAGTCAAGTGTAGTGTGCGGTAGACATCGCTCGGCGGCTTTTAAAATGGCTCTTTTCAGGATTACGTCCACCAAAATATTGGAAGTGCAGGTAATTATATAGCTAATAAAGTTCATAAAAATCTATATTTAGTTAAGTCAGTTTACCGATTCTTTTTCAGTTATAAATTATAACCTATTATCCCACATTTTGAGTGTCGAGTTATGTAATACTATTTTAATTTTGAGAATAATGCCCTTTCTCTCTGTCCTGGCTAATGTTGCACGATTACCTACCTATTACTGCAATATATAGTAATTAATTTTGCGCTTTATAGTTCACATGGACATGGTATTTTATTTTTACCAGTAGCTACCGAGGTTCTTGGTATATTACGATAGGACTTGTGCATAATTAAAAAAGTCTTGGTATAGGTTTATTTCGATTCATCCCGAAACTGAATTTAAAAAATGACTTTTTCTAGGTAATGCTATAATAGAACTTGAATCAAGGTTTTGTCATTCATATCTAGGCCTGAATCCTAAAATTTGTCTCCTAAGCAAAAGTTGTTCAACATAAAAAAAAGTCATAAAATACTACAGACAAAATTGGGTTATAATATAATGATACAACAATTTTGAATCTAAAACTTGTAAATAAATTTGTACAGGGTTGGTCTGCTTTTAGTATATGGTAATAGGATGTCCTGGTTTTAGATTTGGATTGACTAAATAATGTTTTACATGTGTGTTAATGTAATAAGATAACTTTCCACAGTATATTCCTAATGTCTGTATAATTTTTATTAAAATTATCAATGTTTTAAGCATTAACATTTTATTTTAATTCAGATAAAACAATTATTTTTAACATTATTACTATATTTAGTTGCTTTCAACTATAGTTATATTAACTTTATAATCTCTTTCGTATACTCAAAAGGTATTATATGATAGCATAAACTGAACTGAACCGCCCTTTGGCTAAGTTGGGTGAGCATTTGCCTTCTAAGCAGGGGTATTGGGTATGATTCCTGGCAGAACATAAGTTTTCTCCTCAAGGAAAACATGTGTTTCTGGTTCGGGTTGTGATTGTGTGTTGTGTGATGTGAATGTTTCCGGCACCTAAGATACAGGTCATTTAGGTTAGAGTGCGGCTGTGAGTGTGAAAGCGTTTATGTTTATAATGGATAATTGATAGCATTATACCAGCCAGAAATGCAAGAATCTCAGGCTTAACTTACTAAATAGAGATATGGCAATTTTCCTTGATAACAAAAATCACATACGGGGAAGAGTATGTATGAATGTGTTTGGCTAATTTGTGCTTTGCTTGAAATTTACCGATCCATGCTAGTGATTTACTGATGTGAGTATTGTTGGCGTCAGTTGCAAAATGACCAATCATAACTACTTTGATGCTTCTAAAGGCATCTTGTTTTGGTGAGGGGAATGATACCTTTTTATCTAGATTAATGTTGATTCAATAGCTGCTCAAAAAACCATTTTTTTCATTTGAGGGGGAAAGACACAGTCATATCGTTTGAATCTATCCCGCCCTTTAGACATGATATTTAACTATAAACAATTGTAGTAGACGTCAGCTAAAAAAAGGTTTTTGTTCAGCCATTTATCTTAATCCCACTTGAACCAAGCCAGGCAAAGTCAGCTAGAATATAAATCTAAAACGATTTTCCCTCTGTCTGTTTGAATTCTGTTGGCGAAAATGCTGTACTAGTCATGATGATAATCGCTAGTTGGAAAGCTAACCAAGACTTCTTTTCTTGACATATACAAAATCTTATTGAGGCAATATTCAGCATCACAAAACAACGAAGGCTTTATCTAGCTACTTTAAAGTATAATTACATGTTGTGAATGTTTGTGTTTATTAAAATTGCCAGTCACAATTGACTAGGTGTTTATATTTATAACATATTTCTAAAAGCTTCGACGGAATGTAAATTTATTTTAACATTTATGTTTTTCCTATTGCGCATATTGATACTGTTACCGACAATCATCTATTTGCCTGGAAAAGAACATCCCTTTTGGTGCAATCCTAATTTTGCAGCCCTAATATGACTTGAGGGATTTGACAAATAGAGATGGACCAAATGGCCAGGCCCATGTCTGTCTGTCCATTATATTTATATAATTGAATAGGTGTGCCACACGTTACTGAAAGAAAGAAAGAAAATACATTTATTTATGAATGCGGAACTTCATTTGAACAAAGAATATTTTCTTAATTAATCTGTAAATTTACATCTTCAAACATCTTTTACGTCAAAAGGAGAATTGAAAATGTTTATCACCATTAATAGCCTGAATTTTTCTTAGTTACTAACAAAATTTTCACATACTGCTTAAAATTATGAATTTAACAAGCATTTTTTTAATGGTTTTTTTTCTTAGTATGACATACTTTTATGTATGTTATATCCTATTATTACTGAGAGCTACTAAATACAGATACATTCACATATGAAGCCTAGAAGATCTAATCTAGTTCATTTATGTATGTATCCTCCATATAACCTACCAATACTTGAGTTTACCTCTTCAGGTAATAATATAGAAAACTACCTGATCGTTGCAATTTCTCGTATAAATCGCTGGGTTGATCATTCAAAAATTTTGCAGTTGGTTGAGAAGTACATCCATCGCTAATCCTGATTCATCATCATTGTCTTCATCTTAAACACAGTCATACTAGTAACTATAATTTATACCATTTTATGGAGGCTCTAAAAACGCCTGTTATAGGGCTAAATAGGTAATAACAATGTAATAAGAATAACTGACAGTAGTTGCATGCAAATAAATAATATTTAATTTATTTATTTGATTTATATTAAGGAAAACCATCTCATACATTTAATAATTTTCAGGTTAAGCATAATAGCTTAAAGGTCCTCATGTTTAGAAAAAATATAAACATTACAAATCAAGCTTATGAACAGCTAGGAACACAGTTAAATAAATAATTGTTATAATTTAATTATGTAAATTACTTATTTATATAGCAATACTTAATATTAAAAAAAATATTTTAGGCACGAGTTCAATCTCGAATTGCACATCGGCATTTAAAATTAATAAGTATAAAAAAAATCTGATTAAAAAAAAATTTTATGATAAAAAACTCAATCTTATCTCAGTGTCATCACCTGACTACAAACATGTAATTTTTCTTGTCACTGGATAATAGTGTCAGTCAAATGCAGTGATCAATCTTTAGGGTATTATCTAGTCAGTTTAATCAGTCATGTGAGATTTGCGCGTAGCAGGTGCACTTAGTTACAATATTTATGGGTATGCTAAACTATAATTTTATTATAGTTTAGCATATGTTGAACTGCCCGTCGCGTTGGTTTAGTTCGGTGAGCATTCGTTCGCCTTCTAAGCTCCTAAGGAAAATTTGTGTTTCTGGTTCTGGTTGTGATTTTGTGTGTGATGTGAATGTTTCCGGCACCCATGTCATAAGTCACAGAACTTACTGTAGGGCTGTCCGTGTGAGATTATGTTTATGTAATTTTATTATGTATGTCAGTGTGTAGCAACAAGGTAGATAACGAATGCCAACGAACGCATCATCCCCGATGATCACATTTACGTACCGCTACATTCAGACACTTCTCCTTTCGCCATCGACCCTGAACATAAGCAATCTACAACAGTTACCAGCCGCTTGACGAACGTAGGTGATCCCCGCATAATCATATGACAGAAATTCCTACACGAACAATGACGCTCGGTTCCGACTTATGTAACACTTGAACATTAATATCGAACAAGTGAGTTATGCTCTCCTTGTCTCGTTGCCAAGCTTACTGATCCAATTTCAGCCTGCGGAAACGTGCATCTCGGATAAGAAGCCGGGTAGTTTTCGGTCGACTATGTATCGCAGTAATCCTCGCAGTGACATTCACGATGCGTGTCCTCTGCTACGCCCCCTCTAAAGATAACCCACAGGTCAAACTCGACGTGTCGGGCACACGCCCAAATGCTCGGTGCGTGAAAATGTCTCAGCTTTTATTGTTTTCATTCAGTTACATAATTATAAGCGCACCCACACATTATCTTGTACGAAAGTAAGTCTTAAAATCACGAATGAATTAAGCATTGTACTGTTTGCCTAGAAATCGTACAATAGGAGTTCTTATCAATCGGAACCGTGTGTAGTTCGGCACTCGGCGTTTTTGCGATATGCAACCGGACATTTGCGGTATTAAAAATAATGTAGCGTAGCAGTGTTAGCGTGTGACGTACACGTTCATGGCCGTTGCTGGTTAGCCGGTTACAGCTCCGTGGTACCGATAGCCACATGCAAATATTATTGTTATATAAGTAGCCGAGTGTAGCTGGCAGGTAATTTTCAGTGACATAGCGCACGGTACAACTGCCAAGCACTATGTTCAACATGTTTAGACGGTAATACAGTAGGCACTTAGGCACCATTGTTCCATTCATATCGTTCATACCATAATTTGCAATTTGCACGCATCATATCATAAATTTTTACTCATAACGGAACGGAAAACTCGGCCTAAACACATATACGAATGTTCTCGATTGTCTCCAAAAAGGCTTGAACGATTTAGCTACGGTATTTTTAATAGAAAGGTTACCTAATCGAGTTTGAAGCTATGTTAAGTGAAAATCGATCAGCTCATTTCCACATAGGTCGTAGGGGTAAATTAAAAAAATAGCCAATGTAACAACGCATGTAAAATATAGTTACATAACAACAAATTTCGTCCACTTCAATCTAGTTAAAATCTTAAAACATTTCGTGTTACGTAACGGTATGAAAATGTCGTACCTAAATCCCTCATTTGATTAGATTGTAGATATTTACCTATCTCCTTATATCTTATCACTACATTTCGCAATGGCAAAGACCTTGGATGCGTAACATGCTCGTAAATTCTCAGTCTTTTGATCAATAGTTTGCACAACTGCTATCTTGTATTTAGGTAGTTTACTGAAATATATATTAGGGCAATGTAAATGAATGATATTAACGATGATATTTTTTTTAAACTTACCTGCCTGTAGTCTCTAGTTGGTTTGTCTTAGCTGACTAGAGTAGATACAAGGTTATAAAATTACTATTTTAATCAATGACTTATGTAAGTGATAATCGTGTTGTACATTCTTACTCTTACTTATCAAAGGATCTTCCAAATCAAAAAGGATCGCTATTCCTTATAATTTTCCTTTCGAATAGAAGATTAGATAGTCGTTACCAACATTTTCATTGTAATAAGTTACAAATTATGACCTGCATGGTAGGCCCGTATAGAAGACACTCATTGTACCTCTTAGTGTTGTTGAATTGAATCGCAAATATATATCAATTTGTGTAAATCACGTGAACTAGGCTTGTTACGTAAACAATAATGCTGTTGAAGGTTATACGATTTACGACGCGGCAACAACTTCGATGTATTGGCGTGTAATTTCCTCTGGATTGTTTTCTATGACATCATATGCTGCCCACTCAAATGATATATTTGATATATGTTACCAATTACCACCATACTGAATAGATATACCTTATACGGGTTAGGCGCAGAATGAGCACTTCGCAAAATGTGCATCTGACGCGAAGTGTACATAGTAGGTGCACTTCTTACAACATGCACTCCTCATAACAGATTTTCAAAATGTGCACATGTTTGTAATACATAACCCATAAATCTAAATAATATTCTGCTCATTGTACTATATCATACATACTCTTCTGATTCTGAAATAATAATTGTTGAATGATGTATTATTTTAATAGAAAATATTATTTTATTCCGTGCCATCAGTCACAGACAGAAGGTCATCACGCCAGTGCAATAATAGATACACCTAAATCTAATTTTGACTGATTCTTACTTCATTCAATCTTACGAACTGGCATGTGAACCTAAAATTTGGCCTTATTCCTGATGGTGCTCACTGGGATAGAATATCCACGATATCGGTCGATGCGGATAGTGGCAATAAGTTCAAGAAGTCATCATTTAACTTCTTTGTTCTTATCATATGCCATCTTATTGTCGGGTTACTTGTTGCATTTAGTTAAGGAAGCTTGATTATATTATGCAAGGGCACATAATTCTTTATATCGCAGTTGTATGCTGGAGATCGTTTGGAGAAATTTGTATGAAGAGAACCGATTTTAAATGATAACTGAAAGACTTCCTTATTTGCCAAGTTCATTATATTGCGAAACTGTTTTTCCGATCATAAACAGAAGCCTTACTAATAATTTACTACGACTTCAGCGACATGACCTTCGCTTAATGATGGAACTTATCACAGGTCACTGCGAACTAAATCACAATATGTATAAGACTGGCGCCACTGATAGTCCCTTATGTCGTGGCTACCGTGAAATTGTGGGACAACTGTGAAATTTTGGAACACGTAATGTGACACTGTGAGGCCACAAAAGAAACACGAGCCAAAATTGGGATACATGAACATTCCAACGAGACAGAATCGACATAATGCACACCTACATCTTCAACACTGGAACAATAGTGCCAGCGACATAAAGCCAGACTCCGATATATTAAGGAGTTGGGGCGACTGGGCTTACTGCTGGCATGGGGAAATGTACAATACACCCATAGCGGGACGCCAGTGCAGGTCTTATGGCCTCAGTTAGAATTAGAATTGCGAAACATGCAAAACATTTTTCACTCCCACATTTAGACTGAAAAGGATACGAGTATATATAGATACTACAGACCGGCGCAATAAAACTATTAGAAGATCCAGTAGGACTTCCTCAAGCAAACCTGGGTTGGGGTCCGATATGTAGGAACCATTCATCTTATCCGATTGGAAATGGAAGTCTTTAACTGGCCGTCGCTACTTCGCGTAGCGTATATCTCTTAGATTTGTTTCTGACCCTTTCTTTGGTCAAATTTATTGTAGTGTTTTTTTATGTTACAAAGGTATTCATTGTCGTACTTTGTCATTGGTGTGTTTGTAGCAACGCTGTAGTTTTTAGCTAGTAAACATACTTAAACAATTTTCCTCAACTCAAAAGTGTTAAGCGATACTGAAGTCGCTCAAGGAAAACTTTGTGCAGGAACTGGGTTTTTTTACATACCTAATGAGCGATTTGGCCTTAGTCTAGTGACCTTAAAGGCGGCCGTGTCCTCGCGCAGTATTTTTTACAATTAATGGAAGGGCCCTTGAAGCGATTAAAAAACTCTACGAAACATGTAAACTCCCTGTGCACTCTTGTGCTTGGCAAACAAGCACATTCTCAGAATAGTTAAAATTCATATATTTTTTAAACAGGTTCTGTTTATGCGAACTGAAGGTGTTTACCGCTTTTAGTAGTTGGAAATGAAATGATTCTGCACTACAGGGAAATCCTGTGGTATTTTAACATAAATCTTACAAGCGTGACGTTCCCATCGTTATGAAATAATAAACATAAACGCTTTCACACTCAGATCTCCACACTAAGTTCAAAGATTTGTGTCGTGGGTGCTGGAAACAATCGAATCTTATCTCGCCCAGAACATGAAACACGAATTTCCCTTGATGTGTTCCTACCGAACCGTTCCTATCGAACCCGATACCCGTTAATCTTAAGGCAGACATGCACCCAGCCAAAATAGGTGAAAGAGACGACGAGGTTGAAAAGTCGAATAAATGTAGGCAATTAGAATCAATAAACATTAATTTAAGTCATAAATCGTGGAAAATTGCTGCATGGTTGGTTAAGTATGTCTTGTTGAGACAAGTGATTGTATTGATTGATCAATGAGAATCAATTGAGAGTTGAGACATTGTCGTCTACTAATAAACGTTTAACACTGTAGGGATTGAAGTGCGGCGAGTGTCAATTAGGTTAAACGGCGGCCTGCGCTGACCCCAAACACTAATATAGCATAGCAAATTAACGATATCATGTTATTGCTAGAAGCGAATCGTTTCTTTTATTTCTGAATGGCCAGCGTTTGATCACTATCGATACTATACTTAGTGGTCTAGGAAATGTAAGAAGTCAAATGCTTTAAAAAATATTGTTATTATAGTATTCGATACATATAAGATATTTTTTCCTTAAATTTACGGGTAGCAGTGCCTTTATTTACTTTGGCGTTTTTGGAGCCGTCTGTTTTCATCTAGGTAGTAATAATAACAATATATCGTTTTAATAGAGTAAAAAAAAGCCTTAATTAAATTCCATACTAGGCTGGGACAGGCCCCAGTTTTAGGATTCGGAGTACATATTACAGAATACATGGATTTCAATCTTTGCCTTCCACTATCTGATTATCTGTAATGTAAGTACTCGTACAATATACCAAATCGCATAATTTTGGTTAACTTGGGAGATTTTTCATGGTTCTCAATTTCGTTTGTTAATGCGGAAACTGAACAGAAACGTAGGACATGTTTCTAAATTCCATTAATTTAGTTTGTATCCTCAAGTACATATTGTCCAAATATTTTTTTTTTGTCATTACTGAGTAGGTACGACTGATTCGTTGCGGCTCGAAAAAGTAACATAATACCTTAAAATCATATTATTATTACTCATTGTTACTTAATTGTGTATTGATTGGAATAACAAAGGATAAAAAAAAACGGATAAACCTCTAAGATAGGAAAGGATAAACCTCTATATTGGTTACTAAATTTCGTATTTGATCAATGGCATTCCAATTAAGTAATACTTTTATAAGTACTTTAGGGAGTTACTTGCCAAGAGCTTTAGTTAAAAAATAATAGACCCTAAGTCAAGTAAATAAAGTTTTAATTGAAAGCTTAATAAATTCTCTAAATCTTAAAAAAAAACCATAAGAGATGATCCCAGTACGTTACTATCCGGGTAAGCCCATTCCGCTATGATCTTAAATTAAAAATCTTGAGTCGAATACGAAATAATTATTATCTATCTGTTGTGCCTTGATAAGGATTATAATTACGTGTACTGATAAAATACGTGCGTGTTCGTGATCACTTGATCTGTCGTGTAATAATCGTGGACTGAATCGCAGATACGTAATTAAGCTATATCTGATGATGATACTTCAACGATTGAGGTTCGCCTTGAAAATTTTAATTTAACTTTAACCATAAAGTAGTTGGCTCACTAACGCTATTATAAACATGCAATGAAGGCAATTCTGTTTATTGCATTTTCACACCTTTACCGCTAGACCAATGTTGGTGAAATTTGGAATGGATGATTTTATTTAATGCTGGATAGGCAAGCATTTGACCACTATCTCATCTGATGGAAAGTGACGATGCGACCGAAGGTGGGACATGCTTGCCTACAGATTGTACCTTTCAGGAAACAAATACGAAGGCAATGAGTCCCACTCCTTCGCTGCACCGATGATAAACGTAGAAGCGAAACGCTTTGAGCGAACTGGAGGTATATCAACCATAAATTGATGACGTTTGACAGTTTGTATTGTTTGATGGTAAAAAGGGCATGGAGGAATTATATCATCTAACTCCTGAGCACACCCCATAAAGCGATAGAATTCCGATAGGCTTGGTACCTTACGTCGGTGGCCGATACTTTGCAATTTGGACTCGACTAGCTTACTATCCCCAAGAAGTCTTAAAAATAAATCGCCAATAAGTCTTAATAAAAGGTCGATTTAATGGGTATGGGTACTATTATTTTTTATTCTTATTAATCATATTAATAAATTCGGCCTGACCTCGGCGCACACCTAGTTCTAATTCAATTTAAAATTGTTCGCCGTGCCTACTATTATATTATAACTATATATTTATTTTATACGTGCCAGGTAGAATGCAACCATCCATGGCTAACCTAACTCGTACCATACATTCATCCGTCGCAACATACATTTATGATTAATAACCTCCATAAATCTCTTTGATATATAAAATTTTCACATCATTTATTCTCATTGTGACTCCGAGCACTATTATTTGCACATCAGCAGGTGTTGCCTGGACTGTCATCATTGTTATTATTTCTCCTTAATTTTATTTAAGATGGTCTACGTTCATTTAGTAAATGCGTTATTGGGCTGTGACTAAGTCGTAGGGGAGATTCGGGTAGCCCCGGCCGGCGGGTACCCTCGGCCAGTGTTAGTTACAGGAAAGTTCGCACACATACATGCACAAGTGTCACATCAACACGACCGCAGCGCCATTTTGCCGTATATTCATATCAAACGGGCTGCGACTGCTGCGCGAACAACACGTGACATTCGTTTGTTTAATAGTATCTATACTTTTGTGTGCGCCGTTTACTTTTTGAGTGTGGTTATTCTTTATACAATGTAAGTACTTCACCATAACATATTACTAATTCTGTAAGGTAGTCATTATAGTTAACAAATTAGGTAAATACTTGACGTTGTTTTTATTCATATTGCCGATATAAATAAAAACATAGGATCGAGGCGGTCGGGTACAATCGGACACTTTTTTGTCGGGTACCCCCGGACATTTATTTTTTGACGAAATGTTTTGTTTCTTGGATTGCATAGTGAAATTAAGAACCGTGGTAGTTTCACCATATCTGTTAGTCTATCCAACTCTATGTTACAGTCTTTTTTTATTACAATGTTGAGACAAGTGTATAAAATTCTGTGTTTTTTGCAGATAATGCCAAAATTCAAAGGAAGGATTACGCCTAGAGGAAATTGGGATGAAAATAAAATGAAACAGGCTATAATATGTGTACTGGAAAAGAAGATGTCGGTAAGAGAAGCAGCTGAGAGATATGAAGTGCCGAGAAGTACCCTTCAGGATCGGATAAAAGCTGTCGGTAGTGGACAAGAAGCACAGTTCAAGCCAAAACTAGGGAGATATGAACATACCTTCTCAGAAAATCAATCACTGCAATTATATAACCATGTCAAAGACCTCGATAATCGCCTGATGCCGCTGACCAAAGTAGAGTTTTTGAAATTGGCTTTTCAATTTGCAGAACATTTAAAAATACCTCATAGGTTCAATAAAGAAAAGAAAATGGCCGGCAAAGACTTCTATTATAGCTTCATAAAGAAATACCCAGATATTGCTCTCAGAAGTCCAGAGTCAACCAGCATTGCAAGAGCCGTTGGGTTTAATAAACCACAAGTCGATCGGTTTTATGATCAGCTCCACCAACTACAAGATAAATACAAATTCCCTGGCTCCAGAATATACAATGCTGATGAAACGGGAGTCTCCACTGTACACAAGAATGAGAAGGTTATTTCTACTAAGGGAAAAAAGCAAGTTGGCAAGTTGACTTCTGGTGAAAGAGGACGAAACATTACATTGATGTTTGCTATGAGCGTGTGTGGCCACTTTATACCTCCTCTTTTTATTTTTCCGAGGAAAAGGATGGATAAAAATGGTCGTTTGATGATTGGAGCTCCACCAGATAGCATTGCTATTCCACACGAAAGTGGTTGGATGAATGGTGAGATATTTTTAATGTGGCTCCAGCATTTCAAACAGCACGTACATCCTTCGAAGGAGAACCCTGTCCTTCTGATTCTCGATGGACATGGAAGCCATAAAGAGTTGGCAGTGATAGAGTTTGCTCGAACTAATCACATCCATATGATTAGCACTCCACAACACACAAGGTGCAACCACTGGACAGGGTATTTTTCAAGCCGTTTAAGTCTGCATTTGGATCAGCAAGCGCAATGTGGATGAGACAAAATCCAGGGGCTAGGATCACTGATTATGACATCGCTGCTTTAGTCAATTCAGCTTTCGTTAAGGCAGCGAGACTAGAAATAGCACAGAATGGGTTCAAATGCACAGGGATTTATCCATTCAATAGGGAAATTTTCAGTGATTTGGATTTTTTGCCGTCATTGATGACTAATATTGAGCAGGAACCAGTATTTCAAGAGACAGTCGTGGGATCACAGTCGTCAACTAGTTGCAATCAGCAGAAATCCACATGCTGCAATCAACAGCCATCCTCTAGTTGTACCCAGCTGCCATCCACAAGCTGCAACCAGCAGCCATCTACTAGTTGCACCCAGCATCCATCCACTAGTAGTAACCAGCAACCATCTAACAGTCTCATATCACATCCATCAGCCAGTGGCAATACACAGCCATCAATTATGCCCACAACAACGTCGGAAATTACAGAACCAACTGCACCTTCTACTGTAAATGAATTGCTCAAACAGTTGTCCCCTCTCCCTGATGCATCCAAGAGACGTCTTGCAGCGCGTTCACGAAAAACACAAAAAAGTGAGATTCTGACATCTTCGCCCTTCAAAAATGCATTGGTAGAGAAGAAGGCTGCGACCAGCAAAACCAAGGCTGCCACCAATAACACAAAAACTACAACGAATAAAAAAAAGGCGGCGACTAATAATATGAAAACAAAGAAGAATATTCAAAGTTTGACTCAGCTAGAAAGAGACCATGATACAGAATGCATCATTTGTGGAGAAACGTTCGAGGAAGATTGGATCCAGTGTCATAGATGCAAAGACTGGGCGCACGAAGCGTGTGTGGATATTGATCCATCGCTGGCTTACTACTATTGTGACGTATGCAAGGCTAAAGAACGATTTGGTCATCAGTAATTCTATGTCCGGGGCTACCCTCCAAAAATTATTTTAACAAATATTGAAGACTGCTTTTGAGACTTGATTTAAGCTAAGATAATAAAACTATCAGTTTGTAACTTAATTAATATTATAAGATATATGTTCAGTTGAAGTTAAAGTTTAAAAATAAATGTTGATTTCCGTTGATTTTCAAGATATCATGAGTTTTATTTATGTGGCCGAGGCTACCCGACTCTCCCCTACTGTAGGATCTAAGTAATTAGCGGCGACTCCACTAATTACCTTAGTTCATTTCAAATCCAAACGTAGCCTAATCCTCCAGTGCAGTTACTTAATAAAAGACACCGCTATGATAAAGATAACAATTTAGGTTACGGAGGAGGCTTAAACCCCATCAAACTTATAGCAATGAGGTTACTCATTACCGCATTGATAATACTAGTTATACCTCGGTTATCGACTCTCGACTAGAAACAGATTGACAGCCTTAATTATTCAAGAGATTTTCTCTTGACCACACTCAACAGTGTAATATAACTTAAGGGTGAATCGAGAGCCCTCATTGAATATTGTTTAAAAATGGTCATCGCCTGAAGGTATTTATGTTGTGCTATCCTTTTGTTCCAGAAAGCATGGCCTGCTTCCACTATCCTTCTGAGGAACCTGAGTGCGGAGAGCACGAACCTCAAGGTCGTTCTCCAGGAGAAGATCCCCAAAGAACAGCAGAAGGTCAAAGAGTTCCGTAAGCAATTCGGAAACACCAAAGTCGGGGAGGTCACCGTTGACATGGTAAGGCGAGCGAAATTTATCAAATCTACCCCCTTTTTTATACATTTGGCAAGCAATGAAAATCGAAGACTTGCTGTTGCGGGTGCTGTTGAATAATTCACGTCACACACACACGCACACACACCCACACACAAGGCTTTCTAAACTAAGCTAAGGTATTTCTTTTATCATATCAGTAACCCAACGCAACTAAAATGATATAATTTATCTTCACTGGCACCTCCTACTAATTAGGTACAAACTGGAAAGACGACGCGCGGAAAACTACCGACTGACACACATATTTATGTTATGTAAAAGTCACCGAACACTACCATACGACCACGAGGCATATTTTTGTCATTTGTTCTAATGGTCTGTCGATATATACGATTTTATAGTCGGTGACGTAATTGTTACAAATTAGGTAGGTAGAGATTTGCGACGGCGCGTTGCCGCCTGCTTGGTATAATAGCAGGGACGTGGTCGGGGCCACGGGGGCAATGAACCAACTTTAATGGACCACGCCGCCATTCAAGTTCAGCCGGCAATCGTCTCAATTTAATTTCAATGTCTAGGTTATTTGTCACATGATAATGCCAGTTGCATAAGGGTATAATGTAAGGTTATGTTTCACAGATGTACAGCGGTATGCGCGGAATTAAAGGTCTCGTCTGGGAGACTTCCGTCTTAGATGCCGATGAGGGCATCAGGTTCCGCGGACTCTCCATCCCTGAATGTCAGGCTCAGCTACCTACTGCTGAGGGAGGAAAGGAGCCCATACCCGAGGGTCTGTTCTGGCTTCTCGTGACCGGAGATGTACCCACCAAGGCACAAGCCAACGCTCTATCCAAGGAATGGGCACACAGGTAAAGAAACTATATCCTATACCTATAGGTGCATAACAATATATACACATATAAAGTAGGTTACGTAACCTTACACGAGCGATAAACGCCTATAGGCAAGAATATAAAACTAGATAAGTAACAAATGGTAAATAACAAGTTCTTAAAATAGCCATGAAATATATAGCTGGCTACTAGAATATTATTATTACATAGATGTGAACAGCGGCATACAATCAGAGAATCGTGACGCGCTAATTACATGACAAGTTAAACTAGTATACCAAGTGCCGTCATACATACTCGTACTTTGTACTTACTCGAATCTGCTCGCTTACCTTAATACACCCATATTAAGCATAGAACAGAAATAGAAGATAGAACCCATAGTAACGTATCGACTGTACAGTGGTATGATAATATTTATATTAGATAGGTAATTCGAATCCGACGATGACTTTGTCAACACAACAGTTGAAATATTTCCTTTGATTTCTGCTCAACATTCATAGTCTTCTCATTTTGCGTCAATTTCTTTTTTACGGTTCCAGACCTCTAAGAATACAAGGAAACCTTATTCATTTCATTTCTCAGTGGTATTAATTTCAACTCGTATAGCTATCGAGTTGAAATTAATACCAAATACTTAAGTCTACGGCTCATTGAAGCTGTCAAAAAATCAAGCTTATATATATTTATATACAGGGTAATTTGTATATTCAAATATAAAGTCTATATTACATATTTTTAAGGCTACTGACGTTCACGAACTGTTAGCGGTTAAAAAATCACTAGTATTCCACATTAACACTCGAATCGCAAATTTTCGAAAATATTACACAAAAAAAAAACAAGGTATTTTATTTTAATTTGAATGGTACAAATGATACACACCAGTGTCAACTGCACAACTGACAAGGTTTGCACCATTATGCATACGGTACGACGCAACGGAAAAAAATTGACAACGTGATATTTGCACTTTTTCAGCAAAACCTTGGATGCCTACTTTTAGATGGACAAAGATCAGTAGTCACGTACACCGTGCCCTAATCCTAGGCCTAATTCGTTTTCTTTTTGTCCAGGGCTGAGCTCCCATCCCATGTGGTGACCATGCTAAACAACATGCCCAACAAACTGCACCCGATGTCTCAGTTCTCGGCGGCGATCACAGCTCTCAACTCCGAGTCACTGTTCGTGAAGGCGTACACAGAAGGAGTCCACAAGTCCAAGTACTGGGAGGTGAGTGAATTTTGCAGATAGACATACCGGAACACCTGTTTTAGCTATTGTTCCCGTACTTGGATAGCAAACTAAGTTCTATAGAGAACAGTTGCGTCAGGGATGTGTCGTTGTTACAGACTGCTTAGTTTTTTACCTCTCTCAGTCGTGTTCACGTTAATATTTTTCTACCGACTTCACAAAAAAGGAGGAGGTACTCGTAAGTCGAATGTATTTTTTTATGTGTTACCTCATAACTTTTTCCACATGAACCGATTTTGTTGTTTTTTGTTTGAAAGATGTCGCTTTTCAATTGGTCCCATCTAAATTTGATCGAGATCTGATCAGTAGTCCTTTAAATATCGTCAATAATGCGTGTTTAGTACATCTAATCAGATCAAAGTTCCGAAGATAAAGCGGTAAAGTCGGTATTTTTTAAGCTTTGCTTGCGTCCAATTATTTAAATCTCTGATTGGCTAGTGTTTGACAACTATATCATGTATCCCCTGTGAGTGTAGTGGTAAATGGTTGGCTAGCAGACTACCTAGAACTTAATGCCTAGTTGTCAAGGATTGCTGCCTATATCTATCAATAATAATAATATAATCTTCAATTTCAATTAAATAATATAATTTATTACAAATATAATTTCAATTAAGTAATAATATAATAAAATAATCTTCGCGCCCGTAGATTACGTTAGAGTTAGAAGACGTTGCATTCGCAATTTTTATATAACGCGAACCCTACCAAGCCATCGAACATATAAAACAATGATCGATGTATAGGTTCGATTCCCGGTGGAAACACAAATTTTCTCTCACAGGTAAATTTGTGTTTCCAGTTTAACTTGTGATGTGATTGTTTCTGGCACCCACGATGCTAATCATCGAACTTTGTGTGAGCTGTGAGTGTGAAAGCGTACATATTTTATATGCCCTGTCGGTGTAGTGTAGTCATGCTTCTAAACAGCACGTATATTCCGCAGTACGTGTACGAAGATGCGATGAATTTGATCGCCAAGCTGCCCGTGGTGGCCGCGACCATCTACCGCAACTCCTTCCGCGACGGGAAGGGAATCGGCGCCATCGACGAGTCCAAGGACTGGTCCGCCAACTATGCCTCCATGCTCGGATTTGATGACCCCACATTCACCGAGCTCATGAGACTGTACCTCACCATTCACAGGTAAACATCACTACTACCTTACTCACATACTACCTTTTAACTTGTTTGTTTGTTACTCAAAATAACTGGATTGCTTTTGAAAGTCAGGGATATCTGACGCATTATATTACATTGTCTTTCTTCTCGTCTTTATAACTAGTATAAAAACTACCGAGCGATAGCAATCCAATTCTTAACGGACTAACTTTACTACTATTCTTTACGAATTACCGAGTTTCATTATACATGCGTGCTTATTGACATGTATGTATGCTACCTCGGTTTATTGAACTACATTACAGTATGATATTCAAAGACAGTTTTTGAGTCTACAAAACAGCAGAGTGACGTGAACAAATATAAGTTTGAACTCAAAATGTCGAAAAAACTGATTACTCTATTTAATCATTTTTAACATTATAGTGTTCGTATGGAAACGGTATTTATTATCTAGAAGGTTTCTAGTCAAGAGTGAATAGGTATCTTCTAGGTAAGAATACTAAATTTTCGGCCGCATTATCACTTTCCATCAAGTGAGATAATGGTCAAATGCTTTCTTATCAAGGATTAAAAAGGTACTAATCATGCAGTACTTTTTAGTCTCTTCTTAGGTGGTCAAGACTTTGGAGGGGCGCGATGAGAGCCCTTCTGTTTCCAATTATCTGACCCCACTTTATTCTGTTTTATAAATTGCATGCATTTACTTGAGTTTAACCATTTAATAACATCCAACAGTTATCACTCATCATAACTTTCTTGATGGTGTGACTGACCTTTCGATTTATTTAATTGATTATATGGACTATCAATTTTGAGTGCCCTTACTTCTTTTTATTAAGTCAATAGGGAATATGCATATAATTTGTGTATTTATTTGGTTGTTTTCATTATTACATTGCCGTTAGGAAAAAAATATTAGTCTAAACACATATCAACATAAATATTTGAAAATAGAATCCGGTTGGGGCAATTCTAAATGCGGCATGAATGTTGGAAGATAAAAACATTATGTTATTGGTGTAATTCTGCATCTATCTGACCTATATTTAAATTTCATGCATGATCCCTATTGGCCAAACTGTATATAATTATTCTTGCTTAATGTTTGGCAAGTAAAGCTTTCTTGAATGCGTTTTTATATACATTACAATAACTCGCTAATTGCATGTTACCAATTACTGCCAAGCGAAATATAATTTAAATTTGCTAATGCATTGCAAATTGCGATTGTTTCTATTTTATAAATACCTATATATTTGGAGAAATATACTTATACACCTCACTCTCCTCTAACAGTTTGAAAAAATATCTAGATCAGAAGTACTACATCTTCGGTTGCATTATTTTCTATCAGATGAGATAATGGTCACTAATGCATGCCTATTCAGCATACAAAAATGATTACGAAACTGGACGAACAGCAGGTCATAATAGTGATCATTGGTGAATAGACACAAGAGCGATCTAAGGCATACTAAGTAAACAGTACAGCTTATAGGTTCACATGGTGCACCCAAGAAACAGCACATAAATGAATTTTGCCACTAGAAACACGAAATAAGGCGTCGTTCAAAATTAGGCGTTTTGCCATAGACTTGAATTTGAGATCAAGGCAGGGCAAGGCGACCAAACAAATAATAAATATAATATTGGATTTTAGAATCATTAGATAAAAATATCTCATTGGATTTGTAAAAGTGTGTTACTTATTATCTCGCGGTCGCTTAAATCTTTGAAAGGCTAGCGTTTGACCACTATTCTACTAGTGTTAAACTGGCAATGCTCCTGTTGCGAGAAGGAATCACTAGCGTGCATTCTTATTGCACTGAGGAGTCAGGGTTTCCCCGACTGTCTGGATGTTTGACATTGTCTAACGACCAATATCCTTGGACGGGTTAACGTACTCTCCGAGGCTAGGTGACTTGAAAGTTGACTTCGGTTCATCCAACTTATCCTCTTTAGCATGTGCACTTCCACTTAAACTATACGCGATACACAGAGGATAACTGAACATGATGTTTCATCGTCTACGTGCCTACATATTTGTATGATGAATGATCCAAGTACTGTTCGTCTTTGCTATGCGTTACCTTAGGTTAACCTTAAAACAAATATATCCGAGAAGTGCAAATATGATTCACGCACCGAGGGTTCCCTACAAACTTGTATGTTGATCGTTATATATAGGAAATGAAGTCAAATTCTTGGCAGTTGTGTGCATTTTGTGAACATTTCTTCCATCAGCGATCATTAAATGAATTCGGGGTGCTGTAAATGTGAAAGCGTGTATGTTTTTTATCTCCGTGGATATTTGGTGAAATGGAATAGGGCCTGAGCCTAACCAGCTAGTGAGAAGAGACAAAGATGCTCGAGAAGTACTCTTACTTTCATGACATGTGACTTGAAGTCATCAATTCTATCGATTTGCAGTTAATAAGAGAAATGTTTAACGCGTTAATATATGTATCTAACGTGTTTTGTTTGGTAGAAATGCTTGCTTTTGCTATGCGAATCCATTTTTCTTGTTTGTTTTATCCGTTTGTATGCAACCTTACAAGTACACTGCATGTGTTATGTTGCTAGTGACTGAAGCGTTACTTTGCTTGTAAATGTCTATTCATTACTAATTCGGAAAACATAAAAACAAAATAAATTGTTAAGATGTAAATTAAAGATTCGACAAATTCGAAAAATACTGCATGTTGTATACCTGCATTGGATCTGTACAAAATACTGTGTAGTAATTTAGTACATATGGAGTAAAATGTATGAATGCAATACTAAGGCTTATTATTATTAATACACGTTAGTATTGTAAACCCCTCAGCCTGTATATGACAAAAAACTGCAATAATTTGTGTTGGAAGTCGGTTTGAAAGAGAGTCCTATACAGTTTATATACGTTCGCTGGTAAGAATGAGCTCGTTTCGACGGGCGTTCACCAGTGGACGACTTTTAAATCAAAAATAAGCATGGAAAATGTAGCTCAGAACGAGATTCAAACTTCTTTGGATTACTGTCCCAAAACCCAAACCACCAGACCTTTCGAGACTACACTCCTTTTATTTACTATTACGGGAATACAATATCTAGTATTGCAGGACGCTTTACTGATAATATATCTATGTTTATTACGAAGTGTATTACCGGTCCAGTGTTGGTAGAGTTTGACGTGTTCGCGCCACTTAGTATATGTTTGTACCTTTTATGTACGTTGTGTTTACCTACCATATGCGGGTAACGAGCTCACGACGTATTTTACCTAGCGTTTAGTTTTGAAAACAAAGTTAGTTACGTAATCACAGTAGTTTTGAGGTGTGAACAAACTCATATTGGATGGTCATTCGAGCGTGACCGTGACAATATGTATTCTAAATTGTATTCCTTATTAAATAACTTGTTACACAGTTGCCAGGTTGATTTTACGGTTGATTTGAATTGTCGTTGGAATTAATTCCATATTCATGAACCGTTCTTTGTGCTCCTCTACCGGCTGAGCTTAATATAATGAGCTGGAAAATATTGCAGGGTTTCGTTTTATCGTTTCGTTAAACTTCTTCATCACGATGTTACCTTCATCCATATTTCGAACCCACGGCCATGGTGTGATTTAAAACTGCTACCGCCCGATTGAAAACTGCTTTTAATACCACTGACCAATCATTATATTCTGGCATTAGCTACAGCTATCTTTTATCTCATTCCCTCATGGGAACGATTCCATCATCAAAATATTGAATATGGGCGAGCAAAGGTTATCACAATAGTATGTAAAATCTGATTTAATAGTCAACGCGCACAATGTCGCTATAACGATTTTACCAATTCGTATGTTTTTTAATAAGTTATTCATATCAACGCAGATCGTTTTAAAGACAATCAGCTTTTATAATGCGATATCAGTGAAAAATTTTATGCTATATTAACTGTATAAAATCCATATGATTCAGCTGATTACTAATACTCGTATAGATACGAACATTGAACACAAAATCGCGTAGTTTGACTTGCTTCATGCTTCCATGATTTTTCAGACCGCTGAAGGCATCCGGCATATAAAAGTGATTTCAATGTTAACTGAACACTTAAGTTCAACGTTGTATCATTAAACATGTTGAATCCCACGCATTATTATTGGAATAGCATTGTTCTTGAATCGCATGTGTGTCGGTACGGCGGCGTGATCAGCTTAGGCTGTTTATAAAGTACGAGATAGTACGAAGTGAAGGGAAAAACTGTTAAACTAAGATGGCTATTTGTTAATAAATTTGGAATGTTTTGACCGTCCCGTAAAACAAATCAATGCTTAAGGATTTGTTGTGTTATGTGAATATCACGGATATAATGTATTTGTTACAAAGTATAACAGAAAAGAGGAAGCAGTATAACGCATCACTTATGTAAAATCTGTAAATGAAACAATACTGGAGAGTTCGTGAACATAATAATCAATTAAACGATTTAGTTTTAGTCGATATTTAACAGCGAACCCATATGAATAAATATATATTATTGCTATCGATATTCTATCTAGTTTTCATGCTAAATACGCCAAGTCCTTAGTGAATCCTTACTACTGATCAATTACAGTACATAGTGTAATATTAATTACAATTTCTCCAGTTTTAACAATGTAATGTAGAACGCAACATCGTACAAATATGTACTGCAACGTTCCTCTATGGAATGACACTTTGCCAACACGACGAACATTTACCCACTGCCTGCTTATTCTCAAATATCTACATTCATCTTAGCATTACATTACCTCAATTTAGCACGATTAACCATTATGATATTCACAATAGGATTAATATCATAAGTATAACTGACGTCTGGCTTCACAATTACTTTATTGAATCAAAGCCAATGTAAATCCAGACATAATTCGACTCTTATACAATTTTAGTATTGAATTACATCAATTTAGCACGTTTATCCATTGTGATACACACAATAAGGACATGAAGTGGAATCATAAGTACAGTATAAGTATCACCGTTCCGTCACTGGGGTTCTCAATCACTTAACAGAGTCAAAGCTTTTGTAAATCAAGGCTAAAGTTGACTCCAATGACACTAAGTATTAAATTACCGTAATTTAGCACGTTTATCCATTGTGATAGTCACAATGAGGACAAAACCAGCATAAGTATCTCCGTCGGCGGGGATCTCAATCACTTAACAGTCAAAGCTGTCATAAATCCAGACTCAAGTCGACTTCGATGACACTGGGTATTAAATTACCTCAATTTAGCACTTTAAGTTATTGTGATGTGGTACAATAGGGCCAGTTGCTCCTGTACGGAGTGATATCTGAAGTATTACGATTCACAGTCTCTTCGATTCTCAATTCTAAATCCAAATATAACAATAATATGGCGTATATTTTTTGGACTGTCTAATTAGAACAACTGGTTTCTAAGATATAGGCAATTAAACTCAAATTAAATGCATCGAGACATAACATAATCCTCAATAATTTACAAAGCTTATAGATAACTTGACTCAAGTTGACTCATATCATGGTGCGAATTCAATGCAGTTCTAAGGTCATCGTCTGAGTGACCAAGAAGTATACGTCATGATCAAATATATTTTCAATCGACTTTAAAAAAGGAGTTTCTTAATTCTACAGTAAGTTTTTTTTTATAGAACTTATTTTCAACCGACTTCAAAAAAGGAGGTTCTTAATTCTACTGTATGTTTTTTGTATGTATGTTACGCGATATCTCCGCCAATTATGAATAGATATTGTTGTTGTTTTTTTGTTTAGTAGAGTACACTTTAGAGGCGGTCCCATATAAATTTTAACGAAATCGGTCAAGTCATAACCGAAATATAAGCGATGAAGTCGGTTCTTTTAAGCTTTGCTTGCGTTTAACAGTAAGCAAGAAATGGTAATAGAAAATAGGTTATACTATGCTTTACTGTGGGGCTTCGCTTGCGTACACACTGATAAAAATATCTGCTATGTCACTATATGACAAAATCATGTAGGTACGTTACGTAGCTGCTCAGTTAAACAAAGACAAATCTACAAAAATACTTCGCATTAATAAATGACATGGAATACTTTGCGCGTAATCGAGGTTGAAACACTATTATATTATAATTATCTACGAGTATACTACTGGTTGATTGGATATAGTCAATATTAGTTTAGATTGTTTACATTACATATTATTATTCTAACGCTTGGCGACATTTAAAAACAATTAGGCTGGATCATTATTTAATCCATGTGTGAGAACAAACGTGCGGATGTGTGTGGATACTTCTGCAGTTCCTTACAATAGATGTGGTAGCTCTTGGAAGGATTTTAGCTATATGCGTTACCTTGTCGATGACAATGTACTAGGGTGATTGCGTTGTAGGTTTAACCATTGAATTTTCTCATCACTACCCTTTGAAAACTGGGTCTTGGGAATACAAGAGATGTTGATGGCTCTCTCAGTAGCTCTGTTTCAGAGATATTAATATCCACTGCTCGATCCAACTAAACTTAACGTAAAACTATCTTGAAGCCAAGATCATTGTCATTTGGCAGTTAGAAACGTGCAATATTGACATCTTCGGTATTGTTTTTACCTTGCCGTCTGAATATTTATTCAGATGGCAAGGTACAAACAATACCGACGGTGTACCCTAACGGGGACGGAGAATTTGGCAAGATTTTTTTCTTAGCTATAAGGTAATTGATCATGTCTAATTGTATTTATTCCTTGGTTACAGTGACCACGAGGGCGGCAACGTGTCCGCACACACCACTCACTTGGTGGGATCTGCGCTCAGTGACCCCTACCTGTCGTATGCCGCCGGTCTCAACGGTCTCGCGGGACCTCTGCACGGTCTCGCCAACCAGGAGGTAAACTACTCTATCAACATGTTCTATTTCTATTTAACAATACATTAGTTATTTACGCAACTGAAGTAAGGGATATTAATTCAGGACTGTTTTCATATTTATTTATATGTAGCTCATACACAACTTATTTACGCCCATGATGTGAATTCTATATAATGCGCTCAGAATTCGTAGTCTGTCTCATGGATTACGTGAATGATAACGGATATTGCCATTAAAACTAACACAAAAACTTATTACTTACTTTTTATCTCTTACGTGTTTTTTTTCTTTTGCCATATTTTTTTTACCTGCTTAACTGATATACCAATGAGGTTTTTGCTATTGCTAAGTGTATCCATTAGGTATACAGTCTCTTTTAGATTTCCAACATATTATGTGAACTGCAATCATTACTCTCTTACTAGGACCCTAAAGTTGTAGCTATTCATTGATCTATAGTTGTAGTATAAACGTGTGATACGTCATTACTTTAGACATCCGTTTTATTAGTCGAGCAGCATCGTGACCTCTAATTCCAGCTGTAGGCCGATTACCTTGCTTGTCTTGAAGGTCAGATAAAAACAACGCGTTAGTAAAATACTCATTTGAAGGAAGGAAAAAACAGTGTTATTTAGAAATAACAACACATTAAAACTGCCATTAGGTATCTTACGTAGGTCCGACATTCTTATGCGAGTTACCTGATCTTTAATTCACTGCATAAACATTTGTTTTTGTTCAGAAATGATTCCAATAAAGGTTGTAAATTCTTAAACAATTGAGTTGCTAAGAACGGTTGTATTTTATACTAACGTTACTACAATAACGCCGAATTTACTGAATTGTCTGAAAATTTTGATGTAAGTAGATAGTGAACTGAAATATCACAAAGCTACATTTTATACATGAGAAGCCGCGGGAATCTGTTTATTTTAAATAAGTCAGCAAGTTTTCATAGGTTCCGTATAAAAAACCTTTGTATATATTGTCTGTCAAGGAAGTTTATAAAGGAACTAACAGAAATAACTTCGTATCTTAACTTTCTAGACAGAAACTGTACTACATACTTGAGTTCAGTGCACGAGACACAATGCAGAAAATGAATGTGGTGGTTATCTAAAAATAGGTATTTATGTAAAACATTACGTCCGTTGCTGTTGGATGGTGGCCAAGTGGCGGCGCATTCAGCGATGGCTGTAACCTGTACAAACTATATATAAAAGAACATTTTTCGCGTGGTGAATCTGTTTTGGCACGCGTTCAAACTGAATGCCAATGAAGTCAGTAGATACTATTACCCGCACTCATTTGTCTACAAGTATATATTACTACTCAGTTGTATATAAGTACAGCGGATTATGTAAACTTTAATTTCTTTGAGATTTTATTACCTTGTGAATAAAATTGTGACTAAAACACAAACGTTTGCCGAAAAAGAACAGAAACTAGATAGCAATTGTCCTAACAGTGGATTGACACATACTTGTAAATTATAACCAGATGCAAGTACAATAGCGGATAGTTTATTCGCGTTGCTACGGGAACCACATCCTGAATAATTAGGTACAGAACACATAATGGGTCGTATCAGCCACGCGACGCTGGTTTATGGTTGATGTTCCATGGGCGCGCTCTGAGAGTTTTGCTTCCCCCTTTATTATAAGTACTGCTAAGGAGTGGAACTCTTTGCCTGAGTCTGTATTATTCCCGATAAATACAATCTAAGAGTCTTTAACTCGAGTAAACAGGTATCATCTTTTAGGCAATCGTGCAACATCTGGGTAGATCATGGTCAAACGTTTGCCTATATGCAAATTGAAATATAGCTCAAGAGCAAACATTTACCGTGGTAATTTATTATCAATTAGATATGATACAACTGATTCAGTCGTTTGTTTATTTCATACAGCTTGTATTCACTATCCATACAGAGAGATGTTTACAAATTATCAATGACATACTGACATTTAGATACACAGTATCTGATATGCATGATTTATAATCCAACTAGAAAGGTTTTCCATTGCAGGCAACTGTTAATAATCTAGATAAATAGCTGTTATGCAGTTACTATTATCAGTTGCTAAGCTTTTAACTTATCACAATGTTAACAATTTGCTGATGTTTTAAAACACGGAATATAAGAGAATGCAGATTAAGGGGGATTAGTTGGTGAGATAGTTGATCGAGATAGCATTTTATGGTTTTTAAAGCGAGTAATATAATGTATTCAAGCGTGTAATATATCAAGAAAGTCACGTTGGCAAAACAAAGTTCAAATTTTATATTTTCAATCTTTTAGCAGCAGTAGTTAAGAATGAAACTACTGGCAACTATAGCAATAGGTTCATTATGCCAGAAACTAATCACAGCATTTTATGAAGCATATTACTTTGCATTTCTGACATCAATTAGTAAATAGAATAAGGGTAGATATTTAACATTAATTCACTGTACTTATTTCATTGTTAAGTATATCAGACCGAGAGAGACGTTTAAGATCATTCTCGTGCTTTGTTACTTATAGAACCAGAAACCAACTCCAGTTAACTCTTAGTACCCTTTTCCCTGTCGCAAAAACATTAAATTTTCAGTAGCTGTGATTGATCGTACCGTAACTACACCATCTATTTGTAACTCGCATAGGCCCAATACAAGCATACGTTTTACGTCATCCTCTGCGCCTTGTAAGTCATAATATTAATATATATTTCCATGTAGCTAGCAGGCAAATCCCTGGTTGATTCACTTTATTAATCACTTAAGTTATTGATTCATACACTTATTTATTTATTGTGTTCTGAATTCGGTTGTTGCATGAGATATGATTGTTATTCATTGTCTTGGATTAGGGTTATAAAGATAATAATAATAACAACTAATGTTACCATTCGTCTGTTGTCTCTTTGTTTTACAAAACAAGTCTTTGTTTTTGTAGGTTTCCCAGTACTATGGCCAGTAATTAGAATTACACTGCGCCCTTTCATCCTAAACCAGTCCTGTTTGCGTAGCACTGCTATTCGGCTTTTCGAGTGGACTCGCAAGAACTTCGACCACCTTGAATTTTGACGGACAATGTCAGTCAACATTAACGTTTGTTACAGGTACTTGTATGGCTAGAGAAGCTGCGCAAGCAAGTCGGCGACAACTTTACTGAGGATCAACTGAAGGAGTTCATCTGGAAGACCCTCAAGTCAGGACAGGTCGTGCCCGGATATGGACACGCTGTGCTCAGGAAAACTGATCCCAGGTAGGCAAATCGTTATCATACTCAGCCTGCTTCAGTACATTGTTGAACATAGACCTCCTGCACGATGTTCGGCTATTCTTTTCCAGTCAGTACCTACGAGCTGTCCTAAGTGTATCGTCGTCCACCTAGGCACATGGCGTCATTTGCTAGGGTTACGGATTTGCTGTCTCCGCTCCAGAACTCGTATATTCCACATATTGTCAGTTATGCGGGATATATAACAAGATACCGATTGATTATATATAAAAGAAATAATGTGGTTTTCATTATTTTTTGATTTATGTAATAGCGTAATTGTGATATAAATGTATCTAGAGAATCTTCTCTAATTAAGAGCTATATAAAAGGAAGCTTATCAAGGTGATTTATAATTTTTCAGATACGCCTGCCAGCGCGAATTCGCCCTTAAGCACTTGCCCAACGACCCTCTGTTCAAGTTGGTTGCCGCCGTATACAAGGTGGTCCCGCCTATCCTCAACGAGCTCGGCAAGGTCAAGAACCCCTGGCCCAATGTAGACGCTCACTCCGGTGTCCTATTACAGGTAATGTGACTGCTCCTTACACGAGCCTGATAAGCGCACGGTTAGGATAGGCCTCTTCAAGTCAAGAGTGAATAGGTATCTTCAAGGCAAGCATGCTACATCTTCGGCCGCATCATCAGGTAAGATTGTGGTCAAATGCTTGCCTATCGAGCATAAAAAAAGACTTCTCTACAACATTTTTAGAAAACGTTTAAAATTAAAAGAAAACCGAGCAGATACTGTTTATTTTGCCAGTAGCCCAGTAACAAAAATTACGATACAAATGACACAAATTAGCTACCGAAACACCGTTTAGTATCTATATATCCATTATTGATATATAGATAAATTAATGTTTGGAAAGAGTATAATTTTCTTTCTTTTGCCATCTGATGAAGATTTGACCAGTAGTTTTGGAGTTATCCTCTATAATGCGTTTTGCATTCATTTGATCTGATCGATGGTTCCGAAGATAAGGCGGTGAAGTCGGATAAATTAAGCTTAGCTTGCGTTTAAATAGTTCTAAATTATATGTGTTTTTCGACAAAATATTTTTTTTATTATAATTTGATGTATGTAAGTGTACAGGCAGGCTTGTAGTTGACTGTACGTTTCCATTTGTCGGACAGTATTACGGACTGAAGGAGATGAGCTACTACACCGTGATGTTCGGAGTGTCCCGCGGGCTGGGAGTGCTCGCACAGATGATCTGGTCCCGCGCACTCGGACTGCCCATCGAGCGGCCCAAGTCTCTCAGCACTGAACTTCTCATTAGACAATACGGCAAGTAAACTGTCGAGGCAGACGATCTCACGATAACTATCAGTCGCTTAGACCACACGACACCGGAGTCAATTGCAAACCTCACCCACTAAAATCATTCATTAATTTATTAATCTATTTAAGCGTTAGGTTGATTTTGTCTTCATCATTTTTATTATTGTTATTTTATGTAACACATTCGAGTACTTATTTCTGTGGTCGAAAATCACTATATTATTGTATATTATTATATTGTATTGTGATCATGTATATTGTTTTGGATATTAATTTTATTTGTATTGTTTTATAATTGACTGTACGGTGATGTGGTTAGACTGCAGTAGTCGCATAGTTGCTGTTTATGAGATACATAACAAATCGATCGCGTTCAGAACAATAATATTGTGGTAGGGAATAACGTAGAACCTACATTTAGACAGTAGGTATGCTATGTATACTTTTGTCGTAGTCCAACATTTATGGAAACCTTGTATTTAACAATACTATAGACGTAAAAACCATTTGCAGCTATTCAGTATTTTTTAATATTGTACTCAGCTTCAAGTAGGTGAGTTGTGTTCTCCTTTAGATTACTAAGTACTATGCGTGATCAGTTTCTGCACAACTGAGAGTTATACTTCGCTAAACTTTCCTTTACAGCTCATTATTTATTTGTAAATCAATGTATTAGCTGTACTGTAATTTAAATGCAAGTTACCAAAGCGTTAAGATGAGATGCGTAAACAGTTTTAGCACGTGTGTGACGGGGCGCTCTGCATTTCACATAGAGAGTGTTTCTATTGTAATGTTGCTTGCTCAGATGTATTTAATGTAATCGAATCATTTATTTATTTCACAATGTTATCGTTAGTCATTTAACGGTAGAATGTAATGCAGGCCATGGTTTGAATTGGTATCATGACGCTTATGGAACTCCACAAGTGATTCAATGACTTGACAATATTAAAAATAAAATGGTATGGTGTAGTAAATGTATGTTTTAATTCTGACCCTCGAACTACCATCGGTCTTTACGCCCTTCCCGACTTTCCCTTCATGTCCTCTCCTCCCATAATTAAGTTTATATGAATCTGCTCGAATAGCTTGTCAAACAGTCTAGAAAAGGTAATATTTTTTGGGCTGGCAAGTATAGCAATTAAATACGAATATATAGCAGTAAACAAACTTGTGGAGGTTGATGCGAAATATTGCAATATTTCAATGAGTACTATATCTACCTGGGCCACCTAGTGCCCTTCAAAAACAGGCAAGATTGAGAAATCCATCGCCTCATCGAAACTGCCTGGAATAGGTACTGGTGCGTGAAGCAGCTAATGAAGGACCTCTTTCACTATAGCGCATATCATCGACATGTGTATACTGCCTATCCTCACCTACGGTGCTCAAACCTGGTCACTGACTGATGCTTAATAATCTAGACTCAATGTTTGCCAAAGAGCTATGAAGCGTAGTGTGTTAGGCATCAAGATTGATCCAGTTTCTAACATAACCATACGCGAGTATTGAAGACGTAGCAAAGACGACTGCTTCTCTTTAATGGAATTAAGTGCGTCAAGTAAACCGAATGCACTCGGAGAGATCGGCTAAAATTTTCACGCTATGGGTACCTAAAAAAAGGTACACGTCGTCCGGGGTACACCCAAAAAGAGAGGCGTGACGATTTAATTGCGTTACAGAAATATTGTTTGGGAAAAGGCAAAAAAGAGGTGTGTGAAAAAAAAGGGGGACTTTTCTCCAGCTGTGGGAAAGTACAGGTACAAAAGAGTTTATATACAATTTGTATACAATACAAACTCTTTTATACAATAACAAATTTAAAAAAACGAATAAAACTTGCCATATTTGTATATTATACCACATCAAGTTAGAAATCACCGGAAATATATTGATTTCTACACTTTCTTGACTATACTGATTCCATGATGACTATGACAACTAAGTGGTAGTGGAGGCCGGCTTGCCAATCGGACAGTCGGTGTTTCAAACTTTGACTAAGCTTCTTCCGAGTAAAATATTGATTTCAGTAGTTAGTGTAGTTAAAAATTGTAGGTAGGTATAGTCATAGTTACCATTAGAAGAGTTATATGAGTGAAACGGCGCGCGAGTGATATCTATAACGGCTAACTCCGCTTCGTATTCTTCGATGTTTTTTTACTACATAACCATACATTACACTATCCAAAAACTACTCGAGCAATGCCGAATATCTAAATAACTCTCGGCTAATATTTTTTAGGATAGTTACTTATACCCGTTCGTTGCAAACGTAACCATCCGGGATTTGGAAAATGCATACATAAACCTCCGCACAATCACATTATACAACAAGCCTTCTAAAAGTTTAACAACAATAGCGTTTAGTCCTATGACTGATCGCTGTTAGGTGTGTAGGTCTATACCTAAACTTAGAAGCAGTAGATGCATTGCTAAAATCCGCTGAGGTGAGGTACTGACCGATACAATGAGAATAAAAGATAAGTACCAACATTCTTTTAACAAAGTAGAGTGGGCAGAGTGACCTATCATAAAAATTGGACACAATTCGGAATAATATGAATAAAAGTTTTTAATTATCGCCGAATTATCGTTAAACGTACCTACTTGTTATACGACTTGACGACTATTTATCTATACGTCGAACGCTGTTAGAGCAAGTTCCGGCTGTGAGAACTGTATCCCTTAGATGATTTTCTATTTTAGGGAAACAAAAGAAGTCGCAAGATGGCAAATCAATGGTAGGAGGTGGCCCAAAAGTTTAAGCCGTTTTGTGCTCTGATTGCGCGTACGCGTTGTCATACTGAAGCAGTAGCCCGCGGAGCCCCGTGTTTGGTCGCGTGTTGCTCACAACGTGAACACTTGTGGTAAGCATTAGATAGTTTAACTTTTGGCATTGAAAAAGCAATGAAAAATAACTGCAATCAAACTTTCACATGTCTCGGTCTTAGCTTACCTACCCTATTCTAACGTCCCTTAAGCGTCCGTCCCCAGTAGTACAATTATCAGTTCAATTTATTGTACACTTGAGACTTCTTTGTCTCATTAGTTCAATTAATGGCGGTTGATTAGGATAGTTACTTATACCCGTTCGCTGCTAACCTAACCATCCGGGGTTTGGAAAATGGTAGCCACCTCCGCATAATCACATTATACAACAAGCCTTCTAATAGTTTAACAACAATAGCGATCAGTCCTATGATTGATCGCTGTTAGGTGTGTAGGTCTATACCTGAGCTTAGAAGCAGTAGGTACTTTATTGCTAAAATACGCTGAGGTGAGGTACTGACCGATACAAAGAGAATAAAAGATAATTACCAACATTATTTTAACTGGCTACTAAGTAGAGTGGGCAGAGACAGTTTGTTCCTAGAAGTTCAATTACCATTTCAATTTATTTTAATGTTATTTTTTAGCTTATTACTTCAACTAAATAATATTTTGAGCTCTTCGGTCATAAAATTGCTTGGCGATTTAGTTTACTCACAGCCTACGTAATTGTCGCCTTTATTTTACAATGGACTGAAAAAGCATATTACACTTATTCAGTTTATTACTTTTACAGTTAATAAAATCCCAAGTTAATAACTATTCGTGCTTTAAAAGAAATGGAATCAGTAACAATAAAATGTTTCTATCACTGTAGAAATAGACTGTGTCGAAAAGCAAAGGCGTTAAGGCCTGATAAAAAGTAAGCAGCATTGAAGAATTATATAAGTATTTAGGCAGCGTTGTGGCTTTGGGCAACAAAGCGATATAGAATGTGGTTGGCAATATGAACAGGCGGAAATGTCTGATGAAGCTGCAATGCTAAAATTTATAACTTATTTAAAAAAAAATGGATGACGCTAGACTTGATGAAAATTTGGTGTGTGTTTGGCGACCGCCACCAAACCACGAATGCGGTCGAAGGCTGGAATTATGAAATAAACTAGCTTTTGCCCGCGGCTTCGCTCGCGTTAAGAAGTACAACAAACTTTCATCCCCTATTTTATCCCCTTGGGGGTAGAATTAATCAAAATCCTTTCTTAGCGGATGCCTACGTCATAACATCTACCTGCATGCCAAATTTCAGCCCGATTCGTCCAGTGGTTTGGGCTGTGCGTTGATAGATCACTATGTCAGTCAGTCAGTCACCTTTGAGTTATATATATTTATATATATAGATAGACTAGTGAGGATAAATCCAACTATGCTTCAAAGCCTGCATATATTAAAAGAAGATGCTACTTAGAGTTATGTTTGGACAAATCAGGTTGATACATTCAAAAATCATAATATATTGTCAAAGAGAAGGAAACTTGAAATCGAATATGACGGTTTTATATAGGGGCTACTTTTTGAGAAGGTAGCATTGTTCATCAAATGCTAAGCTCTTATTTAATATGTTTTTGTCTAGTAATTATTTAATAAAATAATAATAAAATTATGTACTGATACGACAAAAAACTAGTAAACACTTGGTTGTAAATTATTTATTAACTTAATAAAGTTGATTTTCTTTACATAGTAAGTAGCTTATTAATTTATTTATTACAGTGTCTTAGGAATTACCTTGAAAAAATTGAACTGATAATAATTGTAATACTGGGAACGGAGACCCCTTGAGAAGTGGAAATGTAAATGAGAAGGAGGCTGGTACCGATTAACAAATTTATTAGGTAATCAGCCAAACCAACTAGCCCCAAAGGTGCAAAAACAGTGGTGTTCGGGCCTTTAGTTATTCCTGTTATTCCTATTATTCCTCTGGACTTCTGTACTGCCCTGGATCTTACCATTGCTAAGACAAGGGTGCCAATTAGTCGCTAGGACTCCACGAGGAAGAGCTGGATTTTCAACCCGGAGTTTAACTTGCATAGCTGCACTTTTCTAGGCGAAACAGCCAAACTATCATGTTAGCGCCATAGTAGAAATATATCAGTAGATAACTCGAGGCCCGTAGGAGATTCAAACGCCTACTCTAGCCGAATACGCAGGGTTGTCACTATCTCAGACTTTTAAAGGTACCTATATGTAAAATGTATATTATAACAAACCAACAAGTAGGTACAATAAAATAGTATAAAATGTGGTGGTAAAATAGATACGATTTAATTTGCATGAAAGCTGTAATTCAGCATAAATATACAAATATTAGCCACGGCGATAGAGTCAAAACAAAATCTTGAAAAAAAAATTTTTTTGGATATGTCAAAAGAACTCACGATAATCCTACTAATATTATAAATCCGAAAGTTTGTGTATAAGTGTGTGTGTTAGTGTTTAAGTGTGTAATTATGTTTGTTCCCTCTTCACGCTTTAACGGCTGAACGGATTTGGATGAAATTCGGAATGTACATGGGTGGATCAACAATTTTTTGTAAAGATGCGTCCTGCATTGTTTAGTGATTATGAAAACTACTGTTTATGGATTGGACTAAATTTTTCGATACGGTCATAGAGTAAGATCATTTAAGATAACAGTTGTTAATTCATTTTATTAAAATTATAAATCAATTAAAGAAAAAAAAAGCGTGACTCAGGAGAAAAGAAATGGCTCTCATACTAAATCTTGGCGTCCCTAAGGCATACGCGGTTTTATTCAACGATGATGCTAAAAATTATTCCTTAGCGCGCTTAGATCTTTAGCGTGAATAGTGTCCTATAATATATCTTCTTTCTAAAATCACGTTTTGTTCGTCCAAAAATTAAACATTACGAGTAAAATTCCCAATTTACATAGTTGTCCCTACTGCAGCAATAGAATACACGTCGGCTGGGTCACGAGTTGAAAAGTTTCACTGATTGCGAGCGAGATAGACTACCAATGGCTAAGCCAATAGTAGACAGATCTGCAAATCGTATGATTTTGTCCACCATCATTATAACCTCGATTTGACTCGACCATTTCGTCCGTGACTCGCAGAGAGAGAGCGTGCGTTTATAGTGTGTCTGCTGGGTGACGACGAAATTTAAGGTAAGTGAATAACATTTTAAAGTACTTTGAACTTCCATGTTTGACTGTAGTTTCTAAAATGTCTTACATATGTGTTTATTCTTATTATCTAAGCATTTGTTAAAGAAAAATAATATAAACCGTTAATTTTCTCCTGGCTCACATTTCCCTGGAGTCACAGAACGTGTGACCCAAGAGACGTTTTTTGTGACCCAAGAGATTTTCTTTCCAATTTTGTAAGAAAAACCGCACAAAAACGAACCTTACTTCTTACTCCACTTTAATATAATACGGATAAGAAGACACAACATCAAAGGCTTATTTTCGTGTGGCACGAACCATAGCGAGTTTAATTTACATTTGTGACCAAAGCTATTTTGATCAGATTCATAGTTTTGTAACCTCACTCACTGTTATTTATATTTATAAAACAGCCGCACAATATTACTTGCTACGGAAAGCTCTTTTACCATTTAAATAATCCCATAATTATAATATTTAAACTATCGTGAGAGTTATTCATTATTAATTTCTAAAACCCATACTCACTCGGATATGTGCGAAACCTGGTCGGAGCATTTTTCTTCGACAATAATACTTAAGTGAGTGCCGGTTTTAGAAATTAATAAAATCCTATAATTAAATGATAAAAGAGATCCTTAGGCTCCGACTTTTAAGTTCCCTTAGTAAAATAAAGTATCCTGTTTACTGAGTAATATTATTTATTTCAGTTAACATGCCACTAACAGCCGCCGAGAGGCAAAAGAGATACAAAGAAAAAATGAAAAAGGATCCTGAAAAATACGAAGACTATAAAAGAAAAAAAAGAGAAAATTATCACACAAAAAAAAAACGGATCAAAGACTTGACACCGAAAGAGAAGTACAATGCACGTGTTATCTGGAGACTTAGGAAGAAAAATTTAAGACAAAATGGGAAAAACTTAATACGGGTTCTTGATTATACGCCTCCCAGCTCCCCTTCGATATTGCTACCTGATGCAGAACTACCACAGGATGAAATACCAAATCCACAAAATTACCAGGTTAATAACGATCAATCTGGCATCGAAACTCCCCAAAACTTTGTAGCTTTAATAGATGTATCTAAAAACAGTGGAGGAAGGAAAAAAATGAGAAGAGATCGATCTAAATTACAGCTGATGAGCTGGTAGCCCGAGGTGAAGACATTACATGCGCATATAAATTTTACGAAGTTCTGAAGGATATAAGCAAAATAAATCTCTACTTAATTTTATCTGATAAAATTGAAAAGATTGCAAAACAAATGCCATCCAAAATCCAGCCCCTTCCAGGTACTAAAGATGTACATCAAATATTCACTGCCATTCAAGGTGAACTCAAATACAGGAACCTTAGCTGTTTCTGTAGCAGAGGTTTTTGTGAATGTCTTTCACGAAGGCTATATCGGCCCATTGCGCCTGTAACTGCAATACAACGGAAGAGACTTGAGAAATGTGAGAAAAAAAAATTTGAGGATGACAATGAATCGGAGACTGAAAAACAAAACCCTAGAACAACTCAGGATAGAAAAATAAACAAAAATACAGCTAATAAAGATTTTAATGATAATGCATCAAGCAGCTACACGCTATTTGATGAGAATAATATTCTTTTGAGCTCTGATGAAGACCAGCCTCTGAGCAACTATAGAGTCTCTCAGCAGAAGTCCCCCCTAAAAGAGATTGGATTATTAGAATTAAGCCAAGCTCGTTATAAAAACTGGTACAACATTGTTTACAGAACACCTGATACCTCTGATGATGAGCAAATTATGGCAAATCCAAAACCAAGCACATCAACACAACACTCTAATGATAAAGAAAACAGTGGAATAAGATGCGGAGACTTTTTATTAGTAAACGTCAATGCCATGAAAGGAAAAATTTATAAATATGCGTGTATTGTCAATGATTTGCATGACGATGGTGATATTCGAGTAACATTTTTACGTTGTATGAAAAACAAAAATATATTTAGACTTGAAAAGAGCGACGTATCGGACATCGACTATACAGACATAATTAAAATTCTTCCTGAGCCTAAAACTAATACCAAATGTGGCCAACAGTATTATAAATTCGAAAACGCTGTGGAAGTTTTCGAAAAGTGATTTTTGTAGTGATTTATGATAGAAGTGTATCATTTTTTAAAATATGTTTAGTTTCGGTAATCAATCGAAGTATATTGATTAATAGTTTCCAAAAGAAGAAGTTACTTTTTCTTTCTTTTCATAAAAATATGACGTTTGTTTGATCTAATTTTTTTTTGTTTTGTAATTTTAGTTAAGAAGAGAACTAATGACTGATTGTAATTAATAAGGTATGTTATTGTTATTTTGCAAACTACTACGTTTGTACTTGCTAATGCAAACTAATTTTGCTATCGGTTGTTCATCTTGTGTCTCCTGAGTCACCGAGTTTTCTCCGGGCTGACAATATTGTCCCCATATTTTCTGATACATCTAGTGCCATTTTAATAGAAAAAAAATATAATGATAAACTATTTTTACTATTACTTATTTTAAACAAGTAACAGGCATTAGAATAATATTAATACTATTTTCTATCGCCAGGGGGCTCAAAATTATGAGAAAAGTATGTCCGTTTTTTTCCTCATGTGACCCAAGAGACACAATGCACTCTAATATTTTAAGAAAATGTAAGTTTTATTCAATTTCAATAATGCATAAGCCTTTCATTTATATTACTCTAAATATTAAAGAAGACTGATTTAATTTAATGTTTCGTTTTATTTACTAAATATCTAAACTAGTATTTGTTATGCCGGAGACATTTTAAGTATTCAGTTCACAAATATAGCTATATAATTAAAGTAAATACAAAAAACTCGCTGCTCTGCATATAATCATACACCTAAGTGATATATCTCGCAATATAAGATGTAATTTAAGCCAAATAACAATTTTATTTTTTTAACAAAAAAAGTTGATACACTACAGAAAATAGTTGATCCGCCCACATAGATTATACCTAGGATTAACACATAGGCTACTTTTATCTAGATATCATAGCGGGCGAAGCCGCGGGGCACGGCTAGTAGTATATATAACAAAGTTAAAAGGAATACTATCATAGCTAAGTAGGCTTCAATAAATCAATGTTCGCAGCATGTACTTGTCTACGACCCGGTAAAAGATCAATATTTTACTTAAATTACAAAAAAACATGCGGGGCAGTCTTTGGGGACTGCCGATATAAGTGAAAACTATATATAATGTATATGTATATACATATATAACCATTATAAGTTGATCCCCGATCGTGAGCAATTTGTATCGCGCATAGAGCTCAACAAATATTGGCCGTCGGTGACGATGACGCGAGTTCCATGATTTTTATTCACCCAAAAAGTGCTCAACGCGCCTAAAGAAGTTTTCACTTCAAAAACCTACATAGCTATTAAATTGAATAAGCACGTAGAGCAACACAACAATAGGCCCGATTGTTTGACGTAGACAATTCGAGGGAAACGCTTCGCGCGGTACGCAATATCTGTCTGCGCGGAAAGCCCCGTGGCGAATGGCGCGAACACGGCCAAACGTTGACGGCAAGCGCGGGGGCGGGCGGCCCTGGCTCGTGTTGGCTTCGCCGGTCTATTTGTTATCATAGTGTGCGTGCTGAGGCACGTGCGTACGGCCGTGCACACATACAAGCCTCGTTTGGTACCACTCTATGAAGACAACTTACTTATATATTTCTACTATGTTAGCGCCGACTGGCGCTTCCTTTCTGGATCGATTCCTAGATTCGTCATCTGTAATAATGTCTTAATTAAACAAGCCGTGACGGACCTGCTTCGAATTAGCAATCATGTCACTGTTACATCTTCGCTAGACTGCTTCCGAGTAGTTCTCAGCATCGCGCTAGGGTGGTGCGGCACCCATCACCCAGTTCCTAACGCCAACGTGCTTGCGTTGAATGTTATTTGAACGCTTTGAATTAGAAAAAGATATATCACGTGCTGTATCCCTTCAAACCTAGTTCGCCTTGCTTACACCCTTTTTTTTAACAGTCGGCAAAGAGTGACCTATTAAATTTAAAAAAGAGTGACCTGTTCTTCTTTCGTTTACTTTTGTCAATTGTCGACTTGTTGACGATGAAAGTCACAAAACGGACACATTTTTTAGATCCTGAATTTTTAGTTGTTGTTATTATGTATTTAATGATTTTGTACGGATAAGGCTTCGGCGTAGTTCCAGAATTTAATTTTTTATTCAAATTATGAATCGTTAACTACCTGTTAGCTTAGTTAGGTGTGCGTTCGCCTTCTGAGCAGCGGTATTGAGTTCCCTTATTCCCGGGGGAAATAAGTTTACTCCCCAAGGGAAATTTGTGTTTATGGTTCTGGTTGTCATTTTGTGTGTGTGTGTGATGTGAATGTTTCCGACAACTACGACACAAGTACCTAATTGAAATTAGTGTGGGGCTGTGAGTGTTCGTTTATGTTTATGAAAGACTTACATTTACGTTACGTTTGGCGGGTTTGTAAAAATATTTATAACGGAACAGCTACTGGAAAGTGTGACGGGGATTATATTATTACGGACATTTTTTGAAAGTTGTTAATATATTTATAACCAGCATTTAGTTTCAATAGAAAATCGCAAATGCGTACTAACTACATTAGGTTTCTTTCGGTGAGCTCGTGTGGCAAACCAAATAACGAGCTTTTTTGTAAACTCAGACTTTTTTCAATGAGTTAAAATGGTTTTGTGGCCAATCCACAGCTCTTTAGCTATGTCGTAACTGCTAATTTGCAGATCTTGTTCTACTTTATCAAAAATGGCTTCGACTTTACTCAAACGTTCCACAATTAAAACGTTTCACGCAATCTGAATTATATGATGAAAAACGGAGGAAAACTGGTTTTACCTTTTTATTTATTTTATCAAACATAGATTTTATTACAACTTTCATACATACAAATACAAAAGACTTTCCCCGTATCATACTCGTTGTTCAAAGTAATAGACAGCTTGGGTACTTAAGTAAAGATTTCCCCTTTGTTCCCAGGCTGGGACAAGGCAACTACGGGGTATGACTTGACGTCCAAATTCATCCTTCCACCGCACGTCACGTCCACGCCACTACTACAAGAGTGATCATAGTCCGGCCGTAATCGAATAAAATAGCTGAGAAAAAAAATGCCTTTTGACGTGTTGCAATGAAAAACACTAAGCGACTGTGTCACGATACGCTCGTTATTATTGAGTTATAGGTTCTGCCATAAAGTCGAACTACCTAAAACGATCGGGTTAAATTGTTCACTCATATTATTTTTATTCTTTTATATTTCATTATTCACTTTACTTCATATCCGTTGAGTAGTAGGTACCCAAGAGGTAAAATTATAAATATTTATTTCGTTGGGCATTTTGATTGAAATGTATTTATGTAAACTTGCACACATTGTCGATACAGTGGGACCGTGAATAAAACATCTCAGATGTTTTTCGTATTTGCATAACGTCGTTGGATTCCTATAACATTGAATCCCTTACTAGTACCATCCAAGGAAAGGTGTGGGGCCAGCATGAAGCGGTTTAGTCTGTCCATAATCAGCGAATGATACAATAAAAATGCGATGTCTGGCACGAGTACCTACTTGTCTTCCAATTTAAAGATCGAGTTACTAATAAATAGATGTATATATTTTCTTGTTTCATTATTAACAATCGCATTCACACTCACACCCACACTAAGTTCAAAGACTTGTATCTATATATATATGTGGGTTCCGAAAACATTTATTTTACACACACAATCACACCTATAACCAGAAGCACAAAGGAAAATTGTGCTCTTGCCAAGGATCAAATTCAAGATCTGCCCCAACTGTAGCCCTAGCATGAATATTTCATTGTCTCCGTTATCGTATCGAGCTTACCGTACGAACACGGATCATTACGATAGTCGGTAGCACAAAGCACTAGGCGTCTACCTACTATCAAGAATTCTATAGTACTTCGAAAATGACGTCATTTTGCGACAATATATTACCAATCTGAATTGTCATTTCAATGATTTTTGATTGAAGTTGTCGCTAAGGAAGTTGATTGCATCTCTGATTCAATTTTAAACCCAAATTATTAAATAACTTAATGAAAACCATGTACCTAAGTATACAATTAAATATCCTCAAAGCATAGATAGGTAGCATTATTAACCTTGTATCTCTTTGCTTATTACTGGCATCTTCGATGAATCTTGCTGTTAAATAATAATGCAAAGAGCTCCGTAGCATTTATTTACTTGAAGAAAAACCATTTTAAATGGTTTCTAACACCTGACGAATGTTTTATCACCGACAAATTCTAAATGAATAAAGTTTCTTATGTTTTCGATAGCTTTACGATAGCCAGCCTTCGAGCTACAGTCAAAACAAGGTTCGTGGTCGCAATTTTCATACAAAATGTTTCGTGTAAAGTTAATGTGACTATACTCAGGGTGTTGTTAGAAGCGTTCGTGCTGCCAAATAGTTCAATTTACGCACTGTTAACGATACCAACACTTTCACGCAAATTATTCGTGCTTGGACTGTGGTTCGTTAATTATTACGAAACAAATTAAAGCTCTATATCAGTTTTTATCACCCCCTGCAATAAAAGCTGATACGCTAAGACGCTTCATTAATTAGTAGCATTAAACATTTATTCGTTATTCATCTTCAATCATCATGTGAGTTAGTGGTAAAATGTTTGCTTACCCAGCCTAAAAAAGGGGCACTGTATACAAATCGCCACGCTTAATTATAATTATGGATTGTTCACCTCCCTCGTGTAGTAAGTGGTTTTACGGCAGCTATCCTTGAGAACCAGTTGACTATATTCATTGTCGCAATAGAGATAAAAAAATAAACGAATTGTGAATATATTATGTTATATTTTCGCAATAATAACTTAATATAATTCTAACAGGTCCTGTCGCTCAGCATTGGGACTCATATGAAGGAAGTGCATGCAAGTCTATGATGTTCGTATAACATATATAACATAAATGTAATGCTATGATGTTCGTCTAATTTATAAAATAAATGTGATAAGGACTCTACCATTACATGATTAAGTTCCTAATAATAGTCTTATAATAGTGTAAATTATTATTTTAGTTTGTTCCTAATAATATTGTAAATTTTATTTTAGTTTGTTGTGCGTCTTGGCATTGCTGTAAGCGCAACAAGCACCTGTTTATAAATAAATAAATAAATGACTTATTTTACAGAAACGTACCTATATCTGGTGGACTAGTGACATGACGGCGTCACTAAGCCATCTGTGGTGGGTCACATCACTGGCATGGTGTTTAAGTGGCATAATAATGCCAGTACTCCTACAAAAACACAACATGTCTGGTGGACTAGTGACATGACGACGTCACTAAGCCATCTGTGGTGGGTCACATCACTGGCATGGTGTTTAAGTGGCATGATAATACCAGTACTCCTACAAAAACAACACATGTCTGGTGGACTAGTGACATGACGACGTCACTAAGCCATCTGTGGTGGGTCACATCACTGGCATGGTGTTTAAGTGGCATAATAATGCCAGTACTCCTACAAAAACACAACATGTCTGGTGGACTAGTGACATGACGACGTCACTAAGCCATCTGTGGTGGGTCACATCACTGGCATGGTGTTTAAGTGGCATGATAATACCAGTACTCCTACAAAAACAACACATGTCTGGTGGACTAGTGACATGACGACGTCACTAAGCCATCTGTGGTGGGTCACATCACTGGCATGGTGTATAAGTGGCATGATAACGACAGTACTTCTACAAAAACACGACATATGTCTGGAGGAATAATGGCATGACGACGTCGCTAATCTGTAGCGAGTCGCAACACGACTTGTGTATTAGGTACTAGCTGACCCGCCCGGCGTCGCCCGGGTAAACAAAAGCTTACACATAAACGCTTTCTCACTCACAGCCCCACTGTAAAAGTACTATAAGTTGTGTCGTGGGGCCGTAAACATTAACACCACACACAACATTCACGTTATTACGTGTTATTGTGTTCCCACCGAGATTCGAAACCGCTGCTTTAAAGACGAACGCGCACTCATCTACGCCAGTGGGTGGTTCAAAGTTCAAAGATTCCCCACCCTGCGTCGCCCGGTTAAAAAATCTACACATAAACACTTCCACATTCACAGCCCCACACTAAGTTCAGTGACTTGTAGCGTGGGGCCGTAAACATCCAAGATACACAACATATTAAAAACCGGGAACACAAATTTCCCGTAGGGAGAAAACTTCTGTTACCACCGCGAATCGACCCCGCTGCTTTGAAGGCAAACGCGCACCCATTTACGCGAGTAGATAGTTCAAAAGATTACCCGCCCGGCGTCGTCGCCCGGTTAAAAAATATACAAATAAACACCTCCACATTCACAGCCCCACACTAAGTTCAATGACTTGTATCATGGGGCTGTAAACATCCAAGATTCACATAACATTCACAACATACTCAAAACCAGAAACACAAATTCCCGTGGGAAAACACCTGTGTTCCCACCGGGCATCAAACCCGGTGCTTTAAAGGCAAACGCCCACCTAACTACGCCAGCGGGCAGTTCAAAGTTCAATGATAAGTCTAAACAAAAAAAAACAGTCGAATTTATATCCTCCTTCTTATGTTAGTCGGTTCAAAACATAGACGTATGCCGGATTACGCAGTAACTGTTCCATTCTGTGATTTCACCCTCAAATAAACTTAACGATTTCTCCTAGACTATAGGTCCAAATTATGTGCAGTTAAGAGCAAATTGCATCTACGTGAACTACGTAAGCCGATGAAATAGGTTTTTTTGATAAGGATTAATATTAAATACTTAAAAAAAGCCAACAAAATAGAAGCCGCTATTTTTTAAAGTGCAGGAATTCGTAGTACGTGTCGGTACATTTCTGACCCGTCCCGTTCACGGGCGGACTCCCGTGAAACTAATTTCACGATTTCTCATAGACTATTTATCCAAATCATATGCAGTAAAAAGCAAAATGTATCTAGATGAACTACGTAAGACGATAAAATAGTTCATTTTGATAAGGATTAATACTGAATGTCTCAAAAAGCCAACTAAACAGAGGCCGCTTTTTTTTCAGATTTTTAACAAAGAAAAGTATTTTTTCTGGGCTATACATACATGTTAGATATATGCTGTCGCGGACTTTTTTGTAAAACTCATAAAGGCTAACATTTTTGCCATACATTGTATTCTACTATGTCTTACCGTTTAGTCAGCGTACGCCGATAAAGCGGAAAGTTAGCAAATTTTTCTCCGACTTGTCTTACGAATATTATTATTTCGAACTGATAACTAACTTCTATCCCAACAAAACATAGCCTATGACACTCAGTGATAGTGTAGCTATCTATTGGTGAAAGAATTTTCAGAATCGGATCAGTAGTTTCAGAGATTACCTTTTACATACAAACAAACAAACAAACAAACAAACTTTACCTCTTTATAATATTAGTATAGATAAAGAACGTCAGAAATTTATCTGAAGCGAGTCGCAAAAAGTCTGGTGTATAGGTGGGATGACGTAGTCGGTAATTCGTCCGTAGCGAATCGCAACACGACTAGTGGTATGATGACGTCGGTAATACATACGTAGTGAATTGCATGCAACATGTCTTGTGAATTAGTGGCATATCGAACGTCAGTCCAATCCATTTGTAGCGAGTGATAATACGACTGGTGCATTAGTGCCATATGGACGTCGCTCATCCATCAGTAGCCGGCATAAGATACGTCAGTAAATCCATCTGTAGCGAGTGGCTGGATTAGTGGTATAACGAAATCGTTACTCCTTTCAAAACGACTAACAAATCGGCTGGTACTGATACACCAGCCGATTTGCATGGCATGACATCTTTAGTGATCCATATGTAGCACGTCGCAACACGATTGGTGTATAAGTGGCATATGTACGTCACTAATCCATATGTAGCGACTTGCAATTTAAATGTAGCGAATCGCGAAACGAACGTGGGTTAGTGGCATGACGACGTCAGTAATTAATCCATCTGTAGCGAGTCACGACACACTGCACTAATTAATTTCAATAACAAGCTTAACACTAATGGAATTTCCTAACGTTACGTTCCTTTCTTTCCTTTCTACATGATACATTGTTGCTTATGAGCTAATGTTTACATTAATTTATATTATATTTAATTATCAATTACCTAGCTCCTCTACAACTTTTTCCAGCTAAATAATATTAATTATGTCGTCGTTGTATTTTATTTAGGTACAAACATGTTTTGTCTTTGTATGTCATTTTGGTACAGTCGGCTACATTGTAAAATCTTTCAGAATAATATATTTGACTACTACTATCTGAAAGGAATGTATGCATTTAAGCTGATTTCAAAATATCATAACAGTTAATACATACGCTTTTACACTCACAGCCCCTCATTTCAATGACTTGTACCGTGGGTGCCGGAAACATTCACATGACACGCACGCAATAACGCCGGGAACCAGAAACACAAATTTCCCTTTGGGAGAAAACTTGTGCTCCCGCCGGGAATCAAACCCGATACCCCTGCCTAGAAGGCAGACGCTCACCTAACAGCCAACGGACACAAAATTTATACGCGGCGGGTACTGCGTTCGATTCCCGACAATAGAACAATTTGATAAAAAAAAAATCTCCCCAGCAGGAAACTATAACTGGACTCTGGGTCTAACACAAATGAGTAATACCCATATAAAGGAGTGAACCCACGTTACGTGTACAAAATTATTTACTTACATAAAAATTGCATAGTCTAATCTCTATTACTACACGATTTACTTATGCTTGCAACAATTTAATAGCGTACGCAGCTTTGACTGATGACGGTCGCACTATTCACCTTTTAATCAAATCAAAACAAAAGATTTATTTACAAAAACATAATTTAAAGCATAGGTGGACTATGGTAGGTAGAGTACAGCATGTTTTTTGCTTTGTCAGCATGCAAATATTTTAGTAATTGTGTAAATTAAGTACAAATCAAAGTAAATTGCAATATAAAAACAAATTAAAATTTAATTGTTAAATAAGTAGAACAATTAATAAGTTTATTCTGACATATACCCACATGTTGTGTTGTCTTCTTAGTCTTGCAATTACGATATATAACACTAGTTTAGTTTTTGTTGTTAAATACATATTGTCATACACTCTGTAGTAATCTTGTATTTCTCTTATAAGCGAATTGTATTCTTTTAGAGAAATAAATATCTTAATCCGTAAATAGTTTTGTACCTTAAGAAGTTTTTATCTGGCGGGGTTATTATTTTGTCGCCTATGTTCCGTGGTCAATTTTGAGCGCGGACTCGATATCGATGTATTGGTAGATCCTCCTCAGGGGAAGTTAATGATTCTAAGTACCCCTGATAAAAGTCGTAGCGTATAGACAGCCTCACTTATACCATAACTTATAGCTAGTTACTCTTATTATATATAGTTATTCATTTATATTTCAACTCGTTATCATTAACTCTTTTGTGCCGATAAGAAAGGCGTAAAGCTGGCACCATTTGAGTCGTTCAAGTGTGGCTCGACGGAACTCGTTTCCGACATCCCTAACAATTCTTCTAAAATTTTCTTAGACAGCTCGTGATCGTCTTGCGGCTCGATTTCTTCCAAAATATCGGTGGTTGAGTTCATATCCAGATTTTCTTCTGTATCCTTGGCAGGGCCGGTGCTAGCTATCCGCCACAGATCCATGATCAAGAGATGTTTCGACAGATCCCAACCTGGAAAATAGGTTTTCTAATTGTTATGATGACCCACAAAAAAACCCACCCACAGAAAAACGCGTCTTACATTGAAAAGAGACAAACATATAAATCAACCAGCCGCGTTATCTCGGCAATAAAAACTTTAGCGTGAGAACTATACTGACATTTAAAATAAAGTTTATATATATTTTTTATTATTTAGTTTATTATTTTAATCTGTATCAAGCTGAAGTCCGATCGTGTATGGAATACTGCAGCCACTTCTGAGAATCATCCCAGAAGTGGCCGCTAAGTACATGCTTGAATCCCTCGACGAACGAAAAGACTCATTGCTATAGTAAATTAGTGGAGTCCAAATTACAAAGTCTCAATCACCGACGTAAGTTCGCAAGCCAATCGTTATTCTATCGTTTACATTTCTCCATGCCCTATACTATTTCTCAACAAGATGGCGATTCAAACGACATCCATTCATGGTTGATATACTCAAGTTCAAAGCGATTAGCTTATTCTACGTTTATCATCAGTAAGGTGAAAGAGTGAAGCCCATTGCCCGCGTCTTTGTTTCCCGAACGGTATAATCTATGAATATCAAGTATAGAGTGAGAGGTTTTTTCTAGGCAAGTATGCTACATCTTTTATCAGTTGAGATGGTAGTGAAATGCTTGCCTGTCGAGCGTAAATAATCATTTTGAAGGAGTTCAGTTACTGTACCTGTTTTAGACAGTCCAAGTCGGACCCTCGGCCACTCCCTGGCGACAACTTTGTTTAAGTACCGCAAAAGTTCGGTGGAAGGGTTGTACGCGAACCGCCAGTGAGGCGTTTGAGCCTCCTCCCTGCTCCATTCGGCGCCTTGAAGAGTGGCGCAAAGCTGTGCGAACGGCCGACGGTCTTGTTTCTTATATATCGCCTGAAACACGTATATAACTCGATGTATACAAGTATATAACTCGATATCAAGCAATCAATTTTGAATCCTACGATGAACTTAAGCTTCCGTTAAAGTTTATATTATGATGAAATTCATATAATAGATATAAAAGGAAAAAGATTTTATGTATTTGGAACACAACAAGTAATCTATATATATAAAAATCAATGCCACTTTTCGTTGTTATTTTATAACTCAAGAGCGGGCTCACCAATCCAAACCAAATGTGTAGGCTTTGTTCGGACTATTTAGTCGATGGTTTATGTGAAGTTTGCACAAAATCAAATAAAGGAGGAGGTACTCAAGTCGACTGTATTTTTTTGAGTTATAGTTAATAATGCGTATTTAATACATGAAATCTGATCAGGGTTCCGAAGATAAAACGGTGAAGTCGGTTTTTTTAAGCTTTGCTTTCGTTTAATTATTTATAATCAAGCTTTTACCATATGTAAATAAAAAAAGGACTAAAAAGTTATACCAGAGAACTAGTCAAGACAATTAAACGTGCCCAAACTCGATGGGCTCGTTGCGCAGAACCGAGTACAATGGCGTTATTTTATCTCGAAGGCCAAGGCCCACTTTGGGTCACTGAGCCAGCGGAGTATGTATATTATTTTCTTAATCTATAGCTATAGAATAACACCTATAATATAACATTAGGCCGGAATTCTACAATAACTGCCTGGACTTCTTGCTATTGCAGCGACTATATCTGCTACTTTCTTAATGGGCTTAATATTTTCACAACGCTGTTTCCTTCACCAAAATCGACTACCACTGTGCTTTCATCAGCTAGACCAATCAAAGTATTCAACATATTTAATAGGCATGATGATTTTTTTAAAGTTTCGACTTTTGTTTTCCTCCAACACAAATAAGAGACCTTTTTAAAGCGGGTTTTGATCTGTTATCAAGATGCAATGGGCGTTACGCAGCGACATGCATTTATAAATAGTACAACGTGTTATGTCTAAACATTTTTTGTTTTTTTTTTATATTCATTTCAGTTTTTTCTTTTCAATATTTTATATATATATATATATATATATATAGATATATTTGTTATTATTCTTGATAACATAAGGCATGATGTTAGAAACTTACCAATGGCTCGTCATTAATTGCGCATATGACAACGGATAGCAGCACTGCATGGAAATAAGCGCGAAGTATATCCTCAGCAGTGGCGTCTTGTTTCAACAATACATGCATTTTCCGCAGCCTTATGTCTTGAACTAATACATAATTGTTTTGGCCGTAGATCTGACGGACTTGGCACAGGTGTGAAGCCGTAGCCTCGCCGCCAAATATTTTGTCTAAAGATCTGCCCAGGTCTATCTTAAATCCACATATCTTTAAATCTGCAAAATAAATCATAAATAAAGTTGTTTAAATAAAATAAAACTAGTAGAATAGAACAGAATAGAACATTCTATAGTGTACACCAAATAAAGTTAAGTTACAGGGGTAATCTTATTTTATTTTATTTTATTTTATTGTATTTGGGTGGCTTACAGCTATAATTACAAAATAAACATAACTTAAACTTAAAAAGAGCCATTAACAAGCCTCCACAGGTAGCAAAAAAGTACATTTAGACAGTTGAAATAAGTAAATTACGAAATAGTTATAAATATATAACGCGTGCATAGCGTTTTCAATACGATACTCGTAATACGGTAGGTATACATCAAGGATTAACTAATTACTATTAATAAATGCATGGTTAATCGAAGATGGTCGACTACTATAGAGGTCTATGGTAGTGGAGTGGCTGGTCATAACTAGCTTATTAAAAGCTAGCGCCGACCTAATTAAAAATGAATTTCTGCGGTAATTAGTGCGTGTGGATGGTGTGTGGAGCAACTTCCTGGGTCTAGCGTGTTTGGGAGGAACGTATAAGTTAAGTTTAGCTACTAAGTCGGAACAATCAATTTTAGATTGCGCAATCTTCATCAACAACCTTATATCAGATATATTACGGCGTGTCACAAGTGGTAACAGATGGAAACGAGTGCAGCGGTCCTCATATCTAGAGCGAGGAATTTTAAACTTATATCCTAAATACCTAGTGAATTTTTTTTTGGATTCGTTCTAACCTGTGGGCATGGACAGCATAATTAGGATTCCATATTTGACTTGCGTATTCCAAGTGGCTACGGACGTAAGCACAATAGATAACTTTTAAAGTCTTCATAGTTTTAAAAGTGCCCGCATTACGCATTATAAAGCCTAAAGCTGATAATGCCTTTTTATCAATAACGTCAATATGGTGGTCAAATGTTAGTTTACTATCGATATGGACACCAAGATCTCTAGTAACCTGTACACGGGGAAGTGGTTGGTTTGCGATTGAATAATCATACTCTAAATCGTGCATTTTACGACTCTTAAAAAACTAAAGTACAATAAGCGGATTTATCGCTAAAAGCGATCTCTTCCAGTCAACCTTTGGATGATTTAAAATAGACGAGGTCGGTGATGTAAAAAGAATCATAAACATAATACACCACAAAGTAATTTTTAGAAATATTTATTTTGTGATAATAGTGAAATTGAGCAGTTAAATCAATGCTTGTGTTCAACTTATTAACAAATTATAAGTGACAAAAATATCTATTGGCTAGCGTTTGACTACTGTTTTAATAAGTGACGATGTGGGTTTTTTGGGGGCTGAGTCACCCACGTCCGTAGGAGGATACCCCTTAAGTCTGACTCCCTACACGTGGTCCCCGGGTGGTGCTAATCAGGTGACATTTGAGAGGTGGTAGAGCATTTTGTGAGTTGCTCGCCTGGCTTGCTACCAAAGTAGCTTACCACCATCAAGTTGAAAGTCTGCCGCCAAGCCAAATACGGTGTTCCGGCAGTTATCCTTGAGAGCCTGCGTATTCCAGGTCTAGTGTGTTTACCAGCTTCGATCACATCGTCACTTACCATCAGGTGAGATAGTGGTCAAACACTAGCCTGTCACAAATAAAAAAAAAAAAAAAATGTGGTCCAGGACAGGACAAGTCTGTTGTGATGACACTTACCTAATATACAGGGTCCTAATTGATAGAAAATGATGGGTTCTTTCCTGTTGATCTCACACGGGGTAGCAATCATCTCTTGCCTCAGGTATGTGTCGATGAGAAGCAGGAACCGGGGTTCATTCAGTGTTCGGAGGCAGACGGCACGGACGGCGAAATAGTTAAACATCACGTGGAGTACCATCATAAGCATGAATATTGCGAGCGAGCTCCTAAAAAGCGAAGGGTTATGATTTAAGATTTTAATTTTATGTAAATACCTATCTCAAGCTATACAAAGATAATTAAGTTTTATCACTTATGGTCAAATAGGACATATTTTATGCCAGTTGGTTATCTTGGACCAATGGATTTCTTCATATTGATTTCACCAACAATAAAATATATACGACTAGGAATATATATTATTACTAGCTGCGCCCCGCGGTTTCACCCGCGTTGATAATGATGAAAAGTGATGATGATGATGATGATGATGATGATGATGAAAAATAGATGTTGGCCGATTCTCATAGATACCGGATAAGCACAAAAAATTTCATCAAAATCGGTCAAGCCGTTTCGGAGGAGTATGGCAACGAAAACTGTGACACGAGAATTTTATATATATTATTATATACCATCCCACTTTACCCGCTGTGGTAAAGTGGGACGAAATTTTATATTACTAGCCGTGCCCCGCGGCTTTGTACGCTATTATAAAGTAAAAAAGTAGCCTATGTGTTAATTCTAGGTTATTTACATTTCTTATTACATAATCTTTGTACATTCCAATTATCATCCAAATCCGTTCAGCCATTAAAGCGTGAAGAGGGAACAAACATATTTACACATTTACACACAAACTTTCGGATTTATAATATCAGTAGGATAAAGTTCTGATTTACTACAAAAATATCTGTATATATTTAAAAGTTTAAGTTATATATTTAAACTGTTTTATTAGCCATAATTTGGGTCCCCATCAGATTATCTTTTCGTCAAAGACAATTAAATTAATAATTATAATTTAATAACAGGAAGGATACCTAGACTGAAGACTGAAAGACGGCTTACCCAAATTGGCTGATTATAAAGAGAGACACGAAAGAAGCTACGAGGTTCACTGCAGTCTCCTGCGCAGAATCCTTCGCCGTTACATCGGCAAGGTTCCCCAGGACGGCGTGATGCTGTGTCATTGCCACTCTTGTAGCGCCACCTTGGAATAATAAGATTGAAGTTATTACTGACTAGCTGCGCCCCGCGGCTTTGCCCGCGGAAGTCCCGGACAGTAAGGATGAGAAATAAATGACCTCCCCAAAGAGTTTCTAGGTGTTATCTTCTCGAGTGGTCGTAATATGAAGCAACCTTTCCATAACCATGTGTTAATGCGTATTTTTGCCAGTCGACCAATAATAAATAATTAACGATACCTATCAAGTAGGGTATCAAAACATAGGAAATTAAAAGTGGATTACATAAAAGGTAGGTTCATATATATTTGTCGCAATCGGGTTATTTTAATTTCTAGCACATTGACTTGTATATAGATTATTGTAACCTCGATGTAAATTAAGTTATTCTTACTAATATTATAAATGCGAAAGTTACTCTGTCTGTCTGTCGCGCTTTCAAGCCAAAACTACTGAACCGATTTAAATGAAATTTGGTACACAGATAGTCTAGAGCTTGGGAAAGAACATAGGCTTCTTTTTATCCCGGAATACCCGCGGGTCTGGAACTTACGCGGGTAAAGCCGAGGGGCGCAGCTAGTAATTAATATTAGAACGTCCCCCCAAATTCATTAAATTATTGTATTTGTATCTATAGTATTAGCCATGTTGGGCAGATAGCACATATAGCAATAGAGCATGACACTTTTGCAGGTTCAAACCCCACATAGATAATATAACCACTAAACCAAAGATAATATATTAGTCTTTGAAATCCCGCTATCTATAAGCAGATGCCAATTTTTCTAAAAACTACTTCAATTAAAACTAACCTGCAACACCAACTATCGCCTTCATCACAGTGCTGATGCAGAGAGCAAATAGCGAGTACACCTTGAACTGAGGCAGTGCTATTTCTATACACATTGCTGCGTTGTTTAGGATATCTGCATACATTCTCCACTTCTTACTGTATGCATCAAGGTATTGACTGTAATAGAAAAGGCATACATAAAAGTACAATGCTTAGGGGATAGAATAGCACTTTACAGGATACTGAGGATACCCTTATCTAACGCTAATATGGTTTTTTTTTTGTGGTTGGCCTATAATAGTTTTTTTCGCTAGAATATAAGAGTGAAATTATCTTAATGGTCCATACAATGTGTTATAACATAATCTGTGGTAGGTGATTTTAGTCCATACTATATGTTATTTCATAATCTGTGGTAGGTGATTCAGCAATGTAGACTAATTTACAATATCTTCTATTTTTCTTTTGTAATTTTTTTAACTGGGAGACAGGTAGTAATTATTTTGATCTAACTGTCGACGATCGAACTTCTTTTCCTATTGCCCCCTCTCTCTCTGCAGAGGGGACAGAATAGAATAATCCTGGTTTAAGTGCACATTTGTTTGTTTTGTAGACTAGTATTTAGTCTAGTCTAGACTAGTTTGTTTTGTAGACTAGTATTAGTCTTGGGTTCACACTGAGCTGATCAATATCTCTCGAGCCACCTAAAGGCATCCTACTTGGTTCACCGACTTGTGTGTCAATACTTGCTAAGAAAAAAAATTATAAGTGATACTAGTGCAATAAGCACATTTATACATATAGTCTAATCACTTACAAACAATTATAATATATATCCATGCATTTCACAATACAGCCAATTAACAGCGACTGTGTAGTTATCCAAGGTCACAGCTGATTAAACATTTTCTCATTCATAATCAAGGTCTACACAAATTGTAGAAGATTAATTCTGCTTACCCATGGGTAAATGCAAACAATATCCTCCCGATGTGACCACAACCATCCTTGAGTACCCATGTGATTGTGGCAGCCAGCGGAGTAGCATTTTTGTCGCCTACTCCAACCCCACGCAAAACTTCCTGGGTTGCTAATATACCTGTACATTACGGAAAAATATAATATACTAAGTTTGTCACATTCTATTATATGACCATCTCATGGTTTAGAGCTATACCAATTGTTACATACTTACTTAGTTATTGCAGACTGGCTTGAAAGTATATGTAGGTAGGTAGACAAACTGTCTTTGGCAAGTCCACACAATCACATACATTACACCAATCAAACATTCAGTGTACATACACAAAAATAAACAAACACTATGTACATGTACACAACCTCTTTATTTATTTTTTAAGTCAAGTGATAAAAAAAATTACATTCTAATTCTAACTGGGGGCGATAAGGCCTGCCTGACGTCCCACTAGGGGGTGTGTGCATCAAGCAAAAATTAACATCCTACTAATATTATAAATCCGAAAGTTTGTGTGTAAGTGTGTGTGTAAGTATGTTTGTTCCCTCTTCACGCTTTAAAGGTTGAACGGATTTGGATGAAATTTGGAATGTACATAGATTATACCTAGGATTAACACATAGGCTACTTTTTAACTTCATAATAGCGGGCGAAGCCGCGGGGCACGGCTAGTTAATAATAATTTAATATTGATATTTTATCTCATATAAAATCAACTACACTGATTATTATTTGTTTGTAGACAAGCAGAGTTGGCGTTGGCGTTTGGTGTAGTTCGTTAGGTGTAGTCAACTCGCAAGAAGGCCTATCACCTTGTTTGTTAATTAATTATCTTTACGGCTTTGTCAGGAGGAGATACTATATTATTTACCTGCTACTTGGTTGTGAGTGTTTATTGTTATGCTGCCTGTATGTGCTGGTTCCTATGATAATCTTTAATCCTTTATAGCACTCCTATCATTTATCCTAGCTACAAAATAGATCATAACTTATCAACAAAGTATCGCCACGTCACAAACAGTGCAGAGAACATTTAAATATTACCTGATATAGTACTGCAGAACGCTTGAGCAGTGTCCCAAATTTGATATGCTAAGTAATCCTTACTGACGCTTTCTGGATAGGCTTGCGGGAGAAATATCTTTGTAAACCAACTAGTTACGTCTCTCGCACCGGTACATTTCACTGAAACAGCGCCGGTCTGCTCTGAAATGTACATTGCACATATTTATGTTGTATTAATTTATATGTATATTTTAGTACTTTTAAATGTTTATTTACCATATGGCTTAACGTAAAATCTCTCTTGTGTAGTAGATCCAAACCTCTCTACGAAAATAATTTCTCCTTCTTCGACTGTTTTCATGGTTGTTGACAATAATGATAATGTAATCACTATGTACTATTCACTACAATACGTTTTATTTAGAAGTTGTTGATTTTTTATTGGCGACGCTTATTTATACTAGATACCAGGATAACAAAAATACCTTAAATCAAATTGTAAATAATTGAATTATTTTGATAAAATTATGTATGGTTAATAATTGCTGGTGTTTGAATTAAATCTAAGGAAGATAAACGCTTTGCCCTCATTGTAAATTTTTCTGTACTTATTCAAAGTTTGAGTGGCGATGGCGATGGGGCGCTGCAGTACAGGTGCAGGTGGTAACACCCTAGGCGTACTTATCTCGGAAGAAGTCCTATCTTGCGACCTTATTTGTAAACGAGTTCCTTTCTAGCCTTGTGTTCAGCAGGAGATAATGTAATTATTATATCCCTGCTATCGTTGGAAGTTTTACCTTACAACGGGCATCTCCCTATCCGCTATCTCTCTCCGATATCTTTTTCCATTTTTTAATTATATCATGGATAACGTTTGCATGTTTACCACTCTCGACCACATTATTATCACTTACCGAAAGGTAAAACAGTAATAAAATAAGGGCTTATCATAGATTAAGAATTACGTCCTAATTAACCGTGATTAGAGGTTTTTTATGCTAGTGAGAAAAGAGACGAGCTAGATACTTTTCTGAGGGAAAGCAATGCTTTCCTCTCCCTAAGATTAAACTAGAACATAAAACCAAAATATGGAATAAAATATTTAGTTTATTATTGCAAGTTTATTTTGTGGTAACTTGTTTTCTGTCTTGGTATTATTTCTAGTCATGTAGTGTAAATAAGGGTGGCCAAAAATGAGCCACAAAATCCTTGTTACAATATTCACGTAATTCTTATTAAAACTCGGAAATATGTCATTGTCAACTATGAAATAATTGTTGTTGGTATGCTATATGTACAAATACCTTGTGTACGTATAGTACACTAACACAGTTTCGATATGACCAGTAGCTAAGACCCCTATCATAGAGAAAAAAGACCGGAAGGAAGGCTCATGATATACTTTTAAGTAGTAAGAATAAGGTTAACAAACCGAAACAACCGAAACCGACAAAAAGTTACACACATTCAAAGAAAACACGCACACATAGGTATTATCTTACCTTCCTTAATGTTGCCAGCCATGAATAAATCCACTAAAGTGGTGGATTCCGCAAATGCAGTTGGAAGGTAAAAATTAAATAGTCCAGGTAGGTAGGATAATCTGGACATTTACTTATTTTAGAGATTTATGACTAAATGATTGATTAATTAATTAATTTATCTCTTGCTATCATTATTTTTTATCTTCTCTTGTGTTCCACAAGGCCGCAGAGATAAAACTCCGTTAAGAGGACCGTTAGAAGACTTCGTGTAAGTCCACCAGTGGCGGTTCCAACCCTATGCCGAGCACTGTCAATGCAATTCTGAACGAGTAGGACTTATTCCGGCTGTCAGAGTGAACAGCCAATATAATGAATACATATTTGCAATGATAGAGCGCATCGCAGTGCAGCGGAACTTTGTTATTCAAAGTTCTGGTTGGCACTAGGTGCATGTTGCTTACCGTTAGGCTGAGTTCTAGCCTCAGCTATTTAACGATTTGCCATCGACACGACACTAAGAAGAAGACCGTTAGGCAAGCATTTGACCACTATAAGAAGATTATAGCATGTTTGCCTAGAAGATGATGATTCACTCTTGACTTGAAGACTCCTAGATTACATCTTTGGAATTAAGACGCCGGCAATGAGTTCCACTCCTTCGCAGTACATCTGATAAACGTTGAAGCGAAACGCTTCGTGTGAACTGGGAGGCATCTATGTCAACCATATATTATTAATGGCGTTTGACAGTTTGTCTTGTTGTTAGATGGTACAACGGGCATGAGGGAATTAACAAGTTTAATTAACGACACGAAATCATAAAACAAACTGTCATGCTTATATGGTTGACATACCTCCAGTACAGTAAGGGAGCGGAAATCATTGCCTACGTCTTTGTTTCCTGAACGGTACAATTTAGGTGTCTTCAAGTCTAGAGTGAATAGGTATCTTCTAGGCTAGCATGTTATATCTTCGGCCGCATCTTCACTTTCCATCATATAAGATAGGTAGTCTAATGCTGGTCTATTCAGCATAAACAAATACTCTCTAAAATGGAAAAGGTAGAATACCGAAAACGATTTAATTTAAGCTGATTCTTTAATAGAATTATTATAACTATTTAGGTAGCCCCAGTTACTGGCTTTTGTAAGTTTAGAACAGCAAATCGGCAAGCGGTGGTGTATATCTAACATTCTAAACCTGGCATGTTTACCACTCTCAACCAAATTATCATCACTTACCAACAGGCAAAACAGTGATCCATCAATGTCTTATCATACATTAATAAAAATGACGCCTTAATTAACCGTAATAGGAGGTTTTTTATGCTAGTGAGTAAAGAGACGAGCTAAATGCAGTTCTAATGATAAGCAACACCCTTGCTGTTGTAAAGATGCAGTAATAATCTTAACTTTAAATACCACACAAACATTAAACGAGGGATATCAATGCATTCGTTTCCCTAATACTTAACTAAGACGTATAACTAAAATGCTCGTTTAGTGCTACTATTTTGTTTGAGGCGATTTTGAATTATATTTTGAAGTTCAATTAGTAGGATCTTGTTTTCTGTCCTGGTATTATTTCTACTCACGTAATGTAAATAAGGGTGGCCAAGGATAATGTGAAGTAAATAAAAATAAATGAAATTGCCAAAAATTAGGAGAAGTCACGAATCATTTTATTTGTGAAGAAGTTTAAGAATGCTTAGAAGAATGAAAAAAAGAAAATGTACGAATTGTGCGGCGCCAAACCCTCGAATAGCGAAAAAAAATGATTGTTAATATTTTTTTTATTGTTGACTTGACTACGATACTCCCGGTAGGGAGTAATAGTATTCTCAGTGATTACAATATCTTTGAGTATTCTGTGAATACGATTCATTGTTCAGCAGGGTTTAATCAAGGATGTTGTAGCTAAAGTAATAGGATGGATAACTGACAAACTTACAGTGCCGAATATCAAACATGCATGGAATCTTATCACAACTGACTTAGAGCGTATTTACAATGTCAAATCGTTTTATCAATTGTATAAAGAACCAATCGTGGTTGCGGTCCCGACGAAATCGGGTGAAAGGTTAGAAAAGACCCCTGTGTCCCTCTCGCACAGAGCGACTAGTTTTAAAAAAGTTTCCCAGTGGTAGAAATTGTAGTCTGTAGTAATAACAAGGTCTTATCTGTCGTAATTATTTGTTTAATTGAAACCTTACAGAATGTAAATAAATTAATTAAATGCCCTACCTACTATCAAACTATTCTCAATAAACCGATTTTTTTTCCTATTAGTATTAGATTTTATGATATTATTTTTGATATATGGGTATACAAGCCAAGCTACACAACTACATCCGCCATTTATAAAAAATATTTTGTAAAAACAAAATAAAGTTATCCTGCTATCATACTTCCTACTAATATTATCAAGGCAAAAGTTTGTGAGTGTGTTTGTAGTTTGTTCCTTCTTGACGCTCAATTTTATGATTATGTTACGTGCAGGTCCTTAGCACACTCTCCGAAATGTATCCGATAAAAAACCGAGACACCAAGCTCTGAAGCTTTGAATTAGTCAGCTGCTCGCTACCAATGTGTCTCTTGGGTCTCCACTCAATGGTGTCAAGAGTCTCAAGCTGGTACTTAGCTGAACCGTCCCAAAGATGAGAAGAGTACTCCATACATGATCGGACTTGTGCTCGATACAAATTGAGCAACTGTCCCGGTGTGAAGTATCGTCTCACCTTTGCAAGGATTCCCAGCTTTTTTGCAGCTAGTTGGGCTTTTAATTCGATGGAAGTACCAAAATTGAGCTTTGAAGTTAGAGTCAAACCGAGTAACTCGAGATGGTCAGTTACTGGTAGGGATATATTTCGGAAAGTTGGTGTCAGTTCAAATTGAATCCGTATAGCGGAGAAAAAATGTTTAGCAAATTTAAACACAGCGACATTGAAAAAACAAATAAGAATTAAAGGAAAGTTGATCAATCAGTGACCTCAAAAATGTGTAACTTAGTCACGATCAGCTTAGCCAATAGCGAACGTATTGCTATTTTGAAATTCCCATGCATATTATTTATTAAAATTCCTAATAAAAAGCAATTGAAGTAAAAAATCATATTATGGGTGTAATTTTATAAAAATACAGATTTAAAAAAAATACTTGACCTGTAAGTAAATTGTATGCTTAATAATATCCTATTGATAATTTATAGCGTATTTTTCTTATATAACTATTATAGGCCAAAATGTATGGCATATGTTTCATTCTTAAAATGTTGTGTTAGCGTTGACTTGAAGAATTAAGTAATTTTTAATATTTCATTGGGTCACACTCTTCGACAAAAATTTGAACACAACAATTTGTGTCAGTTAGGTGTCATAAAAGTTAGGGTTTACCTTCATTGGATTTTTTATGGATATATTGATGATCTAGCTGTGCCGCCCGCAGCGTCTGCGTTTATCAAGTTAAATAGCAGCCTATTTGTTAATCCTAGGCATAAGCTGTGTACATTCCAAATTTATCCAAATTCATTCAGCCGTTGCCGCGTGAAGAGAAAATAGACATACTTAAATAATGCCACAATTACACACAAACTTTAGGATGAATAAATTAGTTTGATATAAGTATGTAATAGTAATATTTACCAAGATTCTGACATATCAATGTAGTAATAATATCTGTCATCGATTTATGGATTATCTTTATGCTAGGATATAAATTTAAACATGGGTTGTAAATGTATCTAGAAGCTTATTACAACAATTTTACAGCACGTATCTCCGCCATTTTGAAAAATATCGAACCTGCTCACAAAATATCACGAGAATCGGATGAGAAATGCGACCTGTAGAGGAGTACAACTGAAAATCCGGACATACGAAAGCAATTTTGCCCAAGCTGAAATGAAATCGCTTCGTTCCCGCTTTGCTCTCGTTCGGTCAATTAAATCGAAAGTAACTTAGTCTTTCATAATACTTAATAGCTGACCCTACCGGCGTTCGCCTGGGTATAAAAACAAACACATATACGCATATATTTTTAAAGTCGGATAAGCGGACGAAGCCATGCTAGTAAATATGTATAATGTTAATTAAATTTAAATGCATTTTGAAACATCAGTGTGGATTTTAATAACGCATTAGTTTATCTTTATGAATGACATAATAATATTTTTATTAGATATCATATTGTAGTATGATGACACAGTAGAACATTATTCAGATGGCTCAAAAGGTTATCCCACAAACCTTAAAATCAGGGTTACCCTAAAGAAAAGGGACACGGAGGTTCTTTGTGACCTCTCACTAGGACACAGATTTTCGGCGGAGTCGTCCCTCCTTTTACAAACCGTAGGTTTGTTTCCTATCTCGATGGGTTTAATTAATTAACCAATTATCCATCGGTCGACTCCAGCCTCCAATAGATTATTTGAAAACGGAGTGATACATTATCAAAGAGTACTTTGTATATACAGTATCTTTGCGCGCCAGAACTACACGGTATAAACCTGATAAACGTTTCGAGATGGCAAGCCAGAAACCTTACGGGAGGAAACTTAGTTGGCAATCCAAACAAATTGTTTACAACCTACACAATTACCTCTCCTTACGAAAGCGAGATCCAAATTCTAAAGAACATCAAGACGACATAAACATTAATTACCTCGTCGCAGAAGCTACCTCTTTGTCTATCGCAACAATTTGCAAAATAGTTAAGGAAGGAAACACATTAAAACACGTTGATGGCAAAGCCCTTTTCGCAACAACAGAGAAGCAAACGAAGAAAATTACAAAGAAACGTATTCATATGGACTGCTTCATTGAAGGCCATATAAGAAGAAGGATATTGCAGGCTGCTTTGGAAAACAAAAACCCTCTTACATATAAAATCGCTCATAACATCATAATTGATGAAGATATAGTCAAAACAAGTCGAGAATATATTAGAAAATTGCTAATTAAACTAGGATTCCTGCAAACCAAAAAAAAAAACATGCTTTACGAGAACCCAGCAACAGTGTCACATCGTTGGTCATTTTTAAATTACATGAAAAAAATACGTGAAGAAGAGAAAAACATCATTTACCTTGATGAGACTTATTTTGGTCTAACCGAAGGTAATCTTAGTAACTGGGAGACTGATGATGAAAAACTTGGAGTCTTGTTTTATAATGGCAATGTGGATGGTTTAATTGTTCTTACTGCGGGTGGTCGTCATGGTTTCTTGGATGGTGTACTTTCAACAATTAAAACATTACAAATAAGGGACTTTGATATTAATTATGTGGTATTCAGCAAGTGGTTTAAGGAACAATTAGTGCCCAAACTTCCACGTGCATGCACCGTAATAATGGACAATGCCGAATATCATATGTCAACTGAAAATCCTGATGAACTTGATAAATTATTGTCAGATAATGGTCACGAGTTATTGCATCTTCCTTCTTACCACCAAGAACTTAACCTAATGGAACTGATATGGAGAGACCTAAAGCAAGGACCTTACCTAAAAAGTACCTCTTTCTGTGATTTTGATGAAATGCATAGTGCACTAGAAGAGATTTCCAGAAATTATCCTCAAGAAAAGTGGGATGACTGCATGAACTACATGGAAAAAGTAGAATCAGAATATTTACAGTATAATGATGTTTTTGATAACATCATTGGAAACACATCGAAAGGAGCACGTAATGCTGGTTCACAGAAAACATCATGCATTATCGAAGATGATGATGAGTCTTGTTAAATCTAACTAAGACATTTCACATTTTTATTATAACTTAACTAGCCATGCCCCGTGGCTTCACCTGCTATTATCAAGTAAAAAAGTAGCCTATGTGGTAATCCTAGGTATAATCTATGTACATTCCGAATTTCATCCAAATCCGTTCAGCCGTTAAAGCGTGAAGAGGGAACAAACATACTTACACACAAACTTTCGGATTTATAATAGTAGGATGTTTGTGGAAACTCACAATCATTTTATATTTTATGCATTGTATTTATTGTATGAGATCTCCTGACCGCCTATTATGTATATGATCAGTTATTATTTATGCTCAAATATATATTTGTATTGTATCCATAAAAGCGAAATACACAAGCTCATTTTGGTGATTGCATAATATCATAGTATTTATTTCTACTATGATAATATAGTGTAGTGTGTTGAGGCAGGGAGAGTAAGTAAAACGACCATCTTGATAGATAAACACATGTATTACTACTCTAAAGAAAGGTTATGGCTACAGTCATAGTTAAAAAACTGTAATTTAAGGTGTTTCAAGGTACCTATACATTTTGCTATCCTCTCCATCCAAAGGTTGTCTGGAAGAGATCGCTTTAAGCGATAAGACCGCCCATTGTACTAGCCTAAGTTCGTTTAAATGTCTTTAATTTATTTTCCTCTATATCTGGTGTACAATAAAGAGTTATCTATCTATCTATCAAAAGGATGGGGCTTACCCGTGGATTTAAATAGAACTCAATTTTTTTTGGAGGGAGTCGCGATTATTTTTGCATTGACGCATATTGCATATGCGAGCCCCTGAGTTCTTCTATGACACTTTGAGTACCTATAATATCATATAGTCGTATCACAATCTAGTCTGTTGTTTAAGTTTGCTATTTAGATTTAAGTTTGTTATTTGGATATGAAACAGTAAGTACTTGTGTAAAGATAGATTATACAAGTGATATAACTAAATGGATTCAATAAATGTTTCTTAACAAATGGATTTGTTTTACATATCTACAAAAAAACTTCCGATCTCGTTATATTTTTCTCTAACTCCACACCAGGGTCTTAAAATGGGTATTTGATCGAGCGAAGAGAGATCTCTAAGTCGACTTGGGTGGTTCACTTTGTCCGTCCGTTTGTTATAGGTATCTAGCAGGTGGACAATGTAAGTGGACCACGGGCAACCGGTCTAAACCATACATGCGATTGACTTGAAATTCTCAGATATTAAGTAAAGCCACAGCTTCATATAATCTCCATTTATGGGCTTGGGCTGTGGCCCAATGGCAATTAAAATGTTAATGGGCGACCTATACACGTAAGCGGGAAGCAAACATTTTTTTTTATCTCCCTTTGTGGACATCTTTGAAAAGAGCTCTGCAAGTAGTGTACGAAATCGGTAAATACAATCTACGTTGGAAAATAACAGTTTGTTAGGCCATCGAAGTCACTGTTAGATCTATTTTGTCCCTGTGTCTTTTTACCGACTTCCCAAAAAAGGAGGAGGTACACAAGTCGACTGTATTTTTTTTTATTATGTTTGCTTATAACTTCTCTCCACGTGAGCCGATTTCGATTTTTTTTTTAGTTTGAAAGATGTTGCTTTCCAATTGGTCCCATTTAAATTTGATCAAGATCTGATCAGTAGTTCTTGAAATATCGTCAATATTGCCTATTTTGTCTACTACTTTGACGATGTTCTCGTTTACCCGACCTCAAAAGTTACCTCATAATTACTTTCGTTGTGAGCCGATTTTGATGATATTTTGTATTTGAAAGCTGGTGCTTTCCATGTGGTCCCAATGAAATTTGATCAAGATCTGATCTCTAGTTTTTGCACTTTCAGCAGGCCTATTTTTAAAACTCATGATATATGTAAAGTAACTATACGCTTCGGCAAATATGTAAGTAAGAACTTATTAATTTATAAAAAAATAAATATATTTTTGTATTACTTTTATCGTCGTTTTTGTGCTTCGGGAATGAGAATACAAAACGATATGATTAATACCTATACCAATATATCTTCCAACGAGTTTTGTATTGAGTAACAAGATACAATTTAAAATACCTATAGATAGCTCTATTGATTCTCTTATGAAGGGGTTGATACCAGAATAATACCTTCACAGAAGAACTATTAGTAACTACTCTCCTACATACATGCGAGCGTTTTACTATCTTCCTCTCACTCATCCATATTCGTGCGTTCCACGGACTGACGAACCCTCTCCTGTTTCCAACCTTACTATACCCTCTCACGACCCCCTACCACTGTATACGCGTATTTGAATTTTCACCATCCGACACGACTAAATTTTAATGCTCCGAAGTTGTCGAAGAATATTGTACTCTGACGCGAAAGTGCAAGAGTTTGTTATCAAATATCACATCGATCAGATCGGAAAAAAAACTAGGCATATGTTCCAAAACTGTTTGTGTGACGAAAAGTGCTGGGGGCAAACAAAATAGCTGTGATGATTAATTGAAATACTGTTTAAATGAAAAGTTTCACTTCTATCGTGTCTTTACGACACACCCTGTGTCGTTAAAATATTGCATAAAATAAAAATAAATGCTTATAAAAACATTACATTTCATATCATGAATATATACGATGTCTACGACCAATCATGGCTGCTGTAAAGGAAAGTTAACCAATCATTGAACTCAAATTGTGTAAACTGACGTCACGAATCAGCCTACTAAGTAGCGCTATTTTGAATTTCTCATGCATTTTTATCACTTTTTATTCATTCAAATTCTTAATTAATAAATATTTAAATTAAAATAATTTTATTGCTTGAATTTAAATTTTATTGCTAAATTTGATTGATGTAATTCTATATGTATTAAGATTAAAAATAATAAATAACCTTTAAAATAATCTATTATAATAATGATTATTATGCAACAACGAATTTTAATTTCGCTTCATTCCGTACATTACTGAGAGTTAATAAATAATGTCATTTTATGACATTGTTTAAATACCTAGGTATCTTCTAGGCAAGCATGCTACATCTTCGGCGGCATCATCGCTTTCCATTAGGTGAGATTGTGGTCAAATGATCGCCTATTGTGCATAAAAAAGGAATTATAATTATGTACTTCAGACCATATAAAATACTAAGATACATTAAACTCTACTTAATGTTAGTTATCATTTGTTTTGATTATATTACATGAAAAGCAAGAGTTTCGTCAATTCGTATCGTGTGTTTGTAAACAAGAGCTGCGCAAAGGTCAATTTGACCCCTTTCAATTTCAATCTGCGCATTATGAATTATTGATTTTTTCAATTACTACCTTCATCAGAATACGTTTTCCTGGTGATTCATCCGAAAACAACCAGGAAATAAGACACAAAGTAGGTAGAGCGGAGTGCAAATAAAAAGCACTTCCGTACAATATGCGGCAACGTTACCAGAGGATCATAGCTCACGAGGAGGTTGTACTTCCGTCAGAGTTTCGTTCCAATCAAAATTTCACTTTCTATAGGCAGAGCAGCTATTCAATCGATTATTTGCATGATGATATCTCCCGTCTCCCCACGCTCCCTACCGTAGAGGGAGGCTCCCGCTACCCTCTACCCATCCTATGGCTCTCTACTGTCGCTTGTATCAATAGAATTTATGTTGCTTTTTCAGTTTTCATTAAACGTTTTCTTAGCTGCTTCATGACCAGTAAGGACCGATAATTTTCGTTACTTTTTTTATTTTTTCTGCGATAGGCTAGCGTTGACTTCTATATCACCTGATGGTAAGCGATGATTGAACTGGTAGGTATACCTATTACCAACCGTTCATTAATAATTTATGCAATTATAAATGGAGAAAAACTTTTGAGCTTAATTGCTTATTATTATACCCCCTTAATATTTTCATTAAAATAATTTAAATTGCCATTTTTAAATATTCTCTCATACTTTAAAGTCATTCACTTGTATCCTACTAATATTATAAATCCGAAAGTTTGTGTGTAAGTGTGTAAGTATGTTTGTTCCCTCTTCACGCTTTAACGGCTAAACGGATTTGGATGAAATTTGCAATGTACATAGCTTATACCTAGGATTAGCACATAGGCTACTTTTAAACTTGATAAAAGTGGGCGAAGCAGCGGGGCACGGCTAGTGGTTTATACGTCAATATGGCAGATGGACGGACGAATAAAGTGCTTAATCACCAAGTTGAGTTAGATATCTCGCTTTGCTTGTTCAATTGAATTAAAATGTAATTTTAGATGATGATCTTTGAATATGCGTATGACATGACACCTCTATTCCTTGGTTTGGAGAATACTAGAATTAACAACAATGCATTCTTAACACTCAAATTATGATCGTTATATAAATAGTTAGAGGCCGTCCCTAAAATAATACCAAAATCGTAATTCAAAACTATTGTTGCCTTGTTATACTGCAGGTGTGCTGCCACAGATCAAATAATAGCTATACCGTATAATGCTCTGTTAGAAGGAGACTGTGTTGCACCCCAAGGCCCCCTCCACTCCAACCCATTGCACTCTATGCACGGGCAGAGGTAAACTTGGGATGGGGTAGAGGGTGGCTACGAAGCCAAAGCGTAGCAATATTGACTATTATTTATTCTGTGTCAGCCTTACGCTATGTTACCCTAGTACAAAATGAACTGCTTTTTCGGTGCTGGATACAATATAAAAGGATTGATTGAGTTTTGCCGTGAAAGTGAAAAAATGGCGTTGTTGATTTTGTAAAATTTTCCAAAACCTGTGATTCTTCGAGTGTTAATGTGTAATAATGGTGGATTATTAACCGTTAATACTTAGTGAACGTGCATAAGTGTAGGCAAATCATACAAAGTTGAAAAACGTGTTTTTCACCTTCGCTCCAAAACGCCAATAGAAGTTCTAGTAAAGTTTCTACCACTTTACTAGGGCATGACTTGACTACGACTGGACCTTGACTCTTATACTTGACTTTGACTGTGACTTGTGACTAGGACCTATAATATGAAATACACTTGAAATATATTATCACTTGACACTGGCTAAATGCATAAGATTGCGAAGCCAAAACTAAGGAAAAAAAAAAAGGACTGATTGAAGTGAAGTCGTGATGAACACAGTCAATGTACTAAGTAGATCGCCTCCCGATCGAGTGGTCGTGGTTTCGAATACTAAGGCGGCTTTCGGTGAAGGCTAGATGGTGAAATAAATTATTTTTTTTAACCGAATTCACAAAAAGGAGGTGTTTCTCAATTCGACTGTAGTTTTATATGTGGTACCTACCACAAAAAAAAAAGACTAATGAAATCGGTAAAGTCGTTCTCTAGTATTATTACTAGTACTAATAATAAAGTAGTTATTATCCAACATATATTTTATTAAAAGCTTGAAAAGCTCTTTTTAAAGATACCCCACAAGGGTTGATAAAAAATAAGTAAATATTTTGTTTCCCACTTACATGTATGTGAGCCCGCTTAATATTTTTCATTTATATCATTTTGAATGTCATTTCTGGCTTTGGGCCGTACGTAGTTTTACATATTCTACGAGAATTTGAAGTTATTCGCTTATATGGTTTAAAAGCTAGATGCCTTTGACAGACGGACGGACAAAGTGCTGAACAACACAAGTCAACTTAGAGATTTCTTTTCGTTCGATCAATTATTAATGTCTTTGGCAACAACATAACCAAAACCTATATTATAATATCACAATGAGGTCATCCTGACCCAATTTTTTTTCCTATATTTTTCACTTTACAAGGATTTTAATGCTCTGTGGGGTGAATCACCGATCTATACGTCAGTCACAGATGAATTTGTATACAAAATATAGGTAATTACTATATCCGAACAAAATACTCACAAGAATTTATCAAGCCAGTTTATCCCACGAGGAAAGCATACAGGCAGACTGTCAAACGTCATCCATATATGGTTGACATACCTCCAGTTCGCTCGAAGCGTTTCGCTTCTACGTTTATCATCCGTACAGCGAAGGAGTGGAACTCATTGCCCTCGTCTTTGTTCCCCGAACAGTATAATCTGGGAGTCTTCAAGTCAAGAGTGAATAGGTATCTTCTAGGCAAGCATGCTACATCTTCGGCCGCATCGTCGCTTACCATCAGGTGAGATTGTGGTCAAACGCTTGCCTATCGTACTTACATAAAAAAAAAAAAAAGAAGGCACATATAAACTACTACAAAATCCTATAATTTTATCATCCGCCCCAAATCCAGTATTATAACCAATCACAACGTTCGTATTGAGTAACCACCGCCCACCGTACTGCAACTTTTTTCTATTCCTCTCACACATGAGAATTCCATCATCTCTTATTCCTTTCTCGCCCAATATTATACTATTTTCTTTGAGGAGGAATCAGCTTTTCCTCTACACCACACGACGATTTGTATTAGATTGTGGCTCATTATTAAATTTGTTTAAGATTTGTGGTGCTGTATATTAATAACCTACCTGACTCCCTCAGCTTCACCCGAATGAATAAGTGGACTCGAATAAGGCATAGGCACATGGATAAAGCAACCAGAATGTCAGTTAATTCATATTCGTTTAAAAAATATTGGTTCTCTTTCTACAAAATTCAGAATTTTAGCAGAATAAAAATGCCAGTTTCACTGTGTTGTATTCGTTAGTAATTTTCTGAATCGGACCAGTAGTGCCGGCGATTACTGCTAGATTTGTATCTACTCACAAGTAAATTTTATCACTGTACAAGTAGTTCGCCCCAAACTACATGTATAGTACCACTTATGCCTACATTTTGCATCATAGAAAATAACTTTTAAGGTTTATTTCTAATAACTTTATTATAATGACTGTTTGATTGTTGTTCAAGTACAGTATTTAACGGATTTTATGCGTAAGTTTCAGCTTTAAAGGAATAAAGACTCGAGGACGTACGTAGAGTTTCTAGTTAGTTTTTAAAGCAATGTTGTTCGACTGTAACTACTTTATTTAATCCAACTTACTGGTGCCATGTGAAAACTGTCCGAATTGGATTAATCTATGACGACGTCATACCTAAGAAAGTAATTTTGTTGTGACGTTATTTTGAAGGACTGACTTACGACGACATTGACCAGTACAACGACGTTATTTAACTTAAGACAGAGCTTAAAATAGTGAATTTGTATTTGTTATTTTTGAAGATATACTCAAAGGATTTAAAATTTACCAATTTTTATAGGCTAGGTAAAGATGGTTTCAGAAACTAGTCAAAAAGTGACTTCACTTGTGAATCACTCTCACACTATTGTCTGTCTCACTGAGCCCCTATTACGACTGTGGTAGTAAGATTATGTGCCGGAGTAGGTAGTAAAACTTTTTTAAAACCCGTCAATAAAATCAGAATAAGTAAACGTTTCTGTTGCGAGATTTAAATACTGAGGCGGCAATTACCGCGCTTGGACTAATCTCACGATTTTTCTAGACTATTTATGTAAATGCTATGCAGTATATAGCAAATTCCATTTATATTCAATACATAGACGTTGGAATAGGTAATTTTCATGAGAACTAATATTAAATGCCTCAAAAAGGTAACGAAATAATTTCTCAAAAATCATACTAATATAATAAAGGCGAAAGTTTGTGAGTGTGTCTATATGTTTGTTACTTCTTCACGCTCAAACGGCTGAACCAATTTTGATGATATTTGGTATGGAGGGAGCCGCGGGGCGCAGCTAGTTTATTAACATTCTTGGCTAGGTATAAAAGATAAAGAAGTATTGTAATTGGAAACCAGCAGTTTTCCATGTATTTAATTAACTTACTTCTCACCTTTTACGCAGTGCACATCGCCCGTTTTTTTATGACTTGCATAACAAATATTATGATTTTTTCCAGAAACCTTATCTTCACCAGAACAAAAAATCGCCTATAATTATGGTAGATAATGTAGCTTCCTATCAGTGAAATTATTCTCAATATCAGACCAGTAGTGCCGGAGATTACCTAATACTTACAAGATACTCAGAACTCGAGTCGGAAAGTCGCTAGTAGCTGTAACTGTTGCTTTGTATAGAGGATTTTGAGCGCCATTTTCAACCTCTTCATGAGTTATGAGAGCCTGGTAGTATCGCCGGTTTTCGTTGGAATTCGAAATATTTCTCCAATGGAATGGAATTTCATACAGAATGAGTGAATTTCAGACCAAAATAATTTTTCTCGGTGTTTGGGCACCAGGAGATCATAACAGAGCAGGAGATCGTAATATTTTGTCACGGTTGTTATAGACACATACTATTATACGTCTCATTGCAGACACTTGGGGTACTGATTGTAAGGAACCCAAGTTAACGCCCCGTTAGTTCAAGCACCCATTGGTTATGTTTATTACTGCCTGTGACAGTGGTTGTTATTTTGTTTAGGTTTGGTTGCCTCTGCCACCGCCCGCTGTAGGGTTCGTGCTTTTGAGGGGATTTGAGCCTCTTAGTCCTGGATCCGCTACTGACTCTAAGTCAACCGTATTGAATTACTAGCCGTGCCTCGCGGCTTAGCCCGCTATTATTAAGTTAAAAAGTAGCCTATGTGTTAATCCTAGGTATAATCTATGTACATTCCAAATTTCATCCAAATCCGTACAGCCATTAAAGCGTGAAGAGGGAACAAACATACTTAAACACTTACACTCGCACTCACACACAAACTTTCGGATTTATAATATTAGTAGGATTATGCGTTAGTATGTGTGGTTTGTTTCTATACTATGTAGATCAATACTAGTTATCATACAATTTAATATCATGTACGTCAATAACGTTCAAACCTTGATAAAGAGCAAAATTCCGTTGCTTAATTTTTCAAATTAAGGTCTCTAAGTTAGTTACGGTTAATTAACTCTATGTCTATTTCACCGCCTTTTCGAGGCTTAACTATAACTTCTAAATTAACAAGCTTATTACCTTAAAGTCTCCGGGACAAAATATATAACTGTCTTAAGTTATTTCGGAGGTATTATTGTTTAAATGTAATCAGGGTAACAACAAATAAATAGATGCCTCAATGTCATTGAAAGCAAGCTCCTTGCCTGGATTCATGTATAAATTTAAGATTTTTAGATAGTTTCATCCGTAAATAAATCGTGCAACTCATCTTCGCCTATTACGCTGTCTGCCTTTCTGGATGTGCCAGTGCAATTCCTAACTTTAACAACGTTGACTGAGAGATCAAATTACAATTTGCAGATACAGACGAGCTTTTCCCCGCCCCATTTTATTGCTCGTTTACCAATGAAGATGGAGTAAAATTACCAGCATAGGTGGACTTCTTATTTAGTCTATGCATAGGTGTAAGTTGGGGTAGTAAATAACTAAGTATCTGAGAGATTGTCACGAAACAAATAGCGTTGATGTTTTTTAATATTTTTCAGAACTTGTGATTCTTCGACTGTTCATGTGTGATAAATTGATAATTCGTGAATGTGCATGAGTGGAGGCAAATCATAAAAAGTTAAATAACGACATTTTAGATTTTACTCCAAAATGTCTAGTGCTTTAACTACTTTACTTGGAAATGACTTGACTATGACTGGACCATGATTCTTGAATTTGACTGTAGTAACTAGCACTATTATATAGTATTTTGAATACTTAATTATACGCTAGCAAAGCTTAAAAAAACCGACTTCACCGCTTTATCTTCAGAACCTTGATCAGATTTAATGTATTAAACACGTATTGACTATAACTCAAAAACAAGAGATCAGATCTTGATCAAATTTCAATGGGACCACAAGACAAGCATCTACTTTCAAATAAAAAAAAAATCATCAAAATCGGCTTACAACGAAAGAAGTTATGAGGTAACTTTTGAAGTCGGGTATAGAATATAGAACATCGTCAAAGTAGGCGTACAAAATAGACATTATTGACGATATTTCAAAAACTACTGATCAGATCTTGATCAAATTTAAATTTAAATGGGACCAATTAGAAAGCAACATCTTTCAAACTAAAAAAAAAATTTCGAAATCGGCTCGTGGAGAGAAGTTATGAGGTAACACACAGTCAAAAATACAGTCGACTTGAGTACCTACTCCTTTTTTGGGAAGTCGGTAAAAAATATGGAAAAAGAAAAAAAACGCGTAAGAAATAAAAAGTAAGTAATAAGTATTTGTGTTAGTTTTAATGGCAATATCCGTTATCGTTCACGTAATCCATGAGACATCCTATGATTTCTGAGCGCATTATATAGGATTCACATCATGGGCGTAAATAAGTTGTATATGAGCTACATATATATATAGATAATAAAACATTCGTGCATTAATATTCCTTACTTCAGTTGCGTAAATAACTAATGTAATGTTAAATAGAAGTTTTTCTCTATTCGGCAAAATGTAGGCGCGAGAGATCTCCGTTCGGCGATAACGAGTCAACTAAGACCCAAATTACCTACAAGGCATCGAGCTTATAGGTAACTCAAGTGCTCAACCCCACTACCAATGGGTAGCGTTCCCAACATACTGGCAGCATTGCCTCTTTGAGTTGTAATGCTAAAAGTTTAGCCAAATAAATACCAGCATTTTGGTGTTGCGTTCGGCTCAACCAGGCGCTCTGATAGATTTTAGAAAATAGAATGAGCTTATCAATTTTTATTTTTTCTTAGCAATCTGTTGCACATAGCCAGTGTGGAGTTATAAAACATTAAAAGTTTTTCAGTTTAATTTTTACCGACTTCACAAAAAGGAGGTACTCAAATCGACTGTATTTTTTTTTTATGTGTTACCTTATAACTTCCTTCCACGTGAACAGATTCTGAATTTTTTTTTGTTTAATTGATGTTGCTTTCCAATTGGTCCCATTTAAATTTGATCAAGATCTGACTAGTAGTTTTTGAGTTATCCTCAATAATGCGTATTCTGTGGACTACATTGACGATGTTCTCGTTTTTAACCAACTTCACAACTTGTGCGCCGATTTTGATGATTATTTTTTTATTTGAAAGCTGGTGCTTTTCATGTGGTCCCATTTAAATTTGGTCAAGATCTGTCACTAGTTTTTGAGTTATCCTACTAATATTAAAAATCCGAAAGTTTATTTGTAAGTGTGTGAGTGTGTAAGTATGTTTGTTCCCTCTTCACTGAAGAGCATGGCGATGAAGAGCAGAATCCGTTCAGTCGTTAAAGCGTGAACGCTTTAACGGCTGAACGGATTTGAATGAAATTTGGAATGTACATAGCTTATACCTAAATAGCAGGATAATAATACAGGATTAAAACATAGGCTACTTTTTAACTTGATAATAGCGGGCGAAGCCGTGGGGCACGGCTAGTTGTCAATAATGCGTGTTTAATACATTAAATCTGATCAAGGTTCCGAAGATATAGCGGTGAAGTAGGTTTTTTACCGACTTCCCAAAAAAGGAGGAGGTACTCAAGTCGACTGTATTTTTTTTAAACTTTTTTTTTTATGTGTGTACTTCTTATCTTCCATCCACGTGAGCCGATTTTTTTTTAGTTTGTAAGATTTTGCTTTGTAATTGGTCCCATTTAAATTTGATCAAGATCTGATCAGTAGTTCTTGAAATATCGTCAATAATGCCTATTTTATGGACTACTTTAACGATGTTCTCGTTTACCCGACTTCAAAAGTTACCTCATAACTTCTTTCGGTGAAGTCGGTTTTTTTAAGCTTTGCTTGCGTTTAATTATTTAAGCTTTGCTGGCGTTTAATTAGGTACTATTTTCATTTGAGACTGATAACCTAGTTCTCACTTAACATTTTCAATGTTAGACTCCGAGAGAAATGCTATTTATGGCTGACTTTTTTACCGATAATATGCCTATCAACGTAAAAAACTAATAGCATAAAAAGATATGCATATTATTATTCTTTTTTAGGTAGGTACTTGCTACTTATTTAGATAGATAAACTCTTTACGTCACCTTCATTGTGACAAAAAAACAAAACAGAAAATATTTATTTATAAAACAGTGTAACAATAGGCGGTCTTATCGCTAAAAGCGTAGGCCGGTAGGGTGTCGTAAAGGGGGCACTGAGGAAAAAGGACTTGAAAAAATTTCGCTCATAATTTAGGCTAGGGCAGTCATCAATAGGTACGATGACAAGCGAAGCGAGGAGGAGTGGTTAGGTTTCTTGTGACTATAACACGCGAGCAGAGCGAGCGAAGCGAGCGTGCCGAGGCAGCGGCCGGCGAAGCGCCAGAAAAACTTTCTGAATATAGTATATTGCGGGGCTGTGGGTGTTTTAAATTACATGTTGTTCTAATTAAAGAAGATTGTCTTTGATAGTTCTATCGAATCCCGAAATAAAAATATATGCATATTAGGGTGTATTCTCAAAACCTGCTGCAGTTTTGGGAAATTTTGAAATGTAGTGTGCCAAGATGACCCTATAATTTTTTGATGCTATCATGTAGTACCTTTCTGGACACATGTTTGTCTAAAACGTTTTTAACTCACTCCTACCCCTACCAAGTTAAGGGCAAAAACAGTTAAGGTCAAGGTCAATGACCTCGATATGAAGGTTACTGCCTCCAAGCATCATAAATATAGCAATTATAAAGAGGAGAAAAAAAACTGTTCTGCCCCCTTTGCGATACTCTGACCCAAAGGCCCTCTCTGGAGTTCGGGACTCTGCTCTTGGAGAAGATGGGAAACATCTTGATTTTTCTCGCATCTAGGCGATAACAACCTGAAATACTATGGCCATCCTTATTTACACTACGTGACAAAAAAAAAATCCAGGACCGAAAACAAGTACCCACAAAACAGTCTAAAAAAACAAACTGAATTCAGGGTAATTGGTAGAATACCAGAAACCTCTTGGGACATCATTCCAACCATTGAGATCAATGTCTTTCCTGTTGTTCCAGGCTGTTTATTACTTTTAAAATAATTTTATAATACATTATTATTTATTTTCCCTGTTACGTCTAAGGTGTCAAGTGTCAACAGGCGTTGGCACAATCACTCAATGAGTTTCACTTCTAAGCTTATCATCTGTACTGCGTAGGAGTGAACCTCATTGACCGCGTCTTTGTTCCCTGAAGAGGAACAAGTCTAGGAGTCTTCAAATCAAGAATCAAGCTTCTAGGCAAACATGCTATATCGATAGCCGCATCATCACTTGTCATTAGGTGAGATAGTAGTTAAATGCTCGCCTGACGATAACCTTTATACATTTAGTGCCTCCCAGAACTTTGAATAACAAAGTACCGCGTGGGACTGCGATGCAATGCGCTCTTCCATAGCGAATAGCTATTATACGAGCCATTCGCTCTGTCAGCCAGAACAAGTCTTGCTAGTGCAGTGCTGTTATTTGGCTGTTCTGCATAGGGTTGGAACCGCCGCGCCGCTGGTGGAAGTTCACCAAGTCTTCTTACGGTGGTGCTCTTAACAGAGTATCATCTCTGCTGCCTTGTTTTTCACAAGAGATATTATACTGAATTAATATACCTAATAAATAATTAATTAATTCATCTCATAAATAAATAAATATAATTTCCCACCTATCCTGGAGCATTTTGCCTTCCAAAGGGCATTTCCCTACCCTTCATATACAATACAATCTCTGGGAAATTTGTCCATGACTGGCAAGATTAGGGCAGAAACATTTGATGTGTGCGTGTTTTCTATGAATATGTTTAACTTTTTATCTATGTGTGGACTGAGTTTCGGTTTCATTCTTATTATTCTTACTACGTAACAGTATATCATGAACCTTCCTATCGGTCTTTTATCTCCACGATAAGGTTCTTAGCAACTGGTCATGTCGAAACTTTGTTAGTGTACTAAACAGACTACTATATATGTAGCAAGCTAATGTACTATATGTACATAAAGCATTTGTATGTATAGCATACTAACAACACGTCTTTGATAGTTGACACTGACATATATAAGAAATACGAAATACTGTTTGGAATTTATAAATTCTATAATCTTGACAGCTTTGATTATATACCTGTCTAGATAAAGAGTTCGAGCGTCTAAACGCCAAAAAAAATATCAGTCAACTGTTGGCTCATAAGCTCTTCTCGCCCGCTCAGTAGCGACACCGTCATTCTACGGTAAACACGCGTTTTGTGGCGCATAAAAATGACGATTTGCGCAATAAAAGTGTGCAGGAATTACAAAGGGCGATTGAAAACAACAAAACAAGTTACTTATCATCGGTAAGTTAACTTTAAATTGCTATATAACTTAAAGAAACAATTAAATTAATAAAGTTTAAAGTTGTCCTAATGTACGACGCCATGTTTACAGTGCTGCCAGTTCTTGAATTTAAAATTTCTCGTGTGAATGTTAGCACATTTTTTAATATATTTAATGGCCTGTATAACTGGCCTGTTGTTTTTGTTGCGATTACAGCGCAACACTCTATCTAGACAGGTATATAATCAAAGCTTGACAGGTGACGTTCCGATGTCATGGAAGACTTTTTTTAATTTTTTTTTTAAATTATTTCATGACCATGGATGCATAGTCCTTCAGTCTAAATATTAAACAAATTTTAACAATTTCTATTCTTCATAATAAAAGTCTTAGTCACAAGTCACAGTCAAAGTCTACTAAGTATTAACGGTTAATAATCCACCATTATTACACATTAACACTCGAAGAATCACAGGTTTTGGAAAATTACACAAAATCAACAACGCCATTTTTTCATTTCGCGGCAAAAAAAAAAAATCATGTCATGGAAGTCTCAAATTGTATTGCCAGTCTTAAAATCTAACAAAAATCCATCAGAAATATCCTCGTATGATTGATTGATGTATTCCATGCCGATTTCGGCAACGGCGACCATTTCTTTTATAGAAGTGTTACTGATGCGTCCTCACATGACTGATATAACCAATTTTAGCTGTGAAAGTCCGAAGACAGGTGCTACATGTGAGGACGCCATTTACATAATTGTAGGTAATGTTCGAAGGCGGTTTGTTTTTTAGATGTTCCCGTCGCAAATCCAGATCGCGCCTTCGTGAGTTTTCGAATTCATAAACGTTTTTTAGTAGTTTTTGTCTCCATTCAGTACGATTGGCAGCTTGTGACTCCCATGCTGCAGGCTCAATCCCACATCCCTTCATATGCCTCTTCAGCACATCTTTATATCTCAGAAACTGCCCTCCGCTTTTACGCTTGCCTTCTTCAAGTTCTGAGTAAAAGATGCGCTTAGCCACCCTTTCATCGGGCATTCGGGATACGTGCCCACACCAACGCAGCTGCCTCCGCATAAGGTAGGCTTCAAGTCCGCACACATTCGCACGCTTGAGAACATCTGTGTTTCTGACACGGTCAGACCATTTGATGTTAAGAATGTCACGAAGACATTTTCCTCGTATAGTACTCTCTGTGGTCTGTGCTCGTACCGTCCCATAGCGTTATCTCGTTATCATAAGTGTAGGCAAATCATAAAAATATTAAACACCTGATTTTCGCCTTTTCTCCAAAACTCAAATAGAAGTTCTAGTTCCTGTAAACCTGGACTCTTTTACTTGACCTTGATTGTGACTTGTGACCTCCCGGTAGGGAGTAATAGTATTCTGTGCTTGTGACTACAATAGTATGAGAACTTTTAAAATGAAATACACTTGAGATATATTACAACTTGGCGCTGGCTAAATGCACAAGATCGCGAAGCCAAAATTAAAAGAAAAATAAAAAAATTGTGACTAATTGATAACAAATAATAATACAAATTCTAAAAAAAATGATAATTTGGCGAATTATAAGATTGTAGAGAACAAAATTAGTGATGGTGACATTACAGGGGCAGCACGAGTCTTGTTCTCTAGCGACACTTTAGCCCCTTATAATTCGGATACGATACAGTCACTTCGTGACAAGCATCCGCCTGCGGCAACAAATCTCCATTTACCTGATCCACCTCAACAGAGTGACGTCACTGTTGAGGCGACCGCTCAGGATGTTGCTTCGGCTGTTATGTCTTTTAAAGGTGGATCTGCCGGTGGCCTAGATGGCTTAACACCGCAAATTCTAAAAGATCTTTTATGTGCTAGTTCTGGCGAGATTGGTGAGATACTTTTAAAAGATCTAACGGCTTTAGTTAACCTGATGTTGTCAGGTCAAGTCAATAATGACGTCACAGATATTTTGTATGGCGCAAATTTATGCGCACTTAACAAAAAAGATGGTGGCATCAGGCCTATAGCGGTAGGCACCACATATCGCCGCCTCGCGGCTAAAATCGGTTGTAAGAAAATGTTTGTTTCTTTAAGCAATCTTTTTCAGCCTATACAGCTTGGTTTTGGTTCGCGGGGCGGATGTGAGGCTGCTGTCCATTCCCTTAGAACATTTTTAAATCAAAATTGTGGAGAGGTGTTGCTAAAGGTGGATGTTAAGAATGCTTTTAATTCTGTTGATAGAGGCACCCTTCTGACCCAGGTGAAAGATAAAATTCCAGAGTTATATAATTTTGTTTGGCAATGCTATGGCAAACCATCAAAATTAATTTACAAAAACGATGTTCTTTTGTCTTCCGTTGGCTGTCAGCAGGGTGATCCGTGCGGCCCAGCAATTTTTTCTTTAGCTGTCAATCCAATAATTCAACGTCTCCAATCCAAACTAAATGTTTGGTATTTGGATGACGGAACTCTGGGAGGTGATGTGAATACTGTCTTAAGTGATTTAAAATTAATAATTGATGAATTTAAAAAGATTGGGCTTGAACTAAATTTTTCGAAATGCGAACTTTTTGTTTGCGATAACTGTTCAGACAAATTATCGGTTTTACAAAAATTTAACTCATTGGCTTACAATGTAAAACTAGTAGACAAGTGTTCACTTCGCCTTTTGGGTTCGCCGATATTAGATGAATCAATTTCACCTTTTGTAGAAGAAAAAATTCAAAATTTTAAAAATTCTTCTGACAGATTGCTCAAAATTAACACTCATATGGCTTTTACAATTATTAGATTCTGTCTTTTTGTCCCAAAATTTACGTATTCTTTAAGATGTTGTCCGCTATGGAAACATGGCGCGCTCCTCGAGAGCATGGACAATATCGTAAAGAATACTCTTGTATCGGTTTTGAATATTGACATAGATGACAGGGCTTGGTCGCAAGCTTCTTTACCTGTAAGACTAGGAGGCTTAGGTATACGTAAAATTTCTAGTGTTGCGTTACCGGCTTTCTTGTCCTCAGTTCATGGTACTTCTAAATTAGTCGAAAAAATACTTTCACATAGTTTGGGTTCTGTAGAAATAGCAAACCTGACTGAGGCCAGAAGCGCCTGGGAGATGGCATGCCCAAATACCGGGCTCCCAGTGAGGTTATCCTCACAGAGACTGTGGGATCGGCCGCTCTGTGAACTAGCACGGAAACATCTTTTAGATACGTGTTCTAGCGTCACAGAGCGTGCTCGACTTCTAGCAGTTTCTGTATGGGAGTCAGGGCTTTGGTTGCAGGCCATTCCCTCTTTTAATACTGGTACACTTATAGATCCATCTGCTTTCCGTCTCGCTATATGCTTACGTTTGGGTGCAAGGTGCTATGTTGCCCATAGCTGTCAGTGTGGTACTGCTGTTGACCAGCTTGGTCACCACGGCCTCTCGTGCCAGAAAAGTGCTGGCCGAATTTCCCGCCACGCCAGCCTCAACGATATCATCCGCCGGGCTTTTACCAGTGCCAACGTTCCAGCCATTCTCGAACCGAATGGTCTGATGCGTGACGATGGTAAAAGACCCGACGGCATGACTTTAATTCCATGGAAGATGGGACGGCCTTTAGTATGGGATGCAACTTGTGTCGATACTTTAGCTCCGTCACATCTTCCTGAAACACAGAATGGGGTTGGCGTTGCGGCAACTTCGGCAGAGCAGCGTAAACGGCGCAAATATGGAAACCTTGGCAGTGGTTACATATTTGAGCCGTTTGGTGTTGAGACACTGGGTCCGTGGGGACCGGGAGCTCATTCTATTTTCAAAATTCTATCAGAGCGCCTGGTTGAAGCGACGCGTGATCAAAATGCTGGCACTTATTTGGCTCAACGTATTAGCATTGCAATTCAGAGAGGCAATGCCGCCAGCATGATGGGAACGCTACCCACTGGTAGTGGGCTTGAGCACTTGAGTTACCTATAAGCTCGATGTCTTGTAGGTAACTTTAGTTCTTTGCTGTACATAGTTTTAGTTTATTTTTAGGAAATATAGGCAATTGGCCCGTAGTTAGTATAGAAGAGCTGATTTAGCAATTATAAAAAAAAAATTGATAATAAAATAGTTTCCCCTTTAAAAAATAATAAATTAATAACTTTATCAATATGTATAATTAAACGCAAGAAAAGCTAAAAAACCTACTTCAACGCTTATTATTATATATTGGTTTAGTCTAAATCGATTTCGATAAAATTTATATACTTCTGAAATATAATCTAACGAATAAAAAAAATCATCGGCGGAGATATCGTGTAACATATTATACAAAAAAAAACACAGTTGAATCGAGAACCTCCTTTTTTGAAGTCGGTTGAAAATACGCGAACAATTTTTAGTGAAGTTCAAGTACCTTTAGAAGAATGAAAAGAAGAATCTGACACTGGCAAATGCACGAATTGTGCGGCGCCAATTATTCGAGAGGGGAAAAAAACTTAGCAGAGAGAAGTGGTTACATTATCTTTGAGAGCAGCTGTCTCTTTTTTTTTTATTTATAGAGTAGAGACGTGCATAATTATTATTATAATCCTATAATCATCCTATAATAAAGTTATTTTATTCAATTTGTCCTTGGTGTAAATAAGTTTGAGGTTTACATACGTGCCTACAAATTTTTGTTTTTATGTTAATTCGGGTTTTCCATGTACCTGGTTTTCCGGAAGCATTTTTGCTCTAGGTCTCAATTTCCTCATAAATAATTATCTTCTTGAATCGTCATTCTGTTCTCCACTAGACCCCGAGAACTTGAGATCATGTGAGTGATCACGAAATGGCAATGTCCGCGCATTTCACCGAACCTGACAATGAGGCAAATAAACTCGGAGTTAAACTTAGAGGCGATCTTGGAGATATCCAAGTCATCGATGAAGATACCGAAAGCGACGAAGACGAAGTGAGGGTTGATAAATACTCAAGTGTACAACAGGAAAATGTATTGTCAACCTTGCCCCAGAACTTAGTCAGACCTTCAGTTGGTCCCGTTTTTGGCAGTGTTCAGGTGACCGAATCAGAAAATGTTCATTTTGGCAATAACACATACTTCAATGGCCCTGTTACCATCAAGCAGATAGTCCACACAAAGGCTCAAGATAATCCTGGATATGAACATACTGAAGATGTCGTCTCTCCTGACAAACCTGGGCCACACAATAATAATTTGACAACTGAGGACACTAGTAAGTTTTCATAAATATAATGGTAGCATCCAACACAGCAAAAGCTTTTGTCTTAATGTTAACAACTGTAATTTCTTTTGAGAAATTCATCAATAGCGCTTGACTTGTGCTTACATCTTTTAGTATCATAGACATAAATGGTTTGTTGGGTTGTCTGTTTTTTTTTTTTTATAGCAGATTCTAGTCATAGCTTCCTTGGTTGGATTACTACCAATTGAGATTCAGTTTCAATCTTTCTGCCATTCCTTTTAGGTTGCACTTTAATTTCCTTTTTTTTTTGGGTGTGAAGATAGCTTTAAGCCCTGTAGTGCCAGGGGATGACGGCGGGGTATGTGTGCAGGCTTGACACCAACTACTCTCACAGTAGTGTCATGGCTGCAGTGTCTTCCGAGCTTCCTTGACTGCCACTAACTAAGCCCTCATTGCTTTAAGTTATGAGACGTTTTGATAACAAATTATTCTGATGGTGACTGGTTTTGAGTACATACTCAAACTTAATAATGTTGAAGCAGTAGTTTTTGATGTAAGATAGTTTGGAGTTGTATTAGAAAAACCCAATGCTAATATTTTTTTTATATAATATAACAAGCTGTCCCGGCCACCTTCATTCCGCCTAACAGTCAATGAATGTGCAAGTTTAGGAAGCCATACCCGGCATGCCTTACAATGCCACGTGACTATATTCTTCATGTTTATGTTTGCATAGTACTTTATCAAATCCGAGTGACGTATGAGAAATGATTTTTATACAACTATAAAAAAAAATGTGACATTCCTAAAAAGTATCGCATGTCCGTCTCCTGGTTCTAAGCTACCTCCCCACCAATTTTCAGCCAAATTGGTTCAGCAGTTCTTGAGTTATAGATAGTGTAACTAACACAACTTTCTTTTATATGTATAATAATAATATATAGTACCCGGATGAACGAGCTTTACTTGGCTGATAACATGAATAAAATGATGTTTTCTAAAATTTAAACCTAGCTAGATCGATTCATCGCCCCCGAAACCCCCTGCATACAAAATTTCATGAAAATCATTGGAGCTGTTTCCGAGATCCTGATTACACATATAGATATATATAATCCAAGAATTGCTTGTTTAAAGATATTTTAGATATAATAGCCTTCCTTTGGACATGACAATGATTCTTTATTATTCATGAATTTTCCACTTTTGCTTGTCCGTTTGCCAGTTGGCAAAGTCCTCCTCCAATCTTCTCCATTCTGGCCTTTCTATGGCCACTCTACCCCATGTTATTCCCGCGAACTATATTTATAATGAAATGAAATACTAAAGCAAACAAAAGTAGCAATGACACCGATACTCACAGATATTTACTAAAACGTGATTAACACAAAAATCATCTCAAAACAATGGACTGAATCCATCATAATCCTTATGTTCAAGAAAGGGAATCAATACTTTTTTTAAACTTAATTCAATTATTTGTGTTGAGGCAAACATTTAGTTGCATCACACATAATAACACCTAGAACCAGAAAAATAAATTTTCCTTGGAGAAATTTATCTTATAATTAATTAATTTTAAATTTATAACTTCTGTTACCACCAGGAATAGAACCTGATATCCTTGCTGAGAAGGATGCTGACGTTACTAAGCCAATGGGCAGTTCAAAAAATATGAGAAATTAGATAGAATTTTTTATTGAATGTTTTTAAATTAACCAAAATAAGCAGTGAAAGAGATGTTTACTATCGAATCCAGGACCCATGGTGCCTTCAATCAACTTCCGAGACCAGAGAGTTGCCAGCAGAAAATTACACAATATTTTTTTTTGAAAGACCCAGTTAGAGCAGTGGTGTCAATTGGGTTAATCAAAACTTCCTACTTGTTAGAAAACGGGTAAAAATGAACAATGGCTATACATCCACATACTTTATTCCTATGTGTTGTATAAGTCTTAAATTGTATTCATATATTGTGATTCCTAATGAAACAGTAACTTTCCTACAAAACGATGTTTATTTACCCTCTTCTGTACTGAGTTTAGTGACTGCCCCTATAATGTCAATGCTTTGTTCAGCATTCATATCTCTGTATGTGTTATATATTTAATCTTGTTGTTTGCTTAATGTGCTGCTTATCACAGGTTTAGCATAATATGCTACGCTCATCTGTTGTTGCTATTTCATTCTGGCAACTGGGTCAAATTGTCATAAGAAAATCGATGATGCATAATCATGTTACATTTGGAGCAACAAATGCGTTTTTGTAGCAATCGCTAAATTTTATAATAGAAATATTAAAAAAGTGTTCTTGGACTCTAATATAATAAGCCAAGAAGCTCAAGTTTATTTGCCATCAGTATTAGCACATTACGGAAGTTCAGAGACAGATGGAAAGGTCTCCGTTTTGGTGGAGAAAAGAGATGCCTGAGTATTGGACGCATTAAATTGAACCAAGTTGGCATCGCCCCAATCGGCCACGGCCAACAAGCTCATATTCAATTGACCAATTATTTCATAAATATTTTTGTTTTGGGACTTTTAATCGTCCAACGACTATGTTTTTCTCTTTGCAACTGCATTTGTACGTGACCAGCTCGTGCATTTTGGATATATCTTTCGAAATATGCATAAATATGAATACCCAAATATATAAATCTAGAGGCAGACCATAGGCTGGAAGCTTGAAAATAATGCTATCGTGCCAATCCCTGTTAAAAGCCTTGAAATCTCTAGGTAGAGACCGCAAGTGCTTCGCCGTGTTTTTCAAAGGCCTCACTCCATACGAATGGCATATGCAAGAAGGTCTCCTGTTGACCGGTTCTGGCAAAACCTAAATTGCCAGTCACTCAGGAGGTCATTTGCTTCAAGATAGCTCAGGAGCTTTTTGTTCAGTACACGTTCCATTGTCTTACAGATGTTATAATTGGCAGGTAGTTTTTTATGTGAGACTGAGAAGTGAGATATGACTCTTATCAAGTCACTCGCATGATGCCAAGTGTCACACTAGCCCCCTTGGAGAGTTAAAATCCTGTGTAGCAATTCACTTTGATAATCGATTGATGGTGTTAATTCTTTTGATTGATTACATTACCTAAATATGAATAGTATATATTCAAAACTGCTCTTGTTTTCTGCAAATTTTTATTGAAATTTGCGCTATATTTTAATTTGTTTATTCACATGGCCCTTAAAGAGGCATCATGAAAGACTGCACTGCCGGATTCGCGAAATTACAGCTATCTCGAAAAGAACCTGGCAAGAAATTCGACGGTGCATTTTTTCATTAATTTTTCAAAACACCTTAAACTAATACAGAAATTATATAAATGGTGTTAACGGTGTTCTTGTTAATGTTGCAGATATCAAGGCAAACAACGTGCAGCTTTGGTTGAAGTTGACGTTTTCAGCTGTATGTGTCATTATAGTAGCAGGGACATGTGCTATAGTATCCTTGACATGGATACATTCCAATCATGAGGAGATCAGCAATTCTAACAATGTAGAAGATTATCATTCCACAGGTAAGTTTGTCTTTGGCTTTTTTGTAAGGTTTTCTATTAAAAGAACTACACTTCTTAATTTAGGTAATAACTCGGTATAACTGTGTTTGAATCGCAAATGTTTAATAGTTACAACTACATTTCCGTTTTATCTACTGTTTCTTAAGTTATAGAGTACCTAATAGATCTTATTTAAAATATGGCATATTATTACTTTGCAAAGCGGGTTGTGCTCGCGCAATTAAGTGATTTTATTCCACCATACAATAGGTTGGTGGTTGGTTTATGTTTTTTTTTGTTGTACTTTATACCATAATCACTTCAAACTTTAAGTTTGTTTTAATTATTTTTTGTATGAAACGGCTATAAGTAAAGTTTTTTTTCAGTTTCGAAAATTTTTTTCGAATTTTTTTATATAGCTTAGAGTGGACAGACTGCCTAGGTAGTCCCGTAGTAGTTAATAGGGTCACGTTTTCATCCTTTGGATACAGAACCCTAAAACACTTCACCAAAATATAGAAGAGCCGTCGACTATCTGAGTACCAGTAGGTAATTGGTTGGAGTCAATTGGCCAAGGCCGAATATATCATGGAATGTTTCTTTATTGTATAGTCATTGGTCACTACAAAGTTAAACATGCGCTTCGATTGATTTATTTTTCGACGGTTCTATGCAGACATACATTTGTCTATTTTGATTTTTGTCAACATATTTATAATAGTAATAATATGTATAATAGTAGTCAACATATATTCATAAATGTATTTACTAACTATCACTCCCGACGGAAACACAAGTTTTCTCCCCAAGGGAAATTTGTTTCTGGTTCTGGGTGTGATTCTGTGTGTGATGTGAATGTATCCGGCACCCACAATACAAGTTATTGAACTTACCGTGGGGCTGTGAGTGTGAAATAGTCTTATGTTGAACTTGTGTGGCCCGCGGCATCGCTCGTGTTTATTGGTATAAAAAGAAGTCTGTTTTGTCCTATTTTAGTGTACTCTACATACCAAATTACTTACCTCGAGGAAATACCTGTCTACCTGTAAAGAAGTCTGTTTTGTCCTATTTTAGTGTACTCTACTTACCAAATTACTTACCTCGAGGAAATACCTGTCTACCTGTAAAGAAGTCTGTTTTGTCCTATTTTAGTGTACTCTACATACCAAATTACTTACCTCGAGGAAATACCTCGTTTTCAAATATACATATCCGTGATGGTGAGAAGACTATCTTGATACTCAAATGTGTGGTGATATGACACGTCATATATTATATGGCGCTTTAGGACAATGATATATATTTTTATTACTATGATAAAATATTGACCTGTTAATGTGCATCATGTACATACATACTCGTGTCTCGTATGTCAAAAGATGAATAAATAATTATTTAAAAGTATGCGTCAAGCCATTCTAAGTTCCTTCTTCAACAATAACTGCCACACAAGGTTGGCAATTGGTTTGCGCCTACAAATAAACAATACATAGAAAGATCTTCTCAGATCGCGATCGTCTCAATTCAGTCTTATAAATCTTGAAGAATCTAAAAGATAATAAATCTAAATTATTCTCCCTAAAACACAATGTTGCTTATCTGTGGACACCTATATGTATTGTGGTATTTATACCTAAGACTGAACAATACTGTATTGTCACATCAATATATATATATTTTAGTGAATTCCAATTAAAAACCATACAATGTTACACTCATTATTTCCGGGAGAAGAATCACCTCATTTTCGATAAGAGACCATAGTGGCTCCTTTTATAAAGTTAGTTTAGATAAGTACATAATATGCTACTTTATTTAGGGTCGTTACCCTTATCAGTGACTCAGTCTTGTATTTTTTTTTTGTTGATAATGGTACTGTCCCATTGCGGGGGAAAAATAAATCTGAATGTTTGTGTGTATTGCTGATATGAGTATCTTTGAAACAGATTTGCTTGTGATAGGAATGTAGAAGCTGACTGAAATAAACTACTTTTTACTAACCCTTAATTACTCGCGCGGGGTCAGATTAGTCCCAGAACGTATTTAAACGTTCATATTTCATTTTTGTTTCCTAAATTGTAGTGAGCTTCAAAACTAATAACGGACACATCCCTGTAAAGAACGGTTGAAGCAGAAGGGTGCGTTTTGGTCAGTTTGACCCCACGCGAGTAATAACGTAGAAGAATTTTCTGGTAAGTATTTTTTATTATTATTTGTTCATACGTAAATCCGCTAACCCATAGCAGATGCCACATTTGTCCTAGATCCAAGGATAAAAAAAAACAAAGACAGTGTGTAACAAGTGCAATAATTACGTATGCAATGGACATCAAACCGTGATATGCTAAAATTGTTGTGATGAAAATGTGTTTTCTATATTATATAAAAGAAAGTTAAGTAATCAGTATAAGATAATCTAATAAACAGTCAGATATTTCATGTACCTACACATTGTTTGTGTTTTATTGAAGATTGAAAATTGGGGTCAGGTTGACCCCATGCGAACAGTAGTGTAAGATTTTCAAAGCGAGTCACTAAAATAAAAATTAAATTATAAACAAGATAAACATAACAAAAAATGGACAGCAAAAACAGTTTCTTTTGTAACATAATAAAGGCAATTAAACATAACAAAAAAGTCATTCAAATCGGTTTAACAACCCTCGGATTGCAGTGACCCTGGATGTCTCCGTGGACCGCAATGTGCTTTTAAAATGTCATGTTCAAATGTTTCCTGCAGTTCATACGATGACGCGCAGTTACTGCCTTCTTCTTGGCTAAGGTCGAACAAACAAAATCATATCGTCAAATTGACTTTAGCAACGTTTTGAAGGATATTCGATTCTCTCGCTTACTTCGTATAATATATAAGCGTATATTGCGTGTCCAAAATTGGGGTTAATCATAGTAATGCAGCGCGCGTTTTGTTGGGGTTTTTTTTCCAAAAAAAAAACCCCAAAAAAACGCGTGCTCTTTGTGCAAACAAGATGCCGATGTTAGTGCAACACACTTTCGTTTGCAAGAACCATGAAATTATCTCTTTTAGTTTTTGAAGCAACTACAAGTTTTAGGTGAACATCTTTGAAAAAGGGCGTTTGTTAGCAATTAATTTACGTACTTAGCAACAAGTGATGAAAATTGTAAACGTACCAAATGGAGATAAATATATTGTTTATTTTTCTGGTGATATTTTTTTACAACATTTCATTAATGAATACCTTTATTTTGTAATAATTTTACCAAAAAGTATAGTTTGGCGTAAACATTCTTCGTAATGTAATCATCTTATTATATTTCTTTCTCATCTATTTCAGGGTGTCTAAAGGTGGAGGGAACATTTTACAGCCGTCAAAATGTAATATTAATCACGAGTATGTTAATGGTGCTGTTAATAACCGCATGGTGTTACGATTTACTAACAAAGGCGTCGTTGGGGCGCGATAACTCGGCTATTCCTGTCACTGTCAAGCAACATGCAGAGAATACGGCTAATAAATATAACGTAGAAGGTATTTGTGGTTTTATCAGTGCAGCCGCAACTTTACTTTACGAACGGATGTTTATTACAAAAACAATTATTATATTACAATGCGGAGAAGACTTACGTATAATATATTGTTATTACACATTTTCTGAGAGTCATCGTGTCCTATTTAAGACTAACTTTAATGACGATAGATCATAATATTGATTTCTCGAGATTACTAAAATTAAACTGGTAATAATGTATATCCAGTTCTTAAAGTAAACTTCTGGTGTTGGTTACTAATTTAGGGAACGGAAATTTGCTTCTCTGAGGTTAGACATTTTTCTCTGACATTCAGTCGCAATATCGACCCGCTACAATTTTTACCGACTTCAAAAATAGGAGGAAGTTCTCAATTCGTCGGTATATTTAATTTTATATGTTTGCTTCGCCTCTTTATCTTCGGAACCCTTAATCAGATTAAATGAAATTAAAAACGCTTTATATCGTACACATGTAGTTGTATAGTATACATGTAGTATAATACGTATACATATAGTTATCCTTAACTCAATAAAGGGTGTAATGATGTGTTAACTGTATCATCCGTACTGCGAAGGAGTGGAACTCATTGCCCTCGTCTTTGTTTCCCGAACGGTATAATCTGGAAGATTTCAAGTCAAGAGTGAATAGATACCTTTTAGGCAAGCATGCTACATCGTCGGCCGCATCATCACTTTCCATGAGGTGAGATTGTGGTCAAATGCTTGCCCATCGGGCATAAAAAAAACTCAAACTATCGTATCTTGACGAAATTTAAATGAGAACGCATGGGCAACCTTCAAATAAATAAATAAATAATCATCAAAATCGGGTTACCTAGAAAAACGGCCACAGGTAACACAAAAAAAAAACAGTCGAATTGAGAACTTCCTATTTTTTTTAAGTCTTAAAAATAGTTCATGGCGCATGAGACTTATTTCCCTTCATACGACAATTCAGCGGGGGCAGGAGACGAGGTAATGATTAAGTTTTCGACAACTTTATATAAGAACGGCCTTTAAACTTTAGCTAGAGATAATTGCCCTTATAAACCCCATGTCCTTAACCTTACAACTGCCAAACCTTATCCATTTATTTTATAAAACCGCCCGTTGGCCTAGTTAGATGCTTGACCGCCTTATAAGCAGGGGCTTCGGGTTTGAATCCCGGCGGGAACACAAGTTCCCCAAGGGAAATTTGTGTTTCTGGTTCTGGATGTGATTGTGTGTGTGGCGTGAATGTTCACCCGTACGGCGAAAGAGTGGAACTCAATGCAAACTCGATGTGAATATCATTATCACTTTCCGTCAGGTGAAATAGTGGTCTAATGCTTGCCTATCATGCATAAAAAAAGCTTTATAAATGGAGAAGTGGTGCGACCAATCATCGTGTATGCTTCAAAATACAGTCGAGTCAATAATCAAATAGTCAATTATTTTGTTTGATATTAAAAAATAGTTGCAAAATGTAATCTTATTTCACAAATACGTCTTATTTTAATTAATTTTATTTCTAACATGTTTGACGGTACGCTTTTTTCAATGCCTTTATCAATTTGTGTGACTCATATTTTATCAATAATATTTTAGTGGATCCACTTCTGATTGCGCCCACGCATTTGCGCATAGTTTCACGAGCAGAATGGCTCGCGCAGCCCGCTGTGAAGCCCTTGGATACGATGAGACTGCCCGCGCCCTGGGTGATTATTGCCCACACTGCCACGCAGAGTTGCAGTACACAGGTTGGTACAATACGGAATATGCGATTATTTCAATTATCCTGAATTATTGCGTAAAAAAATTGTGACTAAAAATCATTTATTAAAACATTACATTAATATTAAAATTAATATTTGACAGTGCAATCGGATTCGGGCAATTTTAAACGCGATCTTTTTGACGTTCTCTCTTTGACCCCGACCAATCATGCCGCAAATAAAAGGTGATTAATCATCGACACCAAAAATGTGTGAACTGACGCCACGAATCAGTCTAGAGCTTTACTATTTTGAATATCCCATGCATTTATAAAACTTGAAAAAAAATAATACTGGACCCATCTTTAAAGAAGTCCCTGAGAGATTCGCGCGGACCCAAATCATAGGTGGCACGAACCGCCCTCTTTTGAAGAATAAAGATAGTTTCAACATCGGCAGCAGATCACAGTAATATTCTGTTTCTCATCAAACTTTGAATATATGCAAAGAATACCAGCCTTGCCGCTGCTACATCAGTCAATTGTCTAATATTTCGGATCGCAAAAGCAGCGGAACTCAATCGACCTGCAAGCACATCGTCGATCTACCAGTATATAGCTTTCGGGACTGCGCTCAAAAATGTCCACGGAACATAACAGAAAAAACAAGCGACTATCCTGCCTCGTTAAAAACATCGTAAGGTAAAAATAGTGAGACAGTTGTAGATGAAGCTGCGTACGCTGATAAATTGTTGCAAGCAAAAGTAACCTGTGTAGTAACTGAGATTAGACATAAAATAAGTTGTTTAACGATTAGAAACAAAATTAGTTATTTATTATAATACTTATCCATATATCCACGTTTGTAGAGGTTTTAATTATACTTGTTTCGCGAAGTTAGTCTGAGACCCGAGGTCCATACGTTTGTAAGTCGTTGTAGTTGACAAATAACTGAGAGAGTACTTTTGGATTGTCACTTGTATACTTTTATTATCATGAATGCGATGGGTATGTTTGTTTGTTAATTCTCTTTTAAACTACACTACCTAACCTAGGTTAACCGGTTTTAACAAAAATTAAGCAGGATGATATTGGTAAATGCTGCATAATGAATGTTTTCTTATTATTTTCGTATTTTATCACAGAAACATACACACATACACACACATGCATCAAACTTATAACACTTCTGATGGTGTATCGGGGCTTATAAATGAGACTATTTACGTTGACTGATCGTTCTAAGCGATAATTCCGCCCATTGTACTTTAGTTTTTTATTAAGATACCGATGTTGCTAAATTTTATTTTTGGTGTACAATGAAGAATGTTCTGTTCTACTTACGTTTATTTCACTTCATTCCCCACTCCCACCCAGCCCAGCGGTGGGCTAAGTGGGAGTGGCTAGATAATTCAGCTAGATAATTCAATGAAATTAGTGGTTGGAGCAGCGACGGCAGACATAGTCAAATATTTTATTTTAGAAAACGACGTTTTCTAAAATTGAAATCTAGCCAGATCGATTTATCGCCCCCGAAACCCCCTGCATACATAATTTCATGAAAATCGTTGAAGCCGTTTCCGAGATCCTGATTATATATATATATACATAATATATATTATATATACAAGAATTACTCGTTTAAAGGTATTAGATATAACTTACGTAACATGTGATTGTGGACATTTCAGAGCGAGTGCGTTTACAACGTCCGACTTTTCCAATCGTACCACGTAGAAAGCCGCGGGTGGTATGACATAGGATACAATTTCCTGGTAGGAGGAGACGGGTCGGCGTACTTCGGACGGGGCTGGGAGTACCAAGGAGCCCATACACTCGGATACAACCAGTACAGCATGGGAATAGCCTTCATCGGCACTTTCGACGAACATCCACCGCCACAAAAGCAAATAGACGCCTGCAAAAAACTCATAAAGAGAGGTGTGGAGCTCGGGAAAATAGCCAAAGACTACAAACTACTAGCACATAGGCAACTAGCACCCTTCAACAGCCCCGGGAAGAAGCTCTTCGAACTATTGAAGCAGTGGCCGCATTTTGTCAGCAATTTAACCGATATAAACGAGATTCTGCCGAATTATTAGACGATATCAAAATTTGTAGTAAGGTTAATAAGCTTAACTTCTCGCTCAATTCTTAAGAAAAGCAAAATTTCAATGCCCCGTTCTACTTCGGAATATTAGCTGAGTTTGTGTGACCTTCAGTTTTGCTGTACACTGTACAAAGATAAATAATCTATCACACAACACAACTGAGAAGCTACTTGCTTTTGAAATGTATTTTACTGTCGTATCTAGAAATCTCATGACATGACATAATAGGTACCAAAATCGAAGTACTAAAGAGATTATCACGGTAGCCCTATAGAAATAACAACTGCGAACTTCCCCAAATAGCCGCCCTTAAAGGAATTGCTGATGACAGATTGGAGAAGGCGTTCTTTGTTGAAGATACAAAGGAAGTTGCTGCAGTATCACCTAATTACAGCAGCAGCATTCAAAATAAGAACATTCTTGATGATGTCGAATTTCCGATAAGAGTGGAACACCATTTTAATGTGATAAAAACTCACGCACATTTTGAACTTTTAAATTAAAATTAAAACGGGAATTAGCGTGACTTACGCGTTGTCGATGTGTAAATCGACAATTGTTTCGGCTTCATTCGGAAGCCTTCTTCAGGATGAGTGCGGAACGCTCGCCGTCGCGTTCCACCTCGCACTGCGAGCAGCAGCACGAAGAGCGCGGGAGGACGGCGGGGGTGGTTGTTGTGGTGTGACGGTGTTGTGAAGAAGGCTTCCGAATGAAGCCGAAACAATTGTCGATTTACACATCGACAACGCGTAAGTCACGCTAATTCCCGTTTTAATTTTAATTTAAAACCATTTTAATGGTTATTTAAGACAGGTAGTTACATAATTAAATGCATAACAATTAATGTCCGTTTGTTTGTAAAGTTAGTGTTTCTCACAGATTGATGATGATCACAAACAATCTTTGATGACGTCATAATCTCGTCCAGGGCCGCAACCGCTAGTTAGTAGTTCTGCTAGTTTGTATCGATACCCCGGCTTCTTGAAGATATGTCTGTGATCCTAGTGAGTGGCAAAAGCGAATCTCAAGTCTTCCTACACAATGATTATATTACAAGAGATTCAAATTTTATATGTTGTTAACCTGTATAATTGAAATATTAATTAATTAAATATGTAATAAGAGCGTCTCTGTATTTGCCTAGACAAATGTAAACTTTTACAATGCGCGGTAAATATATTTGACACTTATCACATTTAATCTGAAAAAAAGTTGGATTGGTCTGTTATTATTAGACATCGTCTTCCATTAGTTCTATAACTCTAGTGTTCTTTATAGTAAGCGATATAAAGTAAGTTTTGTTTTTAAGATTTATTATGTAGGTATCTATAGAAATGATAGTAGATGGTAACATCAATATATAAATAGATACATTCATGCCTTTTGCTCGACAATGTCCAAATATAAATCACGCAATCTCAACGTAAAGCAAGACATTATAACCCAAGGCATGTATTACATATGCTTTATGGTTAAATACAAATATAGGATATACGGAACGTGCAGGAACGGTATAGGTGGCAGCACTAAACCGATGGAAGAGTTTTGCCGCTGTTGATTTTGTATAATTTTCCAAAATCTGATTTTTCGAGTGTTAATGTGTAATAATAGTGGATTATTAACCGTTAATACTTCATAAACGTGCATAAGTATAGGCAAATCATACAAAGTTGTAAAACGTGATTTTCGCTTCGCGCTTTAAAACTCCAATAGAAGTTCAAGCAAAGTTTCTACCACTTTACTAGTGCATGACTTGACTATGAGCCACTACCAAAAAAGTAGCACGGAGAAAATTTCCAATGTTTAGGACGTAATAATAACGGTAAAATATTTTCTAAAACAAGTTTTCATTTATGTATCATGTTTTCAAAGTATATAGGAAATTATATTTATGTCCGTAACTTTTTAGCTTGATTACAACAGAAACAATGAAAGTGCAATTTGTAAATGCAAGTCTGTCCTGTCAGGAAAATGTAATAATCTCCTCTGTGCTTTAATTCTTTACGTAAATTCTCCAGAAACAGCTTAATAAAAAACTAGCGATGTCCAACAATATGGTAAACCATCTCACTGACAGTTTTGGCTTATGATAAAGGACTGAAAATGTCCGAATTATTTCCATGACCAGCCAAAAAGCCTGAACTTATTAATGTGACGACACAGCTAGAATCACAGGATATTTCCACAGCTACTTTAGGAGAATCATTAGCTAACACATTCTTGTATAGAATCCTACAGTTGAAGAAAAACACGAAAATTAAATGATGGCTGCAGAAACTTTGATGAATTGGTTAAAATTACAAAGAAGAAATTTAAATGAAAAAATTCGTTAAGTAGAAACTTTACTAGAACTTCTGTTGGAGTTTCGGAGCGAAGGCCAAAATCACGTTTTTCAACTTTGTATGATTGATTTGCCTACACGTATGCACGTTTACTAAGTATTAACGGTTAATAATCCACCATTATTCATATTAACACTCGAAGTATCACATATACCAGCTATTACAAAATTATACAAAATCAACAACGCCATTTTTTCACTTTCGCGGCATAACTCATTCGCGCATTCTTTATAATGTGATTTGAATTTGAAACGTTTAATTTCGTATGAAACCTCTTAGTATAGATACGGGCATTGTTAAGTGATTTTAGAAAAAAGGCGCGATTGTAAAGAATGTTAAACAAAAGATGGTTATTTTAACAGTTCTGTATATAAGTACATAGCCCTAGGTCATTGTCTCGCAGAAGGTATGAAAAGTAGAGTCTGCACCTCGAGGATAAAGCATGTCTTTGTCTCGGGCGGCTTGAAACCCTCGCTTCAATTAGGACAGTATCCTTACGTTCAGAGTCCAATATGTCGCCCGTGACATAAGACTTTGTCTCTTTGGTGCATAATCTAGATACTATTGTGGCCAAGAACTAACGCAGTTCTATATAGCTGGTTTTGGCTTCTCGCATTAGAATTATTAGTTTAATAAGAAAAAGTTTAACAGAATAAGTGGTGCTTGCGGTTATATAAAGATATCTTTGAATATCAAGGTATAATAATGTACATTTATATGGTTTTAACCATTTAGATTTTTTAAGGTGAAAATGTATGTGACGAAAAGTAATGTGGTACATGTTTTAATCAACACTTGGGTATGATTCCGATCTAGCACGCAGCAGTTCTTCGACAGCAGTGCTGCCGCTACATGCTGTCGCGTCATTGCTGCGTAGCGCAGAATGTAATCTCCATATAAACATGTAAGAGAATATATGGGGACCAGTAGTACTGCTGCGTGCAGCGGACCGGAGAATCATCCCTTATTCAGAATAATATACGTTCGATAAAGTTACAATATGTTATGTCTTATTTTGACGCGGGTCAACAATATACAAAACATATTTTAACCATTGAAAGTTGAACTATTTATTGTTTTATGAATAATATATCGTTTTCAAGTAGAAATGGACATGCAAATTGGTAGATTCTTGGCTACTTAATGTAATATATTCCTACACGTAAGTCTATTTCTTAATATTTTATATTTGAAAGGAATTAATAGTAATTTGTCAATTGTATATACACAAAATTAAACCGCAACTATTTCTTGGAAAACAAAAAAGGAGACTTATCAAATAAACTAACTTTGTTTGTGTGGAAACTGGAAAGATGAAAAGAACTCTGGCGGTATTCTCGCGCTGAATATATAATTACAATTGCAATTCTTTGAGCAGGGAAAAAGCCAGCTTTCTTATCAATAAATAATATATTTACTGTTTCAATAAATACATATAAAACGGACATAGATGCAAATATGATTTCCTACGAGTCATATGACAAATTATATTCAATAAGATACTCATATAAGTAACTATTTAGTTCATATTATGTTTAGAGCGAGTAAATTAGTTATTCCAGTAGAAATGATTATATATCGACCAACATAAGGTAGTAAGCGGGGAATAGTGGATGTAAATATACCATCTAGTAAACTGACACGCTTGTTTACAAGCAGCGCCCCCGCTACAGTTGGTACACAACTTAGGTTGGGAGATTTGTATATGTCTATTTTTAATAGCGATAGTTCTGGGTGTGATTGTGTGTGTTATGTGAATGTTTCTGGCACCCACTACACAGGTCTTTTAAACTTACGAGTGTGGATGTGAGTGTGTTTGCATTTACCTTTCATGGCTTTACCGGCAGGTATACTATTTTTTTCTTTGAATATTGGCTTCGCAATCTTGTGCATTTAGCCAGTGTCAAGTGATAATTAATTACAAGTGCATTTCATATCAAAAGTCCTAGTCAAAAGTCACAGTCAAAGTCAAGTGAAAGAGTCAAGGTCCAGTCACAGTCAAGTCATGCCCTAGTAAACGGTAGTGGTAGAAACTTTACTAGAACTTCTATTGGAGTTATTGATGAATAACAAAAATCACGTTTTTCAACTTTGTATGATTTGCCTACACTTATGCACGTTTACTAAGTATAAAAGGTTAATAATCCACCATTATTACACATTAACACTCGAAGAATCACAGGTTTTGGAAAATTATACAAAATCAACAACGCCCTTTTTTTACTTTCACGGCAAAACTCTCGCAAATATACTTAAGATCTCCTCGCGAATTTGTCCGCGTGTGAACAGTCAGGCTCAACGTATTCTTTATTATTTTTATCTATATCTATATGTATTAACCAGGACAAAAAAAATGTGTTAATGCAGAGTATATACTATTTCATATTTTAAATTTCATCCAAATCAGTTTAGCTGTGAGAGCGTGAAGAGAAAACAAACACTTACGCATTTATAATATTAGTGCGATACCTTTTATCATGATTGTTGACAAATGTTAGTATTATAACAGTCATAAATATTAAGCAAATTGTGTTATGTTATAGTTGTGTTAAAAAAAAAGTAATTTTAAACGACATTCCAAAAAGGCAGTTTTTAATTTCACTGAATATTGTCTTATTTTTTGTTATCGATTTGGATGATTTTTTGCTCTTAAATGATTGTAGTGAAATTTTGTTAGTTATTAAAAGTATTGTGTACTTATCACCAATCCATTATTCACCAACAGTTAATACTATCAATAGTAACAAGTAGCTGTAAGAGCCGAATTACATTTTTGTGCGTTTTATACTAATTAGTACTTAAGTATAATATCAGGCATGATATTTTTTTATTGTTATTGCTAATTTTCTTAAATATTCTATTTACTGTATAGTCACATAGGTTAGGTTAGACTTTAGAGATAATCTATGTATTAATGACAAAAATGTTCTTATCAAGTCATACTAAATTTATATAAATAAAAGAAAGTCGTGTTAGTTACACTATTTATAAGAAGAACGGCTGAATCGATTTGGCAGAAAATTGGTGCGGAGGTAGTTTAGAACCAGGAGACGGACATAGGATACTATATTTTTTGGAACGTCACATATATATATATATATTTTTTCACTTGGGTTTGGTGAAATACTAGGCAAACATAAACATGAAGGAGGTAATAATATAGTCACGTGGCATTGTAACGCATGCCGGGTATGGCTTCCTAAACATGCACATTCATTGACTGTCGGGCGGAACGAAGGTCGCCGGGACAGCTAGTTTTAAATAAATGTTATAGTCCGGGAACCTCAAGTGAACTTGAAATGTTGCAATCATAATAAATAATGCTGTAAAAAAGTAGTACCTTGATAGGCAATGAATAAAGTCATTGGTAGCGTCTTAAATTGGGATTAATTGTGATACTTTTAATATTTCCGTAAAAAGTAGAAAGTACACGTAAAAGAATATCGAAATTCTTCTATGCCTTCCATTCCAGGAACAAAAATTAGTAGGTATAGGTTTTCCAAAGAGTTGGTTTTCCCCCCACATACATATATTTTATCCTAAATTATAGGATACATTTGGTACATTATTATTTTGAATTAGTAGGAAAGTCATGTTTATTTAAATTATCTTACGGATAATGTATAAAATGTATGAAATACAGATATTGTTCCAACTACGTAACTACTATAATATCACGTGCTTGGGATATTTTGTACAAATCTTGACGTTCTTTTGTTACGAATGAAATTTTATATATTAACTTGTGATCAGGCGCGAGGTCATCAGATTTTGATAGAAAATATAAGATATAAATGTATGTAATTAATATTTAACTAAACTTACAATACACTATAATATGTGAGATAGTGTTCAAATGTTCGTCTATCCCAAATAAAAAGAAACAAATGTTATATATGCCATACTCTTTAAATGATATTGTGATGTGTTATTTGTTACCAAATATATGACAAAGGTGCTAAAAAAATTAATTATCATTTGAATGTTATTTATAAAATTACATTAGTATTAACAATATACCGTACATAAGACGTTTATTATGTCTAATAATCGTACCCATATTTCATAAAAATCGTTTTTGTATAAAAATTACTCCCAACTAAAATGTGCGCGTCAATTACTATGTACGACATGATGGAGGATGAGGAAATATTTTGTGAATAGTTGTACGAGTTACACTATGTTTTTTTATTGTACAAACAAAAATATTAAATAATGTTTTTACGTTTTACTGCTATCTTTCATTTAATTCCACAAATCAGAGAAAATAAATAAACGCTTTCACACTCATAGCCCCAGACTCACACACAATCACAACCAGATACATACATTTTGTGTAAAGTATGACATGAAACATTGTATTATTGATGACCAAGTTGGCACAGTGGGGCAGGTATTTGGCCTTTGTCACTAGTATCATTGGAATAGTACCATCAATGGTAGGTACCGCTATCTGCGCCGTAATAGCGCGCCTGTAGTTACCTATATATCTTATTATCTATGGTTGCGCTGGAGGCGTGCTGGCCAGTAGGTATTCCTTCGAAAGGGAAAAAACAACAAAAAAGAAAATAAAAGCAAAAAGACTAATTGGCGATGATAAGCTAATTGATTCCAAATTGCAGTCTCGGTCATTGACGTAAGGTCGCAAGCCTATCAGTATTCTATCGGTTACATTTTGGCAAAAGTGCGCAAGAATTATACGAATTAATTCCCCCATGCCCGTTTTACCATCTAAAAACAAGACAAACTGGCAAACGTCATCCATTTATGGTTGACATACCTCCGGTTCGCTCGAAGCTTTTTGCTTCTAAATTTGTCATCCGTACTGCGAAGGAATGGAATTCATTGCCCGCGTCTTTATTCCCCGAACGGTTTAATCTGGGAGTCTTCAAGTCAAGAGTGAATAGGTATCTTCTAGGCAAGCATGCTACATCTTCGGCCGCATCATCACTTTCCATCAGTTAAAATAGTGGTCAAATGATAGCATATCGAGTATAAAAAAAAATTGGACATTAATTTGAGCTTCGGTAACAACTAAAGTATATCTTAAACTTTTGGACGCCAAGGGCTTCAATGGAAGACGAAGATTTTCGTGTCCTCTACGCCGTGACTTAATATAGAAGACAAACATTGTAGGGAGAAAATGAATAAAATTACTTGTCGATTACCTTTGTTCTTTTTATTGTGTACCTATACGACTGTCTTAAAACCCTAATAATTATTGTTTCTTACAAAAGGTGGGCATTATTTAGTAATAATCGGCAAAACTAATCGTGCATAAACCTTTCCACTGTCTCACGCGCCATTGACGTCATAGAAAGTCTGCTAGTGATGTGTCTTGAGATTTTACTATTCATCCTGATTTAGCTCGTTGTAGCATTTCTATACATAAAATGAACATAGGTAGATAGATATCTGTCCAGTTGTTACAGCGTGAAAAAGATACAGATAGGTATACAGCAAACTCCACGCGTGTCGCACGATTCAGCGTATCTGTGTAATTACAGTCTGTGTAATTAATGTGTTATACGGGCGTATTTATTTTTTGCCAGGGGTGTATTAAGGTGGTTTAAGAGGTATGAAGGTTCATGTCAAAAGTTCTGTATTTATGAAGTTACACTGACGGAAATTGGTATTTGAGTAGTTCATTTAAAATAGAAAATGATATTATCAACATTTTTAGCCAGGGCTGCATTAAGGTGGTTCATGGGAATGAAAGTTAAAACAGTTTAGAAATATTTTTATTTCAGAAGTTAAAGTGATGTAAATTTTATCTGAGTAGTAAAATGAAAGGTAATTAAATTAATAAGTCGTTACAGTAAATTTGAAATACACTAATATTATAACTCCGACATTATGTGTCTAAGTATATTTATTCACGCTGTAACAGCTAAACAGATTTGGCTGAAACTTATATAGGACAACCTCTGAAGAAGAAAAAATCATCAAACTCGATTCACAATTGGCGGAGATATCGCGTAACATACTTTAAAAAAAACATACAGTCGAATTTAGAACCTCCTTTTTTGAAGTCGTTTAAAAATAGGGCTATTGTCTACCACAAAATAAAACAAGCTGGAGGAGCAGTTAATATTGCATAAAATATAGTGCCAACTGCTGAAAAAAGCTTAAACTAAAGTTACTGGTGCTGATACTAAACCGTTATACTATTGAAATATTTTTTTAACCATCTCAAAACTTTCGAGTTTCGTAAAGTTTTAATGTTAGTCTTTTTGCAATAATTTTTACCGACTTCACAAAAAAGGAGGAGGTACTCAAGTCGACTGTATTTTTTTATGTGAAACTTCGTCCCACGTAAACCGATCTCGAATTTTTTGTTTGTTTGATAGATGTAGCTTTCCAATTCGTCCCATTTAAATTTGATCAAGATCGGACAAGTACTTTTTTGAGTTGTTTTCAATAATGCGTATTCTGTGGACTACATTGACGGTGTTCTCGTTTTTAACCGACTTCAAAAGTTAACTTCTTTCGTCGTGAGCCGATTTTGATAATTATTTTTTTATTTGAAAGCTGCAGGCGTATTCTGTATGAAGTATGGGCGTCAAAAACTGTCAAATATGACATGATTACTGTCAAAAAACATAACAACTGTCAAAAATGACATAAAAACTGTCAGAAGTGACATGTGTGTTTTCTATGTGGTCCCATTTAAATTTGGTCAAGATCTGACCCCCTATTACGTATCTTTGTTGCACGCGGTTTCAATTAAAATTAGGCAAAAATGAACCTTATTTCTTAGGAGTTTTGTCAATTTAGTATTGAAATCGTTTGCAACAAAGATAGGTAATCGGGGGGCTGACCCCATATTACGTATCTTTGTTGAACGCGGTTTCTATTTGAATTAAGCAAAAATTTACCTTATATCTTAGGAGTTTTGTCAATTTAGTATTGAAACCGTTTGCAACAAAGATAGGTAATAGGGGGTCTGATCACTAGTTTTTGAGTTATTGTCAATAATGCGTGTTTAGTATGTTGAATCTGATCAAGATTCCGAAGATAAAGCGGTGAAGTCAGTTTTTTTTAAGCTTTGCTTGCGTTTAGTTATTGGCTTAGCGGCCAGTACATTGGATGGATGTGACCAAAGTTAATGTAAGTAATCACGTTTTAGTGTGATTGATCTTAATTTAGTCAACTAATCCTACCTAACTTTCGCATTTATAATATTAGTAATATTATAAATGCGAAAGTTTGTGTGTGTGTGAATGTTTGTTACCACGTATCTCCGTAACTAGATAATAAACCGATTTTGATGATATTTTGAATCTAGACAGTTTAGGTTCCGGAATTACATTATAGGTTACTTATTAACTTAATTAAAGCGGGCAAATCTGCGCGGCACGGCTAGTTAGTTAATAAATAATAAAGTTTTGTTTTGTAGGATTTTAAGTTATTGATGGATTTTGAAATTTTGATTCTGAACTTCGTACCTCGCCTTCAATGCTTAGTAACCCGAAGTGGAAATTTCTATGTTCCTTAGTTTTTTTTCGAAACTACTCTTTACTGAAATTCAAATCATTGAAGCCATTTTCGAGTTTTACGAGACTTACGAACGGCAATTGATTTATAATTTGGAATGCATTGCTTATATGTACCAATGATTAACACATAGTTTGCTTCTTTTTATCTGACTGCGCGTCGCAAAGGAGGGTTATATGTTTATCAGCCTATGTCTGCATGTATGCTCCTTTGTGGCTCCCTAGAGACCAAACGCAGTAGCCAATTTTGATTATTCTTACGTCAATCAATTTGTCTTTAATTGTGTAGGTGTCGAAAAAGTGACATGACAGTAATCGAAATCAATATGGCGAACGCCAGAAATTTATATAAAATAGATTGAATAAGTAAGTACATAATTATTTGATATGTACTCATTTTTAAGTTTCTTATTAAATATTTCGTTTCGGATTACTGTTTAGGATCTGAAACGGTTTAAAGTTGGTTTTGTTGGTAAAAATTCTCACTTTAAATTATCAATCTTTTACATTAAAACTTTGATAAAGTTCTTATATAATCGCACTTAATAAGCTTATTAGCGTAAAATAAAAATATAAAGAAAATTTAATAATGAGCATAGTGAATTTAATAGTCGTTCTCATTGTTAGAAAAAATAAGCCGGTCTAGATTTTTAATAAGTCCCGACTGTGAAAGTCTCCAAGTCCCGCATTACAATTTACTTAATTGACTTGTTCTTCCAGTTGGGTTTTTAATTTCACAATTTAATTAACGCGGGCGAAGTCATTTGGCAAGGCTAGGTAGTCTGACTATAATTTTACAATTTTTTTCGACTACTAGCCGTTGGACCGAAATAACAAATTCCCTTATAGACTTGTATCCCCTAGATAGAACCCTTAAGGGGATAAATTTTCGCAAATCCTTTCTTGCTCATCTACGTTATCTAAGGAACTCGTGTGGAAAATTCATGCGTCTAGCAGATCTACGTAGGTATAAACGTAGTCTGTCAGTCAGTCGGTGAGTTATATTGAAAGTTTTTCTTGTCATTTGAAGTTACTATTTTGTTAGATAAATATTTAATACTGGTGGCTCTGTGAGCTGAGAACCTCGCAAGTAATCATTAATTATTTATTTAAACCACGGCCATATTGAAAAATTCCCTAAAGCTGAATTGCAAAAAATATCCATATAATTAAACAAACAAACGCTTTCACACTCACAGCCCCACATCCGGCAGATTACCAAAGCATTTGCCCAAGCTGAAAAGGAGAAGTTCGCGTTCGCTCGGTCAATATTAATCAGAAATGCCGTTGGGGTATTAAGAGCGGGGCTCCCTAAGTTTTATGATGTTTTGCAATGATATTCTGATATGAGTTGATTTGGCTCGCGACCGCTGTTGGATACCTACTTGCTGTAACGTAAACAATAAGCGGCGCGCGCGATAACTTCTTAGTTGCCTTTTTGTTATTACTTTCGCTTTCGTTAATCATTTAACTTGCATTTCTTCGTAGTATGAATTCCCTTCCTTTTAGTAAGCTATATATCCTATGGTAGACCTAGTTATTGTATTGTTTACTGTAAAATATTTCTGGATCCGAATAAGAGTTGGCAGCCGTAACACAGGTTCGACCTAGCACGGCTACCAAAGTGTTGTGTTAGGTACTTAATTTAAATGTTTTTTATTATACCTTTCTACCACTATTCGATATTATTATTTGAGTGCACTTAGTTAAGAAAGTGTTAACATTTGATGAATAAAACTTATCCTATCACTGTGTAACTTTAATATATATTATAATAATTATGTAATGATATGGATATATTTTTAATATTTTTTCAGGCGTTTTGCAGTCAGTTTTACCATTCAGCCAGTTTCACGATTAAAGAGTTTCATTCGATAGATTCGAAAATAATACCTCTTAAACTATTATGGATGTTTCGTTAAATTAACTTAAATCAATTATAACAGTTAGAACCCATAGTTTATAAACCGTTACTTAGCAAACATTTTTATAAAACTAAAAACGCACTGTAAATATTTGACTACAGACAAATGTGACATATATAATTATGTGAAGTATGCGGAAACTTTTTTACTATGGCAAGGAGAAGACGACTTTTAAAGCTTTGCTTTGCTTAGAATTTGTTTTATTTATACAACTTTTATTGGCTGTACGAGTTTTGCCGGATAAGCAAGTATCCTACTAATATTATAAATCCGAAAGTTTGTGTGTAAGTATGTTTGTTCCCTCTTCACGCTTTAATGGCTGAACGGATTTGGATGAAATTTGGAATGTACATAGATTATACCTAGGATTAACACATAGGCTACTTTTTAACTTGATAATAGCGGGCGAAGCCGCGGGGCACGGCTAGTATTATTATAAGTAAGTATCTTTTATTTTGTTGATCGGCCCTAATAACATGAACGCTTTCATTCTCACATCCCCACAATAAGTTCGATGACTTGTGTCGTGGGTGCCGGAAACATTCACATATTAGACACACATTTATTACACGTTTATTCTGGGTGTGACTGTAAGTATGAGTACTTACAGTCACACTCAGAATAAAAAACATTTCTTTTTGCTGTAAGTAGGTATAGTAAGTATGTGTATAAAATAATGATCGTTCATTAGAGGCGATATCAGATCAAACATACTATATTTTACTAATCTACCGTTTGACATTTTTACGACCGTGAAAAAAATAAATTTTACCATCATTATAGTGTTAGATAAAACAAACCACTGGTTATACAATTGTGACGTTTTATTCAATAATTCTCTCTAGAGCTATGTACCGTCATCCTTTATAAAAATCCGTCCAAGAAAAAATCGTTGACTAAACTTACATTCTACTTGTTATGATGATGTTGATGATAAATATCTAATATATAATTAAACTCAAGCAAAGCTTAAAAAAACCGACTTCACCGCTTATATTTAGGTTTAGGCTTGATAGATTAAGATGACATTTATATGGGACCAACTCTGAAGTATCATCAACCATACAAAAAAATATCATCAAAATCGATTCCTAATTGGTGGATACATACAAAACAACATACAGTCGCATTAAGAACCTCCTTTTTTGAAGTCGGTTGAAAAGTCAGCTACATGGGTTGTTGAGTGTCAGATTTCCATACTAACGAACATCTAAACGTAGTTATGTATCAGTGGGATTCGACGTAGCATATGTCAATACTTAATAAGGTACACATATTGTATACATACTTTAAATAAAAAATAATAATTCGGCAAATATTTTTTCTAATTTAAATTTTTTGTAGTCTTCTTCACAATCATAATCGTTTATTTAGTAAAAGCAGTTTATAATGTTTATAATATAAAATGTATAAAAACAAATTCATATATGTTTTCACGTCAATCAATGTAACATGCAGCGTCGGCGGATACCTAGTAATCTGTCTTTAATACGGAGTCTACTGAACTATGACGCATTTGTGCGGATGGCTGTCCACGGATTGTCAAGCAAGTGTTTCCAGCACCATATGACACTAGTATGTGTAAAAATCCACCAGTTGCTCCACTTGGCTACCATTCCCAGCTCGGAACATTGCCACTCTGATTCCTAATAATGCTCATATTACCATAAGCACACTCTTTATTATAATCATTTCATCAACACCTACATGATGGATTCGAGTCTTCAGTGATTATAGTTTTTACGCTACCAATCTAGATCTAAATCAAATGTTAATGTCACTCGGTCATGTCCGCTGGTAGCACTTAAATATGTATGGGTTCCACTATCGAGGCGAGATCTATGATTTATAATTACTGCCTCGTGTGTCGCCTGACGTTTATACATTTTTTATATTATTCGAATAGACATAAATCAGTTAGTTTGCATTGTTTCTCCGTGGAAATCACAGCGAAAATAGTTCCCGGAGATGTTTAATAATAGATACGATAATTCGTTCCATCCAAAATTCCATAAAGAGTTACCGAATACGCCGAATCCGAAACCAGCTGTGAAAAAATTTTGGTCGAAGAAATTTATAGAATTTTGTAAGAGGACTGACTTGCACGGGTACAAATATATTGTGATGGAAGAACTGAACGCTACGGAAAGGTTTGGTTGTCACTCTTATTTCACCAAGTTCATTAGTTTAAACCATCGAATAAAAACTTTGCAAACTTATGCAACAACAATATCGTAACACCGAGTTAATCTGATAATGAGATGGAAGGAGCGTTTATGTTTTGTTTGCTTTTTTTTAATCTATTGCTATTCTGGTTCTAAATTGGTGCTAAGTGCTAACGCATTTAAGTCAGCTTTAATAATAGGTTTGAAAATAGATATTGGGTTGCCTATCTGTAAATATGAATTAAACTTCTTTAGACATAAAAAAAATTATATACAACCTGTAACAAAAAGGGGTTGCAAATGACATAATTTTTTAGACACTTTAATTCATCATAACTCAATGTTAATGATGCTGCCGCGAATGCAGAAGTTCCCGTTAGACTCCATACATTTAGCTAGATGTGTGACTTGATTATTACTACACCTTTCTGTTACACATTGTATAATTTGAAATGGTATCTAGGCTCCTATGGCAAAGCTGGAAGATTATCTAGAAAGCTTCTCGATAGTCATAAGATCAAGTTAGGACTCTTTTTATGCATAAGTACATGGACAACATAGAATATGAAAAGTTATGAAAGTAGGCATTTAGCTGACAGTCGCCATTCAGCTATTGTAACAATCATTTTTATACGAGATGGTCACCAGATAAGCTCGTTTTAGGGGAACTTTTTTATTTGCAATGCATAATAGGTCGCGTTTATTGACATTAAGTATGATTCTGTTTAAGGCTAAGTTTAATGTAGAACTAGTAAAAATAGGTCATGCTTTGCGTGCCTGCCTTTCAGGAAATTGATATATCTACTTCAACAGATCTCGTTGTCGACGATGATAATCTTTGATATATTTTCTTATCAACACAATTATAATCAATCGCGTTTGTGTCTTTGCTGATTACGAGATAAATTCTTCAACTTTGATATGCTATCTTTGGCGTTTTTATACCAGAAATCGGTGAACATCATAAAAAAATATATAAAAAATACATACAATCGAACATAGAACCTCCTCCTTATTTGAAGTCGGTTAAAAAGAAGCCATTGCGTTAATTCTAGTCATAACTTAGCTATGTACATTCCAAAATTCATCCTAATCCGTTTAGCCTATACTGCTAGTTACATCATGAAGAGAAAACAAACACACTCACACACAAACTTTCGGATATGTAATGTTAGTGTGAAGAGTGGTAGTGTAATTGTTAGAATTGTTATAATATACTTATTATTGAAACGGTATTTTAGATGTTAACATTTGATGAGTATCAAATGAAAGAGCTTTAAAATGATTTTCACGCACGATTTTCAACCGACTTCAAAAAAGGAGGTTCTCAAATCGGTAAAGTCAAAATCGAAATATAAGCGATGAAGTCGTTTTTTGTTTGATAGATGTTGCTTTCCAATTGGTCCCATTTAAATTTGATCAAGATCTGAGTAGTAGTTTTTGAGTTATCCTCAATAATGCGTATTCTATTCGACTAGTTATATTGACCATGTTCTCGTTTTTAATTGACTTCAAAAGTTACCTCATAACATCTTTCTTTGTGCGCCGATTTTGATGATTATTTTTTTATTTGAAAGCTGGTGCTTTCCATGTGGTCATATTTAAATTTAGTCAAGATATGATCACTAGTTTTTGAGTTATGGTCAATAATGCGTGTTTAATACGTTGAATCAAGGTTCCGAAGATAAAGCGGTGAAGTCGGTATTTTTAAGCTTTGCTTGCGTTTCAATTATATTTATCTATTTTTAACCTAGCATATACCTAGAATAAACCGTAATTGAGACAAATTCAACGATATCGTACACGTTACAATCGATTTACTTATTAGTTAAGTCGTTGTGAACGCATTAAGGTGCTAAAATCATAGCCCTTAATTTTTACTTCGCCGTAGCCGGGTAATAAAATAAGTCTAATTTGTTCCAGAAAGTTTTGGGCTGTGGCCGTGCTTATAAGCATAGCGTTCGCTACCTATTTAGTAGTTGCTGCATACAAATGGTACGCCAAGAACCCAATAGTTACGGTGAGTTAGACATTTACAAAGAAGTGTTGTGGCGCTAGCGGACATAATATATATTATGTCCGCATAATATATAATATACCTAAGTACACACCGCACAGTAAATAATTACAAAGTACACGATAGTTATATATTCAACCCCCGACAAAATAAGGGTTGATATACGTTTCACGTAGGTATTAGTGTCTGTCTGTGGAATCGTACCTCCCAAGCGGCTGAACCGATTTCTATTTTCTACCGACTTCACAAAAAGGAGGAAGTACTCAAGTCGACTGTATTTTTTTTATGTGTTTTACCTTATTTCTTCGTTCCACGTGAACAAATTTTGATTTTTTTTTTGTTTGAACGAGTTTGCTTTCCAATTGGTCCCATTTAAATTTGATCAAGACCTGATCAGTAGTTCTTGAGATATCGTCAATAATCCGTGTTTAGTACATCTAACCTGATCAAAGTTCGGAAGATAAAGCGGTGAAGTCGGTTTTTATTAATCTTTGCTTACGTTTCAATTATCTATTTTTTGTTCGAAAGGCGGATCGAGAGTGTTATTAGATAAATATGTTTGGTGATAACAGCCCTTTCCAGGTAGAGCGTTGGGGTATTTTAAAAAAATGATCTTCTATATTTATGCCACAAATTATTTATCAGATCATCGCTCCTCTGACAGGCATACCACTATTTTTGACCACTATCCCACTAGGAAGTGATGACGTGGTCGAAAATTATATTTTTATTAATATTTCAATAATTAAATACATAGGTTATTATTATTTACTATCTAATCGTAATTAACATTTAATGATAGTTTCACGCATGATTATTCTTTATTACCACTAATTCTAATATATTTGTTAATATGTATTAATTGTATTTGTACAGCTCGTTGGCTTAGTTGGGTGGCGTTCGCCTTCTAAGCAGGGTTATCGGGTTCGATTCCCGGCGGGAACACAAGTTTTCTCCCCAAGGAAAATGTGTGTATCTGGTTCTGGTTGTGATTGTGTGTGTGATGTGGAATGTTTCCGGCACCCACAACACAAATCATCGAACTTAGTGTGGGGCTGTGAGTGTGAAAGCGTTTATGTTATGTATATTATGAAATATTTTTGCGTTGGTAAATATACTTAGTCATTGTAAATATGTATAACTAGCTGCGCCCCGCGGTTTCACCCGCGTGGTAATGGAAAATTATGATAATGATGATAGAAAGTATTTTATTACGTCGTCAATTTTTCAATGTTTTTATATTATTCTGCTATTCAGGACGGAGACAAATCCAACAAATTAAAAATCATGAAAACAATTTATGTAATGTATGTAATTTGGAACTAAGTATTTTTTATGATAATCTCACTTATAGGTATTATAAACGCTATAGTATGTAAGGATAGATAGATAAGATCTTACATTCTAAATATGCACGCCCCTCCATAAACATTTTTATACATTAGACTCTCGATCGTTTGACAAAGGAGATGTTTCAAAATTGAAGGAGCCTGGGCCAGCACCATATAGCTATACTATATAGTAGGTAACCGTTTTTTAATGTTTATTTTCTTTACTTATATTTCGTTTTAATGTACATTTAAAATATCTTGGTACATTGATAGCAACACAACACAATTACAAATGGCGGATTGCGACAATATTGAACTGTCATTTTGACGTGTCATTGATCATTTATTGTAAACAACATATCAATTCTAAAATATTTGGGTTTTGTTATAATTATAATAGGATTATAGAATATGTTACTCGATTGAAACTCGGAACAGAGTGACATTCAGTATCTTCTTGCCATGACTGCCCCAAAAATAGGGTTGCATTGGGTTATTTAAAAAAAAAATTTGAGGGTACAGCTGTAATCTTCAGCAGATTAATTTATTTGTATTTTTAAGAAAATGCTATATTTTTTCCCTATTTTTCTATGTATGGTACATAGTGCTGGCCCAAAATGAAACATCTCCTTTGGAGGAGGGGCGTGCACATTAAGAATGAAAGATATTCTACGGATGTATACGATGATTGATGGTAATGCAAAAGTTTGGGAGTCTTCAAGTCAAGAGTGAATAGGAATCTTCTAGACAAACATGTCACATCTTCGGCCGCATCATCACTTTCCATCAGGTGAGATGGTGGTTAATGTTATTATTATAATTAATATTATAATTATAATAAAATAGAAACCCTGCCTCTTTATAAGTAACAACCACAAACATTTAAGCTGTCGTGGAATTATTGTAAGTAACTGTTAAGTTAAGTAACCTACCGATGTAACAATAAAAATAAAAGTGAAGTATCTTCTTATACGTGTCTCCTAACCACAAAAATAAACCTGCCAATACCTATCTATTACATTATATAGGTACAGTGAGTTTTTAACAAATCGCTAGTGCCTTGAAAATTCACGATACAGACACAACCGTAACGACGTATTCGGGTCGCGCTCGGCAATGAGCGACATCTGACTCTTCCCCTACCCCGCCCGCAGTCGTCCGACCGCCCCCGCGCGCCCGTCCCATTCGCCTGCCACCGGACCATACCATAATATCGCGCACTCAGTTGTTTATCGTCATAACTATTCAGATATTTGTCTAAATGATGTAGTGTAAAAGACAAATTTTATTTACTTAAAATCCCAGATGCGATAAAAGTATTTATTTTTATATAAGGATCTATTTGTTACTACCAAATGTGCCTTAGAAATAAATTATAATTTTTTATTGTATTCTGTTTCACTATTTTGGCGATAGTGGCTTACACATAAAAGATAGATATATGCTGTCGCGGGCTTTTTTGTAGGAATATTTAAGATAAACATTTTCATTATACATTATATACGTATAACTTCAACGGTTTCTGCAGCGCACGCCAGAATAGCTCGCAGATGGCAGATTTTTCTCCTACTTACTTGACACTTATCGTTATATTTTGGATAAATTACATTATATCTTTATAAATTATAGCCTATGTGTTATTCTGATGTGCAAGCTATATTATGGGAAAGTTTCATCAAAATCTATTCAGTAGTTTTTGCGTGAAAGAGTAACAAACATACATCCATACATACATTCTTACAAACTTCCGCGTTTATAATATTAAAGTAGGAAGTAGGATAACACCTTGATAATACACTGACGCTCAGAATACAGATTCTGAGCACTGACGTATTTGACATTATTGTTTACCAAAAAAGCTAGGCCTGAAATGTAACTAGCTCTCAAAGATGCTGCTGCTATTCGAAAGATTTTCCCGCGTTTATCAAGTTTAAAAGCCCATGTGTTAGTTCCGGTTATAAGCTCTGTACACTTAAATTTCATCCAAATCCGTTCAGCCGTCACAGCGTGAAGAGAAAACAAACATACTTACGTTGCAGGTAATAGAAAGCACTCAAGGGGCTATATGGGACATACCGTTTCCAGCTGTCACTATTTGCGATTTAAACATAATATCACGGAGAGCTGCCCGCGTCTTCGCTGACAAAATGTAAGTAGTTCTAACTGTTTTTTATTTGGAACTCTTTTATGTAGGTAAGTGATGATGTGGTCGAGAGTTGAAGTCATGCTAGGCCTACAATGTGGCCTACAATAAGGCCTACATTTTGGAGAGTGTGTGCAGAATTACACGACTTAATTCCCCCATGCCCGTTTTACCATCGAACAACAAGACAAACTTCATCGTTATCAAGGTGTAGAATAGTAGTGTAGAAGGAGTAGATAGTTGTAGAAATAAATTTAATGTCATGTATACTATAATATTATAAAGAGGTAGGGTTTGTTTGTTTGTTTGTATGTAAAAGGTAATCTCTGAAACTACTGATCCTACTGTTACTGATCGCGGATTTTTTTGTAAATCTCACAAAGACCAACATTTTTGCCTAACATTCTATTCACCTACGTCTAACTGTTTAGTCAGCGTACGCCAATAAAGCGACCAGGTAGCAAATTTTTCTCCGACTTTCTTACGAATTATTATTGTTTTGTACTGATAACTAACTTTAATCCCAACAAAACATAGACTATGACTCTCAGGGATATTGCAGCTATCTATTAGTGTAAGAATTTTCCGAATCGAATCAGTAGCAATTAGAATCGCGAATGGACATTGTGCGACTAAACGCTTCAGGCATGCTTAGAATAGACAAGTAGGTAGGTGCTAGTGTTACATTTGTAAAAAATGCTACGTATCAATTGTATTTCTTATACTTTTTAAATTGTCAATAAATGAACAAGTCAATGTACCTACTAAGAATTTAAGAGACCCGACTGCGAAAAATGTGAACCTTAATTTTATGTAATCTTTTTTTAATTTATTTCACTTTGATACCCTACTCGATAGCTATGTAATTTTTTTTAACAATGATTACTATTTCGCGCTGAAAATCTGCCTTTTTTTCAAACACCTATCTAAGGACTCTTGGGTTCTTAAGGCGGGTTGGGTTATTAACTATACCTTAAATGTCGAAATCCATCCATCTGTTAGGAAGATACGAGGTAATAAAGAAATATATGTGCATATTAGATACGCGTGTAAAACATAACCCTTTCTTGGCAGTCGGGTAACAAAAGATGATATTATTTCTTGATTAATTTAATGTCTTATAAAATCTTAATGCATGTTTAAAAAACGGGTAAAATATACAAAAACGGGTGATCAAATTGATACGGACGTATCGGAGCCCCAGGTTTGAAGCGCTGCTGCTAAGGGCTATCAAATCTCACCGAATGTTTGTCCCCGATTTGGTAGCTCCCAACGGCAACTACGGTTTGTCAAATTATCATTATAGTCCAATTACCGTATATAACATTATACTTCAGCCATACCACTGTAAAGCTATGTACGGGAAATAAGCCGGCTCCCGTGTACCGGTTACCGTCGTAGCTATGGACCACCCGAAGAGTAATGAAGCAAAACTTGCATATATTCATTAATGAGTCGAAAAATATCGTTTGCGAGATTCAGGTATTAACCACATTTTCTATCTTTACTACCAAGATTAGCTTATAAAAGCACTTTTTGGGGTCATGGGGTATTATAAACATTCTTAATTATTTTTTAACTATATTTTGATCAGTGATGGACACACATTTCATAGAAAAATTTAAAAAAATATATTTGCCACAAAAATTCGTGATGGGAGTGCCATCTAGCGACTAAGACCAAAGAGTTGATGAAATGACGATTCACAGGAATGTCAATGTCTTGATGATATAAGACTAGATATAGTTGCGGATCGGTTTTGGTCTCAATGTTGGTTGAGTAAAAAGCAAATAACAACTACGAGCGCATCAAATAATTTGGTTACTTCGACATTGTTATTTATCAATTTGTCGAATCGTAACGCCAAATTCAGTTAATTTTCTCGTCGATTCTCGTTGCTCCAAAACCAGTACAAAGTAAACCTATTTCGTAATTTTTGTGATATTTGTTGAATGATCACGGAGTGAAAATAAATTAATATGTACAACTATTTCTAGTAATTCTGCCTAGCCTAATAGGCCTAGCTAACAAACCATTCTCTCGACATTATTTACAATCACGCAAGATAGTGATCGAATTTTAGCCTATCAGAGATAAATAATACCACAGAAGAGGGATCATCTTTACCTATAAATTTATTTCTCTATCTTCCGCGAATTCATAAAATAGCACAAAAAAATCTAATAAAACCTTACAATAAAATATATTCTATTCTATTCTAACCATGGCTTCAAACGAGCTATCATTACTTTATCCTTGATTTTATGATCTAAAATTCTGTCTCTATAGGCATCTCCCGGTCAATGTGACAGCCGACTCGGTTTTCTCAGCACTGCGACTGTCGCCGCTGCTCCACTCCACCCACCTGATCACCGAAGAGCAGAAAGTGCAGTTATACCTGCTGCAACAGGTGCTAGACCTCAACAAAATGTCCGTGGAGACTATGTTTACTACTGTGAGTACATGTATTACCCTATATAGTGAACGCGCGGACAGGAAACTTTGCAACAACCGTTCATTGAGGCGTTTTATGGAGCTCTCACAAACATATTCAGGCTGTCCAGCAATCTACTGGAATCTCCTGTTAAACAGAGAAGTACGCATCTCTTTTTGATAGGCTAATAGTCACTCCTCTCTTCCTTCTTTCAAGAGGCTAGAGGGCTAGGGAATTAGGCTAGCCGTGAGATTATAGAATACACATGTAAAATATGTCCTTTTTATCTCATGTCTAATGGCAGAAGACAAAATTAAATCATATCACTTACCTAATATCTACTTTAACGAGTTAACAACGAATACATAAACCACAGATTACTTGATAGTTATTGTGTCAAAAGTTGACAAAAAGCACTGGCACAATAATAATATCTTTATTTACTAAAGTAACAGAGCACATGAGTACATAAAAAAAACTTAAATTTACTTTACGTTCTATTATGGCATATTTTGTGGGCACTAAATAAGCTTTAAATTGTGCACAACTTGGGATTTCTAGTTCCCACACTAGGATATACTGTGTTGTGGGTAACTAGTCGCTTCCTTTTTGTGTAAAATTATTTTGACTTGTACTATTTATTTTCATACAGTTATCATAGGAAATAACATACATCCTACGATATTATCCGTTCAAGCTCCGAGCCCGTGAGCAGGCAGCACCTATAGAAATTGATTATGACATATTATACCTATAGATTTTGATTTAAGCGTGCGTTGCGAATAAGATTATCGGGACAAACCCAGTGGTTTTTCGATACAATTTTATTGTAAAATATTGTTAAATTGTGAGAAATAAAAAAATATTGTTTTTAAGGTAAAACAATCTAGACAATTGTCTTGTATCTGCAGCTGTCGCCAGCAGTACCATGCAGCAAGATGGTGGAACGTTGCATGTGGAAAAACATCATGTACCGGTGCGACCACTTGTTTCAGCAGGTGTACACCATGTACGGCATCTGCTGCACCTTCAACTACTACGCACTGAAGCAGCCTGAGGTGCATAAGTAAGTCTCTATTGCATGACTCACACAAACATACATACAAACGACTGCAAATACACATTACCACTCATTAATGTCAGTCCCGAAATGAAATGTCGCATCTACATTTTGCCTAATAGAAAAAAAACATCACACGCAGGAAAAGCATATTATATAACATATACTAGCGATCCGCCCCGGCTTCGCCCAGGTGTGATAAATGAAGAACCGCTCGACCGATTTTGTGCAAACTTCACATAAACCATCTACAAAATAGTCCGAACAAAGCCTAAACATTTGGTTTGGATAGGTGAGCCCGTTCTTGAGTTATAAAATATCAACGAAAAGTGGCATTGATTTTCATATATATAGATATATACATTCTTACTGAAAGAGTTTGGTAAATTAATTGATGAGCGTGAATCTACGATTATTATAAGACGAAAGTTCAACAAGTGGCAAAATTTATTTTTTTTAAATAACCTCGACTATCTGGAAAACGGCTGTACCGTTTTGCGCTTGTTCTTCTTTAACTCTCTTCTGTTAATCGTTATCTCCATACTCAGTCCTCTATTATATACCTAGGTAATATTTTTGACGCAATCCATCCATCTTTTGTTTCAGTTTTTAACCGACTTCTCAAAAAAAGAGGAGGTACTCAAGTCGACTGTTTTTTTCTTCATAACTTTTCCTCATAACTTCTCTCCACGTGAGCCAATTTCAATTTTTTTTTTAGTTTGACAGATGTTGCTTTCTAATTGGTCCCATTTAAATTTGATCAAGATCTGATCAGTAGTTCTTGAAATATCGTCAATAATGCCTATTTGGTAGACTAATTTGACGATGTTCTCGTTTAACCGACTTCAAAAGTTACCTCATAACTTCTTTCGTTGTGCGCCGATTTTAATGATTATTTTTTATTTGAAAGCTGGTGCTTTTCATGTGGTCCCTATGAAATTTTATCAAGATTTGATCTCTAGTTTTTTAGTTATAGTCAATAATGCGTGTTTGATACATTACATCTGATCAAGGTTCCGAAGATAAAGCGGTGAAGTCGGTTTTTTTAATCTTTGCTTGCGTTTAAATTATTAAGTTTGTTCTGCTAACAGTACTTATATGAGTGAAGTTAGCCGAGAGCCCGTCCTATTCTTATTTTAATCGCATTGTACTTGCTCATATCGCGCTACTTCTTCGTAGCACTCGTAGCGCGCTCCACGACAAAATGTATACCTATGTACTTTAGTATTGCTACTTTCCTTCATGTATTAGTTTCAAAAATCGAGCTACAAGAGGCAGCGTCTTCCTAAATTTGTACTTATTTTAACATGGTTATAGTTCATAATTGCTTACATTATGTAAATAAACTAGGCGATCACTTCAAACATTACTTGCATTATTCCTTATGTTATTGTATAGTATTTAGTATTTATGTAGGTATTTGTATTACATATTGATGTATTAAATATGTAATTATTACGATAATTTAGTTTACTAAGTATTTAAATATCCTCGATCAGTACCCAAATTCTAAAACTAAAACTTTGCAATTTCATTAAAGTCCATGTTAATGTTGTCTGGAAGAAATTTATATATAATGTGATAAGACCGTCGATTGTATTACTTGCATTAAGTTGTTATTTTTTAAATTAGTACACATTTGTGAGCTGGTTATACAATAAAGGGTTTTGTTTTGTATTGTAAGGTAATCTGCCTAGGACAATTGGTTGGTTAGAAAAACAATTATTTACTAATTTGCTCGGGGGCCCGTGGCTCGTGGCGAGAACACAGCCAAACGTCGACGACAAGCACGGAGGCGGCCCCGGCTCGTGTTGGCTTCGCCGGTCTGTAAGTTATCATAGTGTGCGTGCTGAGGCACGTGCGTACGGCCGTGCACACATACAAGCCGCGTTTGGTACCACTCTATGAAGACAACTTACTTATATATTTCTACTATGCTTTGAGTCTACCGTAACAGATTTTAGAAGAACTACAATTCTTTAGTACATCTTTTTTATGTAGGTATCTCTTATGGTTTTGCCTACATTTGCAGTTTGCAATTTACATTTATTTTCCGGCGACTTGGTTGCAAAATATTTTATTAATTAATATAACATTGTACCAAAAGTAAGTAGTTTACCACCTTCAAGGTAATCAGAAGCCATACTCTATAAATTGTATCCGGGCTCCGGCAGCTATCCTACAGCTGATACGTGCGCGTTTTGCGAATGACACTCAAACATCCTTTTTGTAATAATCTTTTCTACGTTTTTCTTGGAAACTACTCTTTAACCTAATATCTTTACAGAAAAAAGTTTCCACCTTTCCTTCTGAGATTATTTGTGGAAAAGTACCCGTGTCCCTGGAATATGACCCATGTTGTTGTAACAACAATAAAAAACGGACAAGGGTGAGTCGCATTCGCGCAATGAGGGTTCCGTACCACCACACATTATCACTACAACGACTTACAACATTTTGGTTTATGTTATTTGTTATTATAGATTAGTGGGTTTGTACCTAGGCTTAAGAGGCCGGGCCGGGGAGTCTGTGAAACGATCTATAGGCTGTCTCTGTTTAACTGGTAAACTGTGCCCATGCTTGATGCGATAGCACTACCGACTGAACAAATTATGATAGGTGCTGTAATACCAAATATTATGAATGAAAATATAATGTTTAGCCATTGTTTTTTTCATGAATAGTACCTTGAAATGATAATCTATGTTCCTGTTGTAATTAAATGTTTTAGTATTTAATACAAAACGAATCAATTAAATGCGACATTTACGCCGTAATAGTGTATTATATGCTACGAACCGTTATTCTAGACCTTAAACAGTGAGATAACATCACTTCCGGAACGACGTCACGACCTCTTTTGTGTCCCTCCCATCCGGCTCCGCCCCACTTGAGCCGGGGGAGGGGGGGTGAGCTTGCCCGAACTGTCAGGCGCGCTCCTCACATTGGCATTTGCTTTCGGCGTGAACACACCTCTTTAAAAGCGGGTAACAGCGTTGCTGTTTTTTATAATTTTTATTAATAATGTTATAATTTTAACAATTTTACTAGAAAATAATAAACTTTTTTAAAATTTTTATTATTAAAAATATTTAAATGTTAACAATTTAACTTTTATAATATTTAAACGTGACTAATTTGTGCTTTTATTTTGTTATTGTAGCACTCATAATATTTTTTCAAGATTGAAGTAGGTGAACGGGGTCGCCCGCCTCCGCTAATTTCACCACTGATATCTTCGTCATCTTCACCGTTGTCGTCGTGTAACCCAGCCCCACACCGTCGAGTCACCGCGGTCATCGAGCAGCAGGCAGAGGGGATGCGGACAGGTTCGATGCGAATTCAAATTTGCTTATTTCACATAACCAAAATGATAAAAGAACCCATGAGGGTAAGTTGCACATTCGTAATTAACTGCAGCTAAGATTCCACTAGGATTAGGTTTCTGGAATGAGCCTACTTACCCCGCTCAATTTATAAACCAACAATCTTGTTTCAAAAATATGTGTATTGTCTTTCCTAACTGAATTGTACGATGCGAACATAATCATCCGAAGCAGTCGCACTTGTATAATAAGAGTCGAATTTCTAAAGTTGGACTCGCGAAGGATCCACGCAATTTAAACTTTTCAATCCACAGGAATTCTTTTCTTTCTTACAAATTATAGTTAATAGGCACGACAAAGATATCGCATTAATTGTATATTTTGTTTTGAATTTTAAAGGCTGGACTTGCAAAATATCCACGCATTAACCTTTTCAATCCACAGCATTTATTTTCTTTCTTACTAAGAGCCAGAGGTTCAAAAAAGCTGTTTACAACTCGAACGTGAGGGTGAGCCCCCTGGCTTTCCACCAGTGGTACTACTACAGAAGAGGAGAGAGGAGGCGGGCGAACTGCCTCATCCTCGGGATCCCGTACGTCTGAGCCGGATCGGGTCAGACTGAAATGCCCGCTCCGCGGCCTCTCAGTCGGAGACGCAGAACGAGACCACCGCCTCCGCCTGCCACGATCTCTCGCTGTCGAGCATGTCGTTAACAACTCGAACGCAGTGGGAAAGAGCTTTATTCGTGTCTATGCGGAATAGGCACGATGTTTGCAAAGCGACCGCGGAAGTCCTATTATTGCAACAACAATGAAACTGAGCCGTCACAATTACATACCTTAAAAGCTGGTCGTCAACGAATTTTCATCCAAAGGTAAGAACCAAAAGCTGCCAGAAATAAATCCGATCCGAGACAAAATTACAGTAGCAAAAAATTCCCGATAACTCGATACATATTAGCTTAATATTTATGATATCAATGCAATACAATTACTCTTTATTGACATCAAGCTTACAGAGAAACTTATAAATATATGTAGGTCTTATCGCTAAGAGCGATCTGTTATATCTTAGATTGTATTATAATATTTTTATGAGAATTTATTGAAATGTACCTACATTTTAATAATGTTACGGAATTTTTTCTTTGGCTATAATACCCTCGCTTTTTAAAATATTTAACAGTACCCCGGTAGCCGAGCGTGTATTTAGCAATAATCTAAACAATATCAAACTTTACTTGGTATTGAAACCAAACATTTTATTTTTTTGTTTCTCGGATCGGACTTATTGTAAGCGATCGAATTGTAATCAAAATATACATAGACCTGGATATTTTGTTTACATATTTATCGCCGGCGCCCATCTACTGTCAGTTCTAGTAGGTATTGTACGCGTTGGACTAGAAATCGAACCCAGAGCGACTACACTAAACAAGTATCGCCTTGCCTGGACGAACTAAGCTCGACAAGCTATTCAAGTCCTCGTTCGTGTGAGTGATGCAGAAGTCCAGTCTGACGCCAACTAAGGATCGTTTTTCCTAGACGGATTAAGCTGCGGCGGAAGCTATTATGTCCTAACCTCATTCGAGTGAGTGATGAAGTATCAGAAGTCTAGTCTGACTCCAATGAAAGATCGTTTTTCCTTGACGGACTAAGCTACGGAAGCTATTCAAGTCCTAACCTCGTTTGAGTGTGTCACAATTTTTAATATACAATTGCAAATCATTCTGTAACATTGACTTGCCTTGTGCAACAGTCAGTTGTAATGGCCAATAAATGCATTTAATTTATTTTTTCTGATGCCAACCAGGGATTGTTTTTCCTTGAAGGACTAAGCTGCGGAAGATATTCATGTCCCATTCTCAATCGGGTGGATTGTGAACTATGAGAAGTCTATTCTGATCCCAACCAAAGTCATTTATTATCAAATGGAATCCAAGCCTAAACTCCACGTATTTGCCCGGGTATAAGAAGTAAATATGGCTCAAAAATATTCGCTCTAATCTAAAAGCAAATTGGTGGAGTCTGATAATACCTGGTAAGCATATTAAACTTTACGGTTTCGGCCTAGTTAGTAACTGAAGGTATCTGTTTCACTTGCCATTCCTTGCAGTTAATTTGCAGACTACCTAACTGAAATAACGAAGTCTTTTCTTTTAAGTAAGTACTTGGTCTTAATAGATACAAAGAATACAATCAGTTCTTGTTTCATACCTTGTAACGACCGTTGTCTCATGCGTTACAGTAGAACCAATTAGATGGCACTATATGTCTTCTAAGCGCCAAAGACGTTACAGCAATCTGATGTACTAGTGGGAGTTTACCGATACTCACATACGTAGTGAAGTTACTATTTATACATTCCATAGTAATTGTATATTCATATATGTATTATTTAGTGTGTTATAGCTTGTGTTATAGCATTATTTATTTAGTGTGTTACATTACACTGGTTAACAATATGTACACCATCCTGTTATCATTACACAAACTGTCCAGTAACAGTACTCTTCTGAAACGGCTTAGGAAGAGACATTGTGAATTTTAAAACGCAGATAGATTTTCTCGCTTCAACGAGCACACACTTTCTTTTTCGTTATGTTCCTCTCATACGGTTCTGATACTTATTAAAAGCTCCAACTTACTCGGTGGTTTGGCGTCTGGAACTCGAAAGAGCTGATAGAGAAACACTTCTGATGTTTTTTAATGGTTGATCACATTCTTAATTTCTCCGTCATTTTAGTACAAAGTTTTATCTGGTATTTGGCAATAATGATAATGTTGATCATATATCAATCACATTCACATGCTCCCTTTGCTTAGTTAAGCACTTGTTCATTTCTTGCTTAAACGCATTTAAATTTATAAAAAATATTTTATTTTTAATTACCAAAAGGAATTGCCACAACGACGTTTTCCAATGGAGTGCCAATAAGAGTTTTACCTGTAGTAACCTGGGTAACGGTCACGTAGACTAGATATATTACGAAAAGACTAGCTATAGATCCCAGTCTTGACATAAATGTCAATTTTATTGTACTTGAATGAATAAGTGATCAACCATTCCTTTAAAACAATATTTCAGATGATACGGGTACTTACATAAGGTACGGTTCTCTTATTGCTTCTCGAATTTAGTAGTCAAGCCCGCAATTTTGCACATTTAATTATTGACCCAAAATCAAAGACGAATTTAAACATGTTTATTGACATCCTTTCTTTGGGTCTACCTACTCCACAAGTATAAACCTGCCGTTGCAGTTATTATGGAGATTACAGATCTAATAGAATAAATGTCTTGTTGTAGATATGTCTTGTTTAATGATGTAGACGTAAGAAATGTGTTTTCATCTCGTAGGGTATGCAATAATCTAGTCGGGGGAGAGGTGTACGCGAGGAGAACGTGCGCGAGCGGCGCGGCGGTCGGCTGCTAGTAGCGGCCGGCGGCATCGCTCGAGTCAGTGTCATCGAGAGCCGGACCAAGGCAGACGTATAGAACATTCCACCGCACTCCCCGCGTTGTGCCACACGCTAACCGCGTGCTGTTTCTTTAGTGTGTGAGCTAATGTACCGGTTGTATTTAATAAAAGTGCTTCAGTATTACGTTCCCCGTGTCTTCAATGTGAACCCCCGCACCTAAATCTCAATAGTAATAATGATTCGATTTGGTAAAGATGATTTTAAGAGGCAAGTATTGAAGCCTCTTCATACTTTGTACTTGAACTACTTCAGTACTTGCAATAACTTGGTGTTTGAATTAAGTGCTTTTATTTTTACAATGGCCTCTCATGGTAAATGTATGACGTATCCCTACGTATGAGCCTATTCGAATTGAAACACTGTAGCATAAAAATATACAACAATGTATATACAAGTGTCATTGCTAAACTGTTATTAGATCAATATATGATCAAATTCTTTACCTACCTGTCTATGCATGTGATAGCATTGCAACTAATAGTCATTTTAACATTTACGATTGTTAATTCCTTGTCATAACATTATTTTAGTTAAGGTACCATAATAATAAAATGTATTTGTCGTGAGTAACATGTATAATTATTCTAATTTCAAGGTTACTTTCGTCCCTCTGTTCTGTAGGTACACCTATTCATGGGATACATATCATAGATTTGCATAACCTAGGTACACATTATAAAGTACCTGATACTATCAATTATATTTATTCACACATTGGCATACTTTGTAGCTTGCCACCAGGCGATAATAAACACATCTCACTGTTTAAGGTCTAGAATAACGGTTCGTAGCATATAATATGATGTTTTACCTGAAAATAAAACAATTATTATATGCGAAACCTTATTCTAGACCTATATTTAGAATCCTGCCTGGTGGACTTCTTTATCTTGTCCACCGAAAGTGAGATGCAATGTGAGGAGCGCGCCTGACAGTTCGGGCAAGCTCACCCCCCCTCCCCCGGCTCAAGTGGGGCGGAGCCGGATGGGAGGGACACAAAAGAGGTCGTGACGTCGTTCCGGAAGTGATGTTATCTCACTGTTTAAGGTCTAGAATAAGGTTTCGCATATAATAATTGTTTTATTTTCAGGTAAAACATCATATTAAAATCAATTGGTTTATATTTCGTTTTAGGTAATTCTTTTGGAATAAAAACTATCCAGGAACCTAGATTAATATGTTTTTAATCTGAATAACAACACGGTATGGTGGTAATATGCTTGCATTATAAATAATTTTGGTATTACGATTGTATGGACAAATCAACCTCCGCAGGCCCCTTAAATAAACAAACAAACAAACGCGGTCGGCCTGGTCAATCGTAACTGATTGACAAGGAAGCAAAACGCTTCGAGCGAACTGGATGTATGTCAACCATAAATGGATGACGTTCGACTGTGTGTCTTGTTGTTTGATGGTAAAAAGGGCATGGTGGCATTATATCCTGTAATTCCTGAGTACACTCTCTAAAATGTAAGCGATAGAATACCGATAGGCTTGCTACCTTACGTCGGTGACCAAGACTTTGGAGTTTTGATTCAACTAGCTTACTATCGCCAATATGAAGTAGGTATAGTCAACATGAATTGGGTTTTTAGGATGAATTGTGTGATTTTAAGTTGGTACCTACTTAGTATCTTAGTCATCGTCATCATTCATACATAGACACTCCATGTTACATGTGTTCCATGCCTTGTAACATTAGCATAAACTAAACAACAAACTTTACATCTATTTTTAGCACAGAAGAGAGAGAACCTAAGCAAATTCCCTCTTCTGTGATTTTTAGTGTCATATAGAATAGAACTTTATTAACAAATTGAAAGAAATATGAAGTTTAAAAGTAATAGTTTCCTTTAGACTGCGGGGCGCGCTATCTCGGATAGGCAAGAGTTTGACCACTATAGTAAGTGATGATGCTGTGAAGTATGGTAAACACGCGAGGCCTAGAGTACCGTATATACGCCAAGCATTGTAAGGCAACCTGAAACTTTCGTTTTTACATCTGGCTCCACAAGTTATTTGCGTTTAGGCAGTTTCAAGTAATAAAAAATCCAGTTTATTTTTACTGAACTGCCCGTTAGTTTAGTTGAGTGTGCGCCTTCTAAACAGGGGTATCGGGTTCGATTCCCCGCGGGAACACAAGTTTTCTCCATGATAAATTTGTGTTTCGGGTTCTTGTTGTGATTGTTTATGTGATGTGTGTGTTTCCGATACCCACGACACAAGTCATCGAACGTAGTGTGTGCCTGTGTGTCACTTTCGCGGCAAAACCCTCGTCTATCTTTCGTTGGGTGATACGTTTTATATTCATAGTTTTATCACTTGCCTTGTTATTTTCATTGTAACAATGATTCAGTAACGGGATTTTCTGATGATAATAATGATGTCAATATCGGTGACACTTATTTGATAATGCTGCTAGCGTGATATTATCACGTGACTCTTAAAGAATCGCGGGTCTAGAATACCAGTTTTAAATATTGTATATTAATTCAATTTAATCCTTTATTTATAATAAAAACTATTTACCACACTAATATAATAAATGCGAAAGTTTGTGTGTAAGTATGTTTGTTTTCTCTACACGCTGAAACTGCCTAACGAATTTGGATAAAAATCGGAATGAACATAGCTTATACCTATATACCTAGGATTAACACATAGGCTACTTTTTACCGACATCAAAAAGGAGGAGGTACTATGTTCGACTGTATGTATTTTTTTTCTGTTTGTTCACCGATTCCTCCCCCATTTGTGGACCGATTCTCAAAATCCTTTTTTTGTTTGGTAGATTATACTTCAGAGGTAGTCCCATATAAATTTTATCGAAATCGATTTAGCCAAAACCAAAATATAAGCGGTGAAGTCGAAGTCCAAATCAGCTCAGCCGTTATATAAAGCGTGAAGAAGGAACAAACATATTTACACACAAACTTTAGTAATTATAATATTAGTAGGATGAAAGATATTATATTACTTTGCTGTATAAACGTTTTTAGTTTTTAGCAGTATAGGCAACTAGCTGTGGCCCGCGGCTTTGCCCGCTAGTATCAAGTTTAAAAGTACCCTATGTGTTAATCCTAGATATAATCTATGTATATTCCAAATTTCATCCAAATCCGTTCAGCCGTTAAAGCGTGAAGAGGGAACAAACATACTTACACACAAACTTTCGGATTTATAATATTATAAGTAGGATTACATGGAACAGAATATAATTGATATTACTCTTTATTGTATAACATAAAAAACAAATGTTAACAAGCATTTTTTTGAAATACGAATTAATCATAATCATAAGTTTGTTTATTAAAATGTTTACATTTAACTTATCTAAGTGCACTCAATGCAGAATAATAATAGATACTATAAAATAAGTAATTTAAGTATCACAACACTTTAGCAGCCGTGCTATGCAGAATTAATTATGATTAAATATGATTTTAGTCTGTTTTCGTACAATTTGGACGCTACTGTTGTTGTAAAATTTTTTGATGCAGCGCGCGCTGATATGGCCGTTTCTTTAATGAGAATGGTTAGATGCTTGAAAAAAGCATTTTTTTTTGTAATTTGGGTACATTATCAAAAAATATTGGACACGTATTTTTCTTTTGTCAATAAAATTTTATTATACACAAAATTAGGAATTACGAAGAATTGTGCGTCGTAATTCTGCGTGACGTCACGCCTCAGTACACTTTTTACAGCGGCGGCGTGACGTCACGAGCCCCACTCCCAAACTTTGACGCTCCTTAATCTTAACTTTGTCAATTTCTATTGATTTGCTAAATAAAAAATACATGTCAAATATTTATTGATAATTTGACAGACTAATTAGATATTTGACAAACCGTAGGTTTGTTTCCTATCTCGATGGATATTTGTTTTACCCAGGCATTCTCTATTCGATCATTCCCTATTTGTTCTATATTTGTACCGACACGCATCAAGGCACGTATCTCGCAGAATTCTGAACTTCTTAAATTGTATAGCTTATTACGGTTCTAAATATAGCACTTAAAGGTTAAGGTTAAGGCATAGGCTCAATAATAGAATCCCGTTTGCACTTTTTGAATACGGAATCCTGAAAACAAGAGGAAAATGTGTAATTTGTTATTTTTATGATTCGCATTGGATTGTTGACAGCAATAATATTGTTTTGTAAAGTGATAGGTAGCTGTTACAGTGCTACCGACGATATTTTTCTCGAATAAAATAACATTGTTTTGCGCGATGGTATGATTCTTTATACACAAACAGACATATCAAATAACTTGATAACAATGTCATTTTAAAGATACATTTTGCTTTATAGCTGATGTAGTTCTATGTATATTTATATATTTTTTTTATCTGTGATATGTTAGCATTTCACCACTATCTCACCTGTTGGTTAGTTAGTGGTGATGTTGTCCGGGGTGGTAAACAAGCTAGTCCTACAAAATGACTGGAGAATATAGAATATATAGTTATGCACAAAGTATATGTATAAATATCCGAGCGAATCTTAACTCCGGTGTTCAGCATTTTGTCGTCCGTCCGCCCGTCTGTCAGAGGCTATTAAAGGTCTGTCTAAATACTGGTGTATTGAAAGTTGTAACTTACTTAATATATAAGTGATATCCTGTGATTGTACAAAAATCAATACAAAATAATACAATAACCAAACAGTGATAATCATGAAATAAGCTTGTAAGCAATTGACTTCAAAAGCTTTTCTATAGTACAGGCTCGGTTTAGAGCAACCTAGTAAGAACTCTGCTATCAAATATTCTGTTTTTAGATCTATTTTGCCCACTGTTTTTACACAAATTAGACATATTTGTTTGGGGTATAGTGTATATTTTTTTATAACTATGAGTAAATAACTTGCATACACCTCACCCACACCAATATTCACCAATAGAGGTTTGATATGACAATTCTTTGTAAAAGTAAGTTAAAAACGACTTCATTTAAAAATGTATCATCTAAATACATAAATAAAACTCTAGTAGATTGAGGGAAAAGTAAATTACTACTTAACTACTTACTAGATTGCGTTGCAGGTAAATTTAAAATGCGAAAATGGTTCGCTCCTTGCCCAGATAGCTTTTTTAAATGTAATTTTAGTAAGGTCCAAGTTCACTAATCTCTTGTTAAAAACGTAACAGTCGATTAACTCTATATGTTGTAACTGTTTGATATATTTTGCGGCATTTGGTGGAATACTACGACTACTCTTGACCTTCTTACATGTAATTTTTTCTCAGTATTACTATCCTAAGATGCAATTGCTGGTCGCTAGTAGTAAGCCCACGGCTTTCGCCTGAAAAAGTTTTCCAACATTTTGCATAATGCATTCAGGTTCTACCACCACATAAAACGTTGGCAAGAAATTCAATACGACGGCTAAAACAAAATTCAATTGGATGAATTCGTCGTTCGAGATTTTTTTAAAGAAAATTGGTGTGAATATTTCTTTCCTGGAACCTGTTTTGTATGAAGGTGTTTCAAGCGCCTATTTCAGATCTGTAGGAAAACACCAAGTTTATATTGATAAAATGGTAACGTTCCTAATTATTTCATATTTTTATCCATACTTTTCAGTTCATTCAAAGCGTTGTATGCCCTTACAACAACTGCATTTACCAAAAATGCGCGTTACGCGGAATTTTTTTTGTTGAAGGTATTTAACATTTTGAAATATCTTAATTGATTCATATCAATTTCGAAACTAAAAAAAGCCAAACTTATTTATAATTCCAACGCAAAACGATGATAACGGGTTGGTTGTTAACAAAGCCCGCGTGCAATCACGCACCCTACTATCCAAATTAACGGAGATTTAAATTGTTTTGATGGTCTCGGGCTTACGCTGGAGGAAGTGGAAGAGTAGGAGTAACAGTATTATGTGATCAAATAAAAAAAATATCTCACTTTCCCGGCCTAAACGGAGAATCTGGTGGCTGGCGCAGACGTTTTGCAAATTATTAGCAAAACGCCTGCGCCAGTAGAAAAAGATAAATATTACATACTAGCCGTGCCCCGCGGCTTCGCCCGCTATTATCAAGTTAAAAAGTAGCCTATGTGTTAATCCTAGGTATAATCTATGTACATTCCAAATTTCATCCAAATCCTTTCAGCCGTTAAAGCGTGAAGAGGGAACAAACATACTTATACACAAACTTTCGGATTTATAATATTAGTAGGATTAGAAAAATTTATACATTAGAACATAACCTTTAAGAGCCAGAAAAATTATCAGTAAAAGTTTAATTGATAGAGTTATTTTTCAAAGTTGGGTCTTTGAAAATTCCCCGAATATAGAAAAAAATTTAATCAAAACTCCTTAGATGATTAAAGTACCTATTGATGTTACAGTATTATAATATTCTATTATCCTCGACGGAACGACGCGCGAAGTTGGTATGTTGTTTGTGTGCAAAACAGACGTTCCCTTTTACTAGAAAATAGTTTTATTGATTTACATACGGTTTTTTAAAGTCACTCGATCGAGCGCTTATTTTCAACCGACTTCTAAAAAGGAGGTTCTTACGCCATATCTCCGCCAATTATGCATCGATTTTGATGTTTTTTTTTCATTTGGTATAAGTATACTTCAGTGGTCCCATATACATTTTATCGAAATCGGTCAAGCCAAAACCGAAATATAAGCGACGAAGTCGGTTTTTAAGCTTTGCTTGCGTTTCAATTATTTATGTTTGGTGGTAGTCGGTGCTGCCGTGTTCCAGATTCATCATTGAGGGTATTTAAAATATGTAGTTCACTTGTTGTAAATGGTATAAGTACTTACGCAAAACGAGTTTTTATAATTTTTCACTTCGTCGATATAATGCACATTTCATCTGAACCAAGATGGTTCTGTTAAAAAAATAACTCTTTCTCTCTCTTGTTTTGTCAATATCTGACCTACATGTTTTTGCTAAACACTCTATTTTGTAAAGAATGAAGATACCTAACTGGTTCTTGCTTAAATTATACCCCTTTTCCACTATAGAAACTATTACTCAGTATTCCGTAAGCAGCCGAGGCACAATAAATGTTACTAGCATAAATCTCATGCAAGGGGAAGCCGTTTTGCACACTGTACGGCAGTGACTTACCATTTTTATCTCTGAATGGCTAGCGTATGACCACATGCACTATCTCATCCGATAGTAAGTAATCACGTGGTTGCGAAAAATAGGGGACTAGAATATTTAGACCTAGAATTATTGGCTATCAGATATGCTGCCAAAACATAATTTAGATACATACTTAACACTTTATTAAACACATAATTATCATAAGTGTCGTAGAACAAACAAACTTAAACTAGGTATATGTACAAAGTGCGGTCTTTTCGATCAGAGCAATCTCTTCCAGATAACTTGTGTTGGCCAAGGTAATATAATATAATTTAAATATGGAAAGTGGCGTAAACAGATTTTAAGACGATTTTTTATAGTAGACATATAGACATAATATATTTATTTGTGGCAAAAAAATTCAATTGACAAAAGGTACAAATAGTGTTTTTTTTTTTTTACTTTTTTACCACAAACCGTCCTCAACTCAGCATAATGCTGGTTTAAAAAACCGGCGCTGGTCTTCCGTAACGACAAAACATAAAGTTTTCATATTTTGACAATATAACATATAAACACCCACATATATATATATGTATGTATATATATAATATATGTAAATTTGAGGATTTATTCAAAATAAATGGAATTCAGGAACATGATTGGTCAAAGTTTTATCAATAAAATTATTAAGGCTGGGTCTTTTAAAAAATATAGTTCTTACAACGGCCCAAAAATGATAAAACATACATACAAGTGAAGCTAATAAAAACCGTGTAAAAAAAACAACAGAATAGAGAACCTCATAGTTATGAAGTCGGTTAAAATATAGATCTATACCGCTTTCTAGCTTCTTTCTTTTTGTATCGATTGTATCGTACATCTCTATGACATTCAAAACGTATGAATTTATATACTGACTCCAATTATTGCATATTTTCATGGCTGCCTTTGTCACAGATTATCTGTGTCATTGAGTTACAATAAGTTATGGCTTAACTTCATACAAAACCCGTCTAAGTAAACGTTGGACGAAATCCTTTTTTTTTCACAGTTCCGGAATTCCGCAAGTTACGCACTATTGTTGGTAACTTGGTATAAATATCAAACGAAAGTTTATTAAAATTACGTCTATATCATCGCGCACTTCAACGTGGCTGTTACGACAATCACTCCGGAATCCGTCATGTTTTCCTACAAAAGCGATATTCAGTCAAATTTAAAACTTCATACTTTTTTGAACGAGCGAGCAGCGCGAGTTACTCGTCTCCGTTTCAGCTTGGGTGTGTCCGGGCAGAATCCGTCTGTTCTCCAGGTCTTATTTCTCAACCGATCTCGATCTCTACAGGTCGCATTACTCAATCGATTTTCGTAAAATTTTGTGCTCGGGTTCGATAATTGAGTAGGTACACTCTTTCAAATCCTCTTTTTTCTGCACTCGTGAGTATATAGTACCGCCCAGTGTATAGTGGCTCTTTCATCGTTAACGCACTCTGCTATTTTAGCTGTTATAAGCTGTTCCACAAACGATACCTTTAGTTCACGCGACATGCGGGGTCCTCCCACGCCGTATAGGCTTGTCCAGCCGAATCAAATATGAAATATGTGCAATGTTCAGCCCACCCTCCCGTATTCTCAAACGTTCGCATTTATAATATTATAATGTTGATATTTCAGGAATGTCGATGACGATTTGATACAACTCACGAGTCCTCGTCGGGTGGCGTCTTGCGGCTACCAGACGGCGCTGACTGTCTTGCTGAATACCGACCCTGATGACTATTACAGCGCAATAGTCGCGTCGCAGGGAACTCTGGTATGTGTCTTCAACGAATAGCATAGCGATAAGCAATAAGGGAGCAGCGCAGCGTCTTGCAGCTGCCAGATGCCGCTAACCGTCATTCTTAACATGGACCCCATTGACTCCTACAGCGTGATAATCACGGCAGGCCATGGCTGCAGCTAGCAGGTGGACGCCGACCTTTCTAAGCATTGTCCCCGATGACTGCTGCTTTAATGATAGCGTCGAAGGGAACATCGTATGCCTCTCTCTCGGACACCAGCAGCGTAGTAGTACTTAATATTTAGAAGGATGGCGTTGTTTGTTCTTCTAAGTATTTACCCCGATGACTGCTGCAACGCAATTGTCGCCGCATCGCGGGGAAACCTGGTACTTATCATGAAAGAACAACAACAACGTAGCTTTTTAACAGCGAACAGATAACATCATGCTAAACATATATTCCAATAACTGCAGTGCTGTAGTCGCTGCAGGGCACCACATATGTCTGACGGTTATATCAGAGCTGGCGTAGCTTTTTGTTGTTACAAGGTGATGCCTACTGTCCTCCTAAGCATAGACTTGTGTCATCCTCCTTACAGACAGGTTTGTATAAAGAAATGTCTTCTTAGTAAACATGCTCCGAAGTTGACCATATACAAAGGTACAACGGCTGGAATAAAATAAAATCTAACTTTTTTGTTGACCAGGTGTTTATAGACAGCGCATACAATGTTCCTAACCAGGACTCCCCGGTGCGCATGGTGAACCCTTCAACCGAGGTGATGATCGCCCTGACTCCTGAGAGGACATACACTACCAGCGGAATCAAAGCTTTCAGACCGGACCAAAGACATTGCTATTATAGCGATGAGGTACCAGATTTTAAACAAAAATATACTAATTATTACTTATTGGCTACTGTCTTGTCGAATTTTAATGATATTATTGGGTACGGAAAGTACATTTCAAGTTGAATAAAAAAATAATTGAGAATGTACTAAAACAATAATTGGTGACAGAATTTCGGAAAATATTACTATTTCAATAGATTATCTGACATACAAATTGAATAAGCTACTTTTTTGAAAACAAGCTTTTAGAAGTCCGCCATATTAGATTTAGAGTGACGTCACTTTATTTTTTGAGTTATTCTTAGCAAGTCCTTTCATTTGATACCCATATTGTATGAATGCATTAAAAATAACTTGACTCCCATTTTGGGTGCTCCGCCATGTTTAATTTAGATTGACGTCACACAGCGAATCATGCATTGTCATTCGAACTAAATGTGAATAGAAAATTTCAGCTCAATCGGTTGAAGATATCTGCTTCAAAATTAAGTTACAAGATTACGCCCGGACAAACATAGTTACATACATTGCAAGTTAAATAAAAGCTTGTAAAATAAATTTATATAGGTACAAACGTCTTTAGACAATGCATTCCTGTTATTCCTTATTAGTACGTATTATGTATTAATAGTAACGAGATCGAATCAGGAATGGGGAGCTCCGTAGACGAATGAAAGTCACCGACATAGCCCGGCGGATTAGTAAGTTATAGTGGCAATGGGCAGGGCACATAGTACGTAGAAAGGATGGCCGATTGGTCCGAAAGGATCAGGAAAGGAAGCCGCGGACTGGCAAACGCAGTGTCGGCAGACGGCCGTCAAGGTGGACTTCGGGAAGACGCTGTATGCAGGCCGCTAACAACCGTTCTTTTTGTAGATCTTTGGGGGAGGCCTATATCCAGCAGTGGACTTTTTGCGGCTGAAATGATGATAATGTATTAATACAGGTGAAATGACAACATCTTTGTGTGATGTTTGCCTAAAAATTGCAATCTTACTGAATTGACGTCATCATAATGCCTACTTATCTGGACCTAATCTTCGTTAATCTTTTTATGTAAATGCGTTTGATCATAACTTTATCCATTTCAAGATAATAATTTAATACGGTTTAACGACACGGAAACAATAATCAAGAAATATGTATTATACTAGCCGTGCCTCGCGACTTCGCCCGCGTTTATAAAGAAATAAAGTAGCCTATGTTTTAATCCTAGATATAAGCTATGTACATTCCAAATTTCCTCAAAATTAATTTAGCCGTTACAACGTGAAGAGAAAACAAACATACTTATACACTTACACATAAACATACACACACAAAGTTACGGATTTATAATAAGGTAAACGCTGGTAATGTCGACAGTGTCACAATAGTCGCTAGATAGAAAAAAGGCCAGTTATTTACCTATTCCAATATCTTACTCAAATCCTTTTAATAAAAGAGTAACGGTATAATCTGGGAGTCTTCAAGTCTAGGGCGAATAGCTATCTTCTAGCAAGCTAACTAGATCTTCGACCGCATCATCAATTTCTATCCGGTGAGAAAGACGTCAAATGCTCGCTAATCTAGCATTAAGAGAAGTTTTGTTTAAAGGAAAGAATTATGTTTTTGACGTGTTTTATAGATTTAGATTTTTTTGTTATTACAGACGATAGTTTGTCGCTACTAGGATATTTAGTAGTAAGCTTGTGCTCAGTTTTATAAACTTACCTAGATTACTGAACTTACTTAACTTACATTGACACTTTCACTTTATATTCTTTTAATGTATATGTTATATAATGGTGCTAATTCTGTTGAGCACCGAACTAACCTAAACTAAACTAAAAATAAACTAATTTTAAGCACCGAACTAACCTAAACTAAACTAAAAATGAACTAATTTTAGTCAAAGAATACCTAAATGCTATTCTGATTTTACGTTGAACCTAATTTAAAAGTTGAAATGATTGCACGTGTTATTCTTTCAAGTATAAGATCACATTAAAAATAATCCAGATCCTTTTCATACAGACTAATTTGAGTTTAATATTTTTATTTTTAGTCTTAATTTGACCTAAAACATGTAAGTATACATCAGAATAAGAATTTGGTCATTTTCACTAAATAGAGTAACTAAACTAACTTAGTCCTGTCAAACTTAATTTTAGTCTAATCTTGCATTTTCTGAAGGAAGGTTTTGGACTAAAGCAGGACTAAAACTAATTTTAGGCTAGTTTAGTCTAATTCTGGACAACAGAATCGGCACCAATTTAAAAGAATATAGAGCGGGTTCCAGGCTAAATGTTTGATGAACGCAACCTAAAATCTCTGCGCAGAATAAAACCAAGGTTATTGAAACCCCTTGCAGAAATGTAGATGGGTGTTATATTGCAATGTACTGTGCAATAAGACTCCGAAGTCCCTAGCTTTGTACATCTTGCAATAAAATTTGACTTTATCTTTTAGTCATATTCAAAAACTACTTTTTTTTCTCCCTCTGATTGTGGCATTTGATGCATACCGTTCATATTAAACCAATGTATGTACCAAGCGATTCAAATCTTCTTGTAGGAGACATGTAGTTAGTAAAGACATCAAATAGCAAAGGACCCAAACGTGATTACTGCGGCATCCTAGATTGTCACCAAGAACTGGTCTGAAGAAGATTTAATCATTATTTTATTAGTTCCTTTCGTACTTTTGGGTGGTTTTGATCAGGCAGCACCATTGTTTCGTTTAAAGTAGGTAGAAGATATTATTTAAATGCAAGCTAAGATAAAACACCGACTTCACCGCTTTATCTCAAAAACCCTACATCATGATAATTTTTATGAAACCAACTTGCCAAAAATAAAACAAAAAATTTTTTTTTCAAATCGGACCAGCCGTATTCGAGTAACATATGAAATAAATATATATTGTTACGATTTGAGAACCCCGTCCGTTTTTTGAAGTCGGTAAAAAATGTTTTAGACATTATATACTTTAATAAGAATTATCATAAAAAACTAAAATAAAACGACTGCTATTATTTATATTTATCAAAATAAGATTTTTTGCTAATATAATTTTGTAGAATAATTATTTAAGAGCAAAACAAAATAAATAAATGAATTATATATTTACCTATACTTTTTGTTTCATTAGTATGACTAGTTTGGATGTTTTAGACCCTTTTTATTCAGTTCGGTGGATAGCATAAAGAAAAATTAATGAAAATTAAAATGATATGAACTTTATGTACCAATCAATCAATAAAGTTCAAATTAGTGTTAAAAATTTACAAGTTGTGGGATATTTTCACAACAATTACGGCAAATCTAACGGATACTGGTACGAATGTCTAGTTTTCTTTTATCAAATATGCTTTTACTCTATTAATTTATATTCATTATACACTCGTTTCGTACACTCGTTAAAATAAATAATTAACCTCGTCGTATAAAAAATATTAGCCAAAGTTATATGACTATAACGTGGCAGAGGTTAAAATACAGCAAATGTCAATATCTGACCAGTAATAGTATGGTATTAGGCCGTTTGCTTGGGGTAGGTCAGTCATCCAGGTACTAACCTGCATGACTGAGCTTTGCTAGGTTGTATTTTGGTAAATGACGTTTTTTAAAAATTAAACCTAGCTAGCATTCCCCTGCATACTAAATTTCATGAAAATCGTTGGAGCCGTTTCCAAAATTCAGATTATATATATACAAGAATTGCTCGTTTATAGTTATTAGATTAGATTAGTTTGATTTTGAGACGTCTCACCGTCACCGCGTCGGTAGGACCTAGCCCTCAACAGTGACTTCAAGGTACTATACTTAAAGAATAACTAGATGAACCAGATAAACGGAATATTTTTTAAATTTAGTTACCTGTTTACTTTTTACTTTGATATACCCTTGCGGGGTACATGTACATTTCTATTCTTAAAAATCCCGATACTAGGCCTGTGTAGTCTATACGACATGAAAGCATGATATCTGCTTTTAAAGTTTCTTATAGAAATATTTATTCACAGGTGAATGTAGGAGAATTCAGCCGATATTCCCTCCACAACTGTATGGCGTACCAAAGGATGCAGCTAATCAAAAAAACGTGTGAATGTGTACCGTTCTATTTTCCAATAAAAGGTAAATTCTCATAATTATTTTAAATCAAAAATACAACCGCGCGCACTAATTTTCTGTGGCTATTTTGATTCTAAACTCATTAAATCGAATACTATAAGAATCTTTGTCCTGACATACTGACTGACTGACTTAGAGACAGGGCACAACCTAAAGGTCTGGTCGTAGAGATTTGAAAGTCTAGTAGAGACTTTGGGGTACATTTGTCTTAGTAAGTAGAGGTGTACTAAGAATGGATTTTTCTCTACCCTATTTTAGGGTAAAATTTCCTTTCAAATGTACCTATTCTCAATTTCAAGTCTCTACGACCAGTGCAGCGGTTTAGGTTTTGCGTTATCTCTCAGTCAGTCAGTCAGTCAATCATTTAACCCTTGGAATGGGGTGAAGAAATTTGTATGAAAGTGTTTTGTTTTTAAGGTTATAGAGATGAAAATTGATTTTAAATTAAAAAAATTGTGTTTCCAATATTTTTTGCAAGCGTTGCATTAAGGTGGTGCAATAAAGTTCTTATCGAACGTTCTTTATGTATAACGTTGTACAAATAGAAATTAGTATCCGAGTAGTTAATTTAAAAAAAAAAAAAAGCAGAAGAATTTAAAATAAAAATAAAAAGACAGAATATCTAAGTGGTAAAATGAAAGGTAGTATTATTAATAAGTAATTACAATATTTTTTTAAAATGCAATGCTTTAAAAAACCGACTTCATCGCTTATATGTCGGTTTTGGGTTGACTGATTTCGATAAAAAAATTATGTGACCACCTCTGAAGTATACTCTACCAAACAAAAAAAAACATCAAAGTCGATTCATAATTGGCGGAGACATCGCATAACATACATATAAAAAAAATATAATTGAATTGAGAACCTCCTTATTTGAAGTCGGTAAAAAAAATAGCGAGCAAATTATCTTAACAAACGCGCGGACGACGGCTAGTCTTTATGTATTATTTATAATTCTTCTGTATGTTTAAATGTGACTGAACTCCTACTAAATGGCTAGACCGATTTTGATGGATTTATTCTGTGTTCAGCTAGATTGAAGAATTATTAAAATTCACAATTCGATCCGATAAATAATGTTTAATAATTCGCCCGCGGGAATCTACTCGTATTCAGGTTAAATGAAAAATATATATACATATACAAAAGATATATACCTAAAGTGAAAGTTATTAAAATTGTACTATATAGAGTTAGGGGTTGGTAGTGTACAATCTTGGGGGGAGAATCGGCAACAGGTCTCAATGTTTTATTTTGATACTAACTCTTTACTAACTATAAATAAAAAATAATTTAAACGCCTGTAAAGCTTTGATTAAACCGTCTTAACATAGTACAAGCATAAGACTCGCTCTATCATCGAAACCCTTGATCGAGTTAAATTGATTGAATACGCATTATTGAGGATAACTCCAAAACTACCTATCAGATCTTGATCAAATTTAAATGGGACATTTGAAGCACCAAATAAAAAATAAATCGCTTTATATAAACAGTTTTCAAATAAAAAAAAGAATCATCAAAATGGGAATTCCCCTAGAAAAAAGTTCTGAGGTGGCACACATTAAATAAAAATTCAGTCGAATTGAGAACCTCCTCCTTTATTGAAACTCGGTTAAAACTAATAGGTATAGGGTGGATACCCTAAAACATATTTTTTGGGGCCTGAGTCACCCACGTCAATAGGAGGATTCCTACGGACGTGGGAGACTCGGCCCCCGAAAATTGTTTTAGATAATATCCGAGTTGTGCACGCTGAACATTACATAAAATAATTTAAACGCAAGCAATGCTTAAAAAAACTGTCACATCGCTTTATCTCTGCAACCGTTGATCAAATTTTGATAATTTTTGTATGAGAATAACTTGACTAGCCTATGAAACAAAAAATAAAGCAATGCTATCATAGTAGAAATATATATGCTATCGTGACTTACTTGACTCACTGGGTTATTGACCAAAAAAATATCAACGGAAAAGTATGTTTATTCAAAGCTGGAGTGTTCAAACAAATCGAGAAATAATGCGTGTGCCGCATCGTCGCCGCCTAATATAATCACATTTACGAAAAATCATACAATATCACTATTTTTTTATGCACATAAAAAAAATATCATACATACCACTAAATATATTTTACTCAAGACAGACTCCTAAGCGACACCGCTATAAATGGTAGACATTCCTCATATGCGGACGAAGTGTTTTGCTTCCACATTCATTTTGCGAACCGCTAAGGAATGGAACTCCTTACCTGAATCTGTGTTTCCTGATAAAAACAATATGGAAGTCTTTAGGACGCGAATGAATAGGCATCTTCTAGGCAAACGTGTTCCATCGTCGATTGCATCATCGCTTACCATCAGGTGAGATAGTGGGCAGACGTTTGCCTATCCTGAATGCAAAATAAAAAAACTACTACACTACAAAATTTCTACAAGAGTTGAATGTTATTAAAACATTGTTATATTTTGAACCAATAGATCTATTTTTAATAGGTTATTCTTTGTTATTCAAAATACCAGTTTATGAATGCTTTGCGTAGACCCTTACAAATGGGTTGCAAGTACTTCCCAAGTGTACTGTGGGGCCTGTAGTATTGCTATAACATTATTATTTCAAATTAAACTCTTATGAATACGGTTGTTAAAGCTCTTATTTCCACGTAGACAGAGAAGCAAACCGTCTACAATTTCCAGTACAAAGTTTCGTCGGCGCATCTATCACACTCTGTTATATACCTTACCTTCTCTGTCCTATGCATTTCACAGGATTTTCGCCCTTACACATACATGGCAGACACTGATATTAAAGTTGGAATTCCCGTGATCGTCAATACACGACGAAACCGATCCTTATTTTCGCTTTAACCGTTGCCCCCACAGTGGCGCAGTGGCTCGGGTGGCGGTTTCTCGGAGGTCTAGTTACGGTTAAATAATCGTCCTCCATGATAACTTGGTTGAACGATGACTTCCATTGAGAGAGAAAGCCATTGGAGCTGCTGTAGTAGCAGTTGTAGATGAGGTTATAGTGTACTCCTAAGGGGCAGTACACTATTTTTTGATTAAAATATATTAAATTTGTAATATTTCTTCTGTGTTTGTGTGTGTGTTGTGTCTGTGTGAATTAACTTCTCATTAACGACCGGGCCGATTATTGTTTAATTTTTTTGTGTGTTCAGATGGATTAAAGAATTGTTTAGATTCACAATTCGATCTGATAAATAATGTTTTTTAATTTAGGTGGGCTGAACGGGTAACATCTAGTAAATAAAAAAATTTGCGAGCTTACTCAGTGCTAACGCCAAATTACTCTCATCGATTATAGTAATCTCTGAGTAATCGATGAAAGTAATTTCTATATGAGGGCTCTGTTATTGTAACATCGCAAACATATAAGTAGATGGGCTAGCGTTACACCACTATCTCGTTTGTTGATAAAAATAGTTGTTAAAGGTACACACTCGAGGTCAAGACCGCAGCTGGCACTCTAGAATTGCTGCATGATAGCTGTATATTTGAGTATAGGCTATCCTTAACGAATAGATTTATCAATAAAAAATATCATAATTGAACTATCTGTTGGGTTAGTTGGGTTCGCGTTCGCCTTCCTTAAGAGGCGAATGCGGTATCGGGTTCGATTCACGGCGGTAAGACAAGAATTCATCCCAAGAAAGATTTGTGTTGCTGGTTCTGGTTGTGATTGTTTCCGGCACCCACGACACGAACTGTGGGGCTGTGAGTGTGTGAAAGTAATTAATTGGGATTGTTTACGAACTGAGTGAATAGGTCTTTTTATGGTAGCGTGGTGGATTCTGTATCATTGTGTATGTACGTATGTCTAATACTGATCTGTGTTGTGTACCCTCACACTATGAGTGTCCAGTTGATGAAATAACAAACCTTTAAAATGTATAGTTTCACATACTGGATACACTTGAGTCTAGTAGATAGCCATTATGAAGCTCAGAATTACACGTACCTAGTTAGAGTGTATGTTTACGTCACTCGAGACAAGTCTATGAATTTAGTGCGGCATTGTGAATTTAAGTCGTATGTTTAATATTAACAGCCATTTTCGTATTACAGATTACCCACGTTTATGCAATTTTCACGACATGGAATGCTTGGAGAATGCGTTAAGTAAATAAACAGTTATTATTTGATCAAGTGTGTTTTCGAATATTGTTTTTATTTTTAACCGATTTCAAAAAAAAGAGGAAGTTCCAATTCGTCGATTTCTTTATGCATGTACAGACACTACATACCTCATTTATTAATTGATTTGAAAATTAATGTTTTGTTCGAAAGGGTATGGGTAGTTGGTCCCCTTATAATTTCATCAACATCTGACGAAGAGTTTCGGAGACTTTTCCGATTGAAGTCGGTTATTAACTTATTAGTGTTTAAGCTCGTATATATTATTTATGTTTAAAGCATGTAATGTCACATTACTTTACATCTGATCACATTCACACTTATGTATATTCTCTCTGTCTTTCTGTACTTGTGTCTGTTTGTTTCCTAGCATGACCTAGCCCCCGAATAGGCTAAGTTTGTCACCTTTTCTGATTTCGCCGTATAGTCATAAGTATATATTATGTGCCTAAAATAAAGCGGTTACGCGAGGTGAAGCGAGTCGTTCTTCGATTTTTTAAAAGTTTTTTTACCTGACTGCCAAGGAAGGGTTATGTTTTTCGCACGTATCTGCAACTTTCCCTGTTTTTATTGCAAGGAAATGATTGTTAGAATACTAACAGTAAATAGATCTAACAATAATTTCCTTTAAATATGCTTCACGTGATCTACTGATCACATGAAGCAACTGATAATTATATTAGAGGATGAAAGCACTGATAATTATATTAGAGGTCTACTGGAGCAGGCTACGACTTTCAGATCTGAGTATTGTAAAAGTGGGGGCCAAAATTAAAAATAAAAAAAATTCAGAATATTCTTGACATTCAGCAGTCCATACAAACTGAACATAATTTATTTAAAGGTATGGTAATTTCGGAAAAACATGGTATACATTTTCTGTAATAGTTGCAAAATGCTACAAAATAATGCCCTTTTTAGCACTGGATATTTTTGCAGAACCCTTACGTTTCCTAGGTCGGGTAACATACTTTTATCTGACATTACATGTCCTAAAATAAAATCGCATTTATATGGGTTAAGTTTATGGTTCATTTTTCTAAGTCGCTTGAATACATCCATTAAGTTTTTATTGTGAATTTCTTTACAACGGCCAAAAATTACCAGGTCATCACAGTAAACAAAACGTCTATCATAGGTTAGTCCTGATAAGGCTATTGACATTACCCTAGAAAAAGCACTCGGACTGATTTTTAATACCATTGGCAGGCGTTTCTAGTAAATTTAACTGAGCTTGTGGAGAAAATAGTGATGTTTCTACTCTCTTTAGTTAAACTCACTTGGTAAAAACCTTGGTGAAGATCTAAATGGGTAAAGCAAATACTTCCTTATTACTTTTTATACATAATATTGCGAAAATTTCTTAAATTTCGGCAATATTGGGTAAAGGAAATTTCTCGTCTTGTATAGCTTTATTACCTTTTCTAAAACCGATAACAACACGCCATTTTTTATCTTCCATTGTTTTTTTAGAAATAAGTAAAATTGGTGAATTCCTATTTCCACTAGAAGGTTCTATTATGTCATCATCTAACATCTGCTGCACTTGTTTATTAATTTCTGGTTTCATCGCCTCAGGCAGACGATAAGGCTTAATGTTGTTATACGATAGATACAGCTTGGGCAACCACTGTTTCTTCCTTCGTGTAAGTATTTCCCATTTTCTATTGTGTTAGTCGTAGGCAGATCACCCAACGTGATGTCGCTATCACAGCGCGGCGCATCGCGCTCGGAATGGCACGGTCGCCATGCGATATGCGGTGTGCGGTGGGCAGATGGGTTTCGTCCAATACAAACATGTGCTCTGTCTGATTTTCATTTTTTCACTGACTCAATTAATAATACTTAACACATTACATTTTGCTTATGTCTACCACTAAACCACACCCTCTTCGGGGTAGAATTTCCAAAAATCCATTCTAAGTACACCCCTACGTACTAAGACAAATATGCCCTCCAAATTACAAGTCTCTACGACCAGCGGTTTAGTATGTGCGTTGTCTCCATGTCAGTCAGTCAGTATGTCAGAATAAAGAATCTTATAGGTCCTACTATTAGGTAGGTATGAATGAAATGAGCTGACGTGGGTGGATGTTGTTCTTTCTGTATTCTGAGGTTGAGGCTTGCGGTCTTGTCAATAATAATTGCCTAAAGAATTTATGCGAGTTCAAGCAGATAAACTTAAAACATAAACTAGCTTGAAACCATTCACAAATCTATTTTAGACGAGGTTTAACAAGTAATACTTTGAAAAGTTTCATAATCTATCTTTTACCAGTTGTAAATAAAAAAAGGGATGAAATTTAATGACCACCAAAAAAACAATCGTTGCCCTAAACAGCCTCATCCAAAAAAAAATATAATATGTACAAATAAATGAAACCTGTACCAAAATTTTTAGGGCTATTTAAGTCATGCCTGCACTACAAAAACTTTTCATAACCCAAAAAGGCCACGCGTGCACCAAATTTTAACTTGGGGTATAATTTAGATGGCCACCAAAAATAAAATAAAATTTTCTGTGACAGAACCGAATCGGATAACAGTAGGTGAAGGTTATTTTTTTATAATTAATACAAAAATATTTATAATACTAAAAAATTGATTTATATATAACATATTTGGATGAAATTTTTAGCGATTATTCTGAAGATTGCCTTCTTGCCTATTTTAGGTTAGCAGACTTTACGTTTATTGGTGATAATTTCATATTATAATGGGGATTAAATTCTGGTAAGTACATACGATTTTTGGGCGTTATATTTCATTATATCTGGTGATTGCTTAAACCTAAGCCATAAAAAAGGTCTTATAAGTTATATAAACAGTGAACTTGTAAAGACGTGTTAAGCGAGTCTAATCTCGATGGGTTTATGTTGCTTAGTTCAGAAGTTCCTATGGCCATCTTCCGTCACCATCACCATACCAGCTCCATGGTACCATATCATTGTATTGTCACCGAAGATGCATAAGTGCACCAAATTCGAGTCCAATGAGATATCGTGAAGTGGGTCTAATTAAGTTTGCATTATTAGATTAAAGACCGACAGATAACGGAACAGATGAAATTAAATAGCTTGTAAAAAAGGTTGTTCAGTGTTCGTCGATACCTATATCGATATCGATATAGACTAGGTAGGCCTAGTAAGTATGAAAAATTGTATATACCTAGGTGTTCAACAGAAATACTAACTAAGATGATAAACAGTCTGTAGTACAAAAAATAAAAGTGTTTTTACACTCTCGTAGAAAGAGATAAACATAAAAATCAGAGCCACGTCACATTATCTCAAGTATCTACTTATGAGATCAATGATAAAAAATCATTCGCGAGGAATATCATTGCTTAAGATTATGTTTTTCATGTTCAGCATTTATTCAGTGAAACCGGATAAAAAATAACTATTGATATTTTCTTGAATCGTGATTACACTAATATCGTTAGATCTACGATTATAGATTCTCATAAGAAGAGCCGTTTTTAAAAATAATTTTATAAAGATAAGATTCACCAATAATGTTTCTATCTTTTATTAATTTACATAAACTCCTTAAGTTTAAAATGCTCAAGTGTGAAATCTGTACTTTTGTAGTTATTACTAAAATATATTATGGCTCATCTTGAGATGAAGTTTGACATTGGATTTTCGATATTCGAGGGTCTAATTTCTTTTATATTAACTGTATCGAGTGTATACATAAATATAAAAGACCATATACATATTGTCATAACATAAATATTTTTTTCTGCTCCTAGTTACTTACATTTATATGGTTATACAATATCGACTTCATATCTCTCACCAGCTAACAGCATTCATAGAAAATAATTAGCTGGGCTGCGTTCGGTGCCTACAACTTCGACTGTGTTTTATTCACGCTCGAAGGCTCCGAACGAAATAGTACCATGGAATAATGAATAGTTTAGTAATCTCCATGTGACAGTAAATTTCATCTAACAAGTTTCATCTTTAACCTTGAATTTGACTTCACACACATCTTTACGCGGAAATTCTCATAAAAGCTTGACATTGACAGGCGTGAGTTTTTTACAGCCATCTCTCAAGGCGGTTTTGCTGTGATAAGCCAAGGCACTGAACATACTAGAGCATTTCGACTCGCACTAACCAAACGCTTTAACCGAGCTTTCGAACGGGCTTGTGTTAAAGGTTGCAACCAGAGCGTAGGGACTGAACGCACTCCAGCAATGACTTTAATTAGAATGACGTCTACCTGACACCATTGTACCATGCAATTTGATAGCTAATGAGTGTCAAGTAGCAGCGCGAGCGAGTGCTCTGTGTATACCTACTACGGACCCCAACAATAACGGTGAATTTTAAGCACCGGAGAAGGACGACCTTGGACCTTACTGAATTAAAAAAATTAAGCAACAAACTGGCTCGCTAGGTACTTCTCGAGTATGTAATCGAGTACGAATTGTAGCCAAAGTTAAAATTGTTTTAATGTTCAGGTGTTTGCAAACGGAGAAGGTTGTGTAAAAATTGATAAGTGTCGATGTAGCGAGAGGTAAAATGAGAAGCGCGATAATATTTTGCCTGAGACCATTCCAAAATTAATGAGATAGAACATTATATTTTCAATGTGAAATTCCGTACCAGAATACGATTTAAGCGGCAGATATACGTGAACGCGAACACATTTTTTAGCCAAAACCAATTCTGCCCTTTACATTCTTGCACATAAAGGTACATATTGTATAATTTATATTACGGCGGTGACGCAAGGTCACGCGTGGCAATAATTGATTTTTTATGGTCCTTGTGAGATTTGTTTTATAAAGGAGTTGGGATGGTGAGCGCTGGCAGGGGTATGCACAATACAACTCCAGCGAGATATCCGTAAATGACTTATCGCCCACATTCAGAATTAGATTGAGACGACAACAGAAACTCTTTCTCCTATCATAAACAGATATTTTACCAATAATTTACTTGGACTTCAGCGACAGGACCTTAGCCTGATGTTGGGACTATAACAAGTCACTGCGAACTAAATAACCATTTGTACAAGACTGGCGCCACGGATAACCCCTTACGTCGTGGCTGCCTACGACAGAATGATACTGTGGAACACATACATCTTCATCACTAGTGCCAGCCACAATTGTGCCAACGACCCAAAGCCACACTCCGATATATAAAGGAGTTGGGGTGGCTGGGTGCTGGCAGGGGGAAATGCACAATACAGCGGACGAAATAGCGGGACATCAGTGCAGGCCTTATCGCCCGCAGTTAGAATTGGAATTTGATGAATAAAGAAGACGTTATCTTGTCTAACATAATCTTACATGATTTTCCAGGACCCAATAAGGACGAGATGGCAAAAATAGAGAAGGAATATACGTTCACTTGTCTTCCAGAATGTGAACATTACGATTATCCTATAGAAGTGGCGATGGGAAAGCTGGCTAAACATGTACAGCTAAGTGGTCTTCCATTATTGTGAGTAGTTTTGTGAAGTTAGGGCATGTTGTTCTTGCATGGTTAGCTACTAATTGAACGTCGTAGTTTCCTATCTTCAAGTAGAAATCTGCTAAGCATAACATGTTTCTGCATCTGTTATACCTGTGCTGAACAGTGTCACACAGTGTCTTGTGTTACCACACCCGACTATCATACTGAAATCAAAATTATAGCGCATGATCACGACTGCCTTCATGGGTATAAGTCATTATGCGACTGTAAACCGATTGAACAGGTCAAACAAATTACTTACCTTGGTCTGGTTATTGACAATCATTTTAACTGGTCAGCCCATATAGACACTGTTTGTAACAAACTGCGAGCTATTTTAGCTAAATTCTCTATATTAAAGTATAAAGTTCCATATAATGTTTTAATAGATATGCACAAAGCACTAGCAGAAAGTATCATCTCGTATGGTTTGACCAGTTATGGCCGCACATTCACTACATATTTAGATAGAATTTACAACATACAAGCACGCCTTTTAAAAACTATCATACCTAGACATATTAAAGACAATTTAAAAGGAAATTTAAATGAAATATTTAAATTTTGTAATGTTATTCCAGTCGATGATCGGGTCAAGCTATCACTATTAACGGAAAACTATTTTAATTATAACGACTACAAGACGCATTTAATACAAACGCGACAAATTACAAACAAAAAACTAAAGACAAATACAGCTAATAATTATTATGGCGAACGAACTTCAAATTTCATACTACCTAGACTGATAAATAATATTTCCTTAGAAACACGTAATAAAATTAATTACTCCAATTATAAGAGAATTCTGAAAAAACATATCGCATATCATAACTTAATTTAGTATAACCTCGAATATGACAATAACCTACTTTAAAATAATTCTAAATATTACAAATGAACAACAGCCTGTATAGTAATAAGAGATAAGAAATGAATGTTGCAAACCAGACGGTCCCGAGCGCATTGTTTACGTTTTTTGTTAGGCTGCGGCTGGTGACTTGTTTATGCTGTTTTTAATTACTACCTACGCATGTTTGAGCTAACGACTTTGTACCTAATGTTCTTTATTTCTAAGTTGATACGTGTCGAAGTGAACTGAGGAGCTCTGCACCTGGATAAACCATTTTAGGTTTTTAGGTGTCACAAATTATGTACTTACTTTTAATACTTTTTTGAAATAAATAATACATAATAAATAATACATACATCAGATATTTCCCACTAGATGACTAATATTTGCATTGGTTTAATGTTTGAAATAATGATGATACAGTGATGATTAAAATACAGTGTTTGCACCTAATGTTGCGAGGAACGAAATAAAAAGTAGCATCGATTAACTTGGATTATTGGTTCCGGGCGGGCCGGCTAGTTTGTTTATATAATAAACTAATAGTTGTATTAGTCAAAAAGAAGGTGCTTACTGTCCATCCATCTTTCAGATGCTCATATCTTTTGAAAGAATTACATGAAATTCTTAATGTTTCACCAGTCTCGATCTCAAACTTGGTACACTAAAACTGTTTATGACTTCGAAAGTTGATTCCTAGGTACCGCTTTATCGGGGACACTTTTAGCGATACGTTTAGTTAGTGTATTTGGGTGTCCTCATTTGTTTATCTCCCGTTTCCCACTCTCTCACGGCAACGAAGAAGGCCTAGGTTGAGGTTATCTCTTGCACAAGTTCTTAGAAATACAAACAAAATGACTCTCCCACAAATCTTTAAAATGTCGTAGAATCCATTTTCCGTTGATACTATACACTGACTTGTAGTTGTTTATGCATTGATATCTCTCATAGGTATAAGTATCTACAATAGGAATTAATTAAACAGATATACACATTGAGCAAGTTCGCGTGCAAAATCAAGATAGTAATTTATATCCTTACGTGATATTGCAATCTCGTTGTTTTCCAGTCAGTTTTAAAATTGTACGCTCAAGCAATTATATTTATTGTAATTTCTTTCCATTTCCCAGACACTTTTTTGTTTCGAAAGAAACTTATACAGGCAAATCTTAAACTGTTGGTGTAGGTCTGCCCTCGAAGCAGTGGCTATAGGGTTCGATTTCCTGGGTAATAAAAGTTGTCTCCCCTAAGGGAAAATTGTGTTTCTGGTTTTGGGCGTGATTGCGTGTGTATGTATATTATGATAATGTTAAGTGAATGTTTCCGACACCCACGATACAAGTCTTCGAACTAAGTGTGGGTGTCAGTCTAACAACAACGGTAATAATAAAAGTAACAGATACGTTACGTTATAATAGCCAGTAAAACTGACCACCAATATCATTACCAAGGATAGGAAGATTTGTAACTATTTTAGAGTAGACCGCTTAAATTAGGCCCAATGCTGAAAACTTAGTCACAATCAGACGTCTGTAATGCATGTAAATTGCTCGCAAAACACCTTTTAAAATAAGCAACAATGCTTATTATTCCTTTATCATACATAAAAAACCAAGTGTTAAAAGTGTGGGACATTCCCATAAGCTCAAAGTGTCCCTTTTTCCGTCCCCGAATTTTTCTTTTGGTTTCATACAAACATCGCTTTTAGAAACCTTTGATCTCAAATCTGTGAGATCACAATCTCTTTGATATCAGATTACAATCTATCAGATTACAAGTGAATTGCGATTTGTGATAGTTTCATTATCTATCAGGTTTGAGACCAAACGTTTCCTATACAGCATAATGTCACAGAATAAATTATAGTCGTAGTAAATAATATGTACTACGTAACAATGTTTGTAAAAAAATTAAAGAAAATTATGAATATAAGCTCTTTAGGTTATCGTATAATATTACTTCTCAGAATTTGATATGTAGTATATTGCAATGTGTTTTAGATTTTTACAACCGACTGGTTAAATGCCCGACTAGGAAAAGAAATGTGATATAATGATGCACTTAAAATCGCATCATTATAAAGGAGGTCTTTAATATAGCAACAGAAGCCAAAACAACCATTTTTAGATTTTTCGTCAGTCTGTCTGGATGTTTGTACGCGCATCACGCCAAAACGAATGCATGCCATTCAATGTTCTTTTCACCGATGTATTGCTACAAGTCTTACTTAAAATATAGGCTCCATTTTACCACAGAACAATATGACATTCCCACTGCTTTAAGTTTAATGCTGCATGGATCTAACGTTCTGTAGAAATTACTACCCGGATCTCCGAAACGACTAAATATTTTTCATACGGTTTTTACAAATCGATTAAATATCGCCTGAAGCGATAAATAAATTTTGTTTCTTTTTAATTGGATATTGGAAAGAAAAGGTATCGTCAATTATAGATCGTTGATAAGTCGCCAAGATAAGTATCTGTGCAGTAGCGAATTACGGAAGTTACTATTTTGTAAGAACTTTGTTCACAACAATTCTTGGCTTTCTGAACGAGCAATACTTACGCTAAAAATGATCTAGCAGCAGTCATAAATCACAATATTTTAGAATCAGTTGAAGGAGACAGGTAGTATACCGGTCCATACAATTAATTCTATACGGAACCAATGCTACCACTTATTTACATCCGGTAGAGTTTTTAAAAAAAAATTCTGCAACCGGACTCTCCGTGCATAGCATCGTGCATCATTCTGAAAGTGGGTATACCGATTTTGTTGTTGCGGAAGTTAAGCTATGCAATGGAAACCACATAAAATGTTATCGCTTATATATATGATATATATAATATTGTAGAAGCCGAAATTATTACGAGCTGTAGAGCTGGTGAAGTATTAATATACCACACGGACCTCTCATTCCCATTTCAATTTATTCGCTCTCAGTTTCTCGTCAGCGTATGTTTCACTATGATGACCATCAATAAGTCGCAAGTTCAAACACTTCAAACCACCCGTCAATCTCAGGACGAAATGTTTCTCACACGGACACCTATAATGCTTGCTTGCTCACGGGTCACTAGCTCAGTTCATTTGTTTATAATGGCTCCTGGGTAGAACATCAAATGTTGTTTATAAAAAAACAATAGTTTTTTGTTGTTTTATTTTGAACAAATATAAACTCTAAGTCTATTTTATTTGTATTTAATTTTCAACTGTCTCTGCGAAAATTAAATGTAAATACTTTATTCTAAATTCCACGAGAGCGAAGTCGCAAGCAAAAGTTATTAAATAAGTAAATAAACAATTCTTCCAAACCATTACCCGATTTTTTAAATCTTTTCGCATTAGATTAGGTATTGAGGCAATTATAGATACTATGCTTAATTTTATATGAAATTTGGCACACAGATAGGTTATTACCGGGGTTAACACATGAAATAGGAAATTTACGTACTACGAAGACTAAGTTGCGGGCAGAAGCTAGTAGTTGCATAACATTGCGTAGAAGCTAGTAGTGTGCTTGTATTTTTTTTGCAAAATGAGAAGTGATATTTTTGTAATTCATAATAATTACATAATTCTATGTGTGTGTGATGTCGATATCCAGCGCCCGCGATACAATTCTTCGGACTTTGCCTGGCTGTAAGTGTGTAGCGTTTATGTTTAAATTCTCTTTGTTGCAGCAATAATGTGAAGCTAGAGAATCGTTCGTTGTTGAATGTTTTCTTCAACGACTTGGTTTCTACCAAATTTAGACGCGATGTTTATTTTAACTGGCAGAACTTTTTGGGTGAGTATATATTAATGTATTGTTGACAGATTTACGTTGATTAAGTGCGTTTACCACCCTTGACTACACCATCATTTGCCAATACGTAAAAAAGTAGTTTCATGGTAGCCTATATTTTTCTTATTCTTCTCTATAATATAAAAATCAATTGTCGTGCTGTTGTGTGAGCCTGTCAGGTTGTTATAAAAAAAACAACCGTCTTGAACACACGCACATTTATTTTTATTAAAATTTGATTTTACAACTTTTTATGAGTAGTTTCCACACCGTACTAATAAAATTAGGAATGTGCTTTCCAAGCTGACCGGCAGGCCGAAACCGGGTCCGTAGTCAGGTGGCTCAAAGAGCGATTAAAGAGAAGCAATCGTATTAAACAAAATCGCGGTTTATATAGCATTATTCATAGCTGACATCAACTTATTGGACATTAGGGGGTTCGCTAACAGTGCGTTAGTCTTGCAAAAACTCAAATGGATGTGGCGAGACCAAGGCCTCATTTGACAAGAATATCGCGGAATCGTTTTAGCAATAAGGCGATACAAGATACAACGGAACAAAAACTCTATGGTGAGTCATTTCCACTTACATTGGAAATGACTCACCATAGACTTTTTGGACGCAAAGAAAGTGTCAAAGAATACGGCTGAGTCAGTACTGTAAAGATTATCTGGTGACTAAAATATGATAATAATTTAACAATACAAGTGAGCCTTACAATAATAATATACCACATTGTCACCTAGTATCAGGTGAGATAGCGGTCAAACGGTACCAAAGGTAAATACCGGTACCAAAGATAAAAAAGAGAAAATTAAATGTGATTGTTATATAATATAACAGATAATAAATTACGTAACAGGTTATTGCTCAGACCTACTTGGGAAACTTATTATTTTGACGCGAAATATTGACAACTGCATCTGGTTCTGATTAGACTCAGTAATTAGTAATTCTGGCACTTTGGTACGCCACAAAAGAATGCGCAGTGAACTCTCGCCACCTTGTAAAAAGTTTAATGAACTTTCAGCTGCATTCGGCGGTCTCCTCAGCCTCATGCTCGGCTTCACGTTAATATCGGGAGTAGACGTGATCTTCTTCTTCACGTTTCGGCTCGTCTATGACTTGAGAAACAAACAAGCACCCAAGAAGAAACCACTCAGCGAAAACGATACGAAAGTCAATAATTGGATAGAAAATTCGAAAAGAAATCGTCCTCCGGAACATGGTTTAGAGATATGGAAACCTACAAAAATAGGCACGAGGTTTTAGTAACTATCAACTACGTAGGGGGATTAATAGTTTACTTAATTCTAGACTAGAATAAGAATTCAATTTATTGTTTAAGTGTGTAGGCATAAAGAGATCTTAAAATATTGAAATTGTTCCAACAATCTTTTCGTTTCGAGCATACAATATTAATGTTTTAAAGTATATCTATTCTATATATTATTATTAATATTATAAAGCTGAAGAGTTTGTTTGTTTGAACGCGCTAATATCAGGAAACGCTGGTCCGATTTGAAAAATTCTTTCAGTGTTGGATAGTACATTTATCGAGAAAAAAAAATTAGGGATCCTTACTAAAAGCCCAGTTAATATACCATTGGTTATGAGTTTTTTGAGAATAACCTAAAACTGTGCATCTACCATATTATCTCAGAATCACACAAAGGTTGACTGGCAGAGAATGCCTAAGGCAAAAAGCCTTTTTACATTTTATTATTGCACAGAAGTTTTAAAATAAATAGAAAGTCACTATACCCCCCAAAGTCACTATTCCACGCGGACGAAGTCGCGGGCACTGCTAGTTTTGTATATATTACAACGAGTAAAGGCTATAGGTACAGTAGACACATTAAAAAAACGACAAACAATAAAGAGGAAAGTACATTAAATCATTTTTCGAAGTATTCATTTAAACTGTAGTACGCTTTTGAAATTAACCATATTTTCAACTTCTAAAAATATTACCTTTCAATATTTTTAACTCTACCGCTAAATTATTGTATACTTTAATAATAGTTAAAGAACTTTTGTAAAACATTGTGTTATTAATCGGGGGAATAATCATATTGTATTTATAATTGTTCCGTAAGTTCCCAGCGCGGTTTGATTGTTGGCTAAAATGTTGATATTAATTTTAGTAAATATTATAATAGATGTAAGCTTTAGGAATTTGTGTTAAAAATAGCACGCAAGCATCGCTTTTGCAGTATAAATGTTTTAGAAACATCGACTGAGTTCCTCAAAAATATGATACCATAGCTTAAATGAGAGTATTCATAGCCACAATAAGCGCTTATTGCCAGCCTTTTTGGTGTAATACCACTCAACAACGATATTGCGTAGCTTTATTGACTTATTTTGCTGTTTATTGTGCTGATTTGGGCCTTCCAGCTTAAGTAACAGTTAATTGTCAGTTTAATGTCTGTTAACTCTGTTACAATATTTACCATCATTCGTTATTTTTTAATGTAAGGGTTGGCTTTTGTAGTTTTTAAACTGTAAAATGTTGGTTTTATCGATGTTAACTCTGAGATTTATATTTTTTTACCAGTTTATTACTATGTATGGTACTACTAATCTAAGTATTCAAGAGTTCGAATCCGAAGTAAATAATACAAATAGTAAAATTACGGGTATATATATATATATATATATATACATATATATATATATACATACCCGTAATAATCTAAGTTGTCAAGAGTTCGAATCCGAAGTAAATAATACACCACAAATATTAATATATATATATATATATATCTATAAAATAAAATAACACAACATCTTTGCGTGATGTTTGCGTGATTTGTTATCAGCAATACTAAAAGGTCAAGAATACTGCCTTGTGGTCCACCTAAAGATGTTTTTTCGAATGTAGATTTTATTGTTTCGACGGATTTTGTATCACTATTATAGGCATCAATTACGGTTGATTAGCAAAGCGTTTCCTCTTATGCTTACCACTTCTAATAAATTATTCAATAATACGGTATGTGGTACACAGTTAAATGCTATTGACAAGTCTATAAATAAAGCAACTCCTGTCTTTTTTGTATTCAATTCGTCTCGAACTCGTCACAGCATTTAAAAATGGCTAATGTTGTGTTCTTCCCTCTTTGAAAATTTTTGATTTCTTCGTAACGAGATAAGCAAAGTAGCCAGATCCTTACATGTTTGATCGCCTAATATAGAGATTTTTGGTATCTGGTTGATGACTTCAGCGTCGAGTCGGGCGTCACGAGATTTTTTCTCGACTGCGTCTGTACAACTGTGAATGAGTGTGATCTATTTTTATAAATTTGCACTAAAATATTTGTTTTTTAGCTGGGAAGGCGTTGGCTTTTGAGCACTGTATGCTGAATGGCTATGATCTTGTACTTTAAATGATTTGCTTGGTATTACTTCCACGTGTCCTATATATGATGACTTTGGAGAGGAAGCGTGAAGTTTTGTCTTCTTCTTTTTACTGTGGTTAGATTCGTCATGTTATTGTTTTTCAAGTGCTATTTTTTAGCTGCGCATTCTCTGATAGTAATTTGCTTATTTAATCTTTTGGATTAGTAAGGTGGCTTGTGAGATCTTCATATTCTTTTTTTAGTTTGGTTAATTCCGACATCTCTGTTAGACAACGTTTGGTCAAATCAGGAGAGTAAAACCCATCTTCATAGCTCTCATCAATTAAATAAATAATTATTTGTGATTCTTGTGTTTTTGACTATGTTGTTAATACGAGATGTACGAGACACTGAATTTTACAATACAGAGTACCCTAATTAAGAGATTAATTTTATAGCTAAAGAAAATAACATGAAAGCTGTGTTTATCGTAAATAATAGGATAATGCGAATAATTATATCCAGGTAAATAGGCAAGTAAAATATTATAAAAGGTCATATGTTTTCTTATCACAAAAAATATTAAAAGATTTGCTTACTTAAGATAAAAGATTAACCCCAAAACTGCATTGTTTTATTATCAATGATTAAAATTAAATAATATAATATATCCATTCATAATTCCAATAATCCTGTGTGAATTGTATAAATATTGGTAGGTACGCACCTCCCACGTTATTATTACATAACCAAAATAAATAAGCCAATCGTAAAGTTGGTCCCGCGTTTTTATATGGAAATTTGTTTTAGGGCCCGTGTATATTTAAAATAGTATCATTGTATAATTAAAAAAAAATAGCCAGATTATAGGTAAAACATATCCTATGAAATGTCGCAATAAAAAAAATTCCTATGTAATTGCTATAGATAAAAAGGTAAACGCTTTAGAGGTTAGATGCCCCTGACAGACGGACGGACGGACGCACGGATTTCTACTATGCTATTAATGAGGTTATCTAAAAACTACTGGTCAGATCTTAACCAAATTAAAATGGGACCACATGGAAAGCACTCGCTCTCAAGTTAAAAAAACCATTCAAATCGGTTCACGTGGAATGAAGTTATGAGGTAGCACACATAAAAAAAATACAGTTAAATTTAAAACCTTATCCTTTTTTTGTGAAGTTGGTTAAAATTCTGATCGCATAGTTTTAGTCAACTGTAACTGAATGTTGGGGATAAGACAGTGTGTTAATGATAAATGTGGTTGTTTTGTCTAATCTGCAAGCAAGTAGGATCTATTAATAAAAATATGATATGATATAAATGGATGAAACTGTTATCAAGATAGCAACATGGTATCGTAAATCAACCTTTGATAAGTTGATAGTGGAGCTGCTCAATAAGATGTTTTACACAATATTCATTATCAATAGGTATGCGGCAATGATAAATATTGCGGGGCTAGCTCTCATCGAACCACTGTTTTAACTGACGTAAGTATGGTAAATTTTTTAGAGCAGTCAAAAATGTGGTTTTATTGATCTATTAAAATGAAAATATTTTGTAATGATTATGTTTTTAAAATAATAATTTCCGATACAATTTTGTTCTAGGAAGTAGCAATTGTACATTACATTAAACTAAAAACTAAATTAAAATTAAACAAAAAAAAACTATAATTAGATATAAATATGTACAAAACTTAATCTAATAGTCCGCTACCAGTAGGCAAAGTACCCAAAATGCTGGCAGCATTGCCACGTTGAATGGCAATACTCAATCTCTGTCCAAAATATTTGCCAGCATTTTGGTCACGAGTTGCTTCGACCAAACGCTTTGTTAATTCATTGTAGAATGTATGTGCTCCCGGTCCCCACGGTCCCAACGTCTCAACCCCAAAAGGCACAAATATATAACCACTATCAAGATTACTATATTTGCGCCTTTTGAGAGTCTCTGCTGATTCAGCCGCAACACCAGCCTTATTTTTAGTTCCAGAAAGATGAGACGGTGCTAGGGTGTCTACGCAAGTTGCATCCCAAACCAAAGGCCGTCCCATCTTCCATGGAATCAGGGTCATTCCGTCAGGCCTTTTACCGTCATCACGCGCTAGACCATTTGGTTCCAAAATAGCCGCACAGTTGGCGGTGGTAAGAGCCCGACGTATGATATCATTAAGACTCGTGTGGCGGGGAATACGTCCTGCACTCCTAGAGCAAGACAGACCGTGATGACCGAGCCGGTCAACAGCAGTACCGCACTGACAGCGGTGTGGAGCACAACACGATGCGCCTAATCGAAGTGATGCTGCGATACGGAAAGCCGATGAATCCAGCAGCGTTCCCGTATTTGGCGATGGGAGAGCCTGTAGCCACAGACCTGATTCCCACTCCGAACTTGCAAGAAGACGGGCACGATCTGCGGAACTTAAGCACGTTTGAAATAAATGATTCCGTACTTTGTCGCAGAGCGGCCCGTCCCAAAGCTTCTGAGAAGACAGATAAATAAAATTTTTTTGTGTACCTCCGCTCTAATTCCTTTCCATCCAAAGGTTGTCTGGAAGAGATCGCTCTCAGCGATAAGACCACCTATTAAGATACACTTATATAATTTTTTTCTGTCATTCCTATTTGTGTTCTTTGGTATTTTAAGGTGTTCAATAAAGAATATATCTATCTATCTATCTATCTAATTCGCATTTGTAAGGATTTTACAGGTACCTAAATACAAAACAATAGCAGGTGCTATTGGAGAAATAAATGTACGTATGAACATTTTTAATATTTATATTTCAAGTCGCTACGCCCCGTGGTTTTACACGCGTACGAACCCGCAGGATTTCCGTGATAAAGGTTAGCCTCTGTGTTTATCTAGGGTGTCAACATATTGAATTTTAGAAAAATTGGTCCAGCCGTGTGTGCGTGAAGAAGTAACAAACATACAAACTCACTTACAAACTTTCGCCTTGATAATATTAGTCTGATTATAGTTTACTATAATGAACAGTCGACCTGAATGCGCATATTTCACAACATCATAAAATATGATATTCTATAACGAAGCTACGAAAATGTAATTAGTAAAATAAAGTAACTTAAGTAGCATTTAAAAAAGTAAGCTTTTGTAAAGTAATCTTTTTGTAATCTTTTTGTAATCTTAAAGTACCTACACGTAAGCGTTTACTTATATGCCCTGTACTTAACTAATTACTCTTGTTTATTATCTAAATTTCATATAAGTGTTTTTGATTGAGTCTTCTCAACTGTGTCAATAAAGATATGATTATGATTACTTTCAACAACAATTTTTGCTCTCCAGTTTTTGGAGGTGAATCTCTTGCACGTATTATTGTAAATCCAGTAGATTGTGGAAAATGCGAGAGTATTTTAAATTCTACATTAATTTTACTAACAAAAATTCATGGCATTTGTACGCGAGTGAAGTAAACTGACTCAATCACATTTAAATCACAGTATACGAAAGTATATCTTCAAATAATTATCAGAGCGTTTGGTAAAAGCATTTTGTGACCAAAATGCTGGCAAATATTTTGGCCAGAGATTGAGAATTGCCATTCAACGTGGCAATGCTGCCAGCATTTAGGGTACTTTACCAACTGGCAACGGTATATTAGATTAAGTTTTGTACATATTTATATCTAGTATAGTTATTTTTGGTTAGGTTTTAGTCTAATGTATACTATTGTATCAGTTATATTCTGTATTTGAGTAATAAAGTTTAACTACTTCATCATCTTATACGAATCGGGAACAAACTTACATTGTATCCATTGTGTAGTAAAGCATTATTTTCTGGGTAAGTAGATACAAAGCGAGCTACGGTCGCACCTCACTGCCTCCATTTCTAAAACCCAATGGTCTATTGGCTCACATCGTCAAAGAGCAAGCAAAATTTGCTATACGACGAAATCTTCAAGTCGACACTGAACCTACAATATTCGTCGAATATGGTGATCGGCGACGACTAAAATTCGTATTTGCTAGATAGAGAATCGGAAGATTACGCAATGTTCACGTGATGGAGACAATAATAAAACATGAACACAACCCTTCGTTATTTGTTATCTTCATAACTAATGGTTGTGATCTTCACCAATAATACGTTATGATCTTGTGGCAACCTCCGCCACATGTACAGCGCCATCTGCCTCACTGTGGCAGAACCACTTAGTGATCGGAGAAACAGACCACCGACCAGCCTCGACCAATCACAGCCCGAGGCCTGCATCGCGCAAGCGATATTAACATAGGCTGAACGCTTGTGTACAACTTCCAAGTTGGGAACATCGGACAGTTGTCCCCGAGCCAAGATCAACCGGCTCGGTAGGAAGTACTTCCCGGATTGATGGAGGCGCTTCCGCGGTGGAACATCCACCTTATCCACTCCTTACCCTCGCCTCCTCTCCGACGTGTGAACGTCATCGTGGGCACAACATCCGCTCACGATGACACACTTCCACAATCTTATGATTGAGTTCCATCAGGATCTGCTACTATTAACAGCGTAGAGCCTCGTGCACAGGAGTCTTCAGTGAAGATAATTATATTGATCAAATCGGAACTATTCTAAATTACCAGTGACCATCAATTCTTATTTAGAAGTTAATACCTTATAAGCATTTATTTAAACTATGTTAGTAATGGTAAGTTTATGAAATAAGTACGATGAAAACTATAATAAGCTGTAAAAAGTAGGTATAAATATCACTTTTTCTAAATGTTAAACAGGTCAGCACGATACAGGCGTTGCCTAATGTTAGGGTCAGAAAGTATATCTTGTGTTACAATGTTAATTTATCTCTGCAGATAATATTATCTTATTATAAGCATGTTAGTATCTAATAAAGTGAAAAAGTCCTAAGTTGTTTTTTTATGCAGAAAATAAATACTATATTTTTTATTTTTATATTGTTTCTATGTTTTTTTAATTTTTATATTCACCCTCTTCTCTGGCAATGTGACCTAAGTACTCGAGTACTTTCATACTCATAAATTTATTTGCATACTATATAAGTGTTATATATACAGACGTATTACGTTATAGGTCTTATTCGAAGGAGTCAGAACTTAAACTTAGCCACCTTTAACAAGCTTATCAAATTTCTATATTATAACTAGCCGTGCACCGCGGCTTCGCTCGCTATTATCAAGTTAAAAAGTAGCCTATGTGTTTATCCTATAAACTATGTACATTCCAAATTTTATCCAAATCCGTTCAGCCGTTAAAGCGTGAAGAAGGAACAAACATACTTACACACTTGCACACTTACACACAAACTTTCGGATTTATAATATTAGTAGGATAACGTACGAATAGAGGGACTTTGTTATTATTTTTACTAGAGCGTAAATTATCCGTAGCGGTAGAATCATTCGTGCAGACCAGACAGAGTATTTATTATTCGCTATCTACACAACAATGTCGCCATCATGTTGTGGTAACTCAAATGCCCAAGCCCACTACCAGTGGGTTGCGTCCCACTGGTAGTGGGCTTGAACATTTGAGTTACCTGTAAGATCTTATAGGTAACTTAGGTTTTATGCTGTATAGATTTTAATTGTTTTAATTTAGTTTTAGTTGGTGGTGTCCTATCGAGTATAAAAAAAGTAAAAAAAGGTGGACCGGCAATTGGCCCGTAGGTTAAAAGTAAGACATACAAGACATTTTTTAAACATGGAAATGATGATACGGCCGAAGGTGTGGTATGCTTGCCTAGAAGATACCTATTTACTCTCGACTTAAAGACTCCCAGATTATACCGTTCGTGGAACAAAGACGCGGGCAATTAGCTCTACTCCTTTGCAGTATGGGTAATACACTTAGAAGCGAAAAGCCTCGAGCGAATTAGAAGTATATGTCAACTAGATGACGTTTGACAGTTTTTCATGTTGTTATGATGATGATAAAACGAGCATGGGTGAAGTGTAATTTCTGCGCAACCTACTAAATGTATACAATAGAGTACCGATAGATTTAAATTAATCATTTATTATAAGATCTTCTCTATCTGCTGGCGTATTCACAAGTCGATGTATATATTCACCTAAATCCTACAAGTGAACTCACATAGGTATATGACATTGCATTGATACGTAAATAGTGACAACCTTCATTGTTTGTGGTAGTGTAGTAGACAGGTACAATTATGATGAATTGTTACACTCGATTTCTAATGTGACGCTAATCTTATCAAAAACATAGGTATAATCTTGATGCGCAACGTACGAGTCCTAGTTGGAAATGTACAAAGAGCAGGCAAAACATAGTAATAAAATTGTTTTCTTTATAAAAAAATGTGTATAGAATGTCATACCATTGTTAAAATGCTGTAATTATAAGTAGTGCTAATAATCGCTAAAAGTGTTCCTTATCGTTATAGAGATTATTTAAAAACCTGTGGCGTTGATATGATTCTTTCAGTGTATCAGATTCAGAAGATTGCTAAGTGGTGATCGAGTTGTTGTTTTTCAATTAAATCTGTTATAAACTGTTATTACTGAGTGTGGCCCGATATCCTGCTGGTGGTATACTCGTAGGTGAACTTGCTTTTTCTTTACTATCTTTATTTTTGTATATGTAAATATTCGTTTTTATATTTTTAAGGTTAGAGTGATATTTCGTAAAACATAATTGTATATATTATTTATTATATGTATTACTCTTCGATAAAAAAGTTTAAGTTATAATTCTGATTCAATAGTAAGCAAAATTATTTTATATATTGCGGTGTACATTTATATGTTCTGTATTATAGTTGCCATAAGATATAAGTGCTTACGAGTTCTCCCTTTTCTCAAAACATCTTTTGTTTTGATGTTTAGAGAAAATGTATATGTGTAGATATATATTATGAATCATTAATATAAATTGGTAAATACATAGCACCACACATGCTTCTAAGTCAACAAAAAATACGTAAAGTGTTCACTTAAGTTAAAATTCTTAAACGTATGATTCAAGAAGTCAATATATGTAACTTTTTGTTATTATTTCGTTTTTATAACGTCTGTAGAGTTTTGAATCCTATTTATCCTATTTATAAATAATAGGATTCAAAACTTTACAGAAGAAGCAAGGACTTTCTATCCTCTACATGCAACTGCTTTCCGCTTTAGGTATACGATTAGTCTTGCTCTAGTGTATATATCGTACTAATATTATAAATCCAAAAGTTTGTGTGTAAATATGTTTGTTCCCTCTTCACGCTTTAACGGCTGAACGGATTCGGATGAAATTTGGAATGTGCATAGTTTATACCTAGGATTAACACATAGGCTACTTTATAACTTGATAAAAGCGGGCGAAGCCGCGGGGTACGGCTTGTAGTGTATATATTTGAAAATTGCTTACGTTACAAAATTATACAACATCATGAAGTGTTATACTTAAATCCTATCCTAATGTTATTTATATGTGAAAGTTAATATGTTTGTTACTCAATCACGCCCTAAACTATTAAACTGTTTTGGCTGTTTGGAATTTAGGTAAGTAGATAATGACCGGGAATAACACATAGGCTACATTTTACCGCGGGTGACACTGTGGGGATCTGATACAGTGTAAACAAAATCTACGGGCTAAATGCCTATGTTTTCTAAAACTGTATACATATATAGAGCAAATTAGCTCACTACAAACCACTCAGCGTATACACTCATTACTAGTAGGTAGCGTGCCATTACGCTGGTGGCATTGCCTATTTGTATTGCAATGCTAATACGTTGAGCCAAATAAGATATAACATGTGAAATTAATGGCAAATTCTTTCGTTATAACTACAGTTTAATGTGATTACTTATTCATGAATATGTATGTAAAAGACACGACCAAAAATGTTAGCTGTAAATTCTAACCATATTTGACTGAAGAAAGGCGAATAAGAAATAAGTAAAATTTCGTCTGTGATGGTGTGCATCTTTGGCGGGAAATTCAAATGTTTGAGCTATTAATTGGAGATATTATAAGTAATGTTGGAAGTGTTTTTATGGTTCCATACCCAAAAGGTGATCCTTATAACTCGTCACATTGTCTGTCATATATATGTATTCATATTTTAAGTCCCCATATATCAACTTCTGTTTTAGATCCGCTATTATCTGGGTTGCGACTGAAAATCAGTTGCTGATTTTGAGTGTTACACTTTTTGTTTCGTCTTATTATTTTTATTATGTTTCTTAGTAATCTGTTTTGTTGTCTGTTTATGTTATGTTTTATTTTGTTCATAGTGCAAATAAACATGCTTATTTTATTTCATTCAATTCATATATTTCATTTCAGGTCCTGTAGGTAACTTAAATGATTTGCTGTATAGATGTATATAATTGAAATGTACTTTTAGGAAATATAGGCCCGTAGATTGTCTATCCATACATTGCCATAATTTTTAGTAATGTTTGTGTGTATTATAAGATACTAAAGAAGTCAGTGAAGCTAAGAATTAGTCATGGCGGTTAAGGGCGTGACCGGAGAAACCCAATGAAAAACGTGATAGATGAGATGTCAATGGCAGAACTTTACGCAGCAGTAGTTAACTGTAGGTTGATTGTCTGATGAATCTGTTCTTTACCTACTATTATTTGTTCTGAGACGGCTCGACGTAGGTACTAGTCTGTCGCGAATTGTGTCACAAGGTGTAAGTACATTGACATTATTCACATGGTCGCACACCGTCAGTTCAACATTGATTATATATGCGCAATTGTCACATTGTTCAAAACGTTTTGGTTCTCTTGGAAGGGATTTAGATTTTCTGATATAATTTCTTATTATAATTCAGTTCAGTCATGTGGTGAATGAAGTCAGTCGTGTATGAAATTTGATTTTCGAGGTTCGAGTCCCGGCGGGAACACAAGTTTTCTCCCCAAGGAAAATTTGTGTTTCTGGTTCTGGTTGTGATTGTGTGTGTGATGTGAATGTTTCCGGCACCCACGACACAAGTCATAGAACTAAGTGTGGGGCTGTGAGTGTGAAAGTGTAAAAAAATATATAAAAATTATAAAATGTATAAATATATAGAGGTAAAGTTTGTTTTTTTGTATGTAAAAGGTAATCTCTGAAACTACTGATCCGATTCTGAAATTTCTTTTACCAATATATATTTACTCTATTCCTGAGTGTCGTATGCTATGTTTTGTTGGGATAAAAGTTAGTTATCAGTTCGAATAATAATATTCGTAAGAAAAGTCGGATAAAAAATTGCTAACTGGCCGCTTTATCGGCGTACGCTGACTAAACTGTTAGACATAGGTGAATACAATGTATGGCAAAAAGTCTTTGTGAGTTTTACAAAAAAGTACGCCGCAGCATATATTTAACATGTATATTTAACTCAGAAAAAAATACTTTTTGTTGTTAAAAATCTGAAAAAACAGCAGCTGCTGTTTTGTTTGCTTTTTGAGGCATTCGATATGAATCACGTAGATATCAGTTCACGTAGATACAATTTTCCCTTTACTGCATATGATTTGGACCTATACTAGGAGAAATCGTGATATTTATTTGAGGGTGAAAACGATGGGTCACAGAATAAGTAACAGTTACTACATCATCCGGCATACTTTTACGTTTTGAACCAATTTACATAAAAAGGAGGAATTAAATTCAACTTTTTTTTGTTTTGTCGGTTATAACTTATTATCATTGGACTTTGAACTGCCCGCTGGTGTAGTTAGGGGGTCACCGGGTTTGATTACTGATGATGTAAGTTAGACATAAGTTTGATCTCCACGGGAAATTTGTGTTTCTGGTTTTGAAGAATGTTGTGAATCTTGAATGTTTATGGCCCCACGATACAAATCATTGATGTAAGTGTAGGGCTGTAAATGTGAAAGCTTTTATGGGTATGTTTTTTATTATTTTCTACCCGGCTGACTGACGCCGGGCTTTTTCGAACTTTGAACTGCTGGCTGGCGTAGATTGGTGCGCGTTCGCCTTCAAAGCAGCGGGTTCGATTCCCGGTGGTAATAGAAGATTTCTCTCCACGGGAGGTTTTGGGTATGACGTGAATGTCGTGTGTGTGGTGCTAATGTTTACGGCTCCACGACACAAATCTTAGTACTTTTAGTGTGGGGCTGTGCGTGTGAAAGCGTTTATGTGTATGCTTTTGTTTAGCCGGGCGACGCCGGGCGGGTCATCTTGTTAATGAATAAACACAATATATACCTAATGGCCAAAGGTGATTCCCAACTCTCATCGTTTATATTTATTAATTTACTCAGCACTTACAAAGTTAATAATTGTCAAGTAGCGATTGTGATAGTAGGTAAGTATGTTCTTGCGGCGATCTAGTAGGGTAAAAGTATTAGTAACTTATTTTTAACTGAGGAGCTAATTCGGGCAGTGAGCATGTTTTTGCTTTCTACGGCGCAGGTTCGAAGTTTCATTGCCGATAGGAGCAAAGAAAAGTTAAGCCTCACAATAAGCTCGAAGACTTATGTCGTGGATGGAGATCACACCCAGGCACACATTTACGTTATGATAATATTTGTTTTACGACCGGGAATCGAACCTAATTCCCCAAGCTAAGAAGGCAGACGAGCTACTAAGCTAGCAGACATTTCACACACTATCACACCCTGAACAGCATTCTATGGTATCTGCATGCACAGCTCTCGCGTATAAGTTTTTGAGCTTAGTGCAAGGTTGAGACCATCTCACCATCTCTCGTTTGACAACTATTTCACCTGATGGTCAACTATCGGGTATATTATGTACCATTAAAAAAATACTAACATAGATAATTGAAAAATAGGGTAGTCCTACTGATGAAGTAACGACCCAAATCTTTGTAACATAACACGCTTTCACACTCATAGCACTCTAACATCACACGCACAATCAGGACCAGAAATACACATTTTCATAGAAGAGAAAACTTGTGTTCGCTCCGGGAATCGAATCCGATCCCCTCTGCTTAGAACGCTCACACAACTGAGCCAACGGGCAGGTCAAACTTTGGTCACAGGTGAAGACTGTAGTCTGGAGTAAATAATTACTGATAAGTCGTGTCGAAAGCTTGTAGCTACATGACAATCACGTTGTAAAATAAACTGTCAATATATTTTATACTAGCCGTGCCCCGCGGCTTCGCCCGCGTTAAACACACTGTATTAATACTATTTCCTAGTTTCCTACACTTTCTTTTTGTAATTACGTAATAAAACACCGATTGCAGCTAGCACAAGACTGATTTATTTATATCGTGGGTAGTATAAGAACTTATGTCTACCTACATACATTACACTTCCCCCCTTACTTCTCTCTCTCTTAAATTTAGGTACATGTATACATGAATATAAGTTTAAGTAATTAAAGGTAGAAAAAAAAATTATAACAACATACCATTAAATTAAGCATAATCTGGACCGAGCAATTATTACACACAAGTTTATTTGACCATAGTAGCTATACATATAAATGGTAAGATGATAAAACCCTCTTATCATAATAAGTAGTTATAATTAGTTAGGCGACAATAACCTAAATTATATAATGAAAAAGATAAGTATAACCACCAGTTTAGATCTGATCTCCACTGTAACAACTGCCTCCGATTTAAACTTTACATAAAGTGACGAAATACCACATACCACTGTTCAGCGTTGCAGAAACATTTTAAACGTCGAAACAATTAGCTTGTAATAGTTGTCGTATCGCACATTATCCTTTACTATCTAGCCTAGATTTCAGTCAAATCATTGGATAACGTTTCGCGAGCGGTAATTAAACACATGAAAACCTTATAAGCGCTGTGATAGACTAGGTAATTTCCTAAAATTTATAGTTGGGCCTACGTGTACGCGGACGAAGGCATATATTGCGCGTGGGTGTTCGCTCGTGCGGGGAGGCGAGCGCGAGTGATGCGGGATCACAGTCGGCGCCCCGGCGCGCGCGCGAGGCGTGCTCGGCGACATGCGCGGCGAGGACGGCGAGGCGGACGCGGGTGACGCTCGCGCCAGGTCGTATGCACTCGCAGACGAGCTTGGCGAAGATAGTGGCGACCCTGCCGTCATCGAGGCGGCGTCATCGTTACCGCACTCGACTGACTCATTACCGGCGCTTAACGCCCACGAGTAGCGTTTTTGTTTATTGAGGATCAGCTGATCGGCATGCTTGGTACACGTTCGATTTCCGTCCGTGGTAACTTTGTAAGTGACCGAGCCCTTACGTTCCATCACTGTCCCTTCGTTCCATTTGGGTCCATGTTTAGAAAAGTTTCTTACCAGCACCGGGTCCCCGGGGGTGAAATCCCGCGGCGTGCCTCCGGCGTGCGCCACCTGAGCGCGCTGCGCCGCGGCCACGCACTGCGCCGCGCTGGGCGCGCGCAGCTGGTCGTGTCGCGTGCGCAACCGCCGCCCGAACATCGCCACCGCCGGCTCCTTCTGCGTGCTGCAATGCGAACTATTAGATACTGCAATAGAAACTTATCGAGAGCGGTCTCTATCCGCTCCCCGTCGGCCGTAGCCTTCTTCATTACCTTTTTTATCGTTTTAACGGCGTTTTCGGCCGCCCCGTTGCTGGCGGGGTGGTACGGCGCCGAGACCGTGGGCAGGATGCCGTTCCTTTTAAAATATTTCTCTAACTCGGTGGACGTGAACGGGGGCCCGCCGTCGGTGACCACCTGTTTCGGCACACCGAACCTTGCGAAGAGTCCGCTCAGTTTACCGATAACCGGCTCCGCGGACGTACCCGATGTCATCGCGGCCACCTCGATCCACTTCGAGTGAGAGTCTACGATTACCAAATAGGACTTACCGTTGTAGTGGGCGAAGTCCGCGTGCAGCCTCGCCCACGGCTCCTGCGGCCAGGCGTAGGGCGCGGGCGGCACGTGCGGCGGCGCGTCGCGTACCCCGCGGCACGCGGTGCACGTGCGCGCGCACTCCTCTATGTCGGTGTCAATGAGAGGCCACCACACGTAGTTTCGCGCGATTTGTTTCATGCGGACCGTGCCCACGTGACCCTCGTGGATTTCCTCTATTATGTTCTTTCGCAAACTCCGCGGAATGACGATTCGGTACCCCCACACTATACACCCGTGATCTAACTGCAGCGTTTCCTTTCGGTGAAAATAGGGTTTTTCGTTTTCTATCTCTGTGTATTCCGGCCACCCGCTCATTACATACCCATATATTTTACTGAGAGTGCCGTCCTTCGCCGTCTCTTTCGCGACTCGCCTGTGGCTCAGCGGGAACGTGTCCTCCACGTAGTGCACATAGGCGCATTCCTCTCCGTCGTCCTTCGACTTACCTTTGGCGACGGCGAGGGGCAGGCGCGACAGGCCATCGGCGTTCCCATTCTTATCCGTCGGTACGAACTCGATGTCGAAATCGTACGCGGCGAGGCGCACTGCATACCTTTGCAGACGACTGGCCGCCGTCTGCGGAATTCCGTGTTTGGGCCCGAATATGTACGTGAGAGGTTTGTGGTCACTGCGTAAAATGAACTTACGACCGAATACGTACTGGTGATGTCTCGTGACCCCGTACACGACGGCGAGCGCCTCCTTGTCGATCTGGCTATAGTTTCGCTCGGCAGCGGTGAGCGTGCGCGAGGCGCAGCACACGATGCGCTCGCCGCCGTCCGGGTAGGCATGCGACAGCACCGCGCCCAGCCCGTACGCGGAGCTGTCCACCGCCAGCACCAGCGGCAGGCGCGGCTCGTAGTGCGCCAGCGCCGGCCCGCGCGCCAGTTGCTCCTTGATGCCCTCGAATGCGCGCCGGCACGCCTCCGTCCACTGCCACCGCGCGCCCTTGGCCAGCAGCGCATACAGCGGGTGCAGAGTCGTACTCACGTTTGCGAGGAAACGCGAGTAGTAATTGACCGAGCCGAGCGCCGCCCGCAACTGTGACACATTTTCCGGTACGGGTAAATTAGCGATAGCCGCGATTTTATTTTGGTCGGTATGTAATCCGTGCCTGTTTATTCTGTAACCTAAGTAACACACCTCATTTAAAAAAATTCGCATTTTTCATATTTAATGCGTAAGCCAGCTTCTTGCAATCTAGACAGCACAGCCCTTAAGTTTTTCATGTGTTTATCCCTCGTGCCCCCCGTTATACATATGTCATCGATGAAACAAACTACGTTTTCTATATCGCTCAGTGTTTCTTAGATTAATTTCTGAAAATTTTCTGGCAAACATTTTACACCGAAGGGTGCCCTACGATATACATAAATTCCTACGTGTGTGGTGATGGCGGTGAGCGGCTGGGAATCCACATTTAACATTAATTGCAAATATGCATTTTTCAAATCTAATTTACTGTATTGTTCCCCTCCACTCAGCGCTGCGAATAGCTGTTCGATACGCGGTAATGGATAATGAACATCTTTTAGTTTTTTATTTAATGTTATCTTATTGTCGCCGCACAGGCGTATCGAGCCATCCCTCTTTATTATAGGTACGATCGGTGTCCCGTAATCCGACCTTTCCACCTTTACGATGACCGACTCGGCTTCCAAGCGCTGTATTTCGCGTTCGACAGGTATGCGCATCGCTAAGGGAATCGTACGAGCTTTGCAGAATATCGGCTCAGAGTCTTTTAGATATAACTTAATCTCAGTTTTAAACGTCCCTAGCCCATCTCTGAAAACATAGGGAAATTCATGTTTGAGATTAGTAACAATTGGGTCAGTGTTATCGATAATGTAAAAAAAATTAATTGATTTTAATTTTAATTTACGCAACCAAAGTCGACCCATCAACGGTGGGCCGCCATTATAAATAATCATCATAAAACTGCTTCGACACTGCCGAAATTCTACTGCCTGTATCTACTTCAAATAAAATATTTCTATTTTCTACCAAAATATCTAAACAATATGGATCGTCCTTACGATTTCCTCCAGCCGTCGATGCCACCGAGAAATGATATAGGCCGTCACTCGCATCGTTTCCAGAATCACTTTCCTTTAGGTAGTTTTGGGCTCGTGACCCACTTCTGCCGGGGGTTTTAGCACTTTTTGGACACTTAAGAGCCAGATGCCCTTTTACACTACACATATTACATGAATAAAACTTATAACGACACTTATTAGGCGTGTGGTTGCTCTTGCCACAACGCCAGCAAGCGGAGGTGTTCGAGCGCGCGTGGCGCGTGGCCTCGGCCGCCGCCACCCGATGCAGCCGTCTCCGCCCTGCCCGAGTCCTGCACCTGAGCCCGGCGCTCCGCCGACTGCGCCGGCGGCCGCGGTCTCCGCGTGTCGCTCAGCCGCCTCCAGGGCGAGCGCCAGCTCCACTGCACGTTTATAATCCAACGTAGGTTCAGCGAACAGGCGAGATCTCAACTCCTCGCTCCGCAGACCTGACACGAATTGGTCTCTTATATTTTCTTCCAGCGCCGCGCCGAAGTTGCAGTGCGTCGCGAGGTGCTTCAAATTTTGTAGGAAAATTCCGACGTTTTCGCTCTCTGCCTGTCGCCGTTGCCGAAATATATGCCGCTCGGCAATCTCCGACCGCTTCGGTTCTAGATGCTCGCGAACTAAAGCCACCAGCACTTCGAACTCCTTGGCTTCTGGGTGATTCGGCGAACATAGGTCGCACATGAGCTCGTACGTGGCGGCCCCAACATGTGTCACCAACGTAGCGACTTGCAACTCGGGCTTGATTTCATTTAACAAAATGAACTGTTTCACGAGTCGTACATATGCGCCCCAATTCGCCCGTCCATTTATGTCGAATTCATGCAACTTTCCGTACGGCATATTCAATATTTTTGGCAAAAATACCCAATAACTGCGCCACTTGTAATTACGTAATAAAACACCGATTGCAGCTAGCACAAGACTGATTTATTTATATCGTGGGTAGTTTAAGAACTTATGTCTACCTACATACATTACACTTTTCTCACTGTGTGCGAACGAAACTCCTAATTGTGTTTACAATTTTGAGTTTTATAATAAGACTGTGAAAAAAAAACGCATTCACACTCACAGTCCACACTAAGTTCAGAGACTTGTATTGCGGGCGCCGGAAACATTTACATATCACACTCACGATTACACCCAGAACCAGAAGCACAAATGTCCCATGGGAAGGAAAAGTGTGCTCCTGCCGGGAATCGAAGTTATCGTGAAGTTATTTCTTTAAGTAAATTTTGACTGTATAATTTTAATTCCTCCTAAAGGTTCTAAACACGGCAAGGTGAGAGAGGCAAGAAATGATGTCTGCTCACTTCCTTGTCTTTTACTTATTAACTTATAAAATGCTTCAAGATAATAAAAATAGCCACCATGGGCTCCTGTATCGCCGTATTTCACAAGGTATCACATTCATCGAAATCAGTTCACGTGGAGAGAAGTTATGAGGTAACTCATAACTTCTCTCCACGTGAACTGATTTCGATTTTTTTTTGTTTGAAAGGTGTTGCTTTCTAATTGGTCCCATTCAAATTTGATCAAGATCTGATTAGTAGTTCTTGAAAAATCGTCAATAATAATACGTTAAATCTGATCAAGGTTCCGAAGATAATGTGGTGAAGTCGGTTTTTTTAAGCTTTGCTTGCGTTTTTTATTTATTTTTTTATGTACCCTTGTGGGGTATCGTTGAAAAGGGCTTGACAAGTATAGTAAGAAATTGGTTTTGAAAAATTCTATGTTGGAAAATAAAGATTTGATATGCTACCAAAGACACTGTTTTTAGACTTTTTTAATCGAATTCAAAAAAGGAGGAGGTTCTATGTTCGACCTTATGTATTTTTTATGTATGTTCACCGATTTTTCCCCCATTTGTCAACCGATTCTCAAAATTATTTTTTTGTTTGTTAGATTATACTGCAGAGGTGGTCCCATAGAAATTTTATTGAAATCGATCAAGCCAAAATCAAAATACAAGCGGTGAAGCTGGTTTGTTTAAGCTTTGCTTACGTTTAAATTGTTTGTCCCGGGGCCTATTTCGAAAACGGCTTCACACTGAACGCAGGAATGTATAATATCCGTTATATCCTGTACTTGATAAACAAACACAGAAATCAAACAATTATATATAGAAAAAAGTTATCCAGCATCTTTAAACGAGCATTCCTTGTATATATCTATACTAATATAATATTATAAAGAGGTAAAGTTTGTTTGTTTGTTTGTTTGTTTGTATGTAAAAGGTAATCTCTGAAACTACTGATCCGATTCTAAAAATTCTTTCACCAATAGATAGCTACACTATCGCTGAGTGTCATAGGCTATGTTTCGTCGGGATAGAAGTTAGTTATCAGTTCGAAATAATAATATTCGTAAGACAAGTCGGAGAAAAATTTGCTAACTTTCCGCTTTATCGGCGTACGCTGACTAAACGGTAAGACATAGTTGAATACAATGTATGGCAAAAATGTTGGCCTTTATGAGTTTTACAAAAAAGTCCGCGACAGCATATATCTAACATGTATGTATAGCTCAGAAAAAATACTTTTATTTGTTAAAAATCTGAAAAAAAAGCGGCCTCTGTTTAGTTGGCTTTTTGAGAAATTCAGTATTAATCCTTATCAAAATAAACTATTTCATCGTCTTACGTAGTTCATGTAGATACATTTTGCTTTTTACTGCATATGATTTGGATAAATAGTCTATGAGAAATCGTGAAATTAGTTTCACGGGAGTCCGCCCGTGAAGGGGACGGGTCAGAAATGTACCGACACGTACTACGAATTCCTGCACATTAAAAAATAGCGGCTTCTATTTCGTTGGCTTTTTTTAAGTATTTAATATTAATCCTTATCAAAAAAACCTATTTCATCGGCTTACGTAGTTCACGTAGATGCAATTTGCTCTTTACTGCACATAATTTGGACCTATAGTCTAGGAGAAATCGTTAAGTTTATTTGAGGGTGAAAACGGTGGATCACAGAATGGAACAGTTACTGCGTAATCCGGCATACGTCTATGTTTTGAACCGACTAACATAAGGAGGAGGATATAAATTCGACTGTTTTTTTTGTTTAGTCTTATCATTGAACTTTGAACTGCCCGCTGGCGTAGGTTGGCGTTTGCCTTTAAAGCACCGGGTTTGATGCCCGGTGGGAACACAGGTGTTTTCCCACGGGAATTTGTGTTTCTGGTTTTGAGTATGCTGTGAATGTTGTGTGAATCTTGGATGTTTGCAGCCCCATGATAAAAGTCATTGAACTTAGTGTGGGCTTGTGAATGTGAAAGCGTTTATGGGTATGTTTTTTAATATTTACTACCCGGCAGACGCCGGGCGGGTCGTTCCTGAATTTTGAATTGCTTGCTGGCGTAGATGGGTGCGCGTTCGCCTTCAAAGCAGCGGGTTCGATTACCGGTGGTAATTTACCTAGAAAATTTGTCCCCACGAGAAATTTGTGTTCCTGGTTTTGAGTATGTTGTGAATGCTTTGTGAATCTTGGATGTTTACGGCCCCCCGATACAAGTCATTGAACTTAGTGTGGGGCTGTGAATGTGGAAGTGTTATTTGTATATTTTTTAACCGGGCGACGCCGGGCGGGTCATCTTTTGAACTTTGAACTCGCGTAAATGGGTGCGCGATTGCCTTCAAAGCAGCGGGATCGATTCGCGGTGGTAACATAGGTTTTCTCCCTACGGGAAATTTGTTTTCCTGGTTTATAATATGTGTTGTGAATCTTGGATGTTTACGGCCCCACGCTACAAGTCACTGAACTTAGTGTGGAGCTGTGAATATGGAAGTGTTTATGTGTAGATTTTTTAACCGGGCGACGCAGGGTGCGGTATCTTTGAACTTTGAACTACCCACTGGCGTAGATGAGTGCGCGTTCGTCTTTAAAGCAGCGGGTTCGAATCTCGGTTGGAACACAATAACCAAAGTTTTTTCCCCACGGGCAGTTTACGTTTCTGGTTCTGGGTATGACGTGAATGTTGTGTTTGTGGTGTTAATTAATTACGGCCCCACGACACAACTTATAGTACTTTTACAGTGGGGCTGTGAGTGAGAAAGCGTTTATGTATAAGCTTTTGTTTACCCGGGCAACGCCGGGCGGGTCAGCTAGTGTATATATAATGGAAAATTTGTGTTTCTGGTTCTGGGTGTGTTTGTGATGTGAATGTTTCCGGCACATACGACATAAGGAATCTTAGTGTGGGGTTGTGAAAGCGTTTATGTTTATGTTTTTTATATATATAATCTGAATCTCGGAAACGGCTCCAACGATTTTCATGAAATTTAGTATGCAGGGGGTTTCGAGGGCGATACATCGGTCATCCAGATACTAAGTAATTAACCACAAACGTTTTCTCTATGGGGCAAATGTAGGCGCAAGATCTCAGTTCGGCGCGAACGACTAGTTATGTCTATATTCAATTGCTTACATTAATACATTGCCGGTGATAAAAAAAAAAATCATAAAACTTATTATTAACTAAATCATTTCATATCAAAGTAAATATTTAAAATGCCATCAAGTTAAAACGCGGCCATTTATAAATTTTGATGTCCTGCCAAATTATGATGTTGGCAATAACTATATTGTTAATATTTTCATTTATATTTTTTTTTATGTAGTACTGTTCTATATTTTCTTCTCTAACGTTAATTGACCTACATCGTAAATCATGTGAGAAAAGGTAGGTAATTTTATTTAATGAAATATTTTCATTCAAAGAAAGGCTCGAAATAATCACAAATATAAGTTTTTCATAAACGAACAAAATATACTTGGTGAAGCGTCTTTGCCTTTTATAATATAAATAATAAATGTAAATTATACATCTGTGAATAAATACTTCACTTTATATACCTAATATTCATATTGGCAAGAATCTTTGGATATCTGAATGCATTTACAGTGTGTTGGGCTCTCTGCTGACCACTGTTAGAGATCGTTCAAGGACGACCCTAGAGATGGCGCTAGTTGTATCGAGTGACATATTTTGCACTCGCGACCAACTTCACAGACTTAAAAAAGAGGAACTTCTGTCGTGTGTGTCACCTGATCCGTGTGGTCGACAAACGCTCCGCTATTGAATTTTGTGACGTAGAAAACTAATTAAATAATTATCATCTAATTAACCAGGACTTAAAATAAAAACTTCATCGTGTTTATTGTGATCGACCGCGTGAAGTGTGAGGTGATTGAGTGTTCCGTGCCTCGTACCCTCTAGGATTTCTTCGGATTCAAACTCGCCGGCCGGCGCGACGTGGAGTTGTGTGTGTGCGCTTAGGCATACATACAGTTTGCTGTAGTTCCTTTCTTGGGGAGCTCCGGAGGCGGTTTCGAAGCGGTCTAAGGTACGTGGGCTTAAATAAACACTGTAAATTGATTCGTGTATCCCTACTGATTTTTGCCAATGTTCAAAATAATTTACCGCTATCATTAAAAATATTAATACGTAAATGGTGGGCTATTTACACGCCAGCGATTTTACTCGCGCCACCATAATTTTGGTCCTTTTCGAGCCGGATAGTCCAGTTTTAATTACCTTTTGCTTTGAGTTATTAACCATAAACATTTCATACATAAGTTCGCCCGCCCGTTGCTAAGTGCAATTCACTCCGCTTATAACTACCTATAGTATAAACCGCCCGCTAACTTACCTACTTGTTCCCGCCCGCATTTGTTGTTTGTAAACAAACATTAAGTAGTTTATTCGTGCATAAATTATTAGCATAACGATAACCGAACATGTCGAAACCAAGTTCAGATACGATGTTGATCATTTTAGGAGGAAAGAAAGAGTTGTTATTTAAACGTATGAATCATTTGTTTAATATGTCTAAAAACATCACTTCTTTCGAGAGTTCAAGGTCGAATGAAAACTTTATGTCTGAAACAGAAACTATGGATGACCTTCATAATAATTTTGAATCTATTGTAGATCAAATTAATGAGATTACCTTAATGTCAAACCCTTCCGCGAGTCCCGATTTTGGTTGTTTGGAGTCGTTTGACGAATTGTTTACAAGAGTGAAACGTGTTAGAAATAAGATGAATAACCACGCCAATGTATCACCGCTGCGTAGTGATAGTGCTTCTGTGTTTAAATTGGAGCCGCTTCATATTAAGGAATTCGATGGTAAAACACAGAATTGGCCAGCGTTTTATGAATCTTTTAAAGCAAATATTCACGATAATACGCGTCTAAGTAATTCGCAACGCATTCAATACTTGGTAAGTAAATTGAGTCATTCCGCAAATTCCGTTATTTCGGGTATTGTACCCACGGGTGAGACATACAGCATAATTTGGGATAGCTTAGTCAAGAAATACCAGGATAAGCGACTTTTAGGAACACATTATCTCAACAATGTGTTAGATTTAAAAGGGTGTACTCACACTGCCGCTAGTCTCGATTCATTTATCGATCATTTTTCGGCATCGATTTCTGCTCTCAAACAGCTGCATGTTTCGGATTTGACGGATTTTATTCTCGTGCACTGCGCACTTAGAAAATTAGACACTCAAACCGCACAATGTTTTGAACTTTCTGTTAGAGATGTTGAAATACCTACAACAAAACAGCTGATCAGTTTCGTTCAAGATCAGGCTAAGATCTTAGGACGTTCGAACCCGACCATGTACATGAACTCAAACCCGCGTAATTCAAATAACACATATAAACCGCCCGCTTCTACGTCACGGAACACACGCTCAAACACATATAAATCCTTTGTTGCGAGCGAGGTACCAATGGTTGCTACCGGAACCTCTGCTTCGCACTCATACCCGCCCGCCATATCTCATTGCGCATTTTGTAATGAATCCGCTCACACACAGTTATATAAACCGCCCGCTTCTACGTCACGGAACACACGCTCAAACACACATAAATCCTTTGTTGCGAGCGAGGTACCAATGGTTGCTACCGGAACCTCTGCTTCGCACTCATACCCGCCCGCCATATCTCATTGCGCATTTTGTAATGAAACCGCTCACACACATTTATATACTTGTGCTAAATTCAAAAATACACACGATCCTAAATCTCGTTATGATTTTATTAAATCCAAAAGTAGATGTGTAAACTGTCTCAGTATGACGCATAATTTATCGACCTGTAATTCGTCATCTGTCTGCGAGTTATGTAGAAAACGACACCATACGCTTTTACATTTTGTGAAACAAAATAATAATACGCATGTACAAACGCATTCACACTCACAACCCCACACTAAGTTCGAAGACTTGTATCGTGGGGGCCGGAAACATTCACATCACACACACAATGTACACACTGCTTATGCGAATTTTCCCGTGCTGTCGCCGACAACGCCGCCGCCGCCGGTGCCGCCGCCGGTGCCGCCGCCGCCGACTGATTGCGCGCCTTCACCCGCTTTAAATCTACCGCTTACGTCACATAATGCCGCTGTGCTTCTATCCGCCGAAACAAAACCGAAGTCGACTGTTTTATTATCAACCGCTCAGGTGTACGCGCGTTCTAAAGGTAGTACAGGTCCGAAAACTATCATCAGATGTTTAATTGATAATGGTAGCATGAACAATTTAGTAACGACTGAATGTTGCCGCGCTTTAAACATGCCGATAATACCTTTGAGTAATTCTTTTGTCAAAGGTGTTGGCTCAACTTCGCGTCCAATTGTTGGATACGTGTATTTGGATATTGAATCCCGCATATACCCGCAACAGAAATACACCATACACGCTCTTGTCGTGGAGTGTATTACAGATCAATTGCCGTCGCAATTTATTGAATGGAATCGTAACATAGATTACCACGACCTCCCGCTCGCAGATTTGAATTGGAATATTCCAGGAGACATTCAGGCAATTATAGGTGCCCAACTCTTTCCGTACATTTATTTGGGGAAGCGGGTTGACTTTGGTCTGCGACTTCCACCTGCACTTCTAACCACTTTTGGTTACGTTCTGATGGGAGATTATCCACGTAATGACACCATACCTACCGCTTCTTTCACCGCGCTCGCGCTGAACGATCTAGTACAGAAGTTTTGGGAACTCGAAGAAGTACCTACGATGCGTTTGTTGTCACCCGAAGAGACGGAGTGCGAAAATATTTTCACGTCATCAGTGACGCGTGATGATGTCGGTCGCTACACGGTATCGCTGCCATTCAGCAAGGATCCATCTGAACTCGGCAATTCACATGCTGTTGCTCTTCGCCGATTTATGGCACTAGAAAGAAAATTTCGCCAGTCACCCGATTTGAGGGAAAATTACAACCAGGTCATTCGAGAATATATCGATAATGGTTATCTTAGCTCTGTCGATGAAACCGAAATTTCTGGTGGAGGCTACTACATACCTCACCATGCGGTCGTGCGACCTGATAAGCCGATGCCGCGCATAGTGTTAGATGCAAGTTCGAAAACTCACACAGGTTTGTCTTTAAATGACGTGTTGCATATAGGACCTAATTTGCAAGCTGATCTGTTTTTATTGCTTTTGCAATTCCGCTTGTTTCCTGTCGCGATGAACGCTGACATAAAACAAATGTACTTACGCATAGGTGTACCCGTGGACCAGCGTAAATACTTACGCATCTTGTTTCGTTTCAACGAGAACGAACAAGTGCGTACTTTCGCCTTCAAACGCTTACCGTTTGGACTCAAGTCGAGCCCTTATATAGCTATGCGCACTGTGCGACAGCTGGCTTCCGACATGAGTCCACACTATCCTGACGCTGCAAAAATTGCAGAATCCAGTCTCTATATGGATGATCTGGTATATTCTGCACATAATGAACAAACCGCTATGCAGCTGTCACAAGACCTAATAAACATGTTCAGATCGGGTGATTTTGATCTGGTGAAATGGTCTAGCAACTCACCAGCTCTCTTAAGTAGTCTTCCTGATTCGCACCGCAAATCCCTCGATTTTGACGAAGGCAATATTTCCGCGAAGATCTTAGGTCTTTCCTGGGAATCTTCTGAAGATAACTTTTTCTTCACTTCCGCTGTAATAACCGATAAATGCACTAAGAGGAATATACTCTCCGTAGTTGCACGATTATTCGATGTTCTGGGTTTGGTCGCTCCAGTCATTCTCTATGCCAAATTGCTCATTAAAGAGTTGTGGTTGAGTAACAGTGGCTGGGACGATCCCGCTCCGGAAAATATTGTTGTCCGCTTTTCCGCCCTTGTGCAAGAATTTCCCTTGCTTGATACCTTACGGATTCCGCGCCATGTAGGTATAAATATTGACTGTATTGTGAATCTCGTTAGCTTTTGTGATGCTAGTTTAAATGGCATGGGTTGTGTGATCTTTTTACACTGTACCTACCCAGCTGGCATCATAGTTCGCTTACTTTGCGCAAAGTCAAAGGTCTCACCGACTAAAGTCACGACTCTTGCACGTCTTGAGTTATGTGCTGCTGTGCTTATGTCTAAGTTAGTGAAGGTTGTCTATGACTCTTACGCTGCACGCGTTCCTATTGCAGGAGTGTATGCATTCTCCGATTCAACTATTGCATTATCGTGGATACATTCTTCCCCACATCGTTGGTCGATTTTCGTGAGTAACCGCGTCGCTCAGTGTCAAGAGAACTTAGCCGCGAAACACTTCTACCACGTAGCTGGTGTAGAAAATCCTAGTGATTGTCTGTCTCGAGGTATGCTGCCGTCGCAGCTAGTCTCGCATGACCTCTGGTGGAATGGCCCTTCCTGGATGCATTCCGCTCCTGAAGAATGGCCAATCAAGCCATTTTTGCCGACTGACTGCAGTAACCTTCCTGAGCACAAGACAAATGTGTTAACAGTGACTTCTCAATCGGAACAACCGCTTTTATGTGAGTTGGCGCAACGCATTTCGTCTTGGGACAAATTGCTGCGTGTCATCTCATACATCCTGAGATTCGCACGACCGAAAAATAGCATCGTGCCACGGTCTGTTCAGGCATTGACAGCCGCGGAACGTGCTATGGTCCGCGCCGTGCAATCAGTTCATTTTGCAGATGACATAAAGTGCATTAAAAATAAAAAAATGCCATCCATGAAGCTGCAACGCTTGGCTGTCTTCTTAGATGAAGAGGATATTTTGCGGGTTGGCGGAAGACTTTCTAAGTCAAATCTTCCATTTGATGCCAAGTACCCAGTCCTACTTCCTAAACGCGATCATATCGTTGATCTTATCATACGACATTACCATGTCGTGAACTGTCATACTGGCCCTGGACTTCTCATGTCGATTTTACGACAGCGTTTCTGGATATTAGATGCCAGAACTGTCGTCAGGTCTCAATGTCGTAAATGTAATACGTGTTTTAAGGTGAATCCGTCGCATCCCACTCCCATGATGGCAGATCTTCCTGCGTATCGTGTTTCAGAAGCGAAAGCCTTTGCTCACACAGGAGTAGATTATGCGGGTCCTATACGCATAACGCTTACCCGCCGTAGAGGTCAACACGCGCAGAAGGCGTATGTCTGTCTGTTTGTATGCCTGGTTACCCACGCTGTGCATGTTGAGTTGGTAACTTCATTAAATTCTTCGGCTTTTGTAGACGCCTTTAAACGCTTTATTTCCCGCCGCGGACCAGTATCCTGTCTTTACTCTGATAATTCCACCACTTTCGTTGGTGCTAAAGCTCAATTGGATGAGCTATATACCTTTTTATTGAACTCTAGTTTCAATTCGTCACTCTCAGAGGAGTTGATGACCCGACGCATTGACTGGAAAATGATTCCTCCTAGAGCTCCTCATTTTGGAGCAATGTGGGAATCGAACATTAAGAGTTTGAAAAACTCATATGTACAGGGTGATAGGTAGTCAGCTTCTAACATATGAGGAATTACAAACCGTATTGACGCAAATAGAGTGTATTCTTAATTCGCGCCCTCTGAATGTCGTATCTTCTGATCCACATCCAGAGGTGATAACTCCCGCCCATTTTTTAATGTCGTCTCCCCTGCAATACTTACCCACTGCCGATCTTTCTGATCAGCGCATCAGTCTTGTACAACGCAAAGAACTTTTGGACAGCATGGTCCAATCCTTTTGGAAAAAATGGCGCTTAGAGTATTTGCATACGTTGCAAGTAAGGCAAAAGTGGGCTACTCCGGATAAACCGGTTGAAATCGGGACTGTAGTACTCGTTGGGCAGGATAATTTAGCTCCTCTAAACTGGCCTTTAGGGGTTATTACCGAAGTTTATAAAGGCACCGACGGTATTGTTCGTGTTGCCACGGTCAAGACCAGTTCAGGTAGTTTTAAACGCCCTATCGTCAAACTATATCCCATTCCGACACAATAAATGTATATTCGTAAAATATTTATTGTTGTTTATTATTTATATATCTACGCGCGCTTATATAAGTATTCCGCATTATTAGGATTAAGCTACAATTACTTAAATAATTAACATTCACGCCTGATCAGACATAAAGTTCATTGATCTTTTAGATTATTTCATAATATAAACGAGTAGAATCTAATAACTCTTACTGTTTCTTTTGAAAGATCTTGCGCTCTTCCAAGGCGGGGTGCATGGTGAAGCGTCTTTGCCTTTTATAATATAAATAATAAATGTAAATTATACATCTGTGAATAAATACTTCACTTTATATACCTAATATTCATATTGGCAAGAATCTTTGGATATCTGAATGCATTTACAGTGTGTTGGGCTCTCTGCTGACCACTGTTAGAGATCGTTCAAGGACGACCCTAGAGATGGCGCTAGTTGTATCGAGTGACATTTTTTGCACTCGCGACCAACTTCACAGACTTAAAAAAGAGGAACTTCTGTCGTGTGTGTCACCTGATCCGTGTGGTCGACAAACGCTCCGCTATTGAATTTTGTGATGTAGAAAACTAATTAAATAATTATCATCTAATTAACCAGGACTTAAAATAAAAACTTCATCGTGTTTATTGTGATCGACCGCGTGAAGTGTGAGGTGATTGAGTGTTCCGTGCCTCGTACCCTCTAGGATTTCTTCGGATTCAAACTCGCCGGCCGGCGCGACGTGGAGTTGTGTGTGTGCGCTTAGGCATACATACAGTTTGCTGTAGTTCCTTTCTTGGGGAGCTCCGGAGGCGGTTTCGAAGCGGTCTAAGGTACGTGGGCTTAAATAAACACTGTAAATTGATTCGTGTATCCCTACTGATTTTTGCCAATGTTCAAAATAATTTACCGCTATCATTAAAAATATTAATACGTAAATGGTGGGCTATTTACACGCCAGCGATTTTACTCGCGCCACCAATACTATATTTGTATTTTTTTAATAAAATCGATAACCATCTATTAAGAAGCGGAGTGCGTCAACAAGTGCGTCAATCGTAAATTAATTATTCTTATGATTAGTTTGTCATTATCCAGATATTGACACATACTGTCGCATTTTCTACGATATTGAGTTATATACGTATTTGAAATCCTAAAATCAAGACCTACTTTTCTGTATATACAGAGTTTTGAAATGTAGCGTAGAACCTGACTTGAGTTTAAGCATCACTACAGTAAGATGCGTTTAGCGCCACACAATCTTAGTTAAAATACGATATGATCACTTGCTGTCGATTTTATTTAAAATCAAAACGATTTCCTATTACGGACTACAGCAAGTAATTTTGGCTTCAATATTTTAAGCTACGGGTATTTTTATATCAAACATAACCAAATATATAAACAGTAAGTTTCATTTGCTACATATATTATCTTATAGTAATTTAAAACAAACTAAAACTAGATAAAATCAGGAAAAACTTTTCGATTTATTGTTTAGTCTCACGTAGGCAAGGCATTTAAAAAAACTTCTGTAAGGTTTCGATTATACAAATAAATACAACAGACAAAATCTTATTACTAAGTACCATAATTTCTATCACTCGGAAACTTTTTTAGTCGCTATGTGCGAGATGGACACAGGGTACTTTTGTAATCCACCCGATTTTATCGGGACCGCAACGATTGGTTCGTTATGCAATTTGAGTTTGAAAATCGGGTGGATTACAAAAGTACCCTGTGTCCATTTTGCTCCCTACTTAAGTATATTATTTTAATAATTTCATTTACATTACTGTTAATTTATTTCTATCATTTTTTAAGTGTAGGCTTATTCTATACTTTCTTCTCTAATATTAAATGTAGGATGTAGGTTACATCCTACATCATGTGAAAAAAGTAGGTAATTTGATTGAATGAAAATATTTCATTTTTAAAATTGCTTTTAATAATCTCAAATAGGTTTTTCATAAATGAACAGAATGTACAATTATCCTATCTGTATTTTTTTAATAACATCGATAATCATCTATTAAAAGAAGCGGAGTGCGTCAACCAGTGCGTCAATCGTTAATTGATTAATTAATTAATCTCCTAATTAGTTTGTCATTATCCAAATATAGATACATACTGTTCCTTTATCTTAATAATGCGGAATCAGAGCAGGGTAAGTCAATTATAAAAGAGGTAGATCCATATTAATGATTTGTTTACCAAGGGCTAGCCTCAGGAGGTTACAGAAAAATGCGATTCATGCTTATAGAGCCCGGCTTCTCCCGGGTAAAAAAACAGAATACCTACACATTAACGCTTTCACACTCACAGCCCCATACTAAGTTCAAAAGTGGTGTGTCGTGGGACCGTAGATATTAAAATCGCACACACAAAATGTTCATCACATCCAGAACCCGAAAAACACAAACTTTCCGTGGAAAAAAAAAACTCGTGTTCCCACCGCGAATCGAACCCGCTGCTTTGAAGGCGAACACGCACCCAACTACGCCAGCGGGCAGTTCAAAGTTCGGAAATGATCCGCCCGGCGTCGCGCGTCGCCCGTACGGATAAACATACACTTAAACGCTTCCACAGTCGCAGACCAGCAGTCGCAGGAAGCAACCTTACCTTACAATATAATTGGCCTTACCAGTTTTTAGAGGCAAAGCTATATTAGTATCTAAAATGTTTGATCGGACTTAAATACTTATTTCGTTCCTTTCTTTTCTTTTTCCCCTTTTATAGCCAGTTTCGTAGAAACTGAAAGTAATTTAGATAATTTATATAAATAGTTACTCTGGTTTGCTAGATTAGTACATTTAGTAATGTAGTACTGTCTTTGTTTATCAGTAGGATTATAGGTATAGGCATTCCACTGGATATGCAAGATAAAGAAAAAAGCTTAAAAGAAACTCAATTTATCAAAGTCAAGGTCAAAACAACAATTAGCACTTTGACTCCTCAAAGCAAAGAATAATTAAATTGATATGTGGTAATTAAAACTTCACTTATAATCAAAGATAGTCAATATGACATACCCAATCAACATTACTAATTCAACATGTCAAAATAAAAGACTCAATAACATCAAAGGTAGAGTTCAACAAACCGCTAAGAAATTGGGTATCCTTGCCAAAATCATCTACTGCTTCCCATCGGGGCAGTTTGTTAAGTCCCAGCTTGAAGATCTTGAGGCTATTGAATGATGAGCAAATAGACTCTAGTAGTAAGCTATCGGTATTTTTAACCGATTTCAAAAAAGGAGGAGGTTCTGTGTTCGACTGTATGGAATTTTATCGTATATATTTTGGAGAGTTTGAATTACAAGAGTTAATTCTCCCCCTTTTTCCATCTAACTGTCAAACGTCTTCAAGTTAAAGTGACATTCCTTCAGTTCACTCGAAGCGTTTCGCTTCTACGTTAATCACGATTGCTGTTGACAGCTATTCAACATAATTGCCGTGTTCCCATTAAATTGAACGCTCAATCACTTGCCAAGGTGAGATAGTGGTCAAATGCTTTCCTATCAGATATGGAAAAAAGGATTTTAATGAATTTTGATATGGAGATAGCTTAAGCCCTGTGGAAGGATATAGGTAATACAACGAAATTATATATTAATAATCCGATGAGGATACTTTTCTACCGACTTCACAAAAAAGGAGGAATTTGAGTATCTCGACTTGAGTACAAGTCGAGATACTCAAATTTGATCAATATCTGATCAGTAGTTCTTTTAAATATCGTCAATAATGCGTGTTTAGTACATCTAATCTGATCAAAGTTCCGAAGATAAAGCGGTGAAGTCGGTTTTTTTTAGTTTTGCTTGCGTTTAATTATTTCAATGGCAACTGAGTACGAAAAGAGCAACTGTTTCGCCTGATGGTAAGCAAGCTTGCTTTTTACAGTTCAATGCCACTCAAAGTTTTTGCTTAGGTCAAAATCCTGCTCGGCAAAACAGTGCGTTTGTCACCCTCATGTGCATGTTAGATGTTAAATCTCTTTAAACCCTGTAAATTGACTCTTCACTTTTTTTTAACATCTCCGATTTTTTTACTCGGAATAGGCGAACTACTATCGCACCTGATAGTAAGTGACAATTTTCATTATTGTTCACGTGGGTAGAACTGCAGGACACGAGCATTTCTAATTTATAGCGAATATCTAAAAATAACTAATTTACTTAGTCCATCGAGTCATTGATAAGGTATCTACAGAACATCATTTTAGACATTTTTACTAAGAAAAAATAAGTTATTCATAGTTTTACAAAATAAAATAAACATACGGCTCTTCTTGAAATGTACAGTTGTAGATATGTCTGGAGTTCTTGCATTAGTACGCGTAAGTGGGTAAATGTTTGCAATATTTATATGTACTTGACTTCTGCGGTATATTACACTACTCTTAGCTAGCCTAAAAAAATTGTAATATTTTTACGGTACAGCTTGAAATATACCACTTCGCTTTCTATTTTTTCCTGAGTTCGGGCGGCGACGTTGAACGACGTTATTGCTACAGCGATGGCGCCATTAAAAAAGCAATTTGAATAAAAATGATTAATCAATTGATACGATAACATAATGTAATTCAAAACACTACCTGTGCTTTTGAATACAAAACCATAGGTAGTTATATATAATAATAGAAATAAGTAAAGGAAAGTATGTGTACAGGTTCTTGTCTAAACCTGCAAAAAAAACATTCGACCCCTTTTTGCGTACCACATTACCTTTCAAATTCTGAATATTAGCACAAAATACATTAGTATTGATACAAGCCGAGCCCAGCGGGTTTGCCTATGTGTTAATTCTAGGTATAAGCTATGTACATTCCAAATTCGTACAGACTTTACAGCGTGAAATCAAACACTTTTACACACAAACTTCTGCATTTATAATATTAGTGGGACAATGATCATTGTTGATGTCTCTGTTGATGTACAATCTACATTTTCCTACAAAAGCGCTGACTTAGAAATATTTATAATTTGAAAAACACAGATTCGCTACGCAACATTTATAAATATAAGAAATTTCTAACACTGACAGGTATTTATATTCTTGAAATCTGCACTTTTGCCAAAAATAATGAAGGTTTCTTCAGTAAACAATCAAATAGAGCCGATAGCTTACGTGATAAGCACCGGTTTAATATTTTCGTGCCTCAAATCGACAATACAATGTATTACAAAAGCTCCTATGTCAGTGCCATTAGAATTTATAACAGTTTACCGTCTTATTTAAAATCCATCAATGGTAATAAATTTAGGAGCAGTCTTAAAGAATGGCTAGTCAGTAAAGTTCATTATAACCTCAATGAATTTTTCGATAACCACTAAATAATAGACATAAAGTATGTTTTCATATAATTGTTTCTTTTAAAACTGTTTTTCACACTTTCACTGTTATTTAACATTAAACCCATGTGTTGTTTTTTATTGTAGTTAATGTATTGTTATTATTTTATGTGTGTAGTTAGTTTAGTTGGCTTGTAATTGTATTACAAATAATATTGTACGTCCGAAATGGACAAACTGTTGGTACAAAATAATTACTGTAACATCCACCATGTACACAGTTATATACAATAAAAATGATTCTCATTCTTATTCTTATTTCTTTAGCATACATTATTTGATCATTAATACCTAGGAAGAGGTAGATAGACATTGTCTTATCACCACTAAACGTTATTCCACAAAATGTGTTAATCAAATGATTGCAAATTCTTTATTATTACATTCAGGTAAATGTTGTTTATGTAGATTTGTTTTAGTTTGGATGATCTCTAACTACATTTGTTTACATACACACGTGTATACAATTATTATAAATAAATTATTTTTGATTATATATGCCCGGAAAGGAAATAAGCAGTTTATTTATATAGGTTAGGTTCAGTCAATTTGTCTAATATATCTCTATAATTGAACTATCCGCTGGCGTAGTAATATGTACAAGTATATATACATATATGTATATATATAGTCGTATGTAGTTATATGGAGTATATAGTCGTGTGCCATTAATTACTATGGCGCACGCTGGTATTATATCAAAATGAATGTTATCAAATCTTTGATAGATGTTTTTATCTTCGCCTATACTTACTTATTAATATAATAACATTAACAAACAAGGATTTATTAGTAGTGTATCTATATGAGCTGTGATTTATTGTGAATTGATATTGTTTGGTGTGACGACGTGTCTTAACAAGGTAGATAAAGTCTATATACAAAGTCATTTGACTTATAAATCCTAGCACATTTGACATTCACTAAGTTAAAAGAAGACCAGTAGCCTTTGTTCTATTTAAACTCTCTATATAGATATGTAATACACAAGTTATATTCTGTTAAGGCATAATATTGAGCGATTCTTCACAAGCCTTTTTATGTTTACAGAATAACCGATACAAAAGGTTTGACAATTTATATGGCGATTTTTAAAGATACACGTTTGCTCGAATACACTGATATTGTTAATCCGTTCCAACCCACAGCCGGATGTGTATTTTTATTACCAATTTCAGTCGTAAAAACCATATCTTTATTCGATAATAAAATATTATGATCTTTAATCATACCATATTAGCTGCTGGAACAAAACCAATTCGATATTGTTAATGCAAATTTTGCCGAAGCAGTAAATGTGCATCATCTCTCTAGAAGTCTAGTCCAGTTTTACGACGTTGTATGTTTACATAGTGGCCGTTCTTTAGTACAATTTTAATTAACTTCTTATCCAGATCAGTATATAAGTAAAACTCAAAATGAAACTAATAATCTGCTCCAGATACAAGATCCCACAAATTTAGTAGTTTAGTGATGCTGTTCATTTTAGCTAAATTTTGTCCTGCAAACTTGGTAAACAATAATAGTTAGTAATAGTTTAAGAACAAACAATAAGTTTAAATTTGCAGTAAGATAAAAGAAACCCTTGTTATTAATGCAATATAGAATTTATTAAAATATATTGTAAAATAAATTTGTCTTTGCCGCTCTCTCGCCTATTTTAGATGAAACCAGTTACCTTCTCATTTATACCTAAAGTCAAAATTCTTCTCTTCATGAGACTTTATGATGCTATGGATGATTAAATACATTTTAATATGTTTGATATAATTATGTGACGTTATTATGGCATAATAACTATGTACAATTATATTATTTTCGTATGTTTGATTAAAAGAAGCTGTTGAAACAATATTTACACAGTTATGCAATAAAGATTATTTTATTCTGTACAAAGACAAATACAATCAGTCATACTTTGTTTGCAACCTACAATGACTATCAGTCATAATTTGTTCTAGAGGTAGCTTCTGCTATCTATATGTAAGCTTGTATTTACATTACAAAGCTTTTCTTCAGTAAGTAAGAACTCTACCTACTAACAAAGTTTTACACGTACGTCTTTTATGACTTTTGAGGACTAATGCAAATATTCTTGTTTTATTCTAGCTCCCTTGTAGCAGGCAAGGGTCCAGTACTAGGAAACAGCAACAAGATGCACGAAAGAAGTTTAAGATGTGGGGCCCTGCTTTTAACTCTATGTGTTTGCTTTGGATCTGCTTTAGAGAATTTTGGTAAGCATAATAATATTTATATAATTGCCATTGACCATGATGTTCACTAGTATATGGTTAGCCTATTGAACATCTGTGGTTTTGGTGAATACCCAACCAAAAACAGGTGCACGAGCGATATGAGCGCAGAAATTATTGTATACATTATAATTTACAACTATGTACATACGAACATTAGGTCCACATACCTGGCGAACACTCATCTTAAGACCGGTAGGTGCGCGAATGAAGCCAGCGTGATAATTGATGACTCATCCATATACATAGTTTATTATATATATAAACAACATTGAAACATACCTGGCTCATACCCATCGTAAGCCTGTGAGGTGCACAAGCGAAGCGGGTTTTTTTTTTACGAAAACATGAATGCATCAAAGAGCGTGCAAAAATGTATGTTTGTAATGCTTCATCCAAATACATAACGAATAACATTTTATATGCATGATGGTTCATAAATAGAATTATGTACATCTTTGAGATCAGTGGTTTAGGCTGTAAAATGTTGTGTCAATAAGTGAATAAAAAAAAAGAAATTTTAAAAGCTATTTCTATTATCCCGCTTCGTGCTAAAAATATGCGCGTCTTGTATGAATGTAGGTACCTACCTTCTGCGCAACATTTCACTTATAAATATTCCTGACTGTGATGAATAATTAACTTTGAATATGTACGTAGTTATACATTAATAACATTACTTTATTCGACTTAGCATTCTTTATACTGGCTGGGTATTGGATCAAACATGGCCATCAAAATATTGGAACGGTACGCATTCAGCAATATTATCACCACTATCTTGTTTTCGAGATCGATACGTTGATACTTTGTGGGTTGATGCTACTAATCCTTAATTGTCTATACTAGGTATGCCACGCGGTTAGTAGCCTAATCAGGAGAGAAGTTTCGGTTAGTCTAAATTGTGGAGAGTTGTAATGAGACTGTGTACTTATAAAGCAGATTCTAAACGTAGCGTGTGTTAAATACACACACAGAGAAGTGAAGTGCCAGTAGTGTCACCATCCAACACCAGAGAGAAGCCATGGTGGACAGACTAAGCTTGACCTTGAAAGCTGTTTCCGAGTGGGGTAATGCTAACTTGGTCAAGTTTAATGCAGCAAAAACACAGGCGTGTCTATTTTCCTCAAAAAAGAGCCCGTTTCAACTGTCTCCAACATTCGCGGATGTATCGATTCCAATCAGCACTAAGCTCGAGCTTTTGGGCGTTACGCTCACTTCTACTCTTAACTTCGGGTCGTGCATAGAATCCAAAGCCAAGACTGCTGCAAAGAAGCTAGGCATTCTATCGAAGGTTAGGCGGTATTTCACACCAGGTCAACTGCTTAACTTATACCAGGCTCAAGTTCGGTCTTGTATGGAGTACTGTGGCCACCTTTGGGATGGATCGGCAAGGTACCAGCTGGAGGCTTTGGAATCTATTGAACGACGAGCTAAGAGACTCATCAATAGCTATGAATTAGTTGAGTCTCGACTACAGAGTCTCGATCATCGGCGAAAAGTAGCAAGCCTCTCAATTTTTTACAAATTGCACTACGGAGAGTGTTCAAAGGAATTGCACAATCTTATTCCCGCATCACCGTTCTACTACCGAACATCTAGACAGACGGCAATGCGGCATCCGCTAATGGTAAAAATACCGACCATTCGCACGAAGCGTTTCGCTTCCACTTTCATTATGAGAACTGCCAAGGAGTGGAACGCCCTGCCGTCTACTGTGTTTCCCGAAAAGTATAATATGGGGTTGTTCAAGAAGAGAGTGAATAGGTTTTTACTGAGCAAGCGTGCTCCATCTTCGACCGCATCGTCGCTTTCCATCAGGTGAGATTGTGGTCAAACGCTAGCTTAGACTCAAATAAAAAAAAAAAAAAAAAAAAAAAAAAAAGTGAATTCTCGAATTCAAGTTCAAATTCTTTACCGAATAACTCTTAAATATCACATTAAAATCTGTCCGAGATATTTTAAGATCTATATTTTACAGACACACAATTTGTCACATTTAAAATATTATAGTAGGTACGGATCGAAAAGTGAACCAAAGCGTTGTCGTATAGTATCAATGATAACCGAAATGTTGCTGATTGCAGATGAGGTGAACACATCATATGTCCCAATCATTCTACACGGGCAATCTAGGCTCATAAGTGAACATTTGTTGAAGAGACTGCAAGACGAAGAGTTGACCACTCATTGGCTGCCATGGCAAAGAGTTCGGCTGCAATACGAAGACAATTACGTGTTCGAGCATGAGTTCACGAATTCTATAGAGAGTTTTCCAGCAAGTATTTTAACAGGTTAGTCAACTTGTTATTTGTGATTTTCTGTTTTATTATTTATACACATATTAGGAATTTATTTTACTTACCATCGAAATAGCGAAAAGCTATCAGAGCACCTTATTTGGACAAAGTGGTTGTGTTTGCAATGTTTTAGGCAATAAAACTAATTCTATTCTATTCTATAATCATGAAACTAATAAGTACTATTGCATGATGTTAGTTCTACTCAAATGAGAAATGCAGTTGAAACTTATCTACGTAATCTTAAAGGTGACGTCATGTAGTAATTTAGGAAGCAACCGTTTTGCGCATTTGTAGAACAGGGAAAACATATGAAATCTTTATTAGGTTTGTTGGTTTTTGATAATTAAACGACCATACTTTGTTTTCCTATGGTGATTAGTATCTCACTGCTTTATTAGTATTTTTACGCACTCCGAGTAAAATTGCATTGTGATTTATGAATGGTCTCCCGATTTCAAAAGGTCACATAACCTTTTAACATTCCTGTCTTATAAAACAAACAAAATTACACAGTTGATAGGAATGTATAAAATAGTGCCTACTGAATCTCTTGTGTTTTACAGATGATCAGCTTCGAAGAGGAGGTTTCTTGTTATACGTCCTGTTCGGCATTTATGCTTTCACCCTCCTAGCCGTAGTCTGCAATGACTTCTTTATTCCCTGCGTCGAGCTCATCTGCGAGGACTTGAAGATACCTCAGGTGTGTTAAGTCTTAATGTCCTTTATGTCTTACAGTACATATATAGGACCGGATCTGGTTACCGTTCCAGAATCAGCTGGCCTGATCGTGTGTTGGCGTTGAGTAGTTGCTGAGACGACGCATGTGGGCTTCCAAAATGAGCATTTTTGTTATAGCTTTGTTTCACCCAGGGGAGCATAAAAATTCCTACCTAAAACTGGCTATGCTCTGTGGCTTCACTTGTATTGATTATAATAATAATATTAATACATCGAGATGATTCCACATGAAGTACCATGTTAATCCATTCAGCCGGTTGTGGCGTGAAGTTCCAACAACCATCATAATATTTACGTTATTGCATCTTTTAACTTGCTTCGTATTAAATAGCTTATCGATTTCCCTTTCTATCAGCTTGATTATATTGTTTTATTTTTACGATGCATATTGTACTTACACAAAGACTATTGTAGAATCCTAGTGGCAAACGAGGTTAAGTCGCAAAGATAAGATAAATGATGAGCAACAAGAACATTAACAAATGCATCTATATCTAGAACAAAGTATCTATATATAGTCTTTATGCTGGTATGCTATCTAGGAATAGTTAATTTTACATATGCGATGTTGACTAATATAAATGTAAACATCTATGAATACTGTAAAGCCTCTTAATTTGGCTTGACAAGTGTACCTCGATGATATTTTTCTACCTGCATGCGTATGTGGTTCATCTTCTTTCTTTCTGTGATATCACTTTGTGTCATAAATATTACACCCCTACATCAAAAAATATCAAATGGAAAAAATCTATAAAAAAAATGTCACAACCAAAGTGGTATCATTAGTCAGAGCGCCGTATAATTTCTCAGAAAAAAGAAAAACTAGGAAAACTGACCTCTAGGGAGGATGTCACCGTCCAGATCTAAGTGCTCGTTTATTTTTTAATAATAATTTAGTCGTAGATGCCGGAAACATTCACATCAGAAACACAATCAAAACCAGAATTAGATACACAAATTTCCCTTGGGAAGAAAACATGTGTTCCCGCTGAGAATTCAACGCGTAATATCCAACTAAGCCAATGATATTATTTGACAAGTAACAACGCAAAGAGTTCCAGTAAATAAGCTTTGGTTAATGATCCCCTTTGTTCCAGCATGTCGCAGCGGCCACGTTCATGTCCGTAGCCACATCCTGCCCGGAGTTCTTTGTGAACGTAATATCTACGTTCCTAACAGAGTCAGACATGGGTATCGGAACCATCGTGGGGTCAGCTATCTTCAACGCGCTCGGAGTCGGCGCAATAGGCGGTCTTGCAGCTATACGTGTAAGTAAAGGATTTTTTGTACCAAAAAAGCATGTCTTTCGTCTGATTCAATTCGGGCCTGCCTGTCTGCAGACTAACAAGAGCCAAATAGGATATTTATGCCTAACAAGAGCCAAATAGGATATTTAGAATATTTATGATTATACCTAAGCGTATTTTAAAAATAAACTAAAGCATCACTTTCACAAAACTTTAACTAAAATGCTGTTCCGCTGATTGTAAAATGAAAATGAGCACATACACTCGTAAAAGAAAATTAGCACAAATACTCAAGTTTCTTGCCAGGTTCGTCTCAAGATGGCTGTAATTTTGCCAATCTGGCAGTAGTCTTTAAACTTTCATGAGTGCCTTTTTGAGGCCCATGTGAATAAACTAATTTAGATTTTTTGAATGACCCCATGCTCAAGACAAATGGTTGAACTCAGTACTACAAAAAGCACACGGTCGACTTTAGTATGCTCACCGGATACTCGATTGATGGCGGAACGATCGAAAATTTGTTCTAAAATGTGTTAAAGTGATTTCTTGAACGTCTGATAATATACGTGTTAATTGACCGTATTATTTGTTATTTTAGAATACTTACAAATCTATGATACTTGGCCAGGTATCCAGGTAGTTATCTCTATTGATATGACCACCCGTGTAGGGTGTTATTGAAATTTTTTTTTACTTTTAAATACTTTTACTATGTTTTTTTTGTTTAATTTTAATTTAGTTTTTAGTTTAATGTAATGTACAATTGCTACTTAAATTATGTTGTTACTATGAATAAAATTCTTTAGCAGGCATAATGACAGACCGTTTAAAAAAAAATTTATTTGTTAGGACACCAAAGTCACTGTTCGTAGTTTAATATTTTTATTTATAATATTTTATTTGCCATTTTGACTTTGGGCCACTGCTTTACATACTCTCTGAGAATTTGAAGTTATTCACTTGTATGGTTTAGAAGCTTAATAGCTCTGACAGACGGATGGACGGACGGACGGACTGACTGATGGACGAACAAAGCGCAGAATTAACTCATTCAATTTAGAGACCTCTTATCAGTCGCTCAATAAATTAGGATCAGTCTGACGCACACACCCAGGTTTCTATAAAACTTGTACCTATGTAGATTTGATTTGTGCTGTGACACCTTGCTTTTAGTCAAATTTCATGATAATAGTTCTTTCTTCTTTATTTCTACTGTAAGTTTCAATATAATGCGCGTGTCAAGAAAACCCATATAGGTATGGACGTTTCTTTTCATTGCTTTGATTTATGAGCTTGAGTTTTTATAGCTTTAAGGGACCGTACTTGACCTACATATTTGATATTAATTGATACATTTACGCCTTTCTGAGAAAAATAGTTATGACTAACAGACATACAGATGTAAAACGAAGTAATCCTATAAGAGTTTCGTTTTTATGTTTGATATACAGAAACAAATCTGGGGGCACGGCAGTGCCCCCGCCAAGTCGAGTATATATAGTTGTAGAATAGATTATGTTTGTCCCCAGCCCATAGCCATCGGCATGCGTCCAGTGACACGCGACGTGATCATCTACATGATAAACGTCAGCCTTCTCGTTGTGATCGTCTGGGATGGCCAGATTGATTGGTACGAGGCCCTCGCCCTGGCAGTTATGTACGTGTGCTACTTCATACTAATGTTCAACAGCACGCGGCTCTTCGCCTTATATGACAAATTCATCGCGAAGAAAGAACAGACTAGTGATAGAGGTAGGTAAATACGAAAATAATCAGTCGAGCTATTGTTGAGTTATTGCGAGACTAACGCACGGCAATCTGTAGTCAGCCACGCATATCTATATATATATATGTATACATATAATTTTTTTTATGATAGATAGGCAATCATTTGACCACTATCTCTCTATTGATATATATAGATATGCGTGGCAAAATAATATTGCAAAAAGGCAATGGAGCCAGCCTTCATACTTAAATTTTCTGTCATCTTTAGTAAGTATCATAGAGTTAATTATAATTACTGTTTTCTAAAAAGTATCCTTTAGTCTTTGATAGAAAAAAAATGTCGTTAGCCAATTCATCTAGCCGGAGGACATCGTCGTAAACATTTGCCGAATTGTAGCTACCAATGCATCCAGTTTAATGATTTTTCTTTCAGATATTGTTGTAGTTACGAGCAACAGCAATACGGAAGAGGGTGTAGATAACAAAGGATTTAATGAGAACCACATTATCGTCAATCCTATTTCTGCTGAGAAGATTGCCGAACCTGATGTGCCAGATAAAGGTGATAACTATTTATTTTCGTTTTGAATACAATTGATATTTTTATATCTAATCAGCGAGATACTGCCCAACGGTGGGCGTGTTGCTGATAAAACAGACTGATATAGTAATATTCAGGCCATACATATTCCCTCTTTCAAGCCATTTATATTATAAAACTTCGTAACAGAATAATAGCTTATTATAGTTATAGATGATTTGCTTGTTGGTATCATGTTTTAATCGTCTGCCAATATTGTCTCCCGATTCAGGTTAACATTTTAATGTATTAAAGTTTTCACATATGGTATGTTGAAAACGTTACATGTACAGTCAGAGCCAAATACGATACGTCGACCGTATCATCGCTTACCATCAGGTGAGATAGTGGTCAAACGTTTGCCTATACTGAATAAAAGAAAAAGATCAACAAGAAGTCAAAAAGATCTATCGGCTATTCATGTATTTAGGTATTATATATAAACGTCAGAATATACATGTTATGTAAACATCTTATATTACCAACATAATTCTATATGCAATTATAATACGTTGAGCCAAATAAGTACCAGCATTTTGATCACGCGTCGCCTCAACCAGGCGCATGCAATTCATTGTATTAGCATTGCAATTCAGAGAGGCAATTCCACCAGCATGATGGGAACGCTACCCACTGGTAGTGGGCTTGAGCACTTGAGTTACCTATAAGCTCGATGACTTGTAGGTAACTTGGGTCTTTGCTGTATAGATGTGTATAATTTAAGTTTAGTTTTAGGAAATATAGGCAACTGGCCCGTAGATAAAATATATTTTATTCTATATCAACATGCTGGTGGTGTAGATTATATAAAAATTTGGTTATTGAAGCAAGTATGTTGAAGATATTACATTTTATCTATTTATTGATAAATACAAATATATTAAAAGTATATAACAAAATAGTTTATAACTTTCATGTTACACATAATTTTTTAACTATTAAATTTGGATCATCGATCGATTTGTCACCCAGGAATTCTTTGAGCAATGTTCTTAGTTCGCACGTGAACGAATTAACACTAGGAGCACTAGTTATGAACACTGGCAGACTTTTGTACATAACGACAATTATTTACGTATTTACACTATTAATTTGAGTATAATTATTATGCATATTCTAACTGCATCAATAAATTAATGTTATGTTATTATCATACTTTTGACAGTACTGAATACCAACATTAGTTTGACACTTGATTGTATCTGGTAAAATTGTGATACTAGGTACATCCTACGTTATATAACATTCTGATATACGAACTCTTTGCCTGTAAGAGAAGACCCCAAGTCCGAATGTAATGGGCTACAATTGAAACGAGCATTTTATATAAAAAATATGTCTCTTTCAGAGGTGGAACCACCCAAACCAAAGAAAAGTATCTTTGCCTATCCCAAGCACAAATCCTGGTTTTATCAAGTCGGATGGATTTACCTGTGGCCATTGAAGAGAATTCTTGGATTCACCATCCCCTCGCCAGTGCACCACCGGCGATGGTACCCGCTGGCCTTCATTATGTGCATGGCCTGGATCGGAGTCAACAGTTTTTTTGTCACGTGGAGCATGACTGTAATAGGTAAGTATTTGATCCTGGGGTCTGAAATGGTTTTTAACATCCAAATCTTTGACCCGGAACGAAATACAACAAAAAGGTTTACGCGTTATGTTGTGTTAATCAAACCTGATGGAAACACACTCAACGTAATTTATTTTATAGAATACAGACAGGCTTGATGTTCAAGACTTTGTAATCTGGCCTTAACTAAAGCGTCATTGTTAATTAGCCTCTTTGCGCGTCGCTCTATCGTATCCAAAGTCTGTAGCTGATACTTGGCAGAACCATCCTACAGGTGACAGCAGTACTTCATACACGACCGGACCTGCGTTTGATACAAGTTTAAAAGCTGTCCCGGTGTGAAGTACCGCCTGACCTTCGACAAAATACCAAGTTTCTTTGCAGCTACTTTGGCTTTAGACTTGATATAAGAACCAAAGTTGAGGTTGGATGCCAAACTGACACTCAATATTTCTGGTTGATTGCCTATCTGGATACAAACATTTGGGCACATTACAGAAGTCGGGAGCTAAAAGAAACTGGCTATTTAGCAGATAATAATTACGCCAAAATCTTAGGAGCATTAAACCTAACAATGTTAGCACTACTCCAGTTGGACACAGCATTTAAGGACAAGTTTAGCAGTTCTACCATATCCTCACGTAATGTGAAAACGTAAAATTAAACAAAGACACCCTGCTCTGTTTCTTTCGGATGGGCCGATTTTGTGTGGAGATCTAAAGACAACCATCGTGAACGTTATTTGTATGAAATTACAGATTCACTGATAACATACAATAAATAATTTTGTAACCATCAATATTAACTATCTACCAAAAGGCTAAAAATATGTATGTAGAATAACTTTACGACATGTGACGATTTTATGAAATGTTATACTATTCGAATGAACAAGCCAACCGTTTCTTGAGCAGTGCCTTGAGAATCAGAACAAGATAAGAATCGACTCTAATAGACCTGAAGTTAATAGACTATAGGTACACATTTTTAAGACTGGGTAAATAGTTAGTAGACATTATATCTCCGATGTCCTACTGCTTAACGTCTAAAACATTATGGCGTAGGCTCGTTTTACGTCAAAAAACAGGAAGCCATCTGAATGCCGCAATTTATACCGTAATTAAACCTGTATGATTATGAAACCGCCGCCGAAAGCCAGGCAAACACAAGCGAAGTTTGACAAGCAATCCCAAGTTTTTGTAATGAAACAACGAGAATGAAAGGCATCAAGTGACAGATTTTGCGATGCTGCTTGCGAAACTTTTTTGAATTTGTGTCTCACATGATTAATTGATAATGAAAATTTAACATTTAAAACGCACAGGTACAAGGTAGCGGACATGTTATAGTGACTTTAAGGGACATGAATCATGATATACAAAGCGCCCGAGGCGCGCGCCCCGGTCTCTGTGAAGATAAATAATATCAGGAGATTCTTTAAAGAAACAGGCACACTTACCATGCCTTCGCTTTACATCTTTGAAAATATTAGTTGCTCTATATAAATGGTAACCACTATATTGTTTGTCTAGTATCGAAACTATAAACATCGATTAGTTACAATTACGATGAGATAAGAGTCAAGTAGTAAAAAACTGCGTTACATATTATGAAGTATTTTCCTAATGTATCAAAGTAATAACGTACCCTTTTTGTTTTAGGACACGTTTTCCTCATTCCGGACTCTGTAATGGGTATGACGTTCTTAGCTTTTGGAGGCTGCCTCCCTGAAGCCTGTTCAATATTCATCATGTCGCGCCGAGGTATGTTAATTTTATTATTTTATAAGTTATAATTGTACGGTGATGATACAGTATATAAAAAAAATTACTAAATATTGTCTATATCCTGCTTATTTTCAGTATTTGCGAAGGTCTTTAGTTTATATGTTGCGGTGAATGTTAACTAGTGTCGTAATTAAGTTTAACAACACAACTTGTATTCGCATTAAGAAAGTTGTCCATAAATTGTTAAGCAAATTATAGTTTAGTACTCTTTCGTTTTTCAAGTGTAACAGTTAGATCTGTGATCTTATAATTCAATAAAAAATTGTTTTCTATAATCTATTGTCACGGCTTGAGCGTTTAGCGAAGTTTACTAGGTGATGAAACAATGGCTTTATGCTACCAATTGACCTAAAAATTAGATTTTCAAAAAGAAGATAGTGATATATTCGTATGAATGTAATAATTATAATAAAATATCTATTTTATATAATATTACTTATATCTATATAATATCTTATATACTATATCGAAATGAAATTATAATAAATATGAATATAGAGTATACAGTATTTTAGTACCTCATAAACTGTAAGTTGTGTTATTAGTTTGTAGGTGCCTAACACTTTCATATGTTGCGAAATATTATGCGTACATATTATATAAGTTTAAGCAAATCTGAGTGCTGCATTGCGAAATGTGATTATAATGTGTAAAAAAAGCATATATTTTTTTTTACTATCCTAAGTGAAAAATATTCCAAATATTTATAAAACATGGCATTTATTTTCATCATCATCATCTCAGCCGCAAGAAGTCCACTGCTGGATATAGGCCTCCCCCAAAGATCTCCAAAATGAACGGTTGTTAGCGGCCTGCATCCAGCGTCTTCCTGCGACCTTCTCTATGTCGTCCGTCCACCTTGTGGGCGGTCTTCCGACACTGCGCTTGCCACTCCGTGGCCTCCATTCTAGAACTTTTCGGCCCCATCGGCCATCCGTTCTACGTACTATGTGCCCTGCCCATTGCCACTTCAACTTGCTAACCCGCCGGGCTACGTCGGTGACTTTCGTTCGTCTACGGATCTCCTCATTCCTGATTCGATCTCGTAGAGAAACCCCGAGCATAGCCCTTTCCATAGCTCGTTGTGTGACTTTGAGCTTCTTTATAAGGCCCACAGTAAGAGGCCACGTTTCAGTACCATAAGTCATCACTGGTAACACACACTGGTCAAAGACTTTCGTCTTGCATTTATTTTAATAATTTGTTAATTTATTTCCAAGACATATATAATTTTTTAAATCTGTTAACATGTTACACAAACACCTACCTTAAGGTACACACTCACACACCCTCACTTAAACTTTCCAATTTAAAATATTTAGTATGGAAAGACCGTTAAACCTAGACTTACGAGCAGTTCCTTCACAAACTACAAAATTTTTCTGGGATACAATAATTAAATGTTGAATAAATGTAGAGATTAAACGTCTTCACATGAATTACGATTAATAACCAGATCAGATAATAATATGTTTTTATCACTAAAACGCACTCACTCATTGAAATTATACAAGTGTAGTCGCTAGTTATGTGGCATGGGTAGACGCATTCATACGCTGTCTATATATGATAGGTCTATATATGATAGGTTTCCGGTATAGTAGCGTTCTTCTATGTGTGCATAACTCTATGTGATTGATAGCGATGGTTATTGTTTGGAATAATATATTAGTGCCTATAACACAAACAGCTTTCGAAGGCCAGATGAAAAAAATCAGTTAACGAATATTTTATGATATCATAATCAACTTTGCGACTGATTTATTTATATATATCAAAGAATTCTAATTTTAATTTATGGGTTATTTTGTCGTAAATGATTTACAACACATTCATCTCATCTTGTATATAACATTAATCGCGATATATCTTAAGGCGGTTCCATGGAAAAAATAAAGCAGCTGAGCTTTCGTTGTGTATAGTTTACTAAATAATGTCTATAATAATCTGTTAATGTCCTACCGCGTAGTAGGACATTGTTAAATATTCAATATTACGTATATTCAATATTACGTGTATTCAGTATTTTTGACTTTTCTTCTTCTATTTCAACCTTAATGGATTTTTGCACCAAGGCATCTCCAAATTTATTGCATGACTTTCGATCCATCCATCCTGTTTTCGTATATCGCCTTCCAACGTTCAAATAAACATAAATAAAAAAAAATCTTAAACCACCCAAGTGTTGATCCAAAACGGAAAAATATATTCGAATCGGTCTAGCCTATTTCGAGCTTTTGCAAGACTATTGCACAGTAATTAATTTTCATATATCTATATTATTATATAAAATTGATGTGTTCTAATATTTACAAGCTTATCGTTTGTTTATCTAAATGACATTGATATGCTAATGAAAAATAAATCGTTTTAAAAGGAGTAGCTTTTAAAATAATAATTAAATACAAACATAACATAGCAAATCTTTCTTTCACCAACATTTGTTTAAAAGAAAAACATGGCCATTTAAAATGTTAAAAGTTGCGAAAGTATGATGTACTCACAATAATACATAAGAAAAAAATCATATAATAGAACATAGTAACATCGTGATAGTAAAATCAGTAGTCTTAAAGCATATATTCAGCAATCTATTCCAGACAGAGTATTTTTTACCGACTACCCAAAAAAGGAGGAGGTACTCAAGTCGACTGAATTTTTTTTATGTGTGTTACCTCATACCCTCTCCAAGTAAGCCGATTCCAAAAAATACATTTTTATTTGAAAGAATTTACTTTTTAATTGGTCCCATTTAAATTTGATCAAGATCTGACCAGTAGTTCTTGAAATATCGTCAATCATACGTATTCTGTGGACTACATTGACGATGTTCTCGTTTTTAACCGACTTCAAAAGATACCTCATAACTTCTTCCGTTGTGAGCCGCTTTTGATGATTATTTTTTTATTTGAAAGCTGGTGCTTTTCATGTAGTCCCATTGAAATTTGATCTAGATCTGATCACTAGTTTTTGAGTTATCGTCAATAATGCGTGTTTAATACATTAAATCTGATCAAGGTTCCGAAGATAAAGCGAGGAAGTCGGTTTTTTAAGTTTTGCTTGCGTTTAATTATCAGAAAAACTATTAGATTCAATTATTTCTTCAAGAGGTTTAATGCGCTAAACTGGTGTATTTTATTTAAAAGCAATCAACTTAATGTCTATGGGTATCCGAACTTAGCATAGTTGTTTGCTTGAAAGATTTGTATATGTGAAAGAGTTTACGTTATTTAAGATTTCTCCTAAAATTAAAAATCATTGGTTGGAATTGGTCGTAAAAACTAGTAAAAATAGCTATAATAACAACGTTGTAATACTTTATTTGGATAAATTATAAAAAAGTCTTGCTTTCCTTTTAAACATGGAACAGCTTTTTTATTTTTGAAAATAAATAATGTTATATACAAGACACTTTTTGTAATTAAATACTTTCTTTGGATGTGTAACAATCATCAACATATTAACGCTGAAAATAAGTCTCGCTTGCCTTTTAACCATGGAACTGTCTTTTTTGTATTTGGATATAAATCATGTTACCTACAAGATGCTTTTTGTTCACTTATTTCGTTCACCTATTGTGTTCACCTATTTGACCACTATTTCATCTGTTGGGGAGTGATGATACAAGAATATCTGATCTTACTTTTGCCTTTTTCTCCAGGTGAAGGCGGCATCGGCGTTTCGAACGCGCTGGGAGCGAACTCTCTTGCCATCCTCTTCGCGCTGGGCACCCCTTGGCTTATCAAAACCCTCATCAACGTATCGCAAGGCTACGAGATCACCGCAGTCCTCATCAACTCTGCCGGGATCGACTTCGTCGTCGGCTCCCTCCTAGTCGCCGTGAGCGCACTCTGGATCATTCTGTTCTTATCTAAATTTACTCTTCGCAGAAGCGTCGGCTACGTCCTTGCGTCTATGTATCTTATTTTTATCACTTTCGCCATTCTCGTTGAGATGGGAATCATACTAGATAGGTGCATCATCGACGAATGCTGAATGGACGTTTTGAAAGATTCGAGACGCCTATGATACTTAATAACTGGTCTTTGGATCAAGCGTAGTAAATAAAAGTTGGATTTTTTAGTATGATTTTTCATATTTTATAAAGTATACTGCTCAGCTAACAATCTTTTTATTAACTGCTTGCTTAATTATATCGTATATTTAAGGAGCTGAACCCTATGTAGTGCTCATTTTCTATTTATATTTTAACATTGAGCTTTATATAAAATTGTTGAAGGGTAAACTGTTGCTAATGGTGGCATACAAAATGTAGTAATTCATTCGTAGCAGTAATGTTAGTTTCTAGAGGACATGCTACGAATATAACAGCCAAGTGCTACGGTGTAGCAAAAGATTAAACGTGTCATAAAAATAAAGATTAGTTGTTGTACTTTGTTCCATGAAACTACGCATTTGTAAATAAATACGGAGGTTTTTGAGCGATATGAGAACGTTTAGTCTTGTTTTAGATTTATTGATAAGCCAAAGTCATGAAGTACAGATGATAATAGTATAATATAGTATGTGCCTCATGAACAAAGTGCTCATAGGTTATGGTTAGTGATAACTCAAAATAACGGTCAAATACTCGACAATTTTTTATTATTTATTGTAAAAGTGTGAGTGCGGACGAGTTGGTGTTTAGTGTAGATCTGATATAAAATACCTACATACTTAATAAGACCAGTGCTAATGTTTGTTTTTCAGATTATAAAATAAATTCTAAATTCCCAAATATGGATGAATATTTTGGATATGAGACATATTCGACCTATAAAAAAAGATAGCTACTGAAACCTATGTCGTTTTTGATGTAGTCAGTTAAAGCACTTTTGAACCGCCTGGTCAATGGTCACCAACAAGATTATGGTATGTCCACTTGTTTGAGTGATCTGTTAGTGCGTTTTTTAACTGAGTAATACTGTGCTTTGAAAATCACGTAAAGCCATCGGTACTGCATGTTAGTCGCAAGAAAACAGTCGGTAAGCCATATCGTCTTAAAATAATCGGACAGCCTATCACGACATGCAAACTATTTATGTCAGAAACGTTTTATTTCCATGAGTAGGTATTTAAACAGATTGTGTTTTCAAACTAGTCTTTATGTTTTAATCACTTGCTATGCAATTTGTTTAGTATTTTAAATACTTTATTTTTTTAAATATATTGGCAGAAAATATGAATTAACATGTTTGTATTTATTAATGTGTATTAGTTTCGCTTCAAATATGTAAGAATGTAAATATTTAAACTAAATTACTTAATCAAATAAATAAAAGCAACAAGTGAAATATCATAGATTTCTTTATTTATATCAATAGATTTCCCGTTAATTAGTTGGATAGCAATGTTGCATATAGGTCATTAAAACTATACTGCGTATTAATGGTTGTTTATAATTCATAATTTATTTATAATCCTAAAAGCTATAATAATAATTATATAATAATAATTAAACAACACTTAGACGGTTTCGGTTAATAAGTAAGTAATATCATGAGTATATAGAAGCGGATACAATAAATGTAGCTATAATTGAATATTTTTTGAAAATTCTCTTGTTTGCTAATTTGATCATCATGTCGTAGTATAGCAGTAAATGTAAAACCTACTCACATATTCATGAATAACTTTTAATCGTAAAACCTATGAATAAACATTAATTAATAAAACATCTATATAGTTTAATTGAGTAAGTACGCATATAACAAGTTAATTAATATTAAGAAAAATCCGACGATTTTTATTAGTGATACGATTGTCAGGACAAGTAAAATCTACTCACATTTAATAACATTCATTAATAAATAATTTATAATCTTAAACACTATGAACAAGAATACAAGAATAATGAAACAACACGTACGTAAAATGGATAAATTATTAGAAGAAACAAACAGATAAAAGCTGCTAAAATGTTTTGTTCCAACGAATCATCGTGTCTGTACAAGTTACAAGAATCTAATAATATTCATGAATCCTACTAATATTATAAATGCCAAAGTTTATAGTGTGTGAATGTTTGTTACTACGTATCTTTTAGAATGTACTTAGTTTAGGTTCCGGAATATCACATAGGCTATTTTTTAACTTAATTACGCGGTCGAAGCCTCGGGACACGGGTAGTATATTACAATCTTAAAACCTATGAATAAGTATACAAGAATTATTAAACAACACCTAGACAGTTTAGTTAAGTGTAAACGTAATTTAAGCATATCCATACTGCATATAAATAAGGAACCTATAAAATGAAACTGACACTTAGATAGACAAATCAATCGTTATATCAATACGAGTGAAACTCACTCAACATAAATATAGTACACAATAAATAGTTCTTATACTGTAATAATTAATACGTGTTATAATAATTCATTAATCATATATAATGTTCATTTAACAATAACATCGGTGGGTGACGTTTTTTGTCGATTGTAAGAGACAAAAAATATTAAAAGTGAGTGCTTCTAACCTTTTTGATTTTTTGTAGTTAATTATAAGAAAAATATCTATCCATCACAGCACTGCTCGGCGTCATTTCCTATATCAATATGCAAGACGCACAAAGTGTTTTTTTATTTATGCCGACTTAGCTTTGAATTATTTTACTCAATAACAAGAAGGAAACCATACGACAGGCAGAAAAATATCATGTTTTCTGCCAAGTATGACATAATCACCAGGATTATGTACGTTGACTTTGGCAAGATTCCCTTGCAAATAACAGATCAGCCGACAGGGTAACAAGAAAAAATACAAGACGCGTATTGGCGGGTTTTTTAACCACAAGTTTTTCGACACTATACATTATGAGAGATGTGTGTTCTATACTGTGAACACACACGAGCATGCACCCATTCATATCACAAACATTCGGCCGGCTTAGCCTTTGATCATAGCCTGTTTCTTTATTTAGGATCTATAAATAATACCCCAGTAAAACTGCGAATTTACAATAAAAAAATAATAACAGGCAAATTATCTGGAATAACCATAAGAAGGTGAATTCATGAGACCATGTTTTGAAATCCACCAAAATGTTCCAGAGGAAGGTAGAAAGAAAATATGTAGCCCAAAAATACTAACCATATGATATCGTTAATAGTGTAGTTAAACCTTTCATTTAAGTTAATGCAACTCGAATACATCATAATATTCAATGGGTATAGGTTTTTTCATTAAAATAAGACAATGATTTGTAATTTACGCCCAAGCCACAATGCAAGCCGCATTGTTACAGTTTCTTAGGCTTCACAATTTGTCTTATCATGACTGCTATGAATCCAACCCTATTTAAGTTTGGAAGGTAGTGAAAACTAGACCACGCTCTCACGCAATCAGCAAATATTTTACTAAAAAATAAAGGTGTGAAATTAATTATTGGATTATTATTGTTTTATACAATTTGGAAAGAAAAGTTGAAAAGAAGAAAAAGGAAGAGAAAAAATTGTTGTTTGTGTTCTTCAGTATACAACCTACAATTTTTTTTGTGTTCATAATTAAAATATTTTATGTATATATTTGGAAAGAAAACACATAAACGATACAAAGAATGAACTGTTATAACGTTGGTCTTATACACTTATTATTTCTCTAATGTTTAGGCACATTACCCTTAAAAAAACTAGATGTTTCTGGTATAAATTAAGGTGGATTTTTATATTATACCAAAGAAAGAGCATAAGTGAAACGAAATTATATACTGTTATTATTTTTGCATATTTAATTATTTAACTGTTTCGGATTTTTTTTTCTATGTTCCTGGTTAAAATGTAGTTGGATTCCTATACTAACAAATTATAGGCATGAGAAACTATTCATTTAGAAAAAATGGCTGGTTATGAATTAATACAATTTCCCCATACAACGCATTGCTAATTTGCCTGGGCTATAAATAATTTCAATCTAATAGGGTTAACTCGCAAATGATATCATAATTCTTTTAGCAACAATTTTTAGAACTAAAATTAGTAAGTCGATAAAATATAGTAATGTGGTATGAAAAATACCTTATTTCCTAAGACTACAAAATGGATACTTGTTGTATTTACCATGTATTATTGAAGATCCGGGCACATAACACAATATTTCAATGAGGATAAATAAATAAAACTTATTACGTTTAATTTTTACAAGAATCAAGATCAAGGTTTCGTAAAACAAATGTTAGAAGTGATAATTTAGCTGACACTACAATGCTTACAGTTTTATTGTTGCTTTTTGTAGATCGTAGCGGCTCCAAAGGTAAGAAAAATTTTCAAAAAAAAAAAACAACTTAGCTACTACGATGGTTACCACCCCATTGTATAAGACAAAACATTTGCAGCTTTAAAAACAGCAAAACGTTTGTCAAGGAATGTATAAATGGTGAACGGATATTTTATAGGGGCATTAAGACTTCAATAGTCTATTTCTTCTAGAAAATCTTCGCATAATTATAAATTAAAAATTTTAATCAAATAATTATCACGATCTGCATATATGTCTTATATAACGTGAAAAGTATACATTATTTATATCTTTGACATGCAGGATAAAGGACAAATTTTTCATGATAAATAACAGTTAATAGAGGCAGTTAGACGACGTTTTCCCTTGTATGCATCATGCTTTCTCCTCCAGTCAGCCCTGGAACGTTAAAAGTATATATAAAATATTTTAGAAATTACATACATCGCAAAATAAGGAATAATAATAATTTTCCACTAGCAGAAAATAACAATATGAAATTATTGTATGTTAGTAATGTTAAAATTATTGCATATATATACATTATCACAATCGCTCTATTTTTAGAGATATATTAAAAAACAAAACAGATGAAATTACTTGTCAGTGAAATTAACAGGAACTTAACAGCAAAGTATTGTAACAAACCTACACACTGTCTTGTATCTAATCGTTATTGTTATTAAGTATATCATAGTAATCCGGAAAATAATGTATTTTACGACATGGTATGACTAACGGGTAAAAATTTACTATGACTTATGATTAATTCAAAATATACAAAATTAGACCATAGATTATAAAAGCATTTGATAGCGCATGAAGCCAACTATTCTTCATAATACATTTCACCAGCGCTGGAAGAGTTCAAGGTAAACATATGCTGGTAATTAGCCACACGTGCTTGTGATAAGCCGATGCGACAGTTGTCAGCGTCAGTTTCGGAACGACCAATAGTAACTAATAAATCGATGCTTCAAAAGGCATGTTGCTTTTGCAAGGGGAGAAGAGATACTAGCAGTCTAATTATTGTTTATGTGGTTTTGACGGTAGGTAAATCTCCTTGTTTATTGGTATCGCACTGAAGCGATTTCAAGTTAGTACCATTATTATAGTCTATATCATTTATTGGATTTTAGTGACGTATAGTGCATGCGAAGTATATTTTATTTTATTTTATTTTTTATTTTATTTTTATTGGAAAACTAACAGCTAGGTACATGAAATAATAAATATCTATGAAACTAAGGCCAATTAAAAGTTTTCACTGATAAGCTAACTAATTAGATTAAAAAAACACACATTAAATATAAATTGTAAAAATTAAGTATAGGTTTGTTAGTTAATAATAATTGAAAGTACGAATACAATACAATTTTTTTTTTTTTTTTTTTATGAAACATTTATACAATACAAGTTGCGTTAAATTATCGTTTAAGACAAAAATGTTAATGCTACAAAGTTTGTTGATAAATAATAATTATTTGAGAATGGAAAAAAAGCGATTGTTGTAAATCCGCTTACACTTAGACGCTGGGGTAACAAAAATATCCAAATCTAATTCATTAGCGAGTTTGTTGTAACACCTACAAGCTCTAATTAGAAAACTATTTTGACGGTAATTGCATCTTGCTGAAGGAATATTTAATATATTAGGTTTGCGTGTGTACGCCGTGAGTGCTCTCAGCCCTAGCTCACCGAGAAGCTCCGGACAGTCTATAGTACCATTGGCTATATTTAAAAGAAAAGAAATATCAGCGGCCTCTCGTCTCGCATGTAAAGGGAGTAGGTGAAATTTTTTACATCGAGAGACATAATTTGGCAAAAATGTTTTAGCGCGAAATTGGAGATAACGCATGAATCGCTTTTGAATACCCTCAATTCTGTTTATGTAGATTCCGTATACAGGGTTCCAGACTTGCGAAGCATACTCAAGGTGGCTACGAACGTAAGTGCAATACAATATTTTAAAGGTTTTAATTGAAGAAAAATCAGAGGACATTCGTAGTATGAATCCTAATGCTTTTGAGGCTTTTTTGACAATCGTATTAACATGCTCATCGTATAGTAATTTTTTGTCAAATGTTACTCCTAGGTCTTTAATTGTAGATACGCGTGCAATTTGATAGTTTTTTATATAGTAATTATTAATTATTGGGTTTGGCTTACGAGTGTAAGAACATACATAACATTTAGACACATTTAGATCTAGTTTATTAATCGTACAATAGCTTTGAAAACGGTATAGATCATTTTGAAGTAAATAGGTATCATTTTTAGTTCTAATGGGGCATATAATTTTCATATCATCTGCATACAGAAGAATTTTGGAGTGGTGAAAGTGAGACGAAATATCAAATACGAAAATAATAAACAAAAGTGGTCCGAGCAAGGATCCTTGCGGAATTCCTGAGGGGATATGCATAGCAGTTGAAGTATAACCATTGAGTACAACAGTTTGACATCTATTTTGCACGTACGAAGAAAACCATCTAAATAAGTTCCCATGGATACCTATATGTTGGAGTTTACTTAATAATATGACGTGATCTATCCTATCAAAACATTTAGTGTAATCTGTGTAAACAATGTCCAATTGAGCAGGTTCCGACATGTGTTTAGAGATGTATTCACTACAGAGTAATAGATTTGATGTAGTAGACCTACCCTTAAGAAACCCGTGCTGTTGATCACTTAACGAGTGCTTAAGTGAAGAATATAGCTGTCTATACACAATTTTTTCTAATATTTTAGCGAATATACACAATTTAGAGATAGGTCTATAATTTTCAATTGAGTCTTTGGGTCCTTTTTTGTGAATGGGGGTTATATATGCCGATTTCCACAAAGTGGGTACTACGCCTTCGTTTAATGACCGTTTGTAAATTAGAGTTAGAGGCACTGCTAGACTTACTGCACATTTATGAATAAATATTGGGGGTATGTCATCAGGTCCGGCTGATTTGTGTAGGTCTAGTGATTTAAAAAGTTTGAGTACTTCTGTCTCGACAACTTCGATAGATCCTATGTCCGTGCTAGTGTAAGGTAATTCCAAGTTATGAGTAGTGAGTACACTGTGAGAAGAGGAGGAAGGGCCAAGAAAAGTAGAGTGAAAGTATTCACCAAACATGTTACATATTTCATCACCTTGATCCGAGGAGCTTTGACCAAACTTAAGTACCGAGGGGTAAGCATTTGAGAGTTTTTTAGTTTTAATATAAGACCAAAAAGCTTTTGGGTTATTTTTAATATTACTTTCTATATTGCCTATGTAAGTTTTATACATTTCTTTCTCTAATAACCTCGCCCTTTCGTGCAGGGTATTATATGAGTCAAGATCATTTAGGTTTTTATATTTTTTGTACTTCATACGGTATTTGTATTTTTCTTTTAATATTTTTATAAGAGGCGACTTATACCATGGTGGATATTTACGTCTCGGTGTTACAATTTTAGAGGGAATGTAATCGGTGCGAAGATTTTTTAAAATAGTATAAAATATATTGATGGCGTCATCGAGGCTTTTATGATGCATTTCATTGGACCAATCTACCTTATTTAGTTCCGATGTTATAGAATTGTAATCGCCAGCGTGATAAAGGTATTTTGTATATGATTTTGGTGTAAGTGTATGGGGTTGTAAAAAATCAACTGTGATACAGAGAGATTTGTGGTGAGGGTCTTCAGGGACTAAGGGGCTACTAGAGTCTGAAACTGTAATGATGTCGTTAGAGTAAATCAAATCTAATATTCTATTGTTGGTATTTAATAATGAATTATATTGAGACATGTTACATAGAGTAAAAATATCGAATAGGTTGTACTGATACGCGCCTTGAATATTATGCGGCTCAAATGAACAACTGTCATTCGAGGGCATCCATGTAATGTTTGGTAAATTGAAGTCACCCAAAACAATGAATTTGTCAAGTGGGTGATTTTGAACAATGTCATTAAGGTTATTTGAAAAGTTTGTAGTTTGCAAGGCCAACGAGTTACCTAAGTTTTGATTACATATGTAGACTGCGCAAATATGAAGTTTACAATTAACCTTGGGGTTAGTGCATTGGATAGATAAAGTCACCCATATATCTTCAGCGGTGGAACACCAGTCAAGGTGCCCCTCAGCAGCGAGGTCCCGACGCACGGCGATCAGTACCCCTCCGCCGAGGGACTGCCCTGTAGTATCGTAGTCCCTGTCTCGCCTCCAAACAAGATACCTATCGTCTACAAGCTCTGAACTGCTTAGTCCCTCATGAAGCCAAGACTCAGTAAGACAAATAACACCATAATTATGCATACACACATTTCTATAGAACTCACTTGTTTTGGTTCGCAAGCCGCGAACGTTCTGATAATATATCATTATCGGAGCCATCTTAAATATGAGTCAGTTGTAGCGACTGAATAGTGTAACGATAAACTTAATATATTTTTAACCGTATGATGAATCTCGATGCACAATTTATAATAAATACAATAAAATAAATTCTTTTTGGATAATATAATTGAATAAGATGCTATGGGAAGATTAAAATCTCTGAAATAATAAGTAGTCATTATTATTATTGTGTATGTGATGATTACATGAAGTAATAAAACAAGGTCATAATATTGTTTACAAAATAGTATATAAATAGTCGGCATAGGAATGTAAAAGACAAACAGTCTTAGTAGGCAGTTAAAGTAATAAACAAGTAGGCAGTTAACCAGCCGCCACGGAGCGATAAGAGAACAAAAGGTTAGGCGCACGCGCCGACTGCAATACGCACGGCCGCGGTGCATAGTAACAGCGCTAACAACTAAATTTATGCAATGTACACCATCAATCGAAGATAGCATGTAGGTATTACAACAAAATATTAACACAGTTTCTGCAATAAAATATGTATTGAATTTGTTGTGCGACACACGTAGTGATAGCACTGTGATTACGATAACTTTTTTAAATCTAACTCTGATTTTATTGCTATCACTGGGGAAGTGGGATTTTTGCGTGCAAAAATTTTGCACCCCTTGACCCATATAAAAGCAAACCCCCGCTCCTTAGCCACACCCTTCGTCTTATTTAAAAGTGTTTTATTATCCAGAGTTAAGTGGTCGTTGATGTAAATTCTGTTATCTCCACGAAGGCCCAGATCCGCTGGAACAAAGGTGCGCTTTTTTGCTGCAGCCACGAAGTCCTCCTTAACATATCTGTTGTGCACAGACACAATTATTGTTTTGTTGTGCTTGTCGTTGCGCATGGGTATTCTTGCAATGAAGTTAATGCCACTTTTAGGTATGGCGCAGTTAATGAGTTCCCCCAGCTTAGTGAAAATGCTAAAGAGATCCTCCGATGGAGACATCGGGACTCCTTTTATCTCTATATTATTCATACGAGCACGTTGTTCATTCTCCCGAGTGGTTGTCTCAAGAAGGTCGAAGCGCTGCTGAAAGAGTTGCAGCTCATGTCTTGCTTTGATCAAATCTTGGACCTCTTGGTTAAGTTCCGTGGTCCTACCGGTGACCGTGTCCAGGCTGCTCTGCATGAACTCCACCGATGTTTTTAACTCTGATAGTTCAGGCTTTAAAAGCTTTAGGTCTGCAATATCGGTCTTCATGCTTTTCAAGTCAGCAATGTCAGCCTGAATAGCTTTTACGCTGGCGGTAAGAGTAGGGAGCGTGGCAAATTGAGCTGACAGTCGCTTGAGCTCCATAACAACCATATCCATGTCCGCGGGAGCAGGTGAATTAGACGCTGGTGTCTTTCCGGAAGGCAAGTTAAGTGGGCTAAGAGCACCGGTACCGGCATTCTTACAAGTCACGCATTTCCATTTGCTTTTTCTGTCGCCGAGCTTACGGTAACCTCCCTCTGTTATCCCAGCGCAGGGAAAGTCGAACTGTTCTTTGCACATAGAACATTGAGCTCCGTCTCTAAATTCACAATTGCAACTCGCGCAAGTAAACATAGTGGATGAACAAAATCACAATCGTACTTTTATGTAAACAAATAGTCTATTAATAGAACCGCGTTAATATGGACGATCACTGCTTGAGCGCAACCGGTTTGCGTTTAAAGAAATCGGTACGCGTGCGCGCGTTTCGACGCCTGTGTGCGAACTGAGTTCTGCAGTAAAACTGCTTAAGTTCTGGAGCAGTTGAGTTATTTAAGAAAAAACATGTGCTGTTACGGGTTCATTTAAAGCATATTTGCTTTGCATTTTTGTGCTGCCTGTATCACTCAGATGTTTGCCGGTTGAAATTGAAATATTTACTTTTAAAAAGTAGTTTAAATATTGAGGATTGTGTAAGTAAGAATGAGTAGCTGTGAAATTTTCGTCAGGTTACTGATTGGCTCATAATCAGGAACCTGACAGTCCGTTTTTATTAATTCAAAATATTTTGACATGAGATAGTGTGTGGTGTACTTACTCCACAAACTTACACCCTTTGGTGTATTTATATGCATAAAAAAAGGATTTTTATTATTTTAGTCATTAAAGCAAAAGATACACAATATTGAAGTCTATTACCAGTCATTGGCGTGGCATCGACGTTGATCATTAACCTGATAATGTAGGTCTTGATGGTAGACTTCACTTCTTGATTTGTGAAGCAGAAAAGGACAGCTACACAGAAACCCTGGAGATAAAAATAATTATGATTAGTAACTACATAAAAGCATGAAATATACCGTTCTAGCTGCGCCCCGCAGTTTTACCCGCGTAAGTCCCGGACCCGCGGGAATTCCGGGATAAAAAGATGGGCCTATGTGTTAATCTAGGGTGTCGGCTACATTCATACCAAATTTCGTCAAAATTGGTCCAGCCGTTTGAGCGTGAAGAAGTGACAAACATACAAACACACAAACTTTCGCTTTTATAATATTAGTGTGGTATATATACCTATGTATATATACCACACTAATATTATAAAAGCGAAAGTTTGTGTGTTTGTATGTTTGTCACAAATTCTCCCAGTTCTATAACTGGGAGAATTTGTAACAGGGATAGCGCATAGCTGAGTAGGTACGTTCCTGGGCTTGCCGTACTTGGTACTCGTACCTTGGATTTTCATACGTTTTCACTAATCTATAGCTAGACTATCAGTGCATGGCATTGGTTGTTTTATTGCCATAAAACTTGAGTAGGAGGTACAGACTAGGAATGTCCAGGAATAAATTAACTTAATAATGCCTTACAAATGGAAGCATACTAAGTGAGATTTTTCACGCAAAGCGAGCGCAATATTGTTTATATTATGTCTGTTAGAAATTAGTTTCAATGCAGTTTTTCAGTAACATATGATGAATGCACGAGCCAATTGTTCCAGCGGAGATGTTACACTACGCAGTCCACTAGGATTAAGTATACAACCTATAAAAAAAAGGTATAGTAATACTTGGTGGTGTGTGTATTTATCGTGCCAGAAATCGTCTGCCGGAGAGCGAAAGTCCAAATTGGAGATATTCTATTTCACACAAAAATTTTTAATTACCCTTTTCAAATATTTTTGACATCTATGCCGCGTGACCTTGACCTTTATTATGGCCTCCACTCTCAGACGTCTTAGTCCAAAGATTGTGTAGAACGGTAGCTGATGAAATAGAGTTGCAAATGATATCATTTTTAAGAAACTTTAATTCATCATAACTCAATATTTATGCTGCTGCTGCGAATTTAGATGTTCCTGTTAGTCTCCATACATGTTGCTAGATGCGTGGCTTAAGTATTTTTATACTTTTGTTACACATTGTTTAGTGTTTCACATTATTTGTAGAGTATAAAGTTACCTAAGTTACCATAGTCTTAAGATAATGTTTATTTCAACAAGCACATTTGCCATAAACGATAAGATGGACTCGTTGGCTTAGTATCCTAGCTTTTAGTATAAACGCAACTCAAGGTTCAATTACTGGTAAAAGCAAACATATTCTCTTCCAAACGTAAGGTTTGCATAACATCATAGTATGAAATATAGACAGTACATGTTTCAAACTCTAGTATACAAACCTAATTAGGGGCTCCATTTAGTAAGTGCATGTCCGTTTATAGAATACATTTAGCCGTTGTTCAATATTGCTCCTAGAATGTGTTATGGGACCGATTGGTGCGAGTGACGACATTTAAGTAATAGATCGAGAGAAGCGAGATCTCAAAGTTGACTTGTTTAAACAAGTCAACTTAGAGATCTCGCTTCTCTTTCTTTAATTCAGCACTTTGTCCGTCCTTCTGTTAGAGGCATTTAGTGTCTAAACAATATACAAGCGAATGACATAAAATCGCAAAGAATATGTGTTACTTCAAACGCACAGAATGCCCAAAGCCAGAAACGATAATTACAATTATATTAATGAAAATATATCCTGTGTTTGACCAACGAATACAGAAATCTAAAAATAATTATTTAAATAAACCTATATGCAAAATGTACGCGCAAGATTTGATGTGAACGAGTTGTAGTTAATTGAGTTAACTATTACAAATCCTAGTCAAGTACTAATCACTGTATGATACTTCAATTTGTCTTAATTATACTCTAGGATACCTATGCTTGATAATGTTACTGAGCCAAAAACATAAATGCGTTTATTTGTCTCGAATCTTTTAAAACCAACAATGACGTAAATATATCTCCCATTTCATATTTCCTGGTATTCTGATATGAAATTTCACAGTAGAAACGTTAAGAAATAATGATAATGAGGTAGTTTTTAAACGGCGACTAAAAAGTATTTAGGATTTGTGTATATTTTTCGCACGCAGCCATTGTTGTAACAGCCAAATTGCAGCGCTTGCTGATAAAGATGTTGTCATAATGAGCATTCGTTCGACATTGAATTTGAATTTGAAACATTGTATAACATGAAAATATGTTTCACTTTAATGGAGATAAGCATCAGTTGCTGTATCAATTCTCTAAAAATATGTAGCAAAATATGTAGGTTTATTACGTTAATTAACTCTTAATATCAGTTCAGTGTCAGCATTCAAAGTACCTACGATATTTTACCATTTATTTTCCCCGGGTCCATTACAAACTGCTGACGCATATACGAAGGTTGTTTTAGCCGAGAAAAAGAAAAAGAAACACCTATGCCCTCGCATCCCAGTTGAAATAATGATTTGTAGGAATGCAATCGTGTTCAAAACCTATTTAATATCTAACGTTACTACTTACCTAGGAAGATATTTTAATACAGTCAAAAATTGTTGACTTGGATGTCTTTCGAAATTCTCAACATTTAGGGTAGGTATTTTGGTGGTGATTGGAACCTGCGGGAGATACATGTAAAATAAAACCATTTAATTTATCTGTAAGTTTACCTGTAAGCTCGTAAGAAGTGCAGACACCACCTGGTATACATATTCGCCCGGTGCATTAGGATGTGGCCGTAGAGGTATCAGCACGTAATGTAGACCGAAAAGAGGAATCTAAAACATTAATAAATATGTGTAAAGCAGTGACTGAAACAGTTTGTCGCTATGCTAGTCTACAGATGCTGTTTGAAATAGAGTGACGGAAATGCCAGAGGAGAGCCACGCTTGCTTGCATTATAGAAATACAGTGATACGAATAACGAAATTATCTATCGACCAAATGCGTAAACTACGCTATGTGGGAGAATTAGGTACGCGTTACACAATGCACCAATACAATCAATGGTGTATGTATTGGTTTATCATTCTTTTTCGAGTCATAATTTCACTTCACCGAGCTTATAACAGCAGTTGCTTTATGAGAAAACTAAGGCTTATAATTAGGAAATATATATAATTTCCGACTTTTAAAATTCAATATTCTTAGAAATGTGAAAAACGAAACTAAAGCATACAGAACGGTTTCTCTTAAGGATAGCTGCCGGAACAAAATATTTTGTAATCACGGTAACAGATTTATTGAAGCGTTGCTGGTGAACTATATACGACTGTATTTATATGCGGAAGGCCGCTGTAAGATTCGAAACCACGATACTCAATTAGAAAGCGGGTTTTCTACGACAACACCAGTACGGCTTCGGCTGAACAAGTTCCAACCGTAAAAGTTATAATGTATTTTATTTTTATTGATATCTCGCGGATACAAGGATTACATTCTCATCCAACTTACTGGAGACGTATTGAAAATCCTTTAAGGAAAGTACTCCGACAAAATTGAACAGTTGTTGTTACAAACGAGTATTACGTATTCATAACCAATTATATACATAAAGTGTATATATCTGTACAGATTGCTATACTTTGCAGTGAATAAAAATCAGGAACTTGCGTGGAATGGTCGGTTTGATGATAATAATAAACAGCTGAATCATACTATTCTAATATATTGGAGTAATATTACTATCAATATAATTAATACAAAAGTTTTGATGTTTGTTTGTTACCACATCATAACGTTATCTATATAGGTTTACTATCTGAGTCTGAATTTATTTTGATCATATTAATAAATTAATATTTTACAGGATTTCATGTCCAAAGGTACAAATGAGACTATACAGCTCAGCCTACTAGCACAGTAAAAATAAAATTACAGGTACATTTTTGAATTACTAATTTAAAGTCGTAATTTCAAGAGACTATTATATAAAGTCCACCAAAATTGTTCTAAGGAAGGTAGAAAAAATAATCACCAATCTTGCAAATCGACAGCAAAAATATTAACCCCATTATATGGTTAATAGTGGATGCAAAATCTTTAATTATCGTTAATGTAACACGAATCCAACAAGTTCAATATACATATATCTACCACCTTCGACTTCGACGTCACATTCCATCAGGTGAGATAGTGGTCAAATGTTATCGAACATAAAAAATACTGGTGAGCTTTACTTGCTGTCGGTACTTAATAATTTACTCGTGGAGCGCAGTGGAATAATACTGGCTTATATTATTTTAATTAAAATTCAGAAAAAGTGCTCGTGGAGCGTTGTCCACTATTTCGTGGAGCGCAGTGGCATAACACGGACAAACATGTAAGAATTCAACGCTTTAGTATAACAAAGCGTTGAAGTTTTACGTGTTTGTACTCTTATAAGAGGAAGTGGTTCTGATTCAGCTTGCATGAAACAAACTAACATATTATATAAACACTGCAAGTCAAATAAAAGCTTATATAAAAAGTGATGTTAGTTTATAATCAATAGAACTTACAAGTAGTAGAGCGGCCCTTGCAGCTCTCTTGGCAGTCGTCGCATTCCGAATCGGAGTTGGGTGCAGCTGGGTCAGGAGAACGCGCAGTACATTTATCAAGAACACTGTACAAAAAAACAACCATAAAAATACTCTGAACTTTAACCTGGAATTCTTCTTACAAAATGGCGTAAGGGCGTGATTGTATTACGCGAGGTCAGAACCTGCCATCGCCGTAACTTAAGTCTCAGGTGCGCCCATCATTTAGGTGCCTCGGTGTCGCGGTCACTATGTGAGAGATAAGGTGGCCTATACTTACTAGGTGAACATGACACTAATAACACAGTGAAGCTTTATGTCACGAATTCACACTTCATTTCACATATAAATAGCGAAACTGTGCAGATAAATTGTCAAAGCCGCCATAAATTACGACAGCACGGCTTTTGTTCGAAGTTTATGGGGGGCGGCTTAATTATGTATTCAATTAAGTATGAATAATACATTAAGACGTAGTCGATGATTGTTTTAAAATAATCTAAATTTAAACTAAACGATTTCTACAGCAGATAAACTCTGTAAAATATGCCTACTATATACTAACATTTATTTTTAATTGTTGGCGCCAGATAGACACCACGCTTCGCCCGTTTGAATACAGTACCAGTATACATTTAGAATACACCTTATAAATATTTTGAGTTCACAATCACTCAAGTGTGAAACTTGGTATGTGTCATGGATCTCTATGTACCGCATTACTATTATGTCCAAAGAGCAAGAAACTCCTTAGCACTGCTACGAGTTCCCTGCTCTCGTGGTGGATCACTGCTAAATACATGTTATATATTATACGTATATTATATTTGTACATGTATGCAGTATCAGCTGCGTCGTACATTTGATTCGTGCTTAATCACTGTTCACTACATTGACATATCAAAAGCTGCTTCGTACATTGATCTCGTGGTCGATCACTATTGCTCACTTATTGTTTTTGGTTATATTTGAGTAGGATAGTCAATCTCAATATAAGCACGGAATTTGTACTTACCAAGCGATGCTATCAGAGAAATACACACTGGCACGACGATGATGTAAAACATTTCACTATCCACTGTCCAGCATCTAAACAAAAGACAAAGCTGATATATAACCTTCGTCAATAAAGATGGGACTACGATTGACGACATATGAGAAAGTGAAGTTATTATATATCGTATCGCGTCGTACTTAAAATTCGTGGTTAATAACTGTTGAATACATTGCAGTTTTAAAAGCTGCGTCGTACACTGAGCAGGTTATCGCATGTGAGAGTGAGATGCAATTTAGGCTTTCGTCATTCATTGTCCCTTTCTTATTGACGCGGGTTTAGTTTAATTAATTTCCTATTATAAAACCCAAGAAAACAACAAGAAAAGTGTTAACTTGGCCTTTTAGGTTTGCCGATATTAGTTTCACCTTTTGTAGAAGAAAAATTTAAATTTTTTAGAATACTATACGACAGATTGCTCAAAATTAAGACTTCTGTTCTATTTCTGTCTTTTTGTCAAAATTTACGTACCTATTCTTTAAGGCTTCTAGCAGTTTCTGTATGGGATTCAGGGCTTTGGTTGCAGGCCATTCCCTCTTTTAATACTGGTATACTTATAGATCCATCTGCTTTCCGTCTCGCTATATGCTTACGTTTGGGTGCAAGTTGCTATGCGGTATATAAAGCGGTCAGTGTGGTAGTGCTGTTGACCAGCTCGGTAACCACGGCCTCTCGTGCCAGAAAAGTGCTGGCCGAATTTCCGGCACGCCAGCCTCAACGATCTTATCCGCCGGGTATATATTAATATTTTACCATCGCCAATGTTCCAGCCAATCTCGAACCGAATGGTCTGATGCGTGACGATTGTAAAAGACCCGACGGAATGACTAATTCCATAGAAAATGGGACGGCCTTTAGTGTGGTTGCAACTTGTGTCGACACTTAAGCTCTGTCACATCTTCCTGAAACACAGAATGGGGTTGGCCCCGCGGGAATTTCGGCAGAGCATTGCTAACGACGAAAATATGGAAACCTCGGCAGTGGTTACATATTTGAGCCGTTTGGTGTCGAGTTGATTGGCTCTGGGCCCGTGGAGACCGGGAGCTCATTCTATTTTTAAAAATCTATCAAAGCGCCTGGTTGAGGCGACGTGTGATCTAAATGCTGGTACTCATTTGCAATTCAGAGAGGCAATGCGGCCAGCATGTAGTGGGCTTGAGCACTTCAGTTACCTATAAGCTTGATATCTTGTAGGTAACTTAGGTCTTTGCTGTGTACAGTTTTAGTTTAGTTTTAGGATATATAGGCCCGAAGTTAGGAATAAAAAAAAGCAAAACGCACCAAACTTTCATTAGTGTGTAAAAGAAAACCGCTTGTAAAACGGAAATTGCCTGATTGGCGCGTGATTTCCGTTTGCTGTCAACTCCTCGGCATAAAATGAAATTTATATTTCATTTTGAACGTAGGCAGCGTAATAGTACCTACTTACTCATATCACAATATTGAGACTTAACAGACGCATAATTATTGAAGTAATCGTAAAGAACTATGGATTCACTCCAAAGATTATACTAATCGTTCACGCCAAACTGAGATCTCGCGCCTACATTTTACCTCAAAAAAAAAAAAGCTTTTGAGGTTACTTGCTTATAACTTTTTTCTATATAATGTTTGTTTTATTTCTGTATTCGTAGTTCAAGTACAGGATATAACGGATATTATACGTAAGAGCGTTCAGTGTGAATCCGTTTTTGAGATAGACTCCGGGAAAAATAGATCTAAATACAGTGTGGCCTTCCAAATCGTTATTTTCCACCATAGATTTTTTGTAGTTTTACATATTTATGAGAATTTGAAGTCATACGCTTCTATGGTTTAGACGCTAAATGCCTCTGACGGACGGACGGACAAAGTGCTGAACGACCCAATTCAACTTAGAGATCTCGCTTCGTTCGATGAAAAACCATATATAATGATTCAAGTTGTTCTTCATAACAAAATTCACCGCCTGCCCGCGAGTGGATGCAAGCCAAAACTCAACTAAAACTATTTACAGCAAAGACCTAAGTTACGTACAAGGCATCGAGTTTATAGGTAATATAATATAATAATCATCGTTCCGTTACAGACTCTGAACTCTGAAGTCTGTAACGGAACGACCAACAACAGTGGTACGAAATTAAGTGGACTGATGCACGATGTATATAATAAAATCGTTACTAGAGAGGTTAAAATAAAAGGAATTAGGATCCTTTTGCATTACCTAGCAGCTATTGGAAAATAGTTTTTCGGTACTTGACGGTTTCAGCCTACAAAGCCAAAACAAACGTTTTCACGCCACTAGTACTGGGCTTGAGCGCTTGAGTTACCTATAAACTCAATGCCTTGTACGTAGCTTAGGTCTTTGCTGTATATAGTTTTAGTTTAGTTTAGGACATATATGCAATTGGCCCGTAGATAAACAGGGTTATTTGTAAAATACCAGAAAGCTATCAGACCCTGATTCTTATTTTAACCCCTAGTTCTACGACTTTCTCCTGATTGCTATATTTTTTTAAGGTGATGTATTCTATAACTCATAGTAGTTTAAATACTGTTCCGCAAAGAACGGTATTGCGCCGCACTGCGCTTAGTAATATGGACGCCAACGCCAGTAGACACTTGACTCCTTAAATTTACCAGAGAAGGTAAACAATCTAATCTGAATCTCGGAAACGGCTCCAAACATGAGTTAGCTTAACCATGTTAGGGTTCTACTTTACCAAGTCTATTAATGTAAACATCTGTCGAGAGGCTCTGCACCATGTGCCCGCTACTAAGTCGAATATAATTTACTAAAGACTGGTTTTGATAATACTGTAGTGGTCGATATATAATCGATATATGTAGACTTGCTCGGTTTGTTTAATTTTTAAACGACGTTTTCTAAAAATGAACTCTAGCTAGATCGATTTATCGCCCTCGAAACCCCCTGCATACTAAATTTAATGTAAATCGTTGGAGCCGTTTCCGAGATTCAGATTATATATATATTTATATATATATAAAATGGCATGGCTGTGTAAAAATGGTTTTTACACAGCCATGGAACTACTATGTCCTAAGATGTTTATGATATTTTTTTAAACTTTCGCGATTCGAACACATAGTTTAGGTAATATTTCAGTCTTAATCGTGCTAAAAAACTATTCGACGTTCCGGCCAAGTTGCATTGGCCATGGTCTCGAGAAGACTTGTTTAGTGCGATAAGTCCCGAGATATTACCTTAACTATCTTTTTATGATAGTACTTATTAGTTTCATGTATACAACACAATCGCTAAAACTGTCTCGCTAATGTCAAGGTACATGCGTGAGATAAAGGAAAAATCCTTAGGATTGTCTCAAACTCATAAAATTATCTACTTATAAAGATAATCTTACTTTCTTACAAAAGGTGTAAGAACAATACAATTCGCAAAAGCCCATAATAAATCATCAAACCTATTACGCCAGAAGAATTTGAAGATTGACTTGCGACTATAGATAGTATAAAATATTATTGTTAGGGAAAAGACTTCAGTTGATACCGGCATAGAATGCATTTATTGTTATATTTATGGGTTACAAAACACCCAAAGCGCGCGCCCGCCTCGCACCCTTTAAGCGCGCCTTGTTCTCTGAGTATATTTTGTTACACTAGAGCCTATATTATACAACAACGGTATTCTTTGGGATGTTTGAATGCATCGCATTTATTTATTGCTGATTACTTTAATTAATTTTACAACTCGATATACTGATTACTTTTAATGTAAGTAAGTAAAACATATTTTTTTTTTAAACTCTGTACATGTTATATTTGTTTAGACCCAGTTGTGTTTATTTTTTAATAATAAGCCTAAAAGTGTTGTAAAATCTTTTTCTTTGTTAAAGGTTTTAATATTATGGTGCTTTTCTTCACTATTAAAATAAATGTAAAAACTTTCAAACAAAAAGTTTTAGCCTGAACACATATATCCGACGTATCCGCGATCATTGGGGAATATGTCTTACAACGGTCACAATCTATCAGTGATACCTCAAAAGGTCTCAAAAGAAATAAAATAATACTTTGGAAATTTTTCCAACCATGATACGTTTAAAAATGTTTAGTTCAGTTTGAACAGGAAGATTTATTAGCTAGAGCAGTTATTAAACAATGAGCTCCGGTGAATCATACATTTTTGAGCACAAATTACGCATCGGTCATCAGATTATCGCCATGGTGCATTATATCCACATGTCGCTTAGTCCTTACGTAGCTGAAATTTTAATGTATACCTGTCAGAAGTACTAACCGCTCTGTCGCCTCCGTGATGTGCCGGGCTATAGCATACATAACGACAACGACTAGTGACAAGCCCCAGCCAAGCGCGATGAACCAACTCATCCTCAAGTCACTTCTCACAAAGACCTGTGAACATCCGCCAATATTAATTATTCGCACATGAATAAACGCGTAAATAAATTGTGAATTACGTAGAGCGCCAAGGGTGTGGGTGTCAAAACCCCCGCTCGCTCAGTTTAACGATCTATGGATGATACAAGTACAGATATCGTTTCACTATAGACCGTGGGCCCACCGCAAGGCACCCCTATCTCATAAGATTAAGGGATAAAACTAGTTTGTAGAGATAGCGGACACTTAGTATGTTCAAAAAAGTTTGGTAGGCCTGAGCGCAGCTTGGACGCTTTGCAGTATATAGGTCAAAATGTGAGTCAAAAAAAATACTAACTATATCCATACAGTAAAAGGACTACGGACAAATCAAGCTTTTAGATGCCTTTGCGTTATGACAGTCTATTTTCGCGTACAATGTTTATGACACATATAGGGACGTACCTTAGGGTAAAAGAAGAGGATGTAAATTAGAAATATCGCTATAGTCGGTGATTTATTTTTCTAGATAGACAAGCGTTTGCCTACCATCTTACCTGGTGAAAAGTGAAGATGCTGCCGAAGATTTAGCACGCTTTCCTTGAAGAGACCTCCACTCTAGACTTGAAGACTCCAAGATTATACCGTTCAGGCAACAAAGACGCGGGCAATGAATAACTCTTTCGCCGTACCGATGATAAATAGTAGAATCACTTCGAGTGAACTAAAGGTATGTCAACCATAAATAGATGAAGTTTGAGAACTTGTCTTGTTTAATAAGGAGACGATCTTATCCTCGATACATTAGCAGTTCTTATTTTACAAAGTTTCGAGGTGATATACATTTTTATTTATGTTTTTTTTATGTTATAAATTTAACGCGTATCTGATAAGCACTTTTTTAGATATGGCAATTGAACGTTTTATATTTTAGGACGAAGAAAATATAATTTTTATCAGCCTTCAAATACAGACACCTTTTATATGTGTGTACACCTACTCAGAGATTATTTTTTAATTTTGGCTCCGCAACTTTGCTCATTTAGTGATGTTTCAAGTGATGAATATTTTGTAAGTTTGCATAATTGAGTATTTTATTAATTTTACAAGTCATAGTAAAAACCAAGTAAAAGAGTTATGACCCATACATAGTTAAGTGGTACTATAGTTTAGAAAATAAAATGTCTTTCAGTCCTTATCGCAGTTGAGTTTCTGCACCATTTGCTGTAACGGAATAAACTTCTGCTGTGCAACTGCATGCAAAAGAGCAATCTCTTTTTTGTTTCGCAATTATTATCTACCACTGCAAAAGTTACCATTAAACTTTACATGATTACCCTTGGGTATTTGTATTAGATATCTAAACATTGAGCGGCACTGGGGAGGAATCAGAAAATAACGTTTTGATTTGTCCCCCCATAATTTAGTCGCACCATTCGCGTTTACACTTCCCATATCTCCAACCCGACAGATAAATCAGATTTGTTGCCGTAACCCAAATGCGGAATAATATTTCGTCGATGTCCCGTAGAAGTTTATCTGCACGTGACTATTTGCGGAGCAACTTGGAATTTAGTTTGCATGTTTATTCACTGATATTAAACGGAAATTTCCCAGTTAAGTATGGAACATGCTAACGAAAACATAAAACGCAAGCTGCTTTATGAACTTTCAATCAAATTCTATCTTGTTGACATTTATTCAATTATATGATAGTGCATTTCGTAGTTTAGTGGTATTTCACTTCTATCAAGTCAATAAGAAACCAACATAAATATAATGTAAACTTAGTAGTTGGTAGAGCTTTTGATCCGTAGACCGTGAGTTAAAAGTGATATTTTTGTTATATGAAAAACGTCTTTAGTTTTGTCGATGCATGACTAACGCTATAGAAACAAAGAAAAATAAATAACAGCAATTTTTATTGATTTTGCTTACAATCGCGGACAATACCGCGAATCTCTCTCATCATCATCGTCATACTCAGCCTACCTGAGTCTACTGTTGGACAAAGGCCGCTCACAAAGCGTGACACTGGGCCCGATCTTCGGCTCTTCCTTTCCAGTCGTTACCAGCAGCCCTACGTATACCGTCGCTCTACCTAGCCACAGGGCGTCCTCTGCTACGCTTACCGATTCACGGTCTCCACTCCAGAACTATATCTATTTGTTTCAAGTTCCAAAGATGGCTTACCACTACCAGGGTGATGTGTAGATGTAGTGCCTCGCAGAACATCCAGAAGTAGCTGGTTACCATGAAGTAGTTCGTTATTATGTGAAGCAGTTGACACCACAGCTAAATAGCAAACATATATTATTTAATAACCACGTCAATAAAGAAAGCGACTTTGATTGACGTTAGATGACATTTTGTTTCACTCCCACTGGGCCGTTTATCGTATGAGAGAGTGAAATAGTCCCTTTCTTTATTGACACGAGTTTATCATTATTGATCGAGAATAATGTATCGATGAAGAGCAAGTAAAAGTGGTTCGTCGCGACTCTTCAAATCTTTTCATCATCGCAATTACTTCTTTGTTATGGATCCGAACAATCAACAAACGCATTAAAAGAACCCTTATAGGACCACGGTCTGTCTGAATCTTTCAACAAATGATTTCTAAGGAAATCTCGGTAAGGAAGTTTACACTTATCAAAGTTATTAAACGCAATCAAAGCCTAAAAAAACCGACTTCACCGCTTATATTTTGGTTTTATTGATTTTCTCAAAAGGTGTTCAATTTTGATAGCTTTGTATGGGACCACCTTTGAAGTATGATCTACCATTCTACCAAACAAATAAAGAATTATCAATATCAAATCATAATTGGCGGAATTATCGCGTTACATACACAAAAAAAAACATACAGTCCAATTGAGAATCTTCTACTTTTTGGAAGTTGAAAATCGAGTTATGACCGACATAAAGAAATTCGGACAGTGAAGTAATCTTAGTAGGGTTGATAAAATACGTAAATAAACACATTTCACTTGCAAACATAAACCAACTACATAAAATACGTAAATAAACACATTTCACGTGCAAAAATTTTTATTGATATACTAAACGGTAAGATATATATTATACTAATTTGTATTGCAATTTCACGGAAATTAAATATTCCTTAATCCACTTGCCAAAAACAGGAGGAGGTTCTCAATTCAAGTGAATGAAATATGCTGTTATCTAGTTTATTATCATTAGTATATTACTACTACAGTGTTTTGATATTAGTTTTAATTAAGGCGGTTATCTGCGAGAATATGGACTCGTGTTTAGGTACTATTGAGCAACTGCTTATCAAATGTATGAGCGTTTAATAGGGAGAGATTAAAATATCCTTACCTCGACATCAAAAGAGCATTTGCAAACAATACAAAGCTTGAAAGCCTAAAAGCTCACTTTTAAGCTAAAGTACCTTACACACGATCTTATCTAACGTATTATTACATTCAAAATGATATGCATCTAAAAAAAACTAACGCTTTTAAACTCATTGCATCACGCTAAGATCAAAGACTTGTTGTCTTGTTGTTGACTATTGTGAGTGCTGGAAATATTCACATCGCCCATAATAACACCCAGACTTTGACCGACCATAGAGAACAAACGCTTGCCAACAGTGTCATTTATGAAGTAGGTAATCCACGAGAGGTACTAAATTTTTTACTCCCTTTTTATTACTATGTTGTACCCTGCTTCCAACAACAATAATAATTCTATCTACTAGGTATCGTTAGCTGATGGACTAGCAAATATGAAACATAAAGACAAAAACTAATCAGACCTAAGTAGAAATAAAATTTTATGCTTTTTTGCTAGTATAGATTTTCAGATATTATTACAAAGCTACAAAATTGTTATGATTCCGAAAGAAGTAAAAGAAATATGATCTGGTGTTGAGTGAGTTTGGCAAGAAATATACATAGGCTATAATCAAGGCATAGCCTGGAGGAGGTTGGAGGAGATAAAATTACCTCTGCCTCACTCCTTCCCTAAGAATTGAGATATGTGGATTCATTGCATAGTTAGCACATATTCACTACTACACAAAACACGGAATCTGAGATGGTGATGGTCCGGACTGATATATGAAAGTAATCCTCGAGTATCAGATTGCAGGATTGACACTTGCAGCAAAAGGTTGCGATTCCGCTATTTGACTTCTTTTTATTGTTTCTCATGTTAGGTTAACTAACCTATAGTTGGAAGTGAGTCATGAGAAAAACATTACATCAGCGGGAGAATCACCAAAACCAGTCCAAGCCCTCCCAAGTGTCTAGCAGGGTCACCTACGGGTATTAAGACGCACTCCCGGGATTTATCGATAAATGGCAGCGCAGCCTTTTATCAGTGGCTATGCAATAATGACACTCATTATTTGGCACCCAATTATAAGCGGTTGGCCAGGAGAGAACCGTGTAAGAAGCGGATCGAAATGCTCTTCAATTCGGGTTTGATTATATGTCCATTTCCTCTCCATGACGGATAGTCAATATAGAAAGCAAAACGCTTGGCATCATAAGTACATCTCCGACCATGATAAGTAAACTTTGTATGAGAGGAGGAGTGCGTAAGCCACCGGCCGAGGACTATAAATTCTTATCCAGCTGCTTCTTGGATTGATGGGATGGTGGGTGATAACTTTATTGCCCAAACATAGTCTTAGATCCATGCGACCTACCGCATAGATCTTTCTCTAAGCCGTCTTCGCTATCGCGTATTATATTACTGATAACTAAAGCTCGTCGAAACCCAAAGTTGTCGCTTTAGTATATTATAATATAATCAAATTTATTTAGATAACGCCTTTCAAGAACCTATTAGTAAGTTCACTAAAACGTATCCACGGGCGCGGCGCGGCATTTATGAATACCCAAGCCAAACCCACCCATATTATTATTGTATAAATAAACCAATGTACCAACGCCGATCAAGCTTATAGTGACATAAACAGAATACAAACCATATTTCAGGTTTCATTACTTTCAAATTAAACTTGCAGTATCTCCTAGACATAGTCTATATGAATTGTTGTTGATCCCACTTGAAGTATTCTTCGATAAACATTACTGCAACACTCTTGTCATCGGAATATATAAGATATAATAGGAATATTAAGAGTTAACATACCTACACTCAATTATAAAAAAAAAAATACAGTCGACTTGAGTACCTCCTCCTTTTTTGGGAAGTCGGTAAAAAACTATGACATATAAATGACTGGCTGCATTAACATATGACAAAACAAGGAATTAATAAAAAATATATGTTGGTTTGTAACAAATAGACTTAGACATTGTCATGTGTAAAATTTTAATCATTATTTTTATGTAGTATCTATATAATAATAATATGTATACATTTTACAATAAATTTTCTATAATTAAAATTTCAAGTCTCTACAACCAGCTGTTTAGGCTGTGCGTTGTCTTTAAGTCAGTCAGTCGGTGAACCAGTATGTCAGGACAAAGATTCTTATAGTATTAGATTATCTTAGTATTTATTACTATGTATTGTAAATGTTATATAGTCTTATCCCCTTTCTTTACTCATTGGTTTTTACAAGTAGACATACCTCATTAGCCTGCAGCACAGTAACTGTGTTGACGACGGTCTTGTACCACAAGATCCAAAAGATGTTGTTCAATGTGAAAGCAGTGAATAGGTGTATATGAATTCTGATCCGGTTGCAATGCAGCGTCCTGGACAGGAAATAATGCGTTTTATTTTAATGAATTTAAATTCAAAATCGTTTATTCACATGGGCCCCATAGAGGCACTCATATAATATGAGTATAATGCCATATAAGATGGTAGAAGACCTTTTATATCCTGATGGTGAATTTTATTTTTTTATTTTTTACTCTTAAGCCCTACACTAAGTTCGATGACTTGTGTCGTCACAATCACAACCAGAACCAGACTCACAAATTTTCCTTGGGGAGAAAACTTGTGTTCCCGCCGTGAATCGAACCCTATACCCCTGCTTAGAAGGCGAAAGCCCACCCCACTAAGCCAACGGGCAGTTCAAATACGATCTTATGGAATCCGGAACAAAGAGCACAGTCAGTTAAATTTATAATTGATGTCCATTACGACGGTTATCCAATAAAGTGACATAATCAACTGTAGTATGTAATGTGTTGTATAAAATTTCGTCATAAAACATACATTAAAGAAGATCCACTCACCTGAAGAAGAACAAAAATACACCCAGCGATATTAAAAGCGCCACCGCTGATATGGCATAACCCACCACATAAATGTTGTTCACCACGTATCTAAACTGTAACAATATCAAAATGTATTATAATGGATCCAAAAAAGCACTGATGAAAGTTCATTTGTCTGATTGCCGAAGTATTAGTATACTTACATCTACCTCGAAAAGAACCTGGTAGGAAACCCGTTGGCATTTTCTACTATGAATTATTACTTACCATCAGGTAAAACAGCGGTCTAAAGCTAGTCATCAGAGAAAGGATTTTTTATGGTTATGGGTCTTCACGATACAGGCTTGCTTAGTGTGAAGGCCATAGATATATCGTTTACCCGTAAGCTATCATCAGCGATTAGTAAAATGTATAATTATTGTGTATAAATAAACTAATTAAATTGTTTGTAAACTTTAACCACTAACCGCTGCAAAATAAACATTTTTCATTTTTTCATTTTTCATTGAATGACGAAACAAAGAAGTCACTCGCCAGATGGTAAGCGCACACTTGCCTATTACAGTACAGTGCCCGAGTTTAGAACTTAGATTACGCAGAGCTTTACAACATTTACAAAAAGGTGTTAATTTCAGGCTTGGTAACAGTTTATTATACCTACAGATAAATATTTCAAAGTGACTGCCTTTAGATTTAAAAAATCACAACTATTATACCACAAAAGTAATCTTTTGTGGTACCATCTTCATAAATTGATCAATAATTATGTTGTTATGTTCTTGATATATTGCTCCTCATAATATATTGAAGACATTTATGATTTTGATCAAAGCGGATGGCGGCGTCAATACCGTACGATATAATTATGAGTCCTGACACTCATCCCTTTTATGAACTAGGATTATGACCCCACCCGCTACTAGACTCACAAGACAGCAAAGAACCTGCCGCCCTGATTCAACTGGCATAGTTAACTTTGTTGGCCAGTTACGAAGAACATTATATTGGAGTACACTAAGTACCAAAACCAAAAACTTTTACTGGAAAATCTACAAAGTGACCATGTCCATATCGTACAATCGTTTTAGTTTATTATCATCTTTTTTAAATGGTGACGTGAATGTCGGACGAAGTCGAAATATCATTATATTATATTTGGCTCATTAGCCATTTCACAAGATTGGGGGACGATATTGGTCTCTCATCTTAATCACCTCTTTTGCAGTGAAATGGTTTCTTTTTACTCCTATTTATTCCGTTGATCACGTTATCTTCGGTTTAAAATTACTCGACCGTCCCACTGTCACGGCTTCATGGCCTTTATCGTTCCCTAAGAGGAAACAATTTGCCAAATTGTTTTGCTACTGGATGTGTTTGAGGGTTGCGTAATTACTTCCAGCTTTTATTAACTTTTGCGTATTACTAGCCAAATAAACACATAAAGAGAGGGGTGGAAGATTGACGGCAGATTGTGAGAATATAATAAATATTATTCGATGACTTGTGTTGTAGTTTCCCGGCATATTCACATCTCGCAAACGTCTCAGCCAGAATAAGACATACATCTTCGAAATGAGAATCTTGTGTTTCCTTCCACCAAAAAATCAAACGCTTTACCCGCTGCTTAGACGGCGAACGCGCACACAACAAAGCTAACGGACAGTTTAATTATTATCATTTTCATGAACGGATTCAGGCCGGGCCGCGTGCTGCATGGCAAAGGTTAGACACGGCCCAAAGTAAATTCAACAAGAGAACAAGGAATCTTACAACCTTGTTTATTGACGGCCTGGAACCATTCCTGATCGCATGAGCTTCTTCGTGGCTGTTCGACAAAGAATGGTATATATACCCTGATACACGAACTTACAAAAAACCTTGCAACAAACAAGAGCTTGTTGATGATGCTTTCGCATGCAACCAGCCAGCACCACTTTTGCTATTTGGCTGCTTGATTAAGAGAATGCACCGCAAATCATTGTGTTAGGATTTCTAATAACAAGTCGGGGTGATTTTAAGGCATCGACATATTGTATCAAATCCTAGTGAAAACTGTCCAGTCAATGTTAAATTAATGATTTCGAGAACTAAACTAGCACAAATCTTTACTAATATTATAGGGAGGTAAAGTTTGTTTGTTTGTGTGTAAAAGCTAATCTCTGAAACTACTAATTCGATTCTGAAAATTCTTTCACTAATAGATAGCTACACTATCCCTGAGTATTGTTGGGATAAAAGTTAGTTATCAGTTCGAAATAATAATATTCGTAAGACATGTCGGAGAAAAATTTTCTAACTAGCCGTTTTATCAGCGTATGCTGACTAAACAGTTAGACATAGGTGAATACAATGTGTGGCAAATCTGAAAAATAGTAGCTTCTGTTCTGTTGGCTTTTTTAAACATTAATTATTAATTCATATCAAAATAAACTATATCATCGACTTACGTAGTTCACGTAAGTATATTTTGCCATGTATTGCATATGATTTGGACCTAGGAGAAATCGAGATATTTATTTGAGGATGAAAACAATGGGTCACAGTAGCAATTACTGCATAATCATAAACATACTTCTACGTTTTGAATAAACTTGCATAAGGAGGATATAAATTAGACTTTTTTTTGTGTTTTGCCGGTTATAACTTATAATCATTGAACTTTGAACTGCCCGCTGGCGTAGCCAGGTGGGCGTTTGCCTTTTAAACACCGGGATTGATTCCCGGTGAGAACACAAGTTTTTGGGTTTCTTCTGGTTTTGAAGTATGTTGTGAATGTTGTGTGAATCTTGGATATTTACGGCCCCACGATACAGGTATTTATCTCGGGGTTGCCAGATTTTCTAGATATATGATATTTTCTCTCTAATTGGCAGATATGAGAATGACCGTCAGGTAGTAAAATTCTTCAGGACAGGAGGAAATTATCGGAATATATCTTTTAAATCACAAAGCCGAGAGAATATCTCTCCGAGATAAAACTCAATATACAAGGATTTTTCGAAGGTAGCTCGATAAAGTGCTGCAACTCCGGGTAGCTAGGCACATGTTATAGGCAGGCGTGACGTCATCAACACATTACGTGATGACGAACGAGGACGAACGCCTTCCTCATCTCGTGTATGCTATAACGTTATAGCATAAAAAAACGTATTACAATAAACCCTGAGAACAATATAATAATATGTCTCCTTTTAGGGAAAACGTATAAATAAATTGAATACTTACATCCAAGTCTTCGAGGTCAACACACGTTGTATAATTTGTCCACGGTTTTTTTGCTTCCGGGTGTATGTCCCACGTCCCGTCCGCTGTGCATCTATTTCAACAAGAAAACCATAATGCATTATAAAATTCACGTTTGTTAATAAAACCATAACGTGTATGTCGCTTCGTGCTGTTTTCTACCGACTTCTCAAAAAAAGGAGGTACTCAAGTAGACTGTACTTTTTTTGTATGTGTGTTACCCCTTAACTTCTTTCCACGTTAACCGATTTTGATTTTTTTTTGTGTTTGATAGATTTTCAATTGGTCCCATTTAAATTTGATTACGATCTGCAGTAGTTCTTGAAATATCGTCAATAATGCGTGTTTAGTACATCTAATCTGATCAAAGTTCCGAAGATAAAGCGGAGAAGGCGGTTTTTACCGACTTCCCAAAAAAGGAGTAGATACTCAAGTCGACTGTATTTTTTTTATTTGTACTATCTCATAACTTCTCTCCACGTGAGCCGATTTCGAAATTTTTTTTTTAGTTTGTAAGATCTTGCTTTCTAATTGTCCCATTAAAGTTTGATCAAGATCTGATCAGTAGTTCTTGAAATATCGTCAATAATGCATATTTTGTGACGAATCATGCGTACTTTGACGATGTTCTCCTTTACCCGGCTTCAAAAATTACCTCATAAAATCTTTCGTTGTGAACCGATTTTGATGATTATTTTTTTATTTGAAAGCTGATGCTTTTTATGTAGTCCCATTGAAATTTGATCAAGGTCTAATCTCTAGTTTTTGAATTATAGTCAATAATGCGTGTTTATACATTAAATCTGATCAAGGTTCCGATGATAAAGCGGTGAAGTCGGGTTTTTTAAGCTTTGCTTGCGTTTATATATTTTAAGTTTTGCTTGCGTTTAATTATAATAAAATTGTTTGAATTTTATATTTCTTGTTTCATAAGAGGATATAACGGATATTATATGCAAGCGTCACCTTTTAATATGTAATCATTTTTTATATAATTATGCTTACTGACACAATGAGTCTAAAAACAGTGAATTTTGGGGCCTGCAAAATTGTTATTTTCCGATTTTGAACTTGCAGAGCACTTTTCATAAATACCCAAACGGACAAAAAAATAACAAGTTTTGTGCCCCGCTCACGCGTACGCCCCATCAATATTTTAATTTAATTGTCATTTCTGCCTTTGGGACATAGCTTGACAAATTCAGATTTTAAGAATTTAATTTATTCGCTTGTTTGGTTTAGACACTAAATGCCTCCAATAGACGGAATAGATACGTATGTCAACTAGAGTTGGATGGCGTTTGACTATTTATCTTGTTGTCTGATGGTAAAAAAGGCATTGAGGTATTAACTGATGTTATTCCTGAGCACACTCTTCGCAATTTAATTATAGGACATCGATACGCTCGCGACCTAGACAACCGAGACTCAACAGTTTCGACTCGACTAGCATAGTACTATCGCCAATGAGTTTTTTGGTATTATGTATTTTTAAACCACACATTTTTCTCTTTTAGAAGGCAATTTAAAACATTTCTTAATTAATTATTTTTATATCTATATACTATAAGTAATATCATTGATGTGCATTAGACAAATACTCTGAAATGGCTCGACCAATTTGAATCTGTATATAAAAATTAATTGACGTTTATTAGTCTACCAAAAGCTCGAGAAGGCTGATTCTTTTTTTGTTGTGTTCGTAATTGTCAGGGCAAGGTTTGTATGTAATTTTTTTTAATCCACTGGAAATAGAGAGCTCGAACCCGGGGCGGATCGCTAATACTTAATAAAGTTAAAAATTAAATAATTTCAAGTGGTTTTTAAGAACCATTTACTACAAAAATATTTACTACAAGAATGGAATTCCTTGATTAGTCTGTGTTCCTTGATAAATACAATATGGAAGTCTTTAAGTCACGAGTGAATAGGTATCCTCTAGGCAAACGTGATCCATCGTCGACCACATCGTTACTTACCATCTAGAGAAAGCAATCAAACGTTTATCTAAAATGAATAAACAAAAATCTATTGGTCCGCAATCAAAAAGTAAGTTTGAAATTAATGCCTACGAGTAAAGGATTTTATATAGAAAGCGCCTGAGACACGCGGCCCGGGAGCTATGAAGATAAAATGTATGGGACTTGATATACAGAGAGGCCAGGGCGTGCGGGGGAGTGGCAGGCGGGCGCGCCTGCGACGCTTCCTTTCGCGCTGCCGACGTTTTATATAAGCTCTAGTGCAGGGGTTCCCAAACTGGGTTCCGCGGAATCTAGAGGTTCCGTAGAATAGTCATCAGGGTTCCACCAAAATTATTTATTATAAGCTATATAATAATACCACGGTTACAAATATTATTTTGAAATAGCGCAAAATATGTGATGAGGAGGACTCGTTACTTTTATGTAAATAGGTAGGTAGTTAGCAAGCATCAGACTATGTATGGCCCAGCAGCGCACGTAGCCAGACACGATGCGCAACATTGCGCGTTGGCGCGCGGCGGGTTTCGTCTCCCACCCGCTTCCCGTTCCTCAGTCGTCACCTGCAATTGTTTCTCTTCGACAAGACAACCAAAGAGTACTAATAATAAAAATATTAAAACAAAATAACCAAAAAGGCTATCTTAACATTGTTCCAATTCGTCACAACGTATCGTTGTAAAACAGGCTTTTTAGCCTACGTTGATGCAAAAAACAAATACAGGTCGAGATTGGATGCTACCCCAGATATATGCATACAGTTGTCAGACATAATACCGAACTATAAAACAATTATTCATTGAACAATTTCATTCTTCACATTAAAACTTTAAGTTAAGAATAATGTGTTTCAATAATACTACACATTTCTTTAAAAAAATGTCCTAATACATTTTAGTGTTCATTTGTAATCATTTGATATAGGTAAAATAAAAGGTATTTGGTTGGTGTTCTAATATCTTTAAAGTTTAGGAACCCCTGCTCTAGTGTATCAAAATATACACAGGGCGCGCGCCTGGGGCGCTTTGTATATCAAGTTCCTTTGTGTGGCTCAGCGGACGTACGACATTTGACATGTAGTAAAGTTCGCAACTTGTTGTTGTTCGTATCCCGCTTGGCGCAGCACCAGTGGTAAGGGAGACAGAAAATATCGTATATAAAGAAACCTGCATGTAAAGAGATGAGAAAATAATCAAACGCTAGCCTATCTGAAATTAAATATCAATAAGAATAATTAAATTCAAGAACAAGGTATCGCCACGGTCTACACTGCGACAGCTTGGTGAATTAAGGTCTACATTCTTCCTGTGGAAAGTAACAGAGTACCTACGAGTGTACAATAAACTGGGACTGCACCGAAACAGGGACCGCCATTCTTGTTGATTAATCTCAATTGCACTGTAAATTCATCTTTGATAGTTGTTGTCGAATATACTCGTATGTTCTCTGGAAAATTGTATACTGTATTTATTGGGTCAATAGAGCAATTTTTGTTTTATTTTTATTTATTTTTAATCTATTATTTTTTCAGGCAACTGAGACCACTCGAAATTAAATTCAACGTTCATTGCAAAACGGATAACGTCATGGAAGTAAATTTACAAAGACAGCAAGCTAAGAAAAAAAATTAATTCAATGGCATTAGAGTCGATAACTTTAACGAGTGCCTCTATGAAGCCTATGGAACCCGATTTGAATTTGAATGAAATTTATGGATTTAAGTTTGCTTGGTTGCTACCAAGCGGCACTTGCCTGCTGCGATGTTTCTGGAAGATGAGACGGCGAGGCGCCAAAGTGTCGACACAAGAACTGCCGTCATAAGCTAATAAGACGTATCTGCCATTTTGTCAAAATTGAGTTACATATATACATCCGAAATGTCTTTACTATTTAGTATATGTTATGACATGTAGCAGATGCGGCTAAATTAAAAGTAAGATTTAGTAGGTTGCGTTTGAATATTTTAAAATAAAAAAAAAACTACATAGTAAATACGTCCATTTTTTATGATTCTGATGCTGTTATATTACATACATGTTTTTTTTTCTTTCCAATGGTCTATCTGCGGGCCAATGCCCTATATTTCCTATTCTGCTCGATCTCTTAACTTGGTTCTTTGCTGTATATAGTTTTATATAAATCAATTTTGACAAAAATGTTCCACAAATGACTCATCATCTAATGATTGAGTGTCATTCCATCAGGTCTTTTACCGTTGTATGCATAAGGCCACTAAGCTGAACCATAAGCACTCCTGACGCACGAAATCCCATAGTGACCTAGGCGATCTACTTTTTCCCCACATGTACCTACATCGTTAAGAAACAACAAGAGCACCGACGCGTAGTGATATCGCTACACATAATAGTAGTTTTCCCTCACAGACGAACCACTTTATCTTAGAATCACACAATGCATAATTCTAGTTTTGATATATCTAATTACGAAAACAAAATAACACTGTTCTATTACTAAGTAAACTCACGTACAATACATACTAATTGGTTGTTTACGTACTGTAAAACACATTACATCACTTTATTTGTTGGTGGATGTTGTTTAATAAAACCTCAACTAAAAGCATAGGTAGGAACTTCGAATAAGCCGAACAATGTTTTAATTGTTTTAAGGGTATGGCCTCAATTCATCCATTCAACCTTAAATTTCGAATAACATGTTTTTTAACCATTTAGTCACTGGTAAAACGACTTTTTCTCATTTATTATTTTATATATTATTATTTTTGTGTTTTCATTGTTTTCGAGTGCATTGTATGAGACGGCCTATATGAAGAAATCTTCAGCATCCTCGGTGTTTGTTTATAATAATATTCATATTATAACGATGGTATATTAGCCGTATTACTTTCGTAAATAGGTGAAAAAGTCTGTTATATTTTCGTAAATATGTTTTGATAGGCTAGTAGAGTGGAAGTGGTCTAGGCAGGTATGTTAAATCAACGGCCCCTTCTTTACTTCACATGAATTAATTACTTTACACCCTGTTGTTATAAACGGTGCTAAAATAATAACACGCATTTTTGCTTACCACACTTACAAATTTTCGGCTAAAAACTGGCCACAACCTCTTGCCGTTACACTTGTAATATTTGGTAAATGCCTCACTTTATTCGAATATAAATGTATTTTTTTATATATTTCAAGATTCAGCTGAATATTACTCATTCTTCATACGGTTTTTGTGATTGCCAAACGACCCGCATTATAAGGATATCGGAGACTTATCCACTAACGGAGCCTATGATGGCAGTCAAAGGTATATCAACCGGAAGTGCGTGGTAGTAATATATATACTTACTTACCAATTTGTAGCTCAGATAAATAAAGATCTGTAAAGATAAATATACAGATCAGAGCCACGTCGCGTTATCTTTCTTAAGCGATAAATGATAAAAACTCGCTATGCGGGAAAAAAATGTATTTGCATGATAATATATAAATTCAATTGCAGTGAGTTAGCCCCGCAAAAATTTGAAAATGGATCGGTCGATTTTTTCAATTTGTTTCTTTACACGGTTGGAAAGCGGCTCGATAATTTTTTTTTAACTTTTTTTGCCTCAATACACACGAAAAATCAAACCAACAGCCGAAAACTCTAAACTAGGTATTTTGGTAAGGGAATAGCCACCTTAGATTACTATCAATAGATAATCGTGACAAGTGACCAGAATGCTGGCTCTTATTTAGCACAAAAAATTAGCATCGCTATTCAACGTGGAAACGCAGCCAGTATTCTGGGCACTTTTCCGTCCGAAAGCGGTTTACAAAATTTTTAATGCTATTTGTTTTATTCCCTTTTTGTAATCATACATTAAAACATTAAAATAGATTGCATGGCTCGAAGTTCACCGGTATGAAGTTTAAAAAATACTTATCTTTATTTAAATTCTTCAATCTTCGAAATAATTTATCATTTTAATCAATGCGGAATCCTAAAATATTAGGCAAAAGTGATTCAAAATATATCAATATTTTAAAAATACCTCTCACGACATATATAATGGTTCCACAGAAATTGAATTGAATCCCATATAATAGTGTCCTAATACCTATGAATACTATATCGGTCGCCATAACTATAAATAACTAGTTCGATGCTGGATAAAAAATCGTCTTAATACTTAGTAACTATATAACAATCTGTGACTGAAAATCGATCTCTCGAGTTTCCTTTGTTGATGCCAGTTCAAAGTGCACAGGTAAATTTTCTTGATTCGTTTACGCAATTTCAGAATCAAAGCTTATCTTCGCTGAAAAGAATAAGAATGATAAAGGACAATAAGCCTTAAGAGAAAATTCGTGTTTGTAAAAAGTATTCAGGTTACAAGGAAAATCGCAAACGAGTGGAATTAATTGCGGCAATTTGAGATCTTGACGGCAGTAATATAAGAATCACGTTAGATCCACGTAAGAAGGAGTCTTAAGTGGACATTTGTTTGGACGAAACAAGTCTTAATAAACTATTGGATATACTTGGAAATAAACTAATTTAGAAATAAATGCTAATATATATTTTTGAGACGCTACTATCTACAGGCCTATTCCCTTTATATCCATAAACCAAATTAAAACTATTTACATCTGTACAGCAAAAAGCTAAATTACCTACAAGGCATTGTTCTAATAGGTAATTCAAGTACTCAAGCCCACTACCAGTGGGTGGCGTTTCCATCATGCTGGCGGCGAGGCAATGCAATGCTAATAAGTTGAGCTAAATAAGTACCAGCATTTTGATTTTGATATTTAAACTTAGCTTTAAACTTGTTTTTGTATTATCTTTATATATTATATGTTTCAAATTCTAATACATTAAGATAATATTTTTAATATTTTTATGAAAATATTGTACGCTCGAAATGGGCAAGCTGTTGAAACTGTATATATTTTATATAAGATCTTTTGTAACCACAGTCTGACAATAAACGATATTCTGATTCTGATTCTGATCACACATCGCCTCAACCAGGCGCGGCGCTCTGATCGATAGTATTAATAAAACTTATCTTATTCTTTAGAATCTTATAAAAACCATGAAGTTCACTTAAAACGATCGACATACCCAAACTTTATTCAGATAACCGTTGTGTAAGCAAATGGAGATTGAGTTGTTAGAATACCGTGTTATTTGGCAATACACTCAATAAATATACATACGATCGTAGTACTCATCTGCAGTAATGACTTGACATATATCAACAGTAGCCTAACTTCATGGAAAACCAATGACAGATATTTTTTTCTATATGTACCTCGTATGTATTACATCTATTTTTGATTTGGATGCTTCAGCAAATCAGCATTGATTGTCTGTCTAGACACAGAAATTGTATTGATCGGTCGTCAGACTAAATTAACAAACGGCGCGCGACGCCGAGTACACCGCACGTATATAAAATACTTACATACAAGCTGTTATAATAGTGATACAATTGCAAGCGGCAACCTTAGCATGCAGTATTGCCGCGAAAGTGAAAATGTATTAATGTGTATTATTGTACAAAACTTGTGATATTCTAGTGTTAATGCGTAAAAGTGTATTATTAACCGATAATTTTTTGTTAATGTGTGTGTGGGCAATCATACAAAGTTGAAAAACGTGGCTTTTGATTTCGCTCCAAAACTCCAATAGAAGATCCAGTAAAATTTATATCACTTTGTTAGAGCACGACTTGACTATGACTGGACCTTGACTTTGATGTGAATGAGGACTAGGAATTTTCATGAAATTTTGGCTCAGCATTCTTGCTCAAACCTGACTTTGTGCCTAATTTTTGATTGTAATCAGTATTATTAAGTACTTATTACTATAAAAATATTCAACTCCTCTTTTTCATTCATCAAATCACAAGTGAAGCAAAAGAGTCATAGACATTAAAGGAAACCTCTACGCCGGCGCAGTTATCTGCGCCAGTTATTATTTATCTGCATTTATATATTTTTTACGCATGGTAATCACTAAAACGCAATTCACTCTCTCATCACTCCGTTCCCTGTTCAATCCTCACCCGTGCACTCGAAGGAACCGCTACGCCGCCACCACCGCCGGCAAATTTTGTGATTTTCGCAATTCGGAGTTTATTACGGCCAGTTGGCCGCCATAAAGTTTGCTAAATACCTTGGTGACAAAGGGCCCTTTAACCAGCGCAGGAAGACCGTGAGTCCCTTTTCCCTATATAGTACAACACTTTATATTGGAGACTAGTTGTTGTATTATCGTGGCTTGTAAATGATACATTATAATTAATTATTTTTTTATAATTTTTAACCGGTAAAAATAATAAAAAATACTGTATTGAGAGTTTGTGGTGTGCTACAGAGGCATATAAATGAACAAGATACGTAAATTACTCTTTTTTTTTATCTATTCTAAATATTTTTCTAAGATATGACATAATTCTCAAGATAGATATGAATTTAATACAACCTTCATGAATGTTTGTTCCAGATTTTTTAATTATTTTTTAAATTGACCATTGTCAAATGCCCTTACTGTTTCTATGTAAGTGTTCGGAGTTGACGTAGTCAAGATTGAAGCCAGAAGCGGCAAAACAAATGTTCCACCACCAACCGCTAAATACACCTCATAAATTTGCTTTTCAAACAAACACTTACTGCTATGCTGCTAATAGTGTTAAGATTTTAGTGATGCGCCCAAGAAAGCGACAATGGATCACTGCTGCTCAAAATAGCTTTGCTTTGACGACCCTATTGGTGGCTAAGTCGGAGTTTTGCCGCGTAAGTAAAAAAATGTCGTTGTTGATTTTGTATAATTTTCCAAAATCTGTGATTCTTCGAGTGTTAATGTGTAACAACCATTATTAGTCGTCTTCGCTCCAAAACTCCAATAGAAGTTCTAGTAAGGTTTCTACCTCTTTACTAGGGCATGAATAGACTATGACTGGACCTTGATTGACTCTTTTACTTGACTTTAACTGTAACTATAATAGTATCTTCGAGTACTTTTAATATGAAATACCCTTGGAATGCATTGTTACTTGACACAAGATTATTAAGCCAAAATTAAAAGAAAAAAAAGACATGAAACAAGTATTTAGTTTTAACTTAGTGTGAGTGTGAATATGTTTGATGCCATTTGTTTGCTAAAAACTTTTATTTGACCACTGATGGTAAGAAAAAGCCAATTACACTAATTATTACGCAGTATCTGAATATAAGTACGGAACACCCTCGCTCGAGATGACTCACATTTCACGTTTTTCCTAGAGTGTATCTAACTACACGAATATATCTCGTTTATCGCCAATGAAAGCGGCAACGATTATTAACCTCGTTGTAAGTAATACATGGACTTATAGTAAAATGTACACCAAACATCACACTAATATTATAAATCCGAAAATTTCTGTGTATGTGTAAATGTATAATGTTTGTTTTGTCTTCACGCTGTAACAGTTGAACGGGTTAGGATACAATTTGGAATGCACATAGATTATAACAAGGATGAACATATGCTACTTTTTAACTTGATAAACGCGGGTGAACCCACGTGGCACGGCAATTACGATGATTTTTTGTTAACAGTATGTACTTGTTCGAAAGTGTAACTGAAGCTGATCAGATATGCCTTGGTCGGTCTGACCTCAGCCTGGCACGTGTTTGGGTCCTACCACATTTATCTCGAGAATTAATAAACCTCACTGTATCAATATTTGAAGAAATAGAATCTGTAAAGTGTCTAAATGAGTAAAATATGCTTGCTTGTGGTAACTGAGAACGTTGCTGTTAGTGTGATGTGCCGTCAATGTTCATTATCGGTACTATTAATCGGATTTCAGTATACAGAGTGAATTTTTGAGACGGGGCTTTAAGGTGAGGTACCATTTATCCATTGTGACTACAAGAAGACATTCTATGAAGACTTTTTTGCTTTGTATGGTTTATTGACAATATACTTTGCAATTAGAGTATGAAACGTTTTTTTTTAATCTGTATTAGAAAATTACGATATTGAAGGATATCAAAGTCACTGATTTTGCACCTGTTATGTCCCAGTGTCTATCGCAAAAAACGGCAACATATTTTAAACAGAAACTTGCATGTTATATCCGCTACATTATCTAATCAAACAATTACTATCAATAAAAATTATAAATTAACCTCAAAAGTTTTTCTCTATTAGGCAAAAGGAAGGCGCGCGATCTCAGTTCGGGCCGAACAACAAGTACGTATATCGAAGAGCTAACCTTTTGTAAACGTAACGTTCCGGATCGAAGCCTACGACGAAGCCTGGGCAGAGTTGGTAGGCGGTGGTGTCCTCCGGCGTATCGGCCCAGCAAGTGAAGCCGTCGAAGGTTCGCGGGCACCATAGCTCGTCCTCTGCGAATATGTTGTTTATTCAATGATTAAGGCAAAAAAAAACATTTACCTACGATAAGTTCGTCTATCACAACTTTTAATCTAGTTATTTTAATAGTTTTTTGTAGTAGTAGGATCATTTTGCAGAGTCCGACTGGGGCAGTACCACACCATTGAACCACACCACAGATATTAAAACGCCAAGCGTTAGTTTGCAAACGTTACTGTGTTTCGGATTGAAGGCCAATACGAATACAATGTCATTGTATAGTAAAAATAGATTGACATTAAGCGTTAATCATTGCAATGCGCAAATGGAGACTATTTTAGAAGCAAAGTTTCTGGCCTACATTTTGATTCTATGCTCAGCTGGTAAACTCAAGCCGAAAATATTTGTTCGAAACGAAGTAATTTCTCGTATGCTCTGTACTTGTTATCAAATTGTAGGTCAGTCTGCAGTACTCTCCTCATATCATTGATATGTTACATCTAAACTACGATATGGGATAGCACGAAGCGAGCCACAACTTTTAAAGCACAAAAGAAATGCTTGCGATCCGTTTTCCACCTACGAGTCATAGAATCTTGTAAGCCATATTTTAAAAGTTACAGTACAGAATTCTTCTTCGAAACTTGAGAATATTAACATGTCCATCACTTTAACGTTTTCTTTTTTTGAAATATCATGAAATATGCCTCTTCGCTAGAAAAAACTTCAATTTATTTAAAAACCTCAAAAGCATGCTGAATACAAATAAAAATTATACCCCTGCCCATAAAAGCGTGTCATTTGATAGAAGTGTTTTCTGCATGTCTTCTAGAATATACAACCACTAAATAAATAATATTTTACAATTAGATTATATAGACACATTCAAAAACAGTATTTTCAATTTACTAGCTACAAAATCATACTATTAATGAATGTTATAATTTGAGCGCAATGTTATTTTTATTATTCAATGCAAGTATTGTAAATTACTTTGATTATTTTTAGCATAATGTTTTCTTAGCATGTATAATAGTTTTGTGTTTTTATCCCTGCTTAACACCCTTGTAAAAAAATTTATGCCGGAATGACGGCATATGGACACTTCTTTTATTTAATTCTTTCTACCAACTGATTGTACCCATGTTCAAACAAATAAAGAAATTTTAATTTGAAGAGTGACGTTTCCATCAGGCGAGCGCGTTGAGTCTCGTCATACAAAGACATAAAAAAAATAAAAACAATCCCTATTGTAGCAACAGCTAATGAAGTCTTAGACAATATGCACTTTAAAAAAAAAGAAAAAAAATTAAACACGTTTACATGAACATAATTATATTTAAACACTGCTCAACTTATAAATAAGTAAGTATGCTGAAATGCGTTTGCCTCAGCACAAAACTCAAGAACAAAACTACCCTTATGTGAACTAACTATACTTATTATACATACATATGTATACATATGTTATAGTTAAATTTTAATATTATTATTATACTATTTTATTTTTATTCTTGTTATAACACGCACTTTAACATCAGCCGCGGGTTTGCCTGAAGACCAGCGTCGAGCTTTGTTCTTGATATATATATATAAACAGTTCTAAGTAGCGTTGGAAAAAAAGTTCTCTGAATATTAATTACAAATAAGTTATTTCTACGATCTATCATAGGGTTATGAAAACACACAAAATGTTTCATGGTTGTAATCCTTTCAATAATAATGTTTAGGTATATTATTTTATTTCTGTATTTTTGAGCGAACCCATAACTTCGTCAAAAAGATCTCTTGACAATAGAATTCCTGAATCACAAGATTCGTTATCTATACCCATCTGTTTCATCATTTTTAAAACACCGATAACATATGCGAGCTTCGACGCGAGTTTACCGACGCTACGGCTGGCCGGCGGACCGCGCGCGTCTCTGTACCAAAAAGTCGCATCCCATTCTTATCGCGCGCGGATTATATTTATTTAGACTTATCACGTTGAATATTCATTACTATCGTTATTATACTAATCTTATCCGTGCGTGGTTCAGATGAGTATTAGTCGGTACATAGTGACCATCATAGAAAAGAATATATGTGACCATTCTAACAGCTTAAAATCAGCTTTAAAAATATTTCTTGCGGCAAAATTAAAGATGAAACAAATTCCAACCGTATTTCATAGATCTATCAGATTCCTTATCATAGGGTTTTTCGTATCTCAAAAGGTTTGTATATCAGATGTATATCACTTTAGAAGAAACCCATAACAAGCTCATTTGAGACTTATATCTTTATTCTAATCATTCGTCTTTTATCTTTTGTTACCTTTTATTTAAACGGCCATTAAAAACATTGTGTCCAATGTCGGTCGATCACAAGCAAGAATGCTCGCTATCTTATAGAAGATTTTTTTTTATGGGTGATATGCTTATGGCAAGCATTTAACCACCATCTCACCTGATGGAAAGTGACGAAGCGGTCGAAGATATAACATGTTTGCCTAGAAGATACCTATTCACTCTAGACTTGAAGACTCCCAGATTATTCCATTCGGGGAATAAAGACGCGGGAGTATTTTAATGCTGTTCAATATTAATATACATTACTTAATATATACTATTCACTTGTTTTTTTTATGCTGGATAGTCAAGTATTTGACCACTATCTCACGTGATAAAAAGTGAGGATGCGGCCGAAGATGGAACATGCTTGCCTAAGGTACCATTACCTAGAAAACACCCCGATTGTACCGTTCAGGGAACAAAGACACAGGCAATGAGTTCCACTCCTTTTAAAGCTTATATTTATGATTGGTAATCGATAAATTGGTACCAATATCATAGGCCTTTTTCATACTATGCCTATATTCAGTGTATATAAGTGAAGTGTGGCAACAAGAGAACCCAATATTGTGACAGTCATTTAGAAATGGCAATGTTGCTGAATTTGAGGCATAATTTTTAAACCAATAAACATTTGTATTTTTCCCTCACTGGAAAAATATTAATGTATATATATGAAAAATAGTGTTAGTGAAATTTGTAAAGCCGTATAAAGAAATAAATATTTAGAGCAGAGTCACTTCGCATTATCTCGCGTTAGCAATTAATGATAAAAACTCGTTTAGTGTATCCCAAAATAATATTAAGTTACTATAATAATCATCTAAAACATTTACTTCCGGTTTTTTTAGGACTGATAAAATGAACAATTCTGAAACAAAACTCTTTAGATGAAACCATGCTTCTAAAAATATTACTAATTATTGTGTAATTTCCACTAATTAAATATAATAAAAAAAAAAAACAATTAATTGCCAAAAATAACACATTACAACATCAAAACACATTTACATCAAAATTTTACAAGTGATAGACAGACCGCTTCAGTCTGAGGGACAAGGTTAGTCTATTGTGAAAACTAACCTTAGCAAGTCAAGACTGAAACGGTCGCATCTATCAGTGCAGTTTAGGGCAATATGAGTAGATTCAGCATGTGCTGCGAGTACATACGTGCATGGACTCGCAACGCTGTTTTTCAATCTACCCCTGTTCTCGGATAAGATGTTCGCCGAGGTAGTGTCACAAAAACGGGTTTACAAATTAAAACATAAAAAAAGAAAACCTTTACCTTCTGTCATTACTGATAATATCTTCAAAATGTCATCCCAACTTGAATTAATTCTAAAGATTTACCCAGTAAAATATGAAAAATTTATGAAAACCAAACAAAATAGGTAGACCACATAATCACTTACATGTGAGATAGGTCAAATACAAGCCTATAAGAGATAAAACAGAGGTAACATAACATTAAGAAGGCAAAGTAGCAATATTTAGTTGTCTGGTTTTGTTGGGAAGACTGTTTTAAAACAACTTACCTCTAGTTTGTCTGGGGTCGAAGCTACTATCGTTGGCACGACCCGAGTAGCACCGCCTGTACAGTTGCTTTAGATAGTTATACTTAGAGTTTTTTGTATCCTCAGTATCTCCACTTGCGTTCATTGTGGCGGTTTTAACAGCGGCCTCTTGACTTGTCGCGTCAGCTATCAGCTGCAGATTAGAAGAGTGTAATAGCACCTCCGTATCTAGTGATCTGTAACAAACATGTAAACACTTATCAATAATATCAGTGATATTATCTGTCACAATAAAATGTGCTGACACATTCTCTTTATTTTCATTTTTTTTTTTTACAAAAGTAAAGGTAATTAATGCATTTTGATGGATGCGCATTTATCAATCGATACTCGTGAATTTTTGTGAGCAGGGTTCAATAATCTTATCATAGATCAACACGGATTTTTATCGATTAAGTTTTTGGAAATTTTTCATAAAACGGAAAAACGAGTTTCAACGATTTCGAAAAAACACGAGGTCTTCAATTTACAGAGCCAAGAGAGAAAAAGCTGCAAATCTATCGCCCTAAAAGCCTACTCTCGCATATTTACAAAATATTTTCAACAAATTTTTGAGCGATCTGGAGCAGGCTAGCTCTATTTATTGCATATATCAAAGTCAGTTGAACAAGCTGGCCTCCAGATTGGTTACCTGTGTATTGAGCATAATAATATAGTTACAACAACATGTAACTAGAGTAGAGATGTAGAGAATGTCGAAATGTCTGTTGGCTTCGTTAGGTGCGCGTTTGCTTTTTAAGGGTATCTCTACCAAAATGAAAAGTTCTATGTAGTATTCCGGCAGCTATATTGGAGAGCCTCTCGATGTAAGTCATGCATTTTTACCAAACTCGACTACATCATCACGAAGTAAAATAGTGATCGAATACTAACCGATAAGACGTATAAAAATACAAAACATTTAATTCATTTTGGCAGTGTAAAGCAATGGGCTGTGTTCCACTCTCTATATTTTTGGAGTATAGAGATATCTTGGAGAATAATGAATAAGGTAAGTGGAAAATGACACTGCAGATGTTATATGCGTCTGCATATAACATCTGCAGTGTCATTTTTCGGTGAGTTTGCCTTATGTCTATAAGGCAGACTCACTTCTCCCTCTGTCTTATAAAGTAACACAATAAAATCACAAACGACTCTCGGGTAGAACCACATTGATCTGATAGACTGGTCTATAATATTTATTTGCCTCTTAAGCAAGGCAGAAGAAATGTTTCAATTGGTATCATTCATCATATACATACGCCGTCAATTCAGTAGGTAAGTAATTAATCATTATATCTTGCAACCACTTGGCTAGGCAGTATCTAGTTTAAATATAAGTACGTTTTTAAACTAAAATGTTGGTTTAGCAATGAAGCACTTTAAGCTTAGCTACAAGTGTTAAATACCGGTATTTAAACATGTCTTCGGGGTAGCCTGAACCTACAAGCCACGTTACCAGGGAAAAAGAATACCAAAACTTTGTTAAGAGACGTTTGTCTTGGCTCATACCATTTGCATGTTTAATTTTTTCAACGCGTTTTTTCACTTTTACGATGGACATTTTTATAGTATGCCAAGAGTGTAATTCTCTGTTAATTGATGCTAAATAGATGAAATACCCGGCGGCTTCGTTTAATTTACTTAAGTATTTTTCCGGAATCTAAACTATCTACATTCCAAATTTCATCAAAATCGGTGTATTAGTTACGAAGATACGTGATAATAAACATTTATACACACACAACATTCGCATTTATATTATTAGTAGGAACGATTGTGAACAAATTATTTTTTAAATAGCATATTTCACGCGCAAGCGGCTCGCTGCCGATCAGTTTTTACATATTTCCCGCTATTTTTGGCCGTATTATTACTGACGTATTTTACTGGTTAGTACCCATTACTAATTAAAGGATGTTTTGAAATAAATTAATTGGTATTATTTGCAACTGTGAGGAGATAGGCTCAAGGTTACTGGAATGCACAAGCATGCGTCCACCGAGTCGCGTACTTGTTGCTTGAGTACGAGTCGCCTGCAAAAAATATCATTTGTGAAGTATATTTGATTGGTGTCCCCATAGGACGTAGAACAAACTAAATCATACCAATACAATACTTACATTGTCGCCCTAATTTATCAGAGAGGCAATATTCTCTAACTTGCTTTATGAACATTGTGGCTAGAAATCGCGATAAAGTCAGTAGTTCTAGAGATTACCTTAAGAAAACAAACTAAAGTAACTTTATAATATTTATTACCGTGGATAACCATAATAATATATACGGATAGATATTTTAAACATTATTATTATATACGTGTGACTGATTGGATTATCTACCGAAACTTCAACTCCATTCAAACTTTAACCAACTAAACTAAAAAACTTTTCATTCTCAATTTGAAATCCCCAACAGTTCAGACTGAGCGTTGTCAGAGTTTTATTGAGTAAATAGAGCATCATATTTTTGCGTTTCAATGCAGAAAACTAGTCCGATTATCTTTTGTTAATAGGCAAGTCTCTCGTACTTTTTGCTCTCGGCCACCCTGCAATAGCTCTTTATTTATTCTAAGACTAACTGCATCCATGTACAATAATTAATTGTTAAAAGTTTGACTAATGATAATTAAGTGCCTGACGGATATCGTAATGGTTTCAACCAACCGTATAAATCTTCTTTGTTGCCTTGGGCAATAAAACTATCAAATTCAAGTATTGTTTATTAAACGCCATAACTCTGCTCTCTGGTATCGTTCAATCGTGCATCCTGTTATCATGAATGATTCCAAGGTGAACTAATATGCCTATAGAAGTGAATTTACACTCACTTTCTAACAGGTAAGATAGTGGTCAAATGCGTGTCTATCTAGCACAAAAAATAAAGGAGTAGCAGAAAGTCTAACAGAAAACATATTATAGGAAAAATGTCTCAAACATGTATAAGTCTCAAATGGCCTGGATCGTAGAAATATATCTTGTATATAGCCAAACCACAAAAAATAATCATTCTACGGATAGTAAATTTACTAGCCTCACGAAAACATTATGCATTTTAAAACATAAATTATTTGATCTAGTTTATTTATTCTAAAATCTAATTTTTTATTTATTTTATGTACGCGTATCTTTTAGCTACACGCCCAAACACTTTTCTTACACGCCCAGGAAAGCTGGTAGATAATGCTTCATAGCATTAAGCTATTCCTTGAACACTGTTTTGTGCTAAACTATTAAATAAATAAATAAATAAACATACCCAAGTAGCAGTGATTGTCCGAACACCTGTATGATTGGGCGGATTTAACAGCAAGTTCTCGTATCTACCAATCACAAGCATTATTAATACCTACCTCTTCTACTGCCTCTATGGTGAATGTCTTACGTATAGAAGTCTGGTTTTATAGATAAATAATATAGTTTTAACGAGCCAAGCATGGCACATATATTTTGCTCGTTTTGTAGAAAGCACGAAATGAGAACAAACTAGATGTCATTTAAAAACGACGATGCACGAAACGGTCCTATACCCTTTATAATAACGTATAGAAGTACAAATTCGTCGGCCGCATCATTACATTCCATCAGGAGATAGTGGTCAAATGCTTGCCTATTGAGCATTGAAACAAAATAAGAAGAAAGATTTCACAACAAGGAAGGGTTTTTGATGCGGAATCCCAGGAGCTAGGGTCCTTTGATAAAATAATGGATTTATTTATTGCTTTTAAAAATACATTTATTATCTTGTCATTTATTGTTTGTCCTGCGTCTCTGAAGTTCTCCTACAAATATTACGAAAAGAAACATAGTATGTAGGTAGATTTCGCATTTTGTACAAAACAAATTTTCGAACTAAGTGAAGAGACCAAATAAAAAATACTTATTATTTTAAGCTTCCTTTTTCGGTAAGTCGATCAAAATTATTAACACTCAGAAGAGTGTTGTGCATAATTCTTGTCATGTTACTTTTTGCTAAACGATCACTACTAAATAATATAGCGTAAAGGTGAACTTTCAAACTGTAAACTACAAATAATTTATAGATTGGGTGAGATAAATTCCATATTTCCATAATATCAACACATAATTAAACGCAAACAAAGCTTAAAAAAACCGACTTCACCGCTTTACCTTGATCAGATTTAATGTATTAAACACGAATTATTGACGATAACTAAAAAACTAGAGATCAGATCTTGATCAAATTTTAAATGGGACCATTTGGAAAGCAAAATATTTCAAACCAAAAAAACGAAATCGGTTCACGTGGAAAGAAGATATGGGGAAACAAGCATAAAAAAAATACAGTCGACTTGAGTACCTCCTCCTTTTTTGTGAAGTCGGTAAATGAAAAATAAGGAAGGTTCTATGTGCTAGTCTACGAACGTCGTTATAATGTTTCTAACTTGCAATGTTTGTATGTTGGTTTGTATGTTAAGGTACAATTTTCCAAGATGAATTGGAACTACTTCCTCTTATCCTACGGAGTTGCCTTTTTATATATTGGTTCAGTTTCGATGACTATGCATTTTTTTGGTAAGCTTGACTGAATCGACATCTACAACAGTCAACAGAACAGAAATGACATTATTTGTACGCATTTAATTATGATAGGTTGATTATAGGTTTGAAATTTTACCATGATATGGTTGCTGCAGTCAGTGCTAAGTCCTGACTGAACTCCTAAATACTTAGCAGCACAAACATGAAAAGTGCACCTTTAATTATGATAACCCATTGTAAGTGTCACCTAGACATAGCTACTGCAAACAAGGTTGTCTCCTAAAAGTTTGTTAGAGAATGTTATTTATTTTGCAATTAATTTTGTTTTATCTCTAATCTGTGGTTTAATACACTCGGACCTTATGACTTACTAGCTGCGCCCCGCAGTTTTACTCGCGTAAGTAACGGACATGAGGAAATTCCGAGATAAAAAGTACCCTATGTGTTAACCCAGGGTGTCTATCTCCATACATTTCATTTTCATCAAAGTTGATCCAGCCATTTGAGCGTGAAGAAGCAACAAACATACAAACACACTCACAAAATTTTGCCTTTATAATATTAATGTGATTATTATAGAAAGACTTAATAATATGAAAGGCTACGGAATCCTAACAGTGGATGTAATCTATCGATACACTCTCAGCCCTCTATTTTTTTGCAGCATTACTACTTACGAATACCAAAGATTTCGACACGGAAGTTTGAAGTTTGAAGTCTAAAGACACCTCGCGAAAAAATCCCGGGATGCGCCTCTGTGCCGGTTGGCGACCGGACGAAAAGGCCCTATGGACATTCCCGGGGGAGTTCACTACCATCTTGAAACTGAAAAAACCGGCTCTATTTTTCCTCACGAAGACGCAGATAGGTTGTCCTTCTGACGTGGCGTACCTCTCCTACCCAGGGTTCACCCTGGAGCACAATTTCAAACCCAGACCGGGAGTATGCGTGTACGCCTGGGATGACATCTGCTGTCGGCGTCTCCGGAATCTTGAGGATTCCAGATTTTCTGTGCTTTGGGTTTTGGCCGACACAAGCATGGAGAAAATTCTTTATGCCTGTGTCTATAGATCGCACAAAGGAGATAAGGAAACGACCAGGCTCATAGAATACCTGAGTGAGGCGGCGGATGCTGGTCAACAAAGGTACCCATCTGCCCAATTGGTGATACTGGGGGATTTTAACGCTCACCACCAGGAATGGCTTTTCCCACACCAGTTCACAGATCATGCTGGGAGAGAGACGAAAAAGCTTGCTTTAACGTTAGATCTCGCCCAGCTGGTCCAAGGTACAACTCGGATACCTGATATTGACGGCCTAACAGCCAATTGCTTAGACCTTCTGCTGACAACTGATCCAGACCGCTACTCAGTGTCGATTTCATCTCCACTGGGTAGCTCTGACCGCTGTCTGGTGATATCTGTATCTGTCTACTCCACGCCCGACCCCAGCCCTAGAGGCAACCGGCGGATGCGGCGATACAAGTCAGCAGATTGAGACGAAATGCGCTCGTTCTATGCGTCTTTTCCTTGGCGGCCTATTTGATTTTCTTCAGCTGACCCTTCGGTTTGTGCGGATGCTGTGACGGATGTGGTGCGTCAAGGAATGGAATTTTATATTCCATATTTGCCAAATCATACGGCCTGCCTACTAGTATCTGTGTGTGGATATCAGACTTCTTGAGGGACCGGTCGATCCGTGTAGTCATCGAAAGCTGCGCCTCGGATCGACTGGCTATTAATGCCGGAGTCCCTCAGGGGTCGGTTCTCTCCGCAACGCTTTTCCTGCTGCATATCAACGATCTGTTTAAGCCCGGCTTGTTTGGGTATGCAGATGACAGCACGGTTGTGGAGAGTTATATATCTAACGCACGAGCTAGTAGTGACCAAATTCAGTCCCAAAGAGAGGCCATGGTTGAGCGTTTGAACTTGGCCTTAAAAGCTGTCTCCGATTGGGGCGATGCCAACCTGGTCAGGTTTAATGCCTCTAAGACACAGGCGTGTCTATTCTCCGCCAAACGGAGTCCATTTGAACTGACTCCCACTTTTCGGAATGTATCCATACCAGTAACTGACCGTCTTGAGTTACTTAGTTTGACGTTAACTTCAAGGCTCAATTTTGGTTTATATATTGAGTCTAAAGCCCAATTGGCCGCAAAAAAGCTCGATGTCCTGGCAAAGGTGAGACGATACTTCACCCCTGAACAGTTGCTCAACCTATATTATGCACAAGTCCGTTCGTGTATGGAGTATTGTTCTTATCTTTGGGATGGTTCCGCTAGATATCAAATTGAGACACTAGAGACCATTGAGCGAAGAGCCAAAAGACTCATTAACAATGACCAGATGCTAGACTTCAGAGCCTAGGACATCGTCGCAGGATTGCGAGCCTCGGTATTTTATCGGATACATTTCGGAGAGTGTGCTATGGAATTACACGATCTAGTTCCTCCATTCCCATTCCATCATAGAACCACCAGACATACTGCATTGCGACACCGATAAATGGTGGATATTCCTCAAATGCGCACGAAGCGTTTTGCTTCCACTTTCATGATGCGCACTGCAAAGGAGTGGAACTCCTTGCCAGAGTCTGTGTTCCCAGATAAGTACAATCTTGGAGTCTTCAAGTCAAGAGTGAATAGGTATTTTCTTGGCAAGCGTGCTCCATCGTCGACCGCATCGTCACTTAACATCCGGTGAGATAGTGGTCAAATGTTGGCCTAGCACAGTTAAAAAAAAGAAAAAGTCGTGTAGATAGATATTATTTGAAAATAGTTTGAAACAGCTTTTGGTGAATGTTTTATTAGAAATGATTCAGCTGTTGAAATAATGCTCATCATGAACAGACTGAGGATTACTATAGCGGATGGTCGAGGTCATTATAAATATGTCAGAGCTACTTTTAAAACCGATAACAGTAAAATAAACGAAACTTCTATCAACAACCCGACTTTATACTTTAATAAACAAATCAGAAACATAGCGAGTAGAAATATTAAATATGAAGAATAAATCAGTTAAAAAGTTCGTATATCAGATTTTCCATTACGAAATAATAATGATAAAAGCATAATATACCGTCAAGGAAATACTTTGAAAATGGTCGAAAGCATAATATTACTTTCTTTATTATTCAAGATAGGCAAACTTTTGACCACCATCTAACATAATGGTAAGCGACGATGTGGTCGACGATGGAGCAAGCTTGCCTAGAAAATACCCATTCAATCGCGACTCCCATATAGCACGTATTAAGAAACACCGATTCAGGCAAGGAGTTCCATTCCTTTGCGGTTCGCACGATTAATGTGGAAGCAAAACGCTTCGTACGCATTTGTGGAATGTCTACCATATAGCGGTGTCACTTAGCAGTTATTGTGCTTGTCTGATGATAAAACGAGGATGGGGGAACTAGATCGTGCAGTTCCTTGGTACACTCTCCGGGATGTGTCCGATAAAAAACCGAGAGATTAGCTACCATGCGATGACCCAAGCTCTGAAGTTTTGAATTAGTCAGCTACTCGTTACCAATGAAGTCTCTTGGCTCTACACTCAATGGTGTCAAGAGCATCAAGCTGGTACTTAGCTGAACCGTCCCAGAGTTGAGAACAGTGATCACATACATACATACATACATAAACCGACTTGTGCTTGATACAAATTGAGCAACTGTCCCGGTGTGAAGTACCGTCTCGCCTTTGCAAGGATTCCCAGCATTTTTGCATCTAGTTGGGCTTTTGACTTGATGAAAGTTCCAAAATTGAGTTAGAGTCATACCGGTAGAAAAACTTATGTTATGTACCTAGGTAATCAATATTGTTCGACAATGTATGTAAATATAATATGTTCTATCAAATAAAATAATTGCTAACTATAAGAACGTTGTATAATATACCAGTATATGCTTTATACTTCTCATCTTATTTGTATTTTTTTTATTTAGTTTAATTTAATCTAATTAACAACAAAGATTTGTATTATTTTTGAAAATCTGATATCATAATAATTAGATTTAGCCTATTAGCGCTAGTATCACCGAGTAGACAATTTTAGTATAAAATACGTACTTAGGACGATGAAATAGTTTGGTTTTAATAAAGATTAATATTGAATGCCGCAAAAACCTACTAAAACTAGGCAGCCATTTTCATTTTTATTAAATAAAAGTCTGTGCTAAATATAAATGCTAAATAAAATTAACATTTTATTAACAGTCTACTTGTCTTACAAATCTAATGATTTTATTGAATCTGTCATCCAAATAAAACATAGCTTATTTCTATCAGAAATAGTCTAGCTATCCATAAAATAGTGTAGTTTGTTATCCTACTAATATTATAAATGCGAAAGTTTGTGTGTGTGTGAATGTTTGTAACCACGTTTCTCCGTAACGAGGAAACCGATTTTGATGTAATTTAGAATGTACATAGTTTTGGTTCCGGAATAACACATATACTATTTTTTAACTAAATGAACCTATTACAACCTATTATCGAAATAGGGATTTGAACAATAGGTCTATTCTCGTCAAACTACGATGGTTTGAATTGATGCGAAATCAATTTGACGATTTCGACGTCGATGTAAAGATACGTAAATACAATTATTTGCTAAAAATTAGTAAATGTCGTGCCATTTCATACAATAATATACTAAGCTAAATCTTTATGACAGCACAGCCGTATCAAGTACCTACATAATTGTCTTGCGAAAACAAACACTGCTTTTGAAGTTTTGCGCAATGTGCTTTGGTTTATACACAAACAGGTGTTTCCTAACAAGCCGTGTACATACAGTACCCTGCTATCTTATTATAATAGTTATCTATAGTAATAGTGTTTAAAATAGAGCGTGTCCGTAGAGAGCAAGGTCTGGTCTCCAGCGGCGAGACTAACTATGAAATCATTTTATACTACTTACATTAGCAGTGTCCCTCGGTTTGGTCCGTGGTACTGATACTCTTTGTACATGATTCTAACTATATTTCTACTATATTATAGGAATTTGGCCGTTATAGGTAAAAACAAAGTGACTGAAGGGCAGAGTTACTTGTGGATTTATTTATTTATATATATGTAGTGTGATGTGATTATACAAAGTGTCCATTGGATTTTTGATTGGTTTTAAATAAACGCTGTCAAAATCGCAGTCACTCTGAAAAGATCTCGTGTCATCAACAATCATCACACATACAATCACTCTTAGAACTAGAAACACCAATTTCTATTAGGAAGAAATCCTATATTCCCACCGAGAATCGAACGCGGTTCCCGTTGCTAAGAAGAAAGAAGCACAACTAACTACGCTATTAAGGCATTTTAAATGCAATTTTAAAAAGGCAATCAATTATTATTTATTAATATTATAATTGGGTTCTTCAAGTAACCTATAATTAAGTGAACAAATTGGAACAACATAAGGAGTTATGAATTATTTTGATGCCCAGAAATATTATTAACCATATTTTCAGAAAAAGTCTTACTTAGTAAAATAATTTTGTGGCTGATATTTGAGCAGTGCCTTAATTTTACTATAAATGTAGGATGGACCTTAAATGTTGGCCTAAAATCGTAATATTAACTTTGACTATAGCCATCCACTTTTAGGAAGATTGATTAATAGATACACATCAGTTATATTGTATCCAGCTTATAGGTAAATCAAGTGCTCAAGCCCACTACCGTTCCCAGTTAGTTTAGTTTTAGGAAATATAGGCAATTGGCCCGTACTATAGTAAAAAAAAATATATATATTAATCACAATGTTTTATATTACATACTACTAGCGGTGCCTTGCGGTTTCGTCCATGTTAAGTATTTAAGTTAAAAAGTATTTAAATAATGGCCGATGTGTTTTCCGTTGTCAGCCGTACAGCGTAAAGAAAAAACAAACTTTTTAAATATTTAAATACTTAGACATTTGCACACAAACTTCCGCATTTATAATATGTACTAGTGTGAAGCTATGCGGGTTGTGTCAACACGACACGGGTAGCATCTTACTGCAAGTAACTTTACAACAAAAGTTATACTTATATTATATAAGTTATTTATTTTTATACAATTACTAAAAAATAAATTGGACAATTATTTTGCACTTCAACTGAAAGACTGGACTCTTGTGATTTTTATGCAATTGAGAGAAAGGTCGAGCAAGTAGACCGTGGGCCGGTTGTCGTCAACCCTACCTCATCGAGTACCAAGATGAGACCTATATGGGGGTGTTGTGTGAAAAAAGTTATGCTAAAAAAATCAGGCAACATCCGACAACCGGCCCACGGAAAGCCGCTCGCCTAAAAATAAGCGTCACGCATGCCTATTATAGTTTAAAACACTGTCCTGCAATTAATACACGGCGCTTGCTTAATATAAATTATAATCTATGAAACGCTGTAGTTGGCCACCGCGCTGTAGCTGCCCACACACACATCGACCATACTTCAATTCATAAAAAATAAATACAGGAATGTTTGCACACTACTATTGGCGATTGAATGACTGGCGCTCACTTATCCCCAGGTGGATTCCGCTAAAGACTCAACGACCACTGAAAGCCTTATGTTCTTTGCTTGTTTGGTCTTCTTCGGCAGATCTAGAATTACCCAAGGTCTGCGGTTGTAACGGTATTTAAGAACGAGTTCAAGGGCCACGATGGTCGAAGAATATTGATTATTGACCATTGTGCACGGTCGTTTTAACTTTTATGAATACATTCAGATCAATTGTGTGGATAGCGCGATAGCTACGTTGAAAGTACAAAGCGTTCAAAAACTGTTAACTAAACCGTGGTTTGCATTAGCATGACTACATATTACGCAGGTTCCATTCCCGATAAAACGCTTATTTATGACTTCGTTTGTAGTGCGATCGGCAATTTCAATGTTTATAATCTACCGGCAGACACTCGAGTGTTTAAATGGAAAAGTCACTTTTAACTGTGAGTTTTGGAAGGGAAAAAATATCGCTTGATGCTGGGTTAAACCTTTAACCAAGGGTGTCGTTCCACCATGCTCTGTTGCTACTAAGTTTTACTACAAACGACGAAATCAAGTTTTCCTTATTATAATAGTCTTTAAGAGACGTGACAACCCTATAGTCAATCTACTCCAGTGATAATAAGAAAAGGATTTTTTTGTCACTTGAAGCAGGGCTTGGCTATCTCGGCAGTTAGAGCAAACCTTTAATAAATTTACTACTTTAGTTCTGCCTAGAATTACTTCACACATTCTTTGTTTTATCTAATATCTTTAAACGAGCAATTCTTATATATATATATGTGTGTGTGTAATCAGGATCTCGGAAACGGCTCCAACGATTTTCATGAAAGTTACAGATTAGGGGTTTTTCGGAATCGATTTATCAAGGTTCCAGGTCCGAGAAATGCTCGGTTCTCAAACTGCATTTGAAAAACCTGGTTTAAGAAACTATCAGCGCCATCTATTACGCCATGACTGACGTAAAAAACTGTTTCTACTCGACACTACATGGAGCTTATTCAAACCATCGAGATAGGAAACAAACCTACGTTGATTCAAACACATTCTACCAAAAACAAAAAACCGATCGGTCATCCGGATATTAATAATTTAAACGCAAGCAAAGCTTAAAAAAACCGACTTCACCGCTTTATTTACGGGATTTAGATCAGATTAGATGTACTAAACACGCATTATTGAGGATAACTCAAAAACTAGTTGTCAGATCTTGATCAAATTTAAATGGGACCAATTGAAAAGCAACGTATATCAAACAAAAAAAAAAAACGAAATCGGTTCACGTGGGAAGAAGTTATGAGATAACACAAATAAAAATAAAATACAGTCGACTTGAGTACCTCCTCTACTTTTTTGTGAAATCGGTAGAAAAATGCAACCACTGGCACAACACGTCTCTAAATTGTTCAATTTTATCGTTGTTACATGTCTAATTTTGTGTGTTTAATATGTAAATCAACGGACCAAAGCCAGAAATGAAATTTAAATCATATTAAATGAAAATATTAGGGGGGCTCCTACATACATGTAAGTGGGTAGCAAAATATTTTTATTATTTGATCTACACTTGTGAGGTATCGTTGAAAAGAACTTGACATGCATAGTACGAACCGTTTTAAAAAAATATATATGTTGGAAAATATCGATTTGGTAACCCACCAAAGTCACTGTTTTTAGACCTATTTTGTCCCGGGGTCTATCTCAAAAACGGCTTCACACTGAACGCTGAAACTTAAGTATAATGTTCGTTATATCCTGTACTTGAACAACAAATAAAGATCAAACAATTATTATATAGAAAAAAAGTAACCAGCAATTAACCTCAAAAGGTTTTCTCGATGGGGCAAAATGTAGGCGCGAGATCTCAGATCGGCGCGAACGACTAGTAAAATATATATAACAGAAATATACATTCAATAAAGTGACAAATATATAAATATAATATACTTTGAGACTGCACATATCATGATTTCTACAGTTGAAGTTCAATGTCAAGTATAATAAATACATATCGAAACGAATCCCAATAATTGCACTATGATTATGAGACGCAAAGCAGCGGAAACGAATCGACACACCCTACACCATCTAATAGTAAGTTGTTTTCTAAACTAGTTTCAATTTTAGGTTCTAACTATTTCCACGAGGAAGACTAGATAAATAACTTATAGTGATCGATATCGTAGATAACGCCGATTCGGAGTCCATATATATATATTTTTAAATATTATTATGTAAACATATAACAGCGTCTCACCATCAGAATGGTCAGTCATGGTGGAGAATCCAAAATAAGATGAAAACAGAGTAACGTTGTTATTATTTGTTATTATAAACAATTTACAAAAATAGCACATGATTGGATTGGCTAGCTGGATTTCTACATGGAAACGCGGCGAGTTCGATACCACGTGGCAACAAACCGCTTTGTCTGTCAAAATCATCCGTAAAACTACAACCCTTAACTCTATCAACACTTAACGCCAAGGTGCTGACGCAAATTGTATGTACTATGCAGGTAAAATTTAAATTTACCTGCTTAAGAGTCTCCATTACGCTCTACATTGAACTCTACATAAGACTTAGCATTGGACTCTGCGTGGGACTCGGCATTTGAGTCACCATTAGAATCGAATCTGCATTGTAGTCTGCATTTAACTATGCATTAGAGTCTGCATTGGACTGTGTATTGGACTGTGCATTAGACTCTGCATTGGACTTTGCATTGGACACTGCATTGCACTTTGTATTGGGCTCTTTTTATTTATTCTGGCCTAAGTCTAATAAGTTACAAGCGACTGAAAGAAATATTCAGCTCTAATTTTACATTTCCATTCACTGCACTATCCTCAATTACAATTCCATTCTAATTTCATTCAATTACAATTCCGTTCACTGCTACCTACTATCTTCTCAACAAAGCAATACATTTCTAAGAAACCTGGTTAAAGAGGTAAAACTAGGACGCAAATAAATCGCTGGTTTGTCTCCTATCTTCTGCCGCAAATAGATTTAAATACTCACAAAGAACATTCTACTAACATCCTCTTTTATTGAAGACAGCATACATATAAAAAAAAAACCAAATAAACCAGACCAGTAAGAGTCTGTATCGTGATCCAACGGTTCCGTTCAAACATACATGGATAGTTATTCCATCATAGGAATTGAGTTACGAGTCGCTTGACTCAGTCCTTTTTTGAATACGAGTTTGTGAAATTCGGTAAATTTTTACTAGCACAAGTAAGAAAAAAGTCGTTACGTATGTAACCTCATATATATCATACGGCATACGTAATCCGATTTAAATGATTCTCTTGTGAATATTTAGTGTTTAGTTTGTTTCATCAAAACTTAATCAAGGTCTTTCTGATGTCGGTATTAGGTTAAAAATAATATAAAATAATGTTAAGAATTTTTGCATTTTGTTTTGGCAATCTATTAACATTTAGCAAGTGTCAAGTAATAAATGTTTCAAGTTTAGTAGTAGTTAATAAAACTAGACATTGTTAATAGAAAATATCAAGTAAAAATAATCATCGATTAACAGTATTCACGCGGAAGTTTTATTTGACTAAACATCTCTGAAACGTCATGTCGTAGAAATTTCTCCAGTATAGTCTAGCTTGAACTTAGAATAGCTCGTAGGCCAAAGTAAAGAAACTGCTACGAGATTTGTAGAACTGTAGAGGGTAGCGCATTTTCATTATTCCTATGATATACTAATTTAATTCTTTTAGGCATCCATAATTTTAAATGTAACTATAATAAAGCTGTTTTAACAGTTGGGAGGTCTGTGACTGCCGTTTATCCCCCTGATATCACGTGACCTCTGGGTGGGAGGAAAAATAACTGTAATAAGAGCAAGTATAAATGATACAATGTTTCTGTTTACTTATTACGTTTATTTTTAGAAATATACAAATTAACGTTTTACTCTTGGAGCATTTGTCTTACCCAATCAAGCTAATTGTTTCCGCTTTGCTCTACTCCTTCCAAAATGGCATAATAAATGATCTTGCGACGTAATCTTTGTCTCGGTTAATTACTCGACATAATAAGCAGGGCTGAATGATGTTTTTGTTTTGCACAAAATAATAAAAAAAATATATTTTAGGCAATGAGGTTTAAGACCTATATTGCAGACAAACTTCGATTTGGAATATTTAAAATACTTAAACTGAAATAAAAAATTTAAAAAAATTCTATGAGACCATACCTAAAAAGGTAGGCTTATCCTTGCAATCCAAGGGATATATATATCTTTTGCCCCACCCTGTTTTCTTCCCATTAACCCTCTGTAGACTTGAGTAATTCTAAAAGTTATATTACAAACAAAATATACAAATAACGTCAAAACTTATATCGTAGGTGCCTGAAACATTAACATCACACACACAATCACACCCAGAACCAAAAACAATTTTTGTAGTCCTCTGGGAAGGAAAATTGTATCCTGGTGGTAATCTAATCCAGGACATACAGCGTAGAGGTCAGAGACTTGCCCATTGCGTCACTGCTTCGTCAAGTATAACTAACTAGAATGTATAAGTATCTAGAAAGTGACTGATCAATATTAAGGGATCTTGTTGACATCATTGTAAAACGTAGATTAAAGTAGTTACATAACAATAATTTCCCCATGTTAAGATTTGACAGAGGAAATTGTAGAGCTACGAGTTCTTTCAGGTGTCCCGTAAATCGCGGATAATCTTAGTTTAACAGCTCAATTGTACTAGTTTATTCCTAACAATAGGGATCATACGTATTAATGCTACAAGCATTTTCAGCATTCAATAAAGAGACCGGGCTCATGGAGGAACTTTAAACATATCAGTAAGTACACTTTGAAACTGTTTAAAGTTAACAATACAAATGAAATTCATATATTTAACGTTTTTAAAGCGATTGGTTAATAATAGTAGAAAAAACATGCGGCGCAGTCTTTGGGGACTGCCGATAGAAGAGAAAACTAGAATGAGACAGATGCCAGTAGCCAGTATACTACGCGTTTGGTGACGATGACGCGAGTTCCATGATTTTTGTTCACCCAAAAAAGTGCTCAACGCGCCTAAAGAAGTTTTCACTTCAATAAAATCTGTTTAAAATCTTCAAAATCGTGTAACATTCTCGGTATTAAGTAAAGAGATGTAGGGTAAAGAGAAATAAAATCAGAAAATGCGTACGTAGTACTTAGTTGCACTAAATTCTTTATATCAAGTTTGTACTCCTTAAGATTTTTTGTCAACTAGTTTACATTACTGATGAACAGCTAAAGAACTTTTTACGATATATACAATAATATAGAATTTCTTAGTACGTCTTACACCAATAACATTTGTATAATAACCATTGCCAGGATATAATAAACTAATTTAATTTTCCCGTTATTACTGGAGGTAAATTGCCCAAACCAAGACGTTACCAACAAATCAAATAGGTTTAATTATTAAATTAAAGCGCTGGAGGGCACAAGATCGTTTGTGGAATACTTTATTAATATGTGGAGAAATTTGTTGTTTAAGAATGAATGTCGCTTAATTAGGTATTGTTCATTTTGCGGGGATCACGATATTATCATTTTATTTTTGTTTATAATTGTATAGTACTAGCCTCAGATTACAGAAAGAACAACTGTATTCTGAGGTACTAGCTTAAAATATTAGTATTAACTTGTAATCACAGCCCCAAACAAGATAAGTAATATTTATGAAGTTACTGACGTCAGACTTCAGGTGTCGAACATACGTAAATTGTTAAGAAATATGCATAGGTAATAATTGAATTCAACAATCCTCCTTACACTTGGCCTCTTTTGTGTAATTGAGTTTATATAATAATAGCTTGAATTTTGATGCTTATAATATATTTTGCCATTTTAACGAAACAGAAAAGTAGTAAAAAACAAATGTTACTTGTCGTTTCTCAATATATAAGAGGCCAACAATGCTGGCCGCACTTGAAAGCAATACTATTTCTTTGAGCGAGGAATGATCCAGCTCGCTTATCACATCGAAAAGTCCAGGTGACCTCCCCAGATGTTTTTTGTAGACTTTTGTAGTACCACACCATGACCTGAGTTTCAACCGCAGTAGTGTGCAACCATTACAGTTTTTTTGATTAAAGTACATAATAATATAGTAACAAGTAATTTCAGTTCTCGTTAATAGACAAAGTCAAACAAAAAAAAAAGAACGGAAGTTATTGTAAGACTTAATATCTCTTAAACTAAAGAGTGCATTTCGTAGAAATTTTCCTGTAATACGCAATGAAATTAGCTGAATTGTAATGGTAAAGAGTATGGACCGTATGTTCTACCACACAGGTTTTTTATTGTTCCCAGTAAAATTATAGTGCATACAGAAGATTTAATGTCTTATATTTTGAGGTGACGAATACGTCAACACGCTGGTGGCACTGAATTGTAATGAGCAAGCGAATCGCTTTATATCAGGAGAGTGGCTTGACAGTGTTATCTCTGTTATAATAAAAAAATAAACGTAAAAGCTTAAAAAACCCGACTACACCGCTTTATCTTCTGAACCTTGATCAGATTTAATGTATTGCACACGTATTATTGACGATAATTCAAAAACTAGATATCAGATCTTGATAAAATTTTAATGGGACCAATTGGAAAGCAATATCTATAAAAAAAAATTTGAAATCGGTCTACGTGGAAAGTAGTTATGAGATAAAACACATAAAAAAAACATTCGCCTTGAGTACCTCCTCCTTTTTTATGAAATCGGTAGAAAAATGCAACCACTGGCACAACACGTCTCTAAATTGTTCAATTTTATCGTTTTTACATGTCTAATTTTGTATTAAGTGTTTTGAATTGTGTTAAATGTAGTAGTATGTAGTAGTATGTATTAAATGTAGTACCTCCTCCTTTTTTGGGAAGTCGGTAAAAAAATGTAGACAACTGATCAATAAATGAAAAGTTTCAAATCGCCTCAGCCGTACTATTTCTGCTTTTGGGGTTGCGAAGGCGGCAGATCCTGGTCGGATGGATCCTCAACCTCTCAAAATCTGGAAAATCCTCGATAGTAGAATGTTTTTAACATATTCTACCCGCTTTAGTTATTTTGTCAGTCAAATTATATGAACTTCCAAAACGGATTTACATTAATCTTGATGTTTGTTAGAACCTTTGCTAAAGTTATCAATACTTTTGTTTTGATTTTCAAATAAATTGAGGTGAGACTATTAAAGAACTAAAGCATAAAAGCATGTCACATCTTTCACTTCTTTACATCAGGTGAGATAGTGGTAAAATATTTGTATATCTATCATAAAAAAAAAGTGGACACTTGACAGATAGAGACTAACTTCTAAGCAAGCATGCTACACGTCTGGCCGCATCATCACTTTCCATCATGAGAAAGTGGTCAAATGCATGCATTGCGAACATAAAAATACAGGATTAGAGAGACATCTTGTTTAAAGAGCCATAAAATTATCATATTTTGCCACTTTATTTAACTAAACCTCACTGATAAGCAAAAATAGCAGAGCGACGATTAAATTAGCACAGACAGGTTTAAGTACAGCTGTACACGTAGACATATATTATTATTCTAATTAGATAATTACCTTAAATTAAGATTTGTTTTACATGATCCAGAAAAACAAACAAGTACACTTTGCCACTTTTGTCAAAACAAATCACGCACGACTAATAATAGCGATTTTTGAAGTTTTTATCAGTTCATACTATTTAGCACGAAAGTTGCGCTCTAAAGGTTAGAGTTAGGGCGGGCGGCCGATCGCTAGGGCGGTTGGACTCGCACTGAGATGAAGTACTAGTCCGTATCTCGTGGGATCTCGAATCAGCAGCCGTTGGCTATACTTTCCACAATTTCTTTGATTATACTTCGTTGTATGTTGTGAACACGATCTTTGATAAAACGGAATCTTGGCTGGTATTTTTATATTAGATTTTTATTGTTGCAAAAAGGTATCGTAGCTTAATTATTGTTCTGCCTATCTTTAGAATTTTTGAATTGCTTGAATTAGGATATTTTTGCTTAGATGATATTTAACGAGGTGAATCAAAGGTTTAAAAAGATATTCTGTGATGATATTTTACTTACATGTGAAATTCATAATAAAATTATATCTGCTTACTGTGTCCCGAAGCTTTGTTGACTATATTGGGATGGTGGCATGTGTTCTATTTCAGGGTTTAGACTAAGATAAAATTAAACGCAAGGAAAGCTTAAAAAAACCGACTTCACCGCTTTATCATCGAAACCTTGAACCACCAGCTTTCAAATAAAAAAAGAATCATCAAAATCGGCTCACAACGAAAGAAGTTGTGAGGTAACTTTTGAAGTCGGGTAAACGAGAACATCGTCAAAGTACGCATTATTCGTCACAAAATAGACATTATTGACGATATTTCAAGAACTACTGATCAGATCTTGATAAAATTTAAATGGGACCAATTAGAAAGCAACATCTTTCAAACTAAAAAAAATTTTCGAAATCGGCTCACGTGGAGAGAAGTTATGAGGTAACACACATAAAAAACAAAAAAAAATACAGTCGACTTGAGTACCTCCTCCTTTTTTGGAAGTCGGTAATAAAGTCACACTAATGCTACCATTCTACATTTTTCCGTGTGAGTAAGTTTTAAGCGAGATTGGTTGTAACGACTGGACAGAATTGGATAATAATATTTAGTATATAAGTATGTGTGTGTGTTCGAGAATGATCATAACGATGTATTTCTCTGGTCGGATATCGATCGAATTTGGTTAGTAAAGTAGTCTAGACGTAATTAGCAAAGGCACGGTGAAATAATTCCAATCAGTGGAGTGCAGCTAATCACACTTATAATAATTAAGTACCTGGATGACCGAGCACTGTTAGGTTGTTTTTTTTTGGTAAATGTCGTTTTCTAAAATTGAAACCTAGCTAGATCCATTTATCGCCCCCAAAACCCCCTGCATACTAAATTTCATGAAATTCAATATAAGCACTAAAAGAAATTGGCGCCGCCGCGGAGACTTTGGCAGCGCACCGCATACAGCAAAAATGTGGAAACCTGCAGTGGATACATATTTGAGCCGTTTGATGTTGAGATACTGGGCCCGTGGGTAACGGGAGCTCATTCTATTTTCAAAAATCTATCAGAACGCCTGGTTGAGGCGACGCGTGATCGAAATGCTGGCACTTATTTGGCTTAGCGTATTGTCATTGCAATTCAGACAGGCAATGCCGCCAGCATGATGGAAACGCTACGCACTGGGTTTGAGCGCTTGAGTTACCCATAAGGTCGAAGCCTTGTAGGTAACTTGGGTCTTTTCTGTATAGATGTATGTAAGTTTAGCTTAGTTTTAGGAAACAGCGATTGGCCCGTTGATAGAGGTACTTAAATCATAACAATCCTTTGTACTTTGGCGTAGTTGGATAAAAATACAAAATGTAAGCAAACATTTTAATAAAATCGAGGTGAGCAAAGTCACGGGACTAGCCAGTTGTGTACACATAAATTAAACTCAATACCCTCACACAAGCTTACCATAAGATAACATCTGTTAATCCTTTCAGATTGTCTTGTTCCCCGATTTGAGGATTAAACCCTCTTTTATTAGTCCCAACGAAACCACCCTGTCTGTTCTTCTTACCCTTGTTGTGGAGAGATTAAACCTGAGAATCCAGAGAACCCATTGTGCAAATGTGTCTTGCTGGCTTAGTACAGCTTTGTCGGGAGACTTTTGTGTCAACGGTTCTCTTAGGCAAAAAAAGCCAGTTCATTGTTAGTTAAAATAAAAAATGTCAATTAAAATGGTATCATTTTGATTGACATTTTTTATTTTTTAATTTGGACATTTTTTAAGCGCGACATCTCAGTTCGGTGCGAACAACTAGATAAGGTGGTGTATACCTTATCTAGTAAGGTATACACCTTATCTAGTTGTTCGCCCCGAACTGAGATCTCGCGCTTATTATTTATGCTAGGTATGTAAGGCTTCTCTCTATACTTTCCTTATTGTTACAAGTACTGTTCCATTATTACTTAACGGCTCTATATACATACTAGCCGTGCCTCGCGGCTTCGCCCGCTATTATCAAGTTTAAAAATATCCTATGTGTTAATCCTAGGTAAAAGCTATGTACGTTCAAAATTTCATCCAAATACGTTCAGCCGTTAAAGCGTGAAGAGGGAACAAACATAGTTTTTTTTTCGCTTCGCAATCTTGTGCTTTGACCGAGTGTCAAGTAATAATATATTTCAAGTGCATTTTTTATTAAAAGTCCTAATCACAGTCAAAGTCAATTAAAAGGGTAAAGGTCCAGTCATCGTCAAGTCATGCCCAAGTAAAATGGTAGAAACTTTACTCGAACTTCTATTGGAGTTTGGGAGCGAAGGCGAAAATCACGTTTTTCAACTTTGTATAACTTGCCTGGACTTATGCACATTTACTAAGTATTAACGGGTAATAATCCATCATTATTACACATTAACACTCGAAGAATTACAGGTTTTGGAAAATTATACAAAATCAACAACACTTTTTTAACTTTCAAAATCAAAATCGTTTATTCACATGGGCCCTAATGAGTTAGTAACTCATGAAAGTTAATGATTCTATTGCCAGATTCGCAAAATTACAGCCATCTCGAGAAAAACCTGACAAGAAACTCGCCGGTGTATTTTATTAATTTTTTTTTTAATAATTTCTTAACTCTAATACGTAAAGCATTAATCTAGATATATCTATATTATGTAGTCGCTAGAAAGCGCGTGCAGTTTGCCTCCATGCATCCTTGTCATTAATATAGTCGATCGTTTTATAGTAAGCTTTCTTAATTAATACCCGTTTTATTACAGATTTGAACTTTCCCAGTGGTACTTCAGTTACAATTTTAGGAATTCTATTGTAAAATCTAACCCCATTTGCCATAAAGATTTATTCGTTTTGCTGAATCTAAATGCGCGCACTGTAATTTTATGCTTATATCTAGTATTAAGATTGTGTGCGTCGCTTCTTATTTTATATTTATCTTATTTTTGCGAACATGCATAATATTTTCAAAGATGTAAAGCAAAGGCATGGTGAGTATGCCTTTTTCTATAAAGAATTCTCTGAGAGATTCGCGCGGACACATATCATAGATTGCACAAACCGCTCTCTTTTGTAAAATAAAAATAGTTTCAATTCGTGTAGAATAAAAATAGTTTCAATAAAAAGTTTTTAGTGGTAAAACTTAATTTCTTAGTTTATGTCCTTATTTTTTGTAAAGACTTTGACAACCCAAAAAGTAACATGTCACATTATGTCATCATTATGTTACAATAAACAATTTGGATAAAGTTACTGAAAAAGCCTCGGTGACAATATTGTTAAATTATACAGCAAAAACTAAAATAAGTAACCGAGATGTCGGCCTCCCTAGACACAGCTTTGGATCCTATGGAAGAAATTCGCTTCCGCAAAAAACATGGTAAAATGTGGGCAGAGATGCAAAAAGAGGTGCACTTCACCTTCGATGAATTAGAACGTAAGAATATATTTATATAAATATTTTTAACTCTGATTCATGATTAATAACAACTTGTTGTTTTTTACCACCTAGCTACCTACTTTTGACACCCTAACCTGTTATTTTCATGCTCGATAGTTTAAGTCCTCTTCCTTACGTTAGCAACTAATTAGTGTGCCGCTGAAATCAACACCGTGTCCAGCTTTTAGGCCGCCCTTACACTTGTAAGTTGCTTTCGTAAAATTTATATGTTACTTACGGCTGCAATTACATTAATAAATAAACTTACAGTAAATAATTACATAAGTTTTGTGAGTTTTACTTGCGTAAAAATATTACTAGCCCATTTACACTTACTTACAAAATGCCCTCTCATCGTCACGTTCAAGCAGCTGCTGCAGTTTTGACAATTAAGTAAACAAAAAGTAGAAAATAAATAATAATTAAAAAAAACTAAAAAACACGCTTTATATAGAGAACCAAACTAAAAAATATAAAATAAATTTTAATAAATTTGAATTAAGAATAGTGTAAAAAATTTAATAAATATAAATTAATAATAGTGTAAATAAGAAAGAAATATTTTTTTTTATAAAAAGCGTGGGGTGCCTTTTAACATATTATCGAAATGATAATCCTTCTTCTCATATCTGTAAATAAAATATTTATAACTTTTTAAATATAAAGCGTGTAAAAATACACTTGAATCTAACATACAGCGATCAATATGATGCAAGAATGCATTCCTGTGATCTTCAACCTCATATAACTAAGTTTTTAAGAATATTGACAAATGTATTTACGAAATGTAATACACTTATAAGTTACAGTAGTTTCCATTTCATTAATATTCAACCACATCGTCACTCCTGTTTGGTCGGCTCCCAATCCATTGCCGCCGTTACAAGTTCATTGCACGTAAGCTTACGCCAAGAAAGCGGCCAATAAGCTTATTTTCTCTGACTTGTTTCATGAATAAAGTATTTCCTTTACTTCATTTATGAATTAAGTGACTTCGATGAGAAAACTAAATTTATAATAATATATAGCTTATGAAACTCAGGGATAGTTCAGCTATCTATTAATGAAATACTTTTTGGAATCAATTCAGTAGTGGTAAAGATTACCTTTTACAAACACATCATCACTTACCAACAGGTGAAATAGTGGTCAAACGAAACCTATCTGACGTTACACAACACAACACAACATAAACGCTTTCAAACTCACAGTCCCACACTAAGTTCGATGACTTGTGTTGTGGGTGCTGGAAACACACACAATCACAACCAAACCAGAAACAAAAATTTTCCTTGAGGCGAAAATTTGTGTTCCCGCCGGGAATCGAACCCTATACCCTTGCTTGGAAGGCGAAAGCCCACCCAACTAAGCCAATGGGCAGAATAAAAATTAAAAATAAATTAACAAGCATTGTTACTTGCTGCGGTCAAACACTTACTTACTTTTATACTTTGTTGGTCCAGGAGCCTTTGCTTGCCCTTGCTCGATAACGTAGAACAACTAATCAAAGTTTCATAACAATCGAAGAATGGTTAAGGAACGCATAGAAAACAAACTTTTATTTGTAAACTTACGTTGATTTTTAGCTTACAAACTTTACTTACATACAGAGGTCCAGTGCTCATTTTCAAGATTCAATATTTATATTCGCATAAAATACAGGTTGATATGATAACAAAATATTCTAATGTACTCGGTTCTGATGATACTTCTATTGTTACAGAAATCATGGTCATATTTTTCAAAATACAAAAGCGAGAGGATAAGCCAGCAGCGAGCGATTTGATATCAAGGTGATTACACATTGTCTTAGTTATATTGATATAGAGGAGAGCGTACGTCAAACTATGGCACGCGCCTAATGATCGTTATGTAATCGATGTTTCTAAATGTACTGCTTTAGTTCTGCCTTGCATAGCTGATTCAGTATCTCTAAATGTACCTAAATATCCTCTACACGACGCATTTTTCAATCGATTCTCGTGAAATTTTGCAAGGAGTTTCGATAATAATGTGGAGTTTCTTATCGATTACATTTTTGTTATTTCTTCAAAATGACGGGGATGCCTACTTAATTGAAAACGTAAAAAAAAACATAAGTATATTTCAGCTGTTACGAAGAAAACGCGAGGTCTTCAGCTCACATAGCCACTAGTAATTTCAGGCCCGTATATAAAAAAATAACAAGTATACATTTGAAAGAGTTCTATATAATTATGCTAAGTATAAAAACGTTGTTAAATTTTTTTAAATGTTCTTTGTAAGGTAATAAAGGTAATTATTAAAAATAATAACATATAAAAACTAAATTTATAAATTATTTATTATACCCTGATAAATTATTATTTGACGTTACGAGAACAATAGACTTGTATTACCGGGAAAAGCTATTTCTACCATTCACGGAGAGATAAAATATATAATATAGGGATAAGCAAAGCTAATGATAAATAGATATTTCTTTAGCATTACCCATGCAGATATACAGTTACAATATATTTGTATTTGTACGTATATACTTTAAGATCATTGAAGTCGATATTTTCAAAACGAACCATCTTAATATGCCATTCATATAATATAATACTAGCCGTATCCGGCATGCGTTGCAATGGCACGTAAAGATAAAGTGTAACCTCTTTCACGTTTATGGTTGCCTACGAGTAGTACTTATACTAAAAACTTTTTGGATATTGTTCATACAAAAATACTCAAATCACGATTGAAAAATGGGGGGCGGGGTTGGATCGGTGAAAAAAACTTTACGACCTATTTATTACTCATACCTACCAAATATATATATAAACTAGCTGCGCCCCGCGGTTTCACCCGCGTTGAATATGATGAAAAGTGATGATGATGATGATGATGAAAAATAGATGTTGGCCGATTCTCATAGATACTGGATAAGCACAAAAAATTTCATCAAAATCGGTCAAGCCGTTTCGGAGGAGTATGGCAACGAAAACTGTGACACGAGAATTTTATATATTAGATAATTAAACGCTAGCAAAGCTTTAAAAACCGACTTCACCGCTTAATCATCGGAACCTTGATCAGATTTAATGTATAAACACGCAATATTGCATTATCACCAGCTTTAAAATAAAAAAAGAATTATCAAAATCGGCTCACAACGAAAGAAGTTATGAGGTAACTTTTGAAGTCGGGTAAACGAGAACATCGTCAAAGTACGCATTATTCCTCACAAAATAGGCATTATTGGCGATATTTCAAGAACTACTGATCAGATCTTGGTCAAATTTAAATGGGACCAATTAGAAAGCAACACATTTCAAACTAAAAAGAAAAAATTCGAAATTGGCTCACGTGGAGAGAATTTATGAGGTAACACACATAAAAAAATTTAAAAAAATACATTCGATTTGAGTACGGTAAAAATCACAAGCTTTCAAATAAAAAAAATCATCAAAATCGGCTCACAACGAAAGAAGTATGAGGTAACTTTTGAAGTCGGGTAAACGAGAACATCGACAAAGTACGTATTATTCGGCACAAAATCGCATTATGCGTCACAAAATCGGCAAAAAAAGAAAACAGTCTACATAAGTACCTCCTCCTTTTTTGGGAAGTCGGTAAAAAAAATCGATCAAAAGCCATTTCGGAGGAGTGCGACCACAAACACCTTAACACGAGATATATATTAAATAACCGTCCTAATATTGCTAATGCGAATACCTTGTGCGTGATTATGTGTGGGTATATTTGAAAAGAGATATAATTTGTAAGGGCCTAACGGATTTTAAACCTAATGAGACATATTCTAACTATATTTGAGATTATAACAATGGCACGGGTTGTTTAAATCCTGTTGCATTCGGTTCTGACAGCTTGAACTTTTCATTGACCAGAATTAAACCTAATCATAATAAGAGTTCTTTTCTTCCTAGGGCTCATTTCAGGGATGTGTTACACACAGGTCTTGGAATGACCGATGCGTACATGATGGAGAGGGTTATGGTTGCGTTGGATAGAGGAACTTCTCCGTATGTCACGATGAACACTTTCGCAAAAGCCTTGTCGCTCTACTTGAGAGGGGATTTGGAGCAGAAGATCCAATATGCTTTTACAGTAAATAGTAATATTAAGTTAACATTTTGGGAAAAGAATTCATGGTTTGTGCCAACCTAAAAGAACGTTTAGATAATATCGCTACAAAATGCGAATGGTGTAGCTATCTCGATAGATCGTACGCATGAATTTGATAGGAACTGTAAGTTGGAGTCGTTGGTTGTGCCTATGACTTTTAAGCAACGGGGGTCTTGCTCGATTCTCGTTGAAAACACAAGCTTTTTTCCTCAAGGACTCCATTTTTGTATCTGTTACTGGGTGCGATTTGTGTTTGTAATGTGAATGTTTCCGGGACCCAAGTTTTGTGTGCGGTCGTGAGCATGAAAGCGTTGGTATTATATGTTTTTATCTACTCCCCATAAATTATCTACTTTCCAAATATCAATATATATTAATCGAGTTTATCTTTTGTATATAATGTTATTAGAAAATAGATTGAGGAACATCATAAATCGTTTTTTTTTTGTACTTATTTCACGACTTAACGCTTTAAGTATCGTTTAAATAAGATAGCTAGTAGATAAAATTAATTAAGAAAAAACGTATTAAGTTAAAACAGTAAAACTAGTTTCCCTTAGGGAGGAAAACTTGTGTTTCCACCAGGAATCGAACCCGATACTCGCTACTTAGAATGCGCACGCAACTAAGCCAACAGACAGTTCAAATATTTAATGTCAGACAAGAGAGGATATTCGTCGAGCCATTTATTAGTTCGCCAGAGCGAAAAAAGTGATGGTGGGTTTAGTAAGATATAACTGCAAAACCAATAGACCAATGCCCCTCTAGCCAAAAACCAAAACGCTTTGTCTCTATTCTATCAAAAGAAACGCTTTCTAAATGTAACAGACCTTAAAACTTGTATACCTACATCATATTTTAAATAGTATATAGTACCCGAGTTGTACCCGACTTATTATTTAGTACAACGAGATTGCAAAGTTTCAGATAAGCAATTTGAAACCGTTGTACACAAGTTTTAAAGTCTGTTACATTTGGAAAGCGTTTATTTTGATAGAGTAGAAAAGCGTTTTGGTTTTTGGTTAAGGGGGATGGTACATCGTTAACCAAGACCTTATTTTTAGTGCTACGATTTGCTTGGCGAGGGTCACCTGAGACGTGAGACCATGTACCAGCTAATGAAAAAGAGCCTTGCTAAGGCATCGAGAGATGATGACGTCGAAGAAGCGGTTAAGGCATGTATCCATTTGCATCAGTAATAAACAGCTTTAAGTATTCACTATCTATGTAAATAAGTCTAGGATTTTTATTTATTATTATATAGCACAGTCACATTGTGCATATAAAATTAGAGAAAGAACAAAACCTAGTTTGCTTAGCGCTGATAAATATTTTTTTAATCAAAAAATGTTTTGCCAATCAGGCTTTCTAACCTTACTGTTAGTCTATTTATATTATGACTTCATTATATTCCCGAACATACATCCACTGTCGTTACTGAATACTATAATATAATATTAGGTATTAGCAGCCTAAAAGTCTTAAACGTACATTCTTAGACATTTAAGAGTAACTCTAGTCTTGAAAATCTCGGATGCTGCTGTGTACACTTTATTATCTTTATTATATTAATGAGTGCAAAAATATTACATACAAAAATGATATCTGCCTCCGCTCGTCTCTTCCGTCTATCGAATCATAGTTACTCATGAATAAATAAGCTAAGTTCCGCTGACAGTACGCTATACGGGATGCTTCTTTTGTCTAGAACGTGAGATATATGTATTTTTATTTTATTTATTGGGTATATTTGGATAAATATTTAATACGGAATGTCTACGCCCTAAAGAACAGAACAATTGCATTTTTTTGAGAATATGTAGGCAAATATTTATACAAGTTTACCTACTACGGCGTCACTCGGATGGACATTGAAAATTTGTAAACCTGTTATATCTCGCAGCTTTGCCTTACCTACCTGTTCAGTGTAGTATTCTCCATGGTAGCTGTACCCTGACTCCACCCGCGTTAATCAATCTCTGCTATAGCCTTTGTATTATTTCTATGTTGATCCCAAATTTTATTTAATTTCGTTCAGACGATACATTGTGAAGAGATAACGTACTTACACATTTACAAACTTACACACAAACTTTCGCATTCAGAGTATCAGTGTGATGTTATTATTTAATTATGATCTAAGAGGATTGAAATCAACATTTTACTCTGTACTCTACTGAACTACTACATGCCCTTCAAACTACATGTTTGCATTCTTCTGAGTAAAAACAATATGCAGGACTTATGGGCACCTCGCGGGAACAACGGCGGTCAATTTTAAGGCACGTTCTTTGTACATTTTTCGATAAAATAAGTGATTTTTTTTAAATTAACACATGCAAAGAGGATTATCAATTTACTCTAAAATGTAATGTATGAATGAAGGTTTAAAAAATGTATGTATCTTTTAAAATTGTGTTACTTAATTGAATTAAACAATGAACATTTCAAAATTCTATAAACCGATTTCGTTTATATGTCAATGATTGTGTGTTCGATGTCAATGTTTCCAGCACCCACGAAAGTCATTAAACTTAGTGTGAGGCTGTGAGTGAGAAAGCGTTTATGTAATGATTCGTCAACTTTCCTTTACGGCAGCAATGATTGCATTGTTAACTTCGCATAAAAAACGTCAAAATAGCCGAGTTAAAAATAGCTCCAAGTAATGCATATTCCTTCCAGCATCATCCGTTGCTCGAGGCGCTTTAAGAGTTTTTGCGACCTTTATTTTTGACATGTCTCTCCCCCATGTGTTCATACTTTGTATAAGGCCTCGAACTAAGCAATTCATGAAGGGTTTTGATATTGGAAACAGGTACTTACGCGGCATTTTATTCACTGATTAAATCCCCTTAGTACTTTGTTTTGAAAGCGTTGGATAATCATTTTATTGTTCTGTTTGGTGCAGCCCCAAAGATGTATACCATAAGTTTTTTCTATAATGTTTGTAATACGATGAACCTGATCAAGAGTCGAGTGTTTTTCTCGGAACCCAAATTGATGATCAGGAATAAGTTGTGAGCTTTCTATGACGGGCTTGAGTCTTTTAAGTAACAACTTTTCAAATTACTTTGACATTATTGGAAGCAAATATAAGCTAATAAGCCTATATGATGTTGTTTCATGGATTGGTTTTCCTGGTTTTGCTATCATTATCACTTAAGCACTGAAGCATTGATAAGGGTTGTCATCTTTACTATGCCTTTCTTTGGGAGTTTATGTAATATTTCCCCTGATATCATGTCATATCCAGGAGCTTTACGTAGACTTATGTTGAGTTTTATTTCTCCCATCTCTCCCTGGTACGTCAGAAATGACGATCTTCATAGAGACCTTAAGATAGAGATCGTTGAAAAAGTAATAAATACATACGCAGAAGCTCACCAATATAGACTTCAATCTTCTCTTCAAAAGAGGTAATCCAGCTCCTTGACGTAACAGACTTAGTGAAAAGACTTAAAAGAACTAAACCATTTGAACTTGTGTAATGTTAGTATATATCAGTGTAATATATAGTGATAGTGCTGCAAAAGAACTCATGAACAAAGTGTCTTACCCTTAAATAGATACAATAAGAAAAGTGTTAATGGACACATTCTTAGTTGAGCACTGTAGCAGTTTAAGTTAAAGTTAAATTAACGATTAGCCATAGTTTGGCTAGATTGTAATTATAATAGGGCACTTCGTAGGAGGCACTCTAGAAGTACTAGAAGACTCTAGAATGTATATATGTATATATATATATAAACATTGAAAGAGGAATGATATGTGTGTGTTGTACTCGTGTAGCCCTGGAGTGTCCTAGTAACACCACTTTTGTACTAGGACAAATACCGTTGAAAAAATAAAGAGGTATAGTTAGTTTGTTTAAAAATTTTATAATCTGAATGTTTTTTTTTCACTTATATACAGAAAGTCAGTCGGCGCACGCTAGCTAAACGGTATGATAGTTAATAAAATGAGTGGCTATATTGGTCTCTATTTGCTTAAAAAAACCGCGTTAGCATACCTATATCTAATATTTGTATTTATCCAAGAAAAAGAACCTTTCTTTGTATGAAATAAAAATAACATGGCATTTTAAGCTATTCAATATGAATCCTTATCGAAATAAACTATTTCGTCGTCTTATATATTTTATGTTTCGTCGTATATATGTTATATTCGACTGTGACTGCATACATTTTTTATGCCCGATAGGCAAGCATTTGGCTGATTAAAGCGAGCAGAGCCGCGCGGTATACCTAATAAGATAATATTTTTGTAATTAAATAACGTTTTTCTAACATAGATCCACTATCATTCAGAAATGCATGAGTAAATATTTTAAAGAAAAGACGTTTTCTGAAAGCCATCAAAATTAAAAAAAAACAACCATATTCAGTTTTCATGAAGAAGGTACAATTGTGATTATGTTTTCATGAAAAAATAAACTCTTAACAAAAAAATACACTCTTTACAAAAATAAACTTAAAGATCGCCAGTTTACCCAAAATTGCATATTATTAAATTTTTCCAATTATTTTAGCTATTGTTTTTAACCGAATATTTCTGCTGTAAGCCACGATAGCCGTAATTGACCAAATTTGGCCGTATTATCACACTAATATTATAAAGGCGAAAGTTTTTGAGTGTGTTTGTATATTTATTACTTCTTCAAGCTCAAACAGCTGGACCAATTTGGTATGGAGGTAGCTGACACTCTGAATTAACATAATAGGCTACTTTTTATCCCAGAATGTTCGCGGGTCCGTGGCTAAAGCGGGTAAAACCGCGGGGCGGGCTAGTGAAAAAATGAAACTGTCAGGCTATGTTTAAATATTAATATGTGTAGTTAAAGTAATAACGTTAATAACATTTTCGAAGACGTTTTGATAATTTACCGTCATAAATTGGAAATAAGTGGTATTAAATATAATATTGACCACACAATAACAACACCAAGTCAACAATTTCCAAATCCCTCTAGCGGCAACATCCTGAAACGATGCTCCATGCAGCGTTGATATTTTATTACTCCGTATACTGAAATCTCAAACCCGTTTACAACAGCGACATAAGTTTTCATTGATACTACGTGTTTCTAATAGATGGCGTCAGATGTAGTTGGATGGGGTAAAGAAATATTTCATGTTGTGAATCTAACATGAGAAGAAAGTGGGCTAACTATGTTTTGTTATTGTAATCTGTTTCTATAATATTTTCGAAGTAAAACTTTTTATGAGAAGGCTTTGAAATTCTGATATGCCGCCATTTTGTGTTACGAAAAGTGGTAGGGGTATTTCCCAGTAATCACATCCCGTATTTTTTTTAATACTTGATAGGCAAGCGTTTGGTCACTATCTCACCTGATGAAAAGCGATGATGCTGCCAAAATTATATGTTATAATGATAAAAAAATATGGGTTCTCCGCCTTTGTATTAGAGAAAGTAAAGGGCTGTCGTTTGACACTATCGTTAGAAACAAAACGTACAAAAACGAAAAGTAATTTTGGGAATTCGTTAGTATATATTAAAAAAAAAGTGACCCAAGAATGCTTCCTTGTGGCACCCCTAGTAAAATATGTCGATATGTTGATTCGTTTTCGACAGTTTTTGTAGCTTTATTATAAGTTTGAAAAATGGTTGATTGTTTTCGGTTGACCAATTACGACTCGATAAGTTTCAATGCCTGTCCGCTTACACCTACTTTTTATATTCCAATTTGTTCAATAATATTTGATGCACCATGCAATCGAAGGCTTTTGATAAATCTAAAAACAGGGCCACTCCCGATTTCCTTAAGTTAACATCGTCTGCAACCTGTTTAAGCATTGAATATATAGCTATTGATGTATTTTTGCCTTTTTGGAACCCGAATTGGTTTTTACTGAGAATGTGGCAGGAATTAAGAAAAAAAATTAACCGCCTTATAGTAGAAGCGCAATTATTAGGTACTTATTTCACTTTTGCACCCATGCTTATGTATAGGTTTTATCAATGCTCGTATCAGATCATCCGGGAAACAGCCTGTGGAAATTAATAAGTTTATTATATAAACGAGACTACTATGATATCAGTACTGTTCTTATTAGCTATTGTTAATATATTGGGATGTTATATATGACGACCCAGTTGGCGCAGTGGACATGGATTCTCGGCAGGAGCACAGATTCCTTCCAAAGGGATATTTGTGCTTCTGGTTCTGGGTGTAATGTATGTGTGATGTGAGTGTTTCCGGCACCCACGATACAAGTCTTTGAACTTAGTGTGGGGCTATGAGTGTGGATGCGTTTGTTTGTTTGTTTGTTTGTTATAATGTCCTATAGATGTCTTATTTTTCAGTGATTTCATAATATTTTTAATTTCAGTCCAGTCTACGGGGGTTGGAAAAATGGATTTACTATTTGACTGAGTTAAGTTTCATTGTTTTTAGGTAAATTGTTTTATGTACGTTTATTCAAAGTTATAAAATGGTGATTCATTATATCCGATATTTGCGATTGATTAGTTATTTTAGTATTGTTTACTTTGCAATGGTCTATAGTTGTATGGATCTTATTTACGGGACTAGTATACTGTTTAATTACGTCCTAAGTGATGATTATTTTTTTATTTGAAAGCTGGTGCTTTCCATGGTAGTCCCATTCAAATTTGGTCAAGATTTCATCACAATTTTTTGAGTAATTGTCAATAATGCGTGTTTAATACGTTGAATCTGATCAAGGTTCCGAAGATAAAGCGGCGAAGTCGGTTTTTTTAAGCATTGCTGGCGTTTAATTATTTTGCTTGAAATTCTTATGCCTTTGGTCTGCCAATTTAGTTTCTTTTTATGAGTTTGTTTAACTCTTTGTTCATTAAATAAGTTTGCCTATTTGATGAGGAAAGTGAACGCACCTTAATTTGCCGTATGCAATAAAGAAGAAGACGCATACCATATTTTAATTTTACGTGTCCGAAACTATGCAGAGAGACGAACTTTATTCATGTACAGATCCATTGGATTATGTAATACGTATCTATCTATACCTATGTCGGATAAAACCAAAATGAACATGGTTAAGTTCGGTCTTAAAAACCGTCAGTACTTTAATGGAGGTATTAATTAAATTATGATTATTTTTACGATTGGTTTGTACCAATGGGTATTTAGTTCTAAGGGAGCGGCTTATTCGCTCAGCAAAAAAGCTCCGAATTTAGGAATAAAAAAACTCTTTGTTCAGGTATAGTTTAATAAAAAACAGTGTCAATATTTCTATGAATTCAGCGTAGGCTTTGTTCACATCCATCTGAATATAGACCTCAGAGAAATGTTTTTTAGAGATGTACAAAGAAAAATGTCTTTATAGTATTATACTATTGTACAAATATACAAAGAAAAATGTCTTTATAGTTTTATACTATTGTACTATTCGCCTTTTTTCTATAAACCAGTACTTTTCATGGAAGCTGAGATTTGTTTGGACTTTTATTTATTGAGCTGTATGGTTAGATATCCCTAAATCAAGAATTTCTGTTTTGTAATGCTTGGTATTAGTGAGGATGTTATCAATACACGTCTCAGTTTTTGATGTGATTCGTGTCGGTGCTGTTATTGTGTGTTACATATTTAATGACGATATTGTATTTTGAAATATCTGAGATTTATTGTTATAATTACCGTCCAACAAGTTTATATTGAAATCACCTAGTATATATAAATTTTTTTATTCGTGTGCCTGTGTCTGACTGCTAATTTGTGTAACAAGGTTTCAAGAATCTGCATATATCATTTAAAGTTTCAGTTTGGAGTCCTGTAATCATATAATATGAAAGTATTTAGTTCTGTAGAGTTATTTCACAGCATTCAAACTGACATTCAACAGAAAAGTCAGTTATTTAATCGATATTTTTAAAATTAATGGAATTTTTAATGTATATGCTAACTCCTCCTCGCGAACTATTTTTCCTACAAAATGATGAGGCATTTTTGTACCCACTTTTTGCAATACCTCTGCTTCGTTATCACGGAGGAACGTTTCGCTAAAGCAACATACTTCAAATTGGAGGTCACTAGCTAATAGTTCTATCTGGTTAAATTTTGATTTAATATTCTGAACGTTAAGGTGCATGATTTTGAGAGAGAAGTTTATGTTACTGACGAAAAAGATGGTCTTGATTTTTTTTCATAAATCTTTTTGAAATGTGTAATTTGTCACATTTTATTGGTTTTTAAAATAATAAGAAATAGTTCCTGGTTCGCATATTAAACTCGCTCTCTTTTTTCAGCAGATTACGCAGCGGACTTACTTTTTACGAGTAGTTGAGAATAAGTTTACCCACATAATTAACCATACCGAGAAATTTCTCGAGCGCTTGCCGATCTCTAGGGCATCTCAGTTATGGCTCTTAACATGGTTGAATCAATCTTCATGCCTTCGACACTTTGCTCATGCACTTTTCTTGGTTAAATTTTATTCCGACTGACCGCGCCCTCTCTAGTGAACATGTCAGACGTCTATCGTGTTCCACTTTTGGATGCGCCTACAAAACGTCACCAATGTATGAGTCTACTTCCACTAAGTCTTCGAGTAGTTGCCGCACCCTGGCATGAAAAATGTCCGACGTCAAATTCACTCCGAATGGAAGGCGCAAGTACTAGTACCAGCCTAACGGCGTGCCAAACGTACAGAGGTCTGAACTCTCTTCATCCAGAAACCAGATTTAGCGTCCAGCGTACTGAAATATCGCGCACCATTTAACTTGGTTGCTATTTCAGTGAGCGTTAGCAGTGGGTAATGATGTCATCTGATCACCTTGTCTCTATCTTTATTAGTGACAATGATCGTAAACCCAAGAAGTTGGGTGCGTTACCTTCCTAATCACTCCCAACTCTTCCATCCTAGTCAACTCCTTTTGTAGTTTGTCTCTAACCCCAATAGGTATTTTTCTAACTGGGATAGGGCTTGCATTGTTTTCTAACGGTATCCAATAGAATCCCGGCAACTTACCTAAACCTTTGAATAAATCATCATAATTATATAATTCATTGTATAAAAAACTCTTTGGATGAGTTTCAACTCCTTCAAATCCATGTTTGCCTAAAACGCTCTGACACGCCATATCTAATATCACAAATTTCAGGTTATGTTTAAACTGTTTACGCTCAAGTTTGATTGTAACGGAACCCATAAAAATCAAGTAATTGCCACAGAAAGTTTTTGCCCGTATTTTACCATCTACATATATCTGAGACAAGCCAATACTGGTAGCTAACAAGCTGTTACCTTATCGTCGAAACTCAACTTCGGCAATTATATCGAAGCCAGAGCTCAACTAGCTGCTATATGTAGCTGGGTATGGTTGCTGAAGTGAGGCAGTACTTCACACCGGGGCAGCTTCTCATTTTATATCAAGCTCAAATCCGATCGTGTATGGAGTGCTGCGGGGCCCCCTTTGGGATGGATCCGCTAAGTACCAGCTAGAAGGCCGGCGAGCCAAAAGGATCATTGGCGATAGTAAGCTAGTTGAGTCAAAACTGCTAAGTCTTGGTTACCGACGTAAGGTAGCAAGCCTATCGGCCTCTAGTTCACTCGAAGCGTTTCGCTTCTACGCTTATCATCCGTACAGCGAAGGAGTGAATTCATTGCCTGCGTCTTTGTTCCCTGAACGGTACAATCTGGGTGTCTTCAAGTCTAGAGTGAATAGGTACCTTCTAGGCAAGCATGTTCCATCTTTGGCCGCATCGTCACTTTCCATCAGGTGAGATAGCGGTCAAATGCTTGCCTATCTAACATACACAAAAAAGTTTAATCCGGCAGTTCCACATATTACTGATCTATCCCTACTGGTAGGGAAGAATTGATCTTTTTTTTTTCACCTATTTCTACTAGAGGGCACTTTTCCACTTATATATACTGTTATAATCAATCAAGAAATATGTATCATCGTATCGAAAATGTATAAGTGCTAATAAGTACTAATTTCACAAAATTCTGATGCGACATGACATTTAAATCGGAGCCTGGATCTTATTTAAACTCATGAAAAGACTTAAATTCAGGTAAATAAAATGATTCGCACCATTTACCATTATTAGAATTTAAATTAAATCGACGCACTCAATCACAGATACGTAGTACAACGCTTCATCGTCGTCGTCACTATTGTTAGCACCACCGCACACGATCCTATCCCGAACCAGACTATCTTCTAGTGTATCAAACTCACTGTTGACTAAGCAGTTTTAAAGCTGTTACTCACTCATCTATACTTTTACCGTTTTTATGATATCCTGTGAAGAATTTGAATCGCATCATTATGACGTTGGTTTTGGTTCCGAAGTATGCATTGAATGCTTCGATTAGTTTTTCAATGTTTTCACAATCCCCGTCATTTCCGAATTTAATTGTGTAATGTGGAAAAAATGTTGTATCCCCCTGGACCTATGAAGTTTATCAACAGACTAGCTTGGAAGTCACTTTTGATGCTTTGACGAACACCCTGAACTGCCGCACCGTCTCTGCCACTCATTCGCGCAACTTACTGGCCCACCTGCCAAGGCTAATTTGTGCAAGACGTCAAGCGTGCTCCATTTTTTTAACAGAATAATATGCCTCACAGTGCACTACTTTTGTTGCAATTAGCAATGAAATATATTTAACCAGCCGTGCCCTGCGGCTTCGCCCGCTATTATCAAGTTAAAAATCGTGTAACCTATAGGATAGTGTGTTTTAGTCCTCACATAACCTATTTAATCATTTAAGTGGTTCTTGTAGCAGGATATTCCTAAAGGGAAAAATATAATGCACCGTAAGTCTTCCATTGTTGAAAATGATCGAGTCCAAAGTGCGCGCCAGGGGAGTCGTGTGAGCAGATTCCAAAGTCCGGGTCCGAGAAAGCCAAGGTCAATCGTGAAGAGGAGAGTTGAAATCTGTATCATAGCTAGAGGTCGTGGGAATAAAGCAAAAAATAAAAAATACCGTAATCCGAAAACACATCCTATCGCGCAGCAGAGAGATTGCAATGTATTGTAGTAGACTTTAAAGTTTTCCAATCAAATAGAAATGTCAATAACGTCAACAAGCTGTATCTGTCAATTCAGGAAAATCGATTATTGCAATCGATTATAATTATTTATCAACTAAATTCTTGTATATTATTAAAAATCATAAACAAATACTATAGAATAATTTATACATAAATATAATCTACAATTATTACGATTGAGATTTCTTATATTACTGTATTAATGAACATAATAAGAATATTTAAAAAAAAAAACAATACTAAACAATCGATTTTACTATCTAAGACGGTATTAACTCTAGAAAATATGGTTTCCGTATGCTAGAATTAAAATCAACGATGAATATTTTAATTATTATAAATCTATCTCCGAAGTGGTAGCATTGATTCAAAATTCGAAATAATGACAAAAAAATATGCGTGTTTTTTTAGTGCTATGTTTAAAAGTGTCCACTCCTGGCCCAATCTTGCGGATCTCCTTTCATCCAAATCCGTTCAGCCGTTAACGCGTGAAGAAGGAACAAACATACTTACACACAAACTTTCGGATTTATAATATTACAAGAATTGAAATTGGATGAAGTAAACAGGTAGGACACTTATCAAGGCGCCATGTTGTATCATGCAAATGCACCGTTATTGTTCCACGATAAGTGCATTTGACAGCTCAAACAGAAATTATGAGCTGACTGAACATTAAGGCGACTATAAACCTAATAATTTTCTAAACGCCGTCAAAGGTCTCGCTTAAACTGTAGACACTGTAATATTTTATAGATAGATAACTCTGTATTGTACACTAAACACCTTATAAATTGTTATAGGCTAGTAGAGATCTTTCATTCTAAATGTTCACGCCTCTCGACCAAATTTGTCAAACTATCGAGTGTCAAATATATGAAAATGTTTATGGAAAGGCGTGTATATTCAGAATGAAAGATCTTTACAATGAGGAGGCTTATAGCTTAAGGCGATCTCTCAAAAAATATTTGCATGGAGAGGAGATAGTAATATACTCGTAGTATGGGACCAAGGTGTAGGTACACCTACCACCTACAAGTTACGCAAACCTTACACCATAGTAAAATGAAATATAAATAATTTATGATAAAATAACTGGGTATACATAATAAATTATATATTTTTTATACGGTATAGGCAACTGTAAAATATTTACCTCTATTACCATTATTGGTATGCGAGGATGTGGTCGAAGATGGAGAAAATTAAGAACCTAAAACCTATTCAGGACTTGAAGACTTCAAGACTTGAAGGCTCCTATATTGTACTTATCAAATAACGACTCAAGAAGGGAGTTCCATTATTAGTTCCACAATTGAAACGACTCAAGTTAGTTAAACAAACCTATACGCATTTTTCAAATGTTTGTGGAATTACCTCGGGCGTTGTTCAAATTCTAGCGATAGCTTAAAATATACAGTAAATTACAAATTATTAAAAGTAAATGGCCATACAAATTACTATCTGAGTTATCGGTGTTTATCTAATACTATAAGAATCTTTGTCCTGACATACTGATTCACAGACTGACTGACTGAAATAGCTAACTTATTTACTAAATTAACGCGGGCAAAGCTGCGGGCAACGGCTAGTACATAATAACATATAGGCACGTAGTATTGGATACACGAGCATTAATGATTCTAGATAATTGTCTATTCACATTGACCCCATTACGGTAAGTTAATGACTTTATTCACAACATTTCTGAAACTTGACGTTCGCAAAATCCCGTAACTACCGTCTATAGTATATAGAACGACGTAGTACGTTTCAGTTACCCAATGCACATGCATAGGAAAAGCGGAAGGAAGCTAAGCGGCTTAATATACCTACGTGCTTTATACCTACGTATTACATGAGTTGACTAAATTAGGTCATGTGGAAGCGAAGTAGCAACCTTCTAAAATAGAATAAGAGATAAAACGACGTGTATAATATTTAGAAATACCTTTGGCATAGTTTTGTGCGCGTCCGTTTAGTCCGCCGAACATCAGTTTTCTTCCCTGGGGAAATTGTGTTTCTGGGTCTGTGTGTGATTTAAATATTTTCGGCATCCATTTAACAAACCATCGACTTAATGTTGGGCTGTGAATGTGAAGTGTAAATCTTTTTAAATTGTAGTTGCCAAGATGAGCACAGTTTTATATGGTTAACTGAAATTATAGATATGCACACAATTTTCAGACAACAAAAATGATAAAGATTTAGAATGAAATATATCGAAAAAATAACAAATCAGTGTTTACATTAATTATAGTTTAATTTACACATTCATTCCAGGCGAATGATTACGCTCGTACTTCCGCTTACCATGAGGCGAATGACATGTGCCCGCCTCGTGATTTCACCGCTTGACTTATTTCATACTACCCGTGCCTCGCGGCTTCGCCCGCGTTTATCCTAGATATAAGCTATGTACATTCTCAATTTCATCTAAATCTGTTCAGCCGTTACAGCGTGAAGAGAAAATAATCATACTTACACTCACACTTTTGGATGTATAATATTAGTGTGATTCATCACTTATTTATTGTATCAATAAGTAGAAATAAAGACTAAAAATGATATTTCAATAATTAAATATGAAGCACATATTATTATCAAGCACATAATATATAGACAGAAAAAGCAATGTTTTTTTCCGTCTATGTGGGTTAATGTTGAAAAGAAATTTTGAAAGTAGAGTAAAAAACCGTTTTTATTAATCTATGTTGGAAAATAACAATTTGGGAGGACATCAAGGTTATTGTTTTAGTCCTATTTTGTCCCGAGGAATATCGCAAAAAAACGGCTACATATTTAAAGATGAAACTAGCACATAACATCCGTTGCCCAAACGTATCAAACATTTTCTTGCAGAAATTTTGTCATGAAATTAACTCGTGCTATGTGCTAGTATATAAATTATCCACTAAACATTGTAGCAATTGTAGAAACTAAAATGGCTACACTGTTTAGTGGATAATTTTTTCATGTATTCTTTTTACATTCAGTGAGTTCTAGATATTTTCGTGGCGATCTATTATAGTGTGTTCCTTTTTGTAGAAAGTACAGGCACTTCATCATCAACATATGGCAGCGAATTTGATTCTACTTTTATCTCATAAATGTAGTTTTCAAAAACTTTTTGTATTGGTTCGAAGTTTTTACATACTTCTTCCTTGCACTGGTCTAATATTGCATCATTCGTATTGCGTTGAAAATCAGGAATGCAAGTATTCTTCGTTTCTCTTATTAATTTTGCCATACAATGTAATAGATTTACTACATTGATTTTTGTTGTAGGAACGCCAATTTGTGCTACCACACTCATTTTTCTTCACAAAATTATATCTGTGGCCGGCAAGTAATATAACACTTGTACATTTATTACTTTTTATTAATTTAATACGTTACGCATCTGTTCCTACATTACGGGAAAGACACTGCCTTTCGCAACAAAGTTTGAAACTAAAGCAAGAGGCAGGGTTTCACTCTCTAATTTGTACCTACTTAATAATTCATGTCAATAAATATTTTGTAATTTACGGTGCAATTAAAAATTATAAGCAACTAACCTATTAGGCAAAATTAAGGCGCGAGATCTCAGTTAAAGACTAGTTTAAATATTTTTTGTATTCATTCATATGACAAAAAAATATTTATTTGAGATTCGGACTTCATTTAAATTTGAAATTCAGATTTGGCTAATCTTTAGGCTGCAAATAACAATTATAATAATAAGCGACAGTAAATAATAATAGCAAGTTTGACGCTGGCCATCAGGCGAGCGACTTGCTTGTTTCGACACTCATCTGTCACCATAAAAAAAAAATAGTCAATTTGCCTTTTAATTTAAATGTAACTTTTGAAACGGAATTCGATTTTTTTCTGGCGGCTTCAAAAAATAATAACGTTTTTACGTGAGGAAGCATGAATTTGAACTTTAAATAGGCTCTGAAATCTGAATAGCTTAGCTTAGAGTAATTAGTTGGAATTATTGAGACCTATTCGTGAACGTCTTATTTAATACAAAAATCAATTAAAACAATTATACTAGTCCAGATATAATTGAAGCACAGACAAGTCGGCATCCTGGCTATCATCAGCCTACTAAGTCTACCCAGAAAGAAGCATAAGGTGGAGTATGCGTGACGACCGCGAATTTCTGTCTAGAGACCACGTTGTTACAGCAGGATACGCTTTATTTATTCGGTTACGACGTAACAGTAAACGACTATTGCACACCGTCCGTCTCTTTGGTAGCAGTCTTTAGTGACGACCGCGTGATAGACTTGCGGCGAAAGCGAAGTCAACGTGCGATGCAACGCGGTTACATGATTTCGAGGAATTTGAATTTTGTTGCCTAGTTGAATCCAATTTTAAACACACGTGAAGCGCAGCAACCACGTGGATACCGCGCGGCGGCTGCAAGAAAACTTGTGCGTCATCTATCTTCGTCAAGTCTAACAGAGCACTAACTCTTGCTATCAGGCGAAAGACATTGGCGTCATTACGCTAAGTGACAATGTGACACAGTTAGCTAAAAAAATATTCATAAAAGGTTATCGCAAGTTGGCCGACGACCCGTGGCAGTGAGATATCGGATAGTAAAAGTTTATAAAACATATGTTTGTCTCCTATCTCGATAAGTAAAACTAAGGTCTCACTTGTTCCTTAGAAAATGTAGTCATCAAACGAATTGAAACTATTGTCTACCCATTAGCTCCAGAAAACAAAGTTTGTAAGTGATGATAGCCCTGTGGTAAAAGATCCAGTTTCTAATCCAACGTAGGGCTTGAACTTTTGATATCGTGAAATAAAAAAGGCATGAAAAGACAGTAATTTGCCGGAGTGTCTATGTTCCTTCAATGTTGTCGAATGTTGACCGAAGAGGTCGTTTAATGATTGAAACTGAATAGTACAATTCTGTTTAAAGGACATAAAAACTGGTTTGCCAAGCCATATTCAGAACATTTAGTATCGCTCTCAAAAATAATACATGTTGCTTTAATCCAAATGTTGTTGACATTGGTTATTGAGCAATACCTTTATATGTATAGCTACCAACATACCCTACAGTATATTGATGTTTATTAAGAGAAAAAACAACAACAAATTGCACTCCGGAAGTGCCGGCAGAAGTGAAAACTTGAACATTAACGTTGTAAACAGCAGGAGCAGGCATACATTTTCGCGTCCTGACGCGAGTTTAACATTTTTTACCCATCCCAAAAAAGTGCACAACGCCGCTTAAGAAGTTTTCACTTCAAAAAACATAATTCGTCCCGCACCATAAAATTAAGTAAGCTTCTGAATAAATTCATATATTTTTTGTTAGTCTCCAAAGGGTTCAAATATAGTTCTGAAATATAATTTCGATTAGTTTTACTCGTGAGTCAAACATTATAGGTTGTACAAATCGAATACCAACTCAATTAAATGCGACGTCATTCACATAAATTACCAACCTACGTGAGATGGTTAATTTATGTATACATTTTATGCTAAAACTTAGGTAATTCTTGTAAGAATACTGGCGCTTTGTCTGAACAGGCAACCTCTGTGCTAAGGAGCACTACAATAGCATCGGTAGTAGAAATACCAATATCTTACCGTCGTGTTACTGAGACTTACGAGCTTACTTTCTATAACGAATATGGAAGCGTGTGTTGCATTAGAAAACATCAAAGGTCTTCTGTATTTTGAATATAAAAGAAAATAGTTTACCGCAAATAGTAAGTCAAACGTAAAATATACATGTTTATGGCAAGACCGAACTAAATAAATACAATGGTTTAGCTAAATTAAAAACAAAACTTTGGTTAAGCTAAATTATTAAAAATAATAATGTGTAAAATTGTCATTAACCTTCCTATACTCGCGCCAATTTTCATTAGACCTATACTCGCGCACGGTCTCGTAGACCGAAAGTTTGGAACCCTATTTATTTTTGTTTTTACAAATAAAACCAACAAATGATATTTTTTTCAAGCTAAAGGATATAATATTTTATAACAGTGAATATAATATACTGGCTTTATTATAAGTTATTTCAATGGCTATTAGTCAGTTACAAAATAGCCTTTAAATTGAGATTTTTATATGAGGTAAGTACTACAATAACAAAACAAAATATCTTAAAAATAAGTATCAAATATTATCATTTAAATTTTAATAAAAAATATAAAAGGACTTATATGGAAAATGATTGACTATATTCCTAACATGACATCTTACTGGATTCGAGGCAGGAGATTTGTTCTTACGGACCGATTTGGGTCAAGTGCGACCACACTAGCATATCCCACAAATGTGCGGTGTGCACCAAATTGAAGATAGCAACAAATCCGACAGCTAGTAAAAGACTTGACTTCCTAGCATTTCTGAGATAATAAATGTATAAGAAAAGATGTTCCGTCGGTCACACAGACCAACGCGCGAGTATAGGAAAGTTAAGCTAGCCCCCACAAAAAAAAAAAGCTGGTATTTGTTTGGTTAGTCGAATGAGTCGCACGCTGTTAGAATATGTGTCGTTTAATATTAATATGTGTAGTTGTTTTTTTAGTCAATAAACTATCCTAGACTTAGTATGTAACTGTTTAACTAGTAGTTAGTACTAAATAGAATATATCGCGGAACAGAATAGCGCGCGTTGCGGTAGTGGTAGGTACAAGCGTCTACCTTGCCAAATATAAAATGTGTATATTTTTAGGTGTTTTCATACCATAAACTAGGTATGCTTCAAATCCTATACTATTAAATAAGTAGGTTAACTAGAAGTTAGTACTGAGTCTATATTATATATACACGTTTATATAGTATAAACGCAATATCAAAACTGAAGTTTCTGTTAGCAAACATGGGTTTGAACTTTAAATCGTTTCTGAGTACGGAGCTCTAAAGCCTGCTTCACACACACTGAATGCATTTGGTTCAAACGGGCGGCGTGTATCGTGTCAAACGCACGCCATCCGTTCAAACCAAACGCGTCCAGTATGTAGCCGCTATAAACCGATAGGTCTAGAATCTATAGCCTAGGTAAGTACTAAGAAAGGAATTCTGAAAATGTATAACGTTATGGGATTAAAATATGGTGAAACTTTTGTATGTTTATGTATTCATCACTAATCCTTGTGCTGATTGTAAAGGCGAAAAGTATTCAAACGTTACATTATACGAAGATGAAAAGAAAAACGGCCTTTGAAAAAATATCAGAACGATAGAGCTATGACAAGCAGCTTTTTCCGCACTAGTTTAGATAAAAATATTGGATATCGAAAATCATGAATATGCCAAAACTTGTTATGCGAAACATTTTCGGCCAAATTAAACTAGGTACTGGATAATTATGCGAGTCAATAGGCACCCAGATAAAAACCATCCTTTGTCTTAATTAAGGGCCTAGACTATCTACGTACCAAATATCTACCTTTTTAACCGATTTTAAAAAGGAGGAGGTCCTTATTTTGACTGTATTTTTTGTGTGCTGCCTCGGACTTTTTTCTAGGTGAGCCGATTTTGATGATTCTTTTTTTATTTCAAAGTTGATGCTTCCTACGTGGTCTCATTTAAATTTGATTAAGATCTGATCAGTAGTTTTTGAGTTATTCTCAATAATGTGTTATTAATTTATTTAATCTGATTAAGGGCTCCCAAGATAAAGCGGTGAAGTTGTTTTTAATCGACTCCAAAATAAGTAGGAGGTTCTCAATTCGACTGTATTTTTTTAATGTGTTCTCATATCTGTTTTCGTTGTGAGCCAAATTTGATGTTTTTTTATTTGAATGCTGGTGCTTTCCATGTGGTCCCATTTAAATTTGATCAAGATCTGACAAGTAGTTTTTGAGTTATCCTCAAAAATGCGTATTCTGTGGACTACATTGATGATGTTCTCGTTTTTAACCGACGTGACGTCAGAAGTTACCTCATAAATTTTTCGTTGTGAGCCGATTTTGATGATTTTTTTTATTTGAAAGCTGGTGCTTTCCACTTTCCATGTGGCCCCATTTTAAATTTGAGCAAGATGTGATCACTAGTTTTTGAGTTATGATCAATAATGCGTGTTTAATACATTAAATCTGATCAATGTTCCGAAGAATTCGGTATTTTTTAAACTTCGCTTGCGTTTAATTATTTTAAGCTTTGCTTCCGTTGAAATTATTTTGAAGTCTGTTAAAAATAACTATAACAACTTCATGTCGGTACACTACTGAAAAAGACGAATCCCACGATAGAGGACTCCCCAGAAATAACATTATGAGCAATGTAATGTTATTCATGTTCAAATATTTTAAATGTAAATAAAATACATTGTTATTATTTGATATTATTTTCTATATTTGGAATATTAATTAATGTTCTATACAAGTCTAAAAGTTCTTACAATTTAACTCGAGCCGGCTTGCTCATATTAATTTTGGAGTTTGTATTATGTCACTCACTGTTGTTGACTCGGTTGTTTCAGTAATTTAACAGTTTATTACACATTCATTATGTGTTGACACCATTTCATTTCCAGGATACGATATGACAGCGGGTTAATTGGAGTGAAACTTGATTGCGGTATTTTTGACGGTTTAGTGTTTTGCAAGCAAAAGGTGTGCTCTGCTTCTAATATTGTTGTACTCGACAGGATCTCTAATGAACTGTATAATTATAACACTACTAGATTCTGCCCGCAACTTCGTTTGCGTAGTAGGTAAAAAGTCCTATCTCAAGTGATAATCCTGGTAATAAACTATTTTTGAGCGAAACTCCATAATTTGTTAGTGTGATTGAGCAAGAAACCCCATCCAGACTTTCACATATATTAACCATTTATGGTTGACATACCTCCGGTTCGCTCGAAGCATTTTACTTTTACGTTTGTCATCCGTACTGCGAAGGAGTGGAATTCATTGCCCGCGTCTTTGTTCCCCGAACGGTATAAACTGGGACTCTTCAATTCAAGAGTGCAGGGTGTAGGTATCTTCTAGGCAAGCCTGCTACATCTTCGGCCGTATCATCACTTTCCATCAGGTGATGTGTGGTAGTGGTCCAATGCTCGCCTATCGAGTATAAAAAAATTGTATAACTTAAAGCTTTCCTCAATAAACGGGCTACCATTAGACAAAAAAAATCGGCTTCTGTTGCTCTAATAAAAACCCCACATATTAGTTTTTCTTCAAAGTCTACAATGTACAGATATCGGTCTGTTACAATTTTAATATATCTTCTAAATATATATAACTCAAAGGTGACTGACCGACTGACTGACTGACATAGTGATCTATCCACGCACAGCCCAAACCACTGGACGGATCGGGCTGAAATTTGGCATGCAGGTAGATGTTATGACGTAGGCATCCGCTAAGAAAGGATTTTGATTAATTCTACCCCCAAGGGGATAAAATAGGGGATGAAAGTTTGTCAATTTTAAAATAATACTTCTTAACGCGAGCGAAGCCGCGGGTAAAAGCTAGTGCTGAATATTATTTATTACCTAATGTTGCATCTCTCGTGCGGATTTAAAGTAAGGTTGTGTTTAAAAAAAAAGTGGTCGCTCTTTTTACTAATGTTGGGCACGGGATAATATACTCGTACCATGTCTTTATTATTTTTCTTTATCCGATTCATCAATGTTAATGATGGTGTAATATTCAGGGCAGTGCTTGGATGGGTGACCGTTGTGACCGAGTTGGAATTGAGTGTTACTGTCCCTCGGATGGCACGGCTTTAAGCCGTTACTCCCTGCTGGTAGTCGTTAAATCATAACACCAGGATTACTCACGAATCCATAAGATAAACAAGCAACAGTGCCGAAATATTGAGTGTTAAAAATAAAACGAAAAATATACATTTTAAATAAGATAAAACAAAACCTCTGTCTGATTGGCCTTTGACCTTTATCTCACTTGAAGGTAAGTGATGTCACTTGAAGGATCGAGAATGGTAAACACGCTATAATGAGAAGACGCTTTGAAACTCCGTATTTTACACACGAACAGATAGACTAACAACGAAGTGATTCTTAGATAACATTATCGTCTAGCTAGATTGTTATTTATTTTTGCACTCTCTTGTGACTGCAAAGGAATACTGAATAAACATGTAGCGATTTCCTTATTTATTCAAGGTGATGCTTATTAATGAATAATACTTTTGCCACCCTTGACACAGTTTGCAAGTCGCATTGTACTCTGTATTTTTATAGTTTTTATACGTTTTTGTACCTACGTAATAAATACTTTTAATTTGTCTCTATCTTCTGGTGCGGTGCGAACCAAAAACAGCGACGCAGAAATGAGGTTGATACTTGACTCTTATTCTTATTCAATATGGGGGCGTAAATTGTTTAATTAATTGCCTGCACTGACGTCCCGCTTGGGGTGTATTGTGCATTTCCCCCTGCCAGGAACTACCCCATCCACCCCAGCTACTTAAAATAACGGAGTGTGGTTTTTGGGTGCTGGCATAACTGTTCCAGTGGCGAAGTTGTTGTATTTGTATTTGAATTCTGTGAGTCATTAGGTGAGTCTTTATGTTTTGTGGAATGTTGCTCTAGCATTCCAGTGTTGACTCTAATTTCTTCAGTGACAGCACACTGAGCTATTACGTGTTCTACGGTTTTGTTTTCCTCCATACATGCCCTACACAAAGGGCTATCTCTGTGTGTGTGTGTGTGTGATACTTGACTCTTAAGGATATCCACTGGAGTACAGTGTAGTGGTTGGCAACAGCTTCTATACTTGTGCAGCGCGAAGTAAAAACAGCGACGTTGGGAGAGGTTGAGACTTAACTCTCAAGGATAGCTACTGGAATACAGTGTAATGCTTAGCAACAGCTTCTACTTGTGCAGTGCGAAATAAAAATAGCGACGTTGGTATGAGGTTGAGACTTGACTCTTAAGGATAGCCACTGGAATACAGTAGTGCTTGGCAACAACAAAAATCTGTCTTCACCGCTTATATTTCGGTTTTGGGTTGATCAATTTCGATAAGAACAAAAAATAATAATCAAAATATATCGAGACTTAGCGGGGCACTTTCTGTTACGTTGTTTTGGTTTAATACTCGAAATTAGGTTAAAGTGAAAAGCTGCAGTGATCTGCCTCGAGCATTTTTTGCTTTCGTACTCTTTGTAAGAGTGGAAAAATCAATTGAATACAATATTGCACAAAAGCCATTTGTTGTTTTATTGTACCTCTTTGGATTTGATCATTGAGTGCGGTTCCGCTCGGAACAGACAGCATCCAATCTCGAAGCACTTTAGTTGAGCATTATATAAATAAATTGCTCACGGAAACTAGGTCAATTAATCAACCCTTACAAATACATTCTCGTCATGTCGTTGTTTTAAGTTTTAATTTTAGTTGCTTTGTTTGTTTTAGCTTATGACAAATCTGAAATATTGATAAAACAATATAAGGCTTTAGTGACAGCGCGAATTAATTAATAAAATTATTTGTTGTTGCCAGCCACGTTAATAGGAATACATGTAGGCTATGTTTTATTTTTAAGCGCGGGATACTTCTAGTTATGTACATATAAAAAAGTGTGAAGTAATAAAGACATAAGCTGGGAGTACCTCAACGCGGTAAAAGAACCAGTCATATTACTGCCAAAAACTGCCATTTAATTACCATGTCTTTGGGCTTATGTAATCACTGAACCACGGTTAGTTGTTTATTTAATACACGATAAATATTGAATTTTGTGTACATAACGATTTTAGACGAGAAAATATCTTGTTTCATACCTATGTTTTTGAGAGATGGTAGAGCATTTTGTGAGTTGCCCGCCTGGCTTGCTACCAAAGTAGCTTACCACCATCAAGTTGAAAGTCTGCCGCCAAGCCAAATACGGTGTTCCAGCAGTTATCCTTGAGAGCCTGCGTATTCCCGGTCTAGTGTGTTGACCAGCCTCGATCACATCGTCACTTACCATCAGGTGAGATAGTGGTCAAACACTAGCCTGTCACAAATAAAAAAAAAATGTTATCATAGGTATAAAACAAGTTGTATCCTTGCTATATACCTATAATATCATAGGTATATAGCAAAGATAAAGATTACATATTCCAGTCATCTATATCAAATATTTTAATAATCTTTGTCCTGATATACTGATTCGTTGAATGACAGACTCAGAGACAACGCACAGCCTAAACCGCTAGTTGTAGACACTTGAAAAGGAGGATACATTGGTCTTAGTACGTAGAGGGATTCAGAGGGATTAAGGGAGAAAGGATTTTTAGAAATTCTATACCTAAGAGGGTTTAATAGGGTGGAACCGTTTGTATGAAAGTTATTTGTTATTGAACTTATATCGATAAAAATTGGTAAGTTTTGTGTTGCATTTAAATTGATGTAAATTGTATCTGAATAGTAAAACTCAAGGTTATTTTATTAGTATGTAATAACAATAAATTAAAAATAGCTAACTAATTAACTTAATTAATGTGGGCGAACCCGCGGGCGACGGCTAGTATAACTATATTAATTATGTTCGATGACTTGTGTCGTGGGTGCCATAACAAATTAGGGATATAGGTTTCCACCGGGAATCGAACCGGAAACCCGCTGCTTTGACGGCGGAAGCGTATCCGGCTATAAGTAAACATCCCTCTCCCACATACGAGTACGTATACTTTCCTACACTTACCCAATTATCAATCATTTAAAATAATTACCTACATTGTAATTTTTAATTTAGATTAGTTCTTAATACATTTATAATACATTTTTAAATTGATTAGTTACTAATTAAATCAACTTGATGTAATAAAGATTGATGTCAATTTTCCTTTTTTAAACTTTAATGCAATATAGGTAAATTTACAAATACATCACAAATTTTGTAACTTGGTCTTTTGGTTTAACTTCGTGTGTTAATTGCCTACGCATTTTAACTTCTATAAATTCATAATTAGAAGGTGACTAATAACAGGTTAAATAATAACCATTCCAACTTTGTTAGAAAATGTTAACATTCATTATGTCAAATCGCAGCCTAATTATACTACCTACTTAGTACTTAGTTATCTACTCAAATCGCAAACTGTTGCGCGCTGAATCTAATCTGTTGAATTCTGGTCTAAATACAGGCGTAGCCGAGTTTAGAGCCCTCAAGAAAATGGTTACATGAACCTATAAGTGTTTGTTTTCACACACTGTACCTACTTTTAAGAGTGATCTAAAATGAATAAACAAACGCATTCACACTCATAGCCCCACACTAAGTTCAAAGACGTGTATCGTGGGTGCCGAAAATATTTACATCATATTCACAAATACAACCAGAACCAGAAGCACAAATATCCCTTGGGAAGGAATTTTGTGAATCGAACCCAGGATCAACAGGCGCAGAGGGCGGAGACCTGACCACTGCGCCGACTCGTCAGTCATAAATAAATATATTTATTTTTAATCTCGCGTCGTAAACTCGTCCCGAAGAAGATTGTACATTTATCATTGTACATGCTCGACAATTTCGATCCCCGTGAGTGAAAGTCGTTATTTTTAATAACTTTATAAGTAAGTCAAATTATCACGAAACCTTTAATAGTAAAACTGAATAAGTCCTGGAATCGCTAGTTTAATGTTATAAGGCACTGATGATATAAGGAACTGGGTCATTAAATAGTGAAACGATCACTTTTAATTAATCTCGTGAGCTTCTGATTTTAACTTGTTGTTTTATAAACAGTTGACTAATTAGGCTGAAGAGCAAGTGGCGTCAAATATTGTTATGAAAAATTTAAGCTGCTTTCAAACACTTCACATCTAGTTATTCAATATTAAAAATAGAACCATAACGGGTTTTGTATTTCTAGCGCAGGATAGAGGAGTTTTATAAAATGTTATTTCTCAACAGTCCTATGAGAATAACTGGAAATTTTCTCATTGTTTATTTGACAAAAGCCTCGTGGCTTCGAGAGCAAGGTATTCCAGTCATTATTTTATTTAGCCAATCGATTGGTTAATGCGCAAAAGATATTCCTGTTAGAGCGCCAGGATATTTTTATTAATATTCTTACGTAAATTATAAAAGTGGTATGATTGGACGGCGAATATTTCCTTGCCGATCATTCTATATCTCTAAGGCCAGAGTCTGGGGCGGTTAGTATATTAAGTCAACCACAGTAACTTACCACTATGTCCCGTGTACAAATTTGACGACGAACTTCGTCGTGTTAATATGTATACAGCATAATATGTATTATTTTATTAGAGTAGAACCATTTTATATGTGAACGCCAAACTTGTCAAACGATCGAGTGGCAAATGTATGTTTTTTTTCGTAAAGGGGCGTGCACATTTATAATGGTTGTACTCTACTCATATACCACAGGAAAAAGGTTATACGACCTTGGATGAAATTTGGATGTTAAGATGTTCGTAAGTGTGTTTGGATGTTTGTTATCTTATCACGCCAGAAATACTGAACCGGTAATTAGGAACATAGTATATACAAGTACCTACTGAAATTAGGAACATAGATGAAGATAGTGACTTGAATAACACAGGGTATACATTTATGGTATTTCACCCGATTGCATGACGCAAGAGAGAGTGATGTATTTATCAGTCTATGGATGTATACTGCACCTTCTTATGATTCCTAGTTGTCTATTTTTATTTATAAAGATTACAATATGTTTGAAAGGGTGGCACGTGATATTATAAATATCAAAATCAAAATCGTTTATTCACATGGGCCCCAAAGAGGCACTCATGAAAGTTAATGAATCTATTGCCAGATTCGGAAAATATTATAATTATTATTTTCCTTGCTTCTTACCAAAGATATCCATGGTGATGGGTCAAAGTGTAAAATATACAGCATAAATGGCAGTATTTTATTTACAGTGTTGTCCTAAAAAGTTATTTTTACTGCTCCAATAGACCTTAGTATGTTGTATTAGATTAATTGTTCCTTCTTATATTATTGTAAAAATAATTGCTTACCTTCTTCAAAAAAGGCACCGACAAAATATCTTAAATATGTTTAATTAAATCAATATACGTACTTAATTGTGTAGTTAATATATATACATAAGTAAGCTTTTAAACATCCAGTAGATAAACGACACAAATTCAGTTTATCGCATGATATGAGAAGGTAATGAGAAGTAGCTTCACGTCGTCGCGTCAATCCAATTTTTGATCTAACTTACTTTTAGATATGGGGAGATGACGTCGACCGTTTACATAATAATATGAAACTAGTAAAACGGCATTACACTCTCGAATCATCACAAAACATCTATAGCCCAGCCAATAAGTGTAAATGCTCTTGAAAGATAGTGTAGAATTTGGTTTTACTAAGAGGTTCATCACTTTTCATCAGCACCCTCATTCAGAACCGTACGCTAACTCAGATACCGTAAGATTCGGTTATTTATCGTTCGATAAAATATATTTGAAAAAAAATGTTATCCAATCGTATCGATTCGGTAACCGGAACGTTCTGAATTAGGGGGCAGTTGAGATAGCGGTCAAATGCTCGCCTTTACAGCATAAAAAGAGGTATTTTTTCGACTTCGGAAGACGAATGCGATAGCAGCATGAATTAAGGAAGCCAAAATTCGATTTTTAGGACTCTGTACCCCGAAAGGAAAAGGTGTATATAGTGTGTATATGTAGTGTGTCGACTGCGTTCCTGAGAAAAGGGTTTATTTTTTCTCAGGAACGCGTAAATGTTGAAATTAATATCAAATATTGTACCTATGTACCATTATTATTATTGTATATGCGAAATGAACAACACTGTTGCATATTTTAAAATGTAAAAACTATAATTATACAACATGTTAACAATAAATGCTATTCTTATTTAATACGAAAAATAAATGGACGAACTATTTACATACAAGTTTGTACGGGATCCTCTTTGCGCGAGTCAGATGCTTGCCTATCCAGCGTAAAAAACGACACACTTGTCGGGTTCAATTTTTTCTTATATTAATACCATATTTGTAATTGGAAATTAAATAATTTTAATTCCAATTACAAATATCAATGTAGTGTTAGTAGCGTATTATATAAGATTTATTTTTTCGTATTATTGTTATAAGTTTTTAGTGTATTGACTTGTGTTATGAATGCCGAGTAAAACGGTTAAAAAGTGAAGCGTTTTTGATAGAACACAGCCTGATATCACTCCTTAACATTCGTTAGCCACATTCCAGTTCAAACACATACTTCCATAGAGACACATACATAATATACAGATTTAGTACACACGCGCAGACTTACATTTAGTTCTAATACGTGTGTCGTGGATTTCGGAAACATAGACTTCACTAAACACAACGTTACCTTCTGAACTAGAATCAAAATTTCCCTGGGGGAGGAAAATTATAGTGCCCGCGGCGTATAATGTACAGACTAAAGTAAGAGTCGCCGGTTTATTGATTAGTTTGTATTTGTATTATTATATAGTATATTTGTATTTCGTGTATTTGTTCATACTCAGTTATTTTTATAGTTTTAATGGGTGTTTATTGTACATAATAAAGTCTTATTATTATTAATATACTTGTTAGTTACGTGTTGGTTCAATTTCGATGATAAAGCATTTTTATGGTTAGTATGACCAAATTAACAACCAGAATTAGCTCCAGATAAATTTACTATTTAGTAGTATGATATATACAAGTAAGTGGGGAGCAAAATATTTTTTATTTCTTTATCTACCCTTGTGGGATATCGTTGCACTTGACAAGTATAGTAAGAAATCGGTTTAAAAAAAAAACTATGTTTGAAAATAACGATTTGGTAGGCCACCAAAGTAACTGTTCTTAGACCTATTTTGTCCCGGGGTCTATCTCAAAAACGACTTCACACTGAACGCTGAATCTTACGTATAATATCAGTTATATCCTGTACTTGAACATCAAATACAGAAGTCAACAATTATTGTATAGAAAAAAAGTTATAAGCAAGTAACCTCAAAATTTTTCTTTATGAGGCAAAATGTAGGCGCGAGATCTCAGTTCGGCGCGAACGATTAGTTATAGTATTGTTAACCGGCAATCTCTCACGCTATAATATTACTAGCCGTGCCCCGCACAAATAGTGTCTGGCAGCTATTCCTCGGTCCCGAATCCCTTTAAGGCGCAGTTATCATCCTCGACCAAAATATTAATTACCTAATGTTAGATAGTGGTCCTGGCGTACAGCTAAAGTAAATACCCTTTTTAATCCCATTAATACTGGTTTTAACACAAAAAACGAAGTTTATTTTTAAGTAATTAGGCAACTGGCAAGTAGAAGATCTCCTACTTTGAACATTTTCAAAGATCGGGTCAGAAATTATACCTCTCCGAAACATAGGTAATGTTATTAAATTTCTCTCGTCTTTTGATCTAGAGACTTGCATTTTTCACTTAAGTGCATCTAGGAAAACATCTTAAATATATCATATTTAATGTCTGTTTTTTATAAATGTATATGTATATATTATATATATGAATACATATTTTATTTATTTATCTACCTTCTATCTTCTATATATATAAAAATCAATGCCACTTTTCGTTGTTATTTTATAACTCAAGAACGGGCTCACCTATCCAAACCAAATGTTTAGGCTTTGTTCGGACTATTTAGTAGATGGTTTATGTGAAGTTTGCACAAAATCGGTCAAGCGGTTCTTCATTTATCATACCCGGGCGAAGCCGGGGCGGATCGCTAGTTTTATATAATTATTTTATGTGTCATATAATAATATATTAATTGTTTATGTATATTTATATTGTATTTATGCCATAGTGTAAGTAATGGTATTTATTAAGTTAATTAAGTATTCCATAACCCATTAATTATATCCCGTCTATTACATTCTATAGTTCTCTTCATCCGAAGGTTGCCTGGTAGAGATCGCTATTAGTGATAAGGCCGCCTGTTGTGATACTTTACGTATAAGCTTGTTTGTTACCTTTGTATTATTTCATCTTGTAAAGTGGATCAATATAGTATTATCTATCTATCTACCTAGATAAAGGAAAAAAAATGTAAAGCTGCCAGTGTGAATGTGTATATTAATTTTTAAGGTTTACGGCAATTAAGTATCATACCTTAGTTATTTTCTTCCAGTTTGCCCCATTGACATAGAATGCGGGTCACTTTCATTCTTCGTTAATGGAATCTATTGAGCGGTATCTGAGAAACTATATCGCCGTCTTTCTTGCGAGTCGTATAGACTAGTTGGCAATAGTCCTAGTGACAGGATTTTTCAGGTCGTCTGATTACATATAGACATAGCTTAACGACTGTTGTCTTACGACTTACTCAGTAGAAAATCTGATTAAACGAGATCACCAATCCAAGCACTGCTGGTCTGACTGGGCAAGTTTTGGTCGCCCTCCTTAATCAACACAAATTTGACCATCATGACACAGACAAATATGGGGTCGGTGTGGGTATGATGTTAAAAGAATTGAAGAGAAAGATAATTGCCCTAGTTATATATGAAAATTTATTCATTGGTACTATTTTTAACATATACTATACGTAGTATTTTAAGTCGAGTCACCGGCGGTGAAGCGGAGAAAAAGTGGCTTGCTAGATTAAGTGGTTTAGGTATTTATAATCTAATAAAACTGTTACAAAAAATATACGATGTACCTAAAGATATAGTCTAGGAAATGTGCTAATTTGGTACACGATAGAACGTACTTTACTAGATTAAATAAAATACAGAAAAGAGGCTTAAATAAAAGTGTGAATAAATTATTATTTAATAAAAATTCTAACTTTGCACGAAATTTTTATATAGATACTAGCTGACCCGGCAGATGTTTTTTGCTATATTATTCCATGCTGAATCACAAATATATAAAAACAAAAAAAATTGTCCAAAACAAAAAAAAATAGGTTGGATCACCCTTAACATTAGTGGCATGAATAATTAAACGCAAGCAAAGCTTAAAAAAACCGACTTCACCGCTTTATCTTCGGAACCTTGATCAGATTTAATGTATTAAACACGCATTATTGACTATAACTCAAAAACAAGAGATCAGATCTTAATCAACCACAAGGAAAGTACCAGATTTCAAATAAAAAAAGAATCATCAAAATCGGTTCACAACGAAAGAAGTTATGAGGTAACCCTTGAAGTTGGTTAAACGAGAATATCGTCAAAGTAGGCGTACAAAATAGGTATTATTGACGATATTTCAAAAAGTACTGATCAGATCTTGATCAAATTTTAATGGGACCAATCAGAAAGCAACATCTTGCAAACTAAAAAAAAAAAAACGAAATCGGCTCACGTGGAGGATATGTATATTGTTGTTTTCATAATTACTTGGTGACACAAGACAATATGTCAGTATGACCAAACAATTTCACTTCGCTCGGCGATGTCCTTATTCTGTCGCCATCCGTAATTTAGGGTAACGATTTTTGGTGATATTTTTCTATTGTTAAATATATTACTGCTAACTCTGCTTTTGGTATTTGTATTTTTATCAAAGTTGTGAAAGATGTGTATATTTTTTATCAACACCATTCAATTAATAACTATTTTTAATTCTGAGATTTTGACAAGGTCATGCGAAACGTTCTATCCTTACAATCGAACATCTTCTCTCAAGAACTTGGGTCGAAAAACGTATTTAATTGTTTTTAAGACCTCGAATATAAAATCCACTATCAGAAGATATTCCAGGAAAAGGTGAGTTAGTAGATCATAGGTACAAAAATATTATGATTTATTATATCTTCTAAAAATTATAATAACTTGAAGTGGAAAAAAGAAGATCATTAAAACGAATACGAAATGAAGAGCATCCGATAAAGATAATATGAAAGACCAATGCAAACCCAGTCTTGAACATGATAACTGAACTTTCATGGGTGCCTCTTTGAGGCCCATGTGAATAAACGATTTTGATAATGGACCTACAAGTTTAGTACCGTATATGACTTCGGAGCAGTTGAAAAGGCTGAAGAGCTCTTCCTAGATAAGTTGAAAATTCTAACTGCTGACAGAACGAAAAAAAAAAAGAAACACAATTTTACAACAAGATAGCAGTGACTGAATGGAAGTTCGAAAAAACATAACGGCTCCAAATTTTGGACCAATTTGTAAATGACAAAATAATATCTAGAAGTACTTCTCCGTCAAAAAATATATCCTCACGAAAAAAAAAAGTTTGCATGTCTCACCAATGTCACATGGTGTTCACAGGAAATTGTTGCAAGGTTCCATTGAACTGCAAGAAGCCGACAATATTGAATCTTGTAGGCTTTTCATTAGCAAACATTACCAATATAGGTGCAATACCCGATGATTTGGTCGGCGATTACAGAATTGTAGAAATTAAAAACCCAATGACAGCCTTTAAAAATGGCAAAATAAGCTATAAACTATACAAGTTAACAAAAAAACAATTCAAGATCAGTTAGCTAAACAAGTAATTGGTCTATATATACAGCAAAGACCCAAGTTACCTACAAGTCATCGAGCTTGTAGGTAACTCAAGTGCTTAAGCCTCTGATAAATTTTTGTTATGAATAAAGTGCAGGTTCAGTTCCATGTAACGGGAAGAAGTGAGTACAATTTTAAAATTTGGTCAAGAGATAACCAACCACTCATGATGGAACATATTTATAAAGATGATGAGGTCTGGAAAGCAAAAATGAAGAAAATAATTGTTAATTTTTACTTGATATGTTGTAGCCAGTAATTATAGATTTACGACCAATTTGTGGCATATAAAAGCATAATGTAACGTACAGCGTGAAAGATTTGAGGCAGGAATGCAATCCTGTGAACTTTAACCCTAAATAAATGGGTCTTTAATGAATATTAATAAATTCATTAACAAAATTAAATACACTTGTAAGTTGAAGCAGTTTAATTTCATTAATACATTTATATTGAACCGCGTTGTCACTCCTGTTTTGTCGCTGCTCCCACTCCATCGCCCCCGATCCAAGTTCATTGCAGGTGAGCTTACGCCAAGAAAGCGGCTAATTAGCTTATTTTCTCCGATTTGTATCATGAATAAAGAGATTTAATATGAAATCTAAATTTATCGCTAAAATATTCAGCTTAAGAAATTCTGGGATAGTCTAGCAAACTATTCGTGAAATATTTTTTAGAATCAGATCAGTAAGTAGTTCAGAGAATACCTTTAACAAACAAATAAACTCTACCATTTTATAATATTAGCATTAGGTATATAAATACTTACTCAAATTATTTTCTATAACCTATATTTAATAACAGAAAAATTATTTAAAATATATATACGTATTATTATTGAGGTTGTTACTGCCTGTGTGTTGGTGCGCGTTAGCCCTATAAACAGGGTTATCGAGTTCAATTTCCGGGTGTGACTTGTGTCGTAGGTGTCGGAAATTCACATTGCGCACACAATAAAAACCAGAACCAAAAACACAAATTTTCCTTGGAAAGAAAACTTCCGTTCCTGACGAACCTTATAGCCCTATTTAGAAGGCTAACCTGGCATACTTCTACCATGCCTTCGCTTATTAACATCTTTAAAAATATAATGCTTGCTCGCAAAAATATTGATGTATATAATTTATAAAAATATTGATGTATATAATATTAAGAAGCGACGCAGATAATCTTAATACTAGATATAAGCATAAAATTACAATGCCCGCATTTAGATTAAGCAAAACGAATAATTAGACTTTACTAAATTAATAAAGTTCCTAAAATTGTAGCTGAATTACCACTGGGAAACTTCAAGTCAGTAATAAAATGGGCTACTAATTAAGAAAGCTTATTATAAAACGATTGACTACATTAATGACAACGATGAATGGAGGCAAACTGCACCAGCTCGTTTTGGCGACCATATTATATAGATATACCTAGTTTAACACATTTTATGTATTAGTGTATAAGACTAATTAAAACAAAAAGAATGGATAATACGCCGTGAATAAACGATTTTTATTTTTATTTTGAACGCGCACCCAACTTAGCGTCAACGGGCATTTCAAGAAAACGTTTGATTTTTTTAGGGTTGATCATAGTTCAACTTCTGAAATATTATTATATTCTGTGGCGTTACGATAATGTCACAGGAACCTTCGAAATATAAAGAAACGAACAGCGCTATTTTTGATACACGCGGGCGGCCTCCCACACCTTACCTGCTGAAATCATGCTTAGCGTTGAAATAGACCGCCTTAACTGCGATATTGATTAAAATAATATTAGGTCAGGGAAAACATTCTTTATATTTTTTATCTAATTGTAAAGCTTTTTTTTTCATAATTTAACTATCGCATATAATTATGGTTATTTGTAAATTACCAGTAAGATGATTTTTATTTCAATCCTCAGTTCATATAGTTATATATATATATACTACTAGTAAATGAACTGAGTAATAAATATGTATTTTCCCTAATAATTAAGATGATGTATTTTATACCTACAATCTATAAGCTACAGTTTATACTACATTGTCCCGCAAAGATCGCCGCGCCGTTTCTCGCCTCGTATTATGCATGGCAACGCCAATGGCCTCGATTCTGATGTCAAACACTAAATTAAATTTAAACTATTCCTATCTTTTACAAAATAGGAACACAAGACAGAGATAGCATATATTTTAATGCTGTCAAGTTAGTCAGAACTTAGATGTCTATGCAAGCTTAGTCGAGTATGTAATTGGTGTTGACTAAAAACACGCGCCTTTCTGCTTCTGCTGTTCAAATTTTAATTGATAAACTAGCTTGACAGCACTAAAATGTATGCTATCTCTGTCTTGTAGGGATAGTGTAAATTTAATTTAGTGAGTGTACATCAGAATCGAGGCCAATGTCAGTTGACTTAATAAAGCAGATAAATACTGAACATATTTCAAATTTTGTTTAAAAATCATAAATGATAATTTGCAATAGGCGTACCTCGAAAGACGTTGGTCTCAATGGTTAGGTCGATGGCCTTGGATGTTCCTGGTGTTTTACAAATTACCCAGTATATGTGCCAGTTTGTTTGATCAGCCGTTGCCATTGTAGGTAGTGAGATAATTCAATAAGCTGTTTTGATAGTTTCTTTTGATGTTAAGCTTAAGCTACCTAAAGATGCTTAACAACAAATGTTCAAAGATTATTTCTGTTTCTTTTGTTGCAAGACTTCTTTGTTGCCGAATTTATAAGATAATCGACAGTCTACGTGAACGAAGAGATTTTAACTACTTATTTTTGTAATTTAACCACTTTCAACTACAAATTACGATTATAATTTTTTCCGTTTGTTGAAATGTATGATTTCTTAGAATCAGATACGAGAAGTACCTATTCTACAAGTTTTGATTTATTCGTATTTTTCAATAGTTGACTTAAGACTTATTATTTTTCTTAGTTCTCTAGACTACTATTTTAATATTAGTATTTAATTTAAATATAAGTATTTAATATTAATTTTGACTTGATACTTTCATACATTCTTAAGAAAAAGGATCTTGTTTTTTTATACTCGATAGGCAAGCATTTGACCACTTTCTCACCTGATGGAAAGTGAATAGAATAGAATAGAATAGAATTATTTATTCGCCTTATAACAAAGATTGTTACACTGGGCACGTCACATTGTTACAATTAATATCCGATAAATTTATATGTATCTACATCTTAAATGACAGTAGGATAAACTAATTTATATTTATAATAATTTTGACACTTAACTAAAAATTGATAATAATATAGTACCTATGTAAATAAATAATATAAAAAATATGGTTAATTATATTCCATAGTAAAAAAATAAATGTAAAAGCATGTCATTAATTAATTAATATTATTGAATTTAAAATATCATTTTTAAATATCTGACTTATCTTATTTTAGCTGTGTCACATTATTATAATCATTACATGAATAAATTAATATGTCAATAATAAGTAAATGAATATGATAAAGTTAAATGATTCCAATTATTACATTTTCTGACATGTCAATACTCTTAATTTAAAATGTTGTTGCCGATATACGCATGTCCATAAATTCATTAAGCGAGTATAGTGGATTTTCTTCAAAGAACAGTTTTATTTTTCGTTTAAAGTCAATTGCATTTAACTCGGTCACTGTAAGTGGTAATTTGTTGTACATAGTAATTTTATTATAAATTCCTTGTTTTTGTACCTTTGCTAATTTGATTCTGGGCCTATATAATTTGTCATTATTGCGTAGATTGAGCTTATGGACATCCTTATTTTTAATCAAATGCAACTTCTCCTCGTGTATTTCTAATAGGCAACTAAACACATACAGAGAAATAACAGTCATTTTTCCACTTTTTTTGAATTGTTCTCTGACAGACGTACCTTTACGAAGTCCAAAAACAATTCGGATAGCTCGCTTTTGGGATTTCATGACTTTACCAATATCTGCACCATTCCCCCAAACAGTTATGGAGTATCGAATTATGGAATGAATGTACGCGTAATATACCGAGATAAGGGACTTTGTGTCCATTAAAGGCTTAAGCTTTAGCAGAGCGTAGTTTGCACTAGACAGTTTCTTGCATATTTTTTCAATATGAGCCGAATGACTTATAGTATGATCTACTGTATAGCCTAAGAAAACATTTTGTGACGGTGTGCTACTTCCTTTACAAGATTTACGTGTTTCATATTTCATAATAACGCTCTTATCAGCATTCAAAATAATTCCATTAGCATTAAACCAGTCTGAAGTGATGATGCTGCCGAAGATGAAGCATGTCTTGACAGACTAACAAACGGTCGGGCAAAAATTTATCGCATAAGAGGTTGATATAGGTATGATAGTCGATATGATAGTTAACCAAAAAAAAAGTAAGTAATTAAAACATTGTTAGCAAACTAACGTTAATGAAATATAATTATGTTATTGGACTATCTTGAAAATATTGGTCTATCTTGAATATAAATATTACACTGTCATCAATATAAAAAAGAAGTTTTACTAGAAGAACTACGCTTATGCGGTGTTTATCTCCTGAAATAATTCTGATTACAGCAGTTCGATATTTGCTAGATCGTTTTTATTGGAAAAAATATATAAATAAGTATTTTTTAATAGGAATTGGTGGATATTATCCTGAAGCGCATGGACGTGGATCTGGATGGCGTTATAAATTTCGATGATTTCCGCACGTCCGTCTTGAAGACTCCACAACTACTGGAACTGCTGGGCTACTGCCTTCCAGAGAGACCAGCTGTCTACTCCTTCCTTGCTACTTGGTGTCCTAGCTGGGGCAAAATGTAGAAAGTTGATTTGGAAGATTTTACGTACCTCTTCATAAAAATACAGTCTATGTCTAGAGACTTTTGTTCTCAAAATTTTCAAATGCTTAGAAAAATATATAAAACATACGATAAATTCAGGAATGGGCTATAACATATTCATATGTATGACTATAGCTGGTATCATCGGTTAATACTGATGCTAGGTTTCTCTTTTATAGAATTGTCTATATAGTGAACAGCAATCAAAGTTTGTATATTAGGTCGCAGGTAAATTTTCGAAGTACAAAGTTAGTATTAAAAATGTGACAATATATTTAACTTTGTAACGATTATTTTACCAGTATATTGGCAATTCTTTTAATAATATAATAATGATGGTCAATAACAGTTCAATTGTGGTTTTATTTAGATAAAAGTTTAGTTAGTTGAACGCAGAAACGACTTCTATGCATTATATCATCCTCTCATTCTTACACCCATACACTACACACACATGTACACAAACACACACATATACACACATACACACACACACACACTCTCGCACCGTGAAATTAAATATATTTATAATAATTAAATTATTGACTGATTAATATCATACAATATAATATAATATTGTAATATCGTATATCTAATATGTGTTAGGTATCAATTTTAATTTGTTATTAATTGATATATATACTTGGCTCTTTGCTGTATATAGTTTTAGTTTAGTTTTAGGAAATATAGGCAATTGGCCCGTAGATTAGACAATTGATATAACTTCCAGTCAGAATTCATAATTATTTCTACTCTTATCTATTGCTAATTCAACATATGACTATTGATTTGTTTTATATGTATCTATTTTCTTATTATTTGCCAATAGGTTTCAATATCGCTTTGTCTGTTTTTAACGTAACATCTTTTTAATAATATGTAAATGTCTGATACTTACTTTAATTCACACTGTAAGCGCTAAGTCGATATCTTGACAACAGATTGTCTGCAAGGGTTCCCAAGATACAGGCTTTGCCTAGTTTGGGCCCGTTGTTATTGCAATGTTGAATGTATAAAATGGATTTCATGTGATTATGATGAGTATAGAATGAAAATGTCTGAATAAAGATTATTATTATTATTTGTTTTTTGATGTACAAAACCGCGACAAGCTCGTTTCGCTCGCTCCGCTCGCTCGTTGTCCTTACAAGTACGAGTAACCTAAAGTTCCTTCACGCTTCGCTTATCATTACTTTTATTTTTAAGACAAATGCTTTTACACTCACATATCATATTTTAAGATCACCAAGAGCCAGAACCGCATGATTGAAGAATTATGTAGACACTCCAGATCAGCCGGAGCCGCCTTTAGCAGAAGTCAAAACCGTGGTTATTGAACTAAGCGAACAACAAGATAAACAAATTTGAATCAATAAACAACGCTTTAAGCACTCATTATGGCACAAAATCAGGATATTCAAAAGATTAATTTAAGAAAAAGGAAGTGAGTCTAGAAAGCAAAATACATATGTTGGAGCGGAATTCGCTTTCTAATACTGTTGAAATCCGAATCCTACCAAAATTAGATAACAAAACCAAGAAGCAACAAACCACCACAATACAACAACTTGGTTTAACTCTTTGCATTGGAAACCCGTATACGGTGAACAGAATTAAAAAAATATTTCTTTCTGACACAATACTAGTACATTTTACCACATCGAGCCACAAAGAATCAAGCGCTTATCTCCCAATTCGAAACATACAATAAATCTCGACGTTTATGCAACGAACAGCCACTAAAATCAGAACAGGTCAAGGTTCCAGGAGCTGTGCGTGTATCTCCGAGTGCCTTTCGAACAAAGCTCGGCGTATAAATTATCTTGCACTCCTAGACTTTAAGAACATGAAGATAGTGACAGCATGGACATCTGTTGGAAGAGTTTACGTAAAGAAAGAAAAAGAAGGTACACCTATTCGCGTCGATGAGGAGCAAGAACTGCACCAACTTCTCATTTGACTAAGCTTAGATTTAAATATTTTATGAATATTCTTAAATCGTTTTGTGTTACAATTATTTGCGGTACTATTAATAATAATCAACACACACGCACACTTAGTCCATTTTACACTAATATGTCTACATTACCACACAAAGTTTGTCAATCGCAACCTACAACGATCCCAAAACTTTTTTGTTTACAAAGCTTGTAAGTCGAATAGGTTTCGTGTAGTAAGGTCCAAACTTAGGTGACACAAATGATAACACAATAAAACACTAACTACAAATTATTGTTTATTAAATGTGGAGAACTTAGTTTCTACATTTAATAATTTGTAATGTATTTTAATAGTATTAAATTGTCAATTTAGGTCTGGATACTTTCGCAGTGGCTAACTCAATCCTATGCGATATAGATGCAATTTAAGGCTACATAAAAACCGGTAATCACTGCGTTTTCAATATCTTATCACAAAATATTAGAAGTTTTTATCATTGCCACTGAAGTATGTATTATAGGTATCTATCGGCCGCCCAGTTATCAGAACATTAAATATGTTCTCAATTCCTTAGACACAATTCTATCCAAAATTTCCAAATATAGAAATGTGGTCATTTGCGGTGACGTAAACGTGAATATCTTACCAAATACCAACTACAAACGGTCGCATGACTACTTAAATCTTTTGGCGATACATTGTTTACTCCCCGGACATACCATTAGAACTCATGGTAACACACGCCTAGATCACATGATGCTGAAAACCAAGCTTGAAACAACTTGTTTTATTACTGAGTCTTTGATTACCGATCACGAGGCAGATGCAGTTAAATAAATTTAAAAACTAAATTGACCTACTATATACTTGGGATATTTAGAACAGTAATTAGAATAGTTATTATAAGGCTTCTTTTTTGTTATTTTAAGTCTACCCGATCATCAAAAGTCAAACCCTTGGAAGAGAAACTGAATCCCACGACACAGGTCGTCCTAGTGTGGGATTCAGGGATCCTTAATTAACACATATGCACTAATGTTATTTAATTATATTTATTTTTGAAGTGTTAACATATTTTGTAACCAAAAATAAAGTTTATTATTATTAAAGTTTATTATTTATTACCTCATCCAATAAGCCTAACATTCGAATAGACTACAACACCTTGACCTTGCCATGAATACCTTGAATTTTCAGCCTGTATTCAATGGTCCTGATTTTAATCTAGCTACGGATGTACTGGTCAACATACTGAAGACCACTATTAAAAATAACTCAAGTGCTGTTAAAATTAAAATGAACAAACAAACCATGGGTCGCAAATTCTTTGTTACGCTGCATGCGAAATAGGTACAATCAGTACAAAAAACTAAAATAGGATCCAGGAAATTTAGTACTGAAGATAAGGTACAAAATATGTAGAAAATTCAGCTTATAAAGCAAAAAGAAAATATAAGAAGCAAGAGATTGAGAATGCAACGGACAACAAAAAAAGACTTTGGGACGTGATCAAGGACATTATGCAGAAGTCTTCTCCATAAATAGGAGTTGACTCCGTATGTTCCTGACTACAGACAAACGCACTTACACTTAATGTAGTCATAACAAAATACGTAACTTTTGTGCTCAAATCTAACCTTTTGCCACCTTTATCTCTCACTAATACATCCCAATGCCCAGCAAAAACTTTAAAATTATATTGTTTATCCTTTTTATTAACGTACGGATGAAATAAATACTTAAGTTTCACATTAGATCAAGCTTTCACATTACAGTGACACACTATCTCGCTCACTAAAGAGAAAATAGATACAATAATAAATATTAAAGGTAGATATCAAATGTCCGTGTGATTTAAGTTTAGTACTAATTATATAGCCATGCGATATCGATTTATGGTAGATATTCCAACAGTGCGTACGAAGCGTTTAGGTTCCACATTCATCATGCATACCGCAATGGAGTGGACTTCTTTGCTTGAGTCTTTGTTTTCCGATAGGTATAATCTAGGAGTCTTCAAGTCACGAGTAAACAAAGATTCTCTAGAATTAGATTCCTCCTCTTATTCTAGGCATAGATGCTTCATCATCGACCACATCTTCACTTGCCATCAGGTGAGATAGTGCTCAAACGTTTGCATAAAACGAATAAAAAATAACTGAAAAATGCATTAAAACCTGATTTTCTTGATGCACCATGGAAATAAAAAAAAACGATCATATTCTACTCGTTCGCCGGGTAAATCTATCATTTCTATCATGAAACGCGGCATATTCTACAGTAAACTATTGGCAACTCGCAAAAGTTTTGAACTTGAGGAGCATATCCCGTGAGGGTTTACAGTCCTGTGACCTGTCTAAGAACAGGATACCTTGGGACGTCCCAGCCTTACAGTAAATTTACTAGTTTGCATGTTTAATTAATTATCCGAGAAGGTATCCTTACTAAATTGATACTTATATCAATATTATAAGCAGCTCAATATCTTAAGACGCTCATTATATTGAGAATCTCATTATCTTTGTCATAACCTGATCGTAGAATAAATTGATGCACACAATATATGGAAGCTCTGCATGAAAAGGTAGCCTAATGAAATATTCAACATAACGGATTGTGCTTACATTTATTTGCTGAAGTAGAATAACAATTATTGTAAACTAGCCGTGCCCCGTGGCTTCGCCCGCTATTATCAAGTTAAAAAGTAGCTTATGTTTTAATACTAGGTATAAGCTTTGTACATTCCAAGTTTCATCCAAATCAGCAATCAATTTCATTTTCATTTCAATCAATCAGTTCTTACTCTCTACTTGTTTCGTTACTTACACACACAAACTTAAGGATTTATATCATTGGTAGGATAGTAGAAAACAAAATATTGTTACTAAAACAACGTCATTTTACGATATACTTAACAGTTTATGTAATTTTGTTCGTGATTGGAAGTAATTAATTATTTTAATATGTTTTTTAATTAAGTCCGGTAGAAAATTACATTAGTATTAAGGCACTGAAATCTGTTAGTTTCTATAATATACCCGATGTAAAAATAGTCTAGATTCGTGTACCTGCAAAACGATCGCTTCCACGACGAAATAACTATTTTTGAAATCATGGCTTTTTAAGTATTTTTTTTACTTTCTAAAATGTGAATTAATAAATTAAGGAATGAGGAATAAATAATCCCTTTTTGAAAATTCGACAAACAAGTAGGATTTGAGTTATTAACGTTTCTAAAATACGACAAACTGAGAAATTAGGCAAAGGGAATATAATGTACAATATTATGTGTTGTCCGATCTACTACCAAGTGAACTGCTCGTCTGCTAAGGACGTTGGGTTATCGGGTTCGATTCCCGGCGGGAACACAAGTTTTCTCCGCGAAGAAAATTTTGTTGTGTTTTTTATTTTGGTTGTGATTGTGTGTGTGATGTGAATGTTTCCGGCACCACGACACAAATCATAGAACTTAGTGTGAGGCTGTGAGTATCAAACCGTTAAATGTATGTTTAAGTCGACCATTATCGTTAGCTGTAATCTTTTTCAAAAAGATGATTCGAAAAGCTTCATCAATCAAAGAGTGCAAGTAAGTTAGTAAAAAGTTCTGGTGACCTAGTTATTTCGCACCGGCTCGCGACTTATTCAATTACATTAGTGGTATGTACTTTGACCGTCTTATAACTTTAGTGATTTTTTACCGTTTGATTTAGGGTCTTACAATTTCAATCTCGGTAAAAGCTTCTATTCGATAAAGAGATTTAATACATTAGACGACGTAAGTACGAGTAACCGATGAATCCAAAAGCTACCAAAATAGCGGTCAGCTTTTACTTAGCGAAGTATAATTGAATAAGTGGTATTTTAAAAAACAACAAGCCTAAGTATTAACTTGGTTAGCTGCCTTAAGTTAATAGTTTTTTTATGCGGAATAGGCAAAAATTTGACCATTATCTCACCTGATGGAAAGTGATGATGCGGCCGAAGATGTGACATGCTTGCCTAGAAGATACCTATTCACTCAAGACTTGAAGACAATATATATATATATGTATATCAATGTCTTACATTAATACTTGTATTTTTTTTATTCAAGATAGGCAAACTTTTGACCACTATCTCACCTGATGGTAAGCGACGATGTGGTCAACGATGGATCAAGCTTGCCTAGAAGTTACCTATTCACTCGCGACTGGAAGACTCCCCTATAATTATTGTACTCATCAGGAAACACCGACTCAGGTAAGGAATTCCATTCCTTTGCGGTTCGCACAATGAATGTGGAAACGCTTAGTGCGCATTTGTGGAATGTCCACCATATAGCGGTGTCGCTAAGTAGTTTGTCTGCTTGTCCGATGATAGAAAGGGGATGGACGAACTAGATCGTGCAGTTCCTTAGCACACTCTCCGAAATGAATCCGATAAAAAACCGAGAGACTAGCTACCATGCGGCAATGACCCAAGCTCTGAAGCTTTGAATTAGTTAGCTGCTCGCTACCAATGAGTCTCTTGGCTCTACACTCAATGGTGTCAAGAGCCTCAAGCTGGTACTTAGCTAAACCGTCCCAAAGATAAGAACAGTACTCCATTCATGATCGGACTTATGCTTGATACAAATTGAGCAACTGTCCCGATGTGAACTATCGTCTCACCCTTGCAAGGATTCCCAGCTTTTTTGCAGCTAGTTGGGCTTTTGACTCGATGAAAGTACCAAAATTGAGCATTGAAGTCAGAGTCATACCGAGTAACTCGAGATGGGCATTATTTTATTGATAACATTTTACACTTGTTTATTATGTTCTATAAGTCGTAGATGAACAATAACTCATCCTTAACAACCAGTCTTATATATACAATACACCTATCTTAAGTAGGGATGACGTAGACTATAACACAGATAAACGCGCTTGCAACAAGTGTGTCACACACATCTCTCGGCAATCCTGGGCTCCTGGTACCAGAGCCCATGTAAGTACCTATACTCTACAATGTTGCACGACGGCTATCAAAGACTATTTTTAGAATAACCGACACGACTCGATTAACGATTTATCGAGAGTAAAAAATAAGACTCGCTTCATATATTTAACACTAGGAGAAAGGTTTTGTTCTTGAGATGATTATTTTTTAATTATATATACATATAAATAATATATTATATATTATATTACTTTACTGTAGACAATGAAATGTTTATTGAATAGATTTAGAAACATCATTTCGTGACATATTAATATGGTCATTTCAAACATTCAAAATTTTTGTTCATGTTATACAGTTGTCAAACTTCGAATTAATTGTCTTATTTAATTTTATGCTAGATTGTATGAACTTCGTACCCTGGCATCTGTTGAAAGTAAATTGAAGAGGCAATTCCCATACAAAATACCAGATACTTTTCCAAATTTAGATTTTTCGTAAACCACCTCTGTACAACAAACAAAACAAAAAAGAATAATTTAAATAGAATCGGCCATTTCGAGTTATTGCGAGAATAACAAACACGACAACTGATGTATATAATATATTATTCATGTGAGAAAAAAAATGTTCAGCGTGAACAAAAAAATTATAAACACGTCTTAAACTTTAATTATAAACCTTTGAGATACGCCAGACCTGTACATGTTACCTTTACAATGTTGCTGTTATAATATTTCTCATAATGCAGACGTTTTTATTCTAAACCAGCTGACACGACTGACATTATCCTGTCTAAGCACATATTCATCAATCGAGCGAACTGTCAAATACGCGAAGTAAAATTATCTTTAATTTTGCTGAAATTTTCAAATTTTCTGCGCAATTTTATCGATTTATCTTTCCATAAAAACCTTCCACATAGCATTAGAAAATTGCTATAATCGTTCTCAAGTTATGGCGAGACCAAGGTAAATACAGATTATTTTTTATATATAATAATAATAATAAATAGATATAGATTATTTTTACAGTCACGCTCGGAGATGCTATTGTACTCAAACTCAAACTACACAAATAGATGATAACATGTATTGACCGCACACACAGATGCAGCAGTATAGATATAGCAGTTTAGTTGCCTATATACTACATCGCGTGTTTGCTGATCTCCTGGTAGAATCCGGTACAATATACACTACAATGTTGCTTTAACCGGTATATAGATGATTGTCAGCACTTCATTGAAGTTAAGACTCAGTTTCGCTTGCAATGTATCGTGTATACATGGAATGAATGGCCGTTTTAACGTTGTTTCTTATTTATTCTGTGGTGTGGCTGCTTATAGTGGTCACGTCTAGGCGGTCACGGCCTGAGGTTTACGCGATATTAAGTTCTCTGTTTAGATACTTGCCTGTAATGTGTTTTTTCTCTCTGATAGGAGGGTTTTACCTCTGTCTCTCCTATTAATAAGTTATAAGATGATGTTGTAGTGTAGTTTGTTTTGTTATAATTATTCTAACGGGACCTTTTTGTGCGCGTTTATCATAAGAATATTATTATGTCAAAACTCAACATGTGCGACCAAGTTCTATCGACCGTGGTCAGGAGAGACTCAACTTGAAATAAGTCCCATTTACGGGAGTAAGACAGGAATTTCGTTTTAAACTAGTTTAAAAGTACCATTAGTTTTTGCTTAATCTCGTGAAGCTCAACAATTATTTGCAGTCCAAATAAACAAGAATATACAGTTTACAGAAAACAGAAACTATTGATGATACATTGGCTAAGGCGTGTTGTGGGCAACAATCTATTAAAAATAAATTACACATGGAATATAGAGATTATAGCTTACGGAACGGATATCTCTGCACAATAAACTATACTAAAATGTCTGGACTATTTATCTATGAAACATCAAAATCGCTTCCGCCATTACAAATATAATACGAACGGTATAATCCAGGAGTCTTCAAGTCAAGAGTGAATAGATATCTTCTAGGCAAGTATGGTACATCTCGGCCGCATCTACACTTTCCATCAGGTGAGACAGTGGTCAAATGCTTGCCTATCGAGAGTAAGAAAAATATGATCACAAACATTTGGATAATATGATTATAAGTGTGATGTGATATCGTGGTTTGTTACCTTTAATCACATTATTGCATCAACAGGTCAACAGTTGTTAAACTTCAAACTATCTCATTATAATATAAGTATTATAACTTATTTTGTTATACGTTTTTATGCCATTAGGTTAACACCGTTACTATCTTGAGTAATATTAAAGTATAAGGATATCGGAGCAAAGACAAACATAAAACATTTTAACATAAGCTAAACACACTATGGACATGTTATTATGACCTTTGGTGATTTATTTAAGGATACAATAATTTCTAAACGAAGTAATTCTTACCGTAACATTTATATTGATACAACCGGTACAACCCGTATTTCTATGCCCTTGATTGGTACATATATTGAGACGATACAAAATGTTGTATTTTCAGAACTATGTATATAACATAATTATATAATGGTTAATGCATTTACGATTGAATAATAATATTAATACTCTAGCCTATGGGCCAATTTCCTGTATTTTCTATAAATAAATTAAAATTTAGATATGTATTCAGTAAAAGAGCTTACTTCATGCCAAGTTATATATGTCTGGTATATAATATGAAGAGAAATGTCACAATAAGCATCGTTGCCAAAGCGTTAACTTACTAGTTCAAACCTAAATTTACTGGTTCAAAAATTGCCTCCAAATATGCTGTTTCTGTCTGGTAATTGAATACCTAAGTTGCTATTAAACTCACTGCTGCCAGCAATTACTGAGACACGATTCGAGCTCACTCCGACTAAACGATTTGCATTGCAATATACATCACAATGTGCCATTTAATTTTGTCCTGAGTTTCAACGTAACTAAGTAAATCTACGTAACCGATCTTGCATCTTGTTGATTATATTAGGGCGTTCATGAAATCGTATCTATCTTATACATTTGTTACAATTCCGTCATACATCCCTGACTGTTGCAAATTCATAACTGTTTATGACATTTGTTATTTCAAACATATTTTATAATACAAGAGGTATTTACTTGACCGGGTTGAGCAGAAAAATATGTAACGGAACTCATTACCCGCGTCTTTGTTTCCCGAACGGTATAATCTAGGAGTATTCAAGTCAAGAGTGAATAGGTATCTTCTAGGCAAGCAGGCTACATCTTCGGCCACATCTTCACTTTCCATCAGGTGAGATATTGGTCAAATACTCGCCCATCGAGCATAAAAAAAGAAAGATACCCACCGTGCTACAAAGATTTGGCTAGGGGACGGTGAGGATTTTTATACTTGTTGGACACATTCCAAGAAGTATAAAAATCCTGTTACTATAATAGGCGAGTATAAAGTACCTGTAAAAAGACACTCTGTGCATACAAAACGTTTCCTTTTTACGCTCCAAGTAGGAAATTTTATTTACTCCTGCCCTGGGCTATTTTACCTACCGAAGGTGTTCATATGTTCGCTGCTTATAGGCATGGCATTATAGGGCTATCGAGAGGCAAAGCTTGTATTTTTCATACTTGCTTTTTTCTAAATACTCTTCTACCAAAAAATGGGACCAATGCCTGTGCTGTCATCAATGTCATCTATTTACATCCTGGAATCGCAATGCGTGTACAGTTCACAGATATAGAGGCCACAATATGCTTAGTAAATACAATTACAAAATTTACAATTTTTAACCTAAATTGATACTCATATCATATATTTACAAGTTAAGAAAATTCAATACTACCTCTTAACAAGATTTTTTTTACTCGGGGTAGGCTGTTTTCCTAGAGGCCAGGTTTCCAATTGCCGACAATGGTACGCATTGGAAGTAAAATATCGCAGGTTAAGAGGGAAGTAAAATTACAGTCGCGTTCCTCAATAATACGACAATAAACGAGGTATTAGTACTTTCTGTGAGTCCGCTTGGAGTGTTACCACTTTTTTGCCAAACAGCCGAATAGCATGACTGCGCTGGCAGGACCGATTGCGGCTAGTAAAACAAGTTGCCAGTACATATGATAAATAATTCCTAAGCATATTACATATTATTCTAACATTTTTTTTTTCTGAGGGAAGGTTCTAATCTAAGGAAAGCATTCCCATGCGGTCATAACAGCCCCTATGCATAAAAAGCTAATAGCTTAATTTGTTTGATATAAACATGTTATATGTTTATATCAAACAAATTAAGCTATTAGAATGTTCAGATTGAAAAGTCTTGAACATCGGCGTAAAGTTGCAAGCCTGTCGGTATTCTATAAAATACATTATGGTGAATGTGCTCAGGAACTACACAACCTTATTCCCGCTTCACCTATTTTCCACCTTACATCCAGAAGGACGGCGGGCGTTGCGTCACCCATTTATGGTTGAATTACCGTTCATTCGCACGAAACGTTTCACGTCTTCGTTCATTTATAGAACAGCAAAAGGATAGAACGCTTTGCCGTCATTTGTGTTTCCCGAAAGGTACAATTTGGGTGTGTTCAAAAGTAAAGTGAATAGGTATTTACTGAGCAAGCGTGCTCCACCTTACTACATCGTCACTTTCCATCAGATGTGATTGTAGGCAAACGTTTGCTTAGTCTGTAATAAAAAAAAAGCTGGTACTTATTTGGTTCAACGAACTCGTATTAGCATTGCAATTCAGAGAGGCAAACATGGGAATGCGCACTGGTAGTGGTCTTGTGCACTTGAGTTACCTATTAGCTCGCTTGTTTGTAGGTAACTTAGATCTTTGATGTAAAGATGTATATAGTTTTAGAAAATATAGATATGCAAATACCCCGTAGATAGCATATGTGAAACCTTTGTATAATTGCGTATATTAAATCAAAGTAAAAAAAATCATGAAATGCTACAGTCCATTTCGATGTTCACTTAAAATTTGTTTAACATTAATATTTTATTTCACGACTCCCGGGCTAAGACGGCGGGTACTAATTTATAATTATCCTTTAGCGCAGTTGGTTGTGCGTCTGCCATGTCAAGCAACCTGTATCGGGTTTGATTTCTCATGGGAACACTAGCTTTCCCTCAAAGGAAATTTGTATTTATGCTGATCGTGTGTGTGATGTGTATGTTTAGACTAACATCAAAAAAGCGTTTGATATTATTATCAAATTACGACCGAATACTATAATTCGCTAGCAAGACTCGTTCCGTCTGACATAGCAAGTTTCTAGAGTTAAGCTTCACAGTGCGGAGCATAATCTCTAACCTAATTTTGTTAAATCCTATTGTAGATATGCACCTCATGTTGTGGACAGTATAATCATCACACAAGGTTGCGGCTTCATACCTAATTGCAATTAGTTTGTATCGCAATATTAAACCGGCCGTGACAAATAACAGGGATACAATTAATAGATTTTATTTATATAGCATTAGCCATGCTAGGCAGAACTATAATGATAAATTTAGAAAGGAAAAATTAATTTCGTCGCTTCAGGCGGGGCTTGGGTAGCTCAGCGGTTAGAGCAATAGGGCATGACACCCTATGGCCTCGGGTTCAAATCCCGTCTCAAACGATATTTTTTCCTTTTTCTGAAGTAACTAATTGTTATAATTATACTACAGCTAAACTACTTAGATGTGATTAGCTATTTTCACACAAGCCTTATGGGTGTAACACTAAGCCGCTTCAGTTGATCTCATCTGCACGTGGTGTCTTTGGCGATCATCAAGGCTGTTCCATTTTTTTTTTATGTATTAATTTGTAAACCCGCTTTTGTGACACTGCCTCGGCGAACATCTTAACCGAGAACAGGGGTAGATTGAAAAACAGCGCATGCACGCATGTACTCGCAGCACATGCTGAATCTACTCCTATTGCCCTAAACTGCACTGATATATATATGCGACCGTATCAGTCTTGATTTGATAAAATTAGTTTTCACAATAGCCTAACCTTGTCCCTCAGACTGAAGCGGTCAGTCTACCACTAGTACAATTTTGATGTTAATGTGTTTTTATGTTGTAATGTGTTTTTATTTCAATAAACAGATTTATTTTTTTTGATTTTTTAAAATAGCTTTCCAACGGACAAATAACCAGACTGAGAACTGTTTAATTTGGTTGGTGGCCAGTCATAACAATAAGAATAATCCTGTGCAAAATTTACTAGTGGCTCTGTGAGCTGGAAACATTGCGTATCTTTTCAGATCTCTGAAATATGTTTTTAACATTTTGAAACCAAATAACGCCGCCATTTAAAAAAAATCCAAAAACTGAAAAATAATAAATACCAAATTTATTCAATTTAGTTCACTCTTAATACCAGGTACAGTGTGTGAAAACATAATAATATATGTATAATAAATGTTCAAGTGTCCATTTTCTTGAGGCCTCCAAACTCTGCTAGGCCTGTATCTTGGAAGGCTGAAAAAGAAATCTTTCAACGGGTCAGGTTTAGCGCATATAGTATAAGTAGGCTGCGATTTGACATACTAAATGTTAACATTTTCTAAAAAGGATGGAATGGTCATAATTTAACCTGTTATTAAATACCTTCTAATTATGGATTGCTGATATTATATTTATAAAAACATTTTGATAAACTGGGTGATGGAAGACACAATTGAATTGACTACGGCGACGACATTCCGTTTATTTTTATAGACTAGTCAAGTGCCGAAAGCACTTGACTAGTCTAAAGTCTGCCAACGTCTAACCTGTGCCTAAAAAAAGAAGTCTGCTGTCCCTGCAAAATGTAGTTAGATTTCATCCCTTTTTACCATCTAATAACTAACCTGTAAAACGTCATTTATTTATGGTTGACATACCCCCAGTTTGTTCAAAGCGTTTCGCTTCTACGTTTATCATCCGTACAGCGAAGGAATGGAACTCATTGTCTGCGTCTTTGTTCCTTGAACGGTACAATCTGGGTGTCTTCAAGTCTAGAGTGAATAGGTACCTTCTAGGCAAGAATGTTCTATCTTCGGCCGCATCGTCACTTTTCATCAGGTGAGATAGCGGTAAAATTTTTGCCTATCTAGCATAAAAATAAAACAACTTTATTGTTTTATGGTCGATAAGGAAGCATGTTAACGCAATATGTACGAGTATAATATGTTTGAGATACGAAAACTTTTAGAAAGAGGGCTTCGGCGGAGCTGGTAATATCCGGCGCGCCACGACATGCCTTATTTTCAAAGCACTTTTACACAGAATAAAACAATTTTACTCGAAAAAAAAACTAAGATACTTTCTTAACTTTGTGGATATTGGAAACAATTGGCCATTGTTTTTAAGTTAAACTACGCAACATTGGTCGAGGATAAAATATATATATATTCGTATCAAATACACACGCCTCTAAAATGTTGTAATATAAAATCCTATTTTTATAATTGTAACTAGCTGACCCGGCAAACATTGATTTGCCATTTTTCTAAGAATTTTTTTTTTAGTTCCACAAAAAAATAAGGGTTGATTGTAGAAGGTTGGAAATTAAGGGTTGTGTGTATTTTTGAATTCTGAATCATAATAAAATAAAAACAAAGAAATTGTCCAAAAATTTTAAAAAAATGTTAAGGGTGAACAACCCTTACCACTTAGGGGTATGAAAAATAGATAGTAGCCGATTCTCAGACCTACTGAATATGCATATAAAATTTGGTAAAAATCAGTAAAGCCGTTTGTGAGGAGTAAGCTAACTAACATTGTGACACGAGAATTTTATATATAAGACTAACAGTATGTAAGCAACGTTTAAGTAAAAATATATAAGCTGTGTGTACGTTTTGAGTTTGTATTAGCGTTCTAGAACGTTTCTTACGATTAAACATATATTCCCAAACGATTTGTGGGCTATTTCTAACATGCTTATATTAATTTAGAGAAAACCGAAATAAACAAAATAATTTAATTAATGTTACCATAAAAACGAACGATTAACGCTAAAAATATACTCGTAAGAGAAAACAAATGAAAAGGTCTGAACAAAAGAGCCTTTGAAGAAAGAATGTCGATCTTTTGCGCTCGTGTAGACCGTAGAATTCTATGCGACATAGCGGCATTGCCTTCTTATACAAGTTGGTATATACCTATTGGGCTTTGTGAATTCCACAAAGCCAATAAACTTCTTAAGTAGAATTTGACGTCTAGAACTACATTTACTACTTCTCCTGGTGTCGAGCCAAAGTGAAGTATTTGGAGGGCACAATCATGCCACAATAGGTATTTATTTACAAAACTTTGGTGTACCTACATCATTACGCCATATTTTATCCGCAATCTCTAAGTTGGGTAGTTTAGACTTTTTTACTTTATCGGTCCAGTCCGTCTTTCAGTGGCATTTAACGTTTAAACCATATAAGCTCATATTTTCAAATTCACATAGAATATGATGGCAATTAGAGTGATATAAATAAAAATATTGGGAGCACATACAAGTGGCGCGCCAAAAACGGCTACATAATTTAAAGCTTCAATATGATATCCGTTATTTCTTTTTGTTAAAATACAAAAATCATTATTGTAACAAAAAAGTTAAGAGCCATTAAACCTCAAAAGTTTACCTACTCTAATACTTAGTAGTCACGAGAGCTTAGTTTAGGGTGAATGACTAGTTATTTATAAAATAGGTAAGTGAGAGCAAAATTTATACCTCATGCGACGTTAATTTCTACGCACTCTGGTTTAAATTCCTCCCACTCTGTTTCAAATTCCGCCCACTTTGATTCGTATTCCACCTATCTTTGCGTCATCAACTATGATTGATCTAGGTATATGTACCTATACTCTATGGGAAACGGCCCAACTCCAGTGGTTACGTAATGGTCCAGTGATGATGATAATAAGGTAAGCGTTTGAGAAATATATATTGAAAAAACTTTACTCTTTGCACTTTTTTTATGCTGGTCAGGCTAGCCATGACGTTTGCCTTCCAGCGAAGCTTTGCATCAAGCGTCTGATGTACAAAAAAATATTATAGATTATACACTTTTAGAGATCAGAATAAATTCAAATCTCAACTGGAAAAGCCATATTATCAAAACTAAAGCTAAACTCTTCCAATTTGTGTATGCATTGTCGATCCTCAAAATGAACAGCAACAAAACTACAGCAACTACAGCCTATTACGCCTATGCATATGCTGCGATACGGAGTAATTGTATGGGGCATCAGCACCGACGCTGAGCAATTTTCATCATGCAAAAAAAATGTTTACGAATATAACAAAATAGAAGCCAACATCCGACAACGCGACAGCCGCGGATGCCATTTCATTCAACACAAATTTCTAACGCTACCGTGCATATATATTCTTGAAGCAGCAATACTTGTATATATAAATATAATATATTTTTTTATATCGGATCCAAACCCACGAAGAAAATACAAAATGTTGTCACCAGAACCCAAAATAGAGTTATATAGAAAAGGACCACACTACCTGCTTACTAGAATTTATAATAATATACCCCTAAAATATAAAAACCTAACCTAATGATGTATATCTTTCCAATCAAAACTGCGTTAATTACTGATAAATAAAGGCTACCACAATATCAATGAATATTTTGAAGATAAAACGTTATAATCTCACAGCTAAATAAAACCTTAAATAAATAACTTGTACTTTCCATACTTCTTTTATGCTATGTGAAATTAGAAGATATTATCACTAAAAGTTCTCACCTCCGATAAAATATTAGATAGATAACTTTACATTAACTGATCTACTGAAATACCAATTTTCATCGCTATAAGTTCAAAATTAAAGAATTTTCATACAAAAGTTTTCACCCCATTTAACCCTCTTCGGGATCGACTTTCCAATAATCCATTATTAGTACACAATCATCTTTCCAATAATCCATTGTTAGTGTCTTTGTCCCCTACGTACAAAGACAAATATACCCCTAAAATTTCAAGTCTCTACGACCAGCGGTTTAGGCTGTGCGTTGTCTCTGAGTCAGTCAGTCAGTGAATCAGTATGTCAGGACAAAGATTATTATAGTATTAAATAATATTTAAATTTTACTGTGGCATTGCACGAGTATTTCATGCTTGAAGCATGATAACGTCGTGTTTAATGGCTACGGGATATTATTCATTCCGTTGCACACAGCGCTTATGTACTGCACCTTTTGCTACGCCGTAGTAAAACGCTACGTTGATATAGCGATGCGTCACCATCGAGATAACACCGTTACTACGTAAAAAATAAATATATTAATATGATTAATACTTATTATTCACATAATACCACTCATATCGAAATCGTAGCACTACAACTTACCAACAAAGCGTATATTAGTAGGTGTTCCTGGATTGATTGCTACTTCGCGTAGCAAGTACTACGCGAAGTAGCCATCGACCCAAGAACACCAATAGTCCGGACGGACGGCCGAACAAAATCCTGAACCAAACCACCCAAATTAACATAAGAGATCTGGCTTCGCCCAATCAAAAAAGTATATAAATTTTAATTTTTTTATTGAGAGCTGTGTTTTTATACTTAAAAAAACATAAATAACAAATAATCAAATAACTAAAAAAGAAATTAACCTCAAATTGTGCGCACCGTATTTAGTTATCTTTGTATGTCCTGCAACATGGTATTTTTTTGTGTTAATAATATATATAGGTACTATACTAAGCTTAGTTTAACAAAATAAAACCATGCCATTTAGACCACCGCTAAACACTTAACGCTAATAAATGGGAGTCTAACTTGTTGCTGTCGAAAGCTTCTGCTTACGTTTTTGCACGAGTTGAAAGATAAAAAATTCAGCTACCCTTGAGAGCTAGTCATTCTAGGCCTAGCGTGTTTAACATCCTCATTTTAACCAACACTTACCATAAGGTGATATTGTGGTGAAACGCCAGCCTATCAGATGTTAAAAAGCAACTTTAAAATATAAATCTGGCCTTGTGTAATTATGAAATATAATTCGGAATTATATAGTAAAATTTAAAAAATACAATTACGTGTCTTTATATAGGTATGCGTGTTAGAAGGTGAAAATATATCGTATGGTCATATCATTTTTCATTTCATTTAATTTATTCCTGAACAAATTTGTATGGGAAATTATAACATCCAGACAAGAAGTTGGAGTAATTAATCTTCAAGTCTGTAAGTAAAAATAATGTTAAATATTTCATTGAATATAATTAGACGCACTATATATACTAAGCCGATACTCGTATTAATACTTTAAATCCTTTATACATATTTAACTTTTTGTCACGCTGCACGCTAAGTAAAGTATTGCAAGTGGTGTAGCTACTCATACTAACTTTAAATAGGCTTTTAGCTCTATTGAGAGCTCTATTTTAGCTGTAGCTTTACATTTCTTTCGAAGCCTTTATTCAAGAGGGATTAGAAGGAATTTGTGGATATTTTTACAATACATTTATATTTAATTACATAAAAACCCTTTAATAAATTGCTATAAAGACGTAAACTTTTTTTCACCCACCTTGAATGTCAGTTTTATTTAGCCAAAACCAAAAACTGATCGTATTTTTCGGAGGGCGTTTAAGTAAAGCTCAGGTAAATTGTTTATCGATGTGTGAAAGCGATTCGAGGTGTCATCGGGTATTGGGGCTAGAAAAGTAAGGTGACAAAGAGAGGATGGGGATGTACGCGGGGTGCGGGACGGCGCGGAGCGAGCTGAGGGCTCCGCTGAGCTTCGCCGGCTCGGTGGTGCTCATTGCTTCTCGGTACGGCGCCCCAGCCACTCGCACTGAGCTCGCAAAGTTCGACAAGCAAGTACGCGCGCGCGTTTCTTACTTTCTCACCAGTGAACTTAAATTGATGAATTAAAAAAAATAAAAATAATTATAAACGCGTAAAAATTTGGTGACAAATCAGAATCGCGTCCCGCGTGGAGGGTATTTTTGGTAAGTATAGTATGCGAATAATATTCCAATTTGCAGCTATGGAACCGCGTAAAAGTTTGGGGCTCGACAAGACGGGCGAGGCAACAGGTAGGTAGATGATATCGAGCGGAGGATACTCTTATATACTTTTACTTTTCGTTTAAGCTGCCGTTATCCCGACTCTGCCCTGAACCGCCATTTTATCTTCAAGATGCCGTCGCTGCCACCTGAAGCAGCAAAATTTTAGCACCCGCCTTAAATATTTGTCGCGCCTTCCTAGTTTTAAGCCGAGACAAAATATTTTGAGCTGTTATAAGCCTCGTTCATCATGCCTCCATAAAAGCGGGATTGAGATGAATTTTAAAATATAATTATGTAGTATGTGTATGTATCTTTTTAGAATTAAGTGACATAGCATTAAGCATTTTCTGCAGCCTGATGGACGGGAAACCATGTGAATTATCGTCCGGGAGTTCGGGGAGTCTTGCGTAAAAACGGCATCATATATAGTCGCTGGACGCGAACAACGAGTATAATATAATATTAATTACTATTCCGATATTTTATTTATAAGTTGAAAATTATGTTTTTGGATGATTCTTCTATAGAATGTCTTACGTTTGAGATGTAACGGCTGGCATTTTTTAAAGCTACGAAAATATAACTGGCTTATTTGGAATGTTATGTTTCATGCAATATTTTTTTTTGTTCTATACTAAAGTTAATATGATAACATATAGAAAAAACATTTTATCAGAAACTCAAACATTTTCAACAAGTTTACTAAGACATAACTTCATATAGTGATCAAGTTTCATTTATAATTTCAAAAGTTTAATGGTACAAAACCGAGTTGTGGCGAATACTGATATAAATAATTACACTAAGTATAGAGCTGCAATTTCCTGGATCGGGGCTCATCTTCCATTTGACTCAAATGTTTTAGGAAAGTTCTAGGAGATATAGATTGTTTATAGATTAACATTAACGTTTTGAATAGTTCTACGCTTTATTGAAGTTAGTTTTTGAAGTTTTCGTGTGGTTTCACGCTATTCATGCGTTTGATAAATGATCTTATTTATAAGAATCTTTGTGAAAAGTATATTTTTCTCTTGCGTCGATTTATTTTTTAAATTCCAGTTATTATGATAAAAATACCTGTGGAGGCATAGCGGGGCGGATAAATTGTGATGAGTCGAATATTAAAAAAAAATATATTTTGATGTCGAATCGTAGTAGAAGGTGAATTGATGGGTTTTTTATTCATACATAAAAAAATATCAGAGCGCCTCGCTGAAGCGTTGCTTAATCAACTAACTGGTACTTATTTTGCTCGACGTATTCAGAGAGTCAGTGCCACCAGCATGATGGGAACGCTATCCACTAGTAGTGAGCTTGAGCGCTAAAATTACCTATAAGCTTGGTGGCTTGTATAATAGGTGTCTTGGGTATTTTGTTGTATATAATAATTTAAATGAAGCTGGATTTAAATATAATTCAATTTAATAATTTAAAATTGAAATTTGTATCGAGGGCTAAAACACGAATTGACTCAAGCGCCATTTTAAGTGATCTTGAGTTACATATATCATTACAATCAGCTTATTTTTCTGCGTCGTTTGAATTGGATTTCATGAAAATCAGACAATTTATTTGGAGCTTCATACCGTTCTAAATTTGACTGTCATTTTGAAGATGGTGGTGTGAAACGACAGAAAAAACACGTTTTAGAAGATGGATTTTTAAATCGTCTCAATTACTTGAAATTTTACAACTTAATTCTCATTTAAGGGGTTTGCCTTATTTAATTTGTAGTTTTCAATCTTTTTCGCCTGATATACAACCAGTCACACTTCCCTATTAAGTATTAGGTTTTAATCGGACTGATCAAAACCTTTCAAAGGTAGTTTTACTCTGAATTGACACATATATCAAATGTGCTTCAGTCATTTAACTTTGATCAAATTCAGTAGACTTACTCTTAAGCTTTTACTAACTATATCTAATGCTGGATGATTTGTTATATAAGGTAAATTATTCATTTATACTAAAAATAGGAACGGTCGAAACAATATTAATCACTAAACAGCACCGGACCTTAGGTTGTCCTGTCGAGAAATTGGGCTTCGATGGTGTGACAACAATTTTTTTTTTTATCTTTAAGTATGAATCTAACAAGTCAAGAACAACCTCTAACACGCCATAATGATGTGTGCGTGTTAGCTGCACCCTGTTTTACACAGATTACTCAATATTTGACCACTATCCTTTATGATCTTATATTTCACAATTTTTCTAGTTTTTTACCGATATCATCCCATTTTGTCCCATTTGGTCCCATTTGAATTTGGTCAAGATCTGATCACTAGTTTTTGAGTTATTGTCAATAATGCGTGTTTAATACGTTAAATCTGATCAAGGTTCCGAAGATAAAGCGGAGAAGTCGGTTTTTTTAAGTTTTGCTTGCGTTTAATTATCTATTCCGTAATTTTACGCCTTACTTGGGAATTGTATTGCCTGGGGCACATAGTTTTGGTCTCGACACCATAGATTTAGATATGAGCACATCCTTTTCGATTTCAATGATAGGTATTGAGCGAAATCTATGAATTTTGCTTGTTTTAATGGCATCTGGACTGATGTCATCATAATCTGTTTAGTTACTTAGGTCCGTATTAATCAATTGTTTCCAAGTACCGTTTGATCTTTGTTCAAATAATTCTCTGCAAATAATTATTCAATGTTTGAGTCTATGTTAATCAATAAACTGAAATCACGTGAATCTTTCTCCAAATCCCTTCGTGGGTAATAATAATTTTTTTACTTAAGTATGTGTTGACATGTACACAGATATAAGGAAATTACTTAAATGGCCTTTGAATTGATTCTCAGTCACAGCTTTGAGCACTGAGAACCGTATACTTTAGAATGCCTTGATTTGCCAATTGGTATTTTATTCATAAGACTTAAATTGTCTCTTTCCATCAGGTGAGATAGCGGTAAAATGCTTGCCTATCCAGTATAAAAAGTAGGGGTCCCGATGACCTCTACTTGTCTACACTAATGACAGATTTTTAATCCAAGTACTGAGTGTAGTTTGTTACTTAAAGCGTCACTTGAAACAACTTTTAAAACTAGTTTTGAGTTTGATTTATTAATACGGGCTTTAAACTATTTGATAATGGTGATAGATTAAACGTATTTTTTGCTTATTTTATGTTCAATGGTATTCAACATCAATATTATTATTATTAAAATAAAAATACTCGTGTGTATCTTATAAACACACACTCGAGTAGCAGTTGCATATACTGAGAGCACAGCCAGAGCGATAACATCTTATTTGCCCTGCACCGTACTAAACATAAAATGGATAGTCCGTTAGCTTTAAAGAGAAAACAATATATCTATCGTACTGTTTGTATTGGTGCATATTTGATTAAAACGCATTTCATTCATATTTGCAGTAATATTTTTATTTATTTATGGTCTGTTTCTTTGATTTTAACGGACTTTTAAATGAAGAGAAGCTTTTTGTTAATAATTGTTATAATCATGTTTGCAAATGATAATATTGCCTACAAATTTGCCGTCATTCGGATAATAAAATGTTTTGTTTTTCTTTTCCCTTTCCGTTTTAGTTCTCTTTGGACCCTTATAAAATCATTAATGTCTATGTAAAGTTCTGGAAATAGCGGTTGAAACTCAAATTTTGGTATAAAAAAATATGGTTAGCCCATAAACACTAACGTGTCATTTAAAGACATTAATATTGTCGTTGCTGGATTTTCAAGATATGCTGCGGCCTAGCTGACTTTTTTGGGCGTATCGGTCTCCGGATGAACGAATAAAACCAAGATTATGTTTAACTAACATGTTAAATCGGAACCGATCGCTGTACATGGCAGTTCTTCAGTTGATCCAGAATACGTTCACCTTGGGCATACACTGCAGTTAGATAGAAACAGCTTCGAGAAAGAAGCCAACATAATAATTCGGCTGGGCTGGGCGTCATTTGGGAATTTACGTCGAGTATTCTGGTTGCCTATTCCACTGAGCCTAAAGACGAAAGTTTTTAATCAGTGCGTCCTGCCTATCATGACATACGGTGCCGAGACGTGGACACTCATGGTTGGGCTGGTCCACAAATTTAAAGCCGCTCAGCGAGCTATGGAAAGGGTTTTTTAGAAGGATCAAATCCGGAACGAGGTTATCCGACTGAAAACCAAAGTAGTCCACATAGCACAGTGAATTAGTTAGCTTAAGTGGCAATGATATTGCCATATTAGCAGGAGAACCAATAACCGTTGCTGGGGTAAACGTGTTCTTGAGAGGAGACCGCGAATCGGCAAACATAGTACAGGAAGCTCTCATGCTCGGTGGAGCGAGGATCTTCGCAAGGCGGCTGGCAAGAGTTGGAAGAAAGAAACCGAGAATCGAGCTCAGTGACGTGCAATCGGAGAGGCCTATGTCCAGCAGTGGACTTCCTTAGGCTGATGATGATTATTATAGACACTGACGTTCGAATGTCATATATCTATGTTTTTAAAATGCTTATTGTTTCAGTTGCCATTATTATTGTTACCATATTCACACCACACACACACAAACAGAATCAGAATCAGAAACATACATTTTCCTTTGGGGATACAACTTGAAGGGGAACGCGCACCAAACTAAGCCTACGGACAGTTCTAATTGCCATTGCCCACCTGTATCTGTGACTTTTTGTTGGATAGTTGAAAGAGAGGATTTCAACAACCTTTTATACCCCAACCTGTTTGAATTGTGTCAAGGTTATGAATTTCCATGACCTATTTGTTGTTCGGCCCACAGTTTATTGGGTATTTACCTGTAATTGTTCTTTGGAACCGAAACAATAAAAATTATGAGCATAAAATCAAAGTTACAAAGCTTAATAAGGCGTTTGCGTTTATAGTGAAATATGATGAAATAAAAAATGATGAAAATGATGAATTTAGGAAGGTAAATAGTATAGTATCCCTTTTCAAGGTTAAGGCGTAGATGATTTTGGACACGTGGGCGATCTCCAGTCGTGAAATATACGCATAATATGAGTAGTAGCAGTATATCCACAAGTGTTATTATTATAAGACTGAATTACACACTTGGACAATGTTTTATTTTCAAAATTAAAAACAGCCGCATAATATATTAGAGTAATTCCCAATATTAGCGCCAGCCACGTATCACAATGCAAGCAAGTGTGGATCCACGGTAAGATATATTATATAAAACATACGAACTTATATCTCACAGGGACACATTAAGTTGCAGACTTGAATTATAAGATAGACACGCCTTAAAATTTTAATCAAATAATCATATCTCAATCAAATTATTATAATGTCTTAAATTTTTAATAACAATAATGAATATCAACTAAATCATTTGATGTCATAGAATTTTTGGCAGATAGTCAAATAATACCTAATTTTTGCAAAATAGTTAAAAACAGGATAGATATCAGGTACGAAAGAATCAGGTCGAACGTTCAACCTTGTGACTGGAAGCAACGGCAAACAACTTGTCTCTCCGATTACAGTTGTGCAGATTAGGAGTGTCGATAAGGTTGAGGAAAATGTATATATTATATTTATATATTTATACCTACCGTCAATAGGAGAACGATTAATTTCTTGTAGAGCGCGGCAACCGTCGTTGCTGGCCAGGCATCATGTTCAAAACCCACCAAAAGAAGCCCTGTGGAAGATTACTTTTACCCTCCTACTCATTAGTGAGTTGTAATCGAGGAACGCCAGGATGAAAGCAGTAGGGTATATAAACTGGTAATAACCAAAGTTACTTTTGTAAAGGAAATAAAGAAATTATTTTTGAACTTTTATTTAAAAAATAAAATAATAATAATAAATCTAATTAAACACATTATTGAAATCTCATGTATATACCCAGCACGAGTTACAATGCTACATAAAGATTAAAAGCGTTTTTTTTACCTCCTTTACGTTTATGATTGCCTATAACAGTACTTTTTATTTTTTTAATTTATCACTACATTTCTGCCTAGCATCGCTAATGCTATATAAATAAAATCTATTGATTTGGGTAGACGTTGTCAACACAACGTGGACCTAACTGCAATGTTGGATTCGTTGGCCGTAGTAGTTTATATAAACTGTTTCGGTAGATGACGTCACACGTGCCCGTAAGACGGTAATAATAAGGAAAGTATAATTTCGTTGCTTCAGGCAGGGCTTGAGTAGATTAGCAGTTAGAGCAATAGGGCATGACACCCTATAGTCGCGGATTCAGTCCTCGCCTAAAGCGATAATTTTTCCTTTTTAAATTCATCACTACAGTTCTGTCTAACATCGCTAATGCTATATAAATAAAAATCAATATAATAGTGAGTACTTTACTAAATCCGAGTGATGTATTCATATAATACTTTTTTTGTTTCAAATTTTTAAGCTTTATTCCGCTCCAACAAAAATATTTCTACTACTAAACTATTAAATTTATCAACTGCTGTCTGGTAAATAAACATTCATCAAAGCATGCGCTGTAAGCACATTTGTATGTGTGTTCTCCCAGTGGTGTTTTTCAATCTCCCTGTATACTCGGTTTACATGGGCATCAATTGAATAAAACAGCTCTATTATGTGTTCGTCTTTGAACTCACGCAAGCTTTGGTACAATTTCAAAACGTTGTAAACATTCTTTCGCAAGTTTCCAAGCTCTGCGTTTCATTACATGGTTAATAAGTATAAAGCGGTATATGCACAATAATCTTTACACAACGAAACCAGTCACAAATGTGTTGATAGATAAATTTAAAAAAAAAATCTTACGCATTCACATTGAATATCCACACTAACAGCACAAACTTGTATCGTAGGCACCGGAAACATTCACACTCAAAACCAGAAGCACAACTGTCAAGGGACAGTACAGCCAACTGCTTTTTACTACTTTTATATTACTACTTTAATGCCCCCTTGGGCAGGTGTGCAATGGTGCTCTTGACGGGAATCGAACACACGCGGCGTAGAGAACAGAGACTTGCCCACTGTGCCAAATGGGCCCACAAATATATATATATATATATATATATATATACAGTACACAGTTAAATATACGGTAAAGATTTCGAGCTCGGAACTTGGTATGAAGGGATATTGTATAAATTATTCCTGTCACCTTCAGGCAATACATACTCGCTTATAAATTTACTTAAAAGTGACAGCACGTTACGATCAAAGACTGAAAATTTATCGAGATAATATCGAATACTACATTGTTATAAATATGTACCGAGTTCACTCAAACACAAAACGTTAACTGTGTACAGAGCAACACAACATTCAGAGAAGCTTTGTCTGATGCTAAAAAAGATCAACCGATGAGAAATTATACTTACCTACACAACCTTTGAAAAATGTTTGCTTGTTTCTCACACTTTTTTTAACAGAGTGAATAGATTTTTTTTAGATGTACTTATAAATGGGTTACATACTAATAAAGGGCTGAGAACATTGAAATAATATGCCGAGAAGTAACTGGCTTGTGCTTATTCATAAATTCAGTTTTAGTTTTGAATAATTAATAGATAACTAAACACTTTCACCTAGATTTAGTACAATAATGATCAATTGATGCTAAGCATTTTCAAATAATAATGAAATTAGGAGGTAAGTATCAAAGCTCCTATAATAAAACAAAGCGAACTGGTTCGCTAACTTTTTTGCGGAATCGCGTCTAGATGCTGTATGTGAAGCTTTTATGTCGACAATTCGCACACAACAAACCAAAGTTCGTAAAATGTTGCTAAATCTATATTGAAGTCAGTAGACCTGACGGAAATTTAGCCATGATGCTTAAAATATAGTGGCATGAATTTGCTCCTGTTCGTAAACGCATATTTCGACTCTCCTTAAAATCTGGAAATGTGCTGAAATTATGGAAGCTAGCTGACGAGCAGCCGGTGCCAAAATAAGGTAATAGTGGTGACTCTGCCAACTACAGGCCAATTTCAGTCACATCCATACTCTGGAAGATATTGGAACGTGTTCTGAACAACAGGTTTTCAGAACACGTTCCAATGGTTACACGGTCTACTGGCGTTCTTCTAGCGTATGCCACACCTATCTGGAGCGAGGCTAACACGGAGAAGCGCTTGCCGTTTCTCTCGACATCTCGAAGGCCTTCGATAGGGTTTGGCATTGTGGAATTATACGTAACCTTCCCTCATACGGCCTGCCTACTATCTCTGTGTGTGGAGCGGTCAATCCGTGTATCAATTGATGGCTGCTATCAGGGGTCTCTTCCTGCTGTATTTTAACGACCTGCATGAGCCCGGTATATTTGGGTATGCAGACGACAGTCCGATTGTTCAGAAATATGTGTCCAACGCACGTGTTAGTACAGCGCAAATCCAGTCCTCGAGGAAGACAATGATTATGGTTGAGCGTCTTAACTTAAATTTAAAGGCAGTTTACAAATGGGGCGATGCCAACCCGGTGAAGTTTAACGCTTCATCACACCGGCGTGATTATACTCCGCAAGAAGGAGTTTATTGGAACTGACTCGCAACTTTTCACAAAAAGGCTAGGAATTCTTGCAAATGTGAGACGGTACTGCACACCGGAATACTCATAAACATTGCTTAACTTGCATCTAGCGCAGGTTCGTCCGTGTATAGAATACTGTTCTCATCTTGGAACGATTCAGCTAAATACCAGTTCGAGACCCTAAGCACCATTCAGCGAAGAGCCAAAGGACTTATTAAAAGCAACCAGAGTGCCAGGGAACTACACAATCTAACTCCCACATCCCCATTATATCAGGGGACATACCGACATTCCAATAATGCGGACAAAGGTCCGATAAAGGGATAAATATTATGAATTACCGTCTACATGTGTACATAATATTGCATTTTTTTTTATCTACCTAGAAATATGCCTATGAAATAAAATAAATCCAACGCCTATCATCATAGCAAATATTTGTACAGCCATGCTTAACAAATATTTATATTCCATGCAAGTTATATTCAATAATAAAATTATAGAGTTTTTATTCGACTGCGGTAAATCGGCTGAATTCCATTTGTTCCGACCGGATGTCCCATGACTCCTCTCGTTCCTTTTTAGTTCTTTAGAACTATATATATTTTCTGTATGCCACAGGCGTAGTCAGAGGCCACAGGGTCTCCCAGGGATACTATTCCAATGCCAATGTGAAACCTTAACTTTGACAATATCTCAGACGTGAAAGCAATCTGCGTTTTGTAGACTCCCTCTGATTCCTATATTACCATATGATAAGGTGTACACGTGTAAGGCCACTCTTGGTTGTTATTGTTAAATCTACAATAGGCTGTAATAGCAACAAGCTCAATAAATAAATATATAAAACCAACATATTGTAAACACTAAACCGGTGTTTATATAATTGAGCCGTTTGGTGTTGAGACGCTGGGTCCGTGGGGATCGAGAGCTCATTCTATTTTCAAAAATCTATCAGAGCGCCTGTTTGAGGCGAAGCGTGATCAAAATGCTGGCATTTATTTGACTCAACGTATTAGCATTGCAATTCAGAGTGGCAATGCCGCCAGCATGATGGGAACGCTACCACTGGTAGTGGGCTTGAGCACTTGAGTTACCTATAAGCTCGATGTCTTTTAGGTAACTTAGGTCTTTGCTGAATATAGTTTTAGTTTAGTTTAAGGAAATATAGTCAATTGGTCCGTAGATATTAAAAGCAATAAACCATATTGTAGGTTTGCTTCTATATCGATGTTAACAGTCCTCCGCCATTTTTCTTTCAAATAAATTAATCTAACGAAGAAATTCGATAGATCTTTAAGTTTTTGACAAAAAAAGGAAAGAGCCGCTAAAAATTTGCGACGTTTATGGACCTATTGCAGTGTTTGTAAAAGTAGCACAAACTTGGTTTAAGCGTTTTCTGTCCGAGAATTGTTATGTCAAAGATGCAGCTCGCTCTATAACGGCTAAATGAGTAGCCATTCTTGAAATATTAGATCAAGATCGGCATAGTAGTTACAACATAGCTAAAGAACTGGGGATTGACCACAACAACAACATTTTTGACACATTAAAAAAGTCTAGGTTTTACAAAATAGCTCGATAATTAAATGCCTCACGAGCCCATTGAAAGAAATGTAATGAACCGTGTAGGTGCTCATTCGCGAATATCTATTGAAACGTAATGAAACCGAAGCATTTTTTAAAAGATTGATCATAGGCAATGAAAAAAGTTGATCACCTGCGAAAAAGTTCGTGTTCAAAGGGCGGCTAAGCTCCACAGACTGGCGAAACCCGGATTAACACGCTATATGGTGTTGCTGTACATTGGTGGAATTAAAATAGCAGCGTTCATTGCGAGCTTTCACCACCGGGCGACACCATCGATTTGGATTTTTATAGCAAACAACTGATGAGAATCAAACAAGAAATTGAGAAAAAGCGTTTGAAACTGAATCAACCAAAAAGGGTGTCGCCTTTAGCATAATAATGTATTTTATATATACATTTTCAATTTGTATATAAAATACGAAGATTTATTTCCTCCGACCTGATATAATCAATGAATTAGCTATTTACCCTAGTAGTGCCAGTTTATAGTTTATTTTTTTACTCATAGCCTAATGTTTGAACACTCACATAATATTCGTCCAGTATTTAATTTTATGCAAACCATGAATTCGTCCGCTTTAAGGCAATTGTATTTATACTATCCTATAGTTTAGGCTATTATATGACTTTTCTTTTTAGAATTAATGTTTCTTTTTATGGTAAAAATTGTATGAGTTTTTATTGTTAATGTTTCCAGCACCCACTAACACAATGTTATTCTTCAAACTGAGTGCGGCGCTGTTAGTATAAGTATCGAGATGACTGAATATGTATATTTAATATGCATAAGTAAAGTTTCTAACTTTAACTTAGTAACATTACGTAACATCCTATAACCTGAAAGCACTCTGCGTTATTTAAAATCTTCCCCTACGGTCCATACATTAACATACAAATACATAAATACACGTCGAGGGTCGCGCAGTTGTAATAGCATTGCGAAACAACAAGACGCAGTAATTTTATGGAATGTTTATTAATAAAGCATTCGTAAGTGAGGCCCCGAGGTAACCAGAGTGTAACGTTGTTTGACAAATTGTTAACTTGGCAACCTGTACTACTAAAATGTTAAAAACTGTTGAATGGTCGACTGATCATTACCGCAACTGGCTAACAGATTACAAGCATTACTCAAATTAAATCCAAATAACCTTAATAAACAGAAATAAACCTGGTTCTACAAGAATTCAGGGAAAATCTAAGATTAGCCTAATTAAATACTCCGAAAATATAAGATAATAATAACTAATAAAGTTCTCCGAAAATATAAGATTAGTCTAATTAAAAAGCTCCTCATATTTAGAAGTTTATTAAAAAGAGGTATCCTTGTTCAATGTACAAACTCAGAAAATATATAGGTTGACAGATATGTTCTTGTAGTAGGAATAAACGGAAAATACCTACGGTTTATCGCAAATGATTGGAAGAGTTTGGGTTTATGGGATCAGAGTAAGTGAAAAAAGAAACATTTAAAATCACCAAGCGTTTATCCGGTAGAGCCGGTTCGACCATCGAATAGCTCTCAAACATTAAATTAGGTTCTCAAGTATTCATTCAGCAACAGAATTTGAATATAGCGAATGAGAAAAATCCAACACTTAAAAGAAGAAACCTGATAAAGCACGTTCCTTTTTAGGGGTCGAGCTAAATAACATATATTTTTGTATTCTTAAATCTGCAATAGTAGTTAGTAGTATAGATAATATAAATCCGAAAGTTGGTGTGTAAGTGTGTAAGTATATATTTTTTTTCTTCACGCTGTAACAGCTGAACGTATTAGGATGCTATTTGAAATGTACATAGCTTATACCAATTATTAACTACAGGCTACTTTTTAAATTGATAAACGCGGTCAAAGCTGCGGGGCAGGGATAGTCTGCAAAAGATGAAAAAATATAAAAGCAGATACAATCGGTTACATAAGGAATTGCATTGAATGTAAGACATTCAGGCATTTTAGTGTAGATCATTATTCGATGTCCTCACCGTCCAAATCATCTTGTAATAAAATAATATACATAAAATTTTGCAGTTTAAATAGAAATAAAGTATTTAAGATGTTTTTCAATGCATTTTTTACAGTGATTTACCCTGGAATTTAATTCATTGCCAAGGTTATTTTCTTTATATTTCTGAGTAATTCAACAAGTGTTTGCGTTGGTGGGAGATAAGAAGCTCTGGTATTGTCTAGATATTTTCTCAGAATGCCTGTTTCATATAAAAGCTTACTATAAAAAAGCTTCCCAACTATTCTTTCTTATATTGGTTTGAACAACATAATATTTTATTACGGGTACGTACAATATATAAGATTCTACTCAGTTTATCGACCGAAATTTAATAACCTAGCCTTACATAAGTTGGTAGGTTCGTTACATAATTAACAGAGTTTTAATAATATGGCAACAAATATTAAAGTAAACTCAGTATTTAGGAAAGCTGTCAAAAATACTGAACGAATATTATGTACCCAATGACGGCGAAGCAAACAGAAGACTTATGATTTTATGTTCTCTCACCGTACCTCATGGGGTTCGAAGTACACAAATACCGTAGTGATGGGCATCAAATGAATGAGCTCTCAAATACCACTTAAAATACATTAAACATTTGGTTGCAAAGTATAAGGTAAAACATTTTTTGCTTTAAATTATAGAAAGACATTTGGTGGTTAATAGATGGTAAAGAAAGAAAGAAAATGCATTTATTTATTGACACACATTACACTACATTACACTAAAAAAACAAACACAAAAATATAAGCATATATAAATGAAGGAACATATAACAAGTAAAAGAAAAAGAAGTGTGATGTCAGCATGCGACTATGGTTAGAGAGGTCTAACCATAGTCACTGATTTTATCATGACTTCACGAACCTCAGGACATCAACCTAATAAATAAAATAAACTATATAACACAATCAACTTATTTTAACACTGGTAGTGTGTTTATCTTTAAAATATTATTATTTTAATTTAACACTACAACAGCGTTGATTCAGCCTTGGTCGAAGTTATGTCATAATTACATCCCTTAATGCTCCATTTGGCATTATAAAGATTTATGATGAAAAATATAGTATAGTCCAATACTATATTTTTCTGAACTAGAAATCTGTCGGGGCATCCGATCCTTCTCAAGCACTGCCTGTCATCTGTCCCCGAATCATTTATAATAGCAAATACGCATTCATTTCAAAACGGGAAATGACTGGACGACCCTTGTTAAATAAATCGTTGTCACTTATTCAAATGATTTCAATCTCAATTTGGCTCAAAGTACAATTCAGATATAATAAGACAGTTTAATTCAAACTGTACATTGTATAAACAAATAAATTAACTCATTACGGACAGTCATCGAGACGATTACTTTAGCTGCAAAATCCTTGGGGGCAGTATAATATAATTATTTCGTTTGAAGAGTGGGTACTTTTTGTTAATCTCTTTCGGTTGATAATTTTTTTAGTTTCGGCTTTGTAGGCTATTTTCAAACGACTTCAAAAAAGGAGGTTCTCAATTCAACAGTGTGTTTTTTTTGTATTTATGTTACGGTTATTATTATTTTATTTATTTATTAGTATCTAGAGTAGGTGTAAATAATTATGTACTATTATATGTATTTTTTTATTATTGTACACCATAGTCTATTCATTCTTCTGTTACTGTCCATCCAAAGGATTTCTGGAAGAGATCGCTTTAAACGATAAGACCGCCAATTGTACTACCACAATGATTGTAATATTTTATATGTCATTGTTTAATAAAGTGTTTTGTATTGTGTTACGAGTTATCTCCGCCAATTATAATCGATTTTGATGTTTTTTTTTGTTTGGTAGAGTATACTTCAGAGGTGGTCCATATATTTTTTTCGAAATCGGTCAAGCCAAAACCGAAATATAAGCGATGAAGTCGGTTTTGTAAAGCTTTGCTTGCGTTTCAATTATTATTTAGCCAGTGTCGAGTAATAAATATTTACCAATTTAGTTTTACATTTCATAAATCTAGTCCTAATCGCCAATCACAGTAAAAGTCGTGGTTCAGTCGTAGTCAAGTCATGACCTAGTAAAGTGGTAAAATCTTTACCAGAGTTTCTATTGGAGTTTTGGTTATTTTTTACTTCTGAAGTACCACTTTCAAGTTCCCTATTCTCATTTAATTTTGCCAAAATAATGCTGATCAGTAATTTAGCTTTAACATAAATTACTATGACTAAGAATGTGTCCAATAACACTTTTCTTATATTATGATTTACCTACAGTCATGCATATTCAAGAACTATTAACGGTTAATAATTCACAAAGAAAGAATTAAGGGTTTAGGAAAATAATACAAAATAGACAACGACATTTTTTCACTTTTGCGCCAAAATTTTTATTCATGTATTTCTTTAGTTTTGCAGTTACAGGCAGACCTTTTTTCATCTATGCTTGAACCTTCTTTGAGTGAAGCTTCATTAAGTAACCTCATAATCCTCGTTTGAATCAAGAATAGTGATACATAAACTTGACAAAGTAACCAAAAAGAGAGGTGTGAACCGATTTTGAATGTTTTGTTGAGTTCAGTACACATTGTTATCCTACTAATATTATAAATGAAAAAGTTAAGTTTTCCGCGAAGCTAGAATGTAAGTGTATAAAATCTACCAGTTTCGTCATGATGCCCGTCGCCAAAGAGCGCCAAGGTTGTTGGTTGGGATATCACTAATCTCACTTGTCACCATCGAGATAGGAAACAAACCTACGATTACTTTAGCTACAAAATCCTTGCTTATCACGCAGTTGTAAGATTTTGCTGATGGCATCACCATATTACAACTGCCATACTAGGGAGTTTTACCGCGAAAGTGAAAAAATGGCGTTGTTGATTTTGTATAATTTTCCAAAACCTATGATTCTTCGAGTGTTAATGTGGAATAATGGTGGATTATTAACCGTTAATACTTAAAAAACGTGCATAAGTGTAGGCAAATGATACTAAGTTGAAAAACGTAATTTTCGCCTTCGCTCCAAAACTCCAATAGAAGTTCTAGTAAAGTTTCTACCACTTTACTAGGGCATGACTTGACTATGACTGGACCTTGACTCTTTTACTTCACTTTGACTGTGCCTTGTGACTAGGAATTTTAATATGAAATATATTATTACTTGACACTGGCTAAATGTACAAGATTATAAAGCCAAAATTGAAAGACAAAAAAGCCGAAGTTTGCGTGTGTGTGTGAATGTTTGCTAACACGTATCTCCGTAACTAGTAAACCGATTTTAATGAAGTTTGGAATGTAGGTAGCTTATACTCTGGATTATGACATAGGCTATCATCATCATCATCAGCGGACGAAGCCGTGTTATATAAAAGAGATGAACCTGGAGTCAAAAAAAAGCTATTTTATTTCTTCACTGCTCATAATATTATGAGCAAACCTGTTATCTAGCTGCTACACTGGTTTAACAATTAAATTGCGTGTATTTCTGCCGATCTGTCCTCTGACGTATTGTTGATCACATGTCTGCTTACTACCCTATGGGTACCGGATTCTATTTTACTTTGAGTTAGGTCTTCCCAAGGGAAATTTGTATTTCTGGGTGTAATTGTGTGTTCAAACCAAACCGGGGTGCGAGCGAAAATTTTTATGTTATGGTATTTTCATTTTAATGATTTCTGATGTGTAGGGGGTACTCCATGGTGGTTGAGAATGTTTCCACGTTGGCTGATTATCGTTTTACCATCTAAGTAGACTTTTGGCAAACTCTTTGTTGTTCTCTTTTACTACCAGGAGTAACTGTAACAAGAAATCATAATTTTTTTAAACATAACGATTTCCCACTTGTATTGCGGGTATTGCTAAAAGCACATACATCACAAACACAACTACAAACTGAACCATTAACACTAACTTATAAATAGACAATTTGTGATCTGTAGAAGGAAGACGTGTTTCTAACAAAACACAAGCAAGTTGTTAAAAATGTTATATTGACTTTATATTGTATCCATGAATTAAGCTTTAATTATTACAAATTATTTCTTTTTATAGTTTTGACGGGTACGAAATATCATCTTTATTCTTATTAACTTAATATTTTGTTACTTTGACTTCGAATTCAAGTTATCCAGCTGTTGACATCCTTGAGACCCAGTTGCTGCTCTTACTAGCGTACCTGTGACCCTTAACCACAATATCACTTAACAAGAAGTGAAGGTAGGGTCAAATTAAAATTGAGGTATCAAAAAAATTTAGGATCATTTATCTGGAAGGAAAGCGAAGAGAAGAGAGGGTGTAACCAAACCCCCGGGGTTTGAAAAGTTATGCAAAGAATGCGCTAATGTAGACATAAGTTCAAATCAATATAACACCTATCATAGTAGATGCAATAATAATCCTAAAGCTTATGAAGTAACCTAATTGAGGTTCTGCCTTTTCGCCGAAAATTGTTTGGCAGATTATCACTTGCCAACTAACGTTTCGCAGAATTTTATTTCGCCGAATAATCATTTGCCAACTTATCACATAATTTTGTTTTATTTCCCAACCTAACAGTTGCCAACTGTACGTTTGGTCTGCCTTTCATAATAACACTTTTCAAAAGGTCAACTTTCAAGTAGCAAATGTTTCAGTTAGAGTAATATTCATTTAGCTAAATATTGTTTACATTCAAGTGCCCTGTGTAGTGAAACAAAAGCGATTAGGTTCTAGTACTTCGCATGCCGCTGCCGCGGCACGCTCGCTTCGCTCGCTCGACTCGTGCATTGTTGCTCTCAGTTCTAACCTAACCTAATCGATTCTTTTTATCGATTCGATTACACCTATAGTTTATTTTTTATCATAATATAAATTAACGAAAAGGGAACTGTTATACAGACGAAACGTTATTCATCTAAAAGTAGTCTGGCCTAGTGAAAGATTTGACAAATGATAAGTGCCCTGAACGTGTTGTTTCATTATAAAAATCAGCTTAACAATAATTCTACCAAATGAAACGTTGTCACACAAAAATTTTACTATCGTTAGTTGTCAAAGTGAAAAATATGCGAAACGTTGGTTGGCAAGTGATAATCGGCCAAACAATTTTCGGCGAGAAGGCAGGATCCCCCTAATTGGTGATAAATAAAGTACGTGTTTGAAAATGAAATTAAATACTTGATAATTTTGGCCAATTTTAATAATTTGAGATCATCTTTTATTTTAGAAGATTTGTTTATAATATTAGAGGTTTACTAGATTGAGTTACGATTTGAACGCCTTGTTTATGTAAGATTAAAATGTAACGTTAGGCTGTAAAGAAGTTTATCTTATTGGATAATATTTGAAGTCATCCTATATTGTTTCCATGGTTTAAATTTGCGACAGTAAACACAAAGGAAGGAAACATGCAACTGACCTGATTAACTGCATTTTTACTTGTTTCTTACTGAAGTGCGAGTTCGGGGTCCTGTTGGGAAAATTAACAGAATGCTAACAACTTTAAAATTCCAAATACCCTACCCAATTGCCTATAAGACTTTTGAATTGGATTTTAATCTATGTATGAATTATTTTATATGTTTGGTTCGTTGTTTACCATTGTAACTGTGTGATGCATTCTTAAATTATTATTTAGCTGATCTTTTATAACATATGAATAGATGAAGTTACACCTATGTCAACATTGTAATAATTACGCAATACAGATAACATGTATAACAATAATTGCACAGTAAAGAAGACTTAATTATGCGAAGCAACTTAATATATTTATGAGTTTTTATATAATTATGTTTAAAGTAAACAATAATGAAATGTTATGTTATGTTATATTCGGCTTAAAACACGAAAATTTTTTACTTACTTTGTAGTCAACTAATGAAATGATTACTTCAATGTTTTTAATTAGAATTACTTTATTTGATGATGAAAATAAAATGCAAATGTTCCTATGGACTGAAACGGGTTCTCTCATTTGGCTTGAAGTACTCTCTACAAGCTCTTACGCCAGGTAAATTACACGAATCGAACGCTGCGGCAACACTAGTCATCCGTGTAAGTATCGCTTCACAGGTTCCGAAACTTGTGACTTCATACAATAGCTTTCTCTGATTAATCGATTCTGTCCCCTAGCTATAGTCCCTAAAGTACTGAAATGTAGGTACTGTAGAAAATACTTTCATTCACACATAATACTTTTAGTCAATGTAGCTGGAACTCTATCTGCAGAAGTAAATTATTATTTATATTGTCTTCTTCCATCGTTGACATAAATTGCTCTTATAATTCATAATTTGCATTTACAAGACATATGTTTATTTTATATTATTTGATATCCCAAAATTATTAGGTATAATGAAGGATTAAATAAGTCCAGTGTAGATTATAGTCCATCGAAGAACATGTTTCAACAATATTTGCTACCTGTGGAGGCTTGTTAATGGCTCTTTTTAAGTTTAAGTTATGTTTATTTTGTAATTATAGCTGTAAGCCACCCAAATACAATAAAATAAAATAAATAAAATAATATAAAAATCTCGTTCAAATAGTCCATTTTTGTCATACATTTTACTCATAAGTTTCCTCATACGTTTTATTATTTAATTTTATTATAATACATGGTGTAAGTAAGAGAATATTATGTGGGATTTAAGCTCCAAATCCTTTTGTATCTGGTTTGCTCCATATTAGAAAAATATAACAGCAAAGTAAAATGGTCTCACAAACAAATCTTTGTTCCTTCATGATAACTTCAGGAACAAAGATGAAATATTTTACAAGTAGAGTGGATTTATTTTATTTCTAACTTCTTTGTCCATTTTGTTTTCTGTATAAGGTATCTGTTATATTTAAATAGCACTTTATAAATATATAAAACGCCTTCTCTAACTACGGGCCAATTGCCTATAATATTTCCTAAAACTAAACTAAAACTATGTACAGCAAAGAACCAAGTTACCCACAAGACATCGAGCTTACAGGTGACTCAAGTAAAAAAAAAAAATATATAAATATTAATTAACTAATAAATATAGAACCTCAATCATCCCTTATTATTAATTAACAGGTACGCATAATAGTAAAACGCTATATTATGTATAAATAGTTTTCTGAGTTTACTAGTAAAGAGCTCCTTACATAATAATAATAAAATATATTATAACTTTATTAATAAAATGTTACCGTAGATATTCTTTGAGTGTTTTACATTTTATGCAACTTGATGATTTACTTTTCTCGTCTTAAATAACATTATTTCTCGAATTGATGTAATTATCACTAGCTTTGCCCCGATATGTCTAATGTGTTAAATCACACCTAAGCCATGCTACTCCTGATTGTATACGTAATCATTAATTCTTTGTAGCATGAAAAAGAAACAAACATATGTTCACACATATGATATACAAACTCCCGGAGTTATTTGTTATGTACTTTAAACTATGATATTATTATGTGATGAAATGTATACTATTTAAATGATTGCGTCCATACAGGCGTATGGTCGCAAGTCTATCGGTATTCTATCGTTTGCATTTTGGAGAGTGTGCGCAGGAATTACATGAGTTAATTCCACCATGCCCATTTTACCATCTAACAACCAGACAAACTGACAAACGTCATCCATTTATGGTTGACATACCTCCAGTTTGCTCGAAGCGGTTTGCTTCTACGTTCATCGTCCGTACAGCGAAGTAGTGGAACTCATTGCCTGCGTCATTGTTCCCTGAGGGGTATAATCTGGGAGTCTTCAAATCAAGAGTGAATAGGTATCTTCTAGGCAAGCATGTCACATCTTCGACCGCATCATCACTTTCCATCAGGTGAGATAGTGGTCAAATGCTTGCCTATTCTGCATAAAAAAAAAAAATACTTGAAGAATTACATTCTAAAGCCTAGCACTAAATACTTAGCTCTTGATTAACAGCTTTCACCAATTAAATAGTAGCCAACCGCAGTTATCGTAGACACTAAACTTTTCACTCACTCGCGGTTTTTCACTTACTACAAAACGTTAGGCTATCGAAGCCACGTTATAACGCCCGCGCGGGCGCGCGTCTTAACTTTATTTGGTAAACTCCTGGGCATCCCTACCTTAAACTGAGATGTGAAAGATCACGCCCTCACCCTTCCCTTAACAATTATCATTTTACTATTGTTCCTATTCATTTTGAACTTTAATTACATTGTGATAAGTCACATTAAAATTTTGGCGGCTTTCTAAACAAATAGTTCTACTTAAATTGTATTGGTTATTCGAACCTATGTAGGCGTAAAAAATTTTGTTATACATCTGGCTATCAACATTTGTTCCCACGTATTAGGCATTTAGAAGTGCAATAACATTTCGATATTTATCAGTTTTTGGAACCAATTGTAATTGGAAAATTAAGATAACACAAACCACATCATGTTGGTTTTGGGTTGCAATAAATCTGTCTAAGTTATTAGTTCTCAGCCTTTAAAAGACCATTAACGTATTAACATGTGAACACATTTTGCTAATGGTTTTTGATAGTGATGAATTTTTTAGATGTCTCATTTCAATTTATTATTAACCGACCTATATAATAAAAATAGGTTCTCGATCTGCTTTTTCGAGTTTTCATCAGGCTGCCCCTAGGTAGGTCACAAGAGGAGTGCGTCGTGTTTTGAATAGAAACACGAAGAAATAAATTATGTAGTTAAAAAAGCACTTTTATCATGCTCTAAAACTGTAACATGAAATATTACTTGTTTACGTAAATTTATATTGTATTTATGCCATAGTATAAGTAATGGTATTTATTAAGTTAATTAGGTATTCCATACACCTATTTATTATACCCCGTTACAATCACACATATAATTAATAAAGTATTATCTTTCTATCTAAAACTTATAAAATTTGTTTAATATTCTTTATGTTTACTGTTTTCATGCGTGTAAATTTGAAACGCAAGCATTTGACGACTATTTCGCCTATTGGAAAGTGATGATGCGGCCGAATGGTTACTAAACGCAACTTTGAGTATTTATTAGGAGGGCTGTAAAACGAGAACTTTGGCAAATGGAATGTAGCCGATTGTTTCCTTAAAAAATAAAAGAGATACGTCCATTTGCACGTTTGGTCACGGTTCAGACCACTTAGGTTAAAGTGATCTAGATTGAGGTACGATAAACCCATAAGAGTATAAACAAATAGAATACTGCGACGTAATATCCCCCATAAAAGCTTTAGACGACTAATGAAATCAATTGCGAGATAGAAAATTATGAACTGACATGAGCATGTCTGTTCATAATTTTCTATACTACTGTGTGTAAATAATATAAAAAATGTTTTCGCGCTCTCGCACTCACAGTCCCACCCTAAGTTCGATGACCTGTTTCGTGGGTGCTGGAAACACAGAACACACAATCTCACCCAGAACCATAAACACATATGGAGAAAATTTGTGTTTCCACCGGGAATTGAACTATATACCCGCTGCTTAGAAGGCGAACGCGCACCCTAATAAGCCAACGGGCAGTTTGGAAATAACGGTGTAAGGCAATTTTCCCAAGTTTGCACTAGTGACTTACCACGTGTGTTAGAAAAGACTATGCTGTGTAAGATATTGAATTGGAGTTTGAGCTTAAGCAAAATTTTTGTGTTGCTATGATTTGAACAATTTTATTTCGAAAATAAACAAAGGCTCAACGCTTTAACACTCACAGCCCCACACTTAGTTCAAAGATGTCTGTCGTGGTTGCAGGAAAAATTTACATCACACACACAATCACAACCAGAACCAGACATATAAAATATACTTTTCCGTCGTTTAATTTTATTTCGTACAGGCTACTAGAAAATATAATATCGTTTTTCAGTAACCAAATCTGCAGTTTCATCTGCAAATGGAGCTTCAATTTCCAGGTTAATTTTAACTTGGACAGGCCAAGGTCAATATGAACAACACGTTGTTCCGAGATAATAGCAATTTATGTACCGTAATTGCTTTCAATATTGAATAGAAATTTACCTCAGGAACACGCTGCAATATACATCAAACTTTGAGATGGCGAAGCCAAAAACAGATCGATGGCCGGTTTTAGTATGAACTCGGTTATAGAGACTACTTTTAATGCAAAACCTGAGTCCTTAGATCGATAAGTCTGATGTTAGTATACTTTCCGAAAATGTATTTTGCTGAATGATGCTATATTTTTATAAATAAACTAGACCCAGCATGCGTTGCAGTGACACCTAAAGAAAAAGTGTTTTACCTTTTACAAGTTTATGGTCTCCTAGTACTTTAATACCATACTAAAAACTTTTTGGGTATTGTTCATGCAAAAATACTACAATCACGTTTAAAAAAAAGGGGAGGGGAAAAATACTAACCAAATAAACAAAAAAATCATTAAAATTAAGTAACACGAGATTTTTATATATAGATAGAATAAAGATAGAAGAAAGATAAGACTGCATTCTTACCTTCAATTATAATATTATGATGGTCCACGATATATAAATGCTGCTAGAAGAACCAAGTGCTGAACTTTTAATTGGCTCAATTTAGAGCGCGCCTTCGCCTTTTAAGCAGCTGATACCAAGTTCGATTCTCGGTGGAAACACGAGTTTTTTGCCCAAGGGAAATATGTGGTTCTGGATGTGATTATGTGTGTAATGTTTCCGGCACCCACGACAAATGTTAGGTATAAAGCTTGATTTGGGGCTATGCGAAAGCGTTTAATTTGAAAGCTTATGGTAAAAACAACTCAACATCTGCAGTTACAGACATTAATAATTAATTTGTGAATAAAATCAAAACCTGGATACTTACTGATTATACAGGTTAATTTGTAAAATACCAGTAAGCTCTCAGACAATGATACTTATTTTAATCCTTAGCTCATTTAGTTCTACGACATTCTCTGAACCCTATATTTTCCGTTATAATTTAGATGATGTATTCTATACTGCCTAATATATATTTAATAGTAATTAGATTCTTGCTTGTGTAGTCCTTCCACGTGGCCTCTATTGCCGTGGTGGGAATATGGCCTTCTGGTTCTACCAGTCTGCCTGGGCTGGGCGCTGGGAGCAGTTACTCCCAGGGAATGTGTCGAGCGCGTCGATGGTGGTCGTCACGCTCTGGTGGGGTCCGGTGTTTTAGGAGGGGGAACGAACTTGGGCTGGGCTTGAGCCATCTTGCTCCGAGCTGGCCCCCTTTGCGTGGTCATGTATAATCCTCCTCTATCCGTACTGGGCCGGAGTCAAGGCTTGTTCGTGCCTATCAGGCGCGGGAGTGAAGCCCGAGGGTCTCACGGCCTTTCCTGGGTCGGGTCGGTGTTAGATTCTTGGACATCCCGGTTTCCTTACGTCACAATTTGCCTTTACCGTTTCGAGAGCTTGTGCAAAAGAATTGTAAGTATTACAAGTCGTTCGCCCTGAACTGAGATTTCACGCTTACATTTTGCCTAGTATAAAGAAAAGCTTTTGGTTAATTGCTTATAACATTCTTTAAGTTTTTGATTTTACTGTTTACAACTGACATTATAATTATATGCAATTTTAACCTTAAAATATGCAGCCGTTTTTTAACTTGACTTTGGAACAAATAGACATCGATGTCCTAGCAAATTGTTATTTTCCTACATGGTTTTTTTTAAAACGGTTTCGTATTCTGCCTTTAAAGTTCTATAAAAGATGCCCAACTATGGCAAAAAAAAATTATAAAAATTATTTATATACGTGTACAAGTGCCCATTAAGATGTTGCTATTCTTGGCTTTGGGTCAAAGGTTTACATCTAATATATAAAATTCTCGTGTCACAGTTTTCGTTGCTATACTCCTCCGAAACGGCTTGACCGATTTTGATGAAATTTTTTGTGCTTATCCGGTATCTATGAGAATCGGCCAACATCTATTTTTCATCATCATCATCATCATCACTTTTTATCATTATCAACGCGGGTGAAACCGCAGGGCGCAGCTAGTATACTCTAAGAGTTTGAAATTTTTTGCTTGTTTGGCGTTGACGCAAAAGCCTCTGATGGACAGACGGGTTCTGAACCAGATCAATATTTCGCTGGATCAATAAATCATGCTAATATTATAAATCCGAAATTTGTGTATAAGTTTGTAAGTATGTTTGTTTTCTTTTCACGTTGTAACGGCTGAACGGATTTGGATAAAATTCGAAATGTAGGTACGTAGCTCAAATCCCCTGATACTAATATTGTAACGTTATACGTTACATATATATATATATTAAATAATTAATTTATAAATCAATCGAAATTCATCAACACGCTAACACGTTTAGTATTGGAACGCAATACCGTCGCGGGCGGCGATTGTTCTTAGCACCGGTCGTAGCGCGCGTACTCTGCGGCTCTGTGAGTTATAGGCCCCCGCCACCGCGGCGGCCGGCGGCCGGCTCGTCATTCGCAGGACTGATATCAGGTCGACCGCACGTCGCTTTGCCGCCCGATCTTTAGCTCGAACGCCATCTTGTTGGTCGGTTCGAGAATCGGTGCATGAAGGCAAGCACATGTTACGTGTTTTTAAGTAAACTATATTTAAAGTGAAATATTACCCCAGAATTGGGGTCCTAGAATAGGAGATCAATACTGCGCCATTTTAGCGCTCCGCACCGCCTGAGCTCCGCGCTTACTTGCGAGTCGGCCTACTTCTTGAGCACCGCTACTCCTGCGACGCGAACACTAGGGGAGTGCTATTATGGAAGAAAATACCTAGTACTTACATTTAAAACCAGCGTATTGCTCGTTCCCCCCCCCCCCCCACACAAACTGAGAGATTGTTATAATTATTAATTAAAATATAAATTTGTTAACATCTTCAATATTTTATTTTTTCCCTATTGCCGTTTACTGCAACCCCTTCTGGGCTGTGAACCCGCAGCAGACGTGACATTGGCGCCCCTATCGTGGTTAAAGTACAGCTGGTTTTATATGTATTTTCTTCCAGGTGGTGGTTTTTGTATGTTTGTGGTTGTATTTCTGTAGAACGTAATCATAATGTGGTTTTTCAGCTACTAAAGTGTACGTAAGTACTTTATTTACAAATAATACTTTATATAGCACACAACTAAGAATATTGTGAATTAAATTAATTTATTTTAACATGTACCTAGTCCAGATTTAATGCTTTACACTTTTAAATAAATCTATATCTTATTTGGAAAACTATTTAGTAATTTGTATAAAAGTTCGAACAAGGTATCTAAAATGGCGCTTTACAAAAATGTATTTTGTTAGTATATTTTTTTTTCTTTGAATAATATTTTGTATTGTTAGAAAGCAGTACACATTAGTAGCACAATATAAGTGTATTTTGCCTGTTTGGACCATTATTATTTAAAAAAAAAAAAACCTTACGTTCGCTTATTTAACTTTAATTTGTAACAGACCGGAGTATTTGTTATTTTCTTTGTTATTGTCACCACTTATCCGTTCGGGTCGTCCTCTCTTTAAGTGTTTATCATTCATAATGCTGCCCATTAAGTTTCTGTCTCTCCAGAAATCGGAGCTGGAATATGAGGTCCGAATCAGAGGTGTTACTCCCGCGTCCAATGTGGAGGACTTGCGGAAGCAAATTGTAAAACTATCTACTGATTATCCTTCGGAGCATATTCTGGAATCACCACTTGAAGTGAGACAGGACCTTAGGGGATGCTTAGAAGTTTTGACTAAAATTCAATCGAATCTGGATGGAAGTGACATTAGCGAGTCAGCAATATCGAGAACGCAAAATATGTTAAATCATCTATATAACCGGATAGAACGAATAACTTGTACTGATGATATTAAAAAAGAATTTGATGAGATGGTCAAAGGTTATAAACTGCTTTCAAAACGACTTACAGCTCTTCAAGCTGAAAAGCCAGCGTCTAGTGCTTCTACTAATGCTAGCGTCGCTTCCACGCCAACAATACCAGAAGTGCGGAACTTGATATCAGTTACTTGCGATAGAACATCTGCTGATTTAGCAAGGTTGAAGTATACCGGTAAAACGTGCGTCCGATCATTTATACAGCGTGTTGATGAGTTTATCGAAGCGCGGAATATTCCTTCAACAAAAATTTTAAGCTTTGCTCCTGAAATCTTTCAAGATGATGCTCTTCATTGGTACCGTGCAATAAAAGATAAAGTCAGCTCTTGGCCTGAGCTTTCGGCCCTATTGAAGGAAGATTTCAGTCAATCAGATTACGACTATAGGCTTATCTCCGAAATTCGTTCTCGTACACAAGGAGATCGTGAGAACATTACCGTTTATCTTTCAATCATGAATGGAATGTTCTCGCGTCTAACCAAATCTCTCTCCGAACCAGACCAACTTGAAATCCTTCTTCACAATATTAGGCCGTGCTACGCTAGCACATTGGCTTCCGCTGGTCAGATTCTGACAATAGACTCGTTGCGCTTACTATGCAGAAATTATGAGGCTGTTCAGGCTCGTCTGTCACATTTCCAGGAGCCGCCTAAAGTCACTTCAGAAACACTTGCACCAGAATTTGCTTATGCTAAAGATACATATTATAAAACAATGAATAAACCTACCACTACTTTCAATCATAATAAATACAATAATAACAGCAACCATTACAAAAACAACTATAGTCAAAACAATAAAACACATAATCATAATAGTTATAACATACACGCAGTACAAGAAACAAAAAAGGAACCTTATTGTCCCAGGTGTCGAAATAACACTCATCATATTCGTCAATGTCCGGCGTCACGCGATATTGTTTGTTTTAAGTGTGGAATGAAGGATGTCAAAACACCTGACTGCCCCAAATGCAGTAGTAGTAATAAAAACTCAAAAAACTGATTAAGCAGAATTGTAGCAATGTTGACAAGCAAGATTGGCAAACTTGGCTTGACTTTATTAGAACCTTTTCTTCCACATACAGAGTTTCTACAATTCTGCAAACTAAACCTAGTAATGATTTTAGGCCATACGTTAACATTAAAGTGAACGATATTGATGCTTGTGGGCTGCTTGATTCTGGAGCTGCAGTCTCTATTATAGGTAACAATTGTCACAAGTACTTAGTTGACTGCACATTGCACCAGGATGAAGAAATACAAATGGTAGCTGCTGGTGGTCAATCTCTTAAAAGTATTGGCTACATAAATCTACCCATAACATTTGAAGGTCAATTTCACATCGTTCAAGCCCATGTTGTTCCAGAAGTTGAAACATCTATTATTTTAGGCGTAAATTTTTGGCGCGCTTTTCAGTTATGCCCTAAATATTTAGGTAGCGTCAAATTATCTTGCACTTCTTTGGCAGAGATAAAAGCAAGCGACAATGATACTTTCATTCACTCATATAACAATTTAAAAGAAACACAAAAGGTTATTGCCGATAATATAATTGAGCAGTTTAAAACTATATCTACTGAACGAAAAGGATTAGGTAGAACAAATCTAATAACTCACCATATAGATACGGGCAACGCTCAACCTATTAGACAAAGATATTACAGAATGTCTCCAGAAAAACAAAGAATTTTGACTCAACAGGTAGACGAAATGTTAGCGCTTGACGTAATTGAACCTTGCGAGAGCAGCTGGTCATCTCCAGTGCTAATTGTTAATAAACGGAACGGAGAGCCTAGGTTCTGTTTGGACAGTCGGAAGTTAAACGCGGTCACTAAGCGTGACGCTTATAATTTGCCATACGTTTCTGAAATATTGGATAACCTTCGTGACGCTAAATATCTGTCGAGCGTCGATTTATCTAAGGCCTTTTGGCAGCTGCCTATTGCTTCAGAAGACCGCGATAAGACCGCCTTTTATGTGCCAGGAAGAGGAACACTAAGATTTAAAACTACCCCGTTCGGTTTGACTAATGCCCCCGCAACACAACAGCGTCTTGTTGACTTGTTGTTTAATGACATGGAACTCAAAACCTTTGCATATCTTGATGACATCATCATCATCAGCTCATCATTTGAGGAACATGTGACGCTTTTGCTGCGAGTTTTAGACAAACTGAGACGGGCTAATTTAACCGTAAACTTCGATAAATGTAAGTTCTTCCGTAGTGAGCTCAAATATCTCGGATATGTTGTAGATGCTTGTGGTCTCCGTACAGACCCAGATAAGGTAGAGGCTATAGTTAATTTTCCAACCCCTACCACAAGAAAAGAGTTAAAACGCTTCCTAGGTACTGCTACATGGTATAGACGTTTTGTCCCTAATTTTAGTACCGTCGCTGGTCCTCTTAACAAACTCACTTCCAATGGTAAAAAGGCATGTCCTTTTCAATGGACACCAGAAGCAGATATAGCTTTTAACGCTCTAAAGGAATGTCTAGTCTCTGCGCCTGTTCTTTCTTGTCCAGACTATACTAGGCCGTTCGAAGTGCATACAGACGCGAGCAGTTATGGTGTAGGTGCAATGTTGACCCAGACCTTAAACGGTAAAGAACACCCTGTCGCCTATATGAGTAGGTCTTTCACTAATGCCGAGAAAAACTATAGCATTTCTGAAAGAGAGACCCTCGCTGTGTTAACTGCATTCGAGCACTGGCGCTGTTACCTCGAAAATGGGCAGACATTTACGGTTTACACTGATCATTCGGCGTTGAAGTGGTTCTTATCGTTAGACAATCCGACGGGACGATTAGCACGCTGGGGAGTACGCTTGTCATCATTTAATTTTGATATAAAACACCGTCGTGGTGTTGACCATGTGATCCCTGATGCTCTATCACGAGCTTTCCCAACCGCCGCTATATCTCTTTCTAACTCTTTTATCAACTCAAACGATATATGGTATAAAAAAAATTACAATGGTTGTCTCAATACACCTAGTAATTATCCAAATTTCTTGATCAAAAACAACTCTCTCTTTCGGCTTTCAAAAACAAAATCTCACTTATCTTCAGAATTTGGTTGGAAAGAAGTTGTGCCCTGTGAATTTCGTCAAAATATTATAGCTGAGAACCATTCTGAACCTACAGCTGGACACCTAGGCATTTTCAAGACATACAGGCGTTTGTCTCTGACATATTATTGGCCAGGCATGCACCTAGATGTAGTCAAATTTATAGGCTCGTGTTCTGTTTGCTTGTCTTATAAGGCACAAAATCACGCTACTTTAGGAGAGATGGGTCGACCTAAACAGTGTTCTAGGCCTTTCCAAATAATATCGATTGATTTTGTGGGCCCTCTGCCTGTCACTCGCAAGCAAAATAGCTATACAGGGTGGTCCAAAAGTCGTGGATCAAACGCAACTAGGGGTTAGATGGGGTCACCAGCTGCAAAAAGTTGTTCTACGGGAGGTTCTTAAGGTCAACCCCTGCAGAGTTATAATTTATTTTGTTTTTATGAGAAAATTGACTTTTTTTTTACTAATTCTTATTAAAATTAGAAAAAATCTACATCCTGTATCTTTTTTATAATTTTCACTAGATTGGTACTGATCAGTCCTTGCGTTAGACATGCTATTTATGTTTGTTTATTGGTTGTGTTGAAGATAACATTAAGTTTTACGATTTTTGTTTTTCTCAAATCATAACTTTTTATTTACTTCGGGCCCCTCTGTGAAAAAAAAATACTCTACCGAAAAGTGACCCTGTATTACAAGTTTTGGCGCATTTAATAGGGATTCTGAAAAGGTATTACACATGGCTACAAGTGGCTCTAATATCTTTCTAGTACGATTATTCGTAGCAAGGCCAAAGTTAACCCAACCATAAAACTCGATTAGGCTTATTTAAAAATAAACTGGAACTAATACAATTAATGACAAAGACTCTCTGCCTCTCTTTTACACTAACCATTTAATCTTTTGTCAATAAAAGGCCGGTTCACCCGTCAGATCAGGTAGCGATATCTTTTCTAGGAAACAAAGGCCGGGCCGGCGCGGCCGGGGCGTTGGTGCTGCATGAAATGCCAGCAAGGCTGAATGGTGCTCAGTATTTAAATTTTTTGCAAAATAATTTAAACCATATTCTTAACGAAGCTGAAGTTCCAGAAGAAAGAATAGCAGAAATGTGGCTGCAACATGATGGCGCCCCGCCTCACTACGCTCGAGCAGTTAGAGATCATTTGAACGAGCGCTTCCCCAACCGGTGGATAGGTCGAGGCGGTCATATTGCGTGGCCACCCCGGTCGCCCGACTTAAATCCATTAGATTTATTTCTTTGGGGCTATTTTAAAGAAATAGTTTACCAAGGAGAGAACAATAGCGAACAAGAACTACGACAAAAGCTCGAATTTGCTAGGGTACAAGTTACTAACAACAGAGGTGCATTCCGTAGGTTACGTAGGAATTTTATTAGACGGTGCAGATTATGTATTATGGTCAGAGGCAGGAATTTTGAGCATTTATTGTAAAATGTTTTGCTTAATAAAACAATTATTTCACAATCGTTGTTTTGTTTTTTCGTCCTAGAAAGATATTAGAGCCACTTATGGCCATGTGTAATACCTTTTCAGAATCCCTATTAAATGCGCCAAAACTTGTAATACAGGGTCACTTTTCGGTAGAGTATTTTTTTTTTCACAGTGGGGTCCGAAGTAAATAAAAAGTTATGATTTGAGAAAAACAAAAATCGTAAAACTTAATGTTATCTTCGACACAACCAATAAACAACCATAAATAGCATGTCTAACGCAAGGACTGATCAGTACCAATCTAGTGAAAATTATAAAAAAGATACAGGATGTAGATTTTTTCTAATTTTAATAAGAATTAGTAAAAAAAAAGTCAATTTTCTCATAAAAACAAAATAAATTATAACTCTGCAGGGGTTGACCTTAAGAACCTCCCGTAGAACAACTTTTTGCAGCTGGTGACCCCATCTAACCCCTAGTTGCGTTTGATCCACGACTTTTGGGCCACCCTGTATATTAGTAATTACGTGTTGTTTTTCAAAATATTGTCACATTTTTCCATTACGTCGCGCAACTTCTGACGCTGTAGTTAAGATTTTGGAGGATTCCATTTTTCTGGTACACGGTGTACCACAGTCCATTTTTTTAGACAACGGGTCTCAATTTATCAGTTCTACAACTGACACCTTATTCAAGAAATATAAAGTACCTAACGTTTACTTTACACCCAAATATACACCACAAGTTAACATGGTAGAACGTTATAACAAAACAATAGTAACGAGCTTATCCACCTTTGTAGAAAACGACCATCGCACATGGGACACCTTTGTTCCCAAAATTCAATTTGCCATCAATAATTCCGTTAACGAGTCTACTGGATATACTCCATCCTTTCTTGTGCATGGCAGGGAGCTTGTCTTGTGTGGGTCGCATTACACTGACAATGATTTAGGTGAAGAAGTTTTGTTTCTACCGCGCGACTTATATGCCGAAAACTTAGGATGTTTATCGTCAGTATTTGATGATGTGCAAGCTTCGTTGTGGCGTGCACATGAGAAGAATACTGCACATTATAATTCGCGTAGGAAAGCTGCAGAATTTGAAGTAGGCGATGTAGTCTTTAAACGCGCTTTTGTTTTGAGCGATAAAGACAAATATTTCAGCAAAAAGTTAGCGCCAAAATTCATAAAATGTCGAATCAAAGAAAAACGATCTCCTCTCGTCTATGTCTTAGAGGATATGACTGGTAAAGACATAGGTGCCTGGCATATAAAAGACATAAAACTCAACTAGTCGTTAATTTTGCCCATTACAGTAATTACATATTATACAAGGTAATTTTTTTAATTTTTTTTCCCTAATAAAACTATTGGATTAATGTATTTGTTGTTCAAGAACAGGATACAACAGAAATAATTATTATGGAAGTGTCAGCCTTCAGCGAAGATCTCGCTTTGCTGGATCAATTAAAAAAAGATTATATTATCCCGTTTGTCATTTTCGTTCAACATCATGCTGCTGGCATTGGTCATTGGTGCAATAAAATCACAAATGTCCTCTCTTTGTACGGATGCGTCGATATATGTAATAAATTGTTATCGTTGCTATAATGCAAGGTGAATTATGTTTGGTTGTATGAAAGGAATTGGTATGAAAGTGTAATGCTTGTAAGTATACTCAACGTGTTTTGTTCAAGAACAAAACCCGTTCCGAGACGGGCGGGGTAATGTAACGTTATACGTTACATATATATATATATTAAATAATTAATTTATAAATCAATCGAAATTCATCAACACGCTAACACGTTTAGTATTGGAACGCAATACCGTCGCGGGCGGCGATTGTTCTTAGCACCGGTCGTAGCGCGCGTACTCTGCGGCTCTGTGAGTTATAGGCCCCCGCCACCGCGGCGGCCGGCGGCCGGCTCGTCATTCGCAGGACTGATATCAGGTCGACCGCACGTCGCTTTGCCGCCCGATCTTTAGCTCGAACGCCATCTTGTTGGTCGGTTCGAGAATCGGTGCATGAAGGCAAGCACATGTTACGTGTTTTTAAGTAAACTATATTTAAAGTGAAATATTACCCCAGAATTGGGGTCCTAGAATAGGAGATCAATACTGCGCCATTTTAGCGCTCCGCACCGCCTGAGCTCCGCGCTTACTTGCGAGTCGGCCTACTTCTTGAGCACCGCTACTCCTGCGACGCGAACACTAGGGGAGTGCTATTATGGAAGAAAATACCTAGTACTTACATTTAAAACCAGCGTATTGCTCGTTCCCCCCCCCCCCCCCCCCCCCCCCCACACAAACTGAGAGATTGTTATAATTATTAATTAAAATATAAATTTGTTAACATCTTCAATATTTTATTTTTTCCCTATTGCCGTTTACTGCAACCCCTTCTGGGCTGTGAACCCGCAGCAGACGTGACAATATCTACGGCCCAATCGTCTATATTTCCTAAAACGAAACTAAAACTAAATACAGCAAAGACTTAAGTTGCCTACAAGTCATCGAGCTTATAGGTACTCAAGTGCTTATGCCCACTACCAGTGGGTAGCGTTTACTAGCGGCATTGCCTTTCTAAATTGCAATGCTAATACATTGAGCCAAATAAGGGCCAGCAATTTAATACGCGTCGCCTCAACCAGGCGCTCTGATAGATTTATTAATTTATATTTTTAGCTTATACTTAGGATTAACACATGGGCTACTTTTTAACTTATATACTTACTTTGATAAACGTGGGCGAAGCCGCGGTGCACAGCTATATATTATAAATAATAAAAGCGAGTATTTAATAACAGCTGTGTTTTATGGTCAAGTGAGTTTCAAGTTACAATTGTGTTATTGGTTAGTAAAAATTTTCTTGAAAATGCTGCAGCGTGGGAGACATATTGTGAAACAATAATATGGGATGGATATTTTAGGAATATAATTTTATTCGTATCATAGACTTTGACCTTGCACTATCGCAGTTACTTCAATGATAGTGCGGTATAAGGCTTGTTTTTTTTTGTCGTAAGTTGCTAATGCTCTCTTGATTATTTTTTATTTCTGTTTAGTTAAACATTTGATCACTATCTCACCTGATGAAAAGTGACAATGCGGCCGAAGATGTGATATTTTTTCATAATTTTTTAATAATCAAGCATTTGACCACTATCTCACCTAATGAAAAGTGATGATGCGGCCGAAGATGTGACGTGAGATAATGCTTGCCTAGAAGATATCTATTCACTCTTGATTTGAAGATTCCGAGATAATACCCCTCGGGGAAAAATGACGTAGGCAAAAGGTTTCACTCCTTCGCTGTGCGGACGATGAACCTAGAAGCAAAACGCTTCGAGCGAACTGGTGGTATGTCAGCCATAAATGTTTGACGTTTGACAGTTTTTCTGGTTGTTAGATGGTTATATGCTTGCCTAGAAGGTACATATTCACTTATTGAACATTTAACGTAATTTAGGAATGAGCGAAAATGTAAAAAAATAATTCACTCTCTAGATATCAATATTACATATGAGGATGTTTATCACAAAATACAATATAAACAAATGTGTTTTGGTTTGATGGAAAAAAAACATACAATATTGTGGTATAAAAAACAATAAGATGAAAACAAAAAAATCCCTCACATTGTTTTTAAAAAGCATTGATCTCACAAATTTTTCTGATTAATTATTCAACCACCAAAAATATAAAAAATCTTAATAAGAAAACGGTAACCAAAATAGATAGCTAGAAGTACAAGTGGCGCTAATGTGGTTCCATATTCGCAATAGCGCAATCCCCTTTCTCCTGAGATATAATAATAAGTACGAAACTTTAAATATTTGTTTGATAATATAAAGCGATGATTAAGCTTTTCTGTAGTGTGTTTGCATCTTATCAAATGTATTTATTACCGTATGAATAAACAATATAAACATAAAACATAAAAATATAAACGCTTTCACACTCACAGCCCCACACTCAGTTCGATGACTTGTGTCGTGGGTGCCGGAAACATTCACATCACACACACAATCACAACCAGAACCAGAAACACAAATTTTCCTTGGGAAGAAAACTTGTGTTCCCGCCGGGAATCGAACCCGATACCCCTGCTTAGAAGGCGTACGCCACCCAACTAAGCCAACGGGCAGTTCAATATTTAATGTTAATTACAAATCGGACGTTCGAATTGTTCAACATCAATTTCGAGGTAATTTTTTTGTAAGCGTAGTAGCCGCCACGATTTACTTGTTTCAACTTTTTTGTCATACAATCAAGTCTATGCTTAGAATATGTAGGTAGTAGTTGACCGATGGACGGACAAAGTGCTGAACCACGTCAATCAAATAAGAGATCTCGCTTCGTACGATCAATAATAATGTGGTTTATAATAATACATTCACAAATGGGTCGTGTTATTGTGAGGAGGAGCTTAAAACAAAACCTACCCCACTCTTCTTAGCCATTCTAATTATTCTTCGCTAAACTGAGCTGTTATTTAGTCATCAAATCCTGTTTAACTGTAATAAACTATTGTTTTTAGCAGCAAAAGACTTAAAAATATTGGACATGTATCAATTGATGCATTCATAAGAATCCAATACAACGGCAATGAAGTGAATGGGCAGTATTCGCTTTACGGTCGGCCATAAACAGTTATTTACAAGCTTGCGGTTTGGGCAAAGGATGTTTTAGGGTGGTGAGAAGGGAGTGAAAATGTTTATAGTACTAATTCCGTGGCATTTGATAATGGCAGATTATTTGAATTCTGTTTTTGTTACTTCTTCGGAATACAGAGAATGTTTGTGTTAATTTCTACGTATACAATTTAATGGTTTGTTGATCTCATTAAATTATCATCTGTACATTATCTTATCTAATCTTACTAATCTTACTAATATTATAAATCCGAAAGTTTGTGTGTGTGTGTGTGTGAATGTTTGTTACCACGTATCTCCGTAACGAATGAACCGAATTTGATGAAATTTAGAATATACATAGTTTAAGTTCCGGAACAACACATAGGTTAATCGAATTTTCAAAAATCAACCCTTAGGTGTGCTAAATAGGGTAAAAAAGTTTGTATGGGAATTTTTACTCGCTTCGATTCATTGTCGCCATCTGTAACCATTGTCCTCTAGTACTTGCCTCACGTGCTTAAGCTCTGTTTGTATGAACTGGAGGTCACATAATCTGATAGGCCGGCCGATTAATGTTCTCGGTATAATTTTCTCCACTCTTCGCTTCTTTTTGACTAAATTCCATGCTGCTAGTGCCGGGTCCAATTTCCAGTGGAAACTCTAATTCACTTTGAATGAAGATTGTTTTTCTTGTTCTGTTTGGTGTGTGATGTGTATTTCCGGCACCCTCGGTACGAGTATTCGAACTTAGTGCGGGGATGTGAGTCTTGTGAAACTGTTTTTTGTATTTGTTTAATACTTGAATCTTGCTGTATGCACTTTGTTTGCGAAGCCAAATTTAAAGAAAAACCTGCGATGCATAAATTTAAGATAAAATAGGTTTTAATTATATATTTATTAATAAATATATTTATTTGGCTTCTCATTATTTGGGTACCTATATAGCCGGCACGGCGTCAAGTAATAATATATCTCATGTTTATAATTTATTCATCATTCAATTAGTTCTAGTCACCAGTCACAATCAAAGTCAAGTAATACGTCATGCTCCAGTCATAGCCAAGTCACACCTCAGTAAAGTGGTAGAAGCTTTACTAAAACTTCTGTTGAAGTTTGGGGGTGAAAACGAAAATCACGTTTTTCAACTTTGTATGATTATGGACGCTCATGCACGTCCACGAACTATTAACAGTTAATCTACCATTATACATTTTATTTATAACATATCACCAGCCGAACAATCAAAAGTTATAGAAAGTTATACAGATTTACAACGTTTTTTTTCCTTTCGCGGAAATAGTCCTACACCCTGTTTGTTAATTTTTTAAAACACATTACTCTAATTTTCGAGAGAGAGTTGAGCAAACCGAACGTATGACCTTGCTTAAAAGCCTTTTTAGACAAGCGGAAAGCGTCCCTATTTGGTTTAGTATAAGCGAAACAATTGACTGTGATGACAAATGTACTCGCATTTAATTCAGGAGAATCCTTAGGCTACGTCCGCACTGTCAGGTGGCTTGCTTAGCGCCTAAAGCCTAGTGACTCACATCTGGATACTTGCTAGGATACATAGTGGCCACACTGAATGGTGGTTTGCATGTAGGGTCGCTACATTGTACGGAATTGGATCAATTACCTGGCAGAACAATTCATTGCCTGAAAACAGAATTCAACGGCATAATATAAATTCACAGCATTAACTTGTCATTGTAAAATAATTATCCCATCATAAATAAATAAATCTTTTTTTTGTACTAACCATCAACAATCTCTTCCCATAGTATTGTTAAGACAACTGTATTGTTTCTGATAAAACTGAAGCTATTAATATTTCATCCATTAAAAAAAAAGTTAAACGTTTACTTCGATACACGCTAAACCTACGCTAGTCGCTTAGTGCGCTGTGCGGCCGTTTGTGAACATGCTAGAACGTTCGTTTTACTAAGCTACACGCTAAGTGACTCGCTAGGCTTTAAGCGCTAAGCAAGGCGCCTGTCAGTGCGGACGTAGCCTTAAGGTTCTATACTGTTATTTTGTGTGTGTAGGCTCTTTCAGGACCCGCCCGTGACGCCGAACTTTATCGACCCGCGCCTGGAAATGATTCTAACTCAATGAATACAACAACGCTGTTATTATTCTATTTTATAAACGGGTCTTGTTTGTACATTTGATCGTTGGATTTTTATTAGATTACCTATAACTTAAGAAAATGCTACATGTTTATCATGCAATAAATCATCGGGAGGTCCAGACCGACACGAGACTTCGGTTTTAAAAGTTTAATACTATATTTAGTATTTTTCCACTGTTTCTCCTCAACACAGTAGGGTGTTAACATAAGTCGTAGCTAGTGTTACTAGATTAACACCGGTAGTATCGATAGTCAATTTACTATCGATACGATCGATTCACTAAACTTCAATAGACCCAACCGCCACTACAAGAGAGTATCAGAACGTAAATGCAATGAAACTACTCGGCAAAGACATTTAGTTAATATATACAATGCATTATATCGGCAATGAGGATGGATATTTTTTTTATCGAATTTTAAATCGTGATGTCATGTCTGAGTATCTGTTAGAAATAGTAGACTAAGCGAAGGGATGATACAAAGGTGCAGTGGAGTAGTAGGGGTTCGCAAATTAATGTTATGCTTGTGAGAATTGGTTTACGTAACCTAATACCTTGAAACGAGCAATTCTGGTATATATGTATATATACCTATAATCTGAATGTCGGAAATGGTTCCAACGATTTTTATGAAATTTAGTATGCAGGAGGTTTCGGGGACGATAAATCGATCTAATTAGGTTTAATTTTTTTTAATCGTCGTTTAAAATTTAAAAAAACCGAGCCGAGCTCGGTCCTCCAGGCACTTTATAGGTATAATATGATAACAACGAAATAATAATATTAACAATAAAAAAATGGCCAACTGGGTCGTCAAATTGTGTTGTATTCTCATACCAACTAGAAGAGTAAATAATAGTTGTACTTATAGGGAGTCCCTGGGTTCGATTCCCGGCAGGAGCGCAAATTCCATCCCAAGGGATATTTGTGCTTCTGGCTCTGGGTGTAATGTGTGTGTGATGTGAATGTTTCCGGCACCCACGATAAAAGTCTTTGAACTTAGTGTGGGGCTGTGAGTGTGAATGAGTGTGTTTGTTTAAAAAAAAAATGTGAGAGAGATGTACGAGTATTTGTGTATGTATATGCGTGTGTGAGAAAGTGTGAGTGAGTGCTTCTGTGCATGTGTGTAAGAATATAATGATTTATGAAAATACTATAAAATGTATATACATAATATACCTGCAATACAATACATCGCATAGATTTTTTTTTATTGTTAATATTATTATAGTGTTATTGGACACATTCTTAATATACTACTCTACTTAGCAGTTTAGGTCAAAATCAAATTACCAATTAGTCTTAAGGCTAGATTGTAATTCCAATGGTGTTCCAAACGTAATTGGTACATCATTATAAGAAAAAAAAAAAAAAATTATTATATTATTATTTCGTTGTTATCATATTATATAAAGTGCCTGGAGGACCGAGCTCTCCTCGGTTTTTTTTTAATTTTAAACGACGATTTCTAAAAATTAAACCTAATTAGATCGATTTATCGTCCCCGAAACCTTCTGCATACTAAATTTCAGAAAAATCGTTGGAGCCATTTCCGAGATTCAGATTATAGGTATATATAAATATATACCAGAATTGCTCGTTTCAAGGTATTAGGTTACGTAAACCAATTCTTACAAGCATAACATTAATTTGCGAACCCCTACTACTCCACTGCACCTAATTGTGTCGGCATCAAAACAAAAGAGCGCAAAGCTAATTAAAGATTCAGGATTGCGATGTTAGGCTTTCAATAACTTTACGTTTGAAAGCCCGTTTAGACATATGGAAAATGATCAATCTAGAATTTCTTATAAAAAGTCGAGGTTATACGGGATATAGGCGGATGACTTGCAAATTTCGAATTACATTAAACAATGTTGATGTCGCTGTGGCATAATCATTTCATGAGCAAAATTTTACAAAATAGTGCCAGGGTCTAGTTTTCAATCACCACAATTCCAAGGTTATTTGCTGTCAAAGCCTTTCCGTATATTTCGTAATTCTTTGATCTCCGGCCTGTACCGATAGAGCTGCCTCGTGTACAGGAACATGTACTCGTATATTAGATAGTGATTATCGATCGCTTAACTACGAGCCGTTGTTATGCGAATTATATACCATTTTGTGCACATATTTTCTTCATATAATATCAATGTATTATTGAAGTGAAAATCAGTACTTTATTATGCGATTAACTAACACAAAAATGATTTAGTTTTCTAAAAAAAACTACTATGCTTTACTTTGTATCCTAAGTTATAAAAATGTACAATATAAATCCCTTGAAATTATTTTTGTGTTTTTAATACTTTTTATCCTTAATACGCGAATATTCTGTAATCCTATCGCTGTAGTACGGTGTCGTATTTTATCGATATTTACCGGCTAAGTTAATTAACCTGGCTCTCGTTTTCAATTCTCTGTTTTTATTTTCTACCTACCCCTTCGAGCAAGGGCAAGCATAATGAAGCAATTAATTAAATATTGGTAGTAGGCAGGTATATATCACGGTGTCCTATTTATTTACTTAGCATCGAGAGAGACAAATCAAATTACACAATCTGCCCCTTCTTAAATGTCAGTGAAGCCGAATTTCCAATAGAATCACTTTGATAGTTGAATATTTGACTACTATTTAACTAAACTGTTTACTTTACTAAACTAGAAAGAACGCAATAAAATCTCATACTTATACTTAGGTCTATATGTCTACCCATTTTTGAGTTAGACCCCGGGAGAAACAAAAGGAAAATTAATGAATTAATGACATTGTACCAAATTTAAATTTTCCAGGAAATATTGAAAAAAATTTTTACTCTATTTGTAATGTTTTTTTGACGCCTCGTAGGGCTTAAAAATATTTACTTACCACTTACGTGTACATAATATGGGGTAACACATTCATATTTTCATTGTCATATTTGCCTTTGAATATACATAGCTTTACATATTTTTGAGAATTTGAAGTTATTCGATAGTATAGTTTGAACGCTAAATGCCTCTGACAGATGGATGAATGATGACGAGTGGACGGACAAAGTGCCGTAAATACCCAAATCAACTTAGAGACATCGCTTCTCTCGTCAATGAACTGAAACTAGATTAATCTTGTATTGTTATTAGATTCCTATACGTATAATGTATGTACATGGCTAAATAATAATCATGCTTTGATTGTTATTGAGTTGAAATCGTGTACCAGTAGCAAATTATGCGTCCGTTTTGAAATATACTTGAAGTGTTTCCCTGTAGAAGTGATGATTTAGCTATATTGACTCATATTTGTTATTACTCATAATGTTTTACACGAATTTCATTCGTTTATACAGTTACGTAACGGGTGTGCTACACACAGTACTTCTGCGCTTTGGTAATTTTTTTGCCAACGCCTTCTACGAAATTCGTAGCAACGTTTCGCTGCCGTAGCATTTTTAGCCGTTACGTAGAGCGTATACAATACTGAGTGAACGATGATTAGATTTTATAACTCCTTAGAACTCAGAGTAAATGAACTGTACATTTTTGATTATACCAGTTGTTTACCCCGAACGGAGATCTCGCGCCTACATTTAGCTTAATACAGAAAAACTTTTGAGGTTAATCCTACTAATATTATAAAACCGAAAGTTTGTGTGTGTGTGTGTGTGTAAGTGTGCAAGTATGTTTGTTCCCTCTTCACGCTTTAACTGCGGAACGGATTTGGATGATATTTGGTATGTAAATAGCTTATGTCTAGGATTAACACATAGGCTACTTTTTAACTTGATAATAGCGGGCGTAGCCGCGGGGCTCGGCTAGTTGTTTATAACTTTTACCATTAAAAATAATGAACTGACGTTAGTAATTTATAGCTGAGTACTTTTTAACCAGATCTCAATTCGACTATATTTTTTTATTTGAACGCTGGTGCTTTCCATGTGGTCCCATTTAAATTTGATCAAGATCTGACCAGTAGTTTTTGAGTTATCCTCAGTAATGCGTATTATGTGGACTACTTTGATGATGTTCTCATTTTTAACCGACTTCAAAATTAACCTCATAACTTCTTTTGTTGTGAGCCGATTTTAATTATTATTTTTTTATTTGAAAGTTGGTCCTTTCCATGTGGTTCCATTTTAATTTGATCAAGATTTGATCACTAGTATTTGGGTTATTGTCAATAATGCGTGTTGAATACATTAAATCTGATCAAGGTTCCGAAGATAAAGTGGTGAAGTCGGGTTTTTTTAAGATTTGCTTGCGTTTAATCCTTAAAGAGAGGATATAACGGACATTATATGTTTGTTTCAGCTTAAATATGTAGCTATTTTGGAGGTACATCTAGGGCCAATATAATTTGTAGTAATTTGGTTGAATAATTTATATGCTAAAACCACCCAAGTCAACCTAGAAATCTCACGCGCCACAATATATTTATGTATAAATTATTAATATATATAAATTATTTTTTACGAACTTGCTAACAATTATTCTCATGCTCGCCATACGTATGGATCTTTAAAAAGAAGATTGGTTACAGCATTGCATGAGAACACATAAACGACCGTAAAGAAGTTGATAGCAGTCGCTGAAATCGGCCGAAATAATATCATTATTATAGAAGGAATAAGAACAAGAACTTTTGTAATATTATGTGATGGATAACGGGAGCCACAAACTCAACATTTCAACAAATAGTCAGAATTTTCTCAGTTATTCACATAAACAAATGCATCAGCGATATGCCCCCACCACAAATTAAAATAAATGATACAATTTTTGACAAAAATTACTGAATATTTTCAAAACTTTAAGTTATATGACGATTTTGTCGCGAATATGAATAAATATCGTGGTCGATTTTGTTTTATTTTCCAATACGTGTGTTACATCGAGTTAATGTGTAATAGGGTAGTTTTACGTTGTAAAAACATATATCAATTTATAAAAAAGAAGGTACATCTGCTCGAGTATCGCAACTTTTATGGATGTTGACTTAATTTTTGGAGTGGTAGGATTATTTTACAGTGTGCGCAGTACTTCACCATTGCCAGAAGTTTAACTGCCATATCCGCCAAGCAGTAGTGTGCAAACATTACTTTATTTTGTATTGAAGGGCAATGTTTCTAGTGAAATTACAGGTCTTAAAGAGATTCAATATCTCATATATCAGGGTGACGAGGGTAGCGCATGCCGCGCAGGATTTTGACCTATATAAGTTTATAACATTGGGTAGCACTGAACTGTAACGGGCAAGTGTGACGCTTACCATCAGGCGAGCGACTTGCTTGTTTCATCACTCAATCACAATAAAAAAGGTTTGGTAATCATAAGCGCTCTTCTTCAAGTCTTCTAAAGTCAATAGTTTTTAAATTATTAAATGATTTATGTGTCAAAAATTATCATCATCTGTTACAATTTGCAACTATTTACGTTTACCGCACATAATAAACGACTACTTTTATTCGTCATCTCCATCACGGGAATATCAAAGTATTATAATTATAACTCACATTTATTAATTATAAAAGGAATTGAACCCGGCACTAGAAGCGCATAGAAGCAACGTGGGAGACAATCATGTAACCAACTACACAACGGGTAGTTCATCGGGAAGTAATTCGTTTTATTTGACTGCAAGTATGGCGAGATATGGCGATGCAATTAATACTTTTCAACCTCGTAAATTCAACTCATTCAAAACACACTTTAAAAATTATTAGATACCTACTTACTACAACAACGAGAAAAACGAAATAACCAATATTTTTTTTTGTATTGGGCATCGAACTGTGAACTACACCGCCCCAGAGCAGAATCAGATATCTGTTTGTTTTAACGAATTCGCCCCCGCAATTTCTATTTTCTCATCACCACAGAAATAGAAGTTAAAAAAAAAACTAGGCTGCACGACTGACGTTTTCCAATTTATTTTTGAAGTTTTTATATTTTTATGTCGTGGTTTCAACGATGATGTATTCCAAAATTTTACGTGAATTGAATTTGTTATGAACAGAATGGAAAATTTGGAATATCAGTATCTAGATTATATACATCTTTTTGGTTTTGACTACTATCTCACCTGATGGTAAGAATGATGTGGTTGAAGGTGGTAATTATGCCCATTAAATCAAACGGTGTTCCAGCAGCTCTTCTTGAGAGCCATTTAACAGCTAGAGCTGGCGTGTTTTGTTACTTTGACCACAAACACAGTTGAGATAGTATCACACGCGGGTCATCTGACATTTGATATAACCTTCATCGTCGACCGCATCGTCGCTTACCATCAGGTGAGATAGTGATCAAAATTTTGCCCAAACAGGATAATAAATGTTTGCAGATTCGGCGTCCACTCTAAATTAACATATGAGAGGATTTGAGGTTTGATATGCGAGATATACTTTTGATTGTAAAATGAGTTTGTCTTGAATATGCATATTTTTTGTTGTGTTTGCTACATAAAAATCTATCGAGGTGGTTCTAATTGCAATGGAAAAAGTTAAGTGGCTCAAACCGGTAGTACCTAAATCATTTTGGGATCAAATAAGCAAACTGTCTTTTTTTTAAACATCATTTATTTAGCGGCTTTTACCACATCCTGTAACAAAATTTAAATTCAAATTCAAAATCGTTTATTCACATGGGCCCAAAAGAGGCACTCATGAAAGTTGCCTACCAGATTCGCAAAATTACAGCTATCCAGCCCCATCGTGATTTAACCTATATGAGTCATTTTGGCTAAGGATTTGAGACCGTTTAAAACTTGTAAGCTATTTTGGTATTACAGTAGTTATGGTTCAATTTTTTTCTTTTTTTTATGTGTATATATCTTCTCCTCCTTCTCCTCATATCTTCTCTCCACGTGAGCCGATTTCGAAATATTTTTTTAGAAAGATGTCGCTTTCTAATTGGTCCCATTTAAATTGTATCAAGATCTGATCAGTAGTTCTTGAAATATCGTCAATAATGCCTATTTTGTGGAATACTTTGACGATGTTTTCGTTTACCCGACTTCAAAAGTTACCTCATAACTTCTTTCGCTGTGAGCCAATTTTGATGATTATTTTTTATTTCAAAGCTGGTGCTTTTCATGTGGTCCCATTGAAATCTGATCACGATCTGATTTCTAGTTTTTGAGTTATAGTCAATAATGCGTGTTTAATACATTTAATCTGATCAAGGTTTCTAAAATAAAGCGGTGAAGTCAGTTTTTTAAGCTTTGCTTGCGTTTAATTATTTGTTAACTACTCTTTTTACAGCCTTATTGAATTCATGGACGTGTACTTAAGTAATAACTCTTTTGATAATAGTTACTTTGCTTCTATGATATTTTTACTGTTAATCAATTACTATTTTACCATTTATTTTATTCTTGACATACATAATACTTACATTTTAAATGTTTTTATTACCTGAAGTCTATCATATGATTTTATATTTGTACATTACATTACCATTATTATTATAAATAGTAATGTGACATGTCTAGAATGTTATTTTTAAGGTGAATAAAGAATCTGAATCTGAATTGAATATAGTAAGAATTGAACCTGGGAAAGTGGATGATTTTCTTTCTTTTTTACCGACTTCCCAAAACTGGTGAGGAGGTACTCAAGTTGAATGTATTTTTTTTTATGTATGTTACCTCATAACTTATCTCCACGTGAGCCGATTTCGATTTTTTTTTTTAGTTTGAAAGATTTTGCTTTTTTATTACCTCATAACTTTCAACAAAGGTTCGAAGATAAAGCGATGAAGTCGCGTTTTTTAAGGCTTGCTTGCGTTTAATTATGTTATTAGCCTTGCCCAAATAACGATAACTGTAATAACTAAAACTACAGCTCAAAAATGTAAACTATTAAATAAACATTTTTGTTATCAACTTCTTAACACGTAATCTACTACAGCCACACGAGCCAAACACAAAGTTTAAATTGAAAAGTAGCAATTTACCGTTCATAAAGTTATGATTGGATAGGGAGTTCATAGTTTACAAGGTATTGACATAAAAAAAAACATATGTGAGATTTTATTTTAGCTAGGCTACAATCGACTACAATCGTACCTGATGTTGGTGTGTTTATTAACATATAATAATATTACCTTTGTATATCTACGGACCAATTGCATATATTTCTTAAAACTAAACTAAAATTATATACATCTATACAGCAAAGACCTACGTTACCTACAAGACATCTAGCTTATTGGTTACTCAAGTGCTCAAGCCCACTACCAGTGGGTAGCGTTCCCATCATACTGGCAGCATTGCCTCTTTGAATTATATATGTTATGCTAATACGTTGAGCCAAATAAGTGCCAGCATTTTGATCACGCGTCACATAATTATAATTATATTTGAAGAACCTATTTATTTTTATGAAGTAAGTGCGTGACGCGTGAGATGAATTCATGAAGTCTAACAACGTAATAAGAATTAACACACAATATAATAAATATTTTAAGTACCTACCGCTGAGATATCCAGCTGTTTCTCTCGTTATCGACACACCACATTACAACCACATACTCGTTCAACTGTGACTCTAAACTTTACTTATTTCTGATGGAAATTGCATTTGCTAGCCGATTTCATAACTGAGACAATCCAGACATATAAAATCAGAGCAAGTGAAGACCCATTATAACCAAAAATGTTTCATTTGTGTCGAATACTATGGCAATTTTATGGCTCTCATAACACACGAGACGACCATCTTTATAGAATGAGGCAGTGAGATATGCTCCATCGACAAAGATCTTCATGGGTTAGTCTAGACCAGGGGTCGGCAACCTGGGGCTCGCGAGCCACATCCGGCTCTTTGGATGTGAAGCTGCGGCTCTTTAGTTCCAAACGCAAATATTATTTATTAAAAAAAAAAATATTTAAAAAACGTTCTGAATCGATTAACGAGGACTAGGCACCATTTCTATCGAGCATTAACAAGCCTCCAAAGGTAGCAAAAAAGTACATTTATACAGTTGAAACAAGTAAATTATGGGATGTTTAGGTAGGTATAACGCGTGCATAGCGTTTTCTATACGATACTCATAGTACAGTAGGTATTATTGTTGGCATTAAGGATTATTGTTGGCAAGAAAAAAAATTGTGGCTCTATAAAACTTTGAAATTTTGTAAATTGTAATTTTTGACTCTTCCGACTCAAAAGGTTGCCGATCCCTGGTCTAGACCTCTGTACCATCGATAGACAAAACAAAAAGTAGTTACATGAGTTGATATGCGACCGCTTGCGCTGTTTCTAAAATCATGTCGATAGGCATACCCCATGGTATGCCTATGTACATATGTATAAATTTTATTGAAATGTGACCAACAGTTACAGAGCTACCTCATTTCAAACAATAAAAAATGTACTCTATGCCACACAAACTGCACTCATATTCGGGACAAATGTAGCATATGTCCTATTCTAGGGCCGTAGCTATCTACTTACTAAATGTTATCTATATTAACGGAGATACCACATTTCAATTAAAACTTAAGAAACTTATCCTAACACATAGGCACTGCGCTGATTTTCAGATTAAAAAGTGACCTATCTCCTATTCGAAGATCACAGCTAATAATGCACCAAATGTTATCGATATTTAACATACGTTTAAAGAGATAACTCATTTCATATAACTCAACAAACTAACCCTACCCATGGGAAATGGACTGGCATTCGGGACAAACACGTAATTCAAAACTTCAGATATACCTTATTCCAAGTTACCCTATCCTACAGGAACTGGACTGACATAGGGCATAAAAGTTTAATTTTGTCCTATTATAGAGTCATAGTACTTTTATTTACAGAGATAACCCATTTCACACAATTCAATAAGCTTACCTTATCCCACGGGAACTGGACAGATATTCGGGATAAAAACCAAGTTTTATCAAATTTCGACCAACAACTACAGAGAAGTCTCATTTCAAACTTACCCTTACCCACAGGAACTGAACAGACATTCGATATAAAAAAATATTTTTTCCTCAACTAGAGCCTATCTACTTACTAAATTGTATCGATATTCACCCTTTATTTACAGAGAAAGTTCATTTCATACAAATAATGTATCCCACAGGAAATCTTTTATTTTTTGAGACAAAAAGTAGCCTATTTCCAAGTCCAAGGCCTAAACTGTCTACCTCCTACATTTGATCGAAATCCAATCAGCAGTTGCAGAGAAATCTCATTTCTAACAATTAACCAATTTACGCTATCCCACAGGAACCGCACTGATTTTCGGGATAAAAAGTAGCCTATGTGTTAATCCAGGGTAAAAGCTTTGTCGTTTTCAAATTTAATTTAAACTGGTTAAGTCGTTAAAGCGTGAAGTACAAACATACTTACACACAAACTTTCTAATTTATAATATTAGTAGGGTTAAAATGATTTCAATTTTACATAATTCTTTTTTCTTTTATTACAGATGTCTTTCTTTGATGCCTCGGTGGACAGGGCGGCGGGACTATTGACAAAATTTATAAACATAGGGGCGCCGCCGATCCGGCCGCCTTTTCTGGATGGCAATGACATAAAGTCGGTGTTTCGAGTAGAACCTGAGTTCTACACAACTGCTGGGCCGGGTCTGGTGTGGAAAGTCCATAAAGCTAAACGGAAGAAAGATGAATTTGTAAGTGTTTAATTTAATTTTTTTTTACCGATTTCAAAAAAGGAGTGGGTTCTCAATTCGACTGTATTTTAAGAGAACTTTTTTCTAGGTGAACTTATTTTGATGACTCTATTTATTTAAAAGCTGGTACTTCCCATGTGGTCTAATTCAAATTTGATCAATATCTGACTAGTAGTTTTTGAGTTATCCTCAACAATGCGTATTTAATTCATTTAATCTGATAAAGGGTTCAGAAGATAAAGCGGTGATGTAATTTTTTTTTTTAATTTCCATGTTAAATTATGTGTGTGTTATGTTTCTCAAGGTAAATATTAACAGTGCATCTCCTAAGCATACCATATACAAATTAATTTGCCATTGAAAAATCAACACATATAAGCTCGTCATAGTTCTACAAGTGCGTCTTTTGTAATATATTATATACAAGTTTATAAAAGTAATAACCGACTTTAATCGTAAATATCTCCGAAACTCTATCGGATCTTGATCAAATAATTATAATAGAATCAACTGGAACGTAACCTTTCAAACAAAATAATAATTTTCCAAATCGATTAACAAATTACAGAGTCCTGATCTCCTTTTTTGAAGTCGGTTAAAAATCTTAAATAAATAAGCTTTGTTACCTGACTATGCCTGTTGCACTGTATCCTGATGCCTGTACCTGTTGCGCTTTTTGAGACAGAGTTTTCTATCCGTGAGCGCACGCTATATGAAACACACACTTTTCATTGGTTGGTTTCCCCAAGCAGCAAAATATGTTCTTTAATGATCGTGACAACGTTTCTTAATGGATTAGATATTGTCATATAAACGTTTTATACATATTTATATAACGCGATTTGGGCGCAATTTACTCAGCTTACTGATCATATACACTTTACGTAATTATCATATTACTATCCAATATATCATAATAATATATAAGAGATTAGACAATTGACTCTTGTAGAAGTCAATATTTTGTTCTGGGTTGACAGCTTTGACTCTCGCCCAAGCAACTAATGCATGTTTCGATATCGAATTTCTAATTCTTCTTTTTTCTTCTTAACGTGTGCCTTCCAGCGAAGCTTTGTGTCAGCATCATACCGAGGTATTTGGCTGTATTCTCATAAGGGATGATTTTACCATTGATGTACACTGGACAGTATTGTGATATTTTATTGGTTAAGTCAATGTGAATTGATTTAGCCTTGTTAAGCTTTATCCTCCATTTCTTAGTCCAGGTATAGACTTCATTTACATTTGAACCTTTTCTGTAGCTTCTTTGTGGGTTTTGCCTACCCCCATTATAGCGGTATCATCAGCAAAGGTAGCAATGGTGTTATGTTCGAGTTTAGGTATATCACATGTGTATAATAGGTACAGGACCGGCCCTAATACACGTCTTCCTTGTGGTACTCCAGCTTTTATTTCCTTTATCTCAGAGTATGCATCTTCATGTCTAATTCTGAATACTCTATTTAAGATATAGGATTCAAGGATATCTGCGAATTGCTTAGGCAATTTATTTTTTATTTTCTGTATAAAGCCCTCATGTCAAACTTTATCAAAAGCTTGTGCCACATCTAGAAAAACAGTGGAACATACGCATTTTTTTTCAATAGCATTTTATATTGTATTCGTTATTCTGTGTACTTGGTCTATAGTTGAATGCTTTTCACGAAATCCAAACTAATGCTCTGGGATCAGATTTTTGCTTTCTATTATAGGCTTCAGCCTCTTTAGTAGTAGCTTTCCAAACAATCTTGACATTATAGGAAGCAAAGAGATAGGCCTATAAGATGATGTTTCATGAGGTGGTTTTCCAGGTTTACCTATCATGATTACCTCGACAACTTTCCATAAGTCTGGAACATATTTTAACCTTAAAGCAGCATTAATAATTGTAGTTAACTTTACCAATGCTTTTCTTGTGAAATTGTGTAGAATTTCTCCTGATATCAAATCATATCCTGGAACTTTTCGTTGACTTATACTGTATTTAATTTTACGTGCGACTTCTCTTGGTGTAACGAGTTTTATATCATTTTCTTGAGGTATGACGGGGTCAGTATCATCCAATCTTAAAGATTCATTGATTTCACATTGATGAAAATGTTTTCTAAATGTAGCAAACCTTTTAGCTTTTTGATCATTATTGATTGCCCATATTCCATCATCGCATTTGAGGGGTGGAATATGGGAAATTGGCTTTTTTTAGTTCTTAGTAGCTTTTCACAGTTAGTAGTTGCTACTGCGATCGCAGGTTAGCTTCTGAAGGTACTTATTGGTAGAATCATCGTTGAATTTCTGGATATATATTTTTAGCCTTTTCGTAAGTTCATTGAGCTTTCTTTTATCTTCAGGACATCTTGATCGATGCCATGTTTTTCTTTGTTTTCTTTTTTCACTAACAAGTTGTTTTATTCTAGCTGGATATGTGTTACACTTGGTCTTCTTATGTACAGCCCTTAGTTGTAGATAGTCTAGAGTCAGCTGTCACAGCTGACGACATTGGCGTAGTGGGCAACACTATGCTTTGTATGCCTCAGAACCTAGGTTGGTTTCCTGGTAGGAGTAAAATTCTCCTTCACATTGGATGTGGAGATATGGTTCTCGATGAGATTTGTCTGGTGTGTTTCCGGCACACGCGCTAAAAGTCTTTCAACTTATTGTGAGATAGTGTGGAGCCATTTGGAGTGTTAATAAGCAACAATTGCATAGACATAGATAATGTGTAAGTACAAATTAACATAATTTGGCCCTGGGGATTAATCGCTGATCGAAAATCATAAGATCACTCGATACAGCGTTGTATAGACCCTTTACTAGATTACCGTTCAAAGCCTCTCTGGGATTCATCCCTTTAGATGATATTAATACACAAGCTTCATCTCCTTACAATACGAGTAGGTATTATTATTGTAGTCCTAGAGTACATAGGATTAACCAGTAAACTCATGCAGAATAAAAAATGGGACAACTAGACTAAAAAAGTTCTCAGTTACATATTTTCTAGTCAAAAACAGTAAACTTTCATTTTACACAATAAGTTAGTTTTTACCAATACATTTTGTGATTGTTAGTAAATAATAAATTACACAAATGAAGAAAGCTACACTGGAATGTTAGTAACAGCAACGATACATTCTTCTCAGCGCTCGTTGATATGTAACGAAAGTAGATTGTTAATTTTAAAGCTTACAAGTACATTAGGACGGTAGAGAATATCGATATGGAATCCTTGGTAGATTTTAATAGAATAAGTGTTAGACAAAAGCTTCTGTTTGTCTCGGGTAATACATTGTAGATATGTATTGAGATTGATTTTTAGTTATCACTAGCTGTGTCCCGCGGCTTCACCCGCATTGACGATGATAAAAAGTGGTAATTGTGTATTAATAAACCTTATTAAAATAATATATATATATATCAAATTGATTGATTGAGATATCTTCCCTTCCTTTTCCCTAATAGAGAATTTTTTTTTAAATTAATTGTTTTTTTCTCACTAACGTGTATCCTGTGTTCTTCCTCCTACTGTTTTTATATATAATTTTAATAGCCATTCCTGGCTTTGGGCATCAAATATTATCTGAGAATATGATGTTATTCAATTGAAAGGTTTAGACTCTAAATGTCTCTGAAAGACGGACGGGCGTACATGGTGCTGAACATTCAAGTGAACATAGAGATCTTGATCAATAAAAGCTATTTTATGGGCATTTTAAAAGCGCACCCACCACTTTTACGCTGTCCCACTAATGCAATTTTTTATTGTGACTTTATTATAAATATTTAATATTTCTTTTATAATCTTTATTACATTTGTGTTTTCTAACGATCTTTGGAAAAAACATGCTTTAAATTATTAAATTATAGACATTTCAAATACTGAAAGTAGTCTTTTTTGGCTTGTTCTAGTGCTAGGCAGCTTTGAATAAACCAAAATTTCGGGCAATTTTTAACTTTAGACCTCTATATAATAAGTTTCCTTTTACTGCAATATAATGTAAAATAATAGTCAAGAAAAACATTACATGCAACAACTGCTACGATTCGCGCCTACATCACAGATGGTCGTGTCGCACGCAGCGTATTTTTGTGTGCAAGATAACAATTTATTTTTCCTCTGTATATACCAAGGTCAAGGCGAGTTGGGTAAGATAGTAACAAGATAACTCGAATAATATGCTTTTCTCCTCTCTTAGTTATAAATATTAAAAGCAAATAAACTAAAATTAACGCAAAGGAAGATGAAGTTTTTAGCATGAAAAGATAAACGTTGATAGCGACACAGAAGAAGGAAAATGTATTGTATAGCGAGGTCACTACAGTCAACCTTTGATTTCTTCGGGATAAACAACCTTATTTATGAAAGTAATATTAACACTGGATTTGCAAAAAAATATTTTATAGTAATTATAACATTTTATTTTTTTCTACCGACTTCACCAAAAATGAAGAGGTACTCGAGTCGACTGTACTTTTTTTTGACGTGAATACGTCTTATAAATCGATGAACACCGGCTGCACGCACGAAAAAGTGTCACGTTCCGCCTGAGCCTGAGCGTGCAAGCGAGAGCGCAGAACAAGCGATAGAGAGGCACGATCGGCCTAAGCGTTCGTCTTATGAAGTTATCATGCAAAATTATCGTCCGTAAACCGACTTTACAGACACCCAATTTATATGTGTTGCCTCATATCCTCTTTCCACGTGAACCGATTAAGAATTTTTTTTTTGTTTGAAAGATGTTGTTTTCCAATTGATCCAATTTAAATTTGATCAAGATCTCATCAGTTGTTTTTGAAACATTGTCAACTCAGAATACAGAAAGATTGTCAATAATGCGTGTTTAGCACATCTTATCTGATCAAAGTTCCGAAGATAAAGCGGTGAAGTCGGTTTTTTTAAGCTTTGCTTACGTTAAATTATGTAGCACCGTTACAATGGTAATCTGTTAATCATTTTCCGCTATGTAACATGCGTTCCGATAATAACCTATTCCGTAATAATAAATACGCCTAATAAAACCTCCGCATTCATTATGCGAACTGCAAAAGAATGGAATTCCTTACCTGAGTCTGTGTTCCCTGATAAATACAATATGGGAGTCTTTAAGTCGCGAGTGAATAGGCATCTTCTAGGCAAACGTGCTCCATCGTCGACCGCATCGTCACTTACCATCAGGTGAGATGGCGGACGTTTGCCTATCTTGAATAAAAAAAAAGAAACAGAAAAGCTTTACACTCTCAACCCACACTAAGTTCGATGACTTGTGTCGTAGATGTCGGAACCATTTTTCAAAGGCTAATCAAATATTAAATTTCTAAAATAATTAGTGTGTAGAAAAACATTTTAACAGTTCGCTCTATATTATTTTTAAGATAATGATAGCTACTACCATTACTTCTACAGATATTCAATATACTATCCAATTCGTACTAAGTTTTTTCTTCATTCCGCGTTAATTAGGCGAACCGCAAAGGAATAAAACTCCTTGCCTGAGTCTTTGTTTCCCGATAAATATAATATAGGAATTTTTAAGTCACGAGTGAATAGGCATCTTCTAAGCAAACGTGTTTCATCTTCGACCTTACGTCGCACACCTTCAGGTGAGTGCTCAAACGTTTGCCTATCTTATTCAATAAATAAAAAATACCAGAAACGGATTTTTAGTTATTTTCCAACTGCTTAGCAGTAAATTCGTATTAATTTGGTTCATTACTTCCTAGTCAAGAACTATAACTAGCGATTAAATATTAACAATATTCAAATTGATTCTTGCCCACAGGTAAATACACCGTAAAGTTAATTATAACTTAGAATGTTGGCTAGAAGTGTACATTAATCACGAGCTATGTGTCTCTTTAATAGTGATAAATTAAATTAATTAATTTAAATTTGTCTCTTTAATTTTGCTAGATTAGAGAAAATTCAAGACATTGATCTTACGATGGCAAATAGTTCTACCTTCAGTAGATATTAATAATTAGCCTCGGCTGTTGTGTCTGATTAATGATTATTTACATAAAATATATTTTTTTCGTTTCTCTTATAGTCATATATTTTTTATCTAAAGTATTTTTTTGTCGTCGATTGTAGTTTTTTTTTCACACTTTGTTAAACTTTTCTTGTTAAACTTTTAAGAAAGAAATAATAAGATACCCAGGTTTTAATAATTTAATTATTTTTAACCGACGTTCTTACTTTTCATAGACTGTTGCAAATAACTAGTGTTACTTACTACGTACGTACCATGGATATATAACATTTACAACTATTTAAATATTTTGTTTCTTGCTTACTCATTTTTCTAATATTTTAATGATGCCATTAGTTCCTATTACATTTGAATGAATAATTTTAAGCAGGTCCCAGGCAATCTTTAAATTCTATTTTCTGGGTTTGCTATATTCTGCTTCCAGTGGCGCTGGAATTATGTGGGGTCTATATTCTAGACTTTTCGATATATTGCATTATTCATCATCATCAGCCCACCTCCATCCACAGTAGAACGTAGGCCTCTGCATAAGCGCGTAACTTTAGCTGGTCTTGTGCTAGTCTGAACTACGTTGTGCCTCAATCTGAATGAGATCATCTGCCTATCACATTGGCGGTCTACCAACAGATATGTTGTCTTCTTTTTTTTATTGAAGATAGGCAATCATTTGTCCTCTATCTCAACTATGGGCCGTCATTTCTATAACACCCATAGTCAACCTGTTATCCTCCATCCAAGCCAAGGTATAACCACATTATTATTGAGCATCACTTAAATAAGCAAATATCTAATCGAAGTATAAAAACAGTTGATGAAAAATATGGGACACAAGTGTAACTCTTCATTGAATTAGCTCAACTATTTACTCATTTAAGTTTTATAGCTAACAAACGCAACTAATAATTATTGAAATCCAAGTGTTTTCGAGGAGAGCGATCTCGGTTTTCAAGTAACGCTTGTAAAACCGGCTCTGCATGTGAGGGCCGATATGGATTGATTGCATTTGCTTTGACTTTTTTTCTCAGGGCTATTAGGCTATTATGTGTATATTTAATCATATTATAAATTGCCGCCGTTTAATCATAAAATATACTTTGTACACGTTTTCAATGAAATACCTGTGGCTTGCCCTCATGAAAACATAATAACTCTACCGCAAAGGGGTGGATGTCCAGAGACGTAGGGGTAAAAAGAACTTTATTAAAAGTAAAGCTCTTGTGGAGTTGGCTTCTATTCTAAAAATTCCGCATTTATTGCTCGTAATAGTTTAAAATATCAATTTGAAACTAGAAATGTCAAATTAAATAATTGCATAGGCATTGTTTAAGAAAGTTTTAAACTGTTTTAAAAATATTATTAACTGGTGGATGAATGGCATTCATTCTTTATAGTCTTCAAGCTATTCATGGTTCATAACAGGCAAGCTTGCTCCATCGTCGAACATATCGTCGCTTACTGTCAGGTGAGAAAGAGGATAAAGTTTGCCAAATTCGAATAAAAATAAAATGTCGTATTTTAAGTAGTAAAATTCAAGCGGCTGCAGCGGCAGCAAAATCTACCCTAAGCTGAGTCAAGCCCCTCCCAAACAACAATCCTGAATCCACCACTGCACTAAATGAATTATAAATTATAAAGTATTTGTCACAAACTTGTTATTATTAATAAGTCAAACATAAATCAAAATACACGATTCCCTCGGGACGGGTACGGTGAGCATCCGTCCCTCGTCTCTCCTGACATTTAGCATCCCCTATTAATCTGTGCCTGACATCCATTACATCTATTCTTTTTATAGGACGACACGCGACGTTGAAGACATTATTGGTTTTTACTTTTTTGGAGTAGCCATGAATTTCCCATGGTAGTAAGTATCCATTCTTCGTTGGCTTAGTTAGGTGAGTGTCCGCCTTCTAAACAGGGGTGTAAGATTCGACTCCGGTGTGATCAAAAGTTTTTTCCCCAAAGGACATTTGTATTTCTGGTTCTGGGTGTAATCGTGTGTGTGATATGAATGGTTCCAGCAACCACGACACAAGTTATTGAACTTAGGTGTGGGGCTGTGAGTGGGAAAGGGTTTATGTTTATGTTCATGTTTTTTACTAAACCATGAACGGCAGGACGTAAAAATCGAGCCTCAGCGGCCACTGTCATTTTACACCTAACTATGCGCCGCTCAAATGGAATGAAAATGAGCAATACATTTAAATAAAAGCATGTTACATCTTTGGCCGCATCGTCACTTTCCATCAGGTGAGATAGCGGTAAAATGCTTGCCTATCAAGTATAAAAAAAAAAAAAGAAAATTGAAAATAAAATCTAACAAAGTATTTGTAAAAAGAATAATCTTGACTCTTAATTATTACCTAACTTAAAATTCGTTCGTCATTTTATTTATCAAAAATTGTTTTTTTTTCTATACACAAAATTATTTGAGTTCGCGTTTTGGTATCTTGGATGCCCTTGCTAATCCTACTAATATTATAAATCTGAAAGTTTGTGTGTAAGTGTGCATGTGTGTTAGTATGTTTGTTCCCTTTTCACGCTTTAACGGCTGAACGGATTTGGATGCAATCTGGAATATACATAGCTTATACCTAGGATAAACAAATAGGTTACTTTTTTACTTGATAATAGCGGGCGAAGCTGCGGCACTGCTAATATGATCATAAATAATATAATCTTGCTTGCTGCTACAAACTAAAAAATACGTTTTAGAAACGTACGCATAAAAACCTATTTGGTTCTTGTACGAAAATTATCATTATATCCTAACTAAACGCAACAATGTAGGTACCTATAAATTAACAACGAAATGACCCGACATACGTAGACCCAAAATACAAAGTACACTCTGTAACGTCAAGTTATTCCACATTCAAACATCGTGTTTAAATAAAGGTAACTAAGTCGTTCATTAATTTAATCGCACTATGCGTAGGACAGGTAAAGTTCGTAACTTTGTTGTTTTGCGAGGCCCGGGACGTTTTCTAATGAAAACTAGCGGCCGGTGCCAAATGACTACATTTGGCAACGACCGCTAGTCACCGCGTCACTCGTTCAAACTAACCTCAGTGTTTACTTCGAATTTGAATACAGCAAATTCATTACCGTTGAATTTGCTGTATTTTTTTATCGACTTCCCAAAAAAAGAGGAGGAACTCAAGTCGAATGTATTATGATGTTTTTTTTTATCTGTTTTACCTCATAACATATCTCCACGTGAGCCGATTTTGAAAATTTTTTTTAGTTCGAAAGATGTTGCTTTCTAATTGATCCCATTTAAATCTGATCAAGATCTGATCAGAAGTTATTGAAATATCGTCAATAATATCAATAATAGTCCTATTTTGTGGACTACTTTGACGGTGTTCTCGTTTAACCGACTTCAAAAGTTACCTCATAACTTCTTTCGTTGAGAACCGATTTTGATGATATTTTTTTTATTAGAAAGCTGGTGCTTTTCATGTGGTCCCATTGAAATTAGATCAAGATCTGATCTCTAGTTTTTGAGTTGAATGCGTGTTTAAAACATTAAATCTGATCAAGGTTCCGAAGATAAAGCCGTGATGTCGGTTTTTTTAAGCTTTGCTTGCGTTTAATCATTTTGTTTATTATGTTATGTGTTAAAAGTTGGACAAGTCGCGGTTCTAATGTCTGTAAGTACAACGTACAGTTATGGTATGAGTATATACTCCATAAAGTGAATATTCTTCTTATATTATTTAAACTCAAATTCCAGATTCAGACTCAAAATAGCATGGGTTGAAACCGCTACATTGAAAAACCGTCGAACTCTATTTTTGATACGCTTTTTGGCATTTGCTTTTTAAAAGACTATATTGTACGTCTATAGCGCTAGACGCTTAAATATTATTACATTATTTGAGATATTAACAAGAAGCTTTTTTGAGATATTAACTGAGGCAACGTTTACTTACTATGCTCAACTTACTATCCTTAAAAGAACACAGTTGAATAAACATGTAAATCTTGACCCCTGTCTCAAAAACACAACCGTAGGTCAAGATAATTTACATACGGATTAGCTAAGTGAATTACAAGCCGCCTAATGGGTTGAAGGGAAGATGGGGGTGCCGCGGTTAGGATACATGAGGGGGCTTCACGAAGTGCAAGGGGCGAATTGTAAATACAAAATTACCTGTAAATATTCGATCTTTGTATTTATTAAAAACAGCTGAAACAAAATCCAAGGAGGTGAAGGGCATTATGTATCGGGCTTACATATTCAGCAATATGTAAGCACGGTACATAATGCCCTATCTTACAAAGTTTATATAGTTTTACCTAACCCTTTATGTGTCGGTCTGTAATCAAATCTTGCAGGCTAAATTAGACCCACTCCCCGATGTTCGATTGGACTCAAATTTTTGTCTTCGGTGACAATACAATGACGTGATGGTATGATGATGGAGACGGAAGATAGCCATAGGAAATTCTGAACTAAACAAGATAAACTCATCAAGTTTGGGCTCTATTGATTTGTCTTGACATTTCTCTGGTTATATAAACAAACAAACAAACGCATTCACACTCACAGTCCCACACTAAGTTCAAAGACTTGTATCGTGGGTGCCGGAAACATTCACATCGAACACACATTACACCCAGAACCAGAAGCACAAATATCCCTTGGGAAGGAATTTGTGCTCCTACCGGGAATCGAACCCAGGACCCACGGCGCAGAGGGCGTATATCACTTTTTAGTTCTTTTTTATTTACACATGGTGAACGCTTGATTTTAAGAAGCTAATTAAGTTTTAAAGTTAGCTTAGAAGAACGCTTAGAAGTACTTAAAATACTTCTTGTTTAGTTTTAGCGCGGTGTGTAGGTATAATAAAGTTAGTTCAGTCTCGGAATTGTTATCGTAAATACGGACGCTACAATGGCGCGAGTGGAGTAGGCCGCATTATTCTCGCGGCCGACTCTGCCGCGCTTCAGCCCGCCACAGTGTAGGGTAAATCAGTAGAAAGTTCAGTTTTGGGTATATTTGGTTAGCTTTTCTATTTATGCTTGCTGTTGGCTCAGTTGGGTGAGCGTTCGCCTTCTAAGCAGGGATATCAGGTTCGAGTCCTGGCGGGAACACAGGTTTTCCTCCCCAAGGAAAATTTGTGTTTCTGGTTCTGGTTGTGATTTTGTGTGTGATGTGAATGTTTCCGGCACCCACGACACAAGTCACGAACTTAGTGTGGGGCCGTAAGTGTGAAAGCGTTTAATATTTTAATATTAATATTTGACCACTATCTCATCTGATGGAAGATGAAGATTCGGCCGAAGCTGTAACCTGCCTGATGCCTAGAAGATTCCTATTAATTCTAGTCTTGTAGACACCCAGATTGTACCGTTCGGGGAACAAAAACGCAGACAATGATTCCACTTCTTCGCTGTACGGATGATAAACGTACAAGCGAAGCGCTTCGAGTTAGTTGTCTTGTTGTTAGGTGGGATAAATGGCATGGGGGAATTAACTCGTGTAGGTAATTCCTCCGACACTCTGCAAGATGTGAGGGATAGGTACCGATTAGCTTTACGTTATATGTATACGAAAGACTATAAAAATCAATTTTACATTATTTTTTTATAATTTACGTCTTATAATTTTTTTACTCATTAATTACTAGATGTGTTGTAAAATACATTATATCGATGGTTGTAAATGATATCCCAACAAAACTTTCCAGTTATTTGCATTTTCTACCAACTTCACAAAAAAGGAGGAGGTATTTTTTATTTTTTATATTTGTGTTACCTGCGTAAACCGATTTTTATTTTTATTTTTTGTTTGAAAGATGTTGCTTTCCAATTGGTCCCATTTAAATTTGATGAAAATCTGATTAGTAGTTTTTGAAATACCGTCAATAATGCTTGTTTATTACATCTAATCTGATCAAACTTCCGAAGATAAAGCGGTGAATTCGGTTTTTTTTAAGCTTTGCTTGCATTTAATGATTTATGCATGATATGTCAACCATAAATGGATGACGTTTGTCAGTTTGTTTAGCAGATAGTCAAGCTTTCTTTTTGGAGAAAAGGTTTTTAAAAACTAATAAAATGAAAAATACGTCCAGCTGATGCAAAGGCTAGGTTTATTATGCATTAATTAATTTTATCTAAATACTAGCGGCCCGCCCGGCTTCGCTCGGGTATTCAAATTATTGAGTTAAACCTTTGTAAACGATATTTGACGTTATTTTATTTTGTGGCTGCAAAATAAATTAATTTTCAGAAGCTCCGACCCGCGATAGGCCAACATACAGTTGGCCATGAGTAAAACATTATTTTCGTAAGTCGATCCCTTCTAATTCGAAGGTTTGGCCTTGTTAATAGTTAAGGCGAAAGATATTTTTACCGGATATTGAAGCTGTTTAAATGGGATTGGCAAATCAGTTGGGATCATCAGTATCCTCGGTATATGAGCCAGTTGACCAGCTGCCGGTGCTAATGGTCGCTACAATTATATTATCTTCCAATTCTTTAGTAAGCAGCCTCGTCCCATTGCACATGCTCGGAGAGATTAAATTTTTCAAAAGCATGATTGGAATTCCGATTTCGTCAATCATGTGGTGGCAGTCCAAAAGGGTTTAGACAATTTAAAAATTCCTGTGGGTAATGGACTGCGTCTTCGACATTAGTTACAGTGACGGTCAATTTGTATTTTTTTATTGGCCGGGGTCTTTTTGAATAATCAAATGGTTTATTTCGTTGACCGTATCATTCCTAGGTATCACTATTGCCCTAGAACACAGTCAAGGTATCCTACTAATATTATTTATCCGAAAGTTTGTGAGTAAGCGTGCAAGTGTGTAAGTATGTTTGTTCTTTCTTTACGCTTAAACGGCTGAACGGATTTGTATGAAATTTAGAATGTGCCTAGCTTATTCCTAGGATTAACACATAGGCTACTTTTTGACTTGATAATGGCGGGCGAAGCCGCGAGGCACGGCTAGTAAATTTCTAAATTATGGGCTATTTGGCCTAAAGACTCATCCAAAAGGATATCACGATTTCTGCTTAAATTTGGCGTGAGAAAAATTCCTATCTGTGTTTCCATGAAGATGAGCTTTAATTTTCTCTGTAATTTAAAATTTTCACTCAGTTCATAAGGGAGACGATTTTAAGCATGATATGATGATATCTGTTAGCGTACCTCTGACAGGAAGAATCTATCGGAAATCTCCAGCAAATACAAAAGTAATCCGCCCATGAGAGCAGAGGAGTATCTAATATCTTTTAAGGTTTTTTCCATGGCCTCTATATTATGTGCTCTATGGCTCATGGCGCATTCATCCCACATAATCAATGAGGCGTCCTGTAGTAATTTACCAAGAGGCCCGTTTTTGCGGATGGTACATATAGATTGTTGCTCAAAATTTACAGATAGTTTAAACGTAGAATGAGCAGTTTTCCCTTCCGTCAAGAGAGTAGCAATTCCTGACGAAGCAACTGCTATCGCTATCTTTCTTAATAGTCGTATCTTAGCAACTATCAAATTTGCAAGAAACATCTTCCCAGAGCCACATGCTGCATCCAAAAAAATATTCCTTTTGTCATTATTCACGCTATCAACTATAGTCTCAAATGCGTGTCATTGATCTGGGACAATTTTTTGCAGATTTTCATTGATAAAGTCAAATTATTTGTATTATAGTACCATTGTTTTCTGTACGAACTGGAGAAGGTAATCCAAAATAACTTAGGCTTTTATCATTCTGTATATTGTATGTTTTTTTTTTGTTTGTATGTTACGCGATATTTCTGCCAATTATGAATCGATTTTGATGATTTTCAGAGGCGGTACCATATAAATTTTATCGAAATCGATCCAGCCAAAACCAAAATATAAGCGTTGAAAATGCGTTCAATTATTCATAATACTTTCCTTTTTAAAACTCGTGATATCTTTCGAATGGAATGTCCGAATTTAATAATTCAAAAAGTTATATAATGGTATTGAAGCAGTTTTAAATATAAAGTTATTTATTTTGATAAGGATAAATACCAAGATACAAATATAGAGTATTTTCTAGCGGCGGCATTTCAACAATTTTTTTTAAATAAAAGTGCACTTATTGTGGCATAACTATAATAGTTATACATATGCTGTCGCGACACTTTTTGTAAATAATGATGTGTTCTGCAAAGTCGTAGTACATTATTTTATTGTATCATCAATAGTTTTTGCAGCGCACGCGCTGTAAAGAATATTTTAGGTAATTTATTTACACCTTGGGTTACATTATTGGAGATATAGTAAGGATTTATGAAAATATAATATAGCCTATGTCACCTAGGGATAGTGTAGCTTCCCAACAGTGAAAGAATTTTTCGAATCGGTTCAGTAGTTTCAAAAATCAAAATCAAAATCGTTTATTCACATGGGCCCCAAAGAGGCACTCATGAAAGTTAATGAATCTATTGCCAGATTCGCAAAATTACAGCCATCTCGAGAAGAACCTGGCAAGAAACTCGGCGGCGCATATTTTTTCAATCATTTTTTTTTTTTTAAACATTCTTAATCTCTAATACATAAGTTTCTTAACCTAGGTGTTATTATGGTAGTCGCTAGAAAGAGCCTGTGCAGTTTGCCTCCATGCATCCTTGTCATTAATATAGTCTGTGGTTTTATAGTAGGCTTTCTTAATGAATGCCCGTTTTATTACAGATTTGAACTTTCCCAGTGGTAATTCAGTTACGATTTTAGGAATTCTATTGTAAAATCTAACACCATTTGCCATAAAAGATTTATTCGTTTTGCTTAATCTAAATGCGCGCACTGTAATTTTATGCTTATATCTAGTATTAAGATTGTGTGCGTCGCTTCTTAATTTATATTTACTAATATTTTTGCGAACATGCATTATATTTTCAAAGATGTAAAGCGAAGGCATGGTAAGTATGCCTGTTTCTTTAAAGAATTCCCTGAGCGATTCGCGTGGACCCATATCATATATTGCACGAACCGCTCTCTTTTGTAGAATAAAAATAGTTTCAACATCGGCAGCAGATCCCCATAGCAAGATTCCGTAACTCATCAAACTATGAAAATATGCAAAGTAAACCAGCCTTGCCGTCGCTACATCAGTCAGCTGTCTAATTTTACGGACCGCAAAAGCAGCGGAACTCAAGCGACCTGCAAGCACATCAATATGAGGACCCCACTGCAGTTTTGAGTCCATAGTCAGACCTAAGAAAACAGTTTTCTTTACAAGATCTAATTTGTTGTTTTCAAGTGTAACATTTGCATCTACCAAAGGAACATTAGGAAGGGAAAACTTGATACATTTGGTTTTGCTAGCATTTAACAATAAGTTATTAGCAGCAAACCATTTCGATACTAGATCTAATTCATAATTTACTTTATTTAATTCTACGTCTTTCCTATTAGTTTTAAAAATAAGTGACGTGTCATCAGCAAACAAGATAATATCTAATGCTAGCGAAGTTGTCATATAAGGTAAATCATTAATATACACTAAAAATAGGAAGGGTCCCAATATTGAACCTTGAGGCACGCCAATTTTAACTGTAGACCCGTCAGATGTCACACCATTAACGCCTACTTTTTGTTGCCTACCCGATAAATATGAATCTAACAAATCAAGAGCAGTCCCACGTATACCGTAATGGTTTAATTTGCTAATAAGCGTTTTATGGTCCACGCAGTCGAACGCTTTGGAGAGGTCACAAAATACCCCAATTGCATCCTGCGATCCCTCCCAAGCCCCGAGAATGTGTGACACTAACTTAGCACCGGCATCTATTGTAGATCGACATTTAGTAAATCCGAATTGGTGATCATGTAATATTTTATGTTCATTAAAGTGGGAGAGTAGCTGTTCTAGGATAAGTATAGGTAGTATAGATAAGATAAGGTTTCGGAGCCTATTCAATGCAAATAAACAAACAAACAATCAAATCTTTCTTCTTTATAATATTAGTATAGACAATAAGACAATGCGTGCGACCGATCCCTAGAGGCGACAATGTTGAATCAGCTCCGAGGGAGCCATGTCAGGAAATCTTATTCTAATACAGACGGTTCGGGAGAATGTATAACTCCTCCCTCCCCAAGAGGTAAATTATCGGTTTGTTCATTTTTTATAACATTGGTAATTTCGCAAAAACAGTAACATTTATAATCTTAAAAACTACACTGAATTTAGAGTCTGCTTTTATCATAACACTATTTACTATTTCACTATGCTTTAATGCGTGCGACATATACTTGACTTCGTCTAGATTGATTCCTTGCATGTTCAGACCTTGTGTACCGGATAGGGGCGAATTTGTACTGACGCTCGTACTTGACACTCGAGGCAAGTAAACGACTGGCATTGGTGCAGCTGTATGATACAGCCTGTATCACTTTCTATGTATGCACGATGGTGGCGAATTAGTATGGTATTCATTTCGAAGTCACATGGCTCGTTCAGGGTGATGACATGTCTCAAAGACTGGATGCTTTGTAACTTCCGTGCCACAATACAGAGTTATAATAGTTTTCAATCATGTATATAGAATTCAGCTCTCGTCAACGATAGGTTGATCGATAGGTCTAACATCTTCTATCTGGATTTGGTGTTTGTACGCAGTGAATGAGGTTCTCTTCAAATCTCATGAGTTCCTCGATGCAGGTAGGTATATGGTAGGGAGTTCGGTCGCTGTTGGCGCACGGTCTCCAGCAGCGATGAATCGGCATGGTTTCTCGATCGGCAATTATTTCATCTCCTTTGCCAGAAGGTAAAAATACTTTGGGAAAATGGAGAGTCTTGTTTTCTTATTTGTTAAACATAGGTATAGAATACAGTTTTAAAATAAGTGCAGGTATTACTGTTAATTAATGGCACCTCAATTAGTAATCTGGTCTCGTTTGGTGTAAGATTTAACCGTACAGTTTCTTCTAATTACAAAAAAGTCCGCGACAGCATATATCTAACATGTAAATATATTTAGTTCAGAAAAAATACTTTTCTTTATAAAATATCTGAAAGAAAAAGCGGCCTGTGTTTAGTTGGCTTTTTGAAACATTCAGTATTATTCCTTATCAAAATAAACTATTTCATCGTCTTACGAAATTCATGTAGATACAATTTGCTCTTTACTGCATATGATTTAGAGAAATAGTCTAAGAGAAATCTAAGTCTAAGGATGACGGGTCAGAAATTTATCGACACGTACTACGAATTCCTGCATATTAAAAAATAGCGGCTTCTGTTTTGTTGGCTTTTTAAAGTATTTAATATTAATCCTTATCAAAAAACCTATTTCATCGGCTAACGTAGTTCACGTAGGTGCAATTTGCTCTTCACTGCATATAACTTGGACCCATAGTCTAGTAGAAGTCGTTAAGATTATTTGAGGGTGAAAACGGTGGGTCAAAATGAATGAGTAACAGTTGCTGCGTAATCCGGCATACTTCTATGTCTTGAAACGACTTAAATAAGAAGGAGGAAACAAATTCGGCTGTTTTATTTTAGTTTTATCGGCTATAACTTATCATTGAACTTTGAACTGGCGTAGTTAGGTGGGCGTTTGCCTATAAAGCACCGGGTTTGAATCCCGGTGGGAACACAGGTGTTTTCCCACGAGAAATTTGTGTTTCCGGTTTTGGGTATTTTGTGAATCTCAGATGTTAACGACTCGATGAGACAAGTCATTGAGCTTAGTGTGGGGTTGTGAATGTGGAAGCGTTTATGGGTATGTTTTTTAATATTTTCTACCGCGGCGTAGATGGGTGTGCGTTCGCCTTCAAAGTAGCGGGTTTGATTCCTGGTGACAACAGAAGTTTTCTCCTCACGGGAAATTCGTGTTCCTGGTTTTTAATATGTTGTGAATGTTGTGTAAATATTGGATGTTTAGGTACGGCCCCACATAACAAGTAATTGAACTTAGTGTAGAGCTGTGAATGTGGAAGCGTTTATGTGTATATTTTTTAAACTGGCGACGCAGGGTGGGTAATTTTTGAACTTTGAACTACCCACTGACGTAAATGGGTGCGCGTTCGTCTTCAAAGCAGCGGGTTCGAATCTCGATGGGAACAAAATAACACAAGTTGTTTTTCCCTACGGGAAGTTTATGTTTCTGGTTCTGAGTATGACGTGAATGTTGTGTGTGTGGTGTTAATGTTTACGGCCCCACGACACAAGTTATATAACTTTCAGTGTGGGGCTGTGAGTGAGAAAGCGTTTATTTGTAAGCTTTTGTTTACCCGGGCGACGCTGGGTGGGTCAGCTAATATGTTATAAAAGAATGCAAGAAAATGTTATAAAAACCTACAAAGTATTGATAATAGTCCTAACGTTTCCTCCTCCTCTTTTATCACAGTTTCTAGCATTTGCATACGTGTTTCTAATATAATACTGTTATTATTATGAGTATCAGTTGTATTAATAAAATTTTCAATTATTTGCGATACCATGGTGAGCTTTTTGGAAACAATGATTTCATTTTGACCCAGACTAGAAATTAGTCGCACATATTTTAATGCATCCTTGTGGTTGAGGTATCCCGTCACAATTTTGATATATGAGCCTATAGGATTAATGATGTCTGTCTTAAAACGCTGTTGCGGTACAAGTTGTCTATATTTCTGAATTGTTACATCACGCATAGATTCTAAATTCGTGTTTGAAGTCACAAAATTGCGAGGGTATAATTCGTTGAGCTTAACCAGGTGGTTAAATTAATTATAGTTATGTATTACAAACTTTAAGTACTCATAAAACGGCTGTAAATGAAGAGTTTTAATAATAGTCAAATGATCCGTTTGCAGTCCATTCCGTTCTGTTTTTTGTCAGGCTTGACCTTGTTTGGCCAGAAGTATGCCAGGCCTTTCAAGTGACCGCAGATGAAAGGCCAGCGTCGGTATCGCTACCACCAGAATGGAGGGCGTTTTATATTTTTAATCGGTATCTTTGATAATCTTGTACCTATCTTTATAAGAACTACATTCATTTCTGCCTTGCCTTTAACTATATTATTATTGCTCTTACATAGGCTTGTTGCCATCTTTTGCAAATATTTTTTTTTTCTGGAAAATCCATTTCATCATGGTTTTTTACCAACTGTTGCACGTATTCTTTTTCGTACTCAATGCCAAAAGGGTTGCCTGTGCCGATATGTCCGTAAACAGTTTTAGGCCTGTGACTAAATAAACGGAATGATTGTTAGCTAGTATTAATAATACTAATTAGTATTATAATAATACTAATATAATAATAATTACTCATTTATTTCGGGCATAAATCCCATATCCAGTACACAATAAATTAAAAATATAGAACTAAAAAGCTAAAATAAAATAATAATAAAAAAAAAAAATTAAACATCGCAAAGAATGCCGAGTCGTAAATTTTTGTTCTCGTTCATATGAACACAAATCCAACGCTTACATAGTGGACATCGGACGTTTTTATAGACAGCAATAAGGTGTTGGCAGAGCTGCGCAGCCTACTCCAAAACGATGCTATGCGTGATATTTTCACGGCAAAAAAGTCTGGAATCCCCGCCATATTGAGTACATCAAGACTAATAATACTTGTGTTCGTATATTATTAGTAGTCTTATATCAGCTATGCTTCGCGACTTTGCCCGCGTTTGTCGGGCGAAGCCGCGGGACTTACTACTATTGTTCTTCTGACTTATAATATTAATGTGATGAGATCCAGTTTAATTGTAAGTGCCTGAACATGGAAGAGACTGGTTGCCCACAACACAGGGTATCCTAGTGTGGGAACTAGAGAGCCTATAAGTTCAACAGCATATATTTATGTACCTATACTAATAAGTCATATTATTTAAGTTGTCTACGTTGTTGTAAGTGCCCACTTGTTATTTTGAATAAATTGAATTTGAATTTTGAATTTTTTTTTGATGTCACGTTTGTGCACTTCTCTTCATATTTAGCACATCTATAAGTTTCACTGATAGTTGAGTGTAATCATTCTATTTGGACCCATTGAGTTTGGACTGTTTACGGTTCCAATATGGAGATCAATTCTGTGTAAAGTTACACACTCTCTTATGGGTCCATTATTTAATTCATTTCCTGGGTGTGCACTTATTTTTTTTGGTACTCCGTAAAAAGAGAAGTACTTCATAAGGGCTCGGACGACTTCAGGGGTTGACCTGTTTGATATTAGAATGGCTTGACCCAACTTACTAAAAGCATCAATAGTCCTTCAATTTGCAAAAGATCTATAAACAGTTCTTGAAATGGAGGATCTTGCCTTTGGGTTAAATGTAGGATGGGTTTTATAGGTTTCCTATCATATTGCATTGCTGTATATAGTTTAAGCTTAGCTTTAGAAAATATATAGGCAATTGGCCCGTAGATATAACCCCATTTTGGAAAAAAAATTAGTAATACAGAACTGTCGTAATGTCTAATAAGGTACAAAGCTAAGTTCTTGCCAAGCGGAGAAAGGGGACGGGTTGAGCTCTAACAAACCACAATGGAGAAATAAAACAAAGCTTATACGCAGGATGGAAGTTTAATTATTGTTAGTTTAGGTCTACTGCAATAACGTTACAAAGAATCCATGTTTCTTTGTAACTTACAAGTAGAAATCAAACCTGTGACAAAACTAGCTTGTAAAAAAATACCTTTAATATTTTTAGCACGTTTGAAATATTTTTTTATCAAACATATTACATTAATTAGCAGTGCCTTACGCCTTCGCTCGCATCATGATGATGAGTGAAGTTATAAGTAGCCCAAGTATAATAAGCTATGACCCTTCCGAATTTCATCGAAATCTGTTTTGCTTCTACAGTGTAAAGAAAGCACAAACGCGCCTATATTAACCTATGTTAGTGAATAGCGGTGGGTGCAAATAGCCAGTAGTGAGTGAGTGATGAGGGTTCCTGATTGACCGAGCGATACGAAATCCTAAATCAACTTGGAGCTTGGGTGAATGGTGCATGTTAATATTATAACTGAAATATATAGAAAGGACACTTTCGCGTCGTTGATGAGCCAAGAGTTTTAGTTACTAGATATATGAAGGGAACATGACGCAAACGTTGTGGTAACGTTAGTTGAATTTATGTATTACTTGCCACTGTCTAAATACACACACAACACAACACTCCACATACAAACTGTATGTGGAGCGAACATTTTTCAAATAAATTGAATTTTATTTGCAACTAGTGAGTTCTTGCAGTTCTAAATCTTATATATAAAATTCTCGTGTCACAGTTTTCGTTGCCATACTCCTCCGAAACGGCTTGACCGATTTTGATGAAATTTTTTGTGCTTATCCGGTATCTATGAGAATCGGCCAACATCTATTTTTCATCATCATCATCATCATCACTTTTCATCATTATCAACGCGGGTGAAACCGCGGGGCGCAGCTAGTATGTAATATAAAATGTAACGTGGTGTTAATTTGTGTATAGGATTTGATAATGTACGGCTGCCGTTTGCAAAAGCCATATTTATTTGTTTATTATTAGTTTAGCACAAAACAGCTTTTACCAACTTTCGTGGGCGTGTAAGAAAAGTGTTTGGGCGTGCAGCTAAAAAATACACGTATATAAAAAATAATGAGATTTTAGAATAAACTAGATCAAATAATTGAAAAAATAAATAAAGAATAAAAAAATATGTATTTAAATAAATACAATATACTACTTACATATGTATGTATAACTAATACATAATTAGAATATATATATGATATAAATAAATAGAGTTAGATATTGCTATTCTTGAACTTTATTAGGATAAATATTCTTCATGTAATGTCGACGAATAAGTCTTTTAGAGATCAATTTACTTTGAGCCTTCTTTAAATGTTCTGGTAACTGATTCCACAGCCTTACAGCCACAACAGCAAATGAATTATCAATGAATGAAGTGCTGTGGCTGGGGGTGGCTAGAATTAAATTGTGAGAGGAACGTAATTCCCGTTCGTGAGAATCTGAAATAAATTTATTTTTTTGTTTGAGATAGCTTGGTGAATTTAGATCATTGAAGACCGAGTTAAGGAGGCAGAAGATTCTTATATACCTACGCTCGCAAATAGGAAGCTATTTTAGTTCGGCACGGTATTCGGAGACGTGATCGTTTTTCTAAGATAAAACGGATTCAAGAGAGTATCATTTTTTACATATGAATATATGTCCATATGAGTATCTTTCACTGAAAATGGTTGTAGTAAATATCCTGGATTTGATTCCACAAGTTTTCTCCTCAAGGGAAATGTATGTTACTGGTTCTGGGAGTTATTGTGTGAGTGATGCAAATGTATCCGGCACCCACGATACAAGACATTAAACTTAGTGTGGGACTGAAAACGTTTTATTAAAAAATAAAACAACATCTGCCGTATGATAAGGATACTTTAAAAATAAGCTGAACCATAATTATTACGACTAGGGTTACGCATATCCAGTTTTTATTTTTTGTTGATGGAATCTTTTTACCGTCCAAATTTTTTTGTTCCAGTGAAAGAAGTTATTAGTATTTATATAATATAATGTATACAACAACTACATATAATAATATTATATGTACTGAGATAATAATGTTTCGACACATTTTTGACCGAGCGAACAGCGCAAGCGAAGCGTCTCCGTTACAGATTGGGCAAAAATGCTTTCGTTTATGCGGCGGATGTCCAGCAAGCAGACGTCTGGGTGTTCTCCTCTAAAAGGAATGTATAAAAAAAAATTCAATCAGTTTTTTTTTCAAAATATCATAAGATAAAAAGTTTGTGTGAATTTTTTTTTTTTTTTTTTTACTTCTAGAGTACTTCTTACAAAGTGCCCTATTATAATTACAATCTAGCCAAACTATGGCTAATCAGTAATTTAACTTTAACTTAAACTGCTACATTGCTTAACTAAGAATGTGTCCATTAACACTTTTCTTATTGTCTCTATTTAAGGGTAAGACACTTTGTTCATGAGTTCTTTTGCAGCACTCTCACTATATATTACACTGATATATATTAACATTACACAAGTTCAAATGGTTTAGTTCTTTTAAGTCTGTAACGTCAAGGAGCTGGATTGCCTCGACATTAACGTGATGATGAAGTCTATATTGGTGAGCTTCTGCGTATGTATTTATTACTTTTTCAACGATCTCTATCTTAAGGTCCCTGTGAAGATCGTCATTTCTGACGTACCAGGGAGCGTTGACAATTTCCCTTAGTACTTTGTTTTGAAAGCGTTGGATAATCATTTTAAAGTTTGTGTGAACGAGACAGAAGACTGAGTGAGTGAATAGGACAGAAAATTTTGAGAAATCTTCAACATATTGACAAACCGTCTGACATACATACATACGTTTATAATAAAAACGTTACGTAACGTTTAAATGGAAATAATATGTGTGGAAAGCCCGAGACACATGCTCGAATACGCACAAGATGCTATGACCTACGTCCGCCAATAAGGCCGACCAGATTTATATATTAATTTCACGTTCAACTCAAAATGGTTTAAAAACGCAAAACTGTCATCGACCATTCTTCAGCGATCGTCACGCCATAATAGCACGAGTGTTCAAATACAAACTCAAAACGCTCATGAACTTGTATGAAGTATTAGGTACGAGTAGATCCCGAATTGTATGAAGTGGTGAAGAAGAACATTCATGGATCGTCGTGTGGTGAAAACAATCGGGATTCACCGTGCATGATATACAAAAAATGCTCAGAATTATCCCCGTGCTTTGTTGGCTGACACAATTACAGGCAATGATGATTACGCTCGAATCGTCGTCGCTCTGTAGAAAATAACGGGAGAACAATAACATTGCAAGTCAAAAATAAAAATGTCGTAGTCAACAACAGCTGGATTGTTCCATATTCGCTGCTGCTTTCGAAAACATTTAAATGTTGAGTACCTACTGCAATTCTGTCAAGTCGATGTTTGCAAGTACATAAGGAAAGGAAACGACATGGCTGTATTTGGTATTGCAGCTTCAAATAATAACGATAAAGTTTCACAATATATGATGGAAAGATGTGTTAGTAGCAATAAGGCAGTTTGGAAAATTATATATTTTTTTCGTTTTCGATACATGAATCGTCATCCCACTTAGCTGTTTACCTGAAGAATGGACAACGAGTTTATTTCACGGCAGAAACTGAACTGCGCAAAGAGCTGCGACCTCTACCAGCGACATCACTGACAAGCTTCTTTGAAACATTGCGTTATTTGGAAATGCCAAAAATGTTAATGGAATGCGTCATCCAAAAAATTCCAACGTCAGCGTCGAAAACAAGGACAGCCTGTAGCGGGATACATGTATGTATGTTCACCGGATGCATTGGGGCGCATTTAAACAGTTCACCCAAGCAATTACGAATGTTTTTTGTTTGCGTTTGTTATTAGTTAATGTTCGTGGACCAACTTCATTCGAATTTCTACGAATTATCAATGGTGAATTGTGCGCAACATATCGAGAAGCATGTCAACGTTTATATTTACTGAAGGATGATATTAATTGGGATCACACACTCACACATGCTGTTATTTTGTCTACTTTGCATCGAATTCAATCAGTTTTTACTATCATAATTTCAACGTGCTTTCCATCGAACCCACAAAATTTGAGCAGAGATGAACTATGAGGTATAGATATCTTTGAAGGATTTGTGCGTAATGATGTCCGGCAAGATGTTGCACGATGGAATTAGGATTGCCTGTACCTAATCGTCCCATCCATGCAAGTTGCATTCAAATGTGAATTTGAACGAGAACGGCATTACTATAGAAATGCTTTGAGACAATCCGTATAAAGCAAAGTTCCACTTTTGAATCAGCAGCAAAAGACAACTTACGATACGATATAATGGATGCAGATAATGTCGGTAATGGGAGAATTTTGTCCTCAATGCACCACGCAGAACTGGTAAAACATTCTTGATTTAATTAATTTTAGATACAATTCGGGCACAAAGAAAATAGCACTGGCAGTAGCATCATCTGGGATCGCTTCTTCATTGTTAGAACTTAGAGGAATCGCTCATTTTGCGCTCGAACTGCCATTAAATTTGCAAACAATAGTAACCAACGTGTAATATAAATAAAACATCAGCAATGTCGAAAGTGCTACAAAATTGTAAATTTATAAAATTTGGCTGGAGATTATCGCAAAATACGGCGGTACAAAGTTCGCCGGGTCAGCCGGTTATTAATATAATCGACAATACTTGAAGTCATAATAGATAATGAATTTAATGCATTTTTGTTTCTATAGCAATAGCCATGCTAGGCAGAACTAAAGTAGTGAGAAAGCCTCTGCGAGGTTATCCTCAGCTAGCTCAAAATTGAGAGTGGTAGGGCATGACTCTATATATAGTGTAGTGCATAGTGGAGACTTTTAATTAACTCTTTGTTATATACTAAAATTGCCATATTGTATTACAATAGTTGTTAGTCTTCCTACAAAATAAATAAATAAATATATTTATGTAGCGGGTTGAAGCCCCGCTTCAAGCGATATGGTTCTTTTCAAAATGTACTTTATAATTAATCTAATTTGAAACTATCACATAACGCAATAACACGTGTTTGTTTTTATTCGTGAGTATAAATTTACATATCTTAGTGAATTTCGTATTCCATATTGTAGTTTCTATCGTCAGTTGCATCTGGGTAATCAACGTACTGATCCATTAAATGTATAGATCATGACGTACCGATAGGTGACCATATGGAATATTACACTGTGAATTTGAATTTCTCAGACGCATGTACAGTCAGCGTGAAAACTATGTCAGTATCCAAGGTAATAAAAATGGTATATACTTATACGTATATTCGAAAATGAAGGAAAAGTTTTCACACTCACAACCAGCATCGTAAGTCAGGATCTGGATCCCAGCTATAGAATTGGATCCAAACGTACAGAAACAGACCATTGGCCTAGGTCCCAGTAGAAAATATTACTACGGTATCCCCTGCCTTTCGTAAGAGACGATCAAAAGAGATCCTTTGGGTACTTAGGGGTTTTGAGTTAGGGCTTGCTGGCACCACAATTTAAACAAGCCTGAGGAGGACAGCATACTAGGACGGCGTACTATCGTGGCGCCGCGGGTATGTTGAAGAAGGCCCAAACCTTTTTTAGGTTTTAGTGAATGACAAAATCACATAACTCAGTTGCTCCACAAAAGTAGCAGATTTAAAAGATTTCCCCTCCGTCAAAAAAATACATTTACGCAAAAACATTATTTATTTATACGTTATTAAACAACAAAAGCAATTTACAATTGGAGGACTTAATGCTAGGAGCATTTTCTACCAATCATCCAGCAATGCTAGGAACAAAAATAAAGCGTTCATCAGAATAGTGTGTTATCCATCATTTAAACTATAATATACTATTACATATAATATGATATGGCTCATATATAACATCGCTTTCCATTAGGTGGGATAGTGGTCTAATGCTTGCCCATCGTATATTATATATATATGTATGCTCGCTATATATATACAATACATAAATATAATATGTGCTTAATGAGAACGTTTAGTTGATAACATGTAATATTAGTTTTCATATTTTTAAGAAGTAGATACTCTCGCACCCGTCGTTGAAAGACTTCTTATGACGGTGATTTTTTTTATATTTATCGGAAGTTGGATCCATGACGCTCCATTATTAGAAACAGTAATCATTTTTTTTATAACGTCGTTGAATTTTAAATTGCGTAAATTAGGAGTATCATTAAAATTAAAATTCGTCATCACCACCCGCTAGAATATAAAAAAACCGTGTTATTGACCATTTCGAAACTTACACAAAAATAGATATTATTTACATATATCAATAACATACTTTTAAGCTTTTTAGCCATGTTTGACTAATATCTCATCTGAATTTAACGATGCAATCGTCATGCGATAGATCATATTTTTCTATTCACTCTAGACTTGAAGATTCCCAGGTCGTACTTATCACTTATCAGAGACACAGACTCTGACTTTCATTTGCGGTATGCATGATAATAAATGTGGAAGCATAACGCTACCTGCGGCTAAGTGGAATTTCTACTATTTCATAAAACTGTGATTTACAAAAGATATACAACACAGATTAACTTATATTTAGGTATTAAGCATTTAGGTAGGTATACAATGTTTGCTTGTGAGGCCCAAAATTGGGATAGGTCTGTATCGTAATGGCCCATGAGAACTTATATGACTAGCTATTTCTAGAATTAGCACGACTAAAAGTTAAATCGCCCTTAGACAATACAGAAAAGTAAATACTAATTATAAGGTAATAAAAATAGTCCATTATTGCACTTAAAAACACGAACATAAATGATTTCACATCACAGCTTCTATACTAATTAAGAACTTGAAAACTTTAGTGTCGTGGGAGCCGTAAACTTTCACAACACGCACAATCACACCCGGAACAAGAAACACAAATTTCCCTTGGGGTAGAACATTTGTTCCCACCGGGAATAAATTCCAGTCGCGCAACCAACTAAACAACTAAACCATCAGGCAGTTCAAATTATATTTTTATATAGTTTAAAAAAATATTGGTTACTGACAACAATAAATGTTTTTGTGAGCAGTTTAGATTTTCACCTAAATATTTACCTATTTTATAATTAAACTAAAGATTAAAGATTAGCTAAAGATTAATCGCTTTCCATCAGATGAGATAGTGGTCATATTATTGCCTACAGACCATAAAAAAGTATCTCTGCATGCCTAATAAGGTGTGATTCTTATTGCATAAATATAAATTAGTTTTATCAACCGACTTCAAAAAAAGAGTTTCTCAATATGACTATATGTTTTTGAGACGCTGACTGTACATATTGTAACATGTTAATCACAGTAGCGTATCGATTAGACGATCTGTGCTTGACCATTACCGGCTTTAGGCAGAAGCTTCAGTAGGACAACAGTTTCATTGAATTTCAATTCCATTAACGATAGTAGATACCGACTGAGATACCTATAATGCCACGGGAGATAATTGAAACCGATGTGGAGCGATATCTGTAGCTAATTAATATTATCAGTAAAGATTTCGTACTTCGTTTGTTTTGGAATTCCGATATTTCGGCACTATCGCAAGCGCTTTGATCACGGAGTAACTGGAACGAAATACATGCAAGTATCCCGTTACTATTACAAACATTTATAGTGATCTCATTTAGTACTTTTTTAAATGAGAAATTACTATTTTTATATATTTTATATTAAGAAATCCTTACGATTGATTGTTTTATACAATTAAGCAAATTAAATACAAAAAAAAAAACAAATAGAATTTACTAGAAACATACTCTAAATTTTGACATTATCAATACTACTTATAAAAAAATTGTAACAGGCTGATGTCTGTACATTACAGATATTGAAGAAAAACTAATATGGGGGTCCTTATTAGAGCAACTGAAGCCAAAACAACAATTTAAAAAATTCTTGTCCGTCTTGATGTTTGTACGCGCATCACGCAAAAACTACTGCATGGAATTGAATGCTGTTTTCACCGATGTATTGCTATAGGTCTAATTTATAATGCCATCACAAAAATAACTTGTAAAAAAACCCAAGTCTCGCAACTCAGTTCTTCTACCGTAAAAAGTTGTGAGATCCATGTAATACTAAGTCGGTTAATTTATTCAGTCCCTACTTAAGGGTCCTTCTGTCTTAAGTTATTACGTAATTAGCTAACCTAACAATATCTTTAATGACGATACCAATATTAAAAATATTGTATGTTTTATATAAAAAGATTGACTTGGCCATCGCATGAAAACACAATGTATCTCACAAGTAATACATATTGTTTTAAATTAGATTATTAAGTGCGTAACGTAATGAATGATTACTGCGTCTTATTCTTCGCGATTTTCCCATTCTATCGCCAGCAGTAAGGCATAAACGTTTTTTTCAATAATTATTTCTAAATATTAACTATTCAAGTTTTCGTGTAAAAATAATTAAAAACGATTATAACTTGGGTCGTTGCGGCTTTGTCTATCCAGTGGAAGTCTGTGTTGTAAGTGTGAGTTCGATGTTAGTTATTTTTTACAGTGTGACTTATATTTAATAATACTAGGCCAGGCTAAATAGGAGACATTTGAAAAGACGGCTTATTATCACTCGTAGAGAGCGAGCGTTTTCAAATAAATTCCGGATCTCACTGTAGATAATCAAATAATCTTCCCACCAAAATATCCCTTTACTCGGTATTTATCATAAAACCAGATAAATAAAAATATTTGTCGGAACTGTGAGATATTATACTGAGTATAAGCATTTACTTGTAAATTTAAAAAATCCATGTAAATTTCAGCCAAAGCAGTTTAGCCTTTACAGCGTTAAGATAAAACAAACATTCTTATACACACATTTACACACTTTCAGATTCATAATATTAGAGTGATTATATTAGAGCTAACTAGGCGTTAGAGATATTTTTAATCTACTGTAATTACCTTTTAATAAAATTAACTTTCATTTTACTACTCGTAAACAATTTACATCAATTTAATTTCATAAATAAAATGTTCTATCTGAACTTTTATTCCCCATTGCACCACCTGAATATACCCTTGCCAAAAAATATTGATGACATAATTTTTCTACTTAATATGATTTACTCAAATACCTATTCTCATCAATATAACTTCATAAATAATGAACTTTCAACATTAACTTTCATCCTACATTGCATCACCTTAATGCACCCCTGGCAAAAAATATTTTTTTTACATTAAATTAAAAACTCAAACACTCATTTTCATCACTATAAGTTCAAAAACAAAGACTTTCATACAAACGTTTTCCCCCATTTTACCCTCTTAGGGGTAGAATTTCCAAAAATCCTTTCTTAGTACACCTTTACGTACAATGACATACGATATGTACCCTCCAAATTTCAAATCTTTATGACAAGCGGTTTAGTCTGTGCGTTGTCTCTTAGTCAGGCTTTCTGAATCACTCTAAATCGGTATGTCAGGACAAAAATTCTTATAGTATTAGATTTACCAGACCACTGTGTTCTTCAGTTTGTTTTATTTTTATTGACTTCACAAAAAAGGAAGAGGTACTCAATTCGACTGCTTTTTTAATTGTGTTACCCCATAACGTTTTGCTTTTAATAGTAATAAATAACGTTTTTTATTTGTGTTACCTCATAACATTTATAACGCTGCTTCGCCCGTGTTAATTAATTATAAATGTAGCCTATTTGTTAATCCTGATTATAAGCTACGAGTATGAGAAATTATATCCAAATCAGTTTAGCCGTTAAAGTGTAAAGATAAAACAAACATACTTACTCACAAACTTCATAAATAAATTACATATGAACTTTTATTCCCCATTGCACCACCTTAATGCACCCCTGGCAAAAAATATTTTTTCTATTTTAAATGAACTACTCTAGTGCTAATTTCCGTTAGTGTAACTTCATAAATAAAGAACTTTAGACACGAACTTTCATCACCCATTGCACCACCTTAATGCACCCTTGGCAAAAATATAATGATATTATTTTTATTATTATAGATAAACTACTGAAATACCAATTTTCATCGCTAAAAGTTCAAAAACAAAGAACGTTTTCACCCCATTTTACCCTTTAAGGAGTAGAATTTACAAAAATCCATTCATTCAGTACCTACACATCTGCGTACAAATCAACCCTCCAAACAAGTCTCTATGACTAGCGGTTTAGGCTGTGCGTTGTCTCAGTCAGTCACTCAGTGAATCAGTATGTAAGGACAAAGATTCGTATAGCCATGCTAGGCAGAGCTAAAGAAAAAAATTTAGAAAGGAAAAATTATAGCTTGAGACGGAGATTGAACCCACGGGCATAGGATGTCATGCGGGTACAATACTCGCTTCAAGCGATAACTTTGCCTGTCTAAATTAACCACTTTACACCTAACATTATTGATTACAAGCCATGCCCCGCGGCTTCGCCCGCTATAATCAACTTATAAAACTAGCCTATGTATTAATCCTATCTATGTACATTTCAAATTTCATCCAAATCCGTTCAGCCGTTACAGCGGCAAGAGCGAACAAATACAGTTACACACACACTTACACACAAACTTTGGGATTTATAATATTAGTAGGATTTGTCCCTCGTTTTAATAGTCATTTTGTAGGTATTTGTAGGAATATCTGTTAATCTCGTAAAACATTGCTTCATGAACATTTTGACCTATGTTCATAACTTTGGATGGCACTAAATTGTAATGGGCATGGGTGACGCATATCATCAGGCGAGCGACATGAATTACCGCAAACATTGTTAAGGTGGCGATACCAAAATTTCATCTAAAACGCTTGTTTTTGTAACCGTTTTACTCGGCATTCATAATAAAACCAGATAAATAAAAATATTCGTCGTAATCTATGTGATACGATAAATGATGCCTTCTTCTCAGAATATTCATAACGTTCGTAAATATAAAGGAAATAAATATTAAATCTCATGCAAATAGCATCAAGTTGTATTTTTGTAACCATTTCGTTCGGTCATTTTATATCAAAACACTGTGAAAGTTATTTCACATACGCATATTTACTAGACGAATGATGTCTTCAGCTTATTTTATTTTATTTGAGGCGCTTTTTCACGAAATTTGAATAAAACCATTAAAAATCAAAGATCGCCACGCGCGACCTAACGTAACCGCCACGATGTAATTCACGCAATATACACCTTTACGTACAAAAGTGTAAGGGGGATAATTGGGTGTGGTTAAAAAAGGTGCTCGCATTGACGTATACCTGCCCCTTAATATAAAATTATACACGTATCCCAACCATATAATACTTTTCAGATCAAATAATAATAAATTAAAACTTTAAACATAGAATGTATCCACAGAAGCATTAACTATTGTTGAGACAGGCCTAGAAGAATTTGGTGTGTCAGGCAGTGAATGTGGATAAAACAATATTATCCCGACCTTTACTTCAATAATACCTTGACATTTGATAGCATAAATTTGTTATTGTAATATTGAAGTAACAAAGCTCTATGAGGTCATGGTAAGGCCCATGGCCTGCCTTTTCAGTTTCAAATTTTCAATATTATGGTGACACAATTACACATCTCTTGGATATAATTAATAAAAAATCTTATAAATCCAACACCCTCTCGCACAAAGCGAACATTAGTGCAACAAAGAGAGTTCAAGAGGTATTGACAGCTTAATGGTTTATTATTCTCTTTGTTCTGAACCATTGCCGCCGGGCGCCACGTCTTTCAAGTATCTATTTGAAAAATAGAAAAAAATTGTTCGCTGTCAGCTTTTCACACGTTTTCACAATAGTAAAACAGCGTCGAGATCATCATCTTTGACAAAATAACAAAAATTTGTAAGGACATCTTTGAACGAAAAAAGATGTAAAGTTAGCGGCCGATTGTAAACCGACCGATTTAAAAAGTTCGATGAATTATGTAGATAAACCATTCCATATAAATTAAATTGCATAGAAAATATTTTTTTAAAGGGCAACTACAATACAAAGTGCAAACAATTTATATTTTTCATTAAAACTGAATAAATTTATGTTTTTAGTAGTTTTGACCAACTCATCGTCATGGTGTCACTTTGTCACATATCATGTTTCAAAGCATTCAGACAGACCTTTTCTTTGAATATTGCCACTAGTTTTTGGTCGATTCTTTGTTTCAATATAGCTAATAGAAATTTTGGCCGCTAACTTCACAAAACGGTTACATCGAGTTTTGACTAAGTTATTGTCCAGGTGTCACTACGGTCGTCCAGGTATCGCCTGTTATTAAAAAAATGACCAAAAACCATCCAACATGTATCAGTCTATCAAAAATCCTATATTTTTGAGCGTAATTTAACTTAACTTTTCGTCACATTTTATCCCAATCAATGCGGGCAAAGCTCGAAGCACCAAGCCTTATTTTCATGTGCGAGGGAATAAAGTCTCATGCAAAAAATAATTGTTAAAGCTTTCACATTTACGTGGGATACCTAAAAGTGAGCGTAAATTGATGGAACACCTGTCAGCCCGAGAGATTGAAATGTTGGTGAAAAACAAGAGCAAAATATTTGAAGGTCAAGGCTACGCTGCACAGATATCGACATTTTGTTAATATACGGTAGCAGAATTTAATGATGTTATGAAATAAAGTTTTTATGAGAAATCCGCGACCTCTTAGCACTTATATATCTACAAAATAGCATTATATTGACTAACCTCGACGTTTCGGCAGAGTTGCATCGGTCGTGGTTACTAGAAACGGTGGCGGTTCTCATCGTCTTGATTAGCGAGCAGTGTTTGTGGATGGTTACACACACTGCTTTTGTTGTATTAACGTTTTTATAAGATTAATCCCTATGTGAGTATAGATTTAGGAATAATGATTTATGATCGTCGGATAGTTACAAATTATTGAATATAAAAAAACGTTATTCATTTAAAAAGTTGCAATTAATACAAGCGAAAAAAATAGTAATTATCTACTATTTTCCGCTTTGGTTATTAGTTTTTTAAACTCGTACATATTATACTTGATGCTTATCACTACTATTCAACTCACTCGTTTTGGAGTACAATAGACGAGATATTATACTTTAGTAGAAAATAATCTCGACAATCCGATATTTTATGTTGCACGGTACTTATATTTGGCTTCTTTACAATCTATGATGAGAGTAAAAGACAGTCACAAATCAGTAACAATCGTGTGAGATAGTGACAACGTTTCGAACCAGGGTGCGTAGGATTTAAATTAACACTTGCTACTATTTGATCGAGCCATTCTATAGGAAGCTCACCAAAGGAAACCATCTCTCAATAAAATCATTATACGTTGAATATAAAACTCTTTCACAATCAAGCTTAATACATTTCAATGCCAACAAAACAATTAGTAATTTTGATAAAGTATTTCTCGACAAACTTGTATTTGAAAGCTGATGCTTCATGGTTCGGCCATTTGGCATATCGTTTCGCATTTATTGTGTTACGTAAGAGAATATTCATTGTCAAGGTCAAACAATACACGTGTCTGCAATGATACTAAATTTAATTTTGTTCATAACTACTTGAGAAACTAATATATGTTTTCTGATGTATGTGAACCTAATCCAAATTTATAATAGACTTTGATGAGATATGGAACCGTCCGCTGGCGTAGTTGGTTCCTTTTTTGATTGCCAAGCTATTAAGTATTAAGTTCGATTCCCGGCGGGAATACGAGTTTTCTTGATGAGGATTTTTGTTTCTTATTCTGGTTGCGACTATGTGTCTGATGTTAATGTTTGCGGCGCTCGCAACAAGTATTTTAATAGACTGTGGGGCTTTGCGTGTGAATGTGCTAGTTTAAGTACAATAGCTACAGCATGGCACAATCTTTGTACATAACTTATATTACTTGCTACTTATTTTTCTGCGTTAAGCAATACTTAGACCACATCCCCGGAAGTCATATAGCTTATTGCACATTTCATGAAATTGTCGGCCAGCGCATAAAATAACCTAACAGTATTCATCAATTTAAATATTGAGCGTTGATAAGAAATAATTAAATGTAGGTAACTATTTTCTTCTACTTTTATTGTGCGAACAGCAAAAGAATGGAACTCCCTCCTTGAGTCGGTGTTTCTTGATCGGTACAATATGAGAGTCTTCAAAGTCGCGAGTGATTAGGTATCTTCTTGGCAAGCGTACTCCATCGTCGACCATATCATCGTTTACCATCAGCTGAGGTAGTCGTCAAACATTGGTCTATACTAAAAAAAACACAGTAATGTTTGCACACTACTGCTTGGCGTTTCAATGTCTGGCAATGGTGTGGTGCTGCCCCTGGCGGACTTTCCTACCACTACAAAGTTGAATATGTCCTGAAAGTTGATAAGTAATCTGGGCGTGGATATATCTCGAAATGCGTAGAAGTAGTAAATCAAAGAATAACTAAATGAACTCTTCGAATTGATTCCCGAAAAAAAACAATTTTAACTCACAGCGTCATTTTTATACTGGTCTTTGTTGAGTGAGTCGTGAATGTTTTCGGCACCTGCGACATAAGTTTTTTAACTTAGTGGGAGTTAATGTTATGTCTCATATTTCTACACCAAAAAATTATTTTTATTGATTTATAGACAAGTTGCGCAATGCTAATTTTAACATGTTTGTAGTGATTGGTTTTGTGTAAGTTAGTGATAAGTAGCAAAAGTGATTACTTGTATTAACCTACTGACACAACATCTTTTAGTAATATGATCTATTTGAGGTCCTTTATGTTACTAAGTAAGTGGTGTGCAGCCTTTGTCTAGAATGAGCTCGGTTTCAATTTAATATTGAAAAATTGTTTTTACATATCAATCAATTTAGCTTTCCATTTAACTTGTAGTGTACAGTTTTTTTTGTCAATTACACATTTGATTTTTTTTTATGTAATTGATAGACCAGACGGTCAAGACGCTTTATGTTAAGCGTCACACTTGCCCATTACAGTTCAGCCCTACCCAAAGTTTTGAACTTACATAAACATATATAAACGCTTTCACACTCACAACCCCACACTAAGTTCAATGGCTTGTGCCGTGGCTGCCAGAAACATCAACATCACACACAACCACAACCAAAACCAGAAATGCAAATTTTCCTTGAGGAGAAAACTTGTGTTTCCGCTGGGAATCAAACCCGATTAAAGGCGGACGCCCCACCTCCGCAACTAACCATTGCCCTTCAAATTGCTTTTCATAGAAATTGATTTCCTTGCGCTGGCGTAGTTATTACGAGGGCTTTAGCAAACATTTGTAAGAGTTCCCCAGATTAATATCTAGGAACCCTCTAGTTATGAGTATTTGCAGCAAGCTTAAGATGGAAGTAACAAGAAGCAAAGATAGATATGGATCTATTTTTGCTCCTCGTTACTTTCATGTTGCAATGTGAATGTCAAAGGCATTATGGGATGTTTTGACCCCGACTATAAGTTTCATATGATATATAGACATATACGTCTCTCTCTTTTTATGTGTGTGTGTGTTGGTGTGTTTATATGTAGGGTGGGATGCGTGTTTGCCCTTTTATCTGACTGTCGCTACATAACTCCCAAGTGGATAAAACGATTTCAATGCATTTTGTTTTCAACAACTCATTTAATCAGGATTTATTCAGGTTTAGATTGTTTCCTGGGCCGTATTTGGGGAAAATCGTTGCAGCCGTTTTAGTAGCAGTTTCGTTTTTGTTCATATTATATGTTAGTTGTTACGATTAATAAAATAATTATAGATTATAGAAGAGAAATAATAATATATTATATAAGATTTACTATTATAATTACCTATGTTAACGAAGAAAAATGCGGTCCAGCATAAAATTATACGTTAAAGTATTATAGAGTAATTTAGGAGAATCAGAGTTTTGCCAATCATTATGAAAAAACGTAATCCCTTCCCTGATCCAAAATGGTAGAATGTTTATAGGGGTCCGATTAATGCACATACATAACCATTTGTCCAAATCACACTGAGCACCTTATCCCTTTTAACCGGAAACAGACCTGCCTGCAAAATGGCTATAACATGTAACTTTCGGGGAAAAAATTAACCCTCCTAAAGTGGCATCTTTTCACAATCCATTCAAAATACAATTAAAAAATTCAAAGTACGTTTACAATTGTAAACGGCACTCTAAACTACTGTTACGGTTCCATATTTTATTTTGATAGTTAATTATATAATTTAACCTGCAGGTCACTCTTGATTCACTGTTCCTGTTGTATTCCTTACAGATCATGAAGCAAAATAATAACTAGGTTTAAATTAAGACACCTTACAATAGCAATTTTCCTCTTAACATTTTTAACATTTTACGAATAAAAGTACACAAGAATCTCAATTAATTTTCCTATAAGAAAGTTAGGGACATAATGAAATTTTAAATAAGTTTTATAAGTAATTTCAAAGTTTGATAAGTTACAGGCGATTTTTGGCTCTTGATAAATCGGATTTAGAAACCGCTACTCACATGTTTGTTTTTAAATATAGATACGAAATCACACGTTTTTTCTATATTTGTTAAAAAAATATTTAGACAGTGATTATGATTGCAAAATGTGCAAAAAGGCAGAATTGCAAAAAAAAATATTTTACTTCTACTAGGTTTTAGTATAATAATAATATAACCGACAAAGTAGCTTGAGTAAACTTTATAGAGAGACTTTTCGAAAATGATTTTCTAATCTAGTGCAAAACAGGGTTTTAAGCATGTTGTGAGCTATATTTGTATACCAAAGGATGTACGTTTTATTTTAAAATCGAACATGAATTTAATGTCTAGCTTAGAATAATGACAAAAGTATAAAAAAATAGGAAAGTAAAAGGTCTCTAAGGCAGACAGGATCGCGTTAAGTTTTGATTGACTATAAAAACTTATATATGTGCTGGCATGTGTAAAGAAAACTAGTATATTAACCTTTGGCCTAACCACCATAATCAAAAAAGTAAGTAGTTCCCGCGGGATAACTTTTTTGGCGCCTACTATATTTTGAAAATTGTATGCGGTCATTTGCGAACTGGGAATATGGTCATTTGCGTATCTGGTCATTTGCGACTTCGGAAATCACGGTCATTTGCGTCTCTGGTAATTTACGAATTGAGAATAGGGTCAATTGCGAATCTGGTCTTATGCGTCGAAAGGACGCATATTATACACTCGATTTATTGCATCCCAATAAAGTGTAGGTACTAACATAGAAATGTAATTTTTCCGATCCTCAATATACTCCTTCTAATTATGCCTCTCCAACAACTATTAGAGCAGTATTTTATTATTCCAAATAATGATCCAAATACTTATGTAGTTACTCCAGCTTAAGCAATAGATATTTATAAGTACTAGTGCCTCTGTGAGCTGAAGAACTCGCGCAAGTTTCAAAGTGGCGGAAATATGTTTCATTTTACGTTTTCAAATCCCGTATTATTGTAATATTTTCAACTAACAGATCATCAGAAGGGCTTTGATCGAACACAAAGTCTTCTTTCATATCTGGATTAAAGATAGAGCATTCATTGATTGCTTCAGATCTAGAAGGTATAATATATTATTTGGGGTCACAGAACTAGAGTTTCAAATTTGTTTTCAAGATGTAGTAAGTTGTCATAATGGTCGATTCTACAACCGTCATAAGGAAGATGGATTTTATCAATGACATGAAACTTGTGTGAGACATTGGATTTTTGAAAACGCATTTTCAGTTCGAAATGAACTAGTGTTTGAACAGATCCTTCTAGAGAGTCAATGCCTTCGAGATGCATCTTTTGTTTGTTTGGGGTGACCTTAGATACAAGATCGTTTTATTAAACTCACAGATGATCCTAAATCAACTAATAAGGACATAGGAATCTCTAATAAAGAGGAGTTAATCAGGACATGAGGTAATAGCATGTTCGCAGGGTCATAAGTGATTTCAAAAATGTTTGTTTCATTATGTAGCTATTGATTTGGACTCAGAGTTTAGCGATTGTGGCAGGTTAGACTGGCGTCGCTGCTCGCATTTGGATACAGAGCTACGTGATTATGGCAGACTAGCATTGTGATGATGCTCGCATTTGGATACAGAGTTTAGCGATTATGGCAGACCAGCATTGTAATGCTGCTCGCATTTGGATACAGAGTTCAGTGATTGTGGCATACGAATATGACATGCTTGCTCGCGTTTGGATATTGATTTAGAGACGGACTCGTTGAATTTCGGCTTGCAATCATGTAACGATGCTTGCGATTTAGAATTTCTTGATCAAAGGTTGTGACTGCCATGTAGTGGAGTCGATTTAGAATTTTCTGAATAAAGGTCGTGACTGCCATGTAGCGGTGTGGATTTAAATTTAGAATTTGATTTAGAACTACTGGCGTGGGATTTAGAAGTTAAAGGTCGCGCACGACACGAAAACGAGACGTTCATTCGTTTTTTTGAATTAGAGTCTTCTTCATCATGGCTTTCATCGTCTTCAACGTCATCCTCAGATGCATTAGATACAAATTAAACCTAATGGTTGTTGCTGATTGCCGGCGTTACGGAAGCGATTATTGTTATATTCTCATTTGCGACATTTTTCGATAACGTGACCAACACTTTTGCAGTAACGGCAGAATAGTTTACTACTATAGTTTTGATTTTTATTACAATTTTTGACATCTGGACGACTTTGACAGCTTTGATTATATACCTGTCTAGATAGAGAGTTCGAGCGTCTAAACGCCAAAAAAAATATCAGCCAACTGTTGGCTCATAAGCTCTTCCCGCCCGTTCAGTAGCGACACTGTCATTCTACGTATCGCTACGTCTGCTTTCTCCGACGGGTTAGGCGTTATGATCCCTTTTTCGCTGCCACCGATTATGTTACGCGTCTTTTAGTGATGCAAGTTTTAAAATATGATTTGACTTAGCTAAAAAAAACTTTATTAAATTCAGAATATTAATATACGAAAATTATGCAAACTGTCCTTAGGCAGACTTAACGCGGTAAAGGGTAAAGAGAGACTGACTGCTTTTACTATTGAAATAACTACTTGCAAACCTAAACCGCTGATTGAGTCGCATTAGATGAGTGTAATGCATTATCACTAACAAGCCAAGAGTATAATAGATCGTTAAATCATAAAAACTCGTTTCGCAACAGAACTATATTTATGAAATAAAAATAGTTCCTATTTATTTAGGTAGATATCTCAATTATCCTTAGAATGTAGCAAAAATATTTTTTATCTATTATAGAGTCGGATAATAAACGATATAAGGGTTACAAAAGACGCAATATTAAAACCTACATGTATTGAAAATACTTTACCAATTATATTCCTGGATGCCATGTATATAGATATCTTTAATAATATTTTGTTCATACATTTTCAGAACAATATTTCAGAACAATAAATAGACGTAATATCATGGTTTTTCAATCTAGCATTGGAAGTAAACTAGTTTTTAAATTGCACTTGTATCTAAATATACTTGGGATATTTAGAACAGTAATTAGAATAGTTATTATAAGGCTTCTTTTTTGTTATTTTAAGTCTACCCGATCATCAAAAGTCAAACCCTTGGAAGAGAAACTGAATCCCACGACACAGGTCGTCCTAGTGTGGGATTCAGGGATCCTTAATTAACACATATGCACTAATGTTATTTAATTATATTTATTTTTAAAGTGTTAACATATTTTGTAACCAAAAATAAATAAAGTTTATATTTATAAAGTTTATATATTTTACTTTAAATTTATGAATAACCGCTGTTCCTATTAATCCTTCTGTTTTATTTATGTTTGTAGATACTTATTATTGTACAAAATCTGAGAGATAATTGATGATGATGATGACGATTATTTCTAATAACAATATGTTAATTCACTTACATGAGAAATTATTATAATTGAGTTACATATAATGACTTTTTTTTTTTTTTTCGAACGGACTCCTTGCTCCTGGCTGTGTGTAGCCTCTGCAGCGTCACCGGGCGGACATATAATGATGTATTAAAATTAATTATATGTATAGCTTGCCCCACTACATTATTTTAGAGCTAGTCCTTCACCCCGAACTAAAATTTCGGCCTTAATTTTGAAAGGTCCTTTAGAGGTTAATTGCTTTTAACTTTTTTATCAATAATTATTGTTAGTTATTGTATTGTTTTTCAAGTACAGGATATCCTGGATGTTATACGTTAGTTTCAGCTTTAAGTATATAGCATTTTTTTTTATAAACCTCGGGAGAAAATAGGTCTAAAAATAGAAACTTTGGTGGCCTAACAAATTGTTATTTACAACATAGATGTTTTATTAAAACGGTTTTATACTCTACTTTACCAACCGTATTTACGTGAGATTTTAGTTCTGGGCTAATGATCAGTTATAAAATAAATAAGTATTTTTATTTATAACTAGCCGTGCCCCGCAGCTTCGCCCGCTATTATCAAGTTAAAAAGTAGCCTATGTGTTAATTCTAGGTATAATCTATGTACATTCCAAATTTCATCCAAATCCGTTCAGCCGTTAAAGCGTAAAGAGGGAACAAACATACTTACACACACACACACACAAACTTTCGGATTTATAATATTAGTAGGATATATCAACATCACACTATACCGTCATTGGTAAGTAGTCCATAATATATCCTACTAATATCATATATACGAATTATTATAATAATTGTTGGGGTTATAATTAAATAACATATAACGTTTAATATTACTAAATCCCTAACTTTCAAATCACTTATGTTCCTAGTTTGTAATTCTAAAAAGTAATGTTAAGGTAAGATAAAGATTTATTTTAAAAGCCACATACATACTTAGCTTAGTATTAGTTATAAAAGCTTAAAATAATTTAGTTACAAACCAAACGTAATTCAGGTATATACTGGCTGTTACAATGCGTCGTAGAGATGAGATCTTTGAAATCCAAAACTAGGTTTTTTTAATGTGGAATAGGCAAGCATTTGACTACTATCTCACCTGATGGCAAGTGATGAAGTTTAATCGATTTAGCCTGTATGACCAGATTCATGGTTTCTTCAAATATCCGTCTAAATAAGCTGGTATTACATTCGCTTATGTATGTAAGTGTGGTGTCTACCATGACATTTGAATTATGGGCATTATATGATTTGCTTACAACGCCTATAAATAGTTAAAGCGCACTAATGTTTATTTTTCACCAATTTGAATTGTTTCAACCACTGACATCTCGAATTTATATGAAAATTGACGTTAATGGTGGGCTTTGGCATAGAGGACATGGTGCCACAGAAGAGTGATTTAATATTTTAATATTTCTACATATTTTTTTGTTATTATTCAGCAGTTAAAATTCAGTTTTGCGTTTAAAAACTCGTAACAGTTTATAATAATACAAAGTTGGTATTGAATTAGCATTTTTATTAATTTTCTAAGGATATGTCTAATATTTGGATAATGAGAAGAGGCAGAATCCCAAATAAACTAGGCAGTATATAAATTCGCTGAGATTGTACTTCGTTATAGTATTGGAATCAATTATGGCTATAACATAATATTTTCCAATTATAGCATAGTTTTCCTGCTTTTTTCCAAGATTTCTAGTTCTTTGCTATAGTTTTCTTTTAATATTATTATAACTGAAAAAATGAGGCAGGTTACTTTGCCTTACAGTGCTTCAAGTAATTGTTATTTGCTAACTGGTAAACTTACTCACAGACGCTTCACAGATGTTCTTGAGAATAGGCCTTTCCTCTCGAACTTAGGTAGAGCATGTTTGGGAGAACCTACGCGCACTTTAACCTTGTATGGGATGTCGTTTGTTTTTTAAAATGTGGCTCCATTCATATACCTTTTACGAGTTTTTTGTGATACTTCTTATCCAATCATTGTTTCTGAAGCTAGGTAAAACTATTAACAATTTCACATATTATTATCATAGATTACTTAAAACTTGTAGTTGATGTTTTTTGTGAGTTGCATTTAGTAATTGACATATAGATAAAACTGTTAATAATATTATCATAACGAACTTTCTTTTTCTATTTTTCTTTGTGTACGATAGGCAAGCATTTGACTATTATTTCACCTGATGAAAAGCAATGATGCGGCGAAGATATACTTGCCTAGAAGATACCTATTCACTTTTGACTTGAAGAATCCCAAATTATAGCGTTCAGGGAACAAAGACGCGGGCAATGAGATTCACTCCTTCGCTGTACGGATGATAAACGTAGAAGCAAAACACTTCGAGCGAACTGAAGGTATGTCAACCACATATGGACGTCGTTTAACAGTTTGTCTTGTTGTTCGATGGTAAAACGGGTATGGGAGAATTAAGTCGTGTAATTCCTGCGCACACTCTCTAGAATGCAAATGAACTTTAATCCTACATATAGCCTACATAGCACGGCATAAATCCTCGTAGCCCTTTGGCGGGGATTGATATTACATTGTAAGTAGTATTTAGTACTAATCTGATAAAATCTAATAATAATATAACGAACTTTTATACTAGGTACTTAGACCGGTGTATATCTTTCGTTGCCATTTAGCAGGAGTTTATATTACAATGTGAGTAGTATTTAGTGATAATCAGATTAAATATAATAGCCATCATAGTCAATAGGGGGTCCACATATTTATTAACAACTTGCAGTGCCCCGAGGCTTCGCCCGCGTTTATTACGTAAATTACGTTAAAAAGTAGCCTATTTGTTAATCATAGGTTTAAACTATCTGCATCAATACACCTATCTGCATGATAAGCAAATCATATTATAAGGATTATATATTTTGACTTAAACTAGTGGAATGGAACAGATAATTATGTCCCTTCATAGATGAAAGAACACATCCGTTTCATCTGACGGCTTAGCGAATAATGTTAAGCAGGCGAACGAAGCAACCCCACACAAATTATTTGTTAGGTTAATAGAACGCACTTTGTTAATGCTAGGCGAATTATATGTTTTAAGAGAATAATCAAAACGTGAATTTATTAAAATTAATTACATGTATAGCTTGCCCCACTGCATTATTTTAGAGGTAGTCCTTCACCCCGAACTAAAATTTCTGCCTTAATTTAGAAAAAAACCTTTTGAGGTTAATTGCTTATAACTTTTTTCTCAATATTGTTAGTTTTTGTATTGTTTTTCAAGTACAGGATATCCTGGATGTTATACGTTAGTTTCAGCTTTAAGTATATATAAAGCATTTTTTTAGATAAACCCCGGGACAAAATAGGTCTAAAAATAGAAACTATGGTGGCCTACCAAATTGTTATTTTCGCACACACTAACTTTCGGATTTATAATATTAGTAGGATGTATTATCGACATCACACTATACCGTCATTGGTAATTAGTCCATAATATATCCTACTTTATCCTACTAATATAATATATCCGAAAGTTTGTGTGTAAGTGTGTAAGTATGTTTGTTCCCTCTTCACGCTTTAACGGGTAAACGGATTTGTATGAAATTTGGAATGTACATAGCTTATACGTGTAAAACTGTGTCGTTATTTTACCTAAATTTATTTGCCATATAAACAAGGTTAATTTTTAAGATAGTTGGAACTACAATTACTGCTGTTCGCGAGTGGCAGTGAGGTATTGAAAGTTCTGCTTGGGTTAGTTTGGAGAGTTGCGCTCGTTATGTGCCGGCTAATGGAGGATCCATATATTCCTAAGCCCATAAATAGGAAGCCATTTAAGTTACACTCGATATGATGTTTCGAAAAGTTAAGGATACAGGAGTTTAATAGTAGCTCCAGCTTGTCCGAAAGTTCTAGCTTTGTGGTTTTAATTACTTCATTTTAGTAGACCGCTAGTAGAGAAGTTGAAAACTAAACATGGTTGTAGATTGTTAATCAAGACGAAAATGTTTTGCTCCTCGCTTACGTGTGTTGGTGCCCCTTAACATTTTTATGTATAAAATTTTAATTATCATTTCTGGCTTTGGGCCATAGCTTTACATATTCTCTGAGAATCTGAAGTTATTCGCTTGTATGGTTTAGAACTCTGACAGACGGACGGACAAAGTGCTGAACCACCCAAGTCAACTTAGAGATCTCGCTTCACTCAATCAATAATATCAGCACTTATATTAGACTAGCTTTTGCCCGCGGCTTCGCTCGCGTTAAGAAGTATTAATTTAAAATTGACAAAGTTTCATACAAACTTTCATCCCCTATTTTATCCCCTTGGGGGTAGAATGAATCAAAATCCTTTCTTAGCGGATGCCTACGTCATAACATCTACCTGCATGCCAAATTTCAGCCTGATCCGTCCAGTGGTTTGGGCTGTGCGTTGATAGATCACTATGTCAGTCAGTCAGTCACCTTTGAGTTATATATATTTAGACGATCCAGTTGGCGCAGTGAACAGGTGTCCGCCCTCTGCGCCGTAGGTCCTGGGTTCGATTCCCGGCAGAAGCATAAATTCCTTCCCAAGGGATATTTTTGTTTCTGGTTCTGGATGTAATGTGTGTGTGTGATATGAATGTTTCCAGACCCACGATTCAAGTCTTTGAACTGAGTACGGGGCTGTGAGTGTGAATGCGTTTGTTTGCTTGTTTGTTTTTATATGATTTAATAAACACGTCAACCTAAAATACACGTCCACATAAAAATTTTAATGTTGCTTCATCATTGAGATACGATGACTTACGAATAACTTTACTATGTTATGATTAGATAGGGTTAAACACAGTTAGATCAACTAAAATAGTATACAACTAATAAATTACTACATACAAATAATCTTGTATAATCTCTCAGCTGAATATTAGCTTTTAGAGACCTTCAAATATAATAAGAGCTATTTGCAACTCTCGCGAACTCTATACTCCTGCCGGTTTCTACGAAGGTCAATCTGAAATCACGTGAACGAAACGATCGCGCGAGGTAACTCGATCTTAACGCCATCTAGTTATCTTTAGCTGCAACGCTGACTTTGTTAGAAACCTTACATTTTGCAAGTTTCAAGATACGGGTTGGATATGCCTAGACAAGAAAATAAAGATTGGACTTTGAGAACAACCGATTGCAATAAATCCAAATCAAGCTGGATTTTAAATTGTCTACCCTGCAATGGTATTATTACAAGTGGCATCCTCCATATAAAGCCGTTTTTTCTCTAGAAAATTGGTTGTCACTATAAAAAATATAGTGCAACGAGTATATTTTATGATGTTGCAAGCCAAGCATGTACAAAAAGCTAACAGTTTAGCATAATGTTAGAGAAATATATATATCTAGTCGTTCGCGCTGAACTGCTATTTTTAGCGCCGAAGGTTCATTATAACTTTTTTCTTTTAAATATGTGTTTAGTTTCTGTATTTTTATGTTTAAGAACATGATATTACAGATGATAAACGTAAGTTCCAGCTTCAAAGTGAAGCCGTTTTTGAGATAAACCCCGGGGCAAAATAGGTCTACAAAACAGTATCACGATAAATAAATAGTCTTTTAGTAATTAATTTACCGCGTCAAAAACATATTTCAGTATCAACTGGTTATAACAGTAACACTAACTAACTAATAATCGGTGTTTAAAATTATACCCCACTTTATCAAAATGTTTGATCCAAAATTCTCTACCCAATTTACTCCTTAGGCTCTTGTCTTGCCACTTTGACTACATTCTAGTTAACGTTCATTAGTTTGGTGGTTTTCGTGCGATTTACTAGAGCTCGTGAGGCCCACCCCATCCTACCAACACACTTCCTTTGAAAGTATACCTACTTACCTCCAACTCACCCCTCTTATCATCCTCATCTCATATCAGAATTTGAGGGTCGAGTGTATTCTAAGCCGATCGCGTGTTTATATTCGATTTCATACTTTAGACGCATTACATCGTGTACATAGTATGGGCATGACGCGTTAATAAAAACGCTCTCGATTGCGACTGTAAAGTTTGGGTTAGTTATATGACACTACTTACATTAACACAATACAGTGCTATCTTACTTGAAGGTAAGTAATGTACGAAAAAAATAACCCAATGTTAATATCATAACCATGATTTATACATTTTGATACAGCATTAGCATGGTGATACCATTTCAATGAAACATTTACTCTACAGGTGGATTGCCTATAGCGATATATTTAAGGCCAGAACATTATAATATTACGTGCATATAGCAAAATGAGCTAACCATCCGCCAACCAGCTTTTAAGTTACTCAAAAGTCAAGCCACTCACTCATTCAGTGGTTTGCGTGCCCATCATGCTGGCTGCATTGTAATTATCAAATCTGAACATCATCTGGAGTGCTTATATTGGTAACGTCTGACCAAATATGTACCAGCATTTTGATCACGCGTCTCCTCAATGAGGTCTCTCCGACATTTATTTAAAAATGGAACGTACTCTCAGTCCCTGCGGTCCCAGGGTTCAACACCAAACAGCATAAATACATACCTCCACTGCCAAGGTTACGTATTAGCTTTTATTCTATTCTGACAGGTAAGGCATAACTTTAGGGTATGTATGATCTAAATTGTTAAGTTGTGAATCGCCATTATATTATATACATTTGAGATTATAGATTGATTCGTTCGATTTTTAAATTGACCTGGTATTTATTTAAAGTGAAGGTAGTTTGGAAAAGTATTGTTTTGTAGTAATACTCAAGTTTTAAGCAACCGCAATGGCAAAGTTAGTTAACTGTATTAGATAATACAGATTTCAGTCTATTAATATTGCGATTTATTTTTAATATACTGCTCGTTAAAGCTAAATTGTTTTTAAGTCAAGGCAGTGAGATACGGTAGGACAAATAACGGCGAATAAAAACAGCATAAACCTAGCCACCAGATCTCCACCTCACCTCACAAAAGCAATTCCATGGACAGGTCAGGAGGCTGGTCTCAGATTTTTAATTCGAATTGGAAAAGATGTCGAATCGGATCTTTGTACGCAATCTGGGGACTTACCACGTTTTCAGCATCCACACCGAAAAATGATTACATATTTTAACGAAAGGACAATATCTAATTGAATATTTTCTTCATAAGTATTGTGAATTATAGCAAGTTAACGGCACTTGATCTGTCCACTCACAAACTTCGTCACAAAGTTTCAGTTTTCACCACCGATTGTACGAAACGCAACCCGAAACTTAATATTTCGATGAATTGCGGAAGACCCTTTGAGTCTAAGTAACTACATTACTTCATTATAAAGGTGGATTCTAAGAAACTGACTTTGTCAGGCGTATATATATATCAGTGCCCCGCGGTTTCGCCCGCTTTTATTAAGTTAAAAAGTAGCATATAAGTTCCTTTATGTAGCCTAAATCCGTTCAGCCGTTAAAGCGTGAAGAAGAAACAAACATACTTACACACAAACATTCGCATTTATTAGGAATCCTTATAATATTATAAATCCTAATTTAGGATAAATGTATATGTATAATAATGAATCCTTTGGTTCTCAAATTTAATAGATTCTCGTTTCATCTAAACGCCATTTAATTTAGAAGTTACCTTGGTGGCGTCGATTGCTCAGGAGAGGTAACCAATAATCAATAACCGGGGGTAATTACAGCTTAGAGTTTAAATTGGAAGTATCTTCAAAGTAGATATTTTCAATACTGAGCCTACAATTTTGTATCGTTTGAACGGGGCATTACTTACTGAATAACAGAATAAGTTATACTTTTACTCCTGCTTCCTACTAATCACACTAATATTATAAAGGCGAAAGTTTGGTGAGTGTGTTGGTATGTTTGTTACTTTTTAACGCTTAAACGAGTTGGAGCAATTTTGATGAAATTTATGGAGATAGCTGACACGCAAGATTAACCACAGGCTACTTTTTATCCCGGAACTCTCTCGGGTCCGGGACTAACGCGGATTAAACCACGGGGCGCAGCTAGTATGATACGAATAAAAGCGTTTGTGACGATGTATGATAATTTGTTACTCTTTCTCGCAAAAAAGGAATTTAATGATATTACAATAATATTACTCATACTTCAGAATAATACATAGGCTACATAATTTGTAAATGTATAATATCTATGCGGACGAAGTCGCGGGCAAAAGCTAGTATTTTAATAAAACAGTTATATTTATCACACTTATACTAGGTATAAATCCTAAAGTTTGTGTGTATTTAAACGAGATTTAAACATGTGTGTAAGAATTTTAAGTTTTCTCTTCGCGCTGTAACTGCTGAACGGATTAGGATTAAATTTTGAAAGAACATAGCTTACACCTAAGATTAATTAAGCTAATTATAACTAGATAAAAGCGGCCAAAGCCGCGAGGCACGGCTAGTTATTCATAAAACTCGGTTTTATTTTAGGAAGTTAAGAGACATAACAAGATTTCACATGATACGACTCGACCCCACGACATGACACGACACGATATAAAACGACACGACATGCCATGACGTAATATAACACTCTTTTGCATTCACACCCCTATAAACTCGTGTTGCTGATGCCAAAAACGTACACAATCACACACAAGACCAAAACAATAGTATTTATGTAATAAATGTTTTACTCGTCAACATGATTTACTAAATATCCGAAGCATTTATTTAGCCAATACATGTAATTTAAAATGCGTTTGTAACAGTTCCACTTTCATACTATTTTTATGATATAATAATAATCAGAAACTAAATACATGGCAGAAGACAAAAAGTTTATATTTTAAAACCATAAACAAAAACGCTTTCACTCTCACAGCCTCGCACTAAGTATTATAACTTTAATCGTTGTGCTGCAAAAAATACACATCATACACAAACAAAACCAAGAACCAGAAACACAAATCTCCTCATCAGAATCTTTCCATCAGGAATCAAACCCGATACCCGCTGTTCAAAAGGCAGACGCAAAGCCAACTACGCGAGCGGATAGTTCAGAAAGTAAAATATAACAATAAATTCATGTCAAAAACCATTAGTATCAAAATTAAAAGCCCCTGCCATCGGTTAAGAACCGACTCTTATTTGTATGTCCAATAGCAAATATTCTGTAAAATGAAGCCGCAATTATGTTTCTTTCGGTGAAACACAAAAAAGCAATAATATCTACGAGTACGTAAATAGCAACAGATGTCATTCTTGCACTTCATGCTGAGATATTGGATTGCTGGTAATGAATTCCAGAGGATTTCCGGGAAATATATTCGGAAAGAGAGTACAGTAGCTGGTTTTTAAATTAAAAGTAGGCTGACTTATTAAATATATAGTGTAAGAGTTGTGATAAATAGAAGTGACTCTCTTAGAAACTTGGATCTTGTTTATTGTACACCTTATATTAAACCAGCATAATGCCAATTAGACTCTAAGGGACATGATATACAAAGCGCCAGAGGCGCGGACCTCTGGCGCTTTGTATGTCAAGGTCCCTTACGCGCCATACATTATACCTGCACAGCGCCCGGGGCACGCGCCTCGGGCTTTATATATCATGTCCCTAAAACACTAACCGCCAACGGTTAAAAAAATTCGTGGATATATTCATCTTGACTCAACTGTTATAAAAATAAATAAAAATTAATAACATGATTGGTGAAAACTTTCTTGATATAATTATTCTTTTTTTTTTACTCAATCCTTTTGATAATTATTTAAATATCTACGGACCAATTTTCTCTATTTCGTATAACTAAACTATATATATTTTGTATAACAAAAACCTAAGTCACTTACAAGGCACCGAGCTTATAGGTAACTCAAGTAAACAAGCCCGCTTTTAGACGCTAATGATCTCCTTAGTGACCGTCAATACGGTTTTCGTCAAAATCGTTCCACCGGGGATCTTCTAGCGTATGCCGCACACATCTGGAGTGAAACCATCGAGAAACACGGAGAAGCGCTTGCCGTCTCTCTTGACATCTCGAAGGCTTTTGACAGGGTTTGGCATGATAGCCTTTAAGCAAGGTTCCGACATACTGTCTTCCCATTAGTATCTGTGTGTGGATATCTGAGGGATCGATCGATTCAAGTATTCATTGGCTGCTCATCCGATCTATTGGCTATCAATGCCGGACACCCTCAAGTGTCGGTTGTCTCTGCAACACTGTTCATGCTCCATATTGATGACCTGCTTCAGCACGGGACATTTGGGTATGCAGATGATAACACAATATATCTGAAGCTCGAGCTAATAGGGATCAAATTCAGTCTCTGAAAGAGGACATGGTTGAGCGCATAGACTTATACTTGAAGGCAGTCTCAGATTGGGGCGATGCCAACTTGGTTATGTTTAATGCCACCAAAACTCAGGCGTGGCTATTCTCTACGAAGCGGAATCAATTTCATCTGACTCCTACTTTCCGAGTTCATCCTTATCAGTAACTCAAAGTCTTGAGCTACTTGGTATCACCTTGACGTCAACACTCAATTTCGGCACGGCACGTATATTGACTCGAAAGCCCAATTAGCCGCAAAAAAGCTTGAAATTTATGCCAAAGTGTCACTAATGAAGTAAAATTTATGAGTTTTTCGAGTCTATGTTTCCCGATAAGTACAATCTAGGAACCTTTAAATCTCGAGTGTTATCTTCTAGGCAAGCATGCTCCATCTTCGATCACATAGTCACTTTTCATCTGGTGAGATAGTGGTCAAATGCTTTCCTATCGAGAATTAAAAAAAACTACCACTTGGGGAACATTCCCATCATGCTAGCGGCATTTCCTCTCTGAATTGCAATGTTCATTAATACGTTGCGCCAAAAAAGAACGAATATATATAGAAACCAATTTTATTTTAATTAATACCTTTAGTTTCACGAAAAAAGAGATTTTACCATTATTGCTCGCCCGAGATAATGAAACATGGCTTTAATCTATATTGATTCATCTCTTTTTACAGGAGGACGAGTAAATAGCACGATTTTATGCACATCCAGCCAATAAAAAAACTATTCATAACGCTTTCTAATTGAGCCTAAACACGAACTCCTATGATAGTACGTATTACACATGAACTTTGTATATTAATATCACGCCACTTATAAGTTCATTTATATTTGGAAAAACAGCTGTATTAGTACAAAATTAGGCGACGTTTATTAAATTCCCGTGCCTGTATTTCGCAATATAACACCATACCCGAGGGTATGCCGGGGGTAGGCCAGGGATAAAATTAATTATTTCTAAAAAACGTACAGATTCTCGCTCCGAAAATGGATCGGTACCTGTTTAGAGTGGTAATATAATATAGCCTCGACATCTCGTTCGTTAAGATCAACATTTTTGTTGTTATTTGGTTTAGCGTAGACGCATTTAGACATTAAACAATTATTGCGCATACGTTTATCTAAAGTCTTATTTGGATTATGAAATGGTAATATAATTTCTTACTTTTGTGTTGGAGTGACAACAACTCTGCGGCCACTCAAACGTATTTATTGACTCTTAACATTTTATAAGCACATAATTGAGTGTTTACGATGCATATTTAGTAGTAAGTTATCTCTTATAACTTCTCGCATAATCGATCAAGATAATTATCTCTTTACCATCTAATATTATTGAACAAAATGTTATATTGTTCATTTTATGATGTGCAAGTTTTATTAACCTAAACGTAAATAATTAACAAATATAAATTTAACCGCCAAGCAGACGTGTGTTAACATTACTATATCTGAATTTGTAGGGCTATTTCCAGAGGAAATTATAAAGCATAAATAGATCGTCTCAGGGTGACGGGCGCAACACAAAATATTTGAACCGTTTAAGTTCTTGGTCACTGAATTGCAATGGGCAAACGCGACGCTTGCAATCAGTCGAAAGAAAAGCTCTTTTTTTAGTCTCGTTTGTCAGTTGTGTAGAAAAAAATAAATAGAACAGAAAATAACAAGCAAGTTTGGTCCGCTCACGGCTTACGTATGCTACATACACCTAGGCAAACTCTTTTTGACTTTCTTTATTCATCTTCTAAGAAAATATATATGTTGCAATAAAAAAATATCTTCATCTGGTAGCATACCTATTACTTGGTAGCATACCAATTTACTATCAAGAAGACAGTTTAACTCAGATTATGGCCGGATAAATCCAGTTCGAGAAACTTACGCCTAATAACATTTACTCTACTCACAACTTAGTTTGACTTTGTGCAAGGCATTAAGAAGGTAATGAACGTAACGCTAAGTATTGCAATGGATTATTTTACGTAGTAAAAGTACGTTTGCTATTTCACACCTTCGCCCTTTTTGGTCAGTTATGTTGGTGATTAGGTTATCTTAACAAAGACTCTAATCATTCAACTTGAAACATGAGAGAAATGAAATCAGCATTATTTTATCTAACTATGTTTAAGTTGTACAATTAGAGTAAACGTTACTTTTACTCTGATAAAACGTTGACGTTCCTTAATGAACTCAGACCTTATGGAGGCAGTACAACTGATTACCGTCGCGTCGTTTGATTAATTTATACCCTTACCAGTAGTGCTGTGGGATTTTTCCTTTATCCCTACTACTACTGGTAGTGCCATGATAATCATATTTCTTTCCCGTAACACTATCCTGATGCAAGTATTGTCATTGATACCAAATGTGTAACACTGTGGCTATTCAAATGCACGTCTAATGCGTGTCCAAATAAAACTGTACAGTGCGACAAGGATCTTGTGGCACTTGACTGACAGTTGCAGGGGGTGTTGTTGTTGTCTCAGATGAAGGGGTTTTATCCTTATACAAAGAGGTTGTTACTTAAGAGTCTACAGCTAATAAAATCTCCCTTTATGAGCATACAAGAAGTAGATAGTAGTAGTATAGTACAATATTGCAATCAAGCGAGCTTTGTCTAATTTTACGGAATGAAAAATTGGGAATGGCATCCGACATCCAAACCTGGAAACAACAAGGAAAACTACAACGCTTCCAACTTTTCTAGTGAGCAGCCCCCAAAGCTAAAAACCAAAACGCCTCATCTTTATTCTATCAAAAAAACGCTTTCCGAAGGTAACATACTTTAAAACTTGTATACGTAAGTTTAAAAACATGCTATAATACAATCTAGTTGATCAAACATTATTTATGAGAAATGTGTGTCCAGACAAGAAAAAAATCATACAAAGATATTCAACGATAATATGTTTCTACTACTAATATTTTAAATAGCAATGATAAAATTCTCATAATATCGGTTGAAAGTTCAGTCGATTCAATGGTTCATAAGAAGAGAAAATCGTTAGATTTTGACGTCGAAGTAAAGATATTCGATGCCCGGAATATACCTCCTGACTAGAAAGTCTTAGTCGATTCTGATAGTATGTAATCATCAAATTATAGTGCTAGATGCCAAACACGAATAGGTATCCAAGTGATAAATATAACAATAATATTATTATATTTATCACTTGGATACCTATTCGTTGGATACCTATTCATATATTAGAAGCATAGGTTTTGAGTGAGACGGTTCTGCGACATTGACTACTCATTACAATAACAGCCAGTCTGCAGCCAGTAGCAACATTCCGACATTGGCTTTCCTCAAGCAATGTTTGTTTAAATAATTAGCTAAATGGTAGTCGTGATAAAAGTTTTGACTTAAAGTTAAGCAACGCTATACACTACGTTAAGATAATATCTTAACGTAGTGTATAGCGTAACATTTTTATGTATGTTTTGTAATATATTATATATATTGTAATAACTTATTATTTTATGGACTTCATTTTATTAATTCAAAGGCTACTTCGGCACTATTTAGTTTTATCAAAACTTAGGTAACATAAAACTTTTTACAAAGAGCAGTCGTATTAAAATAGATTTTAATTTTGCTTTGATAAAAAAGCAGATTTGTGAACGCATCGTGAATCGGTGCATCCTTAAATTGAAACGTAAGTGAAGATACACTTCTGGAGACTTGCAAGCCAATGTTAAACTGCATCTTTTTTATTTTTCCTTGGTCGACACTCGTTGCGCACAGACGAACTACTGTGCGTCACAGTATTTAAAACCCGTAAAAAAGTGACCATTCTTCATTTTCATATTGCCGTACTTTGCACTTGTGTAATGTTTATATCAGTGTAATATATAGTGAAAGTGCTGCAAAAGAACACATTAACAAAGTGTATTACCCTTAAATAGAGACAATAAGAAAAGTGTTAATGGACACATTCTTAGTTTAGCAATGTAGCAGTTTAAGTTAAAGTTAAATTACTGATTAGCCATAGTTTGGCTAGATTGTAATTATAATAGGGCACTTTGTACGAAGTAACAAAGAAGTAAAAAAAAAAATATATATATTGCCGTACTTGGTAATTTACGAAATCCAACTGGAGTGATGTTTGGTTCCGGCACCCCATTTTAGCTTCGTTGTAAGCAATCATTGAATTCTCTTACAGCGAGTTTTTTTCCCCGGACCGATTCTTCTATTGGCCTCCTCTCTTCCCAAGAAATTGAGCGATGACTGACGCGAAGGCGTAGTTCCCCGGACCTTGAAGTTGTTCGAGTATATAAACGCCAGGTTTGGTGTGATATCGGTAAATATAGCATCTCATTACTCAACTTTATCTCGAAAAACTTCGGAAACTCGGAATATCGTTTGAACATTTTCGTCGAGAAATACCAACCAAGTATAAGTAATCTATCAAGATCAGATCTTGGTAGACCAAGCCATGTTGACTGCAGTCCGACGGCCTGATGAATCCTGATGACAGGGCTGCACAGGGATCTATGTAATAGGCAGACAATCTACTTCTCATCCAGGATCAGTATTAGTACTTAACTATTTAATTTTGTCTAAGGAAATTTATTTTGTTGCGCACCACATTTTATTTTCATTTTATGATGCTAAGTCACTTTTGCTATTAGATATTTGATTACTCCAGGCTTATCTGTATATCAAGAGCATACGTACATTTACATAGATTGTGGTCAAATGCTTGCCTATCGTAAATAAAAAAAAAAGTTTTATATAAGGTATATTCATTTAAGGTTATATGAATATTTCTCTCTCCGGCGCGGCGTGGATAACTTGTAAACCATTTTAGTCATTTAGAAATAACGGGTATCGTGATGTTTTGGAAAATGCATTTTATTCGAACAATATAATATTATCAAGTGGCATTTTCATCTTTTATTTAACTCCACAACACAAACCTAAGCTAGTAGATCACAGCACGGTCCTTAAAACTAAAAGCTCCTTGCTTCGACCGAATTTGTTATTCTGATACTTTAGTTTAGTCGATTCAGTTTTCATTTAATTCTTCAACGCTAACATCAAATAATAACGTGAAATACATATAACCTGGTAACTCGCTGAGTACTATCAGTTGGAACCATTTTATCTGGACACTAAATTCCCAATCGGACACGAATTCACCGATTTAATTAAATACTGTAACAAATAACATAATAAGGCTTTAGGTATCCTGTACTTCATATAATATATGAGTTGTTTATGGGCTATCTACGGGCCAATTGCCTATATTTCCTAAAACTATATACAGCAAAGAACTAAGTTACCTACAAGACATCGAGCTTATAGGTAACCCAAGTGCTAAACCCCACTACCAGTGGGTAGCGTTCCCATCATGCTGTTGGCATTGCCTCTCTGAATTGCAATGCTAATACGTTGAGCCAAATAAGTGCCAGCACTTTGATCACGCTTCGCCTCAACCAGGCGCTCTGATAGATTTTTAAAATAGAATGAGCTCCCGGTCCCCACAGACCCAGTGTCTCAACGCCAAACGGCTCAAATATGTAACCAATGCCGAGGTTTCCATATTTAGTTGTTTATACAACAACTTGACACCCAGATAGAATGTTATAAATGCTTTGAAATTATACGTGAAAATTGGCTTCTCAGAAACTTTTTAACGTATAATCTTATAAAGGTATTAAATGAAAAAAAAATTCAATTTTTAATATTTAAATAATCTTCGCTCTGGTTACTTTATTACTCAGCTACAACCATGACATTTTTATTAAAAAACAAAAAATCATAAACATTGCAGCATCAAATAAGAATCCAAATATTTTATATTTCGGAATTTTTATTTTTATTTGAGATATTTCTTGAGCAAGATAAGTGAACTGAGTTGAGTTTCTGCTATTAAAAATTATTTTAAAGCTCGTTCTTCTGCATCGCAGATGGCGACTCTAATGATATCAGAATAATTTTATATTTGCTATAATAAAGTCAAGGAAGAAGTTTTTCGAAAGTTGAGAAGATTATAAACTAAAGACAAATATTTAAATTCATACAATAGAACCAATAAAAAAACCTATTACATTTTATCCTATATTTTACAAGTAAGTAGATAAAAATTCTGCCATATGCAAACTATTCTGGCGTACGCTGCAAAAACCGTTAGAGTTACACGTGCCTATATAATGTCTAATGGTATAGTCCTACAAAAAAGCCCGCGACAGCATATACCTATCTTTTATGTGTAAGCCATTATCGTCAAAATAGTGAACCATAAATACAGTAAAAATTTATAATTTATTTCACATGATGTACCTATAACTTTCACGTTTATAATTTTAAAGTAAGGATAAAGGAAATTATCATTTTAAATAATCCTTCAAAAAACCAATTTTGATGAATTTTGGTATAAAGATAGGGCCTTGGAGAGGAGTAGGACCGCTAGTACCTCTAAAGGTATGAGTGGTAATAATTTTTAACGACTTCCCAAAAAAGGAGGAGGTACTCAAGTCGATGTTTTATTTTTTTATGTTTGTTACCTCATAACTTCTTTCCACGTGAACCGATTTAGATTTATTTTGTTTGAAAGATGTTGCTTTCCAATTGGTCTCATTTAAATTTGATCAAGATCTGATAAGTAGTTTTTGGAATATCGTCAATAATGCGTATTCTGTGGACTTTATCGACGATATTCTCGTTTTTAACAGACTACAAAAGTTACCTCATAACTTCTTTCGTTGTGAGCCGATATTGATGTGTTTGTTTAGTACATCTAATCTGATCAAAATTCCGAAGATAAAGTGGTGAAGTCGGCATTTTTAAAGCTTTGCGTGCGTTTAATTATTATCATATTAGTAGCTGTAACGCCTAAACTGATTTGGCTGAAATTTCGAATGTACATAGCTTATACTCAAGATCAACACAGGCTACTTATTGACTTTATTACCGCGAGCGAAGCCGCGGGACACGGCTAGTTATATACTAATAAATCCTCTACAGAGGGTCCTGTTCAGCATGATGTACCTACCATTACAAATAAGGAAGCGTGACGGATACCATCAGGCGAGCGACATGCTCGTTTCGTCTCTCAATTAGTTATATAAAAAAAAAGAACAAAAATTGAACTGATTTTATCCTTATCGTAACAATTAGTTGCTGTATTTTATTTATGAATTATCATATTGTGTTATTTGAAATTGAATATCTAAAGTGTACAACGAAATTTATGAAATTCATGAAATCAGTTCTCATCACGTTAAATTATGTAGTCAAGTATTATTGCATAAATAATCAAAAGAACATCTCAGCAGTAGCCTGATTATAATACTTTTAATACCGCTACAAAATAAACTTTTGTAACGTGTATAATTTATACATTTCATTTTAAAAGTACCCTTATTGGAGGTTAGCACCGAGGTAGTATCGAGCAAAGCCATTGACGGTACCCATAGGTAGATCATCAAGCCATAGATGCTTGATGTCAAATTTATTCGAATATTTTCTTGTTTAACAAATTTTTACATTTTATCTTACTTAGCGGATCTGTCCTCTACGCTAAAGTTTCACTAAATGCTTACCATTTAAATGTTGTGCACTAAATATATCTCGGTCAACATTTAACAAATGTCTGATACATAAAATAAATTATAGTGTGCTTAAACGATTTAAAGGCTCTTCTCAAGACACGCTTGGTTTGGACATTACAGTTTGCAATGACGCAGGTACCGCTACAGGAGGCGATCGCCCACGCCATCCGTTCGAGCCAGGCGCGTCCAGTGTAGCATGGTTATTTTTCGCAAGATTACGTGAATTGGCCAACAAGATCTTAAAGTTTTTGAGGTTTTCTGAGGTGGCTAGTCTATATAAATAATCTGCAATTAACCGATGCCCTCAAAATCAACATAATTCAGGCCATCAGTCTAATCTAAAATCTATATTTCATTCTCGAAATGTAAATAGGTGGTAAAAATAAATGACAGTACATTAGAAAGCCTGTTGGGCATAACAATTTAGAGCAGAGGAGGACGATATGGATCATTAGTATATATCCAATTAATTAATTCGTAATAAGATGTCATAATAATGTATTATTAATATTGTTGTTGTTTTATGTGTATATTGTTGTTATAAGTGTTGGTACTATAGTAAAATTATCAAGTATTTGTTAATCTTTTAATGTAATTAAAAATTAGGTTATATAGAATTTAGTCAGTAAAATAGTTAAAAAATAATATGCAATAATTATATTTTATCGTTGAGATATTCCTTAATTGTGTAAATTTTTTTTTAATTAAAAATTCATTATTTGTTTTAAAATTATCATGTCGTCAAATATCCGGTTAGTTTCCGATGTGTTTCAGCATTTTGGTGAATATTTTTACAAATATTTCAAAGGGGCTAGTGGAGTGAAGAGTACCTAAGGGGGAAAGTAGGTAACAACAATCGGTTCTCGTGGCGCACGCAGCCGCTCACATTTCTAGCTTTGTCTTCACGTTTTGTGTACAATTCCGGATGTCAATATAATAATAACCATATGCAAATTTATATTTTTCAATCTACGGGCCAATTGCCTATATTTTCTAAAACTAAACTAAAATTACCCAAGACCCAATACCTACAAGTCATCTAGCTTATAGGTAATAATAAATAAACCACTCCGATCCAAGTCACCGTGGGAAGCTGCGGCGGACATTTGAACGATGTTATCTTCCATACTTCACGGCGTGCGTAAGCTTTTTTAATAAAAATATGTTTTTTTTTAATACCTTTACCAGCGTGTTTTATTCCATTTGACATCGGCTCGCCTTTATTTGAAAGCCCTCATATTTCATTAGTTACTAAGCCAAATAGCACGCGACTACAAAAGGAAAATACGAGGTATTGAAAATTCCCGGATACACTAAAATAATTGAAATGTCTGTTCAAATTCGAGCTGCTTTTTTGTATAGGTACACATTTTAGAATTAGACGATTCTGAGCTATATGTAAAACAAGAAATTCTAAATGCAAAATTGTTTAAACTAGATTAAACAATTACTAGAAACGGTTACAAATTATATAATACTAAACGTGTCGTGCGGCTTCGCCCGCGTGAATTAAGTTAAAAATTAGCCTTTGTGTTAATATTGAATATAAGCTATGTACATTGGAAATTTCAGACAAATCAGTTAAGCCGTTACAGCGTGCAGATAAAACAAAAATACTTACACACTGACACATTTACACGCAATCTTTCAGATTTATAATATTAGTATATTGTGTTTTTAATTTTTAAAGTTAGCTGTGCGTTAGAGTAGTTATTTTTTTAATTTACTTCAATGACTTATTAATAAAATTACCTTTTAATATTAATACTGAGATACAATTTACATTACTTTAACTTCATAAATAAAAAACTTTCGAAAAGAATTTTCATCCCCCATTGCACCAAATTAATGCACACCTGGCAAAAAAAAAAGATGATTTAATTTATTATTGAACTGCCCGTTGGCTTAGTTAGGTCAGCGTTCGCCTTCTAAGCAGGGGTATCGGGTTCGATTCCCGGCAGGAACACAAGTTTTCTCCGCAAGGAAAATTTGTGTTTCCGGTTCTGGTTGGGATTGTGTGTGTAATGTGAATGTTTCCGGCACCCACGACACAAGTCACTGAATTTAGTGGCTGTGAGTGTGAAAGCGTTTATGCTAAGTATTGTTATTTTAAATTAACAACTACATTACCCATTTTCATTCAAAATCAAAGAACTTATATACAAACGTTTTCACCCCATTTAACCCTCTTAGAGGTAGAATTTCCAAACAGCCTTTCTAAGTACACCTCTACGTTCTAAGACAGTACATTTGTCTTAGAACGTAGAGCCTGCAAATTTCAAGTCTCTACGACCAGCGGTTTAAGCTGTGCGTTGTCTATAAGTCAGTCTGTCAGTCAGTAAATCAGTATGTCAGGACAAAGATTCTTATATCAGATAAACTCTTTCACGCTCACTCACAGCCCTACAGTAAGTTCGATGGATTGTGTCGAGGTGCCGCAAATATTCGCATCACACAAACATTTACAACCAGAACCTGTAACAAAGAATGTCCTTAAGGAGAAAACTTGTGATCCTTCCGGGAATCGAACCTGATAACCCTTAAAGCTGCTTAGAAGGCGACCGTCCACCCAACTAAGAAATCGGACAGTTCAACAATTAAAATTATTTGCTTCATATACACGTCTGTTATGTTGACCAACTGTGTAACTAGTTATAAGTAAGTAAACGTTTCACACTCACAGCCCCACACTAAGTTCGATGACTTGTGTCGTGGGTGCCAGAAACATTCACATCACATACACAATCCCAACAAGATCCAGGAACACAAATTTTCCTTGAGGAGATAACTTGTGTTACTGCCGGGAATCGAACCCGATTCGCCCGCTCAAAAGGCGAACGCGCTCCCAATCACGCCAACGGGCAGTTTAAAAGTTCAAAACTTAATCTTTCCCAAATAAATTATAAGCTATTTCCCGTTAAAACATTGTTTGAAATTCAACAATCTCCCAAGAGGCATTGACTATGATATGGCTATTATCGGTATTGGTTTCAAAGAAACGCTTTATCGGTCTCGAGATACTTTTTCCTTTTGTTAGCTTGCGGTAATTATCTATTGATAAAATAAAGCTTACTTAAAAGGTGAAAATGTTTAAGCCTTTCGAACTAAATACAATAGAGCGACAGTTTAACACATACAGTAGGCACTTTGTTATGGAAACGTTTGGATGTAAAATTTTGCTTAGCGAATTAGTACTGCAAAAGGTGGTATTTCTGCCACCATTTTTAGAACGCTGCCTACTGGTTGTGTACTCTAATAATAAGTGTTGTAATTGACAATGTTGTCGTTATAACTATTATTACTTAACTATATATTAACTAATATTAAACTAGTGGCTCTGTAAGCTAAAGACCTTGCGTATATTTCTTGGAGATAGTATTATGGGAGGCCGTTTTGAAAAATTCCAAATACTGATGCGACAATAATGTTCTATATAATTATCTAAATGCTCACAAAATTCCATAAGAATTGGTTGACAAATGCGATTAGTAGAAGAGAACAACCGGAAGGCCGCCGGACATACGAGTACAAAACAATTTTGTCCAAGCTGAAACGGAGATGCTTCGCTCACTTTGCTCGCTCGTTCAAAAACGAAATTGTCTAAATACTCTAAGAATGTTTTGAAGTTTTTCTCCTTGTTACCTGGAATTACAGAAAAATGGGTACATCATATTATTTTTCGTCATCATCATCATCAATTACTTGTTAACATCGGCAGCATGTTAACAGATGAAACCGTACAGCCTACGATTTACCTACGTTGCCCACCTAACAAATCTATCATTATACAGTTAAGTCATCCAATTTTTTTGTAGCCCATTTACTACTTACGTCGTCGTTCAAAATTAGCTTGTCGTTTAAGGGGGATTGTACCACAGCATTAGCAACGTTACAAACTTTTTTTTAAATTATTGTTGTTATTAACACGAGACAAAAAAAAAAAAAAAATGACGGAGTTTAGCCGCGAGAGTGAAAAAATGGCGTTGGTGACTTTGTGTGATTCTTCGAGTATGTAATAATGGTGGATTATTAACCGTTCATACTTAGTATACGTGCGTAAGTATAGGCAAATCATACAAAGTTGAAAAACGTGATTTTGCCATCGTTCCAAAACTCCAATAATAGAAGTTCTAGTATGATTGACTATGACTGGACCTGACTCTTTTACTTAACTTTGACTGTAACTATCACGAAATACACTTGAAATATGTTATTACTTAACACTGGGTAAATTAATAAGATTGCGAAATCAAAAAAAATATGACACCTTTCCTGTGGTATTTTCTCTCTAGAACATTATTTTATATTGTCAAACAGCTTTTAAACTCCCATTGTGACAAACTTTCTCGTTTGTAACTGTTTTAATTGACATCGTGTTTGATGCACAGTTAGCTTATTACAATCACATTTACTCTTCATGTTCTATGCATCCAATTAGAATAAGATTTCCTCGCAAGAAACCTGTTTCCTTGTTCATATGTAGCAGAAACTTGACACAAGATCCCAGTATGGGATGAAATATTAATGTATTGATACAATAATCTTATACTGAACTTAAGAATTCATTTTTCAAGTAATCATGATAATAATCTATACTATCTATACTAATATTACAAACTTTACTTCTTTATAATATTAATATAGATAAAGATGTAAAGTTTGTTTGTTTGTTTGTATGTAAAAGGTAATCTCTGAAACTACTGATCCGATTCTGAAAATTCTTTCACTAATAGATAGCTACACTATCACTGAGTATCATAGGCTATGTTTTGTTGGGATAGAAGTTAGTTATCAGTTCAAAATAATAATATTCGTAAGACAAGTCCGAGAAAAATTTGCTAACATAGGTGAATATAATGTATGGCAAAAATGTTGACCTTCATGAGTTTAAAAAGAACTCCGCAACAGCATATATCTAACATTTATATTTGGCTCAGAAAAAATACTTTTCTTTATTAAAAATCTGAAAAAACAAAGCGGCCTGTGTTTAGTTGGCTTTTTGAGACATTCAGTATTAATACTTATATACAAAATACAAAATAAACTGTTTTATCGTCTCACGTAGTTCAATTAGATAAAATTTGCTTTTCACTGCATATGATTTGGATAAATAGTCTATGAGAAATCGTGAAATTAGTTTCACGGGAGGACGACGGCTCAGAAATTTATCGACACGTAATACGAATTCCTGCACATTAAAAAATAGCGGCTTCTGTTTTGTTGGCTTTTTTAAGTATTTAATATCAAATCCTTATCAAAAAAACCTAGGTATTTCATCTGCTTACGTAGTTCACGTAGATGCAATTTGCTCTTTACTGCATATAATTTGGACCTATAGTCTAGGAGATATCGTTAAGTTTATTTGAGGGTGAAATAGATCACAGAATAAGTAACAGTTGCTGCGTAATTCGTTATACTTCTATGATTTGAAACGACTTACATAAGAAGGAGGATACAAATACGACTGTTTTAATTTTGTTTTGTCGGTTATAACTTATCATTGCACTTTGAACTGCCCGGTGGCGTAGTTAGGTGGGCATTTGCCTATAAAACACCGGGTTTGATTCCCGGTGGGAACACAGGTGTTTTCGGGAAATTTGTGTTTCTGGTTTTGAGTATGTTGTGAATGTTGTGTGAATCTTGGATGTTTACGGCCCCACGATACAAGTCATTGAACTTAGTTTAAGGCTGAAGTGCTTATTTGAATATTTTTTAACCGGGTGACGCAGGGTGGGTAATCTTTGAACTTTAAACTACCCACTGGCGTAGATGGGTGCGCGTTCGTCTTCAAAGCAGCGGGTTTGATTTCCGGTGATAATAGAAGTTTTCTCCCCACGGAATATTTGTGTTCCTGGTTTTAAATATGTTATGAATGTTGTGTAAGTATTGGATGTTTAGGTACGGCCCCACGCTACAAATCATTGAACTTTGTGTATAGCTGTGAATGTAGAAGTGTTTATGTGTATATTTTTTAAAAGGGCGACGCAGGGTGGGTAATTTTTGAACTACCCACTGGCGCAGATGGGTGCGCGTTCGCCTTCAAAGCAGCGGGTTAAAATCTCGATGGGAAAACAATAACACAAGTTTTTTTCCCTACGGGAAGTTTATATTTTTGGTTCTGGGTATGGCGTGAATGTTGTGTGTGTGGTGTTAATGTGTACGGCCCCGACACAAGTTATAGTACTTTCAGTGTGGGGCTGTTAGTGTGAAAGCGTTTATGTGTAAGCTTTTGTTTACCCTGGCGACGTCGGGCGGGTCAGCTAGTATAGAATAATATATTAATAATATATATATATATATATAAACTCTATTGCTTCGTCTAAAGATCACAATGTTTGAAAAAGAACTAACTGCAAAAAATGGATAAAGCAACAGCCCAGAGTTGCCATCCGGAGAATTCTAAGAAATATGCGCAGAACACGGTAATGTCGGAAATAAGTGAGCGGAGCTTTTTGTAATTTTGTTCTAGGGAATACGAGTTTTTATAAAGCTTTTCAAATTTTGCGTATGATTTACCAGGCGTTCGCTCTGAACTGAGATCTCGCGCCTTCTTGCTGCCTAATAGAGAATAACTTTTAGAGGTTCTTTGGTTCGTAACTATTTTCTTTAAATTTTTTTGTTTTTGTTGTTTAAGTACAGGATTCGACGGATATTATACGTAACTTTTAGCTTTGTTTGGGTTTATTTTTTGGTTATTATCTTATTATTCTATGATATCATTGTGCTCTGTGAATTACTGTAATTATAACATGGTTGAGAAATAAAGATTCTTAAATTTTCACCCTAAGTAACTCTTAGCCTATCTTGATAAGCAAAACTCTATTTACTATAAACATTTTTATGTAGGTTGGCAACCAAACCTTAGTTTTATCGAGGCCTTCATTTTTCCGTTCATTTCAACTCAAGGTAAAGTAATAAGCGAAAGAGATCGAGGTTACTTACGAGAGGGCTCCGGAAGATGTGTCTCGCGCAGTGGTTTTATTCCATTCGAACAAGGTACATACATTTATCTTTTGTTTCCAATCATTTGAGTATTAAGCAACTAACCTTCTTAATAAAGAGTATATCTTGGACGCCCATTAGGAAGTCCTTCTTCCACCGTCAACTCCCAAAAATACAATTTTAACAAATCCACTTTTACGTGTCATTACAAGAATAGTTAAGGGTTAAGTATAGTTGCTTAATTCGTCTGAAATAGGCATTAGTCTGTGATCTTTTCTAACATTATAATCGCTTGCAAAGTTTCAGATATTGTAAACAGACATTTAAAATTGATTAAATAATTATCCAATGTTTACTGATCATACTAAAATATTTATCAAGCAAGCATATCATAGTTATACAGTGCGTTTAAAAGGCCTATTTTACTGTGACTTACGAGGACTATACTAGACCGAGGTTTATTTCCTGCTCATTACGCTTTTGCAGTGAAAGGCAGGAATTACCGATGCCATGATTTGCTAGTCATGCATTGAAACTCTAGAAATTCAACGCAAAGTATAGTTAGTAATGTTTACGTTAATTTGGCATTTATGAACTCTCCTATTCCAGATATTATAAGTAAGCTAATTATTAGCTAAGCAACAGAGCCGTAAATAGAAATGAATTGTAAGAATTGTTCTTTTTTTTTCATAGCAAACAGTAAATAAATTTGTCACTATCCATTTATTATTATATGGGTAACATAATAGTCATATACGCGGTTTCTCCTGTCGAAATACGCTGCCGACCCAATCTCGCGAACAGAGATGTTTCATATTACTTTATTCCCTGAAACGGGAAGTGAACACAAAATAGAACTCACGCAAGTGAAATGGAAAATTGCTATGACTTATTTCCTGTACATATTCTAGAGTAGAACGTCGATATGATTTGCAAGCAAGGTTTTCAATTTATTATCGGGTTCAATTCCCGTTGGAAACACACGTTATCTGCCCATGGAAAATTTGCGGTTCTGGTTGTGATTATGTGATGTGAATATTTCAGGTGCCCATGACATAAGTCATCGAACTTAGTGTGGGGCTGTAAGTGTAAAAGCATTTACGTTTATGTTTACAATAACACATTCTTGGCTTATTTTATTTTCATTACTATTTTTTGACTTTTCAATATTATAGATCGGGAAAAGCGAGATAAACCAAATAAGCGAATAACTTTGAAACTTTATTACTACGAATTACTAGCGAATTACTTTTTAACTTTTTTGACTATAGCTCAAAGCCAGATATGACAATTCATCAGAATTATAATTGAACAAATAAAAGTGACACCCATACACATATGTCGGGAGAAAACATTGTTTTACATTATTCTGCCCGCCTTATCCTACCGAATTATCAATATGTGCTTAATCAAAAGGCAAACGATTGCGCACAAAGATGCGGCTGACGTTAGGTATATGTATTCGCGTCATAACAATAAATATGTTAATCTATAAATGTGCTAATGTGTAATACTTCCGATTGTTTACCTGTGCGTCATAATAAACATAAACATAAACGCTTTCACACTCCTGTGAGTGAAAGCGTTCATGTTTATGTTAGCGTAGAACCAGAAACGCAAATTTTCCTTGGGGAGAAAACTTGTGTTCTTGCCGGGAATCGAACTCGATACACCTGCTTAGAAGACGAGCGCTTACCCAACCAAGCCAACGGGCAGTTCAAATAATCTATCTTATCTACACATATATAAAACAACTAGCCGTGTCCCGCAGCTTCGCTTGCTATTATCTAGTTAAAAAGTAGCCTATGTGTTAATCCTAGGTATAATCTATGTTCATTCCAAATGTAATCCAAATCTGTTTAGCCGTTAAAGCGTGAAGAGGGAACAAACATACTTACACACACACTTACACACAAACTTTCGGAATTATAATATTAGTAGGATAATCTATGTTATCTTTATCCTATATAAAAATGAATTGATGTTTTTTAGTCTCACAAAAACACGAGAACGGCTCGACTGATTTGGCAGTTTTTTTTTTTTTTTTTATCCAACGATAATTAAATCCTCATTACCCGGGATAGATCTCTAGTAAGTTATATTAGAAAAACTGTTAGAAAATTGATCTCCTGAGTAGAAAACTGTCGCTAAACACTGCACCCTACAGAATTTCCGCAGATAATTTAAATAGTAAGTTCTAGTTCTAGGCTTGGCGTGGGCATACAGGAATATGAAGTTCAAAAGTTGGCAACGGGAACTCAGGTCAAGTTTTATTCCTGTCTGTCACTAAATTAGATGGATACATAGATAAACTCTTTATTGAACACTTTAATTTGGACAAAACAGAACAGAAAATAATGACTGACAAATTAACAGAGGCCTTAAGTACGATTACTAGGTTTTGTTTCTTTTTCATGTTGTTGCATACCAATAAGGATGCTAACTGTCAATTACTTTTGACAAACAACAGATTCACAGAGCCGTCTTGTATATTCGTTTAGGCTTATAATCCCCATGGACCTACTTCCCAAAATTGTTATTCCCCATTCAAAATGATTAATATTAAAATTTCTTTGTCCTCAGGCATGTTCGGTGTTTGTTCTCGACAAGAACATAGTCGGCAATATGGTTAAGCCGACGAAACAAAAAGGTGACAAGGATTTGATGATCGACTGCTTAAAAAATTCGGTGGCAATGTTGCACTCGATTGCTCATCCGAGAATGCTACAGATCTTACACCCTATAGTGGAAGGGGCAACAACGTTGGCCTTCGCTTCAGAGCTGGTGACGGCCAGTCTTCATGATATTTTGGCTTGGCAGGTGAGCGCATATAAATAACACCACGTATTTTTTTTCTAATTTAATTTATTATATAAAAAATTTTTTTTTTTTTTTCATTTTTCATTATAAAATATTTAGTTTTATTGTGTTTAACTGTGAAATGATCTTGTTGTGAGCACTAATGGTAATGTTATCGGTATTATGCATCTAATAAATATATAATAATTACATAATGTTGACGACGACCCAATAGACGCGCGGCGTCGGGTCCTATTACCGACAGGAGCACAATTTACATTCTTAAGGGAAATGTGAGCTTTTCTGGTTTTGGGTGTGATTTTGAATGTGATGTATATGTTGCCGGCAGCTACGGTAACGTTACCACCTATATACAAGTAATTTAATGTAGAGTAGGGCTGCGAGTGTGAATGCGTTTGTTGGTATGTTGCTAGAACCATATTTTTACAACATTATTAGACCATTGTAAATCGAGACAATTACATTAAATGATAATAATATTAATACTAGTACCTAATTATAGATCTGCAGAAAATCGATCCCAGGACTGGCCCTCTACGCCACAGTGTAAAACAAAATATAGATATGTAAGACATGCTTTGCGTTACCATTTTATGCTTGGTAGAGTTTACACTACAAAAAATTCTTCAAAATGACTGGATTCTCCAGTCTTCAGCAAGTTTGTTAATTTTTATATCTATAATTCTTCTGTACGTGTGTATGTGACTGAATTCCTCCTAAACGGCTGTCGATTTTGATTAAATTTTGTGCGTGTGTTCAGGTGGATTCAAGAATGGTTAGATTCACAATACGATCCGATTAATAATATTATATTCATTAACGCGGGCGAAGCCGCAGAAACCAACTAGCAGTATATAAATACGAAACAATATTGAAAACTCATAGCTATGTCTTCACTCCATGGGTATGATCATGGAGTAAAGACATAGCTATGAGTTTTCCTGACACTAGCACTACGACAAGCAAGAAACTACTTACCGTAGTTGGTTTTACACGCCTGAGTTATTTTCGCTATTTCGGTAACACACATTGTGTGCGATGTACCTATGTTTATGACAGTTCCGACACAATTCTTTGAAAAAAGTTCGTGATTAAACACATTCACACTCATAATATATAAATGTGAATGTGTTTAATCACGAACATTCATCATGGACGACTTGTCCGTTACACAACCAAAGCAATCCAACATTAAACGTTAAGGTATTTTCCAAATTAAAAATATGTCGAATGATGGAAGAATGTCAATATACAGGTTGGTTTTTTGAGAGGGGCGGTGATGGCCAAGTCCGAAACCACGAAAGTTACCTCTTATTTAGTTTTTTTGAATGTATTACTTTTGACGGAAATCGACGCGAATGTATTTTCAAATAAAAAGACCTCCTGCATTATGGAACCAATAGATTTTTTTGCTGATAGTAATCAATCTTTGCAGAATCAACCAAATTTTTTACAAATTACTTTAAATATCTTAATTTTACCAAACTAATAAGTTGTTCAAAATGGTTTGCAATGACTCTAATGTATAAATTTGTATGTCTCTCTAAAGACTTTACTGCATATGGACATGACAGGATTTATCCTCGATAAAAAATCAAGCAATGAGCGTTGTAAGCTCTCAACCATTTTATAAAGAGTTTTGTAAAGTTTGTTCTTGATGTAACCCCATAGAACGACGTCTTGCTGGAAATACAGATCCGAAATCATACAAGTAGTTTGAGATGAGTTTTTTTCCGTGTAAAAATAATAAAATAGCCAAAATTTGCTATTTCCTTTCATTTTTAGTAATATATTTCATTGCAAAGATTGATCCTTATGAGCAACAAAATCCATTAGTTATAATAAAATAATACAGAATGTCTTTTTTTTAATCATTCGGTTTGACTTTCATCAAAAGAAAAAAAAATAAAAAAAGACAGTTGTTGTTTTGTTATAAATCGAGGGCATTACTCATTTCACGACTTTTCTCTAACTCTCGTGGTTTCGGACTTGGCCATCACCGCCCTTCTCAAAAAAACCACCCTGTATACATAACATTGTTTCAGAGGCATTTAAGCTACGAGTAAGCAAAGGCTTTCAGTCAACTGTAAACAGCGTTTAATTCAGTAAGCCCTAAGGTAATTAATTAGTCTATTTTGAGCTTCAGACGTTTTGTTCACATTGTGCAAGGAAACTCCTGTAAAAATGCTGTATACGATTTGTAAGAAAACATTCTTGTATTTTATTCAACCCACGTTGAAGTTCAGAACGGGTTGAAAAGGTAATCAAATCCTTTAGATAAGCTCTTTAACGTTGTTTCAAATTACTCTAATTTTTTTTTACATAGCTGGGAAAGTATTGCGCCAGGAGAATAACTCGAAGTTCTTTCACTTTTTATAATTGGAAATAGGTTCGTGATTGACCTCTATCTCACCCAACTCATAGGCCTATAGCGAAATAAAGTAATATGTTGTTCTACTTATGTTTTTTTCGAGCTAAATTAACAGTGTTTTTTTTTTCAAAAATAAACTCCTTTAGGTGTTACCTCGTTAGGAGCCAACCTTGAGTGCAGTAGCGCAACAATAAAAGGTAAAGCTTATTACGATAAAAGTTAAAACATGTTATGGTAAAACTTAAAACTGGTTATCATAATTAAATGCGTACATTACAAAATGCATACTCCTATTACTTTTGCTATAGGCAGAATAAATTCTCGCCCGCGGGGTACAGGGGCGCGGGTGGCGGTGCGCCTGCAGTTGGAGATAATGCACCACGATGGTATAAACATAAAACATTATTTAATTAATACTTATATTGTTTTATAATGCTAGTTTAATTTTATAATCGTAATTAAATCATTTTAATATTAATTATTATAAGAAATGTTGTATTACAATGTTATGAAATTGCTTTAAAACCGATAAATGTACCTTCGTTTTACCTTTTCTTTTTTATATTGGGTGAGCAACTAGTACTTATCAAACTACTAACTAATCAAAATATTGATATTTCAAGTCCAGATTAAATGTCAAAGCACTGCTTCACACTAACAGTATTTAAGGGCTATTCATTACGACCGACGCCCGAGCGGACGGAGCGCAGTGAGTAAGGTGAGATTAACCTTATTGACATAGCAAAAATAACGAGAGTTTCAAAGTTCGTGTTACCTGATCCCTTATTATGTATCTTTGTTGCGAGCAATTTCTATTTGAATAAAGCAAAAATGAACCTTATTTCTTGCCTTTATTACCGACTTCCCGAAAGAGGAGGAGGTACTCAAGTCGACAGATCGTCGTTTTTTTTTATGTGTCCTCATAACTTCTCTTCACGTGAGCCGATTTCAAAATATTTTTTTGGTTTGAAAGATGTTGCTTTCTAATAAATTAATTAATTAATTAATTAATTTTCTAATAATTCTTTCAAAATTCTATCAGAGCGCCTGGTTGAAGCGACGCGTGATCAAAATGCTGGCACTTATTTGGCTCAACGTATTAGCATTGCAATTCAGAGAGGCATTGCCGCCAGCATGATGGGAACGCTACCCACTGGTAGTGGGCTTGAGCACTTGAGTTACCTATAAGCTCGATGTCTTGTAGGTAATTTAGTTCTTTGCTGAACATAGTTTTAGTTACGTTTTAGGAAATATAGGCAATTGGTCCGTAGTTTTTCTAATTGGTCCCATTTTAATTTGATCAATGTCCTGCATAGCACGGCGCTCATTCGTCCGTTGCATTCGATATATTATATTTAAGTTTATCAGGTTCATTTAATTGGATTCACTGCGCCCCGTTCGTCTGTCCATCTTGGTGTGGATAGTCCTTTAAAGTACCTATTACCGGTTTGAGGAACGAAATTGGCAGTAATTGAGGAGCGAAGTTGTAAGAGGCGGGGCGTGCCGGAAGACTATTTAATTTAAAGCTCTTAGTGGCGCAGCTGTTAATGTTAGATAAGTTATTAAATTATTTGTCGTATACTCTTACATTAGGAGCCAATAAACATAGTTAGCTTGTATTTTAGTTTAGTGTTTCTAAAATTTGAGACGTTTGAAATAATATAGATGGATAATACTTTATTTATCCACTTTATATAAGAAAAAAAGGTAACAAAGTAAGCTTTTTAGTGAACCGTCGCAACAAGCAGCCATATCACTAGTATAATATTTACCCTTAAGGATAAACATACACAAACAATGAAATTCAAATAATGTATTGCATTTATGTATATTAAACCTTAACAGATAGTTACTACAGTACCTACATTTATACTGTCATCGCTTTTTTTTTTATTTCTTAACAATTAGCATAATAATTATTTGTATTATGTTTATGTTAATACAAATAAAATATTTTAGGTACATCATATTATTATTGTACGTTTCTAATTATTTAGACTAGAGTCTAAGACATGTTTTTTGATGTGTCTTTGTTTTTATTTATATTATCGTTATTATTTTATTTTAGTGAAACAGAGCTTTATTAAATAAATAGTTATTATGATGAGACTGACCGTCAAATTAAATCATATTGTTATTGAATACAGACTGTTTATTTTTTAATTTTTAATAATATCGTAGTTTAAAATATTTTTTATTTATTCATTCTAAGTTATTGAAGACTCTTGTAATCTAAGTTAAATGCTTATGTATGTCTCCTAGAAAAATAAAAGAAATATTTGGTACTTAATTGAAATATTTTTGTCATTGCTAGCTTTTCATAGTTGTTTTTTTATCCCTTCAGCCAATGCAAAGTTGCAAACTCCAACCAGCAATTTATTATCTATCGCACGTACCTAGCGTAGATGAATGAGGAGCGTGCACGAAGTAAATACCATCATTTGGAGCTTTATCCCTATTATTTGTAACTGCTAATCACGTAACAATTGATCATTCGCAAATTCTGAAACGATCGTTAAATCGTTCTCGGGATCACTTATAAATTGAAAACAATGTCAAGTTTGCGAAACGGTGCTGACAATTAATATTCCATCGAGATAACGCTTCTATTAATCTAACACCACAAGTCTCCGAATGAATAATAAAGGAACTTACCGTATAGAAACTGGCAGTTTAACCTCAGTAAAAGTAAAAAAGGTACATAGTGTTTGTTCAACAACATTGGGGAATAGTTACAAGCTCTCCGCTTTTCTACAAATTGCATTACGAAGAGTATTCAAAGGTAAAACAATCTTTTTTAAACGAAATAACGTACAATAGTTAAGTTTGAAATCGATACGACGGTAAAATTAGAAGTAGGTTATGTTTCGAACTCGAACAAATTAATTTGAACTGTCCGTTGCACAGTGTATGAAACCTTTTTTTCGAACATGATCTTTTTATTATGGAATTGGTCGGTATTTTATGATTTAAAATGATAGAGCAAAACTCTCATGTATCAATTATGCATATATAGACCAGTATTTTTTTGAAAAGTCGTTTTTTTGGCCGAATATTTCAAAATAATTTATGCTCAAAGATTATGGGATTGATTAATCATTTGATTGAAGAATATATTAGTATGACTAAATTTGCATTTTTTTGGCAATTTAGAATGATTTATATGCAGTACAAAACAAGTAACTAATAATTATTTTCTTCTTATTTTTTCTAAAACCGAGTCGCATTAGCACAAAATTTTATCAATACGAATACCCCCAGACCATGAGGTACGAGTATATGTGACAAAATAACCATAGCTAACCCAAGCTAACCTCGATCGAACATGGGATGTTTGTTGTACTTATTGCCTTTTTCTCACATTCCACTAATTAAATGAAATTGATATTCTACCATAAAATTATACAATGTTAACATTAATTATATGCATAATATTACATGCTGATAATAGTTAATGGTAGTACATGATATTAGCACTATAATTAACTATTATCAGAACTGTATATGGTGGTGGATCGATACCCGGTTGAAACACAAGTTTTCTCCCCAAGAGAAATTTGTGTTTCTGTCTGAGTGTAATTGTGGGTGTGATGTGAATGTTTGCAGCACCCAACGACACGACAAGTCATCGGTATTAAGGTGGGCCTGTGCGTGTGAAAGCTTAACGCTTTATGTTGAATTGCTTTATCTTGCCCCGGTGGTAGACCCAGGAAGTAACCAGCATGATTATACGAAATTGTAAATTGCAGTAATATTCAGTACTGCCAGTATTTGGACAGGAGAACGATAAAAGGAACCACAATTTCACATTTATTTTATATATCCGACGTTTTTATGTGTGAAATAATTATATGGCTGAAACGAGGTAGCTCAGTAGTGTTTCACTAACACTACTCTTGAATTTGACATAAGCTTATTCGAGAGTGTTTTAGCTGTTTGGTGAAAATCGGTGCAGCACAGATAAAACGTTGGGGGTATTTTCAAACTTTTGATTTAGCCACTTGTTTGATGTTATTTTATCTGGGATATTTTTGTGGTACACTAGTACTATTAATACCATATATTTCGGTTTGTGGATGTATTAGATGGTGCTATTGGATTGTGTAAATATAAAATATCTGAAAAGTAAATGTTGGCTCTGTTAGGCACGTTAAACAATATGTATCCATATTTATACAGCATACTAACATTCAAAGCTTGTTAGTTCAACAGGTAGCAAGTTTGCTTTGAGTATATTATGTATAACTCGATGAAATTATAGCGAGAACACTTTCGAACGTTTACAGCGACCGCGTTAAATACATATTTAACGCGGTTAATATCGTTATATAATGTTTGTTTTTTTTTATTATTTGTGAAATACGACGTTTTCATCCAAATCCGTTCAGCCGTTAAAGCGTGAAGAGGAAACGAACATACTTACACACAAACTTTCGGATTTATAATATTAGTAGGATAATCTATAATATAAAAATGAATCGCAAAATGTGTTGGTAAGCGCATAACTCAACAACGCCTGGACCAATTTGGCCAAATCTTTTTTTAAAATGTTCGTTGAAGTTCAAGGATGGTTTTTACGGCGAGAAAAATTAGAATTATTGCTGGAAAAACCCTAAAAATAGCCCTTTTCTTTTTCCCATACAAATGATTTGTAACTAAAACGTAGTCAATTTGAGCTTTATTGCTATGGTATAAAGTTCATATTAAATTACAAGCACTCACTGTTGTCTAAGCAATGTAGGTGTGTTCCTAACGTCAAAGATCATATCTATCAAAACAATGTGCGTGTGTGCGTTGGAGCACAGAATACATAGTTGGAGGAGTTTAATGTCGCGTTCCGAAACTCGCGTTTCTTTTGTATAAAGCTCTACAATGATAATAATAATAATTATGATTCACATGATTAACAATAAAGCGATTACTTACTTTTAAATCCTTATATATGTTCTATTTAATTATTTTTTATTCACAACGCCCTATCACCAGGGTGACGGTTCTGTTCAGGAGAATTTTTTAAAATACGTAGGCACAAAAACTGCCACATTACAAATCTTTTTGACAGGACGAAGTCTGTCGGGTCAGCTAGTACATAATAATAATATATATATATATATATAAAAATGAATCGCAAAATGTGTTGGTAAGCGCATAACTCAACAACGCCTGGACCAATTTGGCCAAATCTTTTTTTAAAATGTTCGTTGAAGTTAAGGATGGTTTTTACGGCGAGAAAAATTAGAATTATTGCTGGAAAAACCCTAAAAATAGCCCTTTTCTTTTTCCCATACAAATGATTTGTAACTAAAACGTAGTCAATTTGAGCTTTATTGCTATGGTATAAAGTTCATATTAAATTACAAGCACTCACTGTTGTCTAAGCAATGTAGGTGTGTTCCTAACGTCAAAGATCATATCTATCAAAACAATGTGCGTGTGTGCGTTGGAGCACAGAATACATAGTTGGAGGAGTTTAATGTCGCGTTCCGAAACTCGCGTTTCTTTTGTATAAAGCTCTACAATGATAATAATAATAATTATGATTCACATGATTAACAATAAAGCGATTACTTACTTTTAAATCCTTATATATGTTTTATTTAATTATTTTTTATTCACAACGCCCTATCACCAGGGTGACGGTTCTGTTCAGGAGAATTTTTTAAAATACGTAGGCACAAAAACTGCCACATTACAAATCTTTTTGACAGGACGAAGTCTGTCGGGTCAGCTAGTACATAATAATAATATATATATATATATATATATACCATAATTCATTTAAACTGCCATTTAGTTAGTTAGGTGGGTGTTCGCCTTCTCGGGTAACGGGTTCGATTCCCAGCGGGAACACAAATTTTCTCCTCAAGGAAAATGTGTGTTTCTGGATCTGGTAGTGATTGTGTGCATGATGTCAATGTTTCCGACACCTACGACACAAGTCATCGAACTTAGCGTGGGGTTGTAAGTGTGAAAGCGTGTTTATAATCGATCAATACCACCTTATAGATGTCGGAGTAATCGAGGTGCTTGAGACTCAATTTAGTTCTAGGAGCAGATTTGTAATCCGAGCGTTTGTTTAATTACTCGGCGATCGAGCGATTTAAATGAAATAAATCCGTGACCAGACGCTTACAATTTAAACGACAGCGCAATATAGTGAAGAGCCTAAAGTGGAGTCGATAATGAAATACAGGTATCTAAGCGATTTTATCAAAAATAATAATGAATATTATACTTATAATCCTACTAATATTATAAATCCGAAAGATTGTGTGTAAGTGTGTAAGTATGTTTGTTCCCTCTTCACGCCTTAACGGCTGAACGGATTTGGATGAAATTTGGAACGTACATAGATTATACCTAGCATTAACACATAGGCTACTTTTTAGCTTGATAATAGCGGGCGAAGCCGCGGGGCACGGCTAGTAAATTATAAACTAGTTCGCACTAAACTGAGACCTAGTGGTGCCGATTCTGTTGTCCAGAATTAGACTAAACTAACCTAAAATTAGTTTTAGTCCTGCTTTAGTCCAAAACCTATTCAGAAAATGCAAGATTAGACTAAAATTAAGTTTGACAGGACTAAGTTAGTTTAGTTACTCTATTTAGTGAAAACGACCAAATTCTTATTCTGATGTACATGTTTTACGTCAAATTAAGACTAAATATAGAAATTTTAAACTCAAATTAGTCTGTATGAAAAAGGTCTGGATTATTTTTAATGTGATCTTATACTTGAAAGAATAACACGTGCAATTAATGAAGCAAATACTGACCTACAAAGTCTATAATGGAGGAATATGTGATTGCGGCTCTTGTGAATACAATTCAATTTGGTTGCTGTCAAAATCAATTTTAGTCCTGTCATTTCATCTTTTAAATTAAGTTCAACGTAAAATCAGAATAGCGTTTAGGTATTCTTTGACTAAAATTAGTTTATTTTTGGTTTAGTTTAGGTTAGTTCGGTGCTCAACAGAATTAGCACCACTGTCTACATTTTTCCTAGTAGGGAAAAGCTTTTGAGGTTAATTGCTTATATATATTTTTTTATAAAATCTAATTATTTACTAAGGTATTTGCTGTACAGATGCATATAAAGTATACGGGCATAGCCTATGGCTAGGGTCATCCATTAATTACGTGAGGTGATTTTGGCGATTTTTCGACCCCTTGGTGAGATGTCGTGAGATGTTGCTCGACCCTCCCCACTCCCCAAAACTCACGTGAGATTTTTCTAAATGTGTATATTTAATGTTAATAAGTTAATATGTGCTTGATTGCGTTGAATTTATTTATCACTCATAATTCGTTTTATTTAATCAAACCCCTACTAACTAACTATATTATTTAGTCATAATTCAGTAGTTTTTTTTACTTCCTTAAACCCTCTACCCCACGTGAGATTGGGTGAGGTTCGGCTCGTCCCCCCCCCCCCCCCCCTAAACGCTTCACGTATTAATGGACGCCCCTAGCAGTAAATAAATAAATTGCCTTGCATTAGTCTTGCATAAACTCATAAATGACTGGACTGATTTGGCTGTTTATTTTTTAAATTCTGAAACGATCGTTAAATCGTTCTCGGGATCACTTATAAATTGAAAACAATGTCAAGTTTGCGAAACGGTGCTGACAATTAATATTCCATCGAGATAACGCTTCTATTAATCTAACACCACAAGTCTCCGAATGAATAATAAAGGAACTTACCGTATAGAAACTGGCAGTTTAACCTCAGTAAAAGTAAAAAAGGTACATAGTGTTTGTTCAACAACATTGGGGAATAGTTACAAGCTCTCCGCTTTTCTACAAATTGCATTACGAAGAGTATTCAAAGGTAAAACAATCTTTTTTAAACGAAATAACGTACAATAGTTAAGTTTGAAATCGATACGACGGTAAAATTAGAAGTAGGTTATGTTTCGAACTCGAACAAATTAATTTGAACTGTCCGTTGCACAGTGTATGAAACCTTTTTTTCGAACATGATCTTTTTATTATGGAATTGGTCGGTATTTTATGATTTAAAATGATAGAGCAAAACTCTCATGTATCAATTATGCATATATAGACCAGTATTTTTTTGAAAAGTCGTTTTTTTGGCCGAATATTTCAAAATAATTTATGCTCAAAGATTATGGGATTGATTAATCATTTGATTGAAGAATATATTAGTATGACTAAATTTGCATTTTTTTGGCAATTTAGAATGATTTATATGCAGTACAAAACAAGTAACTAATAATTATTTTCTTCTTATTTTTTCTAAAACCGAGTCGCATTAGCACAAAATTTTATCAATACGAATACCCCCAGACCATGAGGTACGAGTATATGTGACAAAATAACCATAGCTAACCCAAGCTAACCTCGATCGAACATGGGATGTTTGTTGTACTTATTGCCTTTTTCTCACATTCCACTAATTAAATGAAATTGATATTCTACCATAAAATTATACAATGTTAACATTAATTATATGCATAATATTACATGCTGATAATAGTTAATGGTAGTACATGATATTAGCACTATAATTAACTATTATCAGAACTGTATATGGTGGTGGATCGATACCCGGTTGAAACACAAGTTTTCTCCCCAAGAGAAATTTGTGTTTCTGTCTGAGTGTAATTGTGGGTGTGATGTGAATGTTTGCAGCACCCAACGACACGACAAGTCATCGGTATTAAGGTGGGCCTGTGCGTGTGAAAGCTTAACGCTTTATGTTGAATTGCTTTATCTTGCCCCGGTGGTAGACCCAGGAAGTAACCAGCATGATTATACGAAATTGTAAATTGCAGTAATATTCAGTACTGCCAGTATTTGGACAGGAGAACGATAAAAGGAACCACAATTTCACATTTATTTTATATATCCGACGTTTTTATGTGTGAAATAATTATATGGCTGAAACGAGGTAGCTCAGTAGTGTTTCACTAACACTACTCTTGAATTTGACATAAGCTTATTCGAGAGTGTTTTAGCTGTTTGGTGAAAATCGGTGCAGCACAGATAAAACGTTGGGGGTATTTTCAAACTTTTGATTTAGCCACTTGTTTGATGTTATTTTATCTGGGATATTTTTGTGGTACACTAGTACTATTAATACCATATATTTCGGTTTGTGGATGTATTAGATGGTGCTATTGGATTGTGTAAATATAAAATATCTGAAAAGTAAATGTTGGCTCTGTTAGGCACGTTAAACAATATGTATCCATATTTATACAGCATACTAACATTCAAAGCTTGTTAGTTCAACAGGTAGCAAGTTTGCTTTGAGTATATTATGTATAACTCGATGAAATTATAGCGAGAACACTTTCGAACGTTTACAGCGACCGCGTTAAATACATATTTAACGCGGTTAATATCGTTATATAATGTTTGTTTTTTTTTATTATTTGTGAAATACGACGTTTTCATCCAAATCCGTTCAGCCGTTAAAGCGTGAAGAGGAAACGAACATACTTACACACAAACTTTCGGATTTATAATATTAGTAGGATAATACATAATAATAATATATATATATATATATATATACCATAATTCATTTAAACTGCCCGTTAGTTAGTTAGGTGGGTGTTCGCCTTCTCGGGTAACGGGTTCGATTCCCAGCGGGAACACAAATTTTCTCCTCAAGGAAAATGTGTGTTTCTGGATCTGGTAGTGATTGTGTGCATGATGTGAATGTTTCCGACACCTACGACACAAGTCATCGAACTTAGCGTGGGGTTGTAAGTGTGAAAGCGTGTTTATAATCGATCAATACCACCTTATAGATGTCGGAGTAATCGAGGTGCTTGAGACTCAATTTAGTTCTAGGAGCAGATTTGTAATCCGAGCGTTTGTTTAATTACTCGGCGATCGAGCGATTTAAATGAAATAAATCCGTGACCAGACGCTTACAATTTAAACGACAGCGCAATATAGTGAAGAGCCTAAAGTGGAGTCGATAATGAAATACAGGTATCTAAGCGATTTTATCAAAAATAATAATGAATATTATACTTATAATCCTACTAATATTATAAATCCGAAAGATTGTGTGTAAGTGTGTAAGTATGTTTGTTCCCTCTTCACGCCTTAACGGCTGAACGGATTTGGATGAAATTTGGAACGTACATAGATTATACCTAGCATTAACACATAGGCTACTTTTTAGCTTGATAATAGCGGGCGAAGCCGCGGGGCACGGCTAGTAAATTATAAACTAGTTCGCACTAAACTGAGACCTAGTGGTGCCGATTCTGTTGTCCAGAATTAGACTAAACTAACCTAAAATTAGTTTTAGTCCTGCTTTAGTCCAAAACCTATTCAGAAAATGCAAGATTAGACTAAAATTAAGTTTGACAGGACTAAGTTAGTTTAGTTACTCTATTTAGTGAAAACGACCAAATTCTTATTCTGATGTACATGTTTTACGTCAAATTAAGACTAAATATAGAAATTTTAAACTCAAATTAGTCTGTATGAAAAAGGTCTGGATTATTTTTAATGTGATCTTATACTTGAAAGAATAACACGTGCAATTAATGAAGCAAATACTGACCTACAAAGTCTATAATGGAGGAATATGTGATTGCGGCTCTTGTGAATACAATTCAATTTGGTTGCTGTCAAAATCAATTTTAGTCCTGTCATTTCATCTTTTAAATTAAGTTCAACGTAAAATCAGAATAGCGTTTAGGTATTCTTTGACTAAAATTAGTTTATTTTTGGTTTAGTTTAGGTTAGTTCGGTGCTCAACAGAATTAGCACCACTGTCTACATTTTTCCTAGTAGGGAAAAGCTTTTGAGGTTAATTGCTTATATATATTTTTTTATAAAATCTAATTATTTACTAAGGTATTTGCTGTACAGATGCATATAAAGTATAAGGGCATAGCCTATGGCTAGGGTCATCCATTAATTACGTGAGGTGATTTTGGCGATTTTTCGACCCCTTGGTGAGATGTCGTGAGATGTTGCTCGACCCTCCCCACTCCCCAAAACTCACGTGAGATTTTTCTAAATGTGTATATTTAATGTTAATAAGTTAATATGTGCTTGATTGCGTTGAATTTATTTATCACTCATAATTCGTTTTATTTAATCAAACCCCTACTAACTAACTATATTATTTAGTCATAATTCAGTAGTTTTTTTTACTTCCTTAAACCCTCTACCCCACGTGAGATTGGGTGAGGTTCGGCTCGTCCCCCCCCCCCTAAACGCTTCACGTATTAATGGACGCCCCTAGCAGTAAATAAATAAATTGCCTTGCATTAGTCTTGCATAAACTCATAAATGACTGGACTGATTTGGCTGTTTATTTTTTTGTTATTCGCAATTTTCTCGACCAGTTTTATGTAAGATTTTAAATCTACCTGCAAATTACTCGAAAATTTCACTCGCGCGATGACGGGGCGGGTGATTCATAAAAACGTACTTATTAACGCTTTAACACTACATATATGTGTATTATGTTTATCTTTCCGGGCGACGCCGGATGGGTCAGCTTGTACAATGTAAAAATTATACAACAAATTAGCACTCCCTGCGGTCATGATATAAGTAAGTCGGCTTCCCAGGTCCATTACTCTGTTATATACTGTGACATTATTTTCTTCCTACGGTCAACATTTTTGTGGTATACTTCTTTAACATAATTTTTTTACCGACTTCACGAAAAAGGAGGAGGTACTTAAGTCGACTGTATTTTGTTTTTATGTTTATTGCCTCATTTCTTCTTTCCACGTGAACCGATTTCGAAATATTTTTTTTAGTTCGAAAAATGTTGTTTGGTTGTTTTCCAATGGTCCTATTTAAATTTGATCAAGATCTGATCAGTATGTCTTGAAATATCATCAATAATGCGTATTCTGTGGACTACATTGACGATGTTCTCGTTTTTAACCGACTTCAAAAGTTACCTCATAACTTCTTTTGTTGTGAGCCGATTTTGATGTTAATTTTTTATTTGAAAGCTGGTGCTTTTCATGTGGTTCTTTTAATTATATTAAGATCTGATCTCTAGTTTTTGAGTAATCGTCAATAATGCGTGTTTAATACATTCAATCTGATCAAGGTTCCGAAGATAAAGAAAGCGGCGAAGTCGGTTTTTTAAGTTTTGCTTGCGTTTAATTATTTATTACTAAAAACTGTGTACAAGGTAGGTGTAAAATCTTACAAAAGTAATGATTTCGGGCGTATTTAATATAAGTAAGATCATAGAATTTCGAACAATGATATCACAATTACTAGGTAACAATTTTTGATATTCAACAGAAACAGAATTCATAATTCCGATTATGTATAGTCCTAATAATTCCTGGTTAGAATGCCTACTCGAATTCAAATAGGTGGATGTTATGGATATTAATTGAAACAGTTTTGTTGAGTATGCCTCATATATACTCAAATTATAATAATGGATCGAGCGAAGCGAGATCTCTTAGTTGACTTGGACAATTCAACACTTTGTCCGTCCGTCTGTCCGAGGCATCTAGCGTCTAAACCATACAAGCTAAACCATACTTCAAATTCTCACGGAATATGTAAAACTAGAGCCCAAGGCCAGAAATAGGAGTAAAAATTTAATACATTATAATATTAAGGGGCACCCATACATGTAAGTGGGGGCAAAATATTTTTTATGTTTATATCTACTCTTGTGTGATATTGTTGAAAAAGGAGGCAAGCCAAAACAGGTTATATAAAAAATCTACGTTGGAAAATAAACATTTGGTAGGCTTATTATACGTAAGTTTCAGCGTAGGTGCAACGTACACACATACTTACAGATTAACACATACGCTATATTTTAACTTAATTAATCCGAAATTAACTTATAGGCTACATTTTAAATTAATTAACACTTGTGTATTAACATAATAAAATAATAAATAAATAATACTAGTCCGTTTGTCTTTCGTACACCAACACCGAGTTGCTGATTTAGCTAATGCAATCCTCTGAATCAGGTTAGAATATTATCTAAGTCTCTCTCCAAGATATAAATTATCTCCTTGACCAATTCAGTTAGATCACTGATGATTTAGTCGTGAAGAGTATTAATTATACCAACAGTCATATTCAAATTATTGAAATTGTATACTGCCAAGGGATCGGACTAAATCCGATTCTAAGAAGGGAGTTCCTGTATCAGTAGTATTTAATATTTAGCGGTTGTTCCGGTTTAATCCGGTATTTTCTAGTCGATCGTTACGATATTGAAATATTTAATCACTATTTCTATTCTGATCTCTCCAAACCTTTCTAACTTTTTGATAGATATAGTTTGCAAAACAATTAATATTAGATTTCTGACATCAATTCAACAAGTCTTCTTTTGTAAATAATGGAATAATTTCTGTCAAGTATTTTTTTAAAATAAAAAACTAGTTTATTTACAAAAATATCGGTACTTATATTTACAGACATGTAGTAGGTACGAACAAGTAAATTTATTATTGCAGATGTACCTAATGATTCTACATTACAGTAATACAGTAAAAAAGTGTCTATCCATTATAGGAAAAGTGGCGCTCTTTGAGCTGCAAGTACTGTTTAATTAAGATCACTGGCCTCACGCTAGGTTTCCCTGTGTTATGAGGACCAGTTTCTCACACATGTGCCATTTTTTCAAATTTTAATTTTCAGTACATTTATCGTGAATATTGCTATAATTTGAGTTATATCACTTTGATGTTTTTTTCTTAATACTGATTAGGGTACAATTCAACATGTACCTACTAAGCCGAATCTATATTTATGCCTAATTTGTGATCAGTGATACATCTCAACTTACATCAAATCATCATCGCAAACATTATTAATAATTTTCCCCAAGGAAAATTTGTTATCATTGTGTGTGTGATGTGAATGTTTTCAGTACCCACAACACAAGTCATCGAACTTTGTGTGGGGCTGTGAGTGGGCTGTGAGTGAAACAGCATTTATGTTATGTTTCATGTTTATGTAAGATAGCTCCAAGCTGATATTATGGATGAAAATGCGTCACTTGAAGGAGACTGATAAACGAGTGTACTGACGATCTGACACCAAGAGTTATTTATTGGTTGCACTTTTCTTTGGTTTGAAACGCCTGAGTGATAGATGAAGCGCTAAAGGTATGGGGCACTCGAGAATTTTATCCCGATGAGGTGGTACAAACGTGATGATTTAGAATGGACAGGATAATTTGTTAAATACTAGAAACCTCTTGGTACATCATTCCTATGGTATAGAGCGGGAGACCAAATAAAGTAGGATGATTAATTAAAATTATCAATAGTATGTAACATATAAATATCAAATCAAATACCTTTAAATACAGTAACGATCCACTCGAAACAAAACATAACATAAACGCTTTCACACTCACAGGTCCACACTAAGTTGTCCATGATGACTTGCGTCGTGGGGAACATTCACATAACACACAATCACACTCGACACGTGTTTCGCCTCTACACGACGCATGCTCAGGATTTGTAGATGTAAAATTTTGTAACATACCTATCTGTATGATTTAAGGTTGAAAGTTATTAGGACTAGTTAACTATGCAGGTTTATTTTTTGTCAAGTTTGCCACAATATACATATTATTAATGCCAAAAGTTAGTGTGTGTGTCAATCTCAGTGCAAACGTGTGTGAGCAGGATGGTTACTGAGCCGGTCAGTGACTGATAGCAATTCATGCTGATAGCACTTACTTTCATGCTTGGGCTACAAAAAAAAAGTGTCGCGTTCACTTTTAAACAAATGCTTGGCCAGATTTTTTTAAAACGAATTGAACAATTTGCAATAGCAGCACAAGGATTGTAATTTACTGTTCTGTATTCCCCTCCAACGCAATTGTAACGGCACTCCATTTCATTGAACTCTGCTACATTGTACGTCACCTCTATACCTATCAATTTACTCCACTGCTCTGCACCATAGTGCACATGCTGCATCACACTTCATTTTAACTCGAATACGATTCATTTTACTGTATTAGGTACCATAATACTCCATTGAACTATTGTACTCCACTCTACTCCTTTCAAAATTCAACGTGTTAAGTATCAACAGCGCAAAGAGTTAATGCCTCGATTATATAGCCTCTCGATTATACAGCCTCTCAATTTTCTTCGCAGAAATCACCACCCATTATATGAGAAAATAACACATAACAGTACAAGCGGTAGGCACAAACCATTTATTAAACTTGCACTCTCACGGCCGCAAACTAAGTTCGATGACCCGTGATGTGGGTGCCGGACACATTCACATCACACACACAATCACACCCAGAACCAGAAATACAAATTTCCCTAGGCGAGAAAACTTGTGTTCCCATCGGTAATCGAACCGATACCCGCTGCATAGAAGGCGAACGCGCACCCAACTACGCCAGCAGGTAGTTCATTTGCATAAGGGGATAACCTAAAAAACGTAAGAATTTGATATTTTTCCGACCCCATCTAACTCTTTTCAATCATCCGTATCACGGATGGTACGGATATAATATACTAGTGCTTTATTTTTCTACAATTCAATATTTAAGATTGACACTTGCGTGGTACCTCTATGGGTAAATATTTTACTGTTTTTTTTTTTCAATTTCCAGATTTAGATTTGATTGTTTTCTATCTGTATTTTCTTTACGTGTATTTAATTTCATCGCCATTTAATTCACGACGCGAAATTTATTTCTCTATGTACGAACGTCTTCATCTCGGTTATTTATGTATGTGTACATGCTGTATTTTTTACTTTTTTTTGACATCATAAATTTGGTCAGACCCACGAACGTGCCAAGATAAAACTCGGCTTGTTAAGTATCCTTATTATTATACAACGGCTTCAAGCCCTACAGACTAGTTTGATCCTTTAGTACGATGAGATATTTTAGGGGGTAAAATTGACTCACTTTTTGACCTAAACTGCCAAACGTGTCAAACTGCGCTCAGGCCGACTAAACATTTTTGAGCTTATTAAGTGCCCGCTAACTGAGTATTAATCGTATGAGATGTGCCTTGTGTGCTCAATGTCTTTTTTCCGTGTCGAACATTGTAACTTTACAAATACGCGCGCCATGTCCGCTCATTATGTTTTGTTACAGTAGAGCCTATACAAAACGTCGGCAGCCGCTCAGCCGTGCGTCCGCAACGCAAAATATATTTCGTTTGTTAAGCGCCATACATTTTATAATCACAGCGCCCAAGCCGCGAGCTTGTAGCGCTTTGTATATTAAGTCCCTAATAAACGATATACGATATATATAAGTTTTGTGTCTTGTTCACAGGAGAGCAACCCTTTAAAGAACCATGAACCGTTGCCCACTGTAGCGACGTCATACTCTCCCCCGCCCTTGGTCGAAGACGACGAGGAGGATGAGCCGCCGAGAATTGAAGACTATTGGTTCGAAGCAATGCAGATACGCTATGGAGTTTTACAAGTAAAACATATTACGTATTATATAATCCGCGCGCGATGAGAATGGAATGGAACCTAGTCAACGTAAATAGAAAATATTTTACATTTCTCAAGTAGCATAAGCAAAAAAGTTCTTAATATTTATTACAAATTAGTTATTTCTACGATCTATCATAGGTTTATGAAAATACACAGAAATAGTTCATGGTTGTAATCCTTTTAATAATAATAATTAGGTATATCATTTAATTTCTGTATTTTTGAGCAAACCCATAAACGCGTCAAAAAGATCTCTTGACAATATAATTCCTGAATAACTAGATTTGTTATCCATAGCCAATTGTGCATCATTTTCAATGCGTTTGAACACCGAAAAAACAACTAGTGTATGCGAGCTTCGACGCGAGTTTGCTGACGCTACGGCTGGTCGGCAGACCGCGCGCGTCTCAGTTCCAAAAGGTCGCTTCCCATCCTCATCGCGTGTGGATATACTTATAAGTAAGTATAATTATCTGTAAAATATCACCAATGAGCTTAGGCGAGCATAACCTTTTTCATGCAGTCAACGAAAATCCAGATAGCTGAGATATGTGTCACTGAGACATCGCACCCTAAGCAAATGTATGGAGTTTAGTTTGGAAGTTGTTTTGTAACAAGGGCAGAATATGAATATGAAGAAAATGCAATAATCGGACCAATCCGGTTCTATAATTTGTACGTTGTTAAAATACAATAACAAAACTTGCGCACCAAATGTTTAAGTTGACAAGTTTAAATTTATTTATTACTAGCCGTGCTCCGCGGCTTCGCCCGCTATTTTCAATTCAAGTTAAGAAGGAGTCTATGTCATGTAATCCTAGGTATAAGCTATGTACATTCCATATTTCATCCAAATCCGCTCAGCCATTAAAGCGTGAAGAGGGACATACAGGGAAACATACTTACACACAAACTTTTGGATTTATAATATTAGTAGGATGCAAATAATTTTTCATGCGTTTTAAGACAAAAAAGTCTATTTCTATTTTCATCGCGGTCATAATAAGCAAATTGTCAAAAAGTTATTATATCCCTACTTATACAAATAATTCAATGTAAACGATAATAATGTATGAAATGTAACCCTCCGGGACCGGAGGGTTATTAATGTAGGTATCCTCTTGAAAAGAGATATGTACCACTTTATACATGTCCATAGGTACATTTAATATATATTGGCAAGGGATTATCCTGACCTAATCGGAACCGTGGCTTCGGAACCCATTTGTCATAATTAACTGCTATGTAAGTGGGTTTTTTACGGCTGTCCTACATCGGTTCTGATTTAATAGATTGGCAATCAGTCTACACAGTACTAATATTATAGAAAAGTACGATCGTTACTTTATGCACATTAAAAAATAAAACAGTGTTCAATCGCTATAAACTATACAGCTATAGGCAGCGCGTATCCCTTCTACACCAAGAAAATGTCTCGTTGCTCTCTCGTGCTATATGTGACAACTATGTTATTTAGCAACAATCATGTAAATATTTGGTACTTAATACCTAAGTTGCTTATTTTGTAATAAGCTACTTGTTAGAAACTTTTTAAAAACAATCTTTTAGAAGTCCGCCATATTGGAATTAGCATCACATTCTCTTTCATTTCTCATTCTCACAAGCCCTTTCATTTAATAATAATATTGTTTATTGCAGACACGCGATCCATATTTAAATGTACATAAGGAGTAAAACTATATTTAAAAAACTAGAATAAAACAAAAGATGTGAACAGAAAAAGTTAAGTACGGCTAAAAAAATATTAGGTGGCAATCTCCAGCCATCGTCTTTACATTGTCGAATGACAAAGTCGATCCGACAAACTCTTAACAATCTGGTGCTTACACCTGCCAACTCTGGTCATAAATTTCGCTATTCTTTTACTGCGTTGAACGAGTCCACCCGGGCATCCACGTACATTTGAGAAGCACTACAATAAGGTTTCAGGCCAATTAGGTGCCTTAATACGTTATTGTATGCCACCCGTATACTGTCGTATGTCTTTTTGGTATAGTTAGTCCAGAGTTGGGACGTGTAGACGTCTGCCATATAGACCTAATTTTTTTTTTATATACTCGATAGGCAAGCATTTGACCACTATCTCACCTGATGGAAAATGATGATGCGGCCGAAGATGTACCTAAATAAGATAATATTCACGTCAGGCGCAACCCTAGAGAATTTTCTAGCAATCAAATTACCTACAATACTTAGCGCCTTACGCTGTCGTTCCATATCCGCGTCATATTTTAGACTGGACGTCACGATATGGCCAAGATACTTGAAGCCCTCTACCATTTTGACAGGTTGTTCGTTAAGATAACCCCCCCCTCCCCCTGTCTTACCTCGCAAGAAAGCCGGTAGCTATCAGACGCAGAACACTGGTGTCTGTCAGCTTTCGCCACAAGAGGTCATGGTTAAAAGTGTCAAGCGCGCAGCTTAATTTTAAAAAACATGCGTACACTCTGGTGTTATTTTGTATATAATAACTGTTTCAATGAATAGAATGCGCTATACCTCTGGCCGAAAACCGAATTGACCGTAATCATTTCTAGCGCTACTGATATGGGACTGGATAACACGTTCAAGTATCTTGGCCACTGCCGTAGCCAATGAAATTGGTATATATCTTTCCAAGCTCGAGATGTCACCGGTTTTATTAACACGCTTTTTCAGACCCACTTCAAACCGTCAGATTTCATTAAAACTTCGTATACCTACTTATCGAGGACCGATGACAATACAAAAATATGTATTTTTATTTTATTTATAAAGCGTGTTTTTTATATTTTTTATTTTTATTTATGGGAACCAAAATAGTTCGAATTAGTTCATCGAGTAATTAACTGTGTCAAACAAACACTAAAAAGCCGCGCCAGCATCATACAAATATGCTGACCCCCATACACTAAGTGCTCCAGAGTAAGTAAGTACCATATAAGGCCGTCATGACCTGGAGACTTACCACGTTACATACTTCTCAAATTCTTCTCGATTTGTTTTGACGTAATCGTAATGTGATAAGTCACCGGATCATGAGGTGGATAACTACAACTGACGTGGAAATTCCATCCTATAACTTTTTGCCCCCTTTTCAGCACTTCGCTCTGATAGCAAGGTTTTTACAGTATCAGACAGGTCGTCAATATATTTCAATGGCTTTTTATATTTACATAAAACTTCCACCTCAACATTTTACTATAATAAGTATTATTCATTAAAATATTAACTCTTTGCATCTCGTTACAATACTTTGAATACGTTAATTTGGTTTCCGTTCTCTATTTCCAAAATAATTCGTTTCAATTATTTCTAAATCTATGCATATAAGTGATTGCTTTTTACAGAAATCCACCAGCTCTTTTCCAAAAAGAGTACCCGGATGGGAATTAAAGTCAAAATAAAATTTACAGCTTTGTTATGTTGTACATCCATATTTATTTATTAGGCTCAGCGGTATTTTTCTAAATGAACGCTGTTGTCTGTATCGTCGAAATACCAAACCTTCTGGCCAAAAATCTCTCTCCAAGAATCTTTTCACTTTTGATGTTAAAATAGTTATCTTAAACGAGTTAAAGTTAGTTTCACGAGATTTACTTAATATTTCTATACCGATACAATCCTCTCCCATATCAGCAATATGATTTTTAATACTGATACCCATATACCTACCTATATATTGCATTAAAAATAACAAGTCCGCCATTTTGGGTGTTCCGCCGTGATGGATTTAGAATGACGTCACAGAGCTAACCATGCATTGTCATCTACACTAATGATACAAAATTTCAGCTCAATCGGTTGAAGATATCTGCTTCAAAATTGAGTTGCAAGATTGCACCCTAACAAACATAGCTACATACATACATTGCAAGTTCAATAAAAGCCTGTAAGGTCTTTGGTAATGAACTTCGCGCATGATTAAAAGTACTCTTTTAATCATGCGCGAAGTTCATTACCAAAGACCTTACAGGCTTTTATTGAACTTGCAATGTATGTATGTAGCTATGTTTGTTAGGGTGCAATCTTAATAAGTTCATTAGTTGTCCCATTTTTTTCTCCGTTTAGCACTGGTAAGATTCATAACTATGATTGGCTGAATTCAAATACTCGTGTATGTGCAAATTACATTTGTCAACGGCTCCAATGGACTATGTCACACAAGTAATACTTTAAAAAGTTTTTTATAATGAAATTTGTAAATAAAAAAAGAACTAAACAGTTATGTAACCAGAGAGCTTGCCAAGACGAATCAAACTAACTCAAACTCAATGAATTTATCTTGTTTAGATAAGAAGTTCCTAAGGCCATCTTCCGTCTCCATCACCAGGTCCATGGTACTATATCATTGTATTGTCAACGAAGATACATAAGCACACCAAATTCGAGTCTGATCCGACGTCGGGAAGTGCGTCTTATTTAGCTTGGATATCGGGACAGGTGATACTATATAAAAGCGCAACGACAATATAAGTATGACAACAGAATTAGTAAATATTATTTCACGCTACGTTCTCGCAAAGTGATTGTAAATAGTAGATCCGTAGTAATAAAGCTGTGTTTGGAGTGCTCTATCACGGCGCAACTAGTTTTGCTGGGATTTTTAAATGGAAGTGGAGCAAAGAGGCCATCCCATAATAAAGTTAAATAACTCCTAGTCTTATGGTAAATTTATTTTTACACCTTTTTAAAACTTGAAATTAGACTTGAGGCGTTTGAGATTGCGGCATCGTGGTTTTACACGCTTTAAAAGTAGAGAAAAAGATGGAAGTTTTAGTTTTAAACTAAAACTAGAGTGCTAGGTACCCACTAGATGGTTTTCTATAATTTCAATCTAAAAAAAATACTTACATACTATGCTTTATTAACTTAAGTATAATAAGTTATATATTTGTGAAATAGTATTTTGGAGCTTTTTAAAAGTTTAAATTATCGTGAGTATTTTACATCGTCGATTCCACTATGTTCACCTAGGTAATCATAGGCAACTCTTTAGTGTTCAGTGTTCTTTGATCACCTGACATAGGCAATGATTCAATGTTATATAGGGCCTAAAAAATGTCGACTTACTTTATTGTCAACTTTTTTCGGACGAATTAGTTTTCCTTGGAGAACGGCGTGACTCACGCGCCGCTCGCATCCGCGAGCTCCGCATATCGCGCTTCTGACTCATCCCGATGAATGTCAACTATTTTGTCCGAAACTAGTCGACAACAAAGTAAGTCGATTTTTTTTGTGTGTTTAAGTCGTATATATAACATTAAGACATTATTTTGGAGCTTCATTTAAGGCTTTAAATGAAGCTCCAAAATAATGTCTTAATCTCTATGGTAATTGTTAATTTTTTTTGCTTACTATTTTGTGGAGTACCTGGGATGCCATTTTTTTACATACTCATACAAGAATCTCAGTCTATTACACTAGGAGATTTGAGACATATTTAACGTTACTTTATATGTTACATATATGAATAAATACGATGCTAAAATTATAATTCTCCTTTCTGTAGTAGTCGGGTAAAATACAAATCACTTTTAGTCTTTCTATTCTACTTGACACAAGAAGTTCTATTTGTGTGACTTACGTTCACAAAGTTCAAAACTTGGCTTCGGATCGCACGTAAGTACCTCAGAATATAAAGAGCTTAGAGTTCAAAGGATAGGTAGATACTTTTACATACTTAAACTTTCTTATTAGATAAGCCATTGTAACTACCTATACGAGATAGATGGAACTACTCTTTTTTGAGCTCCTTTATATAACAAAGAAAGCAATAGGAATACCAGTTGGTGTAATAATGAGCGGTCTTATCGCTAACTGCGATTAAGCCCAGACAATCTCTGAATGAAGAGCAATTATAATGCAAAATAATCAACTGTCGGCGACATTAACCAAAGTTTTGTTCGGAAATGTGCATAATAACTGTACATACCAAGTAAATTATGTCTATCTACGGGCCAATTGACCATATTTCCTAAAACTAAATAAAAATATTATACATCTATAGCCAAAAATAGAGAGCTAAGTTACCTACAACGCATCGAGCGTTCCCATCATGGCGGCATTGCCACTCTGAATTGTAATGCTAATACGTTGAGCTGCGAAACCAGTCAATCGCCGTTGGAGATATGAGCGGAGCCAAAATAACAATAACAAACTAAAAACCTTCCTGATTTTATGTATGTATGTGAAAAACAGATGCTGAAATGCTACAAGGTAAAATCTTAATCCTCCTTTTTAGAGTGCCGTAGTCGGTTAAATAGAGAATAATGATTAAAAAAAAATTTTCTGCTAACCAAATGCATGGCATAGTTATACAAAGTTTGTTATACGGATTTATAATATGACTAGCTGCGCCCCGCGGTTTCACCCGCGTTGATAATGATGAAAAGTGATGATGATGATGATGATGAAAAATAGATGTTGGCCGATTCTCATAGATACCGGATAAGCACAAAAAATATCATCAAAATCGGTCAAGCCGTTTCGGAGGAGTATGGCAACGAAAACTGTGACACGAGAATTTTATATACATATAAGAAGATTTGAAAATTCATGAAATAAATGCCTGGGTGTAGTCCAAAATGTAGGCTATATATACTATCTATAAATATTCATATATATAATTTTACAGATTTGATATGATTTTAGAATTACAAGGTAATATTGCATTATTATGGAAATGATAACAATGTGGTAGAAATATTTAAAACATGCGCGCCTTAAATTTTTAAGGCGTGCAATTTTTTATCACCTATATTACAATTATTTATTTTGTATTTTTGTATCTGGTAGGTACTTTACTAACAATTTCTATCTTATTCGCATATATTTTAAGCAAAAACATAAACGCTTTCACACTTACAGCCCCACACTAAGTTCGATGACTTGTGTCGTGGGTTCGAGAAACATCCACATCACACACACAATCACAACCAGAACCAGAAACACAAATGTTCCTTGGTGAGATAACTTGTATTCATGCCGAGAATCAATTAATCACCATATGATAATGAATGAATGAATGCGATAAAATTCCATAATGATCCGTCTAAATGTCAATAAGAATGTTATTATTTCAGTAGTATTTGTAACAGAAAAACCAATATTTTTGTTATTTTGTGTAGATCGCGGAGGCATTGGAATATCTCCACTACGAGGAGAGAGTAGTGCACCGCAACGTCTGTCCCCACGTTATACTCGTCGACCCTCGTGGATGTTGGAAATTATTTGGACTGGATTTCATTGGTGAGTTTAGTTTTTAATTATATTATTGATACATAGTATGTGAAACAGCGCTTACACATTACGACTATAAACGATCGAGTTATTAAACTGTTATTTTTCATACATTTGCTCATCTTTAGTATAGAATCAGAATCAAAATATATTATATTGTCTGTGTATAACAAAACATCTCAAATACCAATTTACCCGCGTAAGTCCCAGACCCGTTTAAGCGTGAAGAAGTAACAAACATACAAATACAATCACAAACTTTCCCTTTTATAATTTTAGTGTGATAGTTTCAACAGATTGCCCATTTCGAGCTTGCAATATTTGATGATAAAATTGGTTAAATATATTATCTATAGCAACAAAGTGCATATAACCTTTGAAAACTTTAAAACAAGTATCAAAATACTCATGAATCTCTTTTGCACATCCGCTCACTGATCTTGTTGACTCGTTGGACGACGGATTTGATTTTTCTTTGGTACCTAACTTATTGTATGATATGGGATATTTCTTGTAGCCAAGTATCCAATAACATTGTGTTATACCCGCAGAGGCATTTGATGGTAAAACACAAGTAACTTTAATCTTTGGCTGTTTATAACAAAGTAATGTTATAAGCTTCAAAAACTCAGAATTAGTCTCATTATTATGTTTTCCCTAATTATTTGCAACAATATTACATACATAAGAGTGTAATTTAAACATAAAACATGAGATAAACGCTTCCACACTCACAGCCTCACACTAAGTTCGATGACTTGTGTCGTGGGTGCCGGAAACATTCACATCACACACACATTCACAACCTAAATAAGAAACATAAATTTTCCTTGGAAAGAAAACTTGTGATTCAGCCGAAATATGTAAAATATATTTCATACATGTTTGTACCGAAACATTGGTGTGCGAGTCAGACTCGTACTTATCCTTTCCAAGATTGAATACATTATTACTTTTGTTACAATATGGCATATTATTATATTCCAATAACAGTTTATTTATATTTAATCTAAGTACTATTATCATACCTACTCTATAATCCTTCTAATATAATAAACCCGAAAGTTTGTGAGTAAGTGAGTCAGTGTGCAAGTCTGCAAGTGTGTAAGTGTGTAAGTATGTTTGTTCCCTCTTCACGCTTTAACGACTGAACGGATTTGGATGAAATTTGGAAGGTACATAGATTCTACCTAGGATTAACACATAGGCTACTTTTTAACTTGATAATAGCGGGTAAAGCCGCGGGGCACGGCTAGTAGGTTATAAAATAACAAACACACAATTTAGACGCTATTTCATTATACACTGCGAAGCTAAGTCCACTAAGACACAACTTCGCGGATACAATATTTATAATACGCAAACTATCCTATACGACAAGTTTTCAATTATGCGTGGACAACTCTTTGAAGGAAGAAACGAGAAGGCGCTATATAAAACTACATCAAGCAGAGCGAGACTGTGCTCCTTCTGTGTAATGAAATTGCATCCTTTGTGAAACTAGATGTATTGGAGGTCTTCCCGCATCATTATACTGCACAACTCGGCATATTTCTAACTTTATTTTGCAGTTTTTTTGAGTCGTTCCGTGTTGAATCACAAACTCGGACTGACAGTAGGTACTAGCGCCGCGCTCACGCGAAGATATACCTAATTTTGGTATATCGTAGGCTTAAGAGGGGGTATGGTATAAGCAGTCAATTTAGTCTTTGATAAAACCCGATTACTAGTAGGTACCAACAAAATACACTTTACCATCAAATGTGTTATATATGTTACTAAAATATCCCCTTTAGGTTACAATCGGTTTATGATTTTGGTCGTATTTTGGACGATGTGAAAGAAAAAACGAACAAACAATGATATTATTCGTTTCTTCCATTTATATCCGATGTAAGGTAGAAAGCCTATCGGTATTCTATTGCTTTCATTTTGAAGATTGTGCTCTGGAATTAGATGATATAAAATTTATAAATGCTCCATTCCCTTTTTACCATCCAACAACAAGACAAACTATCAAACGTCATCCATTTTTGGTTGACATACTGAACAGACTTAATAAAATTTTAATTAGAACATACAGTCTTATGCTAATAAAGTTGCAAGGCAAATTGGTATACAATTATTTACCTAGAATTCAAACATTACACACTTTACACAGCTGAAATGGATGGAAAACTAGACTACATGTTGCAAATATTAGCGAGCTTTGATGGAATATTGATTAAATCTAGCTGGAAAGGAAACCTTAGCAGTACCTTCATCAAACCTGCCTGACCCAATTCCTTTGTAACCCAGTAAAACTACGAATTTTCAAAAAAAAAAGAATAACTGGCTAATTATCTAGTATCTAGTAGTATCTAGTAGTAAAACTAGATGTTCCTGGTGCAAATTAAGGTAGAGTTTAATATTATAACAAAGAAAGAGCATAAGTGAAACAAAATAATATTAAAATATATTATTATTATTTTTACATATTACATTTAAAAATTTTTATGGAAATAATTATTTTTTTTCCTGGTTAAAATTTTGTTGGATTCCTTTGCTAACATAATATTATAGACATGAGAAACTATACATTTATAAAAATATAGCTGGTTATGAATAAATGCTATTTTAGACTTCATATTCAGATTATACCGTTCGGGGAACAAAGACGCGGTCAATTGCAGTACGGATAACGTAGATGTGAAACGCTTCGAGCGAACGTTTCGAATTTATTGAGTTACTTTAATTAAATCATTCTTCTATTTTTCAATCTTTGTAGATTTAAAATAAATCGATGTTTTCAAGTTATTATAGCAACCTTAAATATGTGAATTGTACATTCAGCTGATTTATGGTTCTATGGAACACTAAACACTTGCACACTTACACTCACAACCCGAAATTAAGTTCGATGTCTTGTATCGTGGGTGCCGGAAACATTAATATCACACACACAACCACAACCAGAACCAGAAACACAAATTTTTCCTCGGGGAGAAAACTTGCGTTTTAGCCGGGAATAGAACCCGTTACCCCTGCTTGGAAGGCGAACGCGCTCCCAACTAACCCAACGAGTTGTTACTTGCACTGTCAATTTTGTTCAACAAACTTTGATCTTATTTTATTAGATAAGTAGTATGAGTAGAAAAATATCCCGTGCTACAATCAGGCCAAGAAGCAGTAACAAGATATAAAGTGTATCCCTTCTACTAACTGGTACCTAAGTGAACAAAGAAAACGAACACAGACACGCTTTCACATTCACAGCCCTACACTAAATACTAAGACATGTAATCGTGGGTGCAGGAAACATTCACATCACACACACAGCGATACCATCCGGAAACAAAAATTTAGTTCTAGAAAATAAAGATATTTGGCCCGTAGGTCTACAATCGTCTAGCTGTTTGTCATCTATCGCTTTCGTACATTATCATTATCCTAGTCAGCTTATTCCGCTCACTTTAAAGGCGTTTGCTTTCTATTCATTATTTACGACCCTAAACATTCTTGGATATACCATGTCTTACCAAATCACTTGTTGATTCCATCAACCCATTCCTGTGTTATTAATTTCAAATTGATTATATACCGGACTACGGCGAATATATACCTTATGTTCGCTTGTTTGCTCACACCGCACAAACTTATAAAAGAATTGCTGCATTATAAGATATCTTTGACCGTAGGTTAAATTATTATTAGCCTTATAATAGGTATTGTTAACAACTTGGCCGCTGTTCTCTATAGAGTAACAAAAATATAAATAAAAAAATACCTTCGTAATGGGTATTAAACCCTCGGACTCTAAAATACATTTACATACAATATAACACATTTGGTAATAGATTAAGACACTTTTTAAACTAACACATATACTAATATGCGATAGTTTCAAAAATCTTAAAAATATTGGACAAACTGTTGATACAAAATAGTTATTGTAACTTCCACTATGTACACAGTTATATACAATATATTGATTATTATTCTATATAACATTTATTTGTATAAAATATAAAAGCCTGTTTATATACTAATAGACGTATTTTAGTAATAAACGTTCGCAATACTGATAAGATTAAAAAAAAAACTTTCGACTTGAGTACCTCCTCCTTTTTTGGGAAGTCGGTAAAAAATAAGAATTTTTTTGTGTATATATTAACAGTGGATATGCATGTTTTTTAATACAGATTAAGTATCATGCTTTTTAATCTTTAAAGTAAATTACAACAATAACATCATTTTCTCAATTAGTAAAAACTGATAAAATGCTTAGGAATAGTAAAACGCACGCTATTTGACTAGACTGGTTCGTTACGTCAGTTTTCAGATTTTCGAAGTCATTTATTGCTCAACTTTCATTTACGGCAGCCATGATTGGATCGTGGATGTCATAGACACGACGTCAAAATGGCTGCGTTTGGAAATGCTCGAAACTCAGAATACTGTGGCTCGAACCTGTTTAAATATTTCCCTATTATATTATCTTGTTTAGGAAATATTTTATTTAATAATAATACATAATATTTGTCACAGAGCCGATTGCCAAGCCTCATGCCAACTACATGATAGGCGTGCCACCCTACAACATCAAGCTATCGAAAATTGCACAGCCTCATTTGGATTATATGGGTATGATACAGAATAATAAACGTCCTTTTCTGCTTTGAATTTTTTAAATAACCTGCTACTGTTGTGTATAAACATGTTTTATAAGAATCTAGTCATGACGAATACGAATATTTCGTAATATGCTGATATTGGATTCCATAACACCTATAATTCGCCACGTACAAATAATTATTGTATTCATATACGTTGAATCATTCGTAACAAAGGATGACGAATGACTTTGTAGGTATAGTTTCCTCGGTTAAGAGACTCTATCGTTTTCTCTAGTAAACCTAACAGCCTTTTTAGTGCCTTGCTAACCCTAGCCAACCAGCATGTCGTGGCACTAGCGATAAACGAACAAGGCTTCAATCATCATAAAAAAAAAACTCAAAAGGAGTTGACGTCCGGTCACAAACACTCATGTCAATTATTTAAGAAAGAAAATACATTTATTATTAATATATTTTCAAAATAAGTAAAGTAAAATTGAGTGAGTTCTTTGTCATTTCATTTTGATAAAGATCTTGACGATCAATGGGTAATCATTGATTTAACGTCATCTTGTCAACTACATTCCTGATATTTTTTTATAAATTTTAGATCAATCTTAGAACTAGATAACTTAAAACGTGAGATACTTTGCGATTTGAGTAGGTAGTATAAGTATACTATAATAGAGGAAAAAGTATACTATAACACTAGTATAAGTATACAATACCTACTTAGTGACTTACTCAAATCGCAAAGAGTCGTGCGCTAAACCTAGCCTGTTAGCTGCAATTTAACATTATGAACGTTAACTTTTTTATTTTTTTAAACAGGAACTCAAGATGAGCAATATCAGGTGTATGTATAACTGGTATCTGTTTAAAGGTAATTTGGAAACTAGGCCACCTAGTTAGAGCTGTCATTTCCCGGGGTATCATTTATACGATTGGAAGTGAAAAATGAAAATAATCGAGAAAAACGTATCCCTTCAAAAATACGTCCCGTCCGCAACATGAATTTGTAGAAAACAAGTCCAAAGCGTTTTATATTATTTAATTTAATTTTTACCACAAAATATTGGTATGAAACGGTAGCCCAGTAAAAATAAGAATTTTTAAAACAAACATTAATATGTATTAAATTTTTTGGAATTACAATAAGAGGGTTATTTTAGAAATTACCTTTGAAATCTACCAACATTTTACTGAAGAAGTTAGAATAAAATCATCAATCCGTGCAAATCTAGAGCAAAAATATGAACCACGTGATATCGTAAATTCAATAACAATTGTCGGTTCAGGGACTTGATTGACCACCCGCACTGTACGCGTGCCTCGGCCGCTGCTGCTGCTACTGTATAAATACGTGCACCCTGTCTACTTAGTATGTTTTTTTACACTAGAGCATGTACAAAAACGTCGGCAGCGCGCGGACAAACTTCGCAGGCGCGCGCCCGCTGCTCGGCCGGACGCCCTGGCCGCTTTGTATATCAAGTCCCTTATACATTTTATATATACAGCGCCCGGGCGGCGTGCCTGGGGCGCTTTGCATATCAAGTCCCTTATTGTCAAGGAAGTAGGTACTATAGAGCGCACACACAACAAATATTAAACATAATATACTAACACTACGGACATAAAAATAAAAATACAACTCATGATTGAATACTGGAGACTACGTCCGTATGTCTTTTGATTCTGTAACTAGCACTCGTTTTGCTAGAAATATCCGCTCCATCATAAAGTAAAAAAATGAAGGTTTTTAGTACTTATATAAAAATTATATCTCCATATTTTTTGCAGCTCCCGAAGCGCAGATCAACGGCAGATGCAATTCGCAATCAGACATGTTCTCATTGGGACTTATTGCATGCGCCGTTTTCAATAGCGGCAGACCGCTCATACAAGCACGCCGTAACCCCATGATTTACATAAAACATTATAAATGTGTAAGTATTTTATTAAATGTTTGAAAATTTGAAAAATGATTGGCTAGCATAACAAACTTACTTTTTATTTCTTTTTGTACAGCTTCAACAACAACTGCTTATTCTGGAGCCGAAAATTCCTGTAAAATTTCGAGAGACAGTAACCCGCTTATTAGCGAGGGATCCGTTTGCACGCCCGACCCCTATGGTGTTGCCAGTTAGCAAATATTTTAAGTAAGCTTTGATGAGTACATAACTGTAGCCGACGGATGGACTTCCTGTCTCACAGATCAATATATACTTACATACATAATAGGCTATTTGGCAGCTTACAAATAATATATTAGGAAGAAGCCCTGATTATGGCTTTCAATTACGATTTGTAATTTCAGATATTTTATTGCAGCTAGATATTGTAGATTAATCATATAAAGAAACTGCTCGAATTGGGCTGAAGCTTACGATCTAGTATTAAAACACGCTATCCTTGACTGATTCTATGAAGGCGTTAAATATAGGTAATCGTGTAAGATGGTTTAAAAACTATTCAAATAGCCTATTATATTGAATGAATAAGTTGATTACGAAATAAATATTTTTTTTTTATAAAATTGAGTAATATGTAGAGCAAGTCTTGATTATAGCTTGATGATTAGAGACGAACACGCTTACTTATTATAATTTTTTTTTATTTAATTATAGTCAGTATTTATCATAGTTAAAGAATTATGAACTTTGACAGTTCATTTGGCAATGCATATTTTGTACGTCAATTAAAGTAAAATTTTATGCCAGCTTCTTAACTTTCTTTCTAAATAGAACCGTTGCCACATTTTACACCTATATATTGTAAATTCTATAGTATGCTTATATCAAAAAAACAATTTTAATTAAAGACAAGAATGTATGGTTGTACTCTTAACTTACAACATGGAGACCCGAGCAGTCCATTCTTAATTCCTATTCAGTCTCCAGTAAGAAAATATATTATTATGTGGCGATGATTCCATTTTCAGTTTGTAAAATATAGATTGAGTCAGATCAAACGTGTGAGCAATTGGCAAGATGCTCCATAAAAATAAATTTAGTGTGTGATATACATTATAATTAAATATTGGACACGTATTTGTTATCAATTAAACAAAAGTTATTTGAGTGTTAAGTGCATTTTATCTTATCAAAGTTCCGAAGATAAAGCGGCGAAGTTTTCTTTAAGCTTTGCTTGCGTTTAATACGATTTCAGATTATCAATGGATAATCTAAAGGACTATTCAGATTTTTTATCTATCCAGGCATCATCCCTGTTTGGTGGTGGATTCATTTTTTTTTCAAATATCCACGATCTTTAAACATTGTTTTGCGGGTAACCATTTATCTACAAAATAAATACGCTATAAAAATTTCATTAAGTGATCCACCGCTGTGATCCTCAAATAAATTTAACAATTTCTCCTAGACCAGTTGTCCAAATTATATGCAGTAAAGGCCAAATTATATCTAGATGAACTACATCAGGTGATGAAATAGTTTATTTTAATAAAGATTAGTATTGAATGCCTTAAAAAGCCAACAAAACAGAAGCCGCTCCTTTTTTTAGATTTTTATATGTTAGATGTATGCTGTTGCGGAGTTTTTTGTAAAACTTATATAGGCCTAAATTTTTGCCATATATTGATTCACCTATGTCTAACTGTTTAGTCAGCGTACGCCGATAAAGCGGCCAGTTAGCAAATTTTTCTCCGAATTGTCTTACGAATATTATTATTTCGAACAGAAAACTAACTTTTATCCCAATAAAACACTAGCCTGTGACACTCAGCGATAGTGTAGCTATCTACTTTTAAAAGAGTTTTTAGAATCGGATCAGTAGTATCAGAGACCTTTTACAAACAAACAAATTGTACCTCTTTATAATAGTCCAGTATAGATTTGAATAAACTCATGTACATTAATGAACTGGTAACAATTAATAATCCACCATTTTTACACATAAAAATTCGAAGTTTAAAAAAATAAAACAAAATCGACAACAGCATTTGTTTTATTTTTTACCTTAGCGGTAAACCAGCTTCAAACGCACAGTTTCAAGAACTTTAATAAACCGTAAAGCAGAAATCCACCACCAAAGTTATTAGGTATTTTACAAACAATTTTGTAATAATATAAACCCAAGCAAAACATAACCAAACCACTTTAACACATCTTCGGAACCCTTGATCAGATTAAATGTTTTAAATATGAATTATATAAAAGTACTAGTCAGATCTTGATCCAATGTTAATCATCAAAATCGGTTAACCTAGAAAAAAATTCTGAGGAAACAAACAAATAAAAAAAATGCAGTTGAATTGAGAACCTCCTCCTTTTTTTGAAGTCGGTTAAAAAGTGAAAGATAATGATAAAATAGATCAAATCCTGCATTGAGCAGAGAGAATAGAATCTATATATATACTAGCTGACCCGCCCGGCGTCGCCCGGGTAAACAAAAGCTGAAACATAAACGATTTCACATTCACAGCCCCACACTAAGTTCAATGACTTGTATCGTGGGGCCGTTAACATCCAAGATTCACACAGCATTCACAACATTCTCAAAACCAAGAACACAAATTTCCCGCGGGGCAAAATCTTCTAGGTAAACTACCATCGGGAATCGAACGCGAACCGCTCATTGAAGGCGAACGCGCACCTACGCCAGCGAGCAGTTCAAAGTTCAAAATCGACCCGCCCGCCGCGTTGTCCGGGTAGAAAATATTAAAAAACCATACCCATAATCGCTTTCGCAATCACAGCCCCACTCTAAGTTCAATGACTTGTATCGTGAGTCCGTAAACATCCAAGAATCACACATCATACTCAAAACCAGAAACACAAATTTCATGTGTGGAAAACATTTGTATTCCCGAGAGTCAAACCCGGTGCTTTAAAGTCAAATGCCCACAAACTACGCCAGCGGGCAGTTCCATGATAAGTTATTAACATATCTATTAACAGTCGTATTTACATCCTCGTTCCAATGTAAGTCGGTTCAAAACGTAGAAGTATGGCAGATTACGCAGTAACTGTTACTCATTCTGTGACCCACCCTTTTCACCCTCTCAAATAAATATCACAATTTCTCCTAGACTTATAGGTCCAAATGGTATGCAGTAAAGGGCAAATTGTATCTACATGAACTACGTAAGACGATGAAATTGTTTATTTTGATAAGAATATATATTTAATGCCTTAAAAAGCCAACAAAACAGAAGCCGCTATTTCTTCAGATTTTTAACAAAGAAAAGTATTTTTTCAGACCTATATATACTCGTACATGTTAGATATATGCTGTCGCGGAATTTTTTGTAAAACTCTTGAAGGCAACATTTTTACCATACATTGTATTAACCTATGTCTAACTGTTTAGTCAGCGTAGGCCGATATAGCGGCCAGCTAGCAAAATTTTCTCCGACTTGTCTTACCAATATTATTATTTCGAACTGATAACAAATTTTTATCCCAACAAATCATAGCCTCAGTGATAGTGTAGCTATCTATCAGTGAAAGAATTTGTTTATTAAAATTGGCTGCAGGGGTGAAGCCGGGGCGAATCACTAGTATATATATATATTTAATTCACGACAAGTGTAAATAGGTTATCATTGCAAATTTCTGAATGAACGGTTATTAGCAACTAAAGGTTAAGTTACCAGATGCCAGCGACAGAGAGCATGGCGGCCATAAACGCTCTGCAGTTCTTGGACTCTATGGACTTCAAGTCTCCACACCTGCGCATGCACTTCTACAGATTCACTCTGATGGAAAGCATTAAAATTATACCAAAGGTAATATTTTAACCACAGGCCTTCTATCCTGTGGACACCGTACTCTAGGACATAAGATTCCGAAACATTACCTTGTGAACAGTTTTAATTGCTTACGCGACCTGAAAGAGATTTCTGTTAGCCTACGACCACTAGCAGTGCGGTATATATTTATAATTTTTATTTTTATTAATTAAAACAGTCGACAACATTTTGACTCCAGGCAAAGCTGATAAACAACATTTGCTGAGACCTTATCTTTCAAAGAACTTATTTGTATGATAATGTGTTTTACTTAACACACACTTATATTTTTAAGTATTTCTTTTAATTTTTTTAAGGTGAAATGAGCCTGGCGTGGTGTGCCTAAATTCTAAGTATTTAATGAAACATAGTACGTGTGTCTCACTTCGCCTTTAAATTCTATTCATTCCATTAAATGGGCAAATAAAATAATTTCACTTCAAGCTATTATAAAAAACAACATTACAAGTATTTAAGACCTTCTTCAAAAATAAATGTAATAGTACCGACACTTGTAGTATTTATATGAAACGTCTAGTTGTTATTTTTATGAAGCGTCAGTAGGTCTCGTCTGTTATCTTATGGTAGCGTTGTATAGTTTATTTCATTGTAGTAGCTTATTTATTCATTCCTTTCCATCCATTCATTCAGTAAGCCAACCAATCAGCGCGTATTTTAACATTTCCCACCCTCGATCACATCGTTACTTGCCGACAGGTGAGAAACCGTTCAAATTCTGGGTTGTGCCTTCGAGAGATTAACTTTAATAATTCAATTTTCTTAGAAGAAAATTTACATGCGGTGTCCACAGAGTAGTAGGTCCGACATTATTACTTATTCTTAAATTATACTCGTAGTGTATTTAAATGCGTATCGTGTCTTGGAATTAAATAATAGTCAATTACATTTGTTTACAATTTTTTTTTTGGTATATAAATGCTTTATTACCCTACCTATAAGTAAAAATACAGTCGTAGGTACTCTAAAAAGAAAAGTATAATTATACCATCAAATATATTTTCTATTATTTTAATAATTTAATTTGTTTTAAATTAAATTCTTTGAATATATAATTTGTATAATACCTATCATATAATAGATAGACAGATAGATAACTCTTTATTGTACCTACACCACAAATAAAGGCAATTACATTAAGGACCTTAAAACTCACTTAGGCTAGTACAATGGGCGGTCTTATCGCTTAAGGCGATCTCTTCCAGACAACCTTTGGATGAAGAGGAGCTAGTAAAATAATTTGGGTCTCAGGTGTACCACATAGTTACACAAACTTTATAATAAGGCATTTGTATAAGGTTTAAGTAATAAGTTTATATTTACTACTACCATCTTTCTACCACAATCATACCCAAGTAATGCAATCCAAATATAAAAACAATGTGGATAAGACATTGATTGAAATCAAACCCATACTATTAAGTAGTCATTATAGCGCTCGCGACACATCCAGCTAGTAACAGAGTATCTGGGCCACAAGGTACAGGCCTAGCATAATTTGGGGCTCGAAGTAACATAACTAAATGATTGTAACTATGTTTATTTTTTTACAATAACAATTTTTTTACAAGGTTGTCTGGAAGAGATCGCTTTCAGCGATAAGACGTCCGATTGTACACTTTAATTTGGGTTCTTTGAAATGAAATGGTTTTTATCACTGCAAAAGTATTATTACATTGCATTAGTTAGCGGCTATATATCTAAAACACGATATTATTATAATTGTATTAGCAATAAAGTACATCATAATACATTGCAGGCAAACTTATTGGCATTAGGCAAACTTTTAAAAAATATTTTTATTTATTTATGTAAGGTGTGACAATAAAGCGTTATCTATCTATCTATTTTTTTGCTCCTACTCAGATGATTAACTATAAAAATGGCTGCATTATGCTGTCTCAGATACCCGGATTACGATTTAAAATTGTATAACTTAATTAAAACCTCCTTTACAAGCACATTCGCTAAGTTACAATTGAGTAAGTGAGTTTCAACTGTGTGTCACCGTGCTCCAGGGGGCACGTTAAGCCATTGGTCCTGGTTTTTAATTATAAGACAACAGTCGTTAGGCAATGAGAGATGACTTCAGACGTCCTAAAAAATCATAGCATCAGGACTGCCCACGAATCTAAGCAAGCAAGCAACCACAGACTCGCCATCACAAAAGCAATGTTTTCCGATATTACAGAAAATTATATGGATGCACGTATGGCCTGCTTTAGTGAAGGATCTGAAAATAAGCGAAGTGCAGGCATCCGTTGTTGTCCCCATCATGTGGCTAGTTAAAGGTTCGACTCGCGAGGAATTTGAAATCCACCTTATACCAACCCTACGGTAAGTTTTTTTTTCAATATAGAAAATGCACGCTATTGGATTAATTATTTTGAGCTCAGTTCACACATTTTTGATGTCCATGATTCAAAGACTAAATGGTTATATTATCTTTGCCCTGATTGGTCAACTTTCTTTTACGGCAGGTATTATTGAGTAGCCGATGTCACAAAAAAAACGTCAGAACGACTGTTTCAAAATAATATGTTGATATTAAATGTAATGTTCTGATGCATTAGTTATTTTTACTGTAAAAATATACAAAAATATGTGTATATATTCCGAATTGCATAAAAACTTTTCAGGTATATAACATATATTGTGTTTTAATGAAAAAACGGGGTATTTCGGTCTTTTATAATATGATATTTATAATACTTCAAACTTATTAATACTAGTAAGTAGTTCGCCAAAACTTAGACCCTGTGACAACTGATTTGTGCCGATAATCCGTAAAGAAAAACGCTTGCGCATGTAAGCTTTAATGTTTTATTTGCTTTAACACTCGTGGTTCTTATATAATAAGAAAAAAGTTATAAGCAAATAACAGTGGGTCTAAAAATAGTGACTTTGCTGACCTGCTATTTATTATAAAAATAGTTATGTACTCTACTTGCAAAACTCTTTGTAAAGATAAACCACATGCACAGAAAAAAAAATAGAAATTATTTGGCACTAAACGTGTTTGGGCGCTCCTTAATATTTTCTTTCATAAATCAAATTATAATATTAGTGTTTTGTCTAACAAGTGTAATCTAAATGTTCGTTTACTTAATTACTGATTTCATTCGCCTTTTCAGATTGTCATTTTTTTCATAATGTTTGTTATATAATTTGGGCTGCTTATTTCAGATCCTTTTTATCATCTGCGCGAACGGTAACGGCGACGATCGTCATTTTACAAAACATGCATTTAATAATGGATAGATGTAAAAATGCCGGCTGTCAATTGGATATGATGCCAATCCTTGTATCGTCATTAAATAACTCATCTGTTATGCTGCGCGGGTGTACTTTACTGGTATGTCAGTCCTGCCATGGAAAATGTGGTATATCTAATAACCGGACGTGATATGTGACTGTTTTATAATTCTAGCAAATCGCCGGGCTCACTGCACTTACTAAGTGTGCTGAATTCATAGACAACGAATTACTACAAACGTGCGTTCTGAATAAAGTGAAGATGTTACTTGAACGCAGCACCAGCGACGTTAAAATTATAAGCATGGTTCTTTCCTTCTACGAGAAGGTGCTGGAAAGACTGGAACAGCGACATTTAGTAGATCATGTGATCCCGAGCATACTGCTGATGAAAATAAAAGACCCTGAAATTATAAACCGGGTCGTCAGTGAGTATAATGAGGTTTATTTTTAAGAGCCCGCTCTTGAAAATGCCTTTATTATGTGTTTATATTGTGGTATAAGTAGTAATAAGATTGAAATCAAATGTACGCTAACTAAATTATATTCTGTTCATTGAAAATGGTGACAAAAATATATATACTAAATATTGGTGTTTAAAGGCTAGACTGACTTAAAACTGACTTTTGCAAAAGTGAGATTTGAAACTAAATTTGTAAACATTACAAGTTAAGAGCGCAATTTTTTTTTTTTTATTGGCTATTGTATTACGGAAAGTATACGAAAAGCAAGCCCGCAGAGCCCAGCACCGGCGGTAATTTTTTATGGTTATATTCAGTTTAACGAACACTCCCCAATTAGTCATCATTTTTAAACGGACATGAATACAACTTATTCAGCGTAGATTCTCTCGAGCACTTTCTGCTGTGCTTCTGTATGATACCATATACGAAAGAAGGAATAGCCACAGTTGATGTCGTTAAGCGAATGATGATTGCCAAATAATGTTTCCTATTGTTTAGTCCTCAGCGAAAATACATAATTGCTGGCGCTTGTAACTGATGTGTGTCTCACAAGTAAAGCAAATGCAATAAGGTTTGTCTACTATCTCGATGAGAAAAGTTCAATACTAAAAATGTTGCGTTTCCAGATTTAGTAAAGACAATAACAACGGATAGTAAGTACGGGATATCAACTATAGACATAGCACATGATTTGCTACCGACGTTGGCGCCGTACACAGTCAATTCATCGTTGTCCATCGAACAGTACAACACTCTGATAGAGGTAAGGCAGCTACAACTTCTTAATATTTCGTTCTACGTATATCCTTACATTCAATTCTTCAAAATCTGTCAATTTGTTATCTCAGATTGTAGGTAAATCTCTTTATCTATAAGATACGACCATTACCATGTAAACGCACGCATTAGTATTTCTTCATGACTAAAACTGCAAACTTTATCAATTGAATTCCAAAAAATTACTCTGAACATGTCACAAACAGAATGTAAACGTCAAGTATAGTGGGATTTATATTTAGCAACCTCAAACTTAGTACACTCATTACAATTAGTAAATCCTACGTAATTTAAAGATATTATTGCATGCAAACATGAGACTATAATCGTTGGTAATAGTGTATTTTTGTATCAATTTATTGTTGTTATTTTGAGGTGATTATTTTTGTATCGATAGACCTGATGCAAAACAAATATTCAGCATGCAAAATAAAGATCTTATTGCGCTGTGACATATAAAGATTGATGACTTATGATATAATAAAAAACTTGCAGATTTTATACGATCTTCTGGCAAAAATCGACGTGTACCAACGCGCTGCGATGACGGAGCAACGTATCCCTACGATACAGCCTCCAGCTCGCAATCGTTTAAGCGTTGATCAACTTCCCACTGAAACGATCGTATTCAGCATCCCAAACTTACGCTCCGCACGCGATCGTAAAGCCTCTAGTGCCGAGGATATGGCTCGCAAGGCCTCCGCTAGTGGGCCGACCATTCAGCCTACGCCCAGCCAGTCGAGTGTGGGGACTGGCATCAAAAGTAAGCATCTGCTTCTTGGGACTTTTTACTAAGCTAATGAGCCGTAATTATTTTGAACTTGTAATGACATTAGTAAAAAACATCATTTGATAGGGTTGTATGTAGTATAAATCCGCTGCTACTGGCTATTAATAAGTCTATATTGTAAAGTAGTTTGTGTGAAAAATTAATAACAGAAGTCTTTTTATTATTGTTTTCTTTATAAACGTCTATATTTGAACTGCTCTTAGTTGAGTGGCATTCGCCTCCTAAGCAGGGGTATCGGGTTCGATTCCTGGCTGAAACACAAGTTTTCTCCCCAAGGAAAATTTGTGTTTCTGGTTTTGGTTGTGATTGTGTATGTGGTGTAAATGTTTCTGGCACCCACGACACAAGTCATCGAACTTAACGTGGGGCTGTGAGTGTGAAAGCGTTTATTTACGTCTATCTGCATTATACAATATGTTATTTACCTTTTTTGTTTGTTATAAATATTTTTAATTATGTGTATATATAATAAGTATCCTGTATAGTAATTTTTATGTAATTATATTATATGTAATAGGTATTATTGTCTTTATTTATTTAAATGTATTGTTGTATAAATATTTGTATATAAGTTTACTGTAATGTCTCAAACCAAAAACGCAAACTTAAAAGAACAAACACTGTAGTACTGGGTTTACTAATTTACTTTTTTAAAAACATATTGGAAGTATGAGCGGTAGCGATTCGTAAGCTTAGGTTTATATTTGAAAACGTATCATGCAACAACTGTAACAAATATATTAAAGCCTCTACCAATCTTTAAAATATACTACACTCCTCCTCGGGAGGAAAATAAGAAACTCGGCACGATGTTTTCACAAATATTAACTTAGAGCTCTTATATTTGAGACAATTCCATATTGTGACTGTGTGACTCCGAAGCTCGACATCATAGTCACGATTCAGGTCCTTGTTGGTGATACATCATGTACTTTAACGGCGTTATAGAATATACATATAAATATATAAATGCTAATTGTCACGCTCAAAGTGTTGATACGTGTACCTATTCCTATACCACTAAACTTTTGTGGATAGAAGCATGATTCTGTTTTTTCATTTATTATAGTTTATTATTGCGTATTACGTTCGACGAATGTTAAGTTATCATATAACTGTAAAATATACAATTGAGTACAGAATAATCATGTAGAATTCAACCAAATACAAAGCGGCGTAAGAATCTGTCATAAAAAGTAGCGACCATCAACTTTAAATTTACAGAAATCGGACAGTGGTTTTTCGGCTCGAACAATTCGACCAACTCAAACAACAACGACAACAACTTCTTGCGCGTCGCGAGTAACATACTGCCGAACCGTCGGCTGTCGGACAACACTATGCTGAAACCGCGACAGACGGCCGCGGGGCCCTCAAGCTCGTCTACGCCCGGGTGCTCTCCCGGCTCCGCCTCGGCCCTGCCAAGCCGCCGTCACTCCAGCATCGGTTCGCAAGAGCGTCGCCTCAGCCACGCCAATCTCTCGCCGCCTACTGTAAGTTCTCCTCCCAGAAGTTACCGTTACCACGCCTTCTATTAGTACTTAAACACACACCTACTCATTCCATCAATCAATCGACGTTCATTATAAATCAGTTGCCAGTCAACGGCTGAAGACTGTACAGTTTGACTGTTTTCACAGGCCTACCAGAGAGGAAGAGGCGGATCAGGCGCGAGCCTCACCGTGCCCGTGCTACATTCCGTCGTAAGTGATGTTTGTCACGTTCGCGTACATGGCTGCTACTCCCACCCTATGTTGAATGTCGAGCTGTACAGCTTGATCATTATGGTCATACCTCTTCTGTGGAGAAGTCTTCTCACCGTCTGTCCTGGGAGAGCTACAGACTCCAATCTCATCTCCGCCACATACCTACACCTGCACGAACTTGTTCGGCGTCATATCATGTCACAAACTATCATAACGTTCATTAGCCCCTGTCCTCGCACAACGCTTGACGCGCTATGAGTGTGTAAACGTTAATATTTGTTACGTAACGCATGATGCGCGGTTGTCTAGCGGCCCTTCAATGACGCTGCGCAATCGCCGTTTACTAAATGTTAACCAAAAACCCGCTATAGTGTCCCCTGCTCGTCACATTTTGCATTAATCGTTACTTTTGGATAACGACAAGTAACAATTTCGAAACTATTGGCTTGACATACTAAATACTTACATTTGAAACATATGACATAGTTTGCAAAAAGCATTTTTTTTAACTATGTATTTAAAGTAACATAACTGTAATACCGGCGATACCTTAGTAGATTACAGGAGCAGTATGAATAGGCCATGTTATCAACGAGAAGGCGATACGACATAGTATACACTATTATTTAATTAATTTAGAGGCTGAGCGCCGTAACGCTGTCTCATTTACTGTTGCTGTTTGTTCTTCTACGCAGCTTGCACGGAGCATGCTCGTGAGTATGAGTCCTTTCTGACTATCGTTGAGTAGCTATTAGCTATTTCTGATCTCTCTGCAAACAAAATTTCATGCACATAGTGAGACACACATCTAGTTGATGTCTCAGCTACACGTATACATCATTAACTGGTAGTGTAATCATCGCATATAAATTGGATCACAAAATGTTTACGAGTCCTACACGCTTAACGCTGGAATTAGAGGTACCTGATGCCACGGAGCATGCAATAGTCATCTTACAACATCTAGTTTATGCGCAGCTTCTTGAGTCTCAATATTTTTATGAGTCGATGCTTTATTTATACATAAGTTAAAATAATAATAATATTAATTACTTTTATTACCGTCTTTAGTTCATTGCCACGAATATATTGCAAACGCTTACCTGCCAAAAAACTTAACAATAAAATTCTAAATCAATACCATTCCGACCATTGCCACAAAGACACATTTCTCACCGCAAAATGTTGCCTTTCAAAAACTTTGGACTGAATAAATGCATGTGACGAATCTCTCGAAACGTATACCGTTTCAGGGTCTTAGAGTAAACTTTCCTATCGTTTATCCTTTATTAGCGCTACGAAAGCTTACACAATACTCAGCGGAAAACCTAAATTGCTTAAGTTTCTTGCTGAGTATGCATCCGATAAGCCCAGCAATGCTTAAAAGAGTTACAAGCCTTTAAGATAGCCCTTAAGAGTTAAAAGCCCTTAAAATTGACACTTTTTTTTTTGCTATCTCAATCAGTAATAAAATTTGTAAAAAAGCTTACTAAGATAAAGATAATTTATTTGTAACTATAAAACGAATGACGCGTAAATTACAAGGATACATGAAGGCAAATTGCACAAGCGCGTTCTGGCGCCTACATAATATACATATTGTATACATATCTAGGTTAACATAATTCGTGTAGTCGTTTAAGAATGTTAAAAAAATATGAAAATATACGCCCCCGAGTTTCTTGCTAGGTTCTCCTTGAGATGGTTGTAATGTTGCGAAACTGGCAGTAGAGTCATTAACTTTCATGAGTGCCTCTTTTGGGGCTCATGTGAATAAACAATTTGATTTGATTTTATTGCAGGAGCCAAGCTGGCAGCTTGGGTTGGTTCTGTACAGCACAGCGGATCTTTACCCTTCTAAATTTAAACAGATTGCTTATTCGTAAATATCGATTCTCATAGATTTTACGTGGTGAGACTATGGACGTTACTACGCCTGCCTATATTTAGCCAAATTAGAAGCGAAAAGATCTATATTTTCATGAGCGTCTCCACTAAACAGACCTGTTGCCTTGAATTTTAAAATCGCTTATTTCAAATAACTTCTGCGCGAGCGGCTGGCCTTATCGGATAGCCAATATACATTGTATTATTTTTTGAGATTTTAAAATGTTTATGTCTGTGAGACTGCGAGACGAACGCTAAGATAGAGAATTTGGTCGAGAGGCTGTTATGCGTGTTTTATGCGTTTCTTATTCGTGTAGATAACGATACGCATATTTTTAGGGCGGATCAATGCCGAACGCGTCGACATCGGCACCTTACCTGGGTGCATCCAACACGTCGGTGGCGTCGCGACGCGATTCTCGCCGCCCCTCGGCCTGCCCCAGCACGGCGTCGCACGTGTCGCAAGTGTCTCACGCTTCGCACGTGTCGCGAGCCTCGCACGTCTCACACCGCTCGCAGGTCTCGCAAGCTTCGGGCTCCTCGACCGGCCTGATCCAGCAGATCCAGACCGGCGTGGTAAGGCACCTGCCCTCCGTGCCCCCCCGCCGCCTCCGCACGGCGCCCCCCCGTCGCTTCCGCTCGATGCCTCCCAGGCGCACTGCCTCTTCTAGCCCTTCGCAGTGGTTCTCCGGAGTTGTCAATGCTAGCAGCAATGCCTTGCAGGCAACTCTAAATGCTCTACGTTAAAGAGACCCATGCGATAGGCACTCCAATCGCACTTTTCCTGTCCTTCTTGGGCGCCGCTCCCAACTTCCTAGATCCAAATGTCCACTCTGACTCGGTTCCTATCTGTTCTGTAAAGCTGTCTAGATTATTTTCTACTATTAGTAGTTTTGAAGATTTCTCGATGTTGTTAATGTTAGGAGTAATAAAATTTAAAGTTTGTTTGCTGTCTATTGCTCCATATGTTTTTGGGTTGACATGCTTAAGTAAGGCGCAATAGAGAAGGCCTAATAAGATTCAAGCTTAACTATTTTTTCTTGCATGTAGCAGAATAAAGTGAATATTGTTATGTTATCTAAAGGCACTAATTAGTCATGATGACGATTTGTCTTCAAAAACAATGAGAGCTATAAATACTGCTAAGTCTTGGTACTTTTCTCACATAAGACCTCGTTCCTGAACTTAAGTTTATTTTTTGATTGACGAGAAAGAGAACATCCTATATTTTTTTACTGTTGTAAACCTGGAATACATGGATATACAATATTGTAAACGCTAATAGTTACTAATTTCAATGAAACAGGCAAATTTATTGGCAATTACAATGAGGAGGTAATTTCAAGAGACTATATTGGAATCCACCAAAATTTTCCAGAGGAAGGTAGAAATATATCATCAACCTGTTCAAATCTAAAATACACTAACCACATGATATCGTTAAAAGCAGGTGAAAAACTTTTAATTACCTTTAATACATGCAATTTGAAAAAAAAACACATAAACAAAACATAGACCGAACTATAGTGATAAATTTAGAAAGGAAAAATTATCGCTTGAGGCAGGATTTGAACCCGCGGCCATAGGGTGTCATGCCCTATTGCTCTAACCGCTGAGCTACTCAATGCATGGCTAATGCTATATAAATAAAATCAATAGACCGAACTGTTATAAAGTAGCACAAATTATTATACAAATATTTGGGTAAATATCCTTAGAAAAACTCGAAGTTCGTGGTATAAATTAAAGTAGATTTTTAAATAATATGAAATAAAATCACACAGGAAATAAAATAATAACCAAATATTATTATATGTACTGTTATTATTCAATATTACATTTTAGGATTAAATTTTTTTGTTACTGCGTTCTCGGTTAAAATTTAGTTTTATTCCTTTAATAACATAATATAGACATGAGACACTATAGATTTAGTAATAAATAGGCTGGTTATGAATTAACAAAATTCACTCATTTCATCATTCGAAAGTGTACGGAAAGTGTAATTTTGCTAAATTAGCTAATAGGTGACATTGTCTCATATTTCATAATTTAAAACTATTTTGTTATTTATTAAAAAATTCTTTATTAGTTTCTTTAAATTCCAATTAGCTATTTTAATTGAGTTATCTGTTAGTAGCTTACCGTGACTCGTGTTTAATTTGCTTTCCAGCTTGTGGTAGATGCTCGGTGGGTGTGACACCCCACTCCACTATTTACTTTTGAGATATTCTCATAGATACATACCTACTTTAAAGATACTAGTATGTAGTGGAGTCAAATTGTAGAACATACTCGTAGCAGATCGCGTGCAAGTGTCATTGCATAGCGCGTAGGTCGTAGCTCGTACCCGCCCGCCCGCCGTAGCACCGTAGAGTAGTAAGCGGGGCGGTCAGATCTACCCCTCCCGACATCCAGGCGCGCACTTTGTTTTTTACATGCCCTAGATTGCCGTCACTTCTATGGTAACTAATAAATTGAATAGCTCAGTACCTAATTAAATGTACAAATTCCATTTTAACGTACTTCTCAAATTGTTGCATCGATTTGAAACTTTGTAAATATATTTTATTCGCATGAAAATACTATAATTTGGTGCCATATATATATAAACATATCAATCATAGATATGGTAGTGTTTTTCGATGATGACTACAACCTCGAGTTAAGACTCCGAGTACCCAATTTATTTTGATGATCTTAATTCATTTGACGAGTCCTGTATGTTCTCACAATGGTACTCATGTCTTAGGTCTTGGTTGGGTACTGAAAAGTTTAAATGGCAAAGGCATGTTTTAAGTTGTCCTAAACTATAAAAATAATAATTAATACTCTCATTGGTTGATTACAGTCTCAGCTGTTTACCGGGCGTACGTAAACCTTTCGGTTGTCGTTAATGCGCCGCGTTACGTAAACAGAAACCTCGACGCGACACTCGCTCGCGACTCTCATCTTCCATCAGTCAACACGCTGCGAAAAATTAAAAAAAAAACATATTGGCTATAGTATGTAAAAAAAACATTGTCAAAATTCTTTATTCTTTATCATGTTGAAGTTCTAACTCGAAATCTTTATGTTGAACCGTATCAAACATATCATCTTGAAAATAAATAACAAACAGAAATTTAACTTTACTAACATGAGAAATGTATTCGGTCATATAAAATTAACAAACCTTGAAATAAGTTAATTAATTCCAAAATTTATCAATTATATGCGACTAAAAACTATATCATATTGAGGGCTGAGGGAATCAAAGTATTTATTTTTATATGTATTTGATGTAAAATATTGATGTAATGAAATTGGATGATGGTAATTTGGCACAGAATAGAAGGGCGCAGCCTCGTAACGTCTCTGTGTTGCATGAGTTCTCTGTGTTGAGTCAAAGACCGCGACCCTGAGAGAGGGTGAATGAATGAGTGCACGTGGAAGAGTGCAGTGATAGTTTTATGAATGAAAGCGTCGGAGCTAGTAAACCAACGTCGTTTGCTATCGTGTCGTGAGTAAACTCGAACTTTTAACTTAAATGAATTGTGATAGACGAATGGAGAAGTCGTTGCACTCAATCGGTGCAACGAGCAAGGTGCCAAAATACTTTAGGTGGTTGCTAATAACCAGGACGGGGTAAAATTCCGTTCTCTTTAATTCGGTAAGCTATACGAAGTATACCTATACGAACGTTCTATAAGCTAAGAGCCCAATCCAGCGTATATTTTTTACCTATCTGCGAAATAAGATTTTTATTCCAGTGTCAAAATAGTAATGATTTAAAAAACGTATATCTCGAAATGTGAAAAGTTCATAAAATAACTCTTAGGGTTCTGAGGAGGATATTGGAATTCAGCAAACTTGCGCGGCGAAAATGGCCTTAGTAAAGTAACAAAAAAAGTCGAAACAAAATAATAGTATGACAACGCGCGACGGAAAACTTCAATATTTGCTGGACTGGACTGGTAGTAACAGTCCAACAGTTCAAATAAAAACAGATTATTTGTGTAAATCTAACTCCAAGATTAAAGATAATTGAATAAACACAGCAAACATTTGTTTTCTTTGAATAGTACTGAGTATTGTGTGAATGTCATGTAAACTTTCCAAAATAAAATATACTCGTAGGTACTTAACGTCGATCGACTTATTTGGTTTAAAGACTTGATATAGACTTAAAATTTATATTTGTAACTATCCTCTATAAAACTGTATTTAAATATAAATATAGTGAAGTTAAATTAATGAAAGAATAGATCAGGTAAGTATATATGTAATGTATCTGGAAATAAGAATTGTTAAGGGTAAAATCTAGAAAAGTATCGAGAAAGTGAGATCTACGCTATGTGATTAACTTCGTTATATAAACATGTATTACGATTAAAGAATTTATCATCTATTAGATAAATGATACAATATTTACTGTATTATTTATTATTATAATAATGTAAATGAATTGTACAGTTGAAAGTCCTATCATATTTTAATTAGTGTTATGACCCTAATATTTCTATTCTTGTACCTAAAGGATTTGCCTTAACTCTTGATACTATTTATAGAATTCTTTTTTATAATTGTTGATCCCATGACCCTATTTGGACATAGAGTTTCAAGGGAGTAGAAATACAGCCTTCAAAAGACTTGACGTTCTTAAAGATTTAAATATTTGGTATAAATATATTTCTTAGATTTATTGTGAAGGAAAGGTATGAATATAATAAAAGGGCTGAGTTTTATCAATAATAATGGAAAGTATTATAAATGCGACTGATGTTTTAATAAAAAATATATTTGTAAAGGTTATGGTGATATTTATCATATTGAATACCATTCCTACAAGTTTGGGTATATCATGGTAATTAGTAACATTATCAAGCTATAGGCACCTGATAAAAATATTAAGACACAAACTATATTTTTCAACCAAAAAGTTTCTGCTATGCATCTCTTCAAAATACTTCTTGCTTGTTATTAAATTCATATTATAATGAAATAAAATATTAATATTGAATGTCAGATTTTTAAATGTTGTCGTAATAGAAGCTTTTCTCCACACACGCAATTTATTTATTATATCAATAGATTTAAGGACCAAAAAAAATAAAAAATTGATAAAATAAAAAAAAAGAACGTAATTAAAATTAAGTAACTAAATTAACAGGTACACCTAATATATTAAATATCAATACTCCTTACCATACATAACTTAGTTGAGATGTTTTCTTAGCTACATACATACGATATTGTCTTAGTAACACAGTCTGTAATGTAGGTCTGTAATCTAGATATATCAAAACAAAAAAAGTAATTATTGATGTTCGACTTGATTGATAATCGTTTTAAACCTATACATTATATACTAGTAAAAATATAAGTATACTATCTTATGATTCCACTTTACAAACTATTGTAAGACGTCAATGGTCTCTATTATCGTCCTTCGTATACAAAATTAGCATTTCGACTATATAATATTTACCCGTATTTTTTAATAATATACTCTCTCTACCCTTGCTTAAATGTGAAGTCTTTGATTGTGTCTTATTAAACAAGTAGCCATGTTTTTACCCGATTATATTTATTAATAATCTTACGACACGACCTTTACCCATTTTATTATATTAAAGAAGTGTTTAAACATAATTGTTAATTGATGTTTCTAGGTGTTAAGATCGTTTATTTATGTAACCTGAGATGCAATTGGTATTTATTCGTATATTGAATCTAATTGTTAGTAATGCTAATTAGTAATCTATATTATGAAAATAGTATAGTAAAAGATCATGCTTTTGTGTTACATATTAGATCATTTATCAAAACTATTGTTGTTTCTGTAAAAAATAAGTTAACATGTTATACGAATATAATTGATAGGTCGATATTGGTAGGTGACTGTAGTTGTTCGTGTTGACGAATGTATAACCACTTATCCAATTCATTTGACATGTATTATTTTAAGATAACATTGATGTCTGTAACTTGGTGTAATATTATATTTAATAATCTTATTTAATACAGATTGATGTTAGATATATTAATAAAATGTTTAACTCGTAGTCTCACACATTATTAGTTACGAGTAGAATGACTATTCTAATCGTACGCCTACATCTATTTCATGTTTTGTATGATATATCGATTATGTACTTTAACTGAGGTTTTGTTGCAGAAACACTTCTAAATACTCTATAATTATTTTTTTAATTCAGTTTTAGGCAATAAATTGCTGTATCTAAGTTTTATATTGTTTTAAATTAATTTGCCAATTTGTGAATTGTTAGTTACATTTTACCTGTCATATAAAAAATAGCAATGTATGTTAGTTAAGTTGATGTTATTCGATGTATACGTGTCTCAAGTAGTGAAGATTAAAAAACAATAAAAGCCCATTCGTGTTTTATCATCCCTTTACCCTTTAGGTCGTAGACAGACAATTTTTTTTAAATATTTGAGTCTTTTACGGTTTATTTACACTATATATTTCGTTAGTTGTTAGGTTATTGTCCGATATTTATTTCTTCTTTCAAGAACAATTACCGTCATAAATCAGCCGACGACGACTGGATTAGTCAGTAGAAACCACTAGGTACCTACATGCCTAGACTGGTGAGAGAAGCGATTGAAATTTGTAACATTAAATTATTCCAATCGTGAAAATGGCTTTCAACTGTCGATTGTCTGGCATTATGTGGTGAGACTAAGTAGTAACAATAAAAAACGCGTCTCATATAATTCGCGTGCGGTTACAGTGAATTTTGTGTGTGATAACAATGGTAGTGGTATCCAACTCAGTAAACGTGTACGAAAGTGGGTAGATCGTTTCCTAAGCTCATAATCTAAATCTTCATCCACCCGCACTTCTTAAATTGCTTGGTGATCATGGCACTTGCAACAGTGCCAAAATCAAAACTAACAAAATACATCCTTCTAACATTATAAATCTGAAAGTTTGTGTGTAAGTATTTAAGTATATTTGTTCCCTCTTTACGCTTTAAAGGCTGAACGGATTTAGAATAGAATAATAATATAATAGATAAAATTAAAATAGAAAATATATAAATGGAATAGATGAAATTTGGAATATACATAGCTTATTATTAATTATTATAATCCTAGGTGGATTAACACATACTTTTAAACTTGACAATAGCGGGCGAAGCCGCGGGGCACGGCTAATATAACGTTATTCCAGTTCGCGTTTCTTTTTCTACGCAGCGAAACAGCTACACATGAAAAATAGTATTTTTCGTCTTTGTCTTTTAATGAAGTGGTACCTAATAGTTTTTTAGCATAATATATTAATTAGGTCACACAGTCCCATTTTTAGGTCCATTTGTTTCTCCATTCTATGACATCTTAAGAATATACCACTTTGAACTGCCCGTTGGCTTAGTTGGGTGGGCGTTTGCCATCTATACAGGGGTATCGGGTTCGATTCCCGGCGGGAACACAAGTTTTAACCACCCCAAGGAAAATGTGTATGTGATTGAGTGTGTGATGTGACATTGAATGTTTCCGGTACCCATGACACAAGTCATCGAACTTAATGTGCGGCTGTGAGAGTGGAAACGGTTAAATATACCAGTAGGGTATCGAAATTATATTCTCATATTCAAAAATATTTATTCACATGGGGCCCCAAAGTGGCACTCTTAAAAGTCAGTTACTCTTCTGCCAGATTCGTAATAGCATAGCCATCTTGAGAAGAACCTGGCAAGGAGTAAATGTTTCGAACTACGTCGTTTGTTTCTTTTGGGTCACTTCTTACGACATTTATGGCTGTTTAGCTGTTGAATGAGATGCGAGATGCGACATTTAAATTGGATATCTTTAATACATCTTTGTAACTACTGATTTAATTTGTTAGAATACCAAACCACCTAAGCTGAACTAATTTTGAGATTAATGTTTAGTAGGTGTCATGAATCGTTACTTTAAGTTGCCATAACTTTAATATTTTATTGTTATAACTTTAGTCGTTATTTTCCAACTTAGATTTTTTTAAATCGATTCCGTATTATACTTGTCAGGCCCTTTTCAACAATAAGGGTAGATAAAAAAAAAAGAAATTTGCTCCCCACCTACATGTATGGGAGCCCCCTTAATATTTTCATTTATATAATTTTAAATGTCATTTCTGGCTTTGTGCCGTAGTTTTACATATTTTGAGAATTTGAAGTCATTCGCATAAGTATATGGTTTAGACGCTAGATGCCTCTAACAGACGGACGGACGGACAACGATCCAAGTCAACCTAGAGATCTTGCATAGCCCGATTAAAAATAAAAAAAATCCTATTCTTGGATCATAGCCATCTACTCACAAGTTTTATCGAATTCCTACCTTCACTTACAGAGACGCATCATTTCAAACAATTACCTTTACCGTATCCTACAGAAACAGAACTGATTTTCGAGTTCTCAAGTTTACTTCTCTTCTCAGACACAGGGAATAAAAAGATGTCTGTCCTATTTCAGAATCAGAGCTATATATTTATCTAAATCTTATCGAAATCCGACCAATGACTATTATAGCGAAACGTTATTTCAAACTTATGCGAACTGCAAAGTTTACTGCAGTTACAGGGACACCTCATTACAAACAATTAACTTTACCCTATCCCAGATAAACAGCACTAATTTTCAAGATCAAAAGTATCTAAGTATTCCAGGATCTAAGCTATCTACTTACCAAATTTTATCAAAATTCGACCAGCAGTTACAGATATAATAAAAATAATTGAACATATAATTTGGAATAAAGTGCCCTATTCCTAACAGGACTGCACTGATTTTCGGGATAAATAGTTATCTTTGTATATTCCAGCTATCTATCTAGGTGCCAAACTTTATCAAAATCCGAACAACAACCACAACGAGAAACCTCGTTTCAAACAACGTAATAAATTCACCCTATCCACAGGAATTGCACTGACATTCTGGATAAAAAGTTAACTATGTCAAGGCCGTAGCTATCAGATTACTGTTAGATATGTAATGTAGAGTTAAAAATAGAATTAGAAGCGCCTCATGCGCCCGCGCAACCCTTATTGAATAAACCAGTACGCACACAGCCAGCTGTTTGAGTGGTTGTCCCCGTGCCCCGCATTTTCAAATATATAACACGTGGCGACGATCGGACTCACAGTGCAATGACGACCATGCAGAGTAGTTCATTTAAAGTTCCTGTCCACCTTCGACCATTTGACACATATTGGAACACGTACAGAAACAGAATCCTAGTTTTTCATCGCTAATGATCTTAACGAAGGGATGGACAAGCCGGGCGTCAAACGGAAGGCCATTCTACTGCGTACACTCACTGAGACTTCTTACAAGCTGGCTAATGACAGCAATGCCACGAGATGTAGCAGAATTGAACTTTGAGGCAGTTTTGGATAGCCATTTTACACCGAAACGATGTGGATTTTCTGGGCGGAATAATTATTACTCCGCTATGCAGTGTTCAGGAGAAGGAATTTCGCAGCTGGCGGCCCGCGTCCGAGGCCTGGCAGTTCATTGTGGAATTACAATCCTCGAGGAGGCCTTGCTAGACCGTTTCGTCATGGGCATGGTAGCTGGACACGAACGCGACAAGTTTTTTTTTTGTGATACTGGTGCCTGCGGTGTGGTGTGCGCGTCAAGCGGCGTCGACGACGGTGCCTGGAGACGCCATCGCCTCCGCCGTTCCCGTTATCGCGAGCGCCGCAGGGCGGGATGTCAACGTCGACGTGTTCAATATCTTGGGAAAGGCTTTTGATAAGTGCAGTGTTTGTTGCCATTCTCATATCAGTCATACAAGTCATCAGTGTAGATTGAAAAATTACAAGTGTAGCGCCTGACGCTACCCAGTTAGCATTCAGTGCATTCATTCATAAGCTAAGCGCCAGCTGTTTTATCTAGATTCAGAATAAGAATCTAGATTAAGAACAGTTTCATTCAGGACCGCCAGTAGTCATCTGCTGGTGTTCCAATATAGCACACGTACAACTATACAAGTGAATTTAATTCACTACAAATATAGACACCTTTTGCACTTAACGACGATGACGCGTCGTCTAGTGCAACGACGCATAGACATTAGTCACACTTAATAGGTGTCATATATATTGGTGACCCGTACGTATATATTGGTGACCCGAACATATATATTGGTGTATTCCCGTGGCAAACGACGTGAGTAAAATAATAATATTAACAAGATGACCACCACAACTCGTACCGAAGAGCAATACAAGCTGCTTTGGTTGGTGATAATGTTGGTTATAAGTCAATTTGGAGGCGACTTACGCAATATCTTGTCATCCCATTTGATTGTTACATTGTTGTTAAAAAATTGCATAATACCTACCTATTCTTATGATCGTGAATCCAACACAATATTATAAATAAAAGAGTTTTTTTTTACATTTTATTTAATCATTCCTAAAACAAATCAATTATAAATAGGTTTTTGAAAATAATCATAATTAGACTTCACAGATTGAATTCTATAATGACTAACATAATTGAATTATTAGTAAATGAGAAATAACAATATTCAAAAATATTTATTAAATATTTGAAGATAAATCGTTCTGAATAATATCTTGGGCTTGACAGATGATGACGCCTTCAAGCTTGCAACATTAAAAAAACTGCACGCGTTAAAATTTTCCCGCATCATACACCTACATTGATCTATCTAATTATTCAGGAGCATAATTACTCTTTACGGAGACCACAGAATGCGTTCCGTGCGCCGCGTTGAATCAATGTAAAAGTCGAAACAGGGCGCAGCCGTGTATCGTACCCGACGTACACTAATAAGAAATATGAACGATTTATCTTCACAATTTTAATAATGTTTCTCGGAGATTATGACGTCCGTATCAAAATACTGGACGGAATTGAAGGGGTCTAAAGTATCTTAATAAACAAACTGAACTCCAATACACGTAAAATTATTTATGAAATCTCACAGGAATAATAATATTAATAAAGTATAGAACAAATAGTTTGTGTAAGTTTTAGGAATAACTTATTTTTGTCAAAAAATTACGTCAAGGCATATAAACCATCTTCTTAGTATTTTTCTGGTCTTAGAAATTTTTATTTGGAAATTAATACGCAAACATTCAGAAATAGATGTTATATGGCCGCCAGATATTAATTTTATCTGGCAGTTATCAACTTTAGCAGTATTTTAACAAGCCTGCCTGCGTAGACATCTCAACCACTCGTTATTGTTAACGATCATTACAAAGCTGCTATTTATGATGAGATTATAGCCCAACGTATACATTTATTTTTTGTTAAGACGCATCTAGAGCAAAATAGCAGCGAATATTTGTGCTTGGTTGCCATTACTAACACTTATTCTTAGTTGGCGTCGACGTCAGTTTTAGTATTAACTTTCATCAATGCGTGTGTATAACATGTAACAAAAAGATGTATGTGGAGGTGTGTATGTGTATCGTACCAGGAATCGTCTGCCAGAGAGCGAAAGTCGAAATCATCGACAAAGATCATTTTTCCTCACAAAAATTTAAAATATATGTTTAAAATATTTTTGACAGCCCTACAGTTACATCTATGGTCTGTGACCTTAACCTTTGTTATGGCCACCACTGTCCGACGTGAAGGTTCAAAGACTATGTGGTGTAGAGCGGTAGCTGATGAAATAGGGTTAATTTTTTACGTTCGTGCTGCTGCCGCGAATTTTGAAGTTCCTGTTACTATGACAGTAAGACTCCATACATGTAGCTAGATGCGTAGCTTGAGTATTACTACACCTTTCTGTTACACATTGTATACATGGGATGTGCTGGTGAGTATTCTAAAGCGACTTGCCATCGGGGCTGACTAGACAAGCCGCGCGTGTAGCGCCGCGATCTCTTGTCACGATTGAATAAATACAAGATCACGCATCTTCAGCTGTGAATGTGCTAAGATGTTTATCTAGTTTATTAATAGAGAAATACACTAGTTCGGTGTAGAAAGTTGTCGCTTCAGCGCTTTCATAGCTACGTACGAGATGTGGAGTACGAGTTACGCTAGATATATGAGCACACCAACGAGATTTTACTTTGTGAAAACATTTTGATTAAATTTTCTGTGGTACTACCAGCTCTAGATCCCTCTTAACGTAGACTTACTTTTATGACACAAAATATTCATCTACTGATTATACAATATTTGAAAGATTTGCTATTTTATAATGTAACAGAACACTGGCAATATTTCGACTGGCGCTGCATCACCAGGGAAAAAAGATCGTATTTTGCGAATAAAAAATTGCCATTAAACTAATAATAAATATAATTGCCTGGAAATAAACATAAGGAGCGAAATATCGCCAGTGTATCTGAGCTTATATTAATAACGACATTGCCGTCGCAACACGTGACGGGGCCTTAATTACATGATGGTATCAAATTAAATGACCGTGAGTAAACAGCTTCAACATATTATGCTTATTCATAAAGTCACACAAAAACACACTAGTTATTACTTGGCACAATACACGCAATAAATACAAGAAGACAGTCGTTCTCTCCATCTTAAATAACAAAACAAAATTATACTTATTAAAGTTGATATTAAATGGCAGTAAACATAATTACATATAAACTGCAACAAAAGGACAAAAAAAACTATATTCCACACCCAAACATCTTTTTGAACCTAGCCGAATGTAAGAATGCTTTGAGGGAATGATGCTGTAACGTAATGTCGTATTGAACAGTAAAAATATCGACATACAGAAACGACGGCTAATATATTGATTTAAATTGCATAAGGATATTGCACATTAAAACATTTTCGGCAGTTATCTACTACTAATAAATATACTTTTAACTATAAACGAAAGGTCATTGTATTGACATTCATCCATGGTTGGTGACAGCTGGTCTCTCAATGACTCCTGAGACATGTTGTGATGGCCAGGTCGTCTGGTCGTATATCCACTTGCTAAGCTCTTAAAACGTGCACTCTTAACAATTCTGATTTATACAAGCATTAGAAAGTAAAAGTCACAAAATAATATCTGTAACTTGTGAATCAATATCAAATTATGTGATTTTAATTACTTTAGTTTAGAATGGCACTAGTGAGAAGAATTATTTCTACCATAGTTCCATCGGAACTGAAACTATGGATGTCAATTTAATATTTATAGTACAAGTAAGTCTAATTAAACATTTATTTGTTTTCGAATGGCTAGTAGTTTACGACAATCCCACTTGTTGGTAAGTGATGATAACATTTTTGTATGGTTTGATATTCGAATGCAAATTTAAAAACCTATATACGGTGGTAGTAAATTGACCATAGTATTATGTATCAAATTAATATTACTATCAGGTGAGATCGGTCTAGCGGTAGACTATCCGAGATAAATAAAAGAAATAGATAATTAAGTAAAATATTAGAATACACAATATAAAGTAAGTACTATAGTGATAAATTTAGAAAGGAAAAATTATCGCTTGAGGCGGGATATTTTTTCCTTTCTAAATTTATCACTATAGTTCTGCCTAGCATGGCTAATGCTATATAAATAAAATCAATAAAGTAAGTACGTTCTGAAGTCTCGAAAGTTGAAACGTTATTAGTAAAAACAGCTTTATTGATCCTGTATATAAAGCGTAATACAAGCCCCACCTCCACAATAAACATGGCATTTTTTTACAACAAATAAAAGGATTAGTTCCATGAATGGGGTGGGCCATAGATGTTATAATCATTGTCAAAACGGGTCGCTGTCTTTGGCCTATGCAAAATTGTTGTTGCATAGTGCCTGTTCCATTGTGCGGTACAGCGAATAAAAATTTGTTGACCAACAAATTTACTTCTTACAACTACATACAATCTCTTTCAAAAATATAAAATTATAAATAAATTAGAGGTGGGACAAGTAGAAAACCTTAGATACGGTTATTGTGAAATAAAGAAATGCACGCAAATACGGCAAGTGGAAACACGACCTATCTTAATCTAGAATAATTAAATGTATTAAATCTAGTACGAAATATACCATAATAGTTAATAGTAGACAATAGTATTATACATATATGATTCCATAAAACAATATATAAAAAGGAACAATACACGTATCAATCGCTATTACTATGAGAAGTGATAGTTATTTCGATATAGGGTTCCGTCGCGCTTCGTTATTACAAATTAATTCAATATAACAAAAAAAGTACTGAAATATCACTGTCCAGACAGACTACATTCTTTTTCAAAGAATGCAAGATATCAAACATCAGTAGATTTTATACTCGTATTTGCTGCTCACTGCTTCCAATATTAACTATATAGTCCATTCTGGTGCTTACACTTCACTGTGATCACGTGATTCCATTTTTAGCTTTATTTTCTCTTAGAATAGCGTCTGATATAGTCATGCAAGTAATCGTTGCTTAAACACGTCTGATTATTTCTTTGGCTTCACAAAATACGATTCCTTTAAAATATTTGGTAAATATGTTTTAACACATAGTAGACAGGTACAAATTTAAAAGATAAGCAAATATTTTTTTCGGTATTTACATTTTGATTTTAATTAAGAATTTATCAACACTATTTCGTCGATAGTCATAACCCAACAGTACTGTCGAGATCTATATTTTAGAGAAATTCGCATCTTGAGCGGTTAATCCTGTCGATATAATATGATGCGAACCTTTCCGCGAATGCTACCACTGTTGGTAGACCTGCTTAGCAATCAAATAAATATGTATTATAAAAAGTACCTACCACAATAATTAATTCACTTTTCATTAGACCCACGCTTTGCATGACTATAGTATATCTGTTCCTTTTTATAAAAAAAAAACTAAATTACCCCGCGGCTCCACTGTCTCAATCAAGAGTTATGTCCTATTCCAGGCGTTTTATGGAAACCAATTAGTTATCAGTTGCCATAAAAACAGTTCCATCAGACAAACCTCATTTCACACATATACTCGCACATATACACACAGCCAAACACACACACACTTTCGCATTTACAAAATGAATTTGATTATTACTTTCCTACATTCCTATAATGTTCCAGATATATATATATTCGCACTTATCCTTTCAATCATACATGTTTGAATCATCATCATCACGCTTATTAATGTGTATGTTTCCTTCTCCTATGCGAAATTATAACACTAGATTAATAATAAAACATTCAGCACGTATAACTAACATCGAGATGATTAAAATGTATATAAGAAAAAAGAAAACATGCCGCATATTGAAATCCAGCATAACGAATGATGAAACGATCATATATGTTGTGAGTGACGATCGAAATGTCGAGCGATCCAACTATAATCTCTTTTCGAAATTGACACCCAGTATAGTTGGAAAGCTAATCGTTTAGTTCTAAGACATTAGTTGATGCCAGAATCCGCAGCAAGTTTTCATCAGACCAGCTCGAGTGTAAGAATCATTATCTTAGACAAGTGCATTGTTACCCCTTGACCAACTTGTAACCTTTACTGTATACACGGACTATTGCGTTCCAGAAATCGAGTCTTCCGTGCAACATTACAATACATTTCGAATCGACAAGAAGTTTAATTAATAGCCTCACTTATAACAGTTAACTGTTTTATAGGAGATACTATTAATTCAATACGCCCGCCCATAAGATTGACTACTTACATCCAAACGATTTACTACAAACATCAAGTACAATAATTATCATTTTAATTAAAAATATTTATACCAATTGCATAAATTAATATTGCAGTAAAACCACAAAATAATAAAAGAAATGGATCAATCAAACATGAAAAGCATTTAAATAAATGAGCAATTAAAAAACAATTATTCTTCTCAAGGCGTTATCGGAGTCCGTTGTGAACAGCATTTTAGTCTTTTTCCGTTTTAGTTTCAGATTCCTTTTTCTTTTGCCTGAAATAAACAAATGCGTCGTCTTACTACTTTTCGAACTGAGTGAAGTAAACAAGAAAAGAGGATAATTAGTCACGTCCTTCCCATTAAAATGTCGGTGGACTGAATCATCTGACTGAATAATCTGGGTACTGTAAAAGGGTCATCCCCACGTAAATAAAACTTTATAGTTATACCACCTAGTATAAGTCGATTGTTAGTACATAGACAGGTCTTTCTTCTGGTACAATTATCTAGAACAAAATAGGTCCCTACTTCCAGTAAATTAACAAAATCTAACAGTAGCCTTTAAAATACGTTGCTCAATTGGTTTGGTGGATGAATCTTACAGAACCCAGAAAGAAGCGCAGTGGAAAGCTTTTATATATGTTCTGGTGAAAAAGATCATTAGAATGCGCTGCTCGAACAGTCTGGTAAAGGAATCTACCAGAACATGGAAAAAGGAAAGTGTTGCTAACTAGGTTTGATCTTTGAATCTGACAGCCGAGAAGAACTACACCGGGTCATGATCTCCCAACGTGTAACAGCTGTCGTACGGTCTGGTCCAGTTATAAAGAATAAGGAATAGTAGTAGAAGGCGCTGCTCAATCGGTCTGTTAAAATAATTTAGCGGAAATCGGAACAACAGATGCCAGTATACAAGCATTAATGGTTTTTACTCACACATTCTGGTCCGGGAGTTAAATGGAACAAAGAACAAGGGGAAGTAACATAAAGCTAACTTAGTCTGGTGGACGAATCTAGTGAAACACGAAATCAGAGCTAACAAAAAAGCGTTTCGCTTCTACGTTTATCATCCGTACAGCGAAGGAGTGGAACTCCTTCCGCGTCTTTGTTCCCCGAACGGTATAATATTGGAGTCGTTAAGTCTCGAGTGAATAGGTATCTTCTAGGCAAGCATGACACATGTTCGGCCGCATCATCATTTCACATCCGGTGAGATAGTGATCAAATACTTGCCTATAAAGCATGAAAAAAAAAAAAAAAACAGAAATAACCGCAGCGCAACCTGTCTGATTCTATCAGACAGGTTGCAGTCTAGTAGAAAAATAGAAAAATCTAGTAGAGCACGTAGGGATAAAGGAAGCCAGTTTATGTATAAAACGTAGCTTACTTGGTCTGGTCGAGAAATCGGGCAGCTGAGGGGTACCGCACGGGGTCATAGTCCTCTGAAGTTTCCGCGCGAGTCCGTACGAGCGAACGGACTTGGTCGCGGATGACGCTCCGCAGCTGCGCCTGGTCGAGCGAGGCGGCGCGACCAGTCGCCTCGCGTACGCTCTCTAGAAACATCCAGAACAATCGTATACAAGTTGACCACTTGAGTTACCTTTGCTGGGAATTCTTCTAAACTTGGGTCGCCAAGTTTAGACGAATTCCCAGCAAAGGTATAGGGATACTTTCTCGTATATTAAAACTGTTGCATTTCTAAAAAGCTGTCTTTATATTACGTCAGTAAAAGCAAATTCTTATGCCTCGAACGATAGGTAAATAGTAATATGTAATTGCTTTTCATTAATGTAGTTGCTAATTACATAATAAATAAAATTCCAATAGCCGTGCATCTTACATGCACGTGAATTTTCTTAATAAGGTGTATTAGGTACTGGTATTGGGTATATTAAGACTATCAAAGAAAAGCAGATGTCGGGCTAGAGAATGAGACGCGATGACGTCACACTGAGCGTAAGTGACCTTCAGGGAAATTTAGTATTAAATATGGCTTTTGAACACAGACAAAATATCCAGTAGACTGTTGGTATCTTTCCCCTCTCACAAAAACAACATGCCATTTGAAGCATTAATTCAGTAAGTAGTTATGTTTGGTCACTCCGCAACTGGCGCTGAGAACTGTGGCATTAGCCAATCACAAGCACAGATCAACCAATGACAACCAAATATTTACCGCCCTCTTCCGCCGCGGGTGAATTTTGTAATGAAGGCAAATTAGCCTTATCAACAGGTTGGTTGCATGAATACAATGGTTGTGATTGGTCACATCGCATCTACCGTATCTAAGTGTATAGCTAGATCTGAAATCGATAATCATCAGCCAATTACAATATTACTCGCCCATCGGCGAATTGTGTTTTAAGTAGACCTGGTTTTAACTAGAACTGGTTTTATAAACTTTAGTTTGCTTCAACATCGCATAGTTGACTACGGTAATGGACATACTCGCCTTGCATTCATTAAGTCACGAGGTCACTGGTGTTAACGATGACTGTTAAAAACTTGAATAATTACTAATATTTAGAACTGCCCGTTGACTTACTTAGGTGCACGTTCGCCTTTTAAGCAGGGTTTGATTCCCTGCGGAAACACATTTTCTCACCAAGGAAATTGTGTTTCTGGTTCTCGTTGTGCTTGTGTGTGTGATGTGAATATTTCCGGCAACCACGATACAAGTCAACGAACTAAGTGTGGTGGCACACTTTTCGTTAACACCAGTGACTGTGAGTGTGAAAGCATCATTATTATTTCCTTTCTTTTGTTGCCCAGTTAGAAAGAAGATGATGTATGATTATTTCATATGTTTTACAGAATAAGGTTCAGTATGTTAATTAAATATGGCAACACAAAACATATTAATATTGTAAATATTACCCATCTTCAGTCACATCGACGTTAACATCAAATGTGATGACGGTTGATGATTTGGCAATCATAGTTTAAAAAATATATGAACAAGCTGTGCCATCTTTACGTTAGATTTTTTTTTCATTACTTGTGATAACTAAATAAGGCTTGGCGAATTTCACGATAGGCCAACGGAAACTACCCCATACATTTTGACTTATTTGCAAGTGTCCATAACATGCGGCATAAAGAGTCATAGTTTTTATAGTATGTTGTGAAGCTCAATTGTATTGCAACTCTAATGGACCGTAGAGCTAAGTATCTAATATTAATCTCAACTTGGTTCCTCCAACCGTTCAAGAAACTTAATTTTAGACAGACATCCTTAGTCCATTTGAGATACGGAACTCTAAAAATGTTACCAAAAAAATCTCCGATTATCTAACAAAAACGTCCTTCGTAATAATGAGTACAATAAAAAAAATATTTTGTTAACTACAATAATGTTACTAACACGTAATGACTCATACAAAGATGCTTACGATTACGAATGTATATAGATTAGAGAATATATAGATTAGGGCTGAGGAAACCACGTGGTTAAATTTTGGTCCAATATAGTGCTGACACAGACTGATAAGTTAGGTAGATAAAAGTAGGTGTACTATAGAAATCACGTCATTTATCATTAATATGTTTTATTGATAACTGTCTACGCAAACGTTTGACACCTGATGGAAAGTGACGATGTAGTCCAAGATGGAGCACGTTTATAATATGTAATAGTGGTAATTTTATACTATATAATCTATTTATACAAGGTCACTTTGAATTAACGCTCCATACTTCACAAGGGGGTCGGGTATCGATAATGCAACACAAAAAAAATTATAGTAAACTTTAAAAAAAAAATTTTTTGATAAGTTTGTAAGTGCCGAGCTACGATTACAACCAATTATCCAACACGTAAACGCAAAAAAAAAAAAACAATACAACTAAAACAGCTGTTATTGTTCGCAAGCACCAATATGTTAACGCAGGTGACTCTGCGCAGCGATCGGGTCAGTGCCCGTCCGCGTGCAGTCGAGTCTAGTATTATTTACACTGCGCTTTCAATGACCAATTTCATTAAGTGAACAAGACTTAATCAGTTTTTTTTAAAAGAAAACTAACACTTTTACACTCACAGCATTACCTACATTAAGTTCGAAGAGTCATGGTCATTCATAACCTACGAACTGCCGAGTCACATGCTAACAGATATCTGTAGAAACATACAGACTTATTCCATTACTTAACAAAATTGTGCTCTTGGTCGGAATCGAACCCGGTACCCGCAGCGTAGAAACGAAGGACAAGCTAATTGTTTTAGTTGTATTGTTTTTTATTTTTGAGTTTCTCGGCACTTTACAAACTTATAAAAAAAAAAAAAAAGTTTTTTTTTATCTTTTTTTTGTGTTGCATTGTCGACACCCTACCGCCCTGTGGAGTATGGAGCGCTAATTCAAAGTAACCTTGTATATATTTATGTTAATACATAAAAAACAATTGGTGCGTCTTGCAAAAATTCGAAAACGGCTCGACCGAATTGGCTGTTTTTTTTTTGTTTGTAATCCACCGGAAACTGAACCCACGCGCTGCGGGACTAATCACTAGTAGATATATAATATATACTTGTATTTTCCTCAAATCATTCAACTATAACTAACGTTATGCATATGAAGATTAAAATATTTGACTACATTAAAATCTCACGCATATTCTTTATTATGCAGATATTAATTGATTTTTATATATTTGTTTTAAAGTATATGCAAAACTTTAATTTCATTTTAACATCAATAAATCTCAAACATTCATTTTAACAAAAGCCGGACATTATCCAAAATAAACATTTTTAAGAGAATTTAAGTTTTGAAAATAAATATATTTGAATTTACAATCATAAAAGGTCAACAAACAATCAAATAATTCACTAAGAAAAATATTCCTTGGTGCTCTCTTCTCCAGTGGGTGTAAACTAAAACAAAGCTAAAATTTCCATTTATGCTGACACGTATTTTTATTTACCATAGCCAATTCGATTTCTAATTCAGTTTTAACATAGACATGAGTTTGAATAATAATCTATAATCATACGCGTAAACATCGCTTTGAATAACGTCTAAACTCTGAAGTACCATATTCCTAGCCAATCACACTACATGAAATAGGGAAGATATCACGAGCCCACGATAAAACTCTATACGGAAGTCAATACGTTTTATCTAATTACAGTACTAAACTCGCGCGTGACCCATTAATTGAAACATGTGTAAACTTATAATTTATTTCAAACACCAGGAGTTTTGCCGCGAAAGTGAAAAAATGAAGTTGATTTTGTATTATTATCTAAATCTTGTTTTTTCAAGAGTTGTTGTGTAACAACGGTGGATTATTTATAAACCGTTAATAATTCGTGAACGTGTAAGAATATAGGCAAATAATACATAATTAAAAACTTGATGTTTGATTCGCTTCAAACTACAATAGAAACATCTAGAAGCTTCCATCGCCGTACTAGGTTATGGAATTTACAATTAATAATAATACCTGCACCGTGATTCTTTTACTAGACTACTATCATTTGGACATTTACAAATAAATGTATTATAACTTTAATGAAAAGGGTACATACCAGTCATAAATCCGTCCAGGGTAGTGGGCGGACGGGTGGAGCGAACGCAGCGCCGCTTCCGCGAGGGCATACCAGATAGATACGCGTCGCTGTGGGGCTCTTGGGGCCGGTCCCGCTGCGCCCTCTGGTCCCTCGTGAACACCGGCATCCATTCGGGGCCCCAGTGCTCCAATATCATGACCGGAGGCACCTGCATCGAAGCGACACTACAACACACGCCGAGAGCGCAAACCCGACAAACGTGCGACAGCGTATAGCATGAATGATCATTGACCGAGATCCGAACCAAATAAACAGTTACGAAACCGCTCGCGTTGGTACCTCGCGCCTCACGTTCACTTTCTAGCGTCTCGCGTCTTTACGTTTATCTTTTATTTTACTTTACGTATTTATACCGCGTCGTATACAATAGATATAGGAACACGCGGTTCGGACCTTGTTCGTTTTAACAGCAACGCATTTTACGACATGTATTGCAAATTAATGTATAAGACTGAAATAATAACATTCTCGAATGCATTTATTAAAAATGAATATAAATTATTGTAAGTAAACATAGAAATCCTGGTACATTTATGTTTCAGAATTTTTATGTTTAAAGCTTGTAAGCTTTCAAATGAGAATTTCTGCTACTATTTACTGCGGCAATGTTAAAATAAAGTGAACTTATAAAAAGATAAAAATGATAACAGGTAGTTAACAAAAGACATTAATTGGGATATAATAAAACAGGTGAACAAGCCACAACATCTATAAATTAAATCAAATTATCTTACCCTTATGTGGGTCCAAGCGGATGGTAAAACATAACAAAAAATGCTAGGCTGGTTATTCGAGCTTTTTTAAGCTAATACCGCCTAGATAATATGTGTTTAAGCTTAAGGTTAAAGTTATAGTGATTTTTTTACTGTTTTCTTTTTTTTTCAATATAAAAACTATTTACATTAACACTATCACGTACACGTACTAGAATAAAAATGGAATTATTAATTTCAAAACTTTTTCTATGCAAAACTCACAAATCGCATAGAATCAGGTGAGCTTCGTGGAGACGAAGCGTGTGATTGGTCCTGTGAGAGCGGCCGAGCTCGTGCTTCCTCTTGTCTACCTTCTTCGTTATCTTCATTTGGTACGTCCTGCTGAGCCGTATCTGGTGTGTCATGCTTTGGCGAAGTTGCCGCCGAACGTGTCTCCACTGGAGATCTGTTTCAAAGGAATTTAGAGTTTGTGCGAGTCCTCCTTGTCTCCATGTATAGTCTTCTCTTCTCGGCTATAGCTTTAAATGCCTAAACCTCTTTACTCGCTTTAAATCGGGCTTTAGCTTCTATGCTGTAAACCCCTTATTCGTAAAAAGCTAAAACATTCGGTAAAGTATCACAAATTAAAATATGTTTTCTACCGACTTCACAAAAAAGGAGGACATACTCAAGTTGACTGTTTTTTTTTTATGTGTGTTACCTCATAACTTCTTTTCACGTGAACCGATTTAGTTTTTTTTTAATGTTGCTTTCCAATTGGTCCCATTTAAATTTGATCAAGATTTGAGATATCGTCGGTAATGCGTATTGAGTACATCTAAGTTCCGAATATAAAGCGGTGAAGTCGGCTTTTTTTAAGCTTTGTTTGCGTTTAATTATATTATATTTTAACGCGTGTACACAAATGTTAAGTACTGAAAGTTAATCGAACGTTTGAATATTTTTTATGAATAATGGGGTTAGTGTTAAATATTACAGAGATAACGTGAGTATGTATGTTTGTAAGTGTGTTTGTCCCCTCATCTTGTCGCAACAATTAAACGGATCAAATAAATATTAGCCATGCCTTACATTTTTGGCACTATAACAGCTTATATGAGTATGTGATCTATATATAGCAGATACAGTAATAATTTACAAATACGTCATAACGAAATGTGTGATTAGATAAAAAGTAATGTGCAATCTACTACTAAGGATTAAGAATGAGATCAGTTTCAGCGGTCATACACCGAATTGTTAAAAATTTACAGACCAAAAGCATTTATTACGAATTTCTTTAGCTATAGTAAACTGGTTAGCTATAGAATTTTACCATGTACTTCTAAAGAGTTTCTAGAGAGTTAAGGGTAAACAGTGGCAGACACAGCACAACTATTCACATTCCTAATATTCAATAGCAACGGAAATTAATCCCATAAGAAACAGTATTCCGGTATGATATCTCAACTAAATGCTACTAATATTATAAATCCGAAAGTTTGTGTATGTTTGTTCCCTCTCCACACTTTAACAGCTGAATTAAGCCTGAATTGGATAAAATTTGGAATGTAGATACATAGCTTATACTTAGTATTACACATAGGCTACTTTTTAACTTGATATTAGCCGGCGGTGCCGCGGGGCACGACTAGTATTATAATAATTTATTAAGTTTTTTTTGTAAGCGAATAAATTTGTGATTAGAGATTTTCTATATTAATTGTACTATTCCCACTAAGCGATAGTCTCAATAACCATGCTCCACTAGCACTCGCATAGTATTAAGACTCCTGAAAAAATTAGCACGAAATCCTGCGTAGTGGCATCTATAGGTAATTATCAATAGAAGTACTAATAGCTCTAAACTAATACTATCTAAATAATAAATTGTAGCCCATGTTTAATATTAAATAACAATAAAAATTTTATCTTAGCGATGCAATAAGTTTGTAAAAGTGCCTTAGCTTAAAAACGTTATATTTTGGTATATTATTTTTGTCGTTACACTTACACTAGAAATGTACAATTATTATAATAAGTTAAACAAAGATATTTTGTAATTGAAAAAATAGAAGTACTGAAACTGACCTCTGTTTCGAGTTGTGCGAAGTGGTGCTGACGGTATCAGCACCGCTGCAAGCTTCGGGTTCCTCTTCTTCAAGGGGAGGCGAGCCCTCGTTGGAGGCTTCTCCTTCAGGTTCGTCTTCAGGTGCTGGAGAGCCGGAGGTTTCCGATGATCCCGAGCTCATGGTGGGAATGGACATCGACGGAAGTGATTCCACGGTATCGGGGGTGTCATTCCTTGGCCCCAGCAGTGGCGGTGTGGTCAGCGGCATTGTCTGGCGCTGGTGGTACTCGCAAATGTGAGGAACTAACCTCAGGTCGCCTGGGGTCAGCCTGTACATCTCTGTCATTTGGCTGGCCCGGTACAGGCAGCACTGAGACATTTTATGATATTTAATTTTCATTCTAGCGCCGCTCGTGACTGGCGTTAATCGCTCCGCTTGGGATTGTTACTGTCTAGTCTATCGCACATCATATTTAGGGGCAATAGAGTGAATACACGAGATTACTAAGACGTCGATTTATTAAAAAACAAAAAAAAACGTTAAAATCTACATGGCAGAACTTTGTCGTTACAAACATGGTGGAGCTTAAGTTTGCCGGGCTAATATATTTCGTGATGAACATTTTCGAACAAAAAAGTACACACTTATCTATTTCAGGCGTACAAGTACATTCATTATCAAAAAACTAATTTTATTTCTTGCGTTAAATAAAATTGTTTGCCTCATATGAACCGGAGGATATCTATAGGTATTAGAATCTCGATCGCTGAGAGAATATTTTGCTATTTATAACATTTATTTACAAAAAAAAGCTAGTTACTTAAAGTTACTTTATGTATAAGTTAAGGCATAATTGGTTATCCGCCTTGGTATAAATAAAAATTTGTCATTCATTTCTAATACCAACATTGCCTGCGTTTTTTATTAGACAGTACAATTCCAAGGTCTAATGTAAACACGCCTAGAGCCACAAGCGGGCTCAAATATACATCAATAACCAATATTTTAAATGCAACAAAAAAATAATGCTATAACTGACGACTATTGAAGCAGTAATTTTGGTCATTGTAGTAACGAGCATTCTACGCGTTATTTAAGACTCCTGTCAATTAAAAAAGGGAGTGAAATTGTTAATAGATAACATGGTGATTCACTTCCACTGGGCCGTTAATCGATCTTGGGAGAGATGTAATGTCCGCTGCCGTCAATCTTAGACCCTTTCTATTGCCGCGGATAATACATATGTATATATATTATAGGACAGTCGCAAAATTTTAAATATGCAAATTATATAAAAATGTAGTGTACTTGTTGTTTTAAAAAAATATGTAGTTATGTTTATATGCTGGCTTATTACTAAATATAGATCTGAGATAACCTGGTTACATTTTACAATATAGACATTCACCTATTCGCGGCTCGCTCGCAAGCAGGGTCGTATATTAGTATTAACGTGTACGAAGAGTAATTATTATGTATGCTTCCCTTTTATTATGTACGATTAGTATTCGTTATATATGATTAGTATTTATTACGTTAAAATAGTATTTATTATGACGTATGATTAGTAGATACTATTAGTACACATTACAATACCTGTAATAAACAATAATAAGCGTTTATTTACCGTAGTACCGCTACAAGAGTTACCGACGCAGTTAAGAAAAAAATAGTAAACTTTTCATTTACAGTTTTTTTTTTAGGAAATAGCGTCTGTCGCTTCTTTTGGCGTCCGGCACCTAATTTTGAAAGCTAGTCACACTCTGAGCTTGGGCAGTTAACATATTCGTCCACAGCATTTAGGTAGTGGTTAAACGTTTTAGCAAATGTTTAAGTTATGTGAAAATTGTCGGTACCAATAAATTTATTTTGAATTCGAAATAAAAAGATTAGTCACCAAAAATATTCATATAAATAAATCTAGAATTCGTCAATAATTCTAGAATATATTCATAATTGTAGGTGCAAAACGATTTAAGCCAATAGTTAGTTATATGAAATCGTCTTGGTATTGCTTAACTTTTTCAGAATATTGTTTTTTTTTTCAAAGTTCACAAACCGCCAAAAGAATTCTGTTGAATTGTAATAAGATACGCGTACGCGTTTGACTCTTAAGGGGCCTGCGGAGGTTGATTTGCCCATACAATCGTAATACCGACATTATTTATAACTAGTTGACCCGGCGAACTTCATACCGCCAATTGTCTGTGGTCAAATATTCAGAAACAACTCTTGTTTGACGGGTACGAACAGTTTGTATGGGAAAATAAAATACTACTTTTTACTAATTTTATTGTAATTTCTTTATATTTTCTAACCTTTTAAGCCTTCCCTGTACTTCCACAAATATTTCAAGATCAAAATTAGCCAAATCGGTTCAACCATTCTCGAGTTTTAGCGAGACTAACGAACAGCAATTAATTTTTATATATAAGAAGATTCAAGCATATTACCACCATACTGTGCTGTTATTCAGATAAAAACATATTAATCTAGGTTCCTGGATAGTTTTTATTCCAAAATAATTACCTAAAACGAAATATAAACCAATCGATTTTCATACATTATTACGACGTAAATGTCGCATCTTTAACTTATTCGTTTTGTATTAAAAACTAGCACATTTCTTTTGTCATAACAACAGGAACATAGTTTATCATTTTAAGGTACTATTAATGCAAAAAACAATGGCTAAACATTACATTTTCATTCATAATTTCGAGTATTACGGCACCTATCATAATTTGTTCGGTCGGTAGTGCTATCGCATCAAGCGTGGACACAGTTTGCCAGTTAAACAGAGACAGCCTATAGATCGTTTCACAGACTCCCCGGCCTCTTAAGATGTAAATGTCGTGTCATTTTACTAACCATGCATGTAATATCAGTACCACTAATAGTCTGCGAATAAAGAGGCAACATTCTGAGGTATTACTATAAGGATAGAACTATGGAATCCTAAACAAGCTAAATAAACAACTAAATAAAAACAGACGGCTCGCGTACGACGATACTCTGCGAATCATTGTAAAAATTATGTGATAAGATCGTTATAGCGCCGATCGATAGGTCACGGTTTCGAATCCTACGACGGCTTAAACTGTCGGTGATGGTTAATAATCATCACGATGTTAATCGTGATAAAATGCGTGGTGGCATTTTCTCGAGCTCTCCTGGCTACCTTGTATCGAAATGCAGGCGTAGTTCACTACACACAAAAACTGTAACCAAAATCACTATAAAGGCTGTTTTGGCAGCTATCCCTGAAAGTCAGTCTGGACTTTACCACTATCTACCACTTACCATCAGGTGAAATGGTAGACAAATGCTCCTATATGAGAAATAAAATAAACGCGAAAATTTCACAAATAAAGATCGTCAGACGTGGACTGTCTGTTTCTTTTAAGCGAAATCAATAGAAAACATTATGACGATATGTATCTCACCACTCGGGCTCTCGATGACCCATCGTAGCGGTAGTGGCTGTAGAAGTTGATCGGCGACTGCGGATCTATGGTGCTTCTGATCATCATCAGGTTCTCTCGGGCCAAGAGTCGGAGCCAGTCGCCGGCGGACGACTCGAAGTAATCGACTATTTGGTCCTGTCACAGAATGATCAATTATATAATAAATTTTTGTGAAATATCCGATCAATAGGAGATGTTTTGGTAATTTACCGCGGCGCCTCGTTGGTTGGTCGGCTTGAGCGACTAGGTGTTAAATCCGCTTCTTCCCCACTGCTCAACCAAATTGCTCAACTAGTTGAGCAGTTAAGCAATAGGACATAGTTTGTATTACCGAACATTTTAGGCGCTATAGCTCAATTATTTTTTGCTCAACTTAGTTGAACAGTAGGTCATCCTGTTTTAAAATCCGCTTCTTCCTCACTGCTCAACTAAATTTAAGTTGAGCAGTGGGTAGTACCCGATCGACTAGAACTGCACAACTGTTTTTATAGATAGAAATAAAAACTCCTTAAAACCCATATTTTTAGCGCCTTATTTTTTTAGATGGTCGTTAATGAATAGCTTTAAAATCAACAGTCAATAAGAATCGTCTCAGCAAAATACACATCTACAGAATAACTGAGTGAGTGCATTGACCTTGCTGTCGGTCTCAGAAACAAATAATTTGTATATCCACAGCTGTTCCGTACATCGACCTCGCGGTCGGTTACTACGCATAAGTTTTATATTCAGGTTATATGTTTTTTCAACAATCGGTAAGTTGCCTCACTAACCGCCTGTCTAATAAACCCCGTTAATTTTTAAACCTATTAATAAACATCTTATAAACAAAAGCATACTACAACATACTTGTTAGTTGTTATGGAACTGCCCGTTGGCTTAGTTGGGAGGGCATTCGACTTCTAAGCAGGGGTATCGGGTTCGATTCCCAGCGGGAATATAAGTTTCGACCCAAGGAAAATTTGTGATTGTGAGTGTGATGTGAATGTTTCCGGCACCCACGACACAAGTCATCTAACTTAGTGTGAGACTGTGAGTGTGACAGCGTTTATGTTCATGTTATTATCTTTATAATAATATACTCACGATAAACATTGAATATATGAGGCAAAGCGCTTCCCACCCGTGGCGCAGCATTTGAATAAAAAGAGCGCAGAGATCAGTGAAGAACCGCGCAAAGACTCCGTAGAAGCGCGACACAAACATGTCCGTGGCGGTCTCGGACATTACGCACGCGATGATGGCGGGCATGCGCATTAGCAGCCACGCGCGCACTACGGACACCACCGGAGTCACGGAGTCTACCGGAGTTATCGTCTCCTGTACACAGATATTTTATATGTCAAACATGAGTAAAATATACACACAATTTTTATATGAGCATGCACATTGGTCACACCAATTATAAATAGATTGTCATGTTTTGCTGAGGAAAGCATTCAAATATATAGATTACATCCAATTGTGTTACATCTATATATAGGTATACATATTTCGTGTCACAGTCTTTGTTACCATACTCCTCCGAAACGGCTGAACCGATTTTGATGAAATTTTATATTCACACTTGGTAAGTCTGAGAATAGGTTGTTATCTATTTTTCATCCCCCTAGGTGATAAGAGTGGCCCACACCAAAATAAAAGAAAATATTTTTTTTATGATTTAGCATTGAAAAATACATACAACCCGAAATGTTCACCCTTCTTCAATCAACCCCTATTTTCTTATTGAACTAAAAAATATTTCCTAGAAATAATGTATATGGCAAAATAACGTTTGCCGGGTCAGCTTCTATTGCTATATTAATATAATAAACATCAATAAACATCATACGGCCTTCTAAGCAGTGGTATCGGATGCGATTCCCGGCGGGCACACAAGTTTCCCAAGGAAAGTTGTGTTCCTCACTCTAAGTTTGACGAATAGTGTCGTGGGTGCAGGAAACATTCTCATCACACACACAATCACAACCAGAACACAAATGAAGAACATTTGTGTTCCCGTCGGGAATCGAACCCGATACCTTTTGCTTAGAAAGCGAACTTTTAACCACTAAGTCACACGGACACGGACAGTTCATTTTAACTGGCCAAGTTCCAGAATTTGTCCGCAACAATCGCGTTTGTACCTATAAATGTTCGTCAGCAACACTATAATTGAGATCGTCAAACTCGAAAAAATAACCATACACAAATCTGTAGATATGTGTATGGTTATTTGTTACTGAATAACGCCGAAACCATCGAACCGATTTGACTGAAATTTTGAAAATATGGAAATAGGTATATATGGAATAACAGACATTTAAACTTGGTAATGGGTCACAGCTAGACTTACAATCTGTTCGAGGAACGGACGCACTGAGTTCAGAATCCTTATGGTGACAGCATCGCAGGAAGTGCCGTTGGTATCGATGACCGATTGGAGTATGCTTTGAATGTATTCACGCATCTGCATGCGGATGAACAAGAACTCTCGAGGCATCTCAAATGGATCGTAGGAGCGGGGCCGAGAGTCTGGCTCGAGGTACAACACACGGGCCTGTAACAAATATTAATATTAGTGTTTTTGTTCTTGTATTCCTTCTAAGGGACATTTAATTTTGTCCTTCTGGTTCTGGGTGAAATTGTATTTAAATCATCATCAACACTAACTTAACACCTGTATCGACCCAATGCAGGGTATAAGACTCCTTTCCCTTGTGCCACTCATCTCTAGTGGGGACCAACCGGCGGGTCCGAGCCCCATAGGTAGGTTTTTTTATGCTGGATAGGCAAGCTTTTGACCGATATCTCACCTGATGGAAAGTGACGATGCGGCCGAAGATGGACCATGCTTGCCTAGAAGGTACCTATTCACTCTAGACTTGAAGACACCCAGATACCGTTCAGGGAACAAAGACGCAAGCAATGAGTTCCACTTCTTCGCTGTACGGATAATAAACGTAGAAGCGAAACCCTTCCAGCGATCTGGAGATATGTCAACCATAAATGGATGACGTTGACAGTTTGTCTTGTTGATAGATGGTAAAAAGAGAACGGAGGAAGAATTCTATCATGTTATTCCTGAGCACACTCACTAAAATGTAAGCTATTGAATACCGATAGGCTTGCTATCTTAAGTCGGTGACCAAGACTTTGCAGTTTTGACTAGCTTACTATCGCCAATGAGTCTTTTGGCACGCCGCGGTCAATAGACTCAAGAGCTTTTAACTGGTACTTAGCGGACCCACCCCAGAGGTGGCCGCAGTTTCCATACACGATCGGACTTGAGCTTGATATAAAATGAGAAGCTGCCCCGGTGTGAAGTACCACCCGACCTGGTCTAGTACTCTACACCACAATGTATTTTATTACATTGATAGTTTACATATGTTTTCAATTCAGACATACAAGATAATATTTATTTTTTAGCATTTGATACTTATTTACGTGTTATACCTTGGGTTGCAGACTAACAAGATACTTATACTATATCCTGGGTGGTTAACACATATTTTACTTTTAACGTAATATAACTGGGCACCGCACAGTATAATAAAAATACTACTTTTCGACAGTGCCTCTTAAGTATGCCTAATATAAGTAACCAACTATTCTGTACACAGACCATTTGATGCCATGATCACCTAACATTCCATCAGCTATCCTTGAGAGCCAGTCATTCTAAGTTTTAGGTCTATCTTACACCGACCACATCTTCACCGTCAGATGTTATAGTAGTAGAAAGCAAGCCTTTCAAATAAGAAAAAAATCCTCACCACAGTGACCATGAAAGCATTCATCTGGCCCTCGACGCTAACGGGACCGCTCAGTAGACGCATCATTATCGCAATGTGACGCTGTGAACAATACAACATAATAATTAAAACGTAAGCAAGGCTTAAAAAACCGACTTCAACACTTATTGTTTTGGTTTTTTTCGGATCGATTTCGATAAAATTTATATGGGTTCACCTCTGAAGTATAATATACCGAACAAAAAAAAATCTAAATCAATTTATAATTGGCGGAATTATCACGTAACATACATACCCCTACCAACAGTCGAATTTAGAAACCTCCTTTTTTGGAGTTGGTTAAAAACCACAAAAATGAACCATTCAAAAAGTTATCAAAATCAAAAAGGATTTAAATGTACGTGTCGTGCAGAGGTGTAAAGATTACCTTTGCACACCGCGTTCATTCAAACCACATGTTATTTTATTTATGCTCCTTAATTGGGAATATTAAGGAATAAAACGTGATAAAATGCAAGGGAAATTCAAAATAGCATAATGCACGCAATTGGCTAATCTGGTCACCTTTCTTTGATGGTGATTGATTTGTGGATGTCATGGAAAGAGCGTCAACATGGCCGCGTTATAAGTCAAAAAGCGTACATGCGAGATTAAATGATTCTCATTTCAATAAATTCTTTGTATTATGTATAAAAAGCCTGCTTTACAAGCCATTTCTTCATTTTAACCTTGAACAAGTTTTCTGAAGTGGTGTTCTAAACATCTTTTGGAAATGTATCGTATACAGTCGGTGCTATGGCATGCAATAGCTTCGATAACTTCGTGAGCCGCCGTGAGACTCCTTGTATCCGATGGGCGTATTTGTGACCATCGCCAAGCCTAGAATATTCTTCCAAGTGCCTTCTTCCGTAAATGGCAGCCTGTAGGATCACCTGAGACGGAACTATCAGGATCCTCTACGACTGAAATAGAGGCTTCGCAGGAGTGTCTTGTGGCACTCGCAACACATGGTAGTTTGTTTTTTGCATTCGAACGACGCGCTCCCATTCAGCGGCGCGTCCCCAGAGCTCGATGCCGTATTGTATGAGCGAGTGTACAGAGGCAAAGTAGCAGTTGTGTACTATTTCCGTGGGGAAGACACCCGCCACAGCGCAAAACACACACTACCAACCTTTTCACAAAGTTTTTTAATGTGGATGTCCCATTTTAAAGCATTATCCAATTGGAACTGGGTTTCCAATGAATAAACTAGTTTCATGCTTATTTCGTACATTCATGAGCAATTTCTGTGTCACCAATTCTTACGCGAATGGTTTGTAGTTTGTTTTTGTTACATTTCTAATTAGCCCATTATTTTTAAACCAGTAATTTAAATCTGATGGTGCCTCGTTAATACTCAACTCCAACGGTTCCATTTAAGGTGCGCTCACAGTCACGCAACTCACCTACTTATGGAATTGCAATAAATTTACTTTTTTCGCTTTTAAACATTTCATTGTACTATTTTGGAATTCATTAATTTTCAACATTAGATCTATATTATTCGGGAATTTCTCTTAAATTTTTCATGTTATATAGTAAATTATTTAAATCAATTAATTCGGCGGATACCCACGAATCTTTTTAGATTGACGAGTCAAAGGAAAACACACGTCAATTCATTTTGTAATATAGTTGTCATAAGTGTAGCGAGCTTTTCTTGTTCCAAGGTGCTTACATAATATTGAGTCCCAGTGAATGCTACCAATGGATGTTATAAGTTACACTTATTTCGCTTGTGTGTTTGAGCTGCCGAGCCTGGCGGGCGCGGGTGCGGCCCGTGACCGCACGCAACACTATGCGCACGGCGTAATGGTCGCTCACGTAAGTGCGTACTGGTTCGGCTCACGAAGCACGTGCCTGCTCACATCCAACATAGACGTGATCGATGCTAGTGCTTGTCATGTCCATTAATCTGGCAGGGAAACCGACAATGTTTTTGAAAGTGTTCACCGTTAAAATATGGTTCAATTTTCTATGATGGCTACATAATGCTCCACTCGTATCCAAATTTACATCACCTACAATTATATAGGCTTAATTAGTGATATTCAGCTTGTTAAGCAGACTTTCGAGATCCCAGAAAAAAATTGAGTACTTGTTAGGTTAGTAAGGTATATAAAAACTACTATAATTTTTCGATAATAGCTCGACCGCCGATATTTCACACATCTGTCTATTGTACGATAAATACTTACAGTAGTGAAGTGGACGTTGCGGTCTTGGAGACAGTCAATATCAGGGGCGGTCTGACGCCTCGCTCGCTGACGCATCTGAGCGACATGGCGCCTTTGATAGTTCGCCCTGAGCAATAAAATAAAATATTAATAATAAATTAACAAAATTAATAAGACTGTCAGAAATCCAGACAGGATTTGCAAGTTTTTTAAGATTTGTAATGACTACCCAGTTGGTGCAGTGGGCAAGTATGTTCTCCCCGTCATGGGTCTTCGGTTAGATACCCGGCATGAGCACAATTTCCCATGGCTTTAGTGATTCTGGTTCTGAGTGTGAATACGTTTGTTTGTGTGTTAGAAAAAAAAGTTATGTTATTGTAAAATGTGACGACTAAACGGATAATCAGTTGTATAATGATACAGAAAATCAACTCTGAAAAAAGGCATCGGTTAGTATTAATTCTGATTAACGGAAGCAAAACCAAACCGCACGTTATAAAATTTAATATTACTTTTTAAAATATTGTGATTTTATTTTATTTTCCCGTGCGATACGATTGCCTTCATCTTTGTTTCCTAAACGGTATATATCCGGGCAAGTAGGTAGGTAGGTAGGTATAGAGCAAATAGGTCTATTCTATGCAAGCAATCTACATCACCGCAACATCACAATCCATCAAGCGATTATTTGAACTTATCATTCAAATGCTTGGCTATCTGGCTTATTACGCGCGTTGTTTGGTGTGCTTCAACCTAAAGGTAAAAGAGATAAAACGATTATTTTATCGATTGTTAATACAAACCTGCGGTCACTAAGACGCTGGCGAGCGTGTGAGCTGTCGCAAGGCAAATAGCGGTCGTAGGACATGCAGGCCAGCGCGATATAGTGAGTGCGCGCGTTGTTATGGCTCTGGCGGATACGTTCTTGAACGATAAGCGGATCTGGGATAAAACAACCTCGTTACACTCATACTCAGAACTTTATGTAATCCCGACAATTGACTTTCAGAAAGACATCGAAATACTAATATATACAGAAGTCTAACTTTGACCAAGCTTGTCCGCCAGCACGGCACATCTAAAATTCATCATAAAATTAAGCGCTCATTAAAAATCTTAACTATATTTTGATATATATCACGGTGTCCCATCGTGGGGCGAGCAACATCAGCCCATGAAAATCGTACTACATAACGAATAAGACGATATGTTATTATTTTAAACTCGCATTCGATGCAATACTTTATGTATTCGACGTATGCCCGTAAATACGTACATATATTCAAATGCGTTAAGCCGTCTCTCGGAGTTCAGTGGGAGCCAACATACCCACTTGGATATACAAGATACAAGTATTTGAACTAAGTGTGGGGCTGTAAATGCGTTTGTTTTTGAAAAAAATATAGCTTTGGTCATACCATTCAATTAAAATGTATTGCTTGCTTTAGTTTAAATGGATCTACTACTTGATTGATATATTGATGCTCTGACCACAAATAGATAATAATGTTTATAATTTCTTTGTATACATCAGTAAAGACAAATATATAGGTACTTTAAATCATGTTGTATAGCCTCGGCCTCGGCGGGTGCTGTGGATAAAATAATATTTTAATTACTTACGCGTGAAAAGAGATTCCTATCTCTTTTTTTAAATCAAAATAGTTCTGGCGTCACTACGCACGATGGCATTTCTTGACAATGATGAATAAATGAATGATGAAATGTAATGAAATTTCAATATTTGCGGAGCCGTGTGGCGAAAATGGCGTGTGCGGTAGTTTTAAAGACCCGCCCAACGCGGTGGACTTTGCGTGTTACCATCTTTCAGCTTATTTATATAATATATATATATATATATATATATATATATATATATATACTACATTTTTTGATGCAAGAAGACAATGCAAAAAGACAATGTTGTCAAAACTGTTTAAAAGTTGAATAATTAAAAACATAGAAAAAAATCTCCCAAAGATCTCCAAAAAGAACGGTTGTTAGCGGCCTGCATTCAGCGTCTTTCTGCGACCTTCGCTATTTCGCCTTCGCCTTTGCCACTTCAACTTGCTTAAAGGTTGCCAGCTAATAACATTTCATTTTATTTACGAGACGTTTACAGTACTGCAATCAAGTATATTTTGTTTAATTTGGACGGAATGGAAAATTGGGAATAGCATCCAACATACAAAACACTATATCTATAATAACTATATATATATATATATATATATATATATATATGCTTATCAAAAAGGGTCTATAGTATTTTATTTTAAATGAAGTAATTTACGAAGTGTGTCATCAATTTGCATTGCTTTCTTTTCCAATTTAAACTTAATTAAAATTAAATACCTTTATTAAAAAGTATGGAATTTTGTCATGAATACCCACCTGGTAGCTCTACATGCAGCCATTGACGGACTAACAGATTTGCCAAACTTTGACACTTCATAAGATTGTGGAGTTAGTTCCGGTTCTGACCGAGTGGCAAGATACAGAACGACAAGGATCTTGATTAACTTGACCGACATTATCGCTCCCTTAGTTGTTGTCGCCTCAGACAAAGAGGTTGTTGCCTCATGCAAAGAGGTCGTTGCTTAAGGGTCGCCAGCAAATCAAATCTTCACAAGAATACAACAAATTTACAATATTACAATCAAGTGAGTTCTGTCTAATTTTGACGGATGGAAAATTTGGAATGGCATCCAACATCCAAACATACAATCAACGAAAAAAAAACTACAATGCTTTCTACTTTTCCAGTGAGCAGTTCAGCGAACATGTATTACAATCTACTGGCTCAAATATTATATTTTTTGAATTTATTTAAGACCATACATGGTCAGCAGTCCTCAGATTGATCTGGTAACCCCATTTACAGCCGGAGATAGACGGACTGACAGTTTTTGTCAAAAAGTGACACTTCACAAGACGAAGGCGTTTGGTCCCAATCTGGCCGAGTGCCAAGAGATTCTATCTTTCTCGCACTGTAATCTACATATGGTTAACACTCGGCTTTCTCCTTTTATACATGGAACGGAAATGGCATCTACGTTAAGCATGCCAATAACAAGAAAAAAGCAAAGACCATAGATTGGCCTTGGACTTGCAACATATTATCATATTATTAAACGCTAATACGCTTTCACACTCACACTAAGTTCGAAGAACTGTTTCATGGGTGTTGGAAAGATTTAAATCCCAGACCGAATCAGAAACATAATTTTTTGTGGACAAAACGTATGTTCTAACAGGGAATTGTACCCTCTACATACGCGCATTGACTTTATCAATGAGTGTCATCAAATACGTGATTGTCTTTTGAAAGATAAGGAATTTTGTCAGGAATCCTTAGATTTCCATCTGGGGGTCCTATATACGTATAGGGAAACTGACAGATTTGTCAAAAAGTGACACAAGATGGCGACGTTAGTTGCAATTCTGACCGAGTGCCAAAAGATCCTTGTCGCACTGTACAAGCGTAGATCATCGATTGAAGACTTAACATCTAGTGCGTTCTAACACTAGATTACTTACGGGCATTGTTCTCGTGTCGACGTCGCCGGTTCTCAGCCTGCTGATGCAATGAACGAGCGCGGTTCATAACAGATTGTGATTGAAGCCTCTCTTGTTGCACTGGTAAAATATTCTCCAAATACACCAAACTGTTTCCGAAGCCCCAGCCCCCGTCGCTAGTTCGTCCAGAAGCGTTAGCGCTGTTAGAAGGGTTATTGAAGGCAGGGGCGGTCATGGCCGCTATTCTTCGAGCTAAATTGTTGTCACCTGGTGTAGGATTGGTCGCGCTTGTTCTAGAACTGTTTCCTGTCGAATTGTTCGTAACAGTTGCAGCATTTCCAGAACTGCCAGTAGCTTGAGATGTAGGTGGGGTGTTGGCATCACCAGTAGTGGCAGGCGCGTTAGTTCGGAACATGGATGTGAACATGTTCTGTAAGATATCGCCTGCTATGCCGTTGTTATCGCCGGTCATTGGCGCGAGGAATACTGTAAACGATGTATGCCGCTATAAATCAATTGTCTATACTACATGCAAGCCCTCAATTATATCCATGGAAAAACTAATTAATTTACTACATAGGCTGAAATACTTAAATAACCTAATAATTGAAATAACGTTTCATAAGAAAAGAAGAAACTACTTGTATTTAAATTGGTGTACAAATAAAATAAATGATATAATTACCTTCACCATCTGGTTGTATAGTGAGTGAAGTAGGGCCTAACGCACTGACGCTGACACCGCCGACGCCGGGGGTGCTGGTGGACATGCCATCGGGACCGATAGAGATCGTGGTGCCGGCATGAATTCCCGGGAATGTAGAACCGAACGGCGTAGAGCCGAAGGTAACGTGTGGGCAAGGGTTTCCAGCGCCATGACCAGCGCCTCTGCCACGACCGGCGTTGGGGGCCGAGCTTTGTCCAGTTGCTCTAGTGGCTCCAGCACTGGCGCCCGCAGTAGCCCCAGCGACGCTGGTCCCAAAGACTCCAGCTGGATTTCTGGCTCCTGCAGCAGCACGAGCTGTGTTTCCAGTTGCTCTAGCGCTGGGTCTGCCAGCAGTCGAGGGCGTGTTGCCGTATGCGGCGATTAAACGACCGTCAAAAGGTTGGGGTAAGGTAGTGAAGGCATACGTAGGAGAAATCGTGATCGACGCGCCACCGTCAGATTCTTGGCTTGTTGGAGATAGGCTCGGCGGAGACCCAAGAGAATGAATCTGCTCCATGCTCATCACGACTTCCATTCCTGGGTGCGCTTGACTCAACGTACGCAGAAGATTTTCGATATCTGGGACGTTAAGAAAAATACCATTTTAATTCTAGCTATCAATCAATCTATTCTTTATTTATCTAATTCTATATCGATTTCAGTTCTATATCGTTTTCAGTATTTCATCTGTTTACTTAATGAATTAGGCAATACATTCAAAAGATAATAAATTCAAATAATAACAGATATTCAAACGTGTCATGTACAACTAGCGTATAAAGAGTGGACCGAAAAAGAAAAGAAACAGCTGTTATTATAATTATCTCACTCCGACCATTACGGAAAATTGGCTTAACTGTCCAACTCAGCACAACAAACAAATATTTAAAAAATTACTTGACATATTATCATAAACGCATAGTGTAACTAAAAAGTACAACTGAAATGAAAAGTAGCTCGGCTTTACAAGTACTACGTTGCATCGTAGCAGGAGGTAATCAGAGTTTTTCGTAATTTTACTCTATTTCGTGCTGCACGCTTCGCTTCTCCCCAGTTCAAGCCGATAGTCTTCACCTCCACAATCAACGACCGGCGTGAGGTTCCGCTCTACTTTCGATGCCGAATCTGCAAGCCATCAGTCTTTATGGCACATTCTCGAGATATCTACATCAGTGATTACGTTCGAACAGAAGAACTTCAGGATTTAGTAACGACATCGGATGAAGAAGACTTTGAAACTAGTGATGAATTTTGAAATCTATATTCGACAGTGATAAGTAAAATCCAATCCTAGATGTTTGAATCATACCTTTTTGGGTTGATACTTTCATGTATGTCCAGATTCTTTCTAGATATGTAAATATCGACACCTTTTTTTTCTCCTTGATGTCTGTAAAACTACCCTAGTCTCCACTTCCCAAGTTCTTCGCCTTCTTCACGTTGATCTTAGGGCAAAGCTCACTATTTGTGTCTGTGTACATATTATCCAACTTTGTTTGTACGTCAACAAGTCTTGAACCGAGAACGACACTCAGTCGTAGGCAAACGATGTTTATGTTACTGGTTTTTATTTAAATATAAAACCGACTTCTTTTGCCACGATTCGAGATCGATCTAATTTCACGAGTAAGGATGTTGACGGATTTTCGATAGCTAAACAGCAATAGGGCGGCGTAGTCGAGGTCTGGAATATGATATATTAGCTGCTCCCATCGTCGTGTTGATGTGTACGGTGCAGTTCTCTCCAATACAAGACCTTTATGGGATTACTGTTCTAAAATAATACGCGATATGTTGATCTGGGCTGTGACGATTTTCCTGAAGTCTCGTAGATTCTAATGATTTTTTTATTCTGATGGCACACACATGGATATTTTGCTTTAAGTATATATTTTTAGTGCTGATTTGGAAATTAGCTTTATCGAATGGCGGGAGAGAGATACCTTGAATGCATTGTACCTTTCGCTAAATATTATATACAATTATTAGATATATGCAACATCTTAATGAAAATGCTCCCAAAACATATCAATCAGTGTTCTAATTTTTCAATAGATTAACATTCGTTTATCATTATATATTATATCAACGACAACGCATATTATATTATTATATGATCTAAGAGTAATAGGTTCTTCAACATAAAATACGTTTCTAACTAATAAGTGTTTCAACGAGGATCGATCCCGATACCCGCAGTTTAAAAGGACCCAACTAAGCCAACGGCCAGTTCAATGTGTGCAATGATTGGCATAGAGTTGATATTACTCGTTAGATGCTATCCCGAGCGTGGTACCGAGGTCTATGAAATGAACCCCAGAGTATACAGAGTGTGAAATGTCTTACCCGAAAGTACGCGCGGCCGGTCCTCCTGATCTTGAGACTGGTTCTGTGCCTGAGCTTGCCCCGCCTGCGTTTCATTTTGTGCCTGTTGTATATTGGTGGCGACGGCGGCCAGGCCATTGATAAGAGCATTGTCTATGGGAAAGGCTATGGGCACCCGGGTCTCAATTTCTACTTGGTAGGTAACGGGTTCGGGAGTGCCAGCTTGGCTGCTGTTCGTACCGGTGTGGATCGGGCTCGGCCGTTCGCCGGCGGCGTGGCGCTGGGAGGCGGCCAGCGGCGTCTGGGGTTGAGCCCGGGTGGGGGTAGGGTTAGTGGGGGTGCCGTCGGCACTACTAGACGCGCTGGCAGAGCCAGCGGCATTGCCTTCAGGCCGCCGGGATGTTTGCACCACGTTGATTTGGGTCTGAGGACATCAACTCAAGTCAAGTTGCGTAACTGGCACAATTCCTAGTCTTAAATACATTGTATATATGACATGTAATTTTAAACAGCAGACTTTTGGTATCTTTCCGATTTGAGTTCAAAGGCGAGGGGCGCCGACGCTCGTGAGTCGTTATTGGAGTGGTGCTGGTTTGCACATTTATTGTGCGGAATAAATATAACGCAGTGATACCGTCGAGCTGACCTGATGATGGAGCCAAGGGGTGGATAGTAGGACGATTCTTGCTACTCGTTTGGTTTCTCCTTTGTGGCGTATATAATTATGTAGTGACAAGTGTTATTTGGACTTGCTTCGACGACGCCAATATAGGTGAATAGCGGAATTCCTTCGTAGCAGCAAACCAGTCCGCGCATTTAGACAATTCTTTTTTTTTTTTCAATTTGTAATACATAGTTATATAGAAATTAGCTCCAAATTATGATATAAATGTACACAAATAGGAAGAGACTAGCTTCCCACAACACAGGGTATCCTAGAGTGGGAACTAGAAATCAGTTGTTCATAAGTAAAACCTATCTTATTTCTGGTTCATCTCACCTACATGCTTGTAACTATGTTATCCTAAAATAAGTAATTAGTTTTTCTTTATGTAATAGTGTTTTTGTGCTGTGTTAATTCTAAAAATAAAAAAGTTAACCTTAACTATATTTTCTAACAGCTACTTAAGAAATCAACATCAAAGGCACTTTACCAGCAAGATAGGACTTTTTAAATGAACAAATATCCTGTACCTGCAAGGGCATCTGGTGTCTGTTGGCGCCGCTTCCCGAAGAGAGTTGCGGGTAGAACTCGCCAATGGTGACGCTAATGTCGCTGGCCGCGTGGTACGCATGCGCGAAGCTGTGCAAGATGTCAGACACGAGCTCTACGATTTGCTGCCGGGTGGCGCGGTCCAGCTCGGTTAGCTGACAAATAGAAATCAAACTTTCTCACTCGCTCACATAGCAGTTCCGAAACTATATATAAACCCTAAATATTACACATATTAAGGATTTATACTCCACTCACGGTTGTTTGCTCGCATTGTTACAATACTATGGGCGTACTCGACTAATGAAGGAGCACCGAATGTTTGAAACTAGTTTCGTAACAATGCGAGCAAACAAAGTCAAGTCGTATAAATTCTTAATATATGTATAAACCGTCCAATATTCAAGCTGCAAAAGAATAATTGTTCTTTTAATACACTAGCTATAATTGAAACGCAAGCAAAGCTTAAAAAACCGACTTTATCGCTTAAATAGGTTTTGGCTTGACCGATTTCGATAAAATTTACCTTACCTTACCTTAACATTACCTGTGAAGTGTACTATACCAAACAAAAAAAAATCATCAAAATCGATTCATAATTGGCGGAGATATCGCGAAAACAAAAAGAAACACTCGAATTGAGAAACTCCTTTTTTGAAGTCAGTTGAAAATAATAAAAACATTAAATTATATGCTTCTAATAACAGTCATAGTACGATTTCTATTCAATCCGTTTCCGTTTCTTGACTGAGTGAGACTTGACTTAACAATTAATCACTTTTGGGGTCGCCGTTATGGAGATCAATGTGGAGGACTATACATATCTGTCTTACCTGATCGGTGTGAGTGTCCCGCAATATGGTCATATAGTAGTTCCGATAAGGCGCAAAGTCCTGCTGTAATTCATCGAGCTCGTTGATCAGCTCGGCGAAGTCTCGCGGCCGAGAGAGACAGGGTCGCGATCCAGGCGTACTTCTACCAAGTACCAAAGAAACCAACTTTGAGATACTCTACATAACATCAGCAAAGATAACCACTTCATCTTTTGCAAGAAATAGATTTAAACAGACTTATTCGCTGTGTAGCTAGGTTTTGTAACTGAGTTCGGTTGAGAACACTAAGTATTTTTGTATTTTTTAAAGTATTTAACTCGATTGCAGTAAATGTTATATGATATTAAGCCTAAAACCGCCCAAAATATTACAACTTTTAACAGTTCATGTTTTGTACCTAAAATTTATATAACCTTCCGCCGTAGTCGGGTAAAAAGACTACCCAACTCCAGAATATTATGGCAACGTTATTTATTTAAAAATATATTACTCTAATGCAGTTAATTATATATGCCAACCTAATGTAAGTATAATATAAGATACATTTTATCTTTACAAATTTTATCAGTAGCAAGTCAAAATTCTTTAATAAATATGGCAAAATTAAAAATTTGTCCAAAAATAAAGAATAATCCTTTAATGTGTAAAAATAGGGGCATATTTTCAGCAATTCCTCGCTTTTAAAACTAAGAACGATCCCTTACTAGCAGGGACTGGAAAACATTTATAGTGACTAGAATTGTGTGTAGCGATAAACCTAATCTAACCTGCGAGTATTAAGGCCAAATTTTCGCCAAAACAGCAGTGCTATATCGAATTCTCCAGAAAATTAGCTGGCCATTAAGTATGTATTAGTCATACACCACCCTGCGTACCCAATACAACAACGCGTTCAGGGCGCTGATGGGGCTGCCACCGTACTGTAGTGCATCGGGGATGTTTGCGGATGCGCATATAGATGGATTCGCAGCTATTATGCGCAAACGGGTGGCGTCCGTAATTCGCCGCGTACGGGGCAGCTCCAACATGTACCTGCAGTTGTTTGCATGGCGGATGGATCTGGATTGCCCAATTATGCAACACTGGACTAGATTGCATGTTGAACATTCTGGGTTCAAGCCGAAGTATAGTTTAAGGTAATATAATAATAATGTATGTGTTTTTATTTTGTTTTTATTCTTTTTCATTCATTTTATGTAATTAATTTAATTTATATGTTTATGTAATTTATTTATTCTTTTAGTAATGTTATGTAATTTTAGTCATGTAATGTTTAGTAATTAATTTGAAATAATGTTATGGACTTTGTCTGAAATAAAATAATAATAAAAAAATAATACTAAGGCCATAGCCACCTAGGTCATAGAAAAGAAGTTTATGGTCTATCCTGAGCTGGCGCAGCAACTAGATATAATATATTACTTATTCTATGCTACTAACCTCGGCCGGGGCGGATAGATTTGCCCATGCTGCCTTCGAAATTCCTGCAGACTTGCTCCTAATGCGGTTATCTAAAAAAACAAAAGAAAATGTTACCCATAATGTACGACTAGAACAAATTATGCAATCTACACTAATATTATATAGACTTTTATTTACTGGCACAAGATCTTATTTCCTGTACACCCGCCACGATTTTTTTGTTTGTAAAAGGTAACATTGTTCAACAACAAGGTATTCACTGTAAAATAATTTACTAAGAGACAGTTACACTATCCCTGAGTGTCATGAGCTGTTTTATTAGGATACAATTTAGCTTCAGTACGAAATTACAATATTTGTAAAACAAGACACAAAATAATTAAACGCAAGCAAAGCTTAAAAAACCGACTTCACCGCTTTATCATCGGAACCTTGATCAGATTTAATGTATAAACAAGCAATATTGACTATAATTTAAAAAACTAGAGATCAGATCTTGATCAAATTTCAATGGGAATACATAAAAAGCACCAGCTTTCAAATAAAAAAAGAAACACCAAAATCGTCTCACAACGAAAGAAGTAATGAGGTAACTTTTGAAGTCGGGTAAACGAGAACATCGTCAAAGTACGCATTATTCGTCACAAAATAGACATAATTTACGATATTTCAAGAACTACTGATCAGATCTTCATCAAATTTAAATGGGACCAATTAGAAAGCAACATCTTTCAAAATTTAATATGTAATAATATATATTCTATTTCAAATAGCTAGTCACTAATGATATTTTCGAAATATCAGCTCTCAAGCATACATTGACAATTTAAATGATGTACCTCACTTATAAAATACTAGCTGCGCCCCGCGGCTTTGCCCGCGTAAGTCCCGGACCAGCCAGAATTAGGGGTTAAAAAGTAGCCTATGTCCTTTCTCAAGCTCTAGACTATCTGTGTACCAAATTTCGTTTATATCGGTTCAGTAGTTTTAGCGTGAAAGCGTAACAGACAGACAGACAGACAGAGTTACTTTCGCATTTATAATATTAGTAAGGAAGTAAGGATATTCGATTTATAAATACCAATTATAACTATTCAACTTTTGGCGTCGAGCCGAGTTGTATTTACCTAATATTTTACCTTCTATGGACCTGTCAAGTGACTTGTTATATAAATTAAGACTATAGCTTGGGATATAATGTAAGAATGTGACACAACACAATGGTAACATGGAAGGACTTATTTACAGTAACAGTCATAAATCTTAAACTTACTGGTCCATCGAACAATTCTGGTTCAGTTTCAACTGATCCATAGATATTGCTCATTTGAGTGAAGAGTGATCTCAATGAGTTGTATATATCGTCTATGATACGTCGAATGAACTCGAGTCGGTTAGCTGTGGGTGTCGACATCAGAGCATGTTGGTGTTCCAACGCGAGTTCAGATGGCGGATCTAGATTCTGAAAAAAAACACCCATTATTATAACGTAGATATATTTATCTGATGGCAGAGCATTAGTGATTTCAAGTCACTCTTCAGAGTAAAAAGATTTCTTGTGGGCATGAAGCATGCTATATCTTCAATCGCATAATCGCTTTCCATCTGGTTAGATACTGCTCAAATACTTGCCTATCTAAAATTCAAACGAATAAAAAGCGCCAGCCCTCATCATATTTATTTTAACCCAAAGAAAAATAAACATTGTATAATCGAATAGTATTCGCTGGCAGGCTGCCAAGATTAAGTAATAATTACTTCAGAATGTCGGGATTCAGCTTTTAAAACATAATTTAACAAACGCCAAGCACTACCGACACAGTTAAGATTGCACTCTTTTTTAAATGATGAGTGTACTAGACACATATAAAACTAGACGTTCGCGCCGAACTGAGATCTCGCGCCTGCACTTTGCCTAATAGAGAAAAACTGTTAAACTTATTTGCTCATAACTTTTTTTCTATATAATAATTGTTTGATTTCTGTATTTGTTGTTCAAGTAACAGACTTTATACGAAAGTTTCAGCGTTCAGTGTGAAGCCGTTTTTGAGATAGACCCGGGACTAAATAGGTCTAAAATCGTCGGACTTTAGTGGCCTACCAAATTTTTTTTTAAAGCTGGTTTCGTCATAGGTACAAGGGTAGATAAAAAATAAATTTTTTTAGCTCCCCACTTACATGTACCTGTGGGAGCCCCCTTAATATTTTTTTCATATATAATTTTAAATGTCATTCTTGGCTTTGGGCCGTAGTTTTACATATTCTATGATAATTTGAAATCATTCGCTTATATGGTTTAGACGCTAGATGCCTCTGACAGACGGACGGACGGACGGACAAAGTGCTGAATGACCCAAGTCAACTTAGAGTTCTCGCTTCGCTCGATCAATTAGGTATATTTATTTACATTGACCAGTTCTTAGAGTCACAAAGGCAAGCAACATTATTACAGTATGGGAAATAAATAGCTTTCCAGCAGCAGTACTTATAAAGCCTGTCAGATTCTAGGCTTATCATGTTTTACAATCACAACACAATATTTTTAAAAAATATGTTTTTTGTAGTGTAATCTAAATCAATTTTGGACTTAAATTTTTTTTTTAATGTTCCATACATATTATCATCCAAAAATAAACACCATGTATGTGTTTAATTCGCTCAAATGTTTTCATCCTACATTCCTCAATAATCATTCGCAAAGAAAAGCGCGGATTCGGTAAACTACTGTGTGTACCATTATATGCATATTCAAGGAACATAGACCCGCGTCTATGTTTCCTGTATAATCTGGGAGTCTTCAAGTCTCGAGTGAATAGGTCTCTTCTCTAGGTAAGCATTTTTGGTCTGGAAACTCCATTTCATTAGGTGATACAGTGGTCGAACGCTTTCCTATCTTGCATAATAGTACTTACCGATAAATGTCTCATTGGAGTTTCTCGTGATCTTGTGGTCGTGGATGAGGGGTGGCTGGACATCCTGTTCATGACCCTCTGTGCCTCTTGAAAGGCTTCCCGCATCTCCTGCCTATATCCATAAGCGGGATTCCGTGACATAGGGCTAGGAGGGGGCCTCGGCACAAGGTGTATAACCTTTTCATGAACACCTGGAATAAATCCAAAACTTATTGTTAAACTCCAAGTTAGGGTAACACAGCATCTTCCTCTACTTAAATAAGTTATGATATTACAACAATAAAACAAAGTAAATGTTTTATCAAAAGTATGTTACCTATATCAGCAAGTCTCTGTTCATCAGTTAAGACTCTTCCACAGAAGATGAGCCTCTGCATCCTGAACTCAATGCCCATCTGCTCGCGGATCTGCCTCTTGAGTTGGGCCACAGTGGTCTGAAAGACATTGTTATTTTACTAGTAACTGACTAACCAACAAATGCTTTCACATTTGCAGCCCTGTACAAAACTTGTAAGCGATGCTGAATCACATCACACACACAATAATAACCAGAACCAGAAACACAAATGAAGGGGAAAAGAAAATTGTGTTTCCATCGGAATTTAATCATGGCGCACACTCTAATTCGAACACAGCACAAAAGTTGTGACAAAGGTGTAAAAGCAGTAGAAGCTGATGCATGGGTTTTTGATGTGGATGGCTGAAGTCTAGCCATTTGATGTCTTTATTATTTTATGAGTGGTGACTTCCGTTCTCTGTCACATAGAGATCTTGTTCTCATTTCCTCTATAGCCTTGCATTGGAGTAGTACATGCTCTATAGTCTCGTCTTCCTCCATGCAGTCTCTGCACAGAGTGCTGTCCGTATTACCAGTTTTATATAAGTGATAATTTAAGTCACAATTTCCTGTCTTGAAGCGCAGGTCAAGTCATGGCAATTTTAAAAGGTATTTCTGAACTTATTAATCAGGGATGATAGTACTGTTTTGCAAATTTTTCTCTGGTAATAGGTTTGCAGAGTCTCACTGCATTACGTTTATATGTTGTCTGGCTTCTTTTATGGCCAGAGTTTTTGACATGATGTGCATGTAATATGGCTTTTAGTCCTTGGCACAATATTGCTGTATCTTTCCGATAGATTTTGCAAATCCTCATTACATTTAGATATAACCTTTGACCTAGTCTTTGTGAAATTCCGATTGCCTTGATGAGAGTTGCACTATCTGTAGTAAACAGAATAAGCTTGCTAGTGCGATTTTGCTGTTTGATTGTTGAGCACTAAGTGATTTAATGAGATTCTCACTGTAGGATGTAAAAAAAAGCAGCTCCTTAGTGTGATAACTGTTTGATCCTTGAGTGTCATTGGTTTCCTGAGAGCGTTAATGAGAATCTCACTGTCGGTTGTAAACAAAAGATGCTCGCTAGTGCAATTGCTGTTTGATATTTGAGTATCGTTGGTTTTCTGAGTGTGTTAATGAGAGTCGCACTATCGGTAGTAAACAAAGGAAGCTCGCTAGTGCAATAGCCGTTTGATCTATGAGCATTGTTGTTATTCTGAATGAGTTAATAAGAGTTGCACTGTCTGTACTAAGCAAAAGATGCCCGTGATGTGATAGCTTTTTATTTTCAAGTATCATTGGATTTCTGAGTGCATTAATGAGAGCCACACTACCTTTAGTAAACAAAAGAAGCTCGCTAGTGGGATTGCTGTTTGATCTTCAAGCAAATAAATGTAGGAAGAATCCTCATTACAGCCAGAAAAACTACCACGGCTTCTATCTGTATAACTGTAGTTGATTTATTTAAGGGCTGGGATACTATGAAGTTCAGCTCTGACGAGAACATACTACATCCTGCTCTTTCCTTATTTTTTGCACTATAACCATAAAATTTTTATATAATTTTGACAACACCCGATATCTCTCTCACGGAGTGGAGTTGTTTATTAAATATATACTTTTTTGCCATAAATATGGCTTGTCACAATAATGAACTGTGCATTGGCTTAGTTGGGAGCGCGTTCACCTTCTAAGCATCAGGAACGAAAATAAGTGTTTCTAATTTTGGTAGTTATTGTGTGTGATATGTGAATGTTTTCGGCACCCACAACTCAAGTCATTGAACTTAGTGTGGGGCTGGCAAATATGTGGCAGATTTTTTTTTCTTAAAGAATGCCATTGTGTTCACCTCAAAGGGATACACAACTTCTCTCTGTGGCTGCTGTGCACTGACAAAATATTCAGTCAGTAAGGCTATTGCGGTCTAGACAGACTATCTCTTATTACACTACTCCATTTAGCGCACTATATCAGTAAGACATACTAAATATAGCGTGGTCTTAATAGGCCGTATACTTAAGTCCGAAATACTCCATGCCCAAGACAGATGGTGCACTGCGCTTGAATAGAGTAGATGTGTCTTGCATGCGGGCTTCTAAAGACCGATTAAGTGCAAAGAATTAGTAGTCCAGTGTAACAAGTTAATAACCTATGATGAGAACCATCAGATGAGATAGTGGTCTTAGAACATTAACCATCAAACAGCTGGAAAGCTATTAGCATTTGTATGTATCATGGGTCAAATTGTAAGGGATACTAATTCATTTTGGTATAACTCTCAGGTATCCATTAAGTTACATATATGAGCCCTGGCTTAATTACATCAGACAAAGGATTTAAAAAGGTACTACAGAAAAGAAAAGAGTATTCGTTTTGATGTGGCTGATACATTCTAGTAAATGTATTTCATAATCTTTATAAATCATACCTAAAGGATCAAGAGTAAAATGAATTTGCATGAATAAATTACGAATATTCGAGACTAAAACGATTATCGATAATGCGCGCGCATGCCGGAACGTGCATCCATTTTGCAATACACTATCAGAAGAAAAATTACTTATACACTCCACTTACCTCATCGTCTAAAGAGAACTGATGATTTTCAGAGTCTAAAGTTTTTATCGTAAGTTCAATCATTTTGATTTACGTACATCACCTCCTACACAAATAAAGAAACGCGTGCTAACGAAAATTAACACCAGATATCAACAACAGCAACATGAACTTCAAAACAGACACTTAAGATGAAAATAATAATAAATGTATACACACGCAAACATATAATTTAAAATCAATTTGAAACCACAAGAAAAAATGTTTTTATCGTCATATTAAGAAAATGCATTGCCGTCGACAATGACCGAAACGAAAAGACTTTTTTTTTTTCTTAATAATGACAGCCAGAGTTGCCAGTAAAAATAAAATACAGGTAAGTATATCATAAGTCGCGACGCAACCAGGCAGGTTGCTAGTTGCTTGACTCGAGAGAGATGTGTAATTCCCTATTAAATGCGAGTAATATCGCGCTCTAGGACAGGTAATAAATATGACATTACTACATTAGGCATTATTCGAGCGTTGAAAGTAACACAACACTATGATTGGTACTAACAATATGGTGGACGGCTCAAGATGGCGGACTAGTTTTCTTTACACGGTTTTGTGCTATGTGTATCAAGTGGAAGGATTTTAGAAATTGAGAAGTGTATGAAGAATAAAATCACTTCACTATAAATCTAATATGGCGGACCACTCAAGATAGGGGACTAGTTATTTTAGAGCACTCATAATTTATGGGTGTCAAATGAAGGGATTTACAGATAATAATACGAATAAGCTTGTTAGTAAAATTGGTTTTTAATATCAATTTATTATCAAATACCGTTTAAGACTGTAGTTATAATTGTAGTATTTTATAAAATAATGTTGTAGCTATAGACGTAGAACTTCACATTTGTTCCCTAAATAATAATTGTATAATTATATTGAACGTTTTCCAAGAAACCACAAGGCCGTGTTTTTTAGTCTGTATTACAAATAGAGACATAAATACTATTGTTCGTGCCATTTTCTTCAAAATATTGAGTTTTATTCTATACTACAAGCAGCATTACATTTTTACATATTATCAATAATTCGCAACCGGTAGAACAATGTCAGCAACTGTTGTAGCAGTTGCATATTTATGCGAAATTGACTAGCCGCGTACTACGTTTATATAATATATATTAGTTCCATGCACACTTTTACTACAAGCTCGAGATAAGTTTTCTGTGGTTCAGATACATTAAAATTCACGCAGGAATCATTTTGCTATGGGTAAGATTGAAAAAATGTCTCCCTTTTATGCTATTTCAAATTGTACATTTATTCAATCGTACCTTACGTAGGTACGATTAAAAAAAATTACAAAGTATAGAGAATGTTGAGCGAAGCGAGGTCTCAAGTTGACTTAGGTGGTGCACTTTATCCGTCCGTCCGTCCGTGTGTCAGAAGCGTTTAGCAACTAAACTATTATAGTACAAGCTATAACTTCAAATTTATATTAGTAGTAGTACAATACATTGACTGTACATTCTAAAAGTCTGAGAAGTCTGGGTTTGGAAATGCATAGCAGGTCGCTGTTCTTCTTTTTATAGAAATCTCAGAAGTCCATACGAAAACTCTAGCCACCACTATAATGGACAGCCCAATATGGGTGTCACTAAATAGTATCACTCAATATAAAAATAATATACTTCGATAGCTTACGGTGAAAAAAACCTTAATGGTATGGTGAAAAAAACGTCTGATACAGTTTATGCTGAACTTCTTTCTTGTTTTATATAGCTCATACCAAAATGATCACAATATCATATTAATAATCATGAATAAAGTATGAATACTTCAGACTAAATCGATAACGTGCGCGCATGCGGAGACGTGCATCCATTTGCAATACACTATTATATTAGAACAATAATTACACTTTATACTTTACTTACCTCATCGTCTAAAGAGAACCGATGATTTTCAGAGTCTAAAGTCTTTATAGTAAGACTAATCATTTTGACTAAAGTACATCACCTCTTACACAAATAAAAAAAGTAGTACACCATAAATCAATAACTGCAACATGAACTTAAAAACAGATATTTAGGATGGTAAATAATGAAAAATATATACACACACTTTAATGTAACATAAATAATACTTAAATCAATTCAAATCACAACAAATATAGTTTTTATCGTCCTCAAATTCAAAAAGTGCAGTGGTTTCGACATATTTTTTTTGGACTGATAATGTTACAGTTACCAGCAGAGTTGCCAGTAAAAATAGACCACAGCTAAATTATATCATAGCCGATGACGCGTGACGCTCCATAGTTGCTGTTTTGGGTAGTAGGTTCATGGTTGCCCTAATAATACAGCCGATCTTTTGCGATGTTGTATGTACCTATGTAGTATATTCCGTGGTATGTCTTCCATTTGTCGGGGTGTGACGTGCTTATTAATCTGAACCCCGATCGATGTTGTGCCTACAGGTGATAAGACGTGTCCAGAAATTATGCTACCAAGAATTTAAATCCAATGTACCCGGTACATAACTAGCCGTGCTTTATTTACTATTAATGAAAATGTACATTTTTAATTTATAATTTATTAATATAATTCTTTGTTTCATATGGGACTGTTTGTTTTAAAGCTATTTTATGACAATCATATTATTTAGTAAAAGTACATTTTCTGCTTTTTATAGTTAACAAATTAACGAAACGGTCGATGAGTGATTTATTTAAGTAATTAACGCATTCATTAATGAATTAACTACAAATTTTGTGAATAATTAACCATTAAGCCAGGGCTTTCTTTTGAGAATGAGACGTTTTGAGAATAGGACGATTTTTGACTGTGTGACAATTTGCGAACAGGATGTCCTGAGTAAACCGTAAGTTATTTAGCAATGACTGCGACTTGTTAGCGCATCGATGCCGGTAGAGCAATGCAAGCTATCGCGGTAGCAGTTGCATATTTTACTTAATTGACTAGCCGATACGTACAAATATTAGTTACATGCCTCTTTCTATGATAAGCTCGAGATAGGTATTCTGTGGGTCAGATGCGTATGATCTCGGCTAGAGTATATTCTTTTCTATGTGTATGATGCTTGCAAGGATGTTGTAGCTACAAACCGTAGGTTTGTTTCCTATCTCGATGGATGCTTGCCTTGGGTATATATCTTATTTATCTCTGGATGCTTGTTTGATTCGTAATCACGTACATTGGGTATATATCTTATTTATCTCGTACCTACCTACACGTTTTGCGTAGTCAACCTACGGTTTTAGAAAATCCTTGGCTTCCCTCATCCAAGATGTTATTACCTAATCTAATTTATTTTTCCTAAAGACTAGATACAAAAACTAAAAACAGCCAAATCGGTCGCAGTTCAAGCATCGAGATTCAATACATTGTCATTTTAACTAGGTACACTAACTCCTTGCCAAGTAGCAATCAAGAAGAGTGATTAAATCTTACATAAATGTTTACTTTATCTTAAGTAGTTTTTTGCTAAATGAAAAAGGATTTCTTAAAGCAATTATATAGTTATACTTACTATAAAAAAAATTAGCAGGTATATTCAAAACCAAGTTTAGTATTCTCAATACTATTTTGTATCAAGTATGCCTAAAGATAAATCTAAAAAGCTTTTTTTACTGTAGTGAGGTTATTTTAAAGCTCACTTAAAACTATATTGAATAATAGAATTGATTTAGTATTACAAAGTTACAATTGATTTTGTAGATAAACTTAAGAAAATTGTAACATAAGTTCTTAAAACAGTTTTTTCTGAAGAATACCTTATTCGTTTTTACTTCAATTATTAAAATTATAAAAAAACATCAAACAGTGTATACCTATTCTAGAACTGTAAACGCTTTCAATGCGGCATCGATTCGGACCTCAGTGTCGTTAACCGAGTATCAGTACTCAGAATACAGATTTCAAGGAAGATACCGCAAACATTTTGGAAATCTCACTTTAAATCATTTATAACTTGACATCATTGTCGTTGTAGTTTAAAGCATCGGGTTCGATACTCGGTGGGAACACAAGTTTTCTTCCCACGGGAAATAAGTGAATGTTTACGGACCCAAGACACAAGTCACTGAACTAAGTGTCGGTCTCCTTATCATAAATCATCTTTGCAATTTGCTCTTAGTCTTTACGCAGGAGTTTAAAACTTATAAATGTTTCAGTTTTTACGTACCTAAGTAGGTACACATTATGTAGGTACATGTATGTAGGATCTGCATTCTGTTGAAGCTCGAACACAGCCACAGGACCTGACGCCTTTCTGGAATAATATGAAAACGCGTGCGCAGAGGCAACTTAGCATATGGGCCGAGGGGAGATCGCACCCGCAAGTGTTCCATAAGCACTTTTGCTGTCTGAGTCTCTCCCACAATCGACGATCGCCGGAATTCCAGGCTGAATATCCATGTTCCCTAAAGTTCTACTCAGCTCTTAGCTAACTGACTCATTTTGCCAGCCACCAGCCGAAGTCTGCCACGAATTATCATGGGTAGAACATCGAGACCTAATAAATTCTAAGGACGTGAGTAGACATGGATCGGATAACAACACCTCAAACAAAAATGATAAAAGTAAAAAATAAATAATGTTCTACTAAGCCATCAAGGCTGCTCACACCTGTGTACAAAGATGACGTCAAAGCGAGGGGAGGCTGGGAAATAGTGCAACAAGATAATTGGAACGAGGGGAGCCACGGCCTCGATCACCCGTTAAGGATCTAGAAGGCGGACACATCTATCTCCATTGACGCTTATATAACAACCTGGGTCACTTACTAAAGCAATAGATATAGGTATTATTCCTACCATAATAGCTATAAATGCTATAATTTTATTATTGTTATTTAGTTTGTTGTCAGTGGTCCTAATGATTTGTCGTACTGGTGCGATCATTTTGCTTTTTTTTAAAGTCGTGGGGCTATGCTCTGACTTTCATCTGCTCTGCTGAAGTTGCCGCGGCGCTTCCCCATTCTCTGTTCCAGGAAGATATGACGAACCTAAAAGAGTTAATTAATAAGTGTAAGCTAATTAATCGAAAACTAGGCAGAATATAACAAAATATATAATACATATTTTTCTTTTTCAGATTTAAATCATCTTTAATTTATATATTTTTTATTCTGCCCAGTTGTCGATTCTAACCCCTGCTGGATTACACGAACTGTGCTTTCATCCGATCACCAAGAATCCTCGTGGAATGACTGGAAAATTAAGTATAGAATCTGTGAAATACCGTGGATACTTCTTTGAATATTTAAAACCCCTGTGACCTTGGTTTAGTGATTTTGTTTCCTTCATTAAGTTACTGAAGCCGCCTGCATAACGAAATCGTTGGGTTATGAATGATATACCTACCCATGAATACCATGATGAACTTACACGTTCATAGCGTAACTGTCCACTTTGTCGGAGCATGGCACAGTCATTAGCTTGATTAGTTAACTGATTATTAAACGTTAACACTAATTAGGTTTGGTTCTATTTTGCGGTGCACTATTGTGCCGGCACTCCATTTATCTACGAGCTCGGCGGTCACAGTGGTAACAGCATCACAATACGATAATTGTTGTGAATTTTAAAGCAGTGGTTTATGTCCACGCAGACCTTGAAGTCGTTTTTCGCTACGCTTTGTATTTTTATATCATATTTACTTCGGATAGGATGTTTGTACTTTCCATACAAGCTTAAAAAGCCGTTACAGATATATTTACCTTGTTTGAAACATGTAATTATAAACCTATAAACGTAACACAAACCTTGGCTTCATACTTTGAACTGCCCGTTGGCTTAGTTGGGTGGCGTTCGCCTTCTAAGCAGGGGTATCGGGTTCGATTCCCGGCGGGAACACAAGTTTTCTTCCCAGGGAAAATGTGTGTTTCTGGTTCTGCTTGTGATTGTGTGTGTGATGTGAATGTTTCCGGCACCCACAACACAAGTCATCGAACTTAGTGTGGGGCTGTGAGTGTGAAAGCGTTTATGTTTATGTTTATACTTATATTCTTTATCTTATTGACTAAACACTAATATAATAAATCCAAAAGTTTGTGTGCAAGTGTGTCTTTGTATCTTTGTTTTATCTTCACGCTGTAACGGGTGAATGGATTTGAGTGAAATTTGGAACGTAAATAGTTTATACCTAGGATTAACACAGAGGCTACTTTTGAACAATACCTTAGTGATGTTACAAGAGGGGTGCCAAAGTCTTCGGTCTTTCCTGTCAATTTATCTTTTTAGCTCTTTTGAAACATGCTCACTCATATATATTCACACATACACACGCACACAAACTTCAGAATGTATAGTTGTAGTCCTGCGGCGTAAACTCATCCCGAAGAGGAGCATCGTACATGCTCGAACCTAGGTCGACAATATCGATCAACAACGTGTGTGATAGCCGTATTTTAATAATATTATAATGTAGGTATAGTTGTGTTGTTAATCTAGAGTCAAACTTTTCTAAATAAGTGGGTACTAAATTCCATCTTAATCTGTCCACTGTTTAACTCACAGACTATTTGATCTGTGGTTTAACTAAACATCTAAACAAATCGTCCTTATTTTCCTATCGATTTTAATTCGATATAATTTGGTTCCATCGAGCTCGTCTGATCTTTGAGCCACAAAGTGGGTATTGGAATATTTTAATGGTAGTAAACGTCTCAAGCTAATTTGGCTTGATTTTTAACTAGTCCAATACATTCTTACTATCCTTACTAATATTATAAATGCGAAAGTAACTCTGTCTGTATCTGTTGCGCTTTCACGCGAAAACTACTGGACCGATTTAAAGGAAATTTGGTACACAGATAGTCTAAAGCTTGGGAAAGAACATAGGCTTCTTTTTATCCCGGCATTCCCGCGGGTCCGGAACTTACCCGCGTAAGGTCCAAACTGCGGGGCGCAGCTACCTTTATTTCGTGACGAGTGTGATGATTAGCAACGAAGATAGAAACTTTTCAATAGCTGCCACAATTAGTAAATCGATAATAAACTTTAAAAAACCGACTTCGCCGCTTATATTTTGGTTTTACCTGAAGTAGGTATAAACTACCAAACAAAAAAAAATCAAAATCGATTCATAATTGCGGAATTATCGCGTTACGCAACAATTCCTACCTATATACAAAAAAAACATACAGTCAAATTGAGTACCTCTTTTATTGAAGTCGGTTTTTTTTCACACTCACAGCCCCACCCTTAGTTCGATGACTTGTGTCGTGAGTGCCGGAAACATTCACATCACACATACAATTACAACCAAAAATAGAAAAATAATCTGTGTTACTCCTCATAACTTCTTTCTGGGTGAACCGATTTAATTTTTCTTATTTGTAAGCTGGTAGTTTCCTATTGGTCCCTTTTAAATTTGATTAAGATCTGATCAGTTGTTTATGAGTTATCCTCAATAATTCATATTTAATTCATTATATCTAAACAAAGGTGCCGAAGATAAAGCGGTGGAGTCGGTTTTTTTAAGCGTTGCTTGCGTATTATTTTTATCTTTAATATTTTGTACTCGTATGTGCATTAATTGTAGCTAGTTGACATTGTTACCAAGGATTAGTTGACAGTACATACACGTCGTCGTATATCACTCCCTACTCATTAGTATTCAGCCCGTAGCGCTAATCAATTCCGATTGAACATAAACAACACACCATAGTAAGTACCCACTCCTAAGCTGATGCAATTTACTACTATTACTACCTACTACTTACCTATTATCGTACTCTTTGTTTGTTTTGTTACTTCATCCCGATTAAATCTTGGGACAGCTCTTGTTTAAAAAGATATAAGTAGGTGGCGGATTTACACATTTGCCGCCAGTAGGCTATTGACATTTTGCCGCTCTTATCGACCTCTACTATTCAATGTCTTAGTTCACAATCATATGTTTTTGTCAATGAAATATTATGATACCCAAATCATACAGTTACAATTTCACTCAAAAGTTGGTGAAACAGGATGATACAATACAATACAATACAAAAACTCTTTATTGACACCAAAAGATAAATACAACTTAGGTACAGAGAAACTTATAAAGATAGGTACAGTGGGCGGTCTTATCGCTAAGAGCGATCTCTTCCAGACAACCTTTGGATGGAAATATAAATGAAAAGACAATGTAGGGATGGTGGTGCTATAAAATGAAACAAATAGATTTAAAAATAATAGAAATACATTGTTTGAACTACATAAACAATACATACCAATAATAATATCAGAATATACTTACATAAAATAAATAGATATTTACATATAAGTACCTATAATACATATTATTTAACATATATAATTATAAGTATTATAATTGATAGTGTATGGGCAGTATACTACATAACACACTATCTATATTACACCACCTTTTGCCCGTAATTAGTATGATTGTAAATTAGGTATATAAAAAAATGGTCCCAAATTTGCCGCCCCTAAAATCTGCCGCCCTAGGCTCCAGCCTACTCAGTCTGCTGGTAAATCCGCCAAACTATAAATTATGATTCATTACTAATATCTTTGTAATACTTAGGTACGTACTTGGTAATGGTAGGTACGCTATCAACTACCACTCGACTTTTTCACAAGAGAGTTTATAAGCTAGAAAGATGTTCTTGCATCCTTATTTAGGGAATGCATTTCACAGTAGGTGAGGTGGTAGTAATTATTGATGTTTAGATAAATTGTGATTTACCTTTGATTGTGGTAGTGGATACCACTTTAACGAAGTAGGTAGATAAATACCTTACTTATTGTGTAAGTAAATAAACATGCTGCCTGTAAGTAAATTGTTTCTTATTAGTGTAATTGTGTTATGTACCGGTAGTCCAAACATTTATGTATAATTAGTAGATTATGCTCATCAAGTGGTAAATTAAAAACATAATTACATTTAGGTACTTATTGTATTGAATAACTATATCCTTATCCTTACTTCCTTACTAATATTATAAATGCGGAAGTAACTCTGTCTGTCTGTCTGTTACGCTTTCACGCCAAAACTACTGAACCGATTTGAATGAAATTTGGTACACAGATAGTCCAGAGCTTGAGAAAGGACTTCTTTTTATTCCGGAATTCCCGCGGGTCCGGAACTTACGCGGGTGAAACCGCGGGGCGCAGCTAGTATTTAAATAAGTAGATAAAATTACCAATATTATTTCAATTGCATTATCACTCGTGTTACGTAAGTAATCATAAAAATAAGTAAGAATTAGATTCGACTCGTTACCAAACTGTTACCAATATCTTTTATTTTCCGAGCTACATACACCAAAGCCTACTACCGGAACAAAAAGAAAATCCCATTTTACTATTTTACTACACCTCGTCAGTATGGTTTTCTTTACAAGCTTTTATTAAGATTTTATTAAACTAACAATGCTTGTACATAATTATACATGTTAGGGTCAAATGATGCTATTTTCATAACACTGACATTTTGCATACACGTTTAGTTTGGATCATCATAACATGGGTATCAAAAGTAAGAGTTTGGTCAGAAGAATACAACTATAACAATCCTTCCTTACTAATATTATAAACGCGAAAGTTTGTATGTATGGATGTTTGTTACTCTTTCACGCAAAAACCACTGAATGGATTTTAATAAAACTTTACAACAATATAGCTTATACATCAGTTTAACATATAGGCTATAATTTACAAAGATATTGTGTTTATTGTCCAAAATATAACGATAAGTGTCATCTAAGTAGGAAAAGTTCTGCCACCTGCGAGCTATTCTGGCGTGCGCTGCAAATAAAGAGTTATACGTATATAATGTGCAATGGAAATGTTTATCATAAATAGTCATACAAAAACCTTGCAACAGCATATATCTATATTTTAAAAATAGTTATATGAATAAAGATTATCTGTCTTTATCCGTATACCTATCTATTATTAAGAGATAGATATATGCTGCGGCGGGTATAAAGATAGATAGGACCTTGCAGAAGAAAATAAGCTACTCGAAGTACTAATCCTGCGCAGACGAAGTCGCGGGCACCAGCTCGTAAATAATAAAACCTACCTATTGTTTTGAAGAAAGTTTTTTTTTAAATATTTAGTTAAATTTAAACCAGGCTCATCACGCTGCATGGGTAAATAAGACACTAACATTTAAAAATAAAGCTGAAAAATTGCTGATAAATGTAAGTGAAAAAGTTCCATCTAAAAAAAATACAATTATTGTTCATAACAAAGAGTTTGTATGTAGAATGATCATGACGCATACGTGGCTGTTGTTTTCCTTGAGATTTACAACCAGTATGAAAGCTCCTGTAGCGGTAAAAATGTTTAATACAAATTCTAATTTAGTGTTAGGGATATGATATACAAAGCTTCTCCCCGCGCTGCCGTTTTGTATATTAAGGAAAAATACACGCATCTGCTAGTATATTTTATTTTAAAACTAGGTGTCCCGGCGACCTTCGTTCCGCCTAACAGTCAATGAATGTGCATATTTAGGAAGCCATACCCGGCATGCGTTACAATGTCACGTGACTATATTATTACAACCTTCATGTTTATGTTTGCCTAGTACTTTACCAAATCCGAGTGACGTATGAGAAAATGGAAAGCATGTCGAAAAGTAAAAAAAAAATTTAATGAAATGTACGTTCTTAAAAAGTATCCTATGTCCTTCTCCTGGCTCTAAACTACCTCCCTGCCAATTTTCAGCTAAATCGGTTCAGCCGTTCTTGAGTTATAAGTGGAGTAACTAACACGACTTTCTTTTATATATATAGATATTCAAACGCATCCTTATTTAAATTTTAATTAAGACCCTCTGCAACAAATCATAACGTAACAATACTAAATAGTAAAGACATTTCCTGATGTATATAACACAATGTAGACAAAAATGCCATTACTTCTTTTTCCTTATCACGGCAGAACAAAATATACAAAGCGCCCGTGCAAGCTTTGTATATCAAGTCCCGTTGAGTGTGTATGAGATTTTGTGAAAACGGCCTTAATAATTATTATAATTATGTGCGGCTACGCCAGTTGTCTATTGGAATGAATGGGAATTTGAACTAAGAACGCGCATAGTAAAATAACCCTTAAAATTAAAATTCCTTCTAATTGAACTGCCCGTTGGCTAAGTTGGGTGAGCATTAGCCTTCTAAGCATCTAATCGGGTTCGATTCCCGGCGGGAACACAAGTTTTCTCCCCATGGATAATTTGTGTTTCTTGTTCTGGTTGTGATTGTGTGTGTGATGTGAATGTTTCCGGCACCCATGACACAAGTCATCGAACTTAGTGTGGGGCTGTGAGTGTGAAAGCGTTTAATTAAACACCTGCCTTTAAGCACAAACTGACATTCCGTGATAGGTATGTAGAGACATTAACATGCCGAAAGTCTAAAAATGAATACTAGACTAAATTGTCATCATTGTTCTTCTTATAATCGTTTCCCGCGGCTTCGCAAGACATTATTTACCTATCGGATCGAATTGTGCATCTAAATTCTTAAATACATCTGAAAACGCACAAAAAAAAACATCGTAGTCGGTCCCGTTTAGGAGGAGTTCAGTCACATTCACACGTACAGAAGAAATAATTATAAAATAATAACCAAATACTTTTTTTCAACGTTAAAATGTTGTTGAAATTGTATTTTTGAAGCTTTTTCATTGGATACCCATCACAATGATATTTGTCTAATTTGGTTATTTAGTAGAGTAGTACAGACGCCTTATATTATTAGTTACAATCGGTTTAGACGCTGTGATGGAACAAACCAACATACACTTTATTAAGCACTGAATTACATATACGCTTACACGCATACATACATGAGGTGTTAAAACCATAACCCTCCTGTTTGCTTCGCCGTAGTCGAGTAAAAAATAAGCCAGATCCATAGATCATAGAACCGCTGAATAGAATCCGTCAGGGACAGAACGTGACCTGTAGTTTGATATGTTTATAAAAACAAATGGAACTGTTTATATCTTTACGATGGGCAACTTGTATGTTGTATTTCAAGATTTGAATATGTTCTTTTATTTTATTTGTTAAGTAAGTACTTGTAAATGTGGGTTATTTGCCTTGTTCGAATTCTAGTTGACTTTGACACAGTTTACATTTCCTCCGAGCAGTTTATTAATTTTCCTCCTAACGATAACCACAAATAAGATATGCACAAGATATAAATAGTATGCTTTGAAATAACTACAGTGTGGGCATGGTTATATTATCTTTGGTGTGGGCTTATACCAACCATATCTACCTACTAGACGAACCCCGCTGCTTCACCCGCTATCATCAGGTTAAAAAGTAGCCTATGTGTTAATCCTAGGTATAATCTAAGTACATTCCAAATTTCATCCAAATCCGTACAGCCGTTAAAGCGTGAAGAGGGAACAAACATAGGTACTTACACACTTACACACAAACTTTCGGATTTATAATATTAGTAGGATATATCTAGCAATAATAGGATTCGTCTTACATTATCATATTACATATATCTATCGATACTAATATTATAAAAAGGTAAAATTTATATGTTTCTATGTTTTAATCAGATAAAAGTTAGTTTTCAGTGCGAAATTATAATATACTAGCCGTGCCCCGCGGCTTCGCCCGCTATTATCAAGTTAAAAAGTAGCCTATGTGTTAATCCTAGGTATAATCTATGTACATTCCAAATTTCATCCAAATCCGTTCAGCCGTTAAAGCGTGAAGAGGGAACATACATACTCACACACTTACACACAAACTTTCGGATTTATAATATTAGTAGGATTGGTAAGAAAAGTCAGAGAAAAATTTGCTAACTGGCTGCTTTATCGGCGTACGCTGACTACAACAGATAGACATAGGTAAAATGTCGGCATTTATGAGTTTTACAAAAAAGTCCACGACAGAATATATCTAACATGTAAAATCTGAAAATATAGCGGTTTCTGTTTCGTTGGCTTTTTGATGCATTCAATACCTCATAACTTCTTTTCAGGTAAAAAGATTTTGGTGTTTTTTAAGGGTTCCGTACCCAAAGGGTACAAACGGGAACCTATTACTGAGACTTCGCTGTCTGTCCGTCCGTCCGTCCGTCTGTCACCAGGCTGTATCTCAAGAACGGTGATAGCTAGACAGTTGAAATTTTCACAGATGATGTATTTCTATTGCCGCTATAACAACAAATACTAAAAAATATTTAAGGGGGATCCCATACAACAAACTTGATTTTTTTACCGTTTCTTGCTCGATACTAATAACGGTGTCAGGTAGACGCTTTAACTATTCACAGAATATTTCGTTTTATGTTCTCTTTAAATATAATTAATTAAAATAAAATAATAATGGTACGGAACCCTTCATGCGCGAGTCCCACTCGCACTTGGCCGGTTTTATTTTATAATTTTTTTTATGCCCTATACGCAAGCAATTGACCACAATCTCCCTTGATGGAAAGTGATTGATTATGCGGGCGAAGATGTAGCATGCTTGCCTAGAAATTACCTATTCACTCTTGACTTGAAGACTCCCAGATGATACCGTTCGGGAAACAAAGACAAGGGCAATGAGTCCTCCTTCGCAGTATCTAACCTTTAAACGAGCAATTCTTGTACTTATTTATATATTCTCCTACTAATATTAGTTTGTGTGTAGGTCTGTAAGTATGTTTGTACGCACTTCACGCTTTAACGGCTGAACGGATTTGGATGAAATTTGGAATGTATATAGCTTATATACCTAGACACATAGGCTACTTTTTAACTTGATAATAGCGGGCGGAAACGCGGGGCACGGCTAGTATGTAGTAGTAGACGTTTTCTAATAGTTAAACGTAAGCAAAGCTTAAAAAATACCGACTACGCCGCTTTATCTTCGGCACTTTGATCAGATTAGATGTTCTGAACACGGATTATTGACGATATATCAAGAACTGCTGATCAGATCTTGATAAAATTTAAATAGGACCAATTGGAAAGCAACATCTTTCAAACAAAAAAAAAAATTATATCGATTCACGCGGAACGAAGTTATGTGGTAGCATACATAAAAAAAAATACTTTCGTCTTGAGTACCTCCTCCTTTTTTGTGAAGTCGGTAGAAAATGAAACCTAGCTAGATCAATTTATCGCCCCCGACACCCCCTGCATACTAAATATATATTATGGTAATTTCAGAAAATTTCGTAGTTTTTCTAGGCTATGTGTATTTAATCAAGGGTTCTGAAGATAAACCGGTGAAGTCAGTTTTTAAGCTTAGCTTGCGTTTAAATCATATTTTTTTCCTATTGTGTGCAGTAGAATGCACGGACAGTATAATTTGATCAAAGTACATGCAATTTGCGGAATAGGTTGTCTAGTGCACTATTAGCTTCATTGCCGGCTCGCATGCCTCACCCACCATTGGCTTACTTTAGCATAGTACAGGAGCTCGCATTCAAAGCGATAGCTAACACTGTAGTACAAGAAAGAATGAAAATGCATTAATTCATTGCACCACTTCAGTAATAATTAGCATATGTTTATATATAAATAACAAGACGAAAGTTTAAACTTAAATATTATTTTAGGACCTCTCCTAAAGATGTTATTAAGTAGTAATTGTATAGGAAGGGTGTTCAATGATGCACGCCAATCGTTCTTAAATTATTTTTACTTCATGATGGGAAGTTTGAATGACGTGGTTACATCGTTTTTTTAGGAACGCTAAACAAAAAATGTTTATATATATATTTATTTACATAATCAGTACGGCGAAGTTAGTTACACAATTTACATTTTTTATTAAAATTAAACAACAATAAATATACTTAACACAAACATATCAAACTTTATAAGTAGCATAAATAAAATTAAAATCGGTTTTTTGACGTGAGTGAAAAAATGGCGTTGTTGATTTTGTAAAAATTTCCAAAACCTGTGATTCTTCGAGTGTTAATGTGTAATAATGGTGGATTATTAACCGTTAATACTTAGTGAACGTGCATAAGTGTAGGCAAATCATACAAAGTTGAAAAACGTGATTTTCACCTTCGCTCCAAAACTCCAATAGAAGTTCTAGTAAAGTTTCTACCACTTTACTAGGGCATGCCTTGACTACGACTGGACCTTGACTCTTTTACTTGACTTTGACTGTGACTTGTGACTTGGACCTATAATATGAAATACACTTGAAATATATTATCACTTGTCACTGGCTAAATGCACAAGACTGCGAAGCCAAAACTAAGAAAAAAAAAAATAAAAAAAACTACTAGTACGATTTACCCAGAAACAAACGCTGGCTCTTGTTTCGTTAAGTGCTGGCATTTGCCAATGCACGCGATGCATTTGCCCACAGTTTAGAAACAAACATCACAGGTCACAATTTAATAATTATCTGAAAATCGCTTAACAGTGGTTATTAGGTCTAATTTTGTACCCGTTTAGATAAAGCAGATATATCGTTGGACTTGTTAATGTTATAAAGTCATATAAACATTTGAATCTAATTTGATTTTATTTTGAAAACCTGGTTGTTTGTATTAGTTAAATAGGTACTAACCGGGTATAAATAGGGATTAGTATGCATATATATTTAGTCAAAAGTTTACACACAAGTAAAAAAAAAAACAAAATGCCATAAGGTTCGGGCAATTTTAAAGTGGCCATTTTGACGTTTATTCTGTGATGGAGTCTACGACCCAATAACTACCACATAGACTATATATTATTTATAGTCTAAGAACTACCGAGACACAAGGTTGACAGGTCATTATCATGAAAAAAAGGGCGTTTTGTTATTTTAAATTTCCCTTTCCATTTTACTTATCACTTTTTACCCGACTGCGTGAAGCAAAGGATAATATGTTTATCAGTCCTTGTATGTTTCTATGTATATTTGTTTCTATGTATATTTGTTTCTTTGTGGCTCTTATGAGACTGAACGCATAGGCCTACTTTTATAAGTTTTACCCGACTGCCAAGTTCAGTCAAAACATCCAGTTTTTCGCGCGTATCTTGTATGTATGCATAGCCGTGGAGCGCAGTGGCATTACCCGTTAAAATTTGTAAATGTCTTTATTACCTGGTCACCCACGTCCGTAGGAGGATACCCCTTAAGTCTGACTCCCTATACGTGGTCCCCGGGTGGTGCTAATCAGGTGACATTTGAGAGGTGGTAGAGCATTTTGTGAGTTGCTCGCCTGGCTTGCTACCAAAGTAGCTTACCACCATCAAGTTAAAAGTCTGCCGCCAAGCCAAATACGGTGTTCCGGCAGTTATCCTTTTGAGCCTGCGTATTCCAGGTCTAGTGTGTTTACCAGCTTCGATCACATCGTCACTTACCATCAGGTGAGATAGTGGTCAAACACTAGCCTGTCAAAAAAAAAATAATCTTCCAAACGGCTGGATGGATTTCGATGGTTCAAGTATACTTATATTCGTCTTAAAATTACAAGCGTCCTTAGACAGGTGTTTGAAAAATAATTGCCGATTTTTAGCGCAAAATAGTAATACGTTAATAAAAATAACCAGACATAATATCGAGTACGATATCAAAATAAAGGAAATTAAAATGGGATTGTATAAAATAACATAAAAATTAGGTTCACATTTTTCGCAGTCAGGTTTTCAAATTTAAAGTACATTGACTTGTTAAGTCAATCGATTTAGCTTAATGTTACGAGTATCACTAAAAACATAACAATGATCAAATTCAATATGGCGACAATCAGACGCCATATTGGGAAAAAAATAAGTCGACAAACTGTGTCAAGTGGGCTAGAGTGGATTAACAAAATGGCTCCGTACTATGCCATCTAAACGGCATAAGTTAGATCTGTTGTATTTAATGAAGGTTTAGACGGCTAAAACTTATGTTTATTTTATGGCGGTTTAGATGGCATAATTTAAGTTAGATTAGTTTTATTTAATGACTGAGTTCTCAGGTAACATAAAATATATAACCGCTTAGAGAACCTCATCCTGTTGTAGTAGTCGGTTAAACAGAGTGAACATGTGAACGATCACAGGCGCTACCCGTACAACAATTAATATTCCAATTAAACTACAAAAACTTGATAATATATAATACTGATGGGTATCAATAAGCTTAACAATCATTAACTGTTCTATCGAAAGATACGATAAAGGCTATGCGCACGGGGTCGTAGTAAGTCTCAACGAGGGTTACGATAAGATAATACGTTATTATAAGTAAGTACCTAGTTAATAATATTCTTATAACTCATATTAAATCCGACTTATTGTTTAATCACAACAGTCATTGTGACTAATCATTATATTTTATGAATTTGAAAAACGAAATTGACTGTCTATAATTTACCTATAGATGTGAGAAGACGGAATAGACTCTATATTCTGAAAAGATTTAACAATACACATTTACCAATTGTTTTTGACATATTATTATTATGTTTGATAAAATTGTTAGGGACTTGATATACAAGGTGACCCAAGCGCGCGGCCCGGGCGCTGTGAAGATAAAATGTATGGCACCTAATGCCTTACTCAGAATACGTTAGTAATTTAATCGAGTAGTAAGTAATATATCAAAAATCGTTCGCATTACGGTCGAGTATTAGTACACAAGTAGTTCATGTTGTAAATATATAGAAACAAATTTTTCTTTGCTCCAGCGAAAAGACATTTTGCGTTAGCTAAATGAACCCGACTAAAACGACAGGTTCGGACTTCTTTAGCCGATGAACGAGTAAGCAGTGACGCGTGGTGGGAGGCACTACACGCCGAAAAAAATAGAGCAAAATGGATCGACTTGACTAAATGACTTGATAATCTACTCGACTAAATTTTTGTTGGTCAGACACGTTTAGTGCGGTAGACACAAAGCGGCGGGCGCGCGCCTATTACGCCTTCCCCTGCGCTGCAGACGTTTTGAATAGGCTCTAGTCAGTCTAGTGTAACATAATTAAACACAAGCTAAGCTTAAAAAAACCAACTTCACCGCTTTATCTTCGGAATCTTGATCAGATTTTATGTATTAAACACGCATTATTGACGATAACTCATAAACTGATCTCTAGATCTTGATCAAATTTCAATGGGACCACACGAAAAGCACCAGCTTTCAAATAAAAAAAAATATTCATCAAAATCTGCTCTCAACGAAAGAAGTTATGAGGTAACTTTTGAAGTCGGTTAAAAACGAGAACATCGTCAATGTAGTCCACAGAATAGGCATTATTGAGGATAACTCAAAAACTACTAGTCAGATCTTGATAAATTGGACCAATTGGAAAGTAATATCTACCAAACAAAAAAAAATTTCAAAATCGGTTCACGTGGAACAAAGTTATGAGGCAACACACATAAAAAATTATAAAAATAAAAAAAAAATACAATCGACTTGAGTACCTCCTCCTTTTTGTGAAGTCGGTAAAAAATACATAAAACGGACAGGGCGCGCGTACCGGTGGCGCGGGCCTGGCGGGTGAGCTCCTTGGGCACTTTGTACTTATATCAAGACCGTTAGAGGGCCATAAATTTTTAGACGATCTTATAGATTGATAGATAACGCTTTATTGTCACACCTTACATACATCACTTACAAAACATTTTAAACCTTAAATTAAAGTGTACAATCGGCGGTCTTATCGCTAAAAGCAATCTCTTCCATTAAAAATAAATTGAAACGATGGCTTATCGAGCAAACATTCTATAGCACAGATGACTTTATGAAAATTAAATAATTTTTTACATTGACATAAAATATATTGACATGTTCTTTATGAAAATTATTATTATTATTATTATCTTTTAATTTTTATTTCGTAATTTTTCAATGTGATATTATTCATTTTATAATTGTATTTTTAATAAAATCTCATTTTAGACCTTATAATATGACGTGTAAACAAATGTTTATGAATAAATGAGTATTTGAGTATATTTGAGTATGCATAGTAGCTGAACCTAAACTCGTCAATACTCATCTAGCTACGCAAATGAATGTCTTCCTCTGTCAGAATGATCTTAAACGCCTTCGCATAAAGATCAGAATTGTAGACAATCGATGATTTTATCTGCAGTAAGTATTTAATTAGTGTAAAAAATCGATGATTATAATAATCAGTCATGAGGCTCAACTTCAAACGATATGATAAGCAAGCTATCTGATAGCCATCAGATATATCCTCTATAATTTATTCTGTGAATTGTAGTAATTAAAGGTCTCCACGAAGGATGTGATGAGATACCAATAATATTACACTAACATTTCACACTAATCACAGTAACATTATTAATCCGAAAGTTTGTGTGTACCTAGTGTGCAAATGTGTATGTTTGTTTTCTTTACACGCTCGCTGTAACGGCTGAACGGATTAGGAAGAAATTTGGAATACGTACAATTGTTCATAACTTATAACTAAGATTAACACATAGGCTACTTATTAACGTGATAAACGCGGGCGAAGCCGCGGAGCACCAATTCCTCTACTCATTGCTGCAACATGTAAGCATTGCATAGCTTCAAAATTCAAAATCATTATTTACATGTGAGAAAGCTCCCTAAAATTATGATATTTTGCAATGATATAGCAAAATGATATTGCAAAAATATGAGTCGATCATCATCTTCATCATCATGTCGGCCACAAGAAGTCCACTGCTGGATATAGGCCTCCCTCAAGGATTTCCAAATAGAACGGTTGTTAGCGGCCTGTATCCAGCGTCTTCCTGCGACCTTTATTATGTCGTCCGTCCACCTTGTGGGCGGTCTTCCGACACTGCGCTTGCCAGTCCGTGGCCTCCATTCGAGAACCTTTCGGCCCCATCGGCCATCAGTTCTGCGTACTATAAGTATATATGAGTCGATCACTTATCCTCAATGTGTAACTTTAATATATTTTTTTAGTACACCTGACTTCCTTTGGTGCCCGATAAATACTTTGGTGACTATAAGTCAGGAATGAATATTATGACATGTATCGCACGTTATCGTCACCGCATCGTCACATATACCTAAAATGTATATTACGGCCAAATTATAAACTACAACATTATAAGTAATTACAACCACACCCACAGATATACAAGATAACTAAAACTGTTTTAATATATAGGTAGTTCAATACTTGTAAAAGAGATTTTAAGACATGACCAAGTGTTCCATAATTGTTCCTACGGTAAAAAATAAATGAATAAATGACTATATTACGTTACTCGCAGATTTTCAGTGCGTAATGATACACTGAGCCTGTAGCTCATAATAACATAAACATATCTTTGGCGCTTCTCCATGAAACTTCAATACAAAATTATAATTATATTCCGGATTTGAATATCAGAAATAAATTCCAAGATCTACTTCTCTAAAGTCTGAATGTTTGGCAAGCCAGGTTTGGCAAGTGGCATCAGAGTGATGGCATAGGACTTGTATTCACCGCGGATAACAGACTGTTTGTCGCCTAGAGATAAAATTTATCTGTAACATTATCCGAACATAATTAAAATGTTCTATAGGAAACGAATCTCTTGCTTTGTAATCTACTAGATGTGTCCCGTAACTTCGGCGCAAAAGCGTAAAGGTGGCGATACAAGAACGTCCTAAAAGGCGTGACTTGTAATAAATAGTACTTAACCGATTTTTACGGCTTTCATAACAAATCCTGATAATATATAAAAATATTTGTCAAAGAAAGAGCACCTTCTTTCTATTATATTCGCCAGATTTTAAAATATCATACCATGTAAAAGTGACTATCGCGATGTGCAGACAGCATCTACCTAAAGTGCGTGATTATTTTCGTGCAAAACCGGACTGTTTATCCCAGATTCCGACGGCTATTATCACGTGGTGACAAAACGAGCAAAACAAAAGCGCGACGCGACGCGACGCCGCGGCCGCGCCCCCTACCGACTCAACAACGAATCGAGCAACCTCTGGTGTATGAGAGTCTACCGACACTGTGAAACGCCTTGGAATTACGAAGCGCTTACCGCACCGTCTACCTCTATACATCGTTGAAGTTGTAAATCGCATTTGACATACCGCCGAAAGGGCCGAAACGGCAAGTGAAAGACGCCGCCGACAATTACGATGACGGAGGAGATGCTTCAGTCCCTTGTTACAAATATTACCAGGAGCCAGCTGGAGTCCAACCGGTTCCTCATCGAAAGTATAATTTCCAGTAGCGGGTCTAACGGGATACCTTGTATGAGCAGCCCCCAATTCTCTCCGAACCTGGACGCGCAGCCCCAACCAAAGCATGCCGGTAACTTAACCAAGTGCACCGTCTGCTTTGAAAGATCATCAAAGAATGAAGATGAACTCGAGGCTCTTATGCCATCCAAGTGTACAAAGAGTGTACAAAGAGTGTACCAACCTCAGTGACAAACACGCCCTGAAGGGGCTACCGTTACAACTGACGAGAGAAGGTACCAGGGCGAAAAATCGTCGATAACATCGTGGAGCGACGACGCCTTGATTCGACTTTGAGGGATGCTCGGCGTGTTACAAACTGTTTGGGGATATTTTCGCCACCGAACAAAACGATGAACGCGCTGACGTTTTTGTATGTAGAGTGCGCGCAGTGTTATCTAAATTGCCGTATGATGTACCAGAAGTAATGTAAGTTAATGGTGTATACGGATTTTTAAACCACAAAATTAGATCTCGCGATTTGGTGAACGGGATAGAGGAACTTATTACTAATTCCAGGTTAGTGGACGAGTCGCTGGCGGATGTGAGTTCATCTTGGTTTAGTAAAAACAACGTAGGTTCTATTGGAACCGTCCTACGATCGCGCATAACCGCTCGGATACAAACTTGAGTGTTAACCCGTTCACTACCGCACGATCTCAAATTAACCCTGTGAATGCCGGCTTACCCTATCACGTGATGGGTAAGTCGGGATTTTGGGTAGGTCGGGAATTTTAGGGGCAAATATTATAAGCCGTCAGTTAAAATTAGACACGATTAGCGACAATAATAGTAGTCATGTTAAGCGTGTCTGATCAAAATGCACTTATTGCAAAATATTCGGTCATACGGCTGATGAATGTCGAAGTAAATCAAAAGTTGATCAGAAGATTGATGTAAAATGACTAAGTGAGCCTAAACGGAAAGGCGCACAACTGCGTTGCTACGGATGAGGTCAGCTGGGTGTAGTTAGATCCAAAAAATCGAAGCGAAAACTGTAAAAATATTTTACGTAGCCCATAGCGACGATACGCGCCCCTTAGTAGAAATCCAGGTGGCAAATTGTAAAGTTGTTGCTTTATTGGATACTGGGGCCACTCACTCTCTTGCAGGTCCTATGCTATACAGATTACTGATCGACGCCGGCGTCGAATTTAGAACTACGTCACGAATATATGGCTCTAACCGATGGGTCGCAGCAATTATGCACCGCACTTGAGTGTGATACCAACATTACTTTAGGAGGTCGCCTGATACCTATCAGTTTTATTGTATTACCAGACGCACACAAAAGAACGCTGTTAGTTAGAGATAAGGCTAGCATTATGCAGTATTTACCGCAGAGTAGTTGGTGTTTCAACGCCGCGCCGCAGCAGTGATATCCATTTATCACCAGCTTCGAATTGGATACCCCCAGCGAGATGGAGCTGATGAAGGTCGATATCTCAAACCTTTCTCTTAGGGACGATGAGGGCACGAGGCTAACAAGCAGCCAGAGGGCTCAGTTCAACGCGTTCCTAGTAAAAAATCCCACCGATTTGCGAAGGAAGGATCTCCGACAGAATACGCCACACATTGATTAAAGATCGACGCGCATTAAGAGCCGATCGCTTCTCCCCTTATCGGATTTCATGTCTTCAGGAAAGAAGGCAATTCTAGAGCAAGAGTTGAAAAAGCTTCTAGATGCTGATATAATCAAGGAATGCAATGCGCTTTGGGCAGTCAACGTAGTCCTAGTCTCAAAGAAGGATGGAGAGGTCCGACTTTGCGTAAAGTACAGGAAGTTGAACGCGGTGGCTGAGCCTGTCGCTACCCACTTCCAAGGATCGAAGATGTACTACATGCAGCCAAGAATACCAGTATCATGACGACCTGCGATCTTTTATCCGGCTACTACCACCTTGGCGTAGAAGCCGATGATCGAGATAAGAGCGAATTCTTTAGCCCACTAGGATGCTTTCCGTTCAAGAGAATGCTAATGGGCAAACGAAATTCTGGCGCTACTTTTCAGTGGCTGATGGATCGTTTTAAATTCGGCAAATAAAGGGCTGATGAGTGCCTCCTGGCGTATTTTGACGACCTTATTATCCTGTCTGAAATTTATTATTTACTAGCCGTGCCCCGCGGATTTGCCCGTTATCAAGTAAAAAAATAACCTATGTGTTAATTCTAAATATAAGCTATGTACATTCCAAATTTCATCCAAATCCGTTCAGCCGTTAAAGCGTGACGAGGGAACAAACATACTTACACACTTTAATACAAACTTTCAGAATTATAATATTAGTAGTATATTTATTCTCGTCATATCGGGGGATCCATATGACATATAGCCGCAAAACTAACCTCATCTGCACATTGCCGATTAACAATCAAGGCTCTGGTGATTACTGTGTAAATTAAAAAAAATCATTTCCCAGGGAATGTTTTTTTTATGGGCAGGCTAGGTCTTAAAAACTTTTTATATTGACAACGCGAATTTACAACTGTCAATTATTATTTAAATACATACATACATACGCATTCACACTCACAGCATTCAATCTCTCGAATACTTGAATATAATAGAAAATCTTTATTGTATGCCAAATAAAGTAAAAGAGATTGTATGCCAAAGAGGTAATCTTAAAAAACTAAAGTACAATGGGCGGATTTATCGCTAACAGCGATCTCCTCCATTGATGACGAGCAAGTCTACCTTTAGATGGAGAGAGGAATAATTTTAAATAATGAGGGCGGTGATATGAAAACAGAACCATACACATGAATACAACTTACATATATGTGTATATGTATATATACATATAATGTTACATAACAATATTACTAGACACAATACAATACTTAAAAAGTAAAATCTGAATCCTAACAGGATAATTCATGATACATTTATTTTGTGAAGATCGTAATCTGTAAAAATTAAATTATGTGAACATTTCAATTTAAAAATGTATCTCACAAATGGAAAAACAATAGATGTAATTAATAATGACCTTTAATAGTTGACCGTTGCCAACTATTTCCTTATGAGGTTACCTATTAGTTACATAAATATTGTTATTTTGAGAAGTAGGTATACATAATTATAGTTTTTGTAGAACATTTGGGTGATTAGGTATGACAGCTTCAAAACAACTTTGTTTTTGATTGTGTTACCCGAACGTTTACTATATAATTATACGTTGGGTTTTTTCCAATGATTATATTTATTTCACTCCTTGCGTCACTTCGCTTCATTTGTCTCGGTAAATGTAAAGATTTCTGTGGGAAAACATCAATACTTTAAACGCAAGAAGAGCTTAAAAAACCGCTAATATTTTGTTTTTTATTGATTTCTTCAAAAAGCGCTGAACCAATTTGGATAAAATATATATGGGACTACCTCTGAAGTATGATCTAACAAACAAAAAAATTATCATCAAAATCGATTCGTAATTGGCGGAATGAGTTCTTAACATACATACAAAAAAACAACAACATACCTACAATAGAATTGACAACCTCCTCCTTTGTTGAAGTCGGTTGAAAATTAAATTATTACCATGTGTAAACAGTACTTACAGAGCATCTGTATTTAACTGTACATACAAGATATCTTATGTACATACATTATTTATAAATAATACCTAATATACGATCCTTTGAATAGGTAACTAATAAAATTTATAAACCGCGGACTAAGTCGCGGAAAGCGGCTAGAAGTCATAAATGACATAACTTCCAGAAACGTAGGATTTCATGGACTCGTGCCTACATTGTTTATTATTTGCGATAGGTAGACAATTTGCGTCAACGTAGGATTTCATGGACTCGTGCCTACATTGTTTATTATTTGCGATAGGTAGACAATTTGCGTCACGGTGTGAGTTAATCTTGTCACTAACTGATGTGCGCATATACTCGTAGGTACCTAATCAGCCTTTTGTTTTATCGTCCAGCGTCGATAATGACTGGATTCACGCTCTAGCCGCATGCCCGCACTTGTTGAAAGATATTGCTTTAATTATTGTAAATGTTAGCAGTAGCGCTCATCTATCTCCTGTCCAAAAGCATGCACGCATATCCTCCTCCTTGCCACATAAACCTGGTAAGTAATACCTAATATTAAACTAGTGGCACAGCGAACTGAAGACGCTGCGCATTTTTCAAAATGGCTGAAATATGTTTTTTTGCAGTGAAAACTTCTTTAGCGACGTTGTGCACTTTTTGGGATGGGTAAAAATTTTTAAACTCGCTTCAAGACACGTGAACTGAACAAAAATTCGTAAGACGGTGGGATAGTAGACAGCCGGCGGCGCGGCGTGGCGTAGGGGAGGAAGTAATATACCCCTCTCTTTCTACCGCGCGGCGAAAATGTATGCTTGCTCCTGCTGTTTACTACGTTAATGTTCAAGTTTTCACTTCTCCCGACAGTCCCGGAGTGCAACCCGTGGTTTTTTTTTACGTTTTTAACCCTAATATCTCCGCCATTTTGAAAAATAAACTAAAACTGACTGAGTTGACTAAAAAAAACTATATACTTATCGAACTTGCTCACTTGGTTGAGAAATGCGAACTACATTGGGGAAAAATGGGAATTCGCAGGACATTCGAAAACAAATTTGCTTATCTTTTTACCGACTTCCCAAAAAAGGAGGAGGTACTCAAGATGACTGTATTTTTTTTATGTGTGCTACCTCATAACTTCTCTCCACGTGAGCCGATTTCGAATTTTTTTTTAGTTTGAAAGTTGTTGCTTTCTTATTGGTCCCATATAAATTTGATCAAGATCTGATCAGTAGTTCTTGAAATATCGTCAATAATGCATATTTTGTGGACTACTTTGACGATGTTCTCGTTTACCCGACTTCAAAAGTTACGTCATAACTTCTTTCGTTGTGAGCCGATTTTGATAATTTTTTTTTATTTGAAAGCTGGTTGATCAAGATCTGGTCTCTAGTTTTTGAGTTATAGTCAATAATGCGCGTTAAATACATTAAATCTGATTAAGGTTCCGAAGATAAAGCGGTGAAGTCGGTTTTTTTAAGCTTTGCTATTTATACATATTTATGTCTAACACATACTCAAAACATATAAGATATAAATAAAGATTATCATATAAATATTATTATTATTCTAAGTATTTTAAAAAGCATATATTACATTAAACTAAAAACTAAATTAAAATTAAACAAAAAAACTATAATAAGATATAAATATGTACAAAACTTAATCTAATAGACCGCTACCAGTAGGCAAAGTACCCAAAATGCTGGCAGCATTGCCACGTTGAATGGCAATACTCAATCTCTGTCCAAAATAGAAAAAAAAAGCTAAAAAAAAAATAAAAAAAAGCTAAATAGCTTTGCTTGCATTTAATTATTGTATTTTTTCCTGTTAAATTTTCAAAGCTCTTGAAAAGCGCTTCACAGGGAGGTCATAAATGTAAGTTTTATTTTACTTACAATTTTAAAGTTACTATTTTTCAATAATCTCGTTGCCCGATCGGCTAATTAAATTATTGTTGTTAGAGTAGAGCTGCTTCAATGCGAGGTCCTCGCCTTATAAACGGATAGCTTATCGTAAATGAGGTCAAAGGCTAGTAAAGCGAGGTTTCATGTCTTTGTTCTAATGATGATGATAAAACATATGTCACAACATAAATTTAAAAAAAAAGATAATGGCCTCGATTCTGATGTACACTCACTAAATTAAATTGAAACTATCCCTATCTCTTACAAAATAAAACACAAGACAGAGATAGCATGCATTTTAGTGCTGTCACGCTAGTTTATCAATTAAAATATGAACAGCAGAAGCAGAAAGGCGCTTGTTTTTAGTCAACACCAATACAACACATACTCGACTAAGCTTGCATAGACATCTAAGTTTTGACTAACTTGACAGCACAGCAGTATGCTATCTCTGTCTTGTGTTCCTATTTTGTAAAAGACAGGAATAGTTTAAATTTAATTTAGTGTGTGACATCAGAATCGAGGCCAATTTGTAGTTAAATAAAAAAAAACAGGCTCCCAGAGTAAATTCCCGAGCTATTAACATACAAGATGGTACGAAACCCTTGCTGCACGAGGCAGGCTCGCTCTCGTCTAGTTTTAATTGATCTCTGAGCTGGTGACAGTAACACGCTTGGCTTGATATGTTATAAGGTTCTCAAACATAGCGCCGTAGGTAATAATATTGTTGCAACGATATTACATTAAGCCTTAACAATACCAATCACTCATTTAAAACATTTACTTACTTACGAATTAAAACAATATCATATATTTGTATAAGGGACTTAATATACAAAGCATCGAGGGCGCGCGCCCGAATGCTCGCCCTGTATTCGCGCGCCTCGGCCGCCGTGCTCTAACTTTCCGTGTCGAACATTGTCACTGTATAAATACGCGCGCGTAACAAAATATGCTGAGCGGATATCAGCATATTTTGTTACACTAAAGAATATACAAAAGCGAGGGGGGAAGCGTCGCAGACGCGCGCCCGCCGCTTGGCCGCGCGCCCGCGACTCTAAGTATAATCATATTTCGTTCGTAAGGCACCATACATTTTATCTTCACAGTGCCCTGGCCGAGCGCCTGGGGCGCTATGTATATCAAGTCCCTTTTTTAACACTTATCCCCTGATACTGCACACGTGCTCAAGGCCACTACCAGTGGGTAGCGTTCCCATCATGCTGCCGTGCCGGCATTGCCTCTCTGAATTGCAATGCTAATACGTTGAGCCAAACAAGTCCCCTAATTAAAGTATTGGAAAGAAAATATACATGTTATAGTTGTAGACAGTCTGGCTGAAGGAAAAGTGATATGATGCTGCAACTCTGCCAGCATTCTGGTCACTTGTCACTTGAACAAAACGTTAGGCTGAGTTCCTATAAATAATGATTGATTAAATTAATTATTATATTATATTCACACATATTCATTTCATTTGTCGGTACTTTGCCTTAAATTTGTTAGGCATTATCAGTTATTATAGCCAATGCAACGGTAAGAGGCTTCTTGCGATATAATTTACATTTATAATATCATCATGTCTCTTGCGTTAGAAGAAGGAAGCTGTTTTATGCCTTACAATCATTATGTAAACTACAAAACGTGCCCCGCGGCTTCGTACGCATTTATCAAGTTAAAAAGTAGCCTATATGTGTTAATCCTAGGTATAAGCTATGTACATTCCAAATTACTTCAGCTTTTACAGTGTGAAGAGAATACAAAGATACTTACTTACACACACAAGCATACTGGACGGATGAATATGGATTGACAATATGAAAGTAAATCTTAGATTATATATTTATACTATTGAGTTGTTCCCAGGGGCTTGTAAAGTAAAAAAACATTATTTATCGCATCGAATTGTGAATCTAAACCATTCTTGAATCCACCTGAACACACACAAAAAAGAACATCAAAATCGATCCAGCTTTAGATCAAAGTTTAGGCGGAGTTCAGTCACATACACGTACACAAGAAATATATATTATTATATAAAGAAGATGTTTGATGTATTCTAAAGTTGGATTATGACAGGATTCCATAATCTGCCATTTCCGCCTCATTTGAAAATATTTAGGAAAGTGGTGACTTGCCCAACACTGGACGGGCTGCCCAAAAAGGCCGTCTCTATTGGCGTCAGAAGAAGCAACACAAGCGTGGGTGGCTTATTAAAGAGTGTTTAGATGTGTTGGTGCAGTTTCACTAAACGTTTCACTTGACGTTATGCCCTTTATTACTTCCACCGTTGAAGCTTAGGCACTTACTATTGCGCCTCCACCCCCGGACGCCCAATTAAGACAAGGCGAAGGAGGCTCATTTAGCCCCTGGAAGTGTCTCGGTGTATCCGGTCAGTGTCGCGTAGGCACACGATTGCCACAATCCTCCCCTGCTTTTATAAGTAATTATTATCAGAGACAGGAATCAGTAACAGTTTCATAAGTGTAGCTGGATGAAATTTGGAGCACAGATAGTTTATTACCGGCATATATTCTGATCTGATGATATTTAGATCTGACTTATTGCCTACTACGCGGACGAAGTCGCGGGCATAATAAACATAAATAATAAACACATAACGCTGCAAGCAGTCGTCCACAATTTTATCACATTCGCGTCTACTGATATAAATAATATGTACGATAGGCACCTCCTGCCGGTACTCGCTTTACTCGCGGTACGGTCTGGTAATAACCGGATAAGTATTATATGTATCACGAGTGCAAATTGTTTGCAAATTCAATTTGAGTGAAAACGATAATTTGTACTATGTACTCGTACATATGAACACGCAGACCGCAGACGTATAAACGTGATATGTTGTTATAGCTAGTTTGAGATCATTGACACCTCATTATAATATACAATGCGCTAACACATAAGCATTTATTTAATTTAAAGAGCGTAGACAAGTACTTTATATAGAGCACCATTGATATATAGGTATTTTGACAGGTCTAGCTTTTACACGATTTTATAAAACTACTAGCTGCGCCCCGCGGTTTCACCCGCGTTGATAATGATGAAAAGTGATGATGATGATGATGATGAAAAATAGATGTTGGCCGATTCTCATAGATACCGGATAAGCACAAAAAATTTCATCAAAATCGGTCAAGCCGTTTCGGAGGAGTATGGCAACGAAAACTGTGACACGAGAATTTTATATATTAGATAGAAGTGTTTAATCTACTAGGACCTGAAAAAATTATGAGTTCACACAAAATATCTCGTTTATATATTAGATGGAAGCGGACTAAAATTGTTGTGTATTTTTAACCGACTTCATAATTAATTCGACTGTATTTTGTGAAAATCGGTACACTTAGAAAAAGTTAGGTATATGTTACCTCATACCTAACTTTTTCTAAGTGAACCGATTTTGATGATAAATTTTGTTATTTAGCTTGTGCTTTCCTTGTGTTTCCATTTAAATCAATCAAGATATGACCAGTACTTTTAGAGTTATCCTCAATAATGCGTATTTAATTCATTTAGGTAATCTGATCAATGGTTTCGAAGATAAAGCGGTAAGTAAAGTAGACTTTTTTTTTGCTTTGCTTACGTTTAAATTATCTTGTATATACACGTGTTCACTTATTATATTTAATAATTACAGTGTTTAATTACCTTGTCATAGTGTCGCAGGTTGCATGCGGCTCGGTCTTATAATATAAGGAGATCCAATCATGGTACAAATATATCTTGAGGATTGAATGTGCCATTGTTATAATATTTTGATTATTATTTCTCGGGCCTTTGCATTATTGAAGCAGACGCTATAACAGGCTCTTTAATTGTACTTCTAAAGGAATACCTAGTAGTCTCACTATATAGTCTACTAGGTATATCTATACCTAGATAAAGGCACTACAATTATCTTAGAAATGAAGAGCTAATAGTTGGTATTGAGACTCATCTGGTGCGGTGGCGACTGCGATGGTCCGACATGTAGCACGGTTAACAGATGAACGAGTAGCAAATCGCATATTTACTCTAAACTTGAGGAGAGCAAGCAATAGCATGGAAGACCACTCCCTGTAAAAATATATACTGAAACGCCATAAGAAAAACTGCTATATAATGTTATTGTGAGGAGCTGCAGACTGCTAAACGATCAGAACTCTGGTCACGTCGCGCTAGCTTTGACGCCAACCGCGATGAATTAAAAACCCGACCATCTGCGGCAAACAGCGATCAATTATCAATTCGTGAACGCGACGGTGTCCTCACATGCCCGCAGTGCGCGAGGATCGTCATAAGTAAGATTATTTACATAAGCCACATGGGGTTATCACAATCAATGCCAACATCAACTCCTGTTTTTACGTGTGCATTCATATGAGATGAATGCATTCGTTGTGGCCTAAATTGGTCCGGATAACATGATCAGTCTAACTTAAATGGTAATCTAACCGAATCTCTTATAATAGCTAAAATATCTCTAACTGAAAGTCCGTGATCAATGAACCACAAAACTGAGTTGGACAGAATAATTGCTACGCAACGTTTATGTCGCATTGCGCTTGTTTTTCTATCAATTTATTGGTTCAATACGTTTTACCGATTTTCAGGTTTTTAACGCCTCCTCTGAATTGTCATTTGTTTATTTCGTTCTCAAACACATGCTAACAAATTTATTTCAGACAATTAAGCATCTAACGATCAAAACATCACTGCCAATATTATTTTTTGTTTGTAAAATTCCACATGAATCTACATAGAAGCATGGGCCATACTGAACATTTCTCCATTGTGATAAAAAAATTAAAATCATTTGAAAATTTACCTTTCCAATAGTAGGTTAAATTTTAGTTCATGTGATAGTCAATTGCTTTTTAAATAAGGCATTGTTTTCTTTTTATCATTGGAAAAAGGTGCGCCTCACTATTATATTAGGGCGTGTACTGTTCTAACGGTATCTTTAGCGTATTATATAAGCAGTGGGACTCGCCTATGTTAAGGAGGTGGATGCAGCTGCACGTTGCGGTCCCTCGTGTAATATATAATTTTATTACTGGAACACTTATAGATCCATCTACTTTCCGTCTCGCAATGTGCTTACGTTTGGATGCAAGGCGCTATGTTGCCCATAGCTGTCAGTGGCACGAGAGGCACGGTGACCAGCTCGGTCACCGTGCCTCTAGTGCCAGAAAAGTGCTGAACGAATTTCCCGCCTCGCCAGCCTCAATGATATCATCCGCCAGGCTTTTACCAGTGCCAACGTTCCAGCGATTCTCGAACAAAATGGTTTGATGCGTGAAGATGGTAAAATACCCGACGGCATGACTTTAATTATATGGAAGATGGAAGGCCTTAAGTGTGGGATGCAACCTGTATCGATACTTTAGCTCCGTCACATCTTCCTAAAACACAGAATGGGGTTGGCGTCGCGGCATCTTCGGCAGAGCAGAGCCAACGGCGAAAATATGGAAACCTCGGCAATGGTTACATATTTGAACCGTTTGGTGTTGAGACACTGGGCCCGTGGGGACCGGGAGCTCATTCTATTTTCAAAAATCTATCAGAATGCCCGGTTGAGGCGATGCGTGATCAAAATGCGGGCACTTATTTGGTTCAAAGTATTAGCATTGCAATTCAGAGAGGCAATATCGCCAGCATTATGGGAACGCTACCCACTGGTAGTGGACTTAAGCACTTGAGTTACCTATAAGCTCGATGTCTTGTAGGTAACTTAGGTCTTTGCAGTATATAGTTCTAGTTTAGTTTTAGGAAATATATGCCTTTATTGGTCTATACATACCGACAGAAAAAAAACTGAAATAAATTAAATTTAGTTGAATTGGCGTTATGGTGGCGGTATTACATTGTAGGTAGGTGTCATGATTTTGACCTAGAAAGATCCCAGTGACTTCAATTGGAATGGTGATGAACCTCCCTGTCGTAGCTCTGTATTCTTGGTTCAGGCTGAAGATTTGCCGACGAAAGTTGAATCATTCAATAATTGCTCCTTTATCGGAACATTACACTACTAGTCCGGTCAAATTAAGCGATATTTCGCAAAAGAGTGGAAATAATTAGGGAAGTTGTAAATTCTTGTGGAATCGTTAGATAACATGACTAGTAGTCTCACCCTGGTTTGCACCGTTCCTAGCGCGTACGGAACTATGTTAAATATTACGTACAATCTTTAAACGGCTGTTACTCCAAATGTATAAATAAATTGTTCTAGGAAATTTTAACCAGGAGTAGAGACTATCTCAGAGCACGTCTTGATTTACCTAAAAAGTTATTCGAAGCAAGGAATGTTGATTTATATGTTTTTTTTAGTTTGCGGCTCGGGGGAAATTCGAACAATAGGTGCAAACTTACACAATGCTTCCAGAGGCATTGTAAACACTCAGTTAATTTTGCACCTTTGTGCAAGTAACGGAACATGTATTTTTTCATTTTTTGTAAATTCTACTTCGGGGGAAATTCGGGTAATTGTGCAAATTGTACTATAATAATCTACTCTGAGTTTATTACATTTGCCGCAGATAAAAAAAAGAAAAATGTTACCGGAACATTAAAAAAAAACAAACTTTTTCATACATGGCACGCGGGCGTTTACGTGCACGGCGCAAGGTGATGCAAGCGGCAAGGCGCGGGCGGGGGCAAGGTCAATGATCTGAGTCGTTGAATACAAAGATAAGGAGAAGACCTCAACAGTTAAGCAGTTATACAGTGAAACTTGTGAGCGAAGGAAGACGTTTTGAATTTTAATTTGCGCTAATACTATACAATTATATATAACCCGAAATATAAAACCGAAATATAAGCGATGAAGTCGGATTTTTTAAGCTTTGCTTGCTTTTCAATTATATATGAAACGCTAGTAAACTAATTATTTTTCTGTAAAGCTGTCAAATTGGCCTTATTAATATTTTTATTTAAATCATAATATAATTATAATTATTAATAACATTTTCTTTCCCAAGCGCAATTTTTCCATGCACCTGCGTGACTTACACATTATCACTTATACATACAATTTAATTTTTAATTTTATTCTTAATTACCTTTATTTATTACTAGCTGACCCGCCCGGCGTCGCCCTACACTGAAAGTATTATAACTTGTGTCATGGGGCGGTAAGCATTAACACCACACACACAACATTCTCGTCATACCCAGAATCAGAAACATTAACTTCCCGTAGCAAAAAAAACTTGTGTTATTGTGTTCCCATCGAGATTCAAATCCGCTGCTTTGAAGACGAACGCGTAGGTAGTTCAAAGTTCAAAAATTACCCACCCTGCGTCGCCCGGTTAAAAAATATACACATAAACACTTCCACATTTACAGCCTCGCACTAAGTTCAATGACTTGTATCGTGGGGCCGTAAACATCTAAGATTCACACAACATTCACAACATACTCAAAACCAGGAACACTAATTTACCGTGGGGAGAAATCTTCTAGGTAAATTACCACCGGCAATCGAACCCGCTACTTTGAAGGCGACGCGCACCCATCTACGCCCGCGCCGCGGTAGAAAATATCAAAAAACGTACCCATAAACGCTTCCACATTCACAATCCTACACTAAGTTCAATGACTTGTATCGTGGGGTCGTAAACATCCAAGATTCACAACATACTCAAAACCAGAAACTCAAATTTCCCGTGGGATGAACACCTGCATTCCCACCGGGAATCAAACCCCGTGCTTTATAGGCAAACGCCCACCTACGCCAGCAGGCAGTTCAAAGTTCAATGATAAGTTATAACTGACAAAACAAAAATAAAACAGCCGAATTTGTATCCTTCTTCTTATGTAATACTACTACTACTACTCGAACCGCGCAGTGACCCAAAGTGAGTCTTGGCCTCCGATACTAAACGTCGCCACTTCAGACGGTCTTGCGCCACATCTTGCCAAGTTGTGACTTGGAGCTGCCCGAAGTCTTTGTCCACTTCATCTCTCCAGCGGTATCTGGGACGGCTGGACGATGTCCGCTTGGCCTTCTCATATATGCTCGCTTTACAGCACGATCCTCTTCCATTCTTTCAAGGTGACCGAGCCAGCGAAGTCGGCGGGCTTTGGTTTCGCCGATAATGTTTGGCTCGGGGATCAGATCTTCAATATCTTTATTCTTCCTCCTTCTCCATATACCTTCTTCTGTTCGAGTTCGACCCAGTATCTGCCGCAGATTTTTTCTCTCCGTCACAAGAAGTTTGTTTTCTTCCCTAAGAATCAGTGTCTAGGTCTCGCATCCATAGATTAATATAGGTCGTAATACAGTTTTGTATATTCGCACTTTGGTATTTGTGCTAAGAAGCCCGGACACCAAAATCTTGTGTAGGGCTGCACTACAACGGAGGGTGTTTTTGAATCCGGATATCTATCTCTTCTTCCCTGGTATTGGTGTTAGTCATAATACAGCCCAGGTACCTTTCTACTCCTTTGTATGTGACGTCTCTCACTTTGAGGTTATTTCTCGGCATGCGCATGTTTTTGTAGCGGCGCATGTGGACATACTCAGTTTTATCCTGATTCATTCTGAGTCCTACGTTTTGCGCCTCCCGTTCTAGTACTTCTGCAGCTCTTTCTCTACCTGATCTTTCCTATTCCCTCATAAAGCGAGGTCATCCGCGTAGCCTACCACTTTATGCTGTCCATTTAGCTCCACTCCGCCGTCAAGTGTCAATACGTGTCGCATAACGTGTTCATGTGCTAGATTAAACAGCATGGGTGATAGCGCATCGCCTTGCTTTAAACCGGTAAGGACTTCGAATTCCTTGGTCAAATCCGCTCCAACTCGAACAACAGCTTTGATTTTGTTAGTAGCTACCACATCATTCGTACCAGCTTATTTGGAATCCCAAAGTTTTTTTTTATATTGCATAAAGAGAGTCACGATCTTTACTATCATATGCTTTAGCAAAATCCAAAAACAAAGAGTGGACACTCTGCGTATACTCCCACTTCTTCTCCATTAATTTTTTGAGCGGGAAGATTTGATCGACTGTACTACGACTGCGTCGGAAACTACACTGGTAATCGCCAATTCTAGCCTCCGCGTATGGTTCTAGTCTCCTCAGCAATAAGTAAGACAGGATCTTGTATGGGGTAGGTAGCAAGGAGATCCCTCTGTAATTAGCACACTTTTTTCTCGGGCCTTTTTTGTGGATCGGGCAATTGACTCCAATATTCCATTCCTTTGGTAGCAGTTAACTATTCCAGATACTACTTATAAGTTCGAATATCTTATACTAAATTCTATAATTTAGTATAAGATATTCGAACTTATAAGTAGAAAATATGGGGGTGCTATCACCCCCATATTTCCATACTTCCCCTGGCAAGTTGTCGATTCCAGGGGATTAGTTATTTTTAAGAGTCATAATAGCTCGTCTAATTTCATCAAGACTGAGTGGTTGAATTATGATATTCTCTTCACTGCCGTTACTACTCTCTTCTGTTTTATCCTGAGGTAAGCAATTTAGGAGTTTTTGAAAATGATCTGGCCACATTTCATTTATTCTTACTTGGTTAGTGACGAGGTTGCCATCATCATCCTCTAACATTTGCACAGTCGGTTGATATCCTTTCTTGAAATTCCTAATTTCTTGGTAAAATTTTCTACTGCCATTTGATTTTATTATTTTTTCCATATTCGTTCCATACTATGTTTTCCATGTGTTTTCTTTTAGCTCTCTTTACAACTTTTTTAGTTTTGAGTGCGTTGCTTTTCATACTTTTGTTTCCATTTTCATCTTGTTCTGCTTGCTGTTTTAGCTGTCTTCTTCTTTCTATCATGTTTTCATTCGTCAGTTAACCATTTCCTCCTCTTTTGTGCTTTTCTTTTCCCTAAAGTATTCAGTGCTACATCTTTAACTGATTCCTTTAAAGTATTCCACTTCTGGTCTATATTTTCATCTAATTCTAACCCTTCAAATATTTTTTTTAGTTCTAGCTGAAATTCTTTGCACTTTTGTTTATTAGCACTTCTACATTTATTTTATCTTCTTGTGTTGCGACTTGTCTTTTGACAACTTTTATTTCGAGCTTCTTCTTATGTAAGTCGGTTTAAAACATTGAAGTATGCATTACGATTAATATATACAGGATTACGCAGCAATTGTTACTCATTCTGTGACCCACCGTTTTTACTTTCAAATAAACTTAATAATTTCTCCTAGATTATATAGGTCCAAATTATATGAAGTAAATAGCAAATTGCATCTACGTGAACTACGTAAGCCGATGAAAAGGTTTTTTTGATAAGGATTAATATTAAATACTTAAAATAAGCCAACATTACAGAAGCCGCTATTTTTTAATGTGCAGGAATTCGTAGTACGTGTCGATAAATTTCTGACCCGTCGTCCTCCCATACAACCAATTTCACGACTGAGCTAAATATACATGTTAGATATATGCTGTAACGTATTTTTTTGTAAAACTCATGAAGGCCAAAATTTTTTCGATACATTGTATTCGCCTATGCCAAGCTGTTTAGTCAGCGTACGCCGATAAAGCGGTAAGTGAGTAAATTTTTCTTCGACTATTATTATCTTACGAATATTTTTATCTCGAACTGATAACTAACTTATATCCCAACAAAACATAGCCTATGACACTCAGGGATAATTTAACTATCTATTACTGAAAGAATTTTCAGAATCGGATCAGTAGTTTCAGAGATTACCTTTTACATACAAACAAACAAACAAACTTTACCTCTTTATAATATTAGTATAGAATAGATGTTACAATAATAGTATGAACTATCAACGCAAAATAAATCCGCCCGCTCGCTAAGTCGTGCTGCTCGGCTACTAATTTCTATTTTGTTTGACTGACACAAATTATCCATCAACGCTCCCTGCCTCCTCCCGCACGTACCGCCCGCTCCCTTGCATCGCCCTGCGCGGTCGGCCTTTGTGAGCGCGGGCGCCCCGCGTGCCTCACCGCAGTATGAAATAACATATTGTTTTTTTTAAATGTTCCGGTAACATTTTTCTTTTTTTTATGTGCGGCAAATGTAAGTAACTCAGAATAGATTATTATAGTACGATTTGCACAATTACCCGAATTTCCCCCGAAGTACAATTTACAAAAAATTAAAAGATACATGTTCCGTTACTTGCACTAAGGTGCAAAATTAACTGAGTGTTTACAATGCCTCTGGAAGCATTGTGTAAGTTTGCACCTATTGTTCGAATTTCCCCCGAGCCGCAAACAAAAAAAAACATATAAATCAGCATTCCTTGCTTCGAATAACTTTTTAGGTAAATCAAGACGTGCTCTGAGATAGTCTCTACTCCTGGTTAAAATTTCCTAGAACAATTTATTTATACATTTGGAGTAATAGCCGTTTAAAGTTTGTACGTAATATTTAACATAGTTCCGTATGCGCTAGGAACGGTGCGAACCAGGGTGAGACTACTAGTCATGTTATCTAACGATTCCACAAGAATTTACAACTTCCCTAATTATTTCCACTCTGTAGCCTAATTTGACCGGACTATACTGACTACAGTATCGCTCGAAAATAAAGGACAGTGACTGTAGAATGGTATGTCAATAAGTGTTTGCCCAGTGTGATGAAAAAAGATAAATAGTTCATTAACGTCGTTTTGTTCTTAATAGTATGACCAAGCGAATGAAGTTTACCCTTATATCTATTATCTAACTCATAAAACTAAGTACGAGCAGATAATTTGGTATGCAACGAGACAGGAACACCGATAAAAAATCAGTTATTCAACAATTCACGAGATGTGTATAGTGTATAAGGTCGATGACCCCTTCTGTAGGTCTATTCTGGTCGTCCAACTACGATTGTTCGAATTTATGGGACGTCGCGGTACGACTGTCGATATCAGTTGAAAGTCGATTCGATGGTCATTGTGAAGAGGAAAACATTCGATTTCGACGTCGATGTAAAGATAATCGATGCCCGGAATAGATCTCTGTATAGTTTTATGAATCCCTCGCCTATCCTGACCTAATTCCCCCGACGGATATGCATATATTTTTTTTAATTCAAAATCAAAGTTCATCATTATAAAAAAAAACTAACCTACTGTTATCCGACTCCGTTCTGGCATGGAAGAGTTTTTGGGTGGTTATAAAACCTTAACTTAATGTCGTCGTAGAAGCTAAGTTGTCGTAAAATCGCAGGAAAAAACACTGAAGCACATTCACGAAAACTCAGAATCAAAGGAATGACGGCTAATGACGCGTATTGTGTATGTGCTATCAACGTCACAAACGTCAAAACGCTTCGTTTCACGTACTTAGGCGACCGCTGACGTTAAAACCTAGCCAAAATTACCTTATTTTACTTTCCATTTCTCGGATTCGCAAATGCTTCGTAAAAATGTATAAAAACAAATAATTTTAATTAAAAATATTTTGACGTTACTCCGAGATAAAATCGAATTGGGAGGATCGAGATAAACCCCTTATATTCATAGTAGCAGAATCCTCAAATTCAGGCGAAGTGATTTAATATCCAAGCCCTCAATTCATCGAACATAGTGTAGGCCTGTGAGTGTGAAAGCGTCTATTTAATAATAAAACCAAATAACTTTTGGACTAAATAGACTACGGTGGATAGCGTCCTTGTATATTTATAACACAGTAGCTGTACCCATGCCCATACATATGCGTTGCAATGCCACGTTTAGAAAAAGATCCTCTTTCACGTTTATGGTCGCCTAGTACTTTAATACCATATTAAACACTTTTTGGATATTCATACTTGACTTTAAAAAAGCAGATTCTCACTCAATACGACGATATGTTTTTTTTTGTATTTATGTTACGCGATGTCTCCGCCAATTATGGATCGATTTTGATGTTTTTTTTTGTTTGGTAGAGTATAATTCAGAGATATAAATTCTTTCGAAATCAGTGAAGCCAAAACCAAAACATAAGCGATGAATTCGGTTTTTTACCGACTTCCCAAAAAAGGAGGAGGTACTCAAGTCGACTGTATTTTTTTTTATGTCTGTTACCTCATAACTTCTCTCCACGTGAGCCGATTTAGAATATTTTTTTCAGTTTGAAAGATGTTGCTTTCTAATTGGTCCCATTTAAATTTGATCAAGATCTGATCAGTAGTTCTTGAAATATCGTCAATAATGTCTTTTTTGTGACGAATAATGCGTACTTTGACGATGTTCTCGTTTACCCGACTTCAAGTTACTTCATAACTTCTTTTGTTGTGAGCCGATTTTGATGATTCTTTTTTTATTTGAAAGCTGGTGCTTTTCATGTAGTTCCATTAAAATTTTATTAAGGTCTGATCTCTAGTTTTTGAGTTATAGTCAATAATGCGTCCGATGATAAAGCGGTGAAGTCGGTTTTTTTAAGCTTTGCTTGCGTTTCAATTATTATATATAAGAGATATTATATATGAATGTACTATAAAGTCTTGATAATATTATTATTTATAAATGGACACCCCTAGTATTCAATGGTTGACAGTGAATTGACCTACTTGAACTTACAAAGTGTTAGCCGCATTGAAGTGACTGACCCTTCAATATATTTTATATGAATTATTCTGCGTCCAATGAGATAAATGGTACTCTCTTCGGTCGTGCGTCATCGCTCATCACAAAGGAAATGTTTTTATTAACAACATGCGAACAACGATATAAGCGGACATGTCCTAATTTGACCTTTATAAAAATAGTAAACATTTTACTACTGCAACATAAACAAATTATTTCATTATTCTCAGCCTGTAATAAAATGGGCCTTTCCCAACACTGGGCCATGCTCACGCTACTGGTGTCCAATCTTCAGGTCTTCATCTTCACCTGCAGTGGATGATAATCCACTTTGAATCGAGTCTACACAGGTCAGTTCTTTCTGTCCTATACTTAGCTAGAATTTCAATACATAGCTTATACCTATAGAATTAACACATATGCTACCTTTTATCTTGATAAATGCGGGCGAAGCCTCGGGGCACGGCTGGTATAAAGATATTGTATTAGGTAAACATAATAATAATATATATTCCATGAATGAAAGTAAACAAAGAATAATTGTATTTACGTATCGCCAGAAGAGCTATTTTTAACTACAAACTATAACGTTGATGAATGTTTTCATAATTAAGGTTAATTGCTGTTAACAAACCTTGTTTGTTGTGCCAATTATTATGAGCAGATATATGAGAAGATAACTACCGCAGAAAGTACTAAAACCGGGTTTGACCTCTACCTCACCGTTAATTGATCATTTTTATAGTCGAAGGTGTGCGAGTCAAACTTGCACTTGTCAACTTTTATTACTATTAATTTTTACAGCCGCATTCAAATAGGTATATTGCAAAGGAACGAAGCAACGGATTAAAAGATAAAAGCGTTAATATTATAAACGCTTTCATACTCACAGCCCCACACTAAGTTCGGTAACTTGTGTCGTGGGTGCCGGAAACATTCACATTACACACACAATCACAACCAGAACCAGAAACATAAGTTTTCTTTGGGAAGAAAACTTGTATTCCCGCCGGGAATCGAACGAAAGCTAACCCAACTAAACCAACGGGCAGTTCATATTATAACACCCACCTTCTAAAAATCGTTATAATTTACGTACACACAATGTCGCCGTGACCGTCGAAATGTTCATTATTCTTTACCTATTAAAGGAATCTACCATTTACTTAGTCACGTTTTATCTTCTTTGTATCTTTTTAGTGCCTATTAGACTGTGTATGTCGGCAATATGATGTCGTGACCAATGCAAATTGTCGCAAACAATTAAATATACAAAGATTTGAAGGTTATTTGCTACTACATATCTGTACAAAATGTTTAAGCACAGGAAAATATATTCTAATAAACATACTAATAAACAAAAAAATATGCGGGATGAGAGTTGTATATTACCTTACCACTAAAGCTGACTTCACCTGCACGCTGTTCCTCTAGTAGTTAGTAGTAGTTCGTTAGTAGTTATCCTAGTATTTAATATCACAATATCACCCCATTTACGTACAGCCGAATAGAAAGATGCCTGAAAAATTTTGTTCAGGTCATTTACATTATCAAAAATATAGGACACGTATAAATTTTTGTCAATTAAACAACAAATTACAAAGATATCATAATCATCATCATCATCATCTCAGCCGCAAGAAGTCCAACAGTGGACTTCTTGCGGCGGATATAGGATTCCCCCAAAGATCTCCAAAAAGAACGGTTGTTCTAGCGGCCTGCATCTAGCGTCTTCCTGCGTCCTTCATTATGTTCCAAGACCGATTCAGAATATCTAACCTAAAAATATATAATTAGGTCACTTACTATCAGGTTTAATTGTGGTCAAAAGCTAGCATATCAGAATTAATAAAAGGTAGGTACTAGTTGCGTTCTGGGGGCTTACCCGCATGCACAATAATAAGTAATCATTACCCTACATTATTTTATATACAAGTTAGGTACCCGCCATAATTTTATTAGTGTCCTTTCCTAGGGTTATTTACGCTTCATATCAAAAATCACGTACCTATAGTCATAAAAAGTTAGCACAAAATTCGTTTAACTTTTCAATTTTAATTAAAATATAAATAGAAAAAAATGTGATGCATTAATACCACCAAAAAAGCTTATCAATTCACATAAGTAGTGTGGTAATTATTATTATCATACCACGCTATACAGCTTGGCGTCGGCGCGTCGTAATTCACCGACGGGCGACATAGTAAGACGAATCGATTAGATAAGTAAAGGCGTATAGTATTAATTTAATGCTCTTTAATTACACTATTATAATTAGACCTTTTTAAGCCCATTTCTTAATGGACGTCCATTAGATTTGTGGTCGCCTTATCAATGCATTAGTGATGAATGCAGTTGCATTCGTACTTATCTTTACTACACTTACGATTATAAGATAACGACCCTGTTTAAGTGGTGAGAGGTGATTAACCTATAGGTTTAGAATAGAGATAGTGTTGGATATAACTATGACTATAATTATACATTATCCTACTATCCTACTTCCTTCCTACTAATATTATAAATCCGAAAGTTTGTGTGTAAGTGTGTGTGTGAAAGTGTGTAAGTGTGTAAATATGTTTGTTCCCTCTTCACGCTTTAACGGCTGAGCGGATTTGGAAGAAATTTGGAATGAACATAGATTATACCTAGGATTAATACATAGGCTACTTTTTAACTTGATAATAGCGGGCAAAGCCGCGGGTCACGGCTAGTACTTTATAAACCCCAGATTGACTAACCGACTTGAGCTTGCTTTAAATAATTGCTATTTATAAATAACTAGGCGTGTCCCGCGGCTTCGCCCGCTATTATCAAGTTAAAAAGTAGCCTATGTGTTAATACTAGGTATCTATGTACATTCAAATCCACTGGAGGTGGCCTTTGAAGCATGTTTAATATGTAAGAATCGACAAAACATTTCCACAATCTTGTTATTAAGTAGAAGCGTAAACCATTTCCCATAAAATAACCGTGTATGTGTTGTAATTGAAAACTTCGTACATTCTTGGTTTCACATTGGGAAGTCCGAATCGAACTCATATTTTTCTGATTAAATAGAGTGTTATCGACGTTGGACCAGTTAGGAAAAAAGTCTTCAGTTTAATATCTAATAAATAAATATTCCGTGTCACGGTGTTTGTGGTTGCACTCCTCCGTAACGACTCGAGCGTTTTTAATGATTTTTGTATTTGCTATATTTGGTTGGTATGAGAATAGGCCGTAAAGTACTTTTCACTCACCCTTCTACTGGGGGTAGTTAGACCCCTATTTTTTGATCACTTTTAGTATTTTTGTATGAATATTATCCAAAAAAATTTAGTATGGTATTAAAGTACTAGGCAATCATAGACGTGAAAGAGGTAAAAAACTTTTTCTTTACGTGGCATTGTAAAGATAATTATTATTCGCTGGAAATTGAAGTGTCATTGTAAATAAAACAATGTTACAAAGGCCTTCAACGAAGAACGGGTAAATTTATTGACTTTAAACCTGTTGAGAACTTTGTAAAGTGGCTATTGTAATCGTCATGCAGGATTTTATCTATTCACTTGAAATACGATGAGAAGTATAATCTGTAAATAAAATTATCTTACATATATCGATTTCGATGACGGCGACCCCAGAAATTAATCATTGCTTTTCTTTTCTAACATGAGCCCTAACGTTATGTATTTTAAATATATATTACAAATGCACTAAACTAGAATGGGAAGTCATTCAAATAAATGAAAAATAAGAATACTCCTTACCTACTTTGATTTCTGAATGGAATGGATAACTTTGATCATACTCCCAGATCCAGAAGAACGTTCTTCGTTGACAGAGTTAAATTTTATAGATTCTACTGTTGAGATATGATTGTAAGATATCGAAGACCTATATGATATACATATATACCTACCTAATTGTTACGCCATAAAAACATACCTTTAATATTTCTTTAAACTTTAATGGTTATCTTAATCAATGGCTCTATCTAAAGTCATATTGTTTTTGTATAGGTATCATATAGGCAAACATGCTACATTTTCGACCGCATCATCGCATTCCATCAGGTTAGAATGGTGAAATGCTTGCCTATCGAGCAAATAAAAAAATACATTTACATTAAACTCAGAACCAGAAACATAAACTTCATGTGGGGAGAAAATCTGTGTTTCCTTCGGGAATCGAACCCAGTGCTTTGAACGCAAACGCGCATCAACTACGCCAGCAGTTCATAGATCAAAGATATTTTATAACCAGATAAAGAAAAAAAAACAGCCGAATTTAGAACCTCCTTCTTATCCTTGTCGGTTCAAAACAAAGACGATCTTATACCTTTAATGTACAGTTACAAAGTAGCCAGTAAGCGTTGTTGAATTACCTACTAACCCGTCGCGCTTCGTCCTCCCGTATAACTTAGTGATTTCACGATTTTATTTTTAGTATTTGTTGTTATAGCGGCAATAGAAATACATCATCTGTGAACATTTCAACTGTCTAGCTATCACCGTTCTTGAGATACAGCCTGGTGACCGACGGACGGACGGTCAGCGAAGTCTCAGTAATAGGGTCCCGCTTTTACCCTTTGGGTACGGAACCCTAAAAAGTAGCCCGATAGTACATATTTTATGATAATATGTAAAATTTAATTAGTAAAATTCTCTCTTTAGTGTTTTTCATAGCTGATGTGTTAAACGTTTCCGTACGGTAAGTAAGTATATCAATAGTAGCCGAATTAAGGAATAAAATAATTTGTGACCCTTTCAACCTTGTCGTATTTGAAATAAAATATTAGTATGCTGACAACTTGTATGATTGAACTTACCAAAATACTGTTTGTTACCGACTTCTCAAATAAGGAGGAGGTACTCAAGTCGACTGTATTTTTTTTTTTAACTAAACCATGTTATTATCTTGTTGTTTTAGTTTGCCAGTATCATCAGAATTTATACCTTTCCAAGCAGTTTTAGTCAAATTTGTGTAACACTTAACGTGTTAGTGTTTTGTAAGTGGCAGACTGATCTGAATATATACATATATATGTAAATATTCGAGTATAAATTAATATATTCAATGTAGGTAAATATTCAAAACATCTTGACTTCTCTTCTAAGTATCATAAATTCGTATCCTACTCTTAACCCATTGTTACTCGCTCACAAAACTTCATTTTCCATTTGTTTACAGTATTTTCTTTCATGTATTACTAGCTGTTGTCCGGGTCGACCTCAAACTTAAGTCAAAGCATTTATAAAGCGATTATGAATAAGTTTCGCATTGTGCTCACGCAGGAACAGGATGCGATTGGCGCAATATAGAGATAGGTACAATATATCTGTGGTATTAGCGATTTATGTGATAAAGTACTCGTATGCAGCCATAACTAGGCTTTTTTGTGAATTTTCTTTTGTAAGGGCTTAAGGACAAAGCGTGGGTCAACTGACGTGGACATGTCGAAAATACTAGAACAAAATCACACAAAATGTGATATCGACTATGATAGTAATGTAACATTATGAGAGACACTACATTATCGATAGCAAACATATAAATATTTCAACAAAAACACGTTAACACACAAATATACTTAGTTTACCTCCAGGTATGTTAGTTACCAGTAGTCGGAGTTAACGAACTCTAGGTGAAAATGTATTTAAAAGTAAACATACTGCGTCTTCTAAGGAATAAAAAAAGTAAGGAAACAAAAAAAGTAATAGGTATAAATTGTTATTTTCCAAAATAGATTAAAAAAACGGTTTCTTCCTTTAATAACAATGTTCTTTTCAATGATAAATCATACGGTTAGAAAAAAAATATCCCCTTTCACTTACGTGTATCGTATTTAAACCCCTTCAATATTTTCAATTATACCGTATTAATTGCCAGTTTTGGCTTGGGTATGGGCATATATATTATGATTGGGCATATGTATCTCTGAAAATTTACGGAGCGACGGATGCAAAGAGGGACGGACAAAATGCTAAACCACTCCTATAGACATTGGGTGCCCCGGTATCATAGAGTTGAGACGAATTCAACAATACCCTATATGTTACAATATTTTTTTTGTTTTAGACTTTCTGAGGGAACAACATACATAACTACATACATACATACTCTAGCCTGTGATAAACCCACTATGGAGTACCCAAAGGTGGCATTGTAGGACCTCTCCAATTTTTCTTATTTACATCAATGACCTTCCTCAAGTAACTTCTCATCCCATGGTTCTTTTCGCAGATGACTGTACAGTAATGTTGGCCAGCAAATAACTTAGAAACTTTTTTGACGACCTAGTTGGCGCATTGGATAGGTGTCCGACCTCTGCGCCGTGGGTCCTGGGTTCGATTCCTGGCAGGAGCACAAACTCCTTCCCAAGGGATTTTTGTGCTTCTGGTTCTGGGTGTAATGTGTGTGTGATGTGAATGTTTCCGCCACCCACAATACCAGTCTTTGAACTTAGTGTAGAGCTGTGAGTGTGAATGCGTTAGTATGTTTCAATTTAACTTAAAAAAATCTATAGATTAGGCTTACAGATATTCACGAGAATCAGTTGAGAAATGCGACTTGTAGAGTAGAACAACTCCATATCGATTTCCAGTTGTTCTCATATGGACATACAAAAACAATTTGCCCAAGCCGAAACGGAGACGGTTCACGCTCGCGCGGTCAATAAGATTAAACTCTGAATGGTAAGGATATAATATTCTGTATTTCGGGAAATGTTAGGATATAATAAAACTTGTTTATATATTCTCTAAGGCTACAGGTAATTGGGTCTCACATAAATACTCACATAAAAGGTTAATGAGAGGTCTACGTTATTAGCCTGGGGGTGGTTCTTTAAATCTTTACCTTCTGGGGTCTGACGTGATTTTTTTATGACGTGATATATGAAAATCATCTTAAGGTTTCGCTTATCATTTTAAATTTTGAATGACCGTTTATGATCAAAAAAGATTTAAAGTTGGTTAGCAACTATTCTCACAAAAATTTTCAAAACCTATAATATGGCTGTACAGATCTTATATAATCGCATAATAGGTCGAATACATTTATATATTTTAAAATTTATATCAAAAATTTAAAAAATACATATAAATTTACAAAAAGCCATACCACGAAAGACGTCCCAATTATCGGAATGATGCCCCAAGAGGTTTCTAGTATATTACAAATTACCTGGTCTACTCCATCAAATACATACGAGGGATATTTTTGTTTTTGTGTGCCAAATCACGGGTTCGTAGCCACTGTCTGTTACTTCTAAGTGCGTATGTAGCTTGAAGGTATACACGAAGTACTCACTTATAGAACAATTACATGCATTTATTATTATTTTAATGTTCTACAATAGTACCGTGTTTTTATAAAACACTGCATTATTTAACTCGGTCTTAGGACATTGTTAGTTACTGAACGCAAGTTAATATTACAATAGAGATATTGTAACATTAATAGGCATTCTGTAACAAACAATGTCCGTAGGTTCTGATTATAATTATTATTTCATCGCCACCTAAGCCAACCTCACCTCCACGTGGTGCTACTACCGATCAACAACACACACCACGCCTTCCGAAAGAGAGTAACGTCAAGCAAAGGTCGGTTATAAACTCATAATACTTATTTACATCATTGTTTCACGAGTAATTGTGCAGGGGGAATTATGTTGCGCCCACCCCAAGGAAAAAAGGAAACCAGTTGATGTTGAAATTTATTTTTATTTTTATCAATCTTCAAACTACGTGCCTATTGCCTATATTTCCTAAAACTAAACAAAAACTATATACAGCTATGTTCTCATTAGATTAAAACTATTTTCATTGGCGTGGGTGTGACGTGCAATTCACGTAAGTTTTCTATGATTTGGATGGTCTCATTTCAAATAATCAAACTAGCAATTAGAACATTTTTCATTTATAATTAATACTTAAGCAACCCTGCCTTTATAATTAATATCTAAAAACATATATTTTTACCTTCCTCTGTAAAATTTTGTTGGATTCTAAATCATAGTCCCTTGTAATTAGCTCCTTATTTGGTTTTATACAAAAAACTGGCGTGTTATTCATCTTGCTATATGGACTACGAGAAGAGATTAAGTCCGTCGGTATTCTAAATGGCCGCGTTTAAAATTGCTCGAACCTGCTTACATTTTCAAATATTTATAATGATGTAAAATGCAATGTTTTTATGAATTACATTTTGCTTTAAGCGGAATGATGTATTAACGTAACTAAGCGACTAAAATAAACATCCATATTATGGCAATGTTCAGTAGACACGACGGCTTGGAGTGATAGACGTTCAATAGGATTTTCATCTGAGCGCTACGGTGCTACATACTATGGTGCTACGTGGGGCGCTTCAAGCCGTGGATGTCTGTTTAGTAAGTACCATTAATTGCATACATCGTAAAACAGTCGTTAAGCCAAGTCGGAAGATGCCTGGCGTGCGTGAGGCGGCCTGGTTTTTTTTTTTAAAACAAACGCGTTCACAGATCCATACTATGTTCAAAGACTTGTATCGTGGGTGCTGGAAACATTTGCATATCACACACACAATCACACCCAGAACCAGAAGCACAAATCTCCCATCGAATCGAACCCAGGACCCACAGCGCAGAGGGCAGAGACTTGTCCACCGCGCCAATTGGGTCGTTAAACTCGACGTCAGGCTACTAGCACTAGCTAGCACAAGACACATAATAAGAAAACTTGCGCACATGACTTGCAGTCATACCCAAATGGCATGCCAGCATGTCTGTAATGATACCTGCATGTCTATTGTGCCACTAGTTTATGCGACAAGCAAGCAGTACGTCAGATACTGAAAAATAATTTGTGAAGCGGTTCTCTGACATAATAAGTATTTATTTTACAAAGAAATGTTCATCTGAACTGCCCGTTGGTTTAGTTGAGTGCGCTTTAGTGTGGGGTTCGATTCCCGGTGGAAACACAAGTTTATCCCCTAGGAAAAATTGTGTTTCTGGTTCTGGGTGATTGTGTGGTGTTGTGCTGTGTGCGAAATGGGTTATTATAACAAAAAAGATATCACTCATAGTCCGCTCAGTTACCTCAGTTAACTGATTTTGAATTTTTTTTTGTTTTATAGTTGTTGCTTTCTAATTGGTCGCATTTAAATTTGTTCAAGATCTGACTAGTAGTTTTTGAGTTATCCTCAATAATGCGTATTATGTGGACTAAATTGATGATGTTCTTGTTTTTAAAACTGACTTCGAAAGTTACCTCATAACTTCTTTCATTGTGCGCCGATTTTGATGATATTTTTTTTATTTGAAAGCTGGTGCTTTTCATGTATTAATTTGGTCAAGATCTAATCACTAGTTTTTGAGTTATTGTCAATAATACGTTAAATCTGATTAAGGTTCCGAAGATAAAGCGGTGAAGTCGGTTTTTTTAAAGCTTTGCTTGCAACTCCGTAGAGTGTAAAAAACTAATACTTAAATATACCTAACATACATACATAACCCTCCCTCAGCGCAGTCGGGCCGAAATAATTATAATGTCAATTATTATTAATTTATTAAATTATCGAGTGTAGGTATGTCGTTATGACGATTAAAAACAACATATTCGTGACTCAAAAACATGTTTACTTACAGTTTATACACAGCAATATAGGTAATTATTCTAGCCCAGAACTGGTAGTAAAACGCATTTATTACAATTCTAAACATTAAAACTCTATAAACAGTCACCTGCTAAGATTACTTTGATATATTGTGTTCATATTTTAGAGTGCAGCGGTGTCCACTATCACAGCGATACTTTACCTACGCTTTATTCAAAGTTTCAAACTAGTATTCCGGGGAAATATATTTGGTAGAAGTACGACTTATTCCCGAATCAGTCTGGGGAAGTACCTCACTTTTGCAGTCATTTAATCGCGCCAAACATTATTTCTGTATTTTAGAGAGAGCAATGACACATTATAGGGCATAACAATATTGTACATCTAGTATATCAAGGAGCTACTACCCACTCCTAGGAAGACGAGCCCCACTTTAAACAGATAAAGTGCAAAATGCTATGTGACACTGAAAGTGGATAAGTTTGCCTTAGGTACGTGATTACAAGTTGGCTTTTGTGGACTGTACTTACCACACAGCCAAGAGTAACAAAGAAACGAGAATTCAACGTAATGGGAGTCCACGTAAAGTAACGCGACCTTTGGAGAAGTCGACGTGCGTGTACTCACCGAAAAGTAAATCGACGTGCCAAGAATCGGCGCAGTGTGACTTGCAGATTTTATTGCATTTGCAGAGAGACTGCATGCCGGGAACCATTCTGTTCACCAGTTTTAACTTATGAAGTCAATGTGGCTTAGCACGCGTTTTTCATGTTAAAAAGTAGAGTATGTGTTAATTCTAGGTATAAGCTATATACATTTTAAATTTCATTTAAATACGTTTAGCTGTTACAGCGTGAAGAGAATACAAACATACTTACACACTCACACACAAGCTTTCGGATTTATAATATTAGTGTTATAATACCGCGCAGTGGTGTTTTCTACCATCGGATCCATAACCGGTTATCATAAAGTTGGAGATAGTAGCTAAACGCTTGCCTATTAAACAAAACATTAGACTAAGTTGACCGTACTACCTCAGGCTTGAGCTGAACGGGGGATGATTTCCATGATTGTAGTTTTTACATACTCACCTGAATACTATTCTGTGTTCTGCGCCGACATAGTCGTATTTTATAACCGTACACCATCAGGGTACAAAAATCTAAGGACAAGCTTACAGTGTTTCGGCAGATATTCTAGAGAACCACTAAAATTCATTAAACCCTTTGCAACTGGTCCAGGAGCAGAGGTTCAGTTTTTATCGGTCGTAGAAATCCGGCAAAATTTTCCAAAGAATTCACATCATAAGGCCAACTACCAACTTTTCTAACCCATTTCCCCCGTCCTGACGACGGCACAAGTACTTCCTATATACTAGTGGCCTTGTACTAGTTGCCTACATCCTTTTCTTTGTGGCTGAGCGCCTTTGACGTTACTAGTTGTAGTTTTACTATCACTATATGGAAATAATATAGTGTAGGTCTTATACTACGGTTTGTAGACAAAAGTAAGTAGCTATTGATTTCGGAAGTAAAAAAGTGAAAATTCAAAGAATTACCTGCAATATAGAACATGTTTAAGATACTGTGACTATCGATGGTAATGGTGTAAAAAAATACTTATCTAGTAGTAGTCCGTATAGTGATGGAGCGGAACTTATTGGCCGCCCTCAGCGCTGTGGGTCATGGATTCTTTTCGCAGCAGTAGGACAACTTGCCTTCCAATACCCGAAAGGTATGGTCAGGGAATCTTCAAGATGTGTAAAAAAAAATTTCTTACGGGCAGACATGCTGCATCTCCGTCCGCATCATCGCTATCACGAGTACCACGTGAGATAGTGGTCAACTGGTCATGTGCTTCGATGTGACTTAAACAAAGATATCCAGTTTCTTAACAAGTAAATTTAGGATTTAGGAGGAACGATTTAGGAGACAAAGAGCCACATTTCAGAAAGTTGGAAAATTAAAAGGTGTGTTTGGCGGGAAAAGTTTTAGACGCATTGCAAACTATAACGGCAGTGCCCTGTTATATGTTTGGCATCCATGAAACGAACGGGTTTCAGGTTTGCACGAGAAAAGGTGTGTAGATAGTTTATTATACTAGACCCTGGATACGGGAAATATCGCAGAGCTCAATGCTAACTTGTGTTGATCAGATTAAAACAATTATCTTTTATTATTAATTTTATTGAATATACAACAATAATTTTAACATAGGACATGATTGTAAAAATGTACTGACGAAGACTTATTCATAAAGGTTTGTTTCATTGGCATAATCGAATAGCAGTAATATTCATGTAGTTGTGAGCTATGATGTTTTCCATGGAATGTATGCTTATTAAATAAATATGTTCATGACTTCCTCTACAGATCATTTTTTAAATCTCCTTCATCGTCCAAACATTGTTTTTACTTCGATTTGTGTAATTAAAGTTTTGACTAGCTTTTTTCCATTTATAATTCCTCATTATTCATCTCAACATTTTTAATATTTCGTTCTATTGCCATTTCCATCTATTAAATTAAAATAATTCTGTATCCATTTCTCTAGCGAATATAGCTGTTTTAATTATTGATCGATTTATATGTTTCAACAAACATCGGTCAGGTCTTTTTAAAAGTTATTTCGCTGTATGTTTACCGAATTTAAATGTGTGTCCCCGATTTTTTCTTTTTAAGAATAAACAGTTATTTTACTAACTTTAACACATTAACTTGTTTACTTGTCGAATAGACCAGTTAGTGGTCTTGGTGGCAGGATTATTTAGCCTATCTGCAGGCATACGATATGGCATAACGACTGTTTGATATCATTTTAGTAATTTGGATAGATGTCTCATTTCTTTTTTTTTTAATTTTGAGAGTTCTTTCGCTACGTTTTTACTGGATTTAGATAGTTCCTTCCATTCTTTTTTATTTAAATGTAAAAGAATTCTTAAAATGTTTTGACTGGGTTTAGATATTCGCTTCCATTGCTTTTTTCTAAATGTAAACAGATCTCCCACAATTTTGTGGAACTGACATATTTTGTGATTTATACAGTTGTTTAAATCTTTACCCAACTTTTTCAGTTGTCTCCATAACTTCAATATCCTTTTCCTGAGTTTACATAGCTCTGTTGCCATTTTTACTGAATAAAGATACAATATCTCTATTATTTACTGATTTTAATGGTATTTATTTCTTTTTACTGGGTTAAGATAGAGTGGAGGTCGCCATTTTCTTGTATTATTATTTTGCCATTATGGAAATACGGTTTTATGAATTTGTGGTTGTAGTTACGAGTGCACGCATATCTTGTCACTAGACCACAATGAGGCAGCTATTGAACACGTTCTTCCTGTAAATTCGATATATCTTTGAGATTCTAAGTATTTACGTACCTTATTTGGTACATGTAACATTGCGTGAGACATTTCAACAAAAACACTGCATATAGATCATCTCACTATATCTACCTACTATCTAGCTGATAGATGGATTTAGGTAAAAGTACAACAGGTAGCGGGCGAGAGATAGACCTACTGGCATAGGTACAAGAAGACGATTTCTCCTTAAGTTTAAAGTGGGCGAAGCCGGAGAGTGTAAGTAGCATACAATTTTATCTATAAATTAGCCACTGCATGCAAGAAGTTAAATGTAATAACACAGAGGTAGCAAGAAAATAAAACTAGTTTATATAGGTAGGGGCTACGTAAGTATATTTAAACATTCTGATTCTTTGAAAATTTTTGTAGATATTCTGAAATTCTGGCATAAATTCTGCCCGCGAAGAATGGAAAAGTTTTAAAAGTTACGCAAGCGAGGGCTACAGTCGCAAACAAACTAAACTAACAGGATCCGTTAGATTGGGAGCACTCGAGTCCCCTCGGCCGAGAATTGGAAATGAAGCCATAGGAGGGTCCCGGCCCGGCCAACTGGAGGCTCCTTCCTCTCGGCAAAATAATGTAAATTGGTTGCGAACTCGGATTGACAGGCAGGATGGTGCACACCGACATCACAGCATGCTCCCACCACGACGCAAGCGCGCAGAGATGCGCACGCATAAATTCGGCAGCAGTTCCGCCGAGCACCAGTCGATCCACAGGCCGCGCCGCGTGCCGATCGAAAACTTCGGTCCGTTCCGTAGTACGCGAACTACATATCGCACCTTTTAGCGCGACTACGCGCACGCATCGAGGATCTCCTTCAAGGTACCGTAAACATTGTTTTAATTGACAAGTTGGGATAGGACAGGAAGTGCGTTGGTGTGCTAAGTTATATACGAATGGTGGTGAGGAAACTCGCGCTGATCACGCAGCACGTGCGAGACCAGTGCTCGCTCCACCATCCGCCTGCATCGCGATTTGCATCAGAACCGACCGATATTACGTTATAAAACTATGTTTGCAGACACCCAATGCACTCGGAGTCCACTTTTATTTGCTTTGCGAAATTATTATTAGCGAAATAGTGAACTTTACATTTTATTATCTTTACTTGCCAAACAAGTTATTAACTTAAGTAGTTAACTTTTCTCAAAAATGTGTCAATTTGTTGGTTTGTTTGCTTGCTTGTCTTGTATAGTTCGGTCGTTCCGTTAGAACGTCAGAGCCACTGTAAAACGTCTGACATAGCTTAATGCCTTTTGTCTGACGACTAACAACCACAATCAATACACCTTTTGAAGAACAATAGACCTCAGACGCTTCTTCAGCTCATTTCATTTAAAAAATACATTAAGGTTAGTAACGTAGGACTAAACTGAACTTACTACATTATTTAAACAGTAGATATTTACGTATACATTTATTAATTTACGTATATACGTTAAAAATAGCAATTACTACTACTCAGTTTCTGGTGAAAACAATATAATTCAAGAGACTTTATTAAGGTAATTAAATACACAAAGACGAACAAAGGTCCGAGCATGTATAAACCAAAGGTTTTGTAAGACAAACGAAATATGGGGATCAATGCAATATTCTTGCAGAATTAGCTTTGATCGTTACGAGAAGTCCTTTGGTGTTGAGACAAAGAACAATAATAATTTCAATATTGTTATTCTGCGACTGAACGTAGGTAATAAAGCATCAGGAAATAAACCGTTGATACAAATTCAATGTTAATAGTCGCAGAGTAGAAACGGACATAAGATTACCTAAAACAAGGTCTATTTTGCACGAGCTACATTTGTAAACATAACAATGACTAACTAGAGGAATAACCCGTTGACTTTACGGCACGAACGCAAACACGTAGGTAATTATATCTTTCACACCTACAATATTGCTTAAACTTTGTTTTCGGCTGCATTAGCGAAGCATATATGAATACCATTTCATTGTATTTAAAAAGAAATTCTGTTGTTTCAATAACACTTTAGTACAATCATTTTTGCTTGTGTGAGGTGCGTCATCATGAGTCATTAGGTACTAGGTAGTGTCGTTTCTAAGTAGTAATTATATGCTATTTTACGTTATTCATTACATTCTGATTTCAAAATGTAGTTTAAAGTGAGTAAAAAAAATTATCATTGTGGTATTTAGTGGAACACGACATATACATACAATTCAAAATCCTAATATAAATGATGCGATTTCATCCTAACATATATAAATACCCGTTTCTAAATACTGTAACCGTCTATCTAAATACTGTTGATTTAAAACGTATCCTATTTATTACCTACTTATATCATTGGGAATCTTACAAGTATACTTCATTTAACGTAGATACTATAAAGTCTATAAAATATACAATAAAAACGTTTTCAATAACTGCACGCTAATTTACAAATGTTTTCTGATCTAAGAATCAGCGATAATGGTCAACACTAAAACATTAACAAATAATCGATCATGTGCTGACTTCTGCATAGCAACCAATGACATAATTGTATACCAATAATAGTAATAATATTATTCAGAAGCAAAGTTTGTTTTTGAAACTACTGATCAGATTCTGAAAATTCTTTTACTAATAGATAACTACTATCGCTGAAATATACTATTTTTTATTGGGATAAAAGTTAGTTTTCAGTTCGAAATAATAATATTCGTAAGACAAGAAAAATTTGTTGACTGGCCGCTTTATCGGCGAAGCTGACTATGTATGGCAAAAATGAGGGCCTTCATGAGTTTTACAAAAAGTCCGCGACAGCATATATCAAACACGTGTAAGCACTTTTCTTTGTTAAAAATCTGAAATGTTTTATAATAATTTTATTAACTTTTTGAGGCATTCAATATTAATCCTTATCAAAATAAATTGTTGCATTGTCCTACCTAGTTCATGAAGATACTATTGAGAATCTAACTATGAGAAATCGTTAAATTTATTTGAGGATAAAAAAGGTGGGTCACGGAATGAGTAACGTAATCCGGCATACTTCTACGTTTTTGACTGACTTACATAAGAAGGAGGACATAAATTCAAATGTTTATTTATTTTGTTTTGCCGGTTATACATTATTTTTAAACTTTGAACTGCCCGCTGGCTTAGTAAGGTGCACGTTTGCCTTTAAAACACCGGGTTCGATTTCACACAAGTTTTCTTACTAAGGGAAGTTATTGTCTGGTTAGGTACACAAGTCATATAGTATTTTTAGTGTGGGGCTGTGAGTATGAAAGCATTTATGTATGCTTTTTTACCCGGGCGACGCCGAGCGGGACAGTTAGTTTAACATATAAACGTGACATCAAAATCAAGACAAGAAAAATAGGATTAAAATCGCGTAGTTTTCTGAATCGCTAAAAAATATAATTCGAAACGAAATAAGTATATTAATATAAGGATTAATTTGATTTTCTAAAACTTATTATATCTCTCATCGTCGCTTACCATCAGGTGAGATGGTGGTTTAAAGATTGCCTATGTGGAATAAAAAAAAGAACCATATGATTTTGTATTTTCATTGATAAAAAGGTAAACGATATCCTATAACCGAGTGTGCTCAATGTTATTATCAGGACGGAGTAAGCAGCTACTTCATTATTATTGACCTCGTTTCGAAAAAACCTTCAAGAGTGATGTAACCTTTGTTATCTCGTATTTACTTGTTTACTCTTTACAAGTACATAACAAAGAACGCAGTTTATCAAAGTCACAACTGTTACTGATGGATCTAATTGACTTAGTTATTATAATTTCTTAACAATCGATTGTAACTATTTACCTATGCATTAATAATATAGTTCGTTGGAAATGATTACCTTAATGGAGGTCGTTTCAGTTTACTAGGCTTAAGTGCTACTAATCTAATATGATGGGCACAACTAATAGAGCTATGTTTATTTTTATGTGTAGATACGCATTTCCAAGCTAACATAGAGCTTGTCATGTGTTGTAATTGTTTATTGTTTACCATTGAATGCGACCATAACTAATATTTACGTCAAAGCTTGACCTTGTCTTTCTAGTAAATAAATACATATTTTTCTCAAGTAGATCTAAAAATACTTAGTTCAAATTGTAATAGTAAGTGATAAAGCCATGACGGATTATGAATCTAAATATTACTTTTTTAGTAAACTCATGAACTGAATTCTAAAACGTAATAAAATGTGGGAGTTCGTTAGTAATATCGGAAAACTCCATAGCGCGTACGATGCCAATTGCCAAGCAACGGAAATATACCTACAAGTATTGTAACTCTCAAATAGACATATATCTAATTATAAGAAATTTTTGATTGTAACTAGGCCAATCCTATAGCTATTATTATTAAGGCGAAAGTTTATGAGTGAATTTTTGTGTTTGTTACTTCTTCACGCTCAAACGGCTGACCAATTTTTAATTAAATTTGATATGGAGGTACTTTACACCCTGAGTTAAGGCAAGCAACACATAATAAAATTAATTATAAGTTTATTCGACGTATTTTTTGACAAAAGAAGTAGACTGAATATACAGAATGTACCTAACACGATCATTAATTATTAGAAGGTACATAATTAATTACTGACTGTAACTGTCACGTCATCTGACTGTCACGTTCTAAACTTAAAATGTCAAACGTCATATAGCATGTTACTCGGCGCCATTCCGGTGACCGATGTACTCGGCATACGGTAGGTAGTTGTAACAGACAGACCTTTGAACTCTGAATAAAACATTTGATAAATCCGTTCCCAATACGAAGAGTCCAAAGGAAAACGCCCGAATAATCCGTTTTATTGCTTATACAAGTAAATTAACTCCTTATCTAAGGAAAGTTTTGAGCAACCGCTGTAAACGATAGGTACATACCGAGCGCACTCACCCGCTGCGTGTTTATGTTGTTATTACGAAACTAGCGCAGCCGCGCGACTTCGCACGCTGTGGTACGAATGTCTCATCAGGTTCAATGTCGCATAGCATTAAGACTAGGGTTGCCAACTTTTTGTATCGAATATAGTAAATTCAACCACTCTCCTTGGTAATAGAATAGAAATACAACCTAAATAATCGCCACTTTCCATCAGGCGTGATTGTAGTTCAATTTTTTGCTTAAACAGTTATAAAAAAAATACATTATCACATTATGACACTACACAGGCCTTTCTCTGTTTATTACCTACCTTTTCAGAACTGAACCGTTTGAGACGATTTGGAGCATAATCAGTCCACTCTCTTATAAATATAATTTTGAAGTCTCATAGTTACACGAAACTCGACATTCATTCTAGTTGTATCATACATAAAAATAACTAGCCGTTGGCCCCGAAATCAGTTCTCGCGCCTGCATTTTGCCTTAAAGAAAAAACCTATTCAGGTTTAAAACTTTTTTCTTAATAATAAATGTTTATTTTTGTATAATGAAAGGATATCAAGGATATTAAATGCATTTCATAAAAACTCACGAACATTTTGAACTATTAAATTAAAATCGATTTAGATATCGACAACGCGTAAGTTACGCTAATTCCCGTTTTAATTTTAATGTAATAGATATTAAATGCAAATTTCAGCTTATATAATAAACAAATTAAATAAAAATACCTATATGAAGCCGTTTTTAAGATCGACCCCGACGGGGCGAAATAGGTCTAAAAACAGTTTCAGTAGTAACTTGACGACCTACTATTTTGTTATTTTCTAACATAAATAGATTAAAATAACGGTTTCGTACGCTACTTCTTTTCAAAGAATCTTTTCACATGGACAGAAAAATATTTTGCTCCTCACTCACGTGTTTGGGTGCCCACATGTGCCGGAGCACATGGGGGCACCCAAACACGTGTACAAAACAAAAAATAATGTTATTGTAGTTTAAATATTTTTAATTGCCATTATTGGATTTGGGCTATAGCTTTACATGTTCTCTGAGAATTGGAAGTTATACGCTTTTATGGTTTAGACTTTAGACGCTAAATGTCTGTGTTGGTCAGATAAATAGACAAAGTACTGAACCATCAAATCAACTTAAAGATTAACTAAACTTCATAATCCCATTTCATATTATTTCTCGTTATACAGACAAGCGTCACTCCCGGTTTTAAATACATGTATATTCTTAAAAATATACACAGAGAGGCCATCGGAGAAAGGTCAGTAGCATATGTTCCACCGAACTTATCTAAAAATAAATAAAAATATCTTACTAAGGATGAGTCAATACGTGTACGGTCTTTCGTGTTAATAAAATGTATTTAATTCAAACATGATATGCTAGTTTTAGCCGTCAGTGCAACAGATTATTACTTACTGTGATTCACGCGATTGATACCACAAGCTGGGCTATATAATTTTTTTTTAGTGAATCAATGACTAGCCCTGTCTGGTATATTCATATATTTAAATAATAATAATAATATAAACGCAAGCAAAGCTTAAAAAAACCGACTTCACCGCTTTATCATCGGAACCTTGAGCCACCAGCTTTCAAATAACAAAAGAATCATCAAAATCGGCTCACAACGAAAGTACGCATTGTTCGTCACAAAATAGGCATTATTGACGATATTTTAAGAACTACTGATCAGATCTTCATCAAATTTGAATGGGACCAATTAGAAAGCAACAAATTTCAAACTAAAAAAAAATTTTCGAAATCGTTCACGTGGGGAGAAGTTATGAGGTAACACACAAAAAAAAAATACAGTCGACTTGAGTACCTCCTCCTTATTTGGGAAGTCGATAAAAAACCAACTTAACCGTAGGTTCTTATCTTTTGCCGTCACTAACCTATTAATAAATTAACAGAGAACACAGGAGACTGGGACCATGTGATACTAAGACCACGGGCCCAGTCACATCACGTAAATTGTAGGTACATGCATCAAAACATATTGAAAAAAACATGTATCGAGACATAAAACGACTCTTAACAATATTTTTTGTACTATATTGTAATAATACGATCTATAATACACATACATTTATAATAAACACCTAATTATATTTTTTTATTATAAAACGTTTAAACGTAACCTACTAAATCTTACTTATCATTTTAACACATCTCCTATAAGTCATAACATATCCTAAATATCAAAGACATTTTTGATGTATATAACTCAATTTTGTCAAAAATATCAGTTGCGTCTTATTTCCTTATGACGGCAGTATTCTCTACCACGTAAACGCATTTAAACTTATTAATCATATGTTCTAAAAATATATATACTTCTGTTCATGAGATGCGGACGTGTTTCCAACGTGAGACGTAAACATGACACTAGTACAGAACTATTGAAGGTTAAAATGATTCGTGAAAGGTACATTGTATAATACCAACACATTTTACTTCTTTATCATTCCTTTCAAAGCTCAAATAAGTATAAGTAATACATTTATATAACAATCAATCCCTATTTACCTTAGTCACGCCATAACTCGAGAACGTCTTTACCGCTTTCATTAATTTTTTAGTATACATTTACCAAACAGCAGTTCATTTAAATAATAGTAAGAAAACATTTTTTTATAGCAGAATAAACATTGAAACATCGAGAAAAAAATCACAAAAAACTATAACAAAGATTTTCTTATGGACGTCGATCCGATTTGGTTAGGCAATCATAAAAGTAAAAGAGGTAAAATTATTTTTCTTTAGTTGGCATTGCGACGTATGCTGGGAACTGCTAGTCTATCTTCTATCTTCTATATATATAAAATCAATGCCACTTTTCGTTGTTATTTTATAACTCAAGAACGGGCTCACCTATCCAAACCAAATGCTTAGGCTTTGTTCGGACTATTTAGAAGATGGTTTATGTGAAATTTGCACAAAATCGGTCGAGCGGTTCTTCATTTATCACTTTTTTCCCACCGGAAATTGCACCCGGGCGAAGCCGGGGCGGATCTCTAGTATAATAAACATAGTATAATATAGTTATAATCTTTTTGTAACAACTAGTTCTTCTAAAAATAGAAGCACTAAGACTTCGATTCATGCACTCCCAACGTGATACGTGAATGAAACGTGAATAAGCAAAATGTGACAGTCTATTTAGATAAATTAGTTACCATGATATTATTTACCTGATAACAAATTATATTTTATTCATTTGTAATTTTTATTATATAGTATGTAATCTTATCTAAATTACCTTTAAGGTGGTTTGATTATAGATGCAATTGACAACCCCGTTGACTCAATGGACAAGTATATGCTTTCTTCGATGTGAGTTCGAGATTCAATTCCCGGCAAGAGCACAATTTCATTCCTAAGAATGTGCTTCTAGTTCTAGGTGTAATTTTGTGTGTGAGTTAAATGTTCCTGGCCCCACGATACAAGTATTTGAACTTAAAGTGAAGCTGTGAAGCTGTTAGTGTGAATGTAAATAAAAAAATATTTGTTTTACCTACCAATCTATTTTCCCTATTTGTTTTACCAAAACTTGGCGGTGTTCTCTTGTGTAGATCAAAAATAAGATTGGACAAGGTGATCCGCTCGAATACGCCTCCCATACAAAAATAAATAGACAAATACGAGGTTTGCGAAGTGTGAAACACCTAAATATAACATCATGAAAGAAACGTGCTATAGAAGTCATTCTGGGCCAGATATAAGCAAATTATCCAAAATATCAGCAATTCATAAAAATAACTAAAATATTTACTAATACAATATTATTCAACTCAATTTTATTAAAATTAATAATAACACTTGACAGAAAATGTATCCACTTATTTTTGTATGGAAACCGTATTTTAACGTACCAATCTCAAGCCTTAGATAGTTAATCTAAGCTCTAAATTAAAACAAATAAACTTGTTTATTCCTTATCGACAATATTTAATATGAAAACAATACAATGTTTTGTTTTGCTATCTATTGCATTACGTGGGCAAATAAAATAATTAAACCTAAGTAAATATAGTCAAATGTTGGTGTAAGGATCTTTTTCGATGGTTACTTTTGCTATCTTATTTCATTGATATTTTTACAAGGTTTAGTGTTTCTTTTTATAAATAATATCTTAAAGTCATCTCACGTTTGCTAAGCTTAATTTTTGGTTTGTCGAATACATTAGATTTACGGATTCTCTTTTTATTAATCAAGATAAAAAAATAGGAGGATGCATGTAAACTTACAGAATTATCACTCTTTCAAGCCATTTGTTTAAACACGCCTTTAAAATCGTCATTATTGACAGACAACCATAGCCAACACAAATAATTAAACGCAAGCAAAGCTTAAAAAACCGCTTTATCTTCGGAACCTTGTTCAGATTCAACCTATTAACCACGAATTATCGACAATAACTTAAAAACTAGTGATCAGATCTTGACCAAATTGAAATGGGACCACGTGGAAACCACCACCAGCTTTCAAATAAAAAATAATCATCAAAAGCACAAAAAGAAAGAAGTTATAGGTAACTTTTGAAGTCGGTTATAAACGAGAACATCGTCAAAGTAGTCCACAGAATACGCATTATAGAGGATATCTCAAAAACTACTTGTCAGATCAAATTTAAATGGGACCAATAGGAAAGCAACATCTATAACAAAAAAAAAGTATCAGAATCGGTTCACGTGGAACGAAGTTATGAGGTACACATAAAAAAAATTATACAGTCGACTTGAGTACCTCCTATTTCTTTGTGAAGTCGGTAAAAAAAAACCATTCATGGACACACACTGTTTTTTCTACAATAGAGAAGCGACGTGTTTAGCCACAGTATTTATCGATATCGATACAACAATGGTTTTTGAAATAAAATATAATATATGGTTAGAATGACTATAGTAACGTGTGGGCCATGTACTTTTAGAGTAAGTTACATCTGTGTAATCATCTTCAAGGAAAGAACAAGATCTTTTAATCAGATTTCATTAACTTTGCAGCGTATTCATGTTCTAATATACTGATGTTTCAAAATATAAGAACGAGCATTATTAGTCCGTATAGTATCACTTCGGTAACCACAACAACGAAGCACCGCAACTTATCTATTTCTATAAACTACACGTATTTATTATATATATATATATATACGAATAGAATAAACTCACATCCCTATGCCTTATTGTAATTTTAGTTTTGTTTTTCTATATAAAAGACATTAGGCTGTAGACAAGCGATCAAGTTTAACAAAATTATAGAAATGTTTTTTGAAACTTTATAATATATTTGGTACTATGAATCTGATAGATAATAGACGGTGGATTGTGAACCTTTCCAATAGCACTTGTGGACAGTATGGATTCATTTTGGTTTGTTTTGACAAGCCCACTCAGTGATGAGGGTCTGTTGCTGGAGCCGAAAGGTGGAAAATTGAATTTTAACAGCTACAATAACCCCTTAAAATAAAGTTTCTTTTTGTTTGTACTTTTAGTGTGTTATGACAAATATATATAATATATATTTATTCTCAATCTAATCTATGAATGCCATTTCAAATATCTTATTTAATATCTCAAAGCTTTATTACATCTTCAATGTGCCAACAAAATGATTAGTCATATTTTATTTGTTATAAAAACTCATTGCACATAATTAAGTGGTAGTGTCGGTCATTAGTAAATATAATTTTGTTACCTACATATTTTTTGTTTTATGGATATTCTTTAGGTTTGCTTTATGTTTTTAATAACCATTAGATATGACGTCTGGCAGGCCATAAAAACTTTAGCCAAATGTTTTTATTAAGTATATACCTGCGATTATAGTTTTATGAAGAATAAGTTCACTATATGTAAATATATCAGCTTTTTAATGATAATTGCGTCATTAATTGTCAATTTTTTTACATTATTTTGCTTGTTATTTCTTGCTTCTAGTTAAGTTACCTATCTTGTCTTTTGAACTTTTGCTAAAATATGCATGTCCCCATAGATCCTATTAGAACTTATGAAATGTAAATATTACAAAACGAAACAAGTTATGAGATATCATAAAGAGTCAAGTTATCTATTCTAATATTATTAAAATACGGCTACCACTCACGTCATTTGATCGATATTGTCGACCTAGGTTTCGAGCATATGCTTTTCCTCAGAATGAGTTTACGCCGACGAAGATCTATCTTTTCTAGTTTGCTTTTGCCTATGAAATTAGCAAATTACTCGATAGTTGTCTTTAAACTACATAGTCATACTAAATCATAACTTAAAACATTTTTGGTTATCTTAATTAATTTTATTTTATTTAAAATGTAAGTTTAAAACACTTGGCAATGCCTAGATACAATTGTATGAAAAAAATATTTATAATTCATGCATTCGTTTTCTTTGTAACATTAAGTATTCAGTCTGACTGCTGCGCCCCGCAACTAATGGCTAAGCCTTTGACTAATTTAGAAGATCTGGAAATACTCCAGGCTTCTATGACCTATTTCAGAGTGTGGACCTATAATAAATGGAATAAAGATATATATACAATAATAAAAAACCGACCAAGTGCGAGTCGGACTCGCGCACGAAGGGTCCCGTACCATTATCTATAAAAATCAAGTTTATTGTATGGGAGCCCCCTTAAATATTTATTTTATTTTATTTTTAGCATTTGTTGTTATAGCGGCAATAGAAATACATCATCTGTGAAAATTTCAACTGTCTATCTATCACCGTTCTTGAGATACAGCCTGGTGACAGAAGGATAGACAGACGGACGGACGGACGGACGGACAGCGAAGTCTCAGTAATAGGGTCCCGTTTTTACCCTTGGGGTACGGAACCCTAAAAATATATTAGTTCAGGGCGCCGCGACGGGCTGGTCGGCTAGTGGTCTAAATAATTGTGACGTTATAAATAAACTTTAAAATCATTGCAGTTACGGTAAGATATCGTTTATATACTACTATAGTATATGTATAAAATCCCGATTCGTCGTGTCGGAAAACAGCAGCAAGGATTTTTACCAAAGATGCTAAATCGATCCATAGCACTTAATGATATCAATTCTAAAATATCTATGATCAAAAGATTCGTGCTGAAACGATCCATGCCAAAACCATTAATACTTACCCTTGCTAAAACCATACAAGTTAAGTATAATATATAAGTGGTAAAAATAACATTCAAATTAAAAATCTTATCGATATCGGTGTATTTGTTTGGGAGTAATTACGAAGTGACTGTGACGGATACGTAGGCTTCAATCTTATCTTATAACATATAACTCTTTACATCAGGGATTAAATGCATCATACTAATCCAACAGTCCAAAATGTTAATAACTTAATAGTATATATTACAGATATAAAGTTCAAACATAATATGACTAAAACCTTATATGAACAAATATAAGTGTTTATCATCCTTGATCACACCCGCACTTACCATGAGATAGTGTTCAAACGCTAGGCAACCAGACAACAACTCAATGTACCAAAAATTCAAAAAATCCGACTGCAAAAAATGTGAACCTACTAACCTACTTTATGTAATCATATTTTAATTTCCTTGACTTGGATACCTTACTCGATAGGTTTGGTTACTTATTTTTGTAAAATAGAATGAGCCACCGGTCTCCACGGGCCCAGTGTCTCAACAACAAACGGCTCAAATATGTAAACACTGCCTAGGTTTCCACATTTTCGCCATAACTGAAGACAAAAAAGCCGTTAACGCAACAGTAAAAAATTTATGTATACCTCAGCCTCCTAGTCTTACGAGTAAAGAAGCTTGCGAACAAGCCCTGTTATCTTATGTCCATATTCAAAACCGATATAAGAGTATTCTTTACGATATTGTCCATGCTCTTGCGCGCCATGTTTCCATACCGGACAATACGAGTATCTTAAAAAAACTACGTAAATTTTGGGACAAAAGACAGAATCTAATAATCGTAAAAGCCATATGAGTGTTAATTTTGAGCAATCTGTCGGAAGTATTATATAATATTTTGAATTTTTTCTCGTACTTAAAGTAAAATTGATTCATCTAATATCGGCAAACCTAGAAGGCGAAGTGAACACTTGTCTATAACTTTTATATTATTAGGCAACGAGTAAACTTTTTGTAAAACCGATAATTTGTCTGAACAGTTATCGCAGACAAAAAGTTCGCGTTTCGAAAAATTTTGTTTAAGCCCAATAATTTTGAATTCAATACACTTAATACATTATTTACATCACCTTTCAGAGCTCCGTCATCCAAGTACTAAACATTTAGTTTGGATTGGAGACGTTGATTTATCGATAATATTTTTTGTGTGTAATTTCTAAGAAGTATATAAACACAAACACTAATCGCTCAAGGCCATAGAATAAAATTGTAAGCACACTTATATACTCGTATTATTACGTGACCTTTTCTATATGTATTTATAAATATCAAAGGCAACAGATGCAAAGCCAGGTCACTAAGTTGACTTGGTTGGTTCAGCACTTTGTCCGCCGTCCGTCTGTCAGAAGCCTAGCTAGCCTCCTAAGCTCCTAGCGAGCTAGTATAAAGCAAGCCGCAGAACTTTGAACATGTTTCGTAGAATGAATGTAGGTGGTTAGCTATTAATACTTGTGTTCGTATATTATTAGTAGTCTCATATCAAGCTATGCCTCGCGCCTTCGCCCGCGTTTGTCGGGTGAAGCCGCGAGACTTATAATAGTTCGGACTCATAATATTAATGTGATAAGATCAAATTTTTTTACATTTATTAGTTTAATTGCAACACAAGGTATCCTAGTGTGGGAACTAGAGAGCTTATAAGTTCAACAGCATATATTATATTTATGTACCTATACTGATTAGTCAAGTCATATTAACCTCAAAAGTGTCTCTTTATGAAGCAAAATGTATGCGTGAGGTCTTAGTTTCAGGGCAAACTAAAATGTATGTTAGTTTAACAGTTTAATATGTATAAGCGTTGTAGTCTAAATTCATGTTATAATTTAAAGTCATTTAGTACAAAAAATACCGTCAGTGAGTCGTATTTTCTTTTCGTTATAATACTCGTACTAAGTTACCATAACACATATTGTTTACCAATGTGCATGTATGTTTATTATGCAATATTAAATTATTGATACAAATTGGAAAGCGAGCCGTATCTGGCGTGTCAAGAACTGGAAAACGAGGCGTACCTACGAGTATACCTACCACAGGTCAAGAACATCGTCTCAAGTAAATGTCTCCATGTTGTAGCTTCGTGTGACGCAACTCTGCAAGTTAATTCAACCCACAACAAATTCGAAATATTATTATTATGTAGTTAATTTGATAAATACGCTTTGAATTATTGACCTATTTAGTTTATCGAATTGTTAAAAGTGTCTGTCGTTATCTGCCCCGATTACGAGTACTTTATACATTGGGTGAGTGCGTATTGCGTAGTTGTGACCTTAGTGTGTATCATTCTGGCTTTTGATCTTCCGATATCTAAAATGATCATTATCAATTATATCATTTTAAATTATAATCTGATAGTAAATACCACTTACAGATACCGGTTGAAGTATATATTATACTGAATTGGGTCACAATCATTGATCATTTAACTACTACGCTATACCAATTAGTTTATTCAATTCATTCTTAATCCCATCATTCATAATCATAATCAGCAGCCTGCTCAGCTCTCCCACTTTATACTGTGGCTTTGCTCATTAAGTTATTTTCATACACAATCTTCTGTTAGACATATTCTTCACACTCAATTCATTCTTAATTATTTCATCATTTACATAATGTATATCTTTTTTTTGGCCTTCCACTACTTAATTTTAATCTGATAATAGGCGTTTGACCACTAGCGTTTGACCACTATCTGACTGGATGGTAACTAATCATGTGGTTGAGGATGAAAAAATTCTATATCTATTCACATTCTTACCTAATACTCTTCTCGTCACGTAGAATTTTACCCATTCTCGAAATAGGCTAATATCAAGCTAACATTTTATATACTCGATCTTTATTTTGTCACTCTTCACATTTAACGTAATATTGATTGCAAGCACAGACATAATATGGGTCTGGCTCTACACTCTACATCGTAAGTGGTACATCAATGAGTAGTAGCGACATGATTAGGGTTGATTATTACCCACTTTGCTGCCTTATTATTTAGTTCGAAACTTTCGTAATTTAACTACCTATTCTAAGTCAAGCTAAGTTAGCTCAAACTAAAATTTTGACAAACACATTTACTGATACAGAGCACTGGGACATACTTCAAAATCACCTTATGTTTAATTTAACACGACTATGAAGCTATTTAGTATGTATATGCCAGAGTTTTCATCATCTCGGGTAAAATCTAAACAATATAGGTAAAGTAAACACTTGAAAAATAATCACCTACATAGTTGATTTTTCCATTTGCTACCAAGTACATATATGATCATGGCCGCAACGTGACTTCATAACTGAGATAAGAACATGTGATGCTAATATTGCTAAATACCTATACTTACTTAGTAGTGTTGGATGACGAACAACGCAGTTATATTATTTTTATCAATAGAAAAAACCTTATGTATACTTTTTCATCCAGTGTTCCATACTTCAATTTGTTTTCGGTACTTAGAAGTAACAAATTGTAACTTAATAAAACGTAATATTTTTTTCTTTTTGTTTACTGATCCTTGTAGGTGCTATATAAATGTTGTATCTGTACTTGATATGAGACGAATGACGGCAACGCATAAATTATACTAATTATAAAAAAAAACATTATGAATGCAGATAGAACTTCGAGAAAACAAAAATGTACACGCTGAAGTCGGACTAGGAAGATAGGGTAATTAATAATATTATATCACTTATATAAATGTAATGATATAAGTGGATTTTAGATAACTGTAATTATTATCTAATTCAGATTTGGCGAATCTAATCGTTCGACCAACATATTACTGAGGTATTTAGGCATAATTATACAGAATTCGGGTCGTGCGCCGTGCACCCCTCGTCTATACGCACCAGGTTTGAAGGGGAATTTGGGGAAATTTACGTCACCCTTTTCTTTACTTAAATTTCGTAGAGACAAGCAATACGCTCGCTTGATGTTAAGTGACACGCTAGACTATATAAAACAGCCATTTTGTGTATTAAAGTTCCATTTGGGACTGCAATGCGCTCATCCTCAAGATTAAAAGCTTTTTGTTACGTATCATAATATTATGTTTAGTAATAGGTAATTGGTACCTTGGTAAGTCTGTTTATAAATACAAATGCAATTTCAACTAATTTACATCAGTATAAGCATGAATTTAATTCATTCGCCTATACAGTAATGGGTACAAAACGGAACAATGTAATTATGACTATCAAACACAGAATTCTGTATTAATTGATATTTGTGTACACATGTATATATTATCGTAATAATTCTTACCAGGCAGCGATACTTACTCAATTTTATATATAAGCCGTTTATTAATAGGTTCCAAAATTGAACCGGTTTATTTAGAGTTCGTTTCTGAGCCCGTCCAGACAGGTTACCTACACAGCCATGAAAATAACATGAAAATAAAAGTTTTACCTATTACTTAGGCTATGCTCTTATACTATATTATTTATTATACAAGACAGGATGAAAATATAAAATTGCGGGAGAAAATAGGGCGTGAGAGATAAAACTCCATAAAAAACAAGGTGATAACTACGATATAGAAGAACAGGAGCTCGTACTTGCAATAACTTATATTACCATTTGAGTAATGGTAGTAAATAGTTAGCACAGTAAGATACTTAGTCAATCGCACTGTATAATATCAACATAAACCGGTGTGAACTAGGTTAGTAATCTTATGTGCTTGATCATGAACCTCAAGATGCAAGGATAAAGACGGCGAGGTGTAACATGTCGGTAGTTTACAAAACTAAACATTAGATTACGCACTAAATGTGTTAATGCGTTTTTTTAACACAACAGATTTTAATCGCCATTATTTTCTAAGGTGAAATAAAGTATTAAAGTTTACAGGTAACGCAAGTGCTATATACTCAGTGAAAAATAGGACCACTTTTTATAGTTTTGTTAGTTTACTTAGCAAAGATAACTGACCCATGTGGAGCCAATCAAGTAGACTGGAGCCATTTTGGTAGGGAAGTTTGTCTATAAAATGACTGATCACATTTTTTTTATTACACGGAATTGGATTCCAGCATAGTTTATATTTATATTTTTCTTTTTTTTTAAGGAAAAAATAAAGGTTAGGTTTTACTGTTCAGTTCATCGTTGGTACTACATGTATTACAGGCAAGGCAAAAGAAGGTTAAGAAAAATCCTAGCCCCGCATTTTAAAATAATAACTAAATAGGTATTTGAATAATAAATCCACCAACCAAAACTGTTGGCTATGCTAAGCATTTGATCACCAACCGGAAGATTTGGCAACGGACCAGCCGGTATGCTCTGGGAATGAAAATTTATTTACAGTCACTGTATATTTTTTATACATATTTGCCTAAGTTGCAGTGCCATATAAACTAGATACGGAGCATAATTCCCATATTTACATTATACCCATAAAACAACCAAGAATATATTTAATATAAGAAGTAAAATTATATAGAATTCTTTTCTTGGTGTTAGCTTTGTCTCAGGCGGGATTTTTAAGATATCCCAGGGATCTCGGGCAGGTCCCAGGTATTTAATTGTACATAAATGTATTAAGCTTTAGGGTTAGCTAATCTGAGTATTTAGAAACTGCCTTGGAATTCAAAATCAAATGTGAAAACTCTATTTATAATCTGTGATTTTGGGCGAATCAGGTTCTAAAGTTTGCTATTATCTGTGTGCATTTAGCCGGTTTCAAGTAATAAACCAGTCATAGTCAAAACTATATATATATATACCTATATCATATATGAGAGAGACATAAATCATCCGCAATCAAGTCAAAGTGGTAGAAACTTTACTAGAACTTCTATTGGTATTTTGGAATGAACAAAAATCACGGTATGATTTGTCTCCACTCATTCACGTTTAAGAAATATTGAAACTCGAAGAATCACAACTTTTGGAGGAGATATCTTATATTAAAATCGAGATATCTTATATTAGGTTCCTTTATATTTTTTTATGCCCGATAGGCAAGCATTTGATCACAATCTCACCTGATGGAAAGTGATGATGCGACTGAAGATGTAGCATGGCAAGCATGCCACATAGATGGTACCTATTCACTCTTGACTTAAAGACTCCCAGATAGTTGTCCAGTCGACGCATAGGTGGATTAGGCATTAAAAAGATATCCTATATTTTTATAATTTTTGACACACTGACATCGATCATAAAATATCAGGTTTATGTATTGTGTCTTTTGGATTTATCACCTTGAACTGTAAAAGGCCGTGCGTGGCCCACGCGCTCATTATTTATTTTTATTGATTCATATAGATGTGCACATCGGTTAAAAATAATACCTAAACAAGTGATAATTGTGCAGAAGCAATTATGTACTATTACGAACAACACAGAAGAGGGGAAATGTTTACGTCGAGCAGTAAACATACTGTAAAGAATATATTATCACACCAGCAACGCATGTTAGTGAGAATGACAACGACCTTTATAAAACGAAATCAACTTAAAACGTATAATATAAAACTTAAATCTAAACAACTTAATATCTATTTTCAGTATTGATAACAATATTTTCTGTATTGTGATAATGTTTTAATTGGCAATTCTGATCGACATTTCTGTCTCGAGCTGTCGTAAAGCCAAGTTAGTTATATTTACGTTTTATGCACGTGTATTGATCAATGCCGAATTCTAAGAATATTATATTTGTTGTTTTGACAACAGTCCGAGTTTTTTATATATCTATATATAAGTAGGTACTGCGTAGTACGTAAAAAGTTACGTCGTAACTAATATTTGATCTGTACCGCCATAGTAGTTGTGCGTTTGACGTGAAAAGTTTCGGGCACGGTGCCAATCGATTTCAAGAATTTGTCGTGTTTGTGTGTCAAGGGTCTCGGCCCTAACTACTGACCAATTTATTAAGGAAACAACTAAAACAACAGAAGTGTTCATTCCTTAAAACACACTTGCGTAACGAACCTATATATGTACGCACTCGTACCTATTAAAATGTGGCACTATGTTACATGTTACACCATAATGTTGGGAAATTTTATGATGTTGTAATCCCTACCTAATTATCTACACAGGCAAAACCGGGGTAAATATTGCTGGTATATTAAAACTCTTTTATTTAGTATCAGTAATTTGTAAGCAATATAATGGAGAATTTAACCAATAATAGGTTTAGTTAAAAAAGGGCTTGACCATAGATAAAGAAAGTATTTTATAGGTAGGCTTGGTTTAGAAATCTTAAATATTTTTATAGTTATGTCTCTTAGCTTTTTTAATACGACGACAGTATCTACATAATAAAATCTACTTATATTATATCTCACTTTATTATACATATGAGGACAATCTCGATATTTCAAAATGTGAGCAATATTGAGCTTTAAATGTCAAGGTTGATATCAAAATGTAAATTTAAGATCCACCATATTATGTGTGCCAATATTATGTAAAAAGTAGTTTAATCACATAGATATACATTTATTAAGATAGAATTATATAATAAAACTTTACAGTATTTATTTGATTCCGCGGCATTCCTGAATTAAGCATTAAATATCGTTATAATAAAAATATTTCAAGTTTATAATTTATTCATAATACACCTAGTCACCAGTCACGGTCAAAGTCAAGTAATAAGTCATGTTCCAGTCATAGTCAAGACATGCAATAGTAAAGTGGTAGAAGCTTTACTAGAATTTCTTTTGGAGTTTTGGAACGAAAGCGGCAATACCGTTTTTCAACTTTGTATGCTTTGCCTACACTCATGCACGTTTACGATACAATACAATAAAATACAAATACTCTTTATTGACACCTCAAAAGAATTGGTACATAAAAAAATGAAATTTACATTAAAAGGCTAGAAAGGGCGGTCGTATCGCTTAAAGCGATCTCTTCCAGACAACCTTAGTTTACGAACTATTAAAGGTAATCGACCATTATTGTTACAATGGTCGATTAATGAAATAATATAACATTAACACCCGAAGAATCACAAGTTTTGGAAAGTAGAACAAAATTGACAACGACATTTTTACTTTCGAGGCCCAAAAAGAAATTGATTTAATTCTTATGATACTGCCGCGCCGCTGAGCGCCTGTTGCCGAAGATGACACTTTCTCATTGTCCGATTAGACCTAAATTACACCCAGACAACGGCATCTCGACTGTTTACTTCTTCCAAGTTGCTCAATGGAAAGATATATGTTAAAAACTAATAGTGAGAAAAAAAGGAGACTGTTACCCAGAATAATAGAGGTCATAAAAAGTTCATTAAAAAAAACATACTAACACTATATACCTAGTCTGATAATTTATCATCTAAGTTATTCCCACATTGGTTGTCTAGGACCAATCAGCTGCAAAAAAAATCTAGTTTATGTATATTAAACCTATATAGTTTATAGGTATATTTAGAATTTGTTATTCAAGTAATGTTTTGATTGTTACAGGTTTAGGCCTTCAAACACTACACAAAGATGGCGGACAGCGCACATGCGAAAATTGAAGGTACGTTATTTAAACTGGAGTTTATGACTAGAAGTATTAGACTTCTTTACCCGAAGGGTGTAAAGGGGCCTATTATGCTGTTACTGAGCCTCTGTCTACAGTTTAGACAACAACGTCTTTTTCTCTGTTTTACCTTATTTTAAACAGATAACTGGCTGAAACTATAACAAAATTTAACGCAGTAAAGTTGAAAGGTATCCCAAACAGAAAAACCTGTATTATTAGTTCATGTTCTTGCTTTACTGTGTGTGTCTGAACTGTGGTAAAAGTTTTCAAACTAGGAGTGATTATAGTGTACTAATACTAAGATAAACAAAAACAGTCGAATAGTTACGTACAAATAGGGTAAACATCTACCTCATAATTGAACTGCCCGTTAGCTTAGTTTGTGTGTTCGCTTTCTAAGCAGGGGTATCGGATTCAATTCTCAGTTTTCTCTCCCATGAAAATTTTGTGGTTCTGGTTCTGGTTGTGATTGTTTATGTGATGTGATTGTTGCCGACACCCACTACAAAAGTCATCGAACTTAGTGTCTGTGATCGTGGAAGGGTTTATTTATTTGTTTTATAAGTATTTTTCTCATTATCTGCACAACTTAGTTAATCTCTAATAATATTTGAACGCTCTTTTTTTTTTTTTTTTTTTTTATTTGTGACAGGCTAGTGTTTGACCACTATCTCACCTGATGGTAGGTGACGATGTGATCGAAGCTGGTAAACACACTAGACCTGGAATACGCAGGCTCTCAAAAGGCTCTTTATTTGTTGTCATGTAGTTATGCTTTCAGAATTGAATTCAGATGTTATCGGTGGATACCGACACTATTTCAATGTTTCTGGCGTACGTTGTTGACCTAAATTCAACATCAACATCGGCAGGTAGCTTGTATATGAGGATGAAATTCAGAATTGAAATGCTGCATTTCATGAGTGCTCCTGAGCGATGAATTGCTTTGTACGCTATTGCACATAGTACTTTTACTTACAGGTAAAAGGAACTGCAAAATAATTAGATACCTACCGGTTTAGAAATGAACGCCTACCAATTTATTATATATTTGATATTAAATCGTTTGAAATTTTTTGTAGAGGCGCGTTTATTAAGACTTAAATATAAGAAAGGGTCAATTTCAAGTCAAGTCACGCTAATTCCCGTTTAATTGAAATTAATTCGTTAATTTTAACTGAATAGTTTAAAAAAGGGCGTCTGATTTTATCATCCTCAATATTATTTATTTATGACTTTTTAACCGACTTCAAGAAGGAGTAGGTGTGTTTGTGGCGTTCATAGATTTCTATGTGTGTGCACCGATTACTGTAAAAGGAAAACCTTTGGGCTATGTAATGTTATTGGTGTAATTCTATAACTGTAAAGATAAAAGATACAATACCTAAACCTATATACACTCATGCATGTTCCCTATTATCGATGTTAACTATTTAACGATGTTTGCTGGCAATAATAAATTTGTATCCGTATTTGAAGGGCAAATAGTGTAAGCTTGTTATCACACTATTAATATAAATGCGAGTGTTTGTGTGTAAGTATGATTGTATTCATTTCACGCTGCAACGGTTGAACGGATTTGAATGAAATCTGAAATGTACCTATGTACATATAACGGAACGTTCGCAACGTGCTGCTATAAAAGTTCTGCCTACTTACTGCTTAGTCTACCGTTTAGGCACCCATTATTATATTTACAATTTAGCCTGTTAGTTCAGTTATGTCCATAGTGTAAGAAAAAAATATATTTATAAAAGTATACTTATCGTATTTTTTGAACATAATTAAACGCAAGACTTCACCGCTTTATCTTCGGAACTTTGATGAGATTAGATGTACTAAACACGCATTATTGACGATAACTCAAAAACTGCTGATCAGATATTGATCAAATTTAAATGGGACCAATTAGAAAGCACCATCCCACAAACAAACAAAAAAATCGAATCGGTTCACGTGGAACGAAGATATGAGGTAACACACAATAAAAAAATACAGTCGACTTGAGTACCTCCTCGTTTTTTGTGAAGTCGGTAAAATGGCGCACTTTTCCGTTTTTGGCGATTTGCGTGCGTGTATGCCAAAAGTATATACTTACTTGTTCACTAGTGATTTGATTTAGAATATTTAAAAAATGTGCTAGTAGTAAATAGTTTGAATTGAGGTATATACCGCTCGCGATGAGAATGGGATGCGACCTTTTGAAACTGAGACGCGCGCGGTCCGCATATTATGCCAGTATTATTGTATTTTCTATTAATTAATTGTATTATAAATTATTATTGTATTTTCTTTGCGTTGTTTTTCTGCTCGTGTTTTCTTTTCAATGGGATTTATATATTATTGTGAGATTATTTTAGTGATTTATTAATAATTAGTGGATAAAGGGACAAAACTTTGAATAGTCAATTATGCCAAAGTTCTGACAGTTGGCAGAATTTTCGATCAAGAACGAATTCGGTGTTCTAACGCATTGAAAATTATGACACAGTTGGCTATATATTGCTATAAGTTGTGGGTTTGATCAAAAATACAAAAAAAATAACCGAATGAATTGTTGCTGCCACAGGGATATCCTAAAACTACAAGAACTTTTTTGCTAACACTGCTAGAGAACTGTCAATTTCGATTGACTTTGACAAGGTTCCATCCCAATGCCATCGTGCGCGGATTATACATGTTAAATAAAACCTACGTTTCCACAGTCTAATTCGACGATTTTTGGGACCAGTTGGGACTTAGTCATCATATTTTGTTAATGTTTATAAGACCACATCGTTGGCTAAATTCATCACTGCGTGGTTCTACCATATAAAAGAAAATTAACTGTAAATCGGTCTAACACTTATTATTTATTGACATTACTTATAAAAATAAATACATTAAATTATGAACAATGAAATGGTGTATTTATTCTTCTTTAAATAAAAAAAGCTGATTTTTAATGGAACTACCAGAAAGGATTTTAATAACAAAACGAATAAAATTAGTTTAAAAATATGTTGGAGGCTATTAAAATTAACCGTCTAAGTTTTACGATGTCATAACCAATAATAATAAATTTAGATTCGTTATCTAAACAAATTAGCTCCCGGAACACTTAGGTACTTGCAACAAATTGATGAATATGTCAATATTATAGAATATATTTCGAAATATTTCACTAAGAATAAAATTTTATGTGACTTACATTTTCCTTTACATGTCAGAATTCTAACAGAATTATGACAAATATAAAGCGGGCCGATTTTCAGATGACGCAAAAATTAAGATCTATCATAAAGTAAAAACCTGCCTATTAATCGCCGAAAGGCTTAACTTGTTCGCAACATTCTTGTTTTTCTCGAGAAAGTAAATCGTGATTAACCGAGTTATACTTGACTTTCTTCCACAGGACCACAGGGAATTAACCAATAAGTACTTAATCGCACTATAACTTGTTGTAGGCATATAACCATCGATATCTAATTTTATAAGTAATTATTACATTTTTCAACAGATAATCCGAAAATATTGTCGGGACCGGTGCTGACCAACTCTCCAAATGCTGTGCTTTCGAAGACCCTGCTAAGCCGGTACATTGATCTGCCGTTGCCAGCCGATAGGATTCTGGCCACATACATTTGGATAGATGGCACTGGCGAGAGTCTACGCTGTAAAGACCGCACTTTGAATTTCATCCCCAAAATCCCCAAAGGTATTTAAAACTATTATTCTACAAATGCAAGACTAAATGGCATTTACTCTAGTGCTCATCGGTCCACACTATCTAGTTAAGATAGTCGCCAATAATAATGATCTTAGAATTACCTTCATCTCCCGCGTCAGTTGCTATCTCGACATCTCGCCGCTTGGACACTTAGAAATATTCATAATACATGTCTCATACAACAAAAACGTTGATGGAACGAATTGTTTCCGATTTTGCTCACTCGTGAAATTCAATGACGGGGTAGCCTTCGCGAATTATTAAGGAGTTAAGCTGAATAGAACGCTTCTGAAACCCGACACGTCCATTTATGCTAACGCTGTTTTATTACATCCTCATTAACAATGTTAATTAGCACGCTTGCCGTAAATTGTTTGGCCTTCAGCCCGAGTGAGATGTGGATAAACAACAATCGACTTCACTTACAAAGCCATGACGTTCTGAATTGATAATGTCGAAGTTAAAGTTATTTGTCTTTTATATAGCTATTTAGGTACTACAAAAGGTGAGATTTATTATGCAATATCAAACCTAATTGCATAAATACTAACAGGTACAACAACCTTCAGTTTAACTATTTACAGCTCGGTAAAAGTAACCGCAGCAGCGCCTTGCCTTGTAAGTACTAACCTACAGGTTAAAACTTTGTATATTCGGAAATCATTTTTGTGTCAACTATTTTAACTTGAAACCTATAAGCGTGGCTTGTAGTGAGTAGTAAATAATTTTGGTTTATTTTTTGTAAATATATAAAATGACACGTATTTTGAGGAATTTAAAAGGAAGTTGTGTCCCTTCATCTCTATTCTCTACTTCCCTGAGGAAAGGGAACGTTAGAAGTACCGTGCAAATAACACAAACACACATTCGATGAGAATTGCAAAGGTTTCACTGTAATATCGTTGACAGCAGACGTAGAAATGTTACAGCAGATTGCATTTCAGTATTTTCAATTTTATTAGAGAGCATTTTCTCCACCTACATATAAGTATAAGAAACAGTATTAGTAAAGACCTAGAACTTTATTATAATTGGCCCTTAGTAGGTGGAGTTCACATCTCAGTGAATAGAATAGATCTTTTTATTCTATCAAGACAGCTTCATAATATATTCGTAATTAAAGCTCATGTTCATAGTGCAGGTTATTATGTATTATGAATAGGTTGTCAATACCACTCATCTTTGCGAAAATTAATCAGCAATTCATGGGAGCTTTCATTTCAGCTTTCAATTAACTCTTGCCCCAGGCCAAAGATTAATTATTCCATAATTTGTGGCTTTCAGAACTCCCCGTATGGAATTTCGACGGCAGCTCGACCAATCAGGCCTCCGGGCATAACTCGGATACATTTTTGGTGCCTCGAGCAATTTACAAGGACCCTTTCCGGCGCGGAAACCACGTACTGGTTATGTGTGACACTTTCAAGTACAACATGGAGCCAACAGGTCCGTATGTAACACAGGTCAACTACCTACTGAAACGATTCCACTACCGTATAAGATTTAACGGGATGCTGAGGTAATCTTCTGGCGCGATGCCAACTTTTTTACCGACAAAAACGAGGTCACACACTAGAGTATTTATCAAAACGAGAAGCGATTGGTGACATAGAATAATTTTAATTTTTAGCTTTTTGTGTTTTAGATGATATGAATCGCTTTAACGATATTCATACATCCTAGCGTCCTATAATATCCTGGCATCCCTAAATATTTACTGTCATAATATGTTGATGTCATATATCTTTTTCTTCATAGTTCAAGTTAGTAGCTTATTGGTTAATATTTTCAAAATTTGACCATACGCCTGTACAGCATGAAAATGAGTGATTGATCAAATGTTTGATTTAGCCTTTGGCGAGGAGGTATTTGGATGATTTGGTCATATTAAGTAATTGAAATTATTTAACGTCCAAATATTATGTGCTTTGGTCTTCTGCGTTTAGCCACTTTGCGTTGATATCTCCTTTTTCTGTGACTCAAATTCATTAGAACAGATCTTCAAGCTTATCATCCGCTGACTAAATAATTTCAACTTACTTAATAACAATGTAGCTCATTTCAAAGTAGGTCTATTTTTTACATCGGGAATTTTTTATAAGTACATGGTCACATGATGTCTATTTGACTTTAAATAAGTTAACATTGTTATTTACAGAGACAAATCACAGGCTGTCGTGCCAAGAGGCGCACGACAAGTGCAAAGATGACGAGCCCTGGTTCGGCATCGAACAGGAGTATATCCTCTTGGACTCAGATCTAAGGCCTTTCGGGTGGCCCCCGGGCGGCTTTCCTCCACCACAGGGACCCTACTACTGCGGCGTGGGTGCCAACAAAGTCTTTGCGAGGGATCTCGTCGATTCGCACTACAGGTTGGCTCTTTTTTACCGACTTCGCAAAAACGGAGGAGGTACTCAAATCGACTGTATTTAAAAAAAACATTTTTTATGTGTGTTACCTCATAACGTCTCTCCACGTGAGCCGATTTCGAATTTTTTTTTAGTTTGAATGATGTTGCTTTCTAATTGGTCCCATTTAAATTTGATTAAGGTCTGATCAGTAGTTTTTGAAATATCATCAATAATGCCTATTTTGTGGACTAAATTGACGATGTTCTCGTTTAATCGACTTTAAAAGTTACCTCATAACTTCTTTCGTTGTGAGCCGATTTTGATGATTATTTTTTTATTTGAAAGCTGGTGATTTTCGTGTGGTCCCATAGAAATTTGATCAAGATCTGATCTCTAGTTTTTGAGTTATAGTCAATAATGCTTTTTTAATACATTCAATCTGATCAAGGTTCCGAAGATAAAGCGGTGAAGTCGGTTATTTTAAGCTTTGCTTGCGTTTAATTAATACATATGTCGTCAAAATAATTTGGACTAATTTTATCCCCTATTATAAGCTCTACATGTAAACAAAACTTCAACTAAATTAATACGAGCATGTATATAACTGAAAAGTATTAACTGTTTTAGAATAGGATGCATGATTTACAATAATAAAAATCAATTGTTTTCTCATTTTAAGCTTAAAATAACCAAAGAAGTAAGAATAATTATCAGAACTCACAAAAACATTATGTACTTATAATTAATCCTTGTCGGGCGTAGTGAGTTTTTATTCTGTATACAACAAAAAACGTTTAACATGACCAGTTTTTCAAAACAGCTAATCCATTATATAATGCGAGACTTACAATGGCTCATCCGTGATGACGCCATGAACTCTTACAATTGAATACATCATGTCATATTTTTTTCTCCGTTCCCTCCCAAGTGTGAACTCCTTTCCGGGAGTAATAGGCTTGAACCCACAAAAAGCCCCTCGTGAGCAGTCCCTCGCCGAGGTGGGGCAAGATATGGTCGCAATAGTAGTCACTATCTTGTCCCGGCAGTAGGCTCGAATGTTAACCGGGCCACTGCTGCTATGGAGGAGTGACTCTGCTCACCAACGCCACCCCCATACGTGTGGGGTGTGCAAGCCGATGGAGAGGTTCCCTGACTCTCCACCAGTGACCCCACTACAAAGGAATTAGAAGGCGGGCGAACCGCCTCCTCCTCCCGTCTGCGCTGGAGTGGGTCAGATTGGGGATCGACGATAGATTCCACATGAATCAACAAAACGAATAGTTTAACCAATCCTTTCAGGTGTTGCTTATACGCCGGCGTGCCGATTGCCGGTACCAACGCCGAAGTGATGCCATCCCAGTGGGAATTCCAAGTTGGACCGTCGGTGGGCGTCTCAGCCGGCGACGACCTCTGGGTGGCTCGCTACATCCTGCAGCGCTTAGCCGAGGAGTATGGCGTCATCGTCTCGTTTGACCCCAAGCCAGTGCAGGACTGGAACGGCTCTGGTGCCCACACAAACTTCTCCACTAAGAAGATGCGTGAAGATAACGGTATTATGTGAGTATCTTTGGGTTCATGTTGTACACGGTTCTTCATATTCTTATTTTTCACCCATATCAGTAGAGAAAACGCCAAATGTTTCTTGACTCTACTCAACTTTACTGTCCCATATCGGACCATCCTCTACTCTATCTCGATTTAATGCCTTGCCGCAATCGAATTGTTTAACTTACTATCAAGGTGCCTAGGATTTGGCTAAAAAAATTGAACGATGATATCCTCGAAAAAAGTTGTAAGTTGTAAACATTGTAGTTTGGTAACTTCTAACACTATAGCTCCTCATGTAAAACTAACCATTTGAAAATTAAACTATAAAACCGGTTTGACAGATCAACTGCTAACTGCCACTGCCAATGTAGTATAAATATATAAATAACGTAGGCATATTTATATTCTGTTCTCATTGAGGCCATGCTCCAACTCTTTTTGTCTGTTTTTTGTACTCACGCAAACAGGAGGTATCTACATTTCCATAAGTGAAAACCTGAATAACCGAAAGAACTTTGATGAGGATTTATATTAACAATAAACCAAGATTTAGGCAGGTATAAGAGATAACGTGTGCACAAATATCTCACTATTAACTCAAAATTAAAGATAATCATGCAGTCAGGTTAATATGTTATAATTTAAACATTCTCAAGTATGTATGAAATAATTATATACCTACCATTTAGTGCCTTGGCAACATAAAAAATATGTTTTTCCCAAAACAGTTCACTAAATCAATATGAGCCAATTGCTTAGTTGTTATAGAAACCATGAAGCCAATTTGTAAACAACAGTGTGTTGTGTAGATTGTGTGATTATTGTCATGAACCCACCCATTTGTTATTATATAAACTACCTCGGCAAACATCTACCTAGTTGCAAAACGAACGCAACAAAAAACAGCACGAGAAAAAATAGTTTTAGACAGCGAGCTATTAGATGAGCGAGTTATTTGACCAATATCTCACCTGAAGACAAGTGAAGAGGCCAAAGCTATAAAATAGAGAGGGAGAGAATAGAAGATACCTATTCACTCTATGCTTGAAGCCACCCAGATTGTACCGTTCCGGGAAAAAAGATGGAAGCAATGAGTACTCCTTCGCTGTATGAATGAAAGTATGTATGTCTAGTTAGCAATACTACAGATCTAATAGAAAAGATTACTGTATTACCTACTAACCAAAATCACGAACCATTTAAGATTGTGGAGAACTTATTTTCAAGGCCGGTATTATTTACAATACGAGCTCGAGCCATGAATTACAAAATAAAATGTTATTCAAAACATGATTTGAGATAAATTTGACATGAATAAGTGAGCTCATACTTGCGAGTGAAAGAAGAGACCATTCTTCTTCACCATGCCGAATGCTTACCGCAGTAATTAGGAAAAGAGAACAGAGTTAATGTTTTTATGGACTTAAGTCGCCGCGCCGCGTCGATAATTAATGCTCCTAATTTACGTAAAAAAGCTCCTCAAATCTGTATGTATATATAAAATTAGTGCTTAGTTTGTGCGTGTGATGTGTGATGGAATTTAGGTCCAACAAAGATATCTATTTTTACCGTCTTCCCAAAAAAGGAGGAGGTACTCAAGTCGACTGTAATTTTTTATATATGTGTGTTACCTCAAAACTTCTCTCGACGTGAGCCGATTTCGAAATTTTTTTTTTAGTTTGAATGTTTTTGCTTTCTTATTGGTCCCATTTAAATTTGATCAAGTTCTGATCAGTAGTTCTTGAAATATCGTCAATAATGCCTATTTTGACGATGTTCTCGTTTAACCGACTTCAAAAGTTACCTCATAAATTCTTTCGTTGTGAGCCGATTTTGATGATTATTTTTTTATTTAAAATCTGGTGCGTTTCGTGTGGTTCCAATGAAATTTGATCAAGATCTGATCTCTAGTTTTAGAGTTATAGTCAATAATGCGTGTTTAATACATTAAATCTGATCAAGGTTCCGAAGATAAAGAAGTGAAGCCGGTTTTTTTAAGCTATGCTTGCGTTTAATTATTTATATAAGTATATTAGCATAATGGCATACAATACATATATTTTAATTCAAAATTTTATGAAGTTACTTTATTTAATATTTCCTATTCACTATAGGAGAATAAAAGAACGTTTTAAAGTCATAAGGTAAACCACTTTAACTTAGCTTTTCCCTATTCTAAATCATTGTGATAAAAACCAGGGTCTTTTGTGACAATTGCATTTAACCGAGGAATTGCAATACGGAAATGTCGTGAACTTTTCCTTCGTACAATTTGAATGATCATTTAAAACAAATAGGAAGTAGGTTTAGTCTCGACAGTTAAATAACTCCTAGACAAATAATTGCATTCATTGCGTTCCAATTGACTTGTTTATAATTTAAATTGTATTTGTTGATAAATTTAATATTTAATTTAAATTTGGAACTAATATTATAGCTTTGTTCAGATCACGTTATTTTTCTTCTCACAAAGCTACCGCTCTATTTAATGTTTATTTGTGAAAGTATCAGGTTTACGCATAAACTACACCGATTTAAATAAAAACATTTTATGTGTTAAAGTTTATGATTACTTATAAATCTATCAAATACAGTTATTTATATCGTTATCGTCAATCATCATAATTTTAAAAGACCATGCGGTTCATGTCTCTAGCAAAAATGTGTTTCAACATCAACATATCTTTGAAGATTTGCAAGGTAGAAGCGAGGTTTGCCTATTATATATAGCCGATCGTAATAGATGATCGGTAAGGCTGACAACGGCCAGGTGTCCGTCGTAGATCTATAAATAAATCGATAGTGATCATTTAGTGTTATTATCGACGAAGTGTTAATACCTCGGTTTAGAAGGACAGCGGCCTCAGTAGTTAGCCTTCAGACCGCCTGGTAATTACTGTCACCACGACACCAGTTCACACGATAAGCAAGCAAGCAGCAACATAGTTTTACATTTTAAATAATATTTTGCAAATATAATAACAACGAGTTGACACAAGTTACAAAAGCACACGCAAAGGCATTATGTTACGCAATAATTAAACGCAAGCAAAGTTAAAAAAAACCGACTTCACCGCTATATCTTCGGAACTTTGATCAGATTACATGTACTAAACACACATTATTGACGATATTTCAAGAACTACTGATCAGATCTTGATCAAATTAAAATTGGACCAATTAGAAAGCAGCATCTTTCAAACTAAAAAAAAATTTAAATTGGTTTTCGTGGAACGAAGTTATGAGGTGGGTAACACACATAAAAAAAAATACAGTTGACTTGAGTATCTCATTCTTTTTGTGAAGTCGGTAGAAAATGACATCCATTACAAATCCGAAATAGAGAATTGTAACATGTATTTTACACAAAGTAGAATAAAGCCATAATCGCTGTAATACGCTGATATACTAAAGGTTAAAGTTCTTAAGCTACGATAGTCCTAAACCTATACCTAAATGTTTGTGTCAATAACGGGATAATAATTAATTCGCGCACGGATACAGTGAATGTTGTGTGTCGCGATCGAGTTCAAACTCATAGTGATAACAATGACAGTGGTGTCCAACACAGTAAACGAGTACGGAAGCGGGTAGACCGTTTCTCATGCTCATAAATCTAAATCTTTATCCACCCGCACTACTCCAGTTACACCGTGATCATGGCGCTTGTAACAGTGCCGAAATATCGGAAATCAAAACAAACGAAAGACACGGTAAGTATCCTGTTATTGACACAGACATACTAAAGGTTACCGAAGATGTATTATGCACACCCAGAATTACCTAGAATGCACATATAGAATTAAATTCTGCTATTATGTAGTGAGGAAAATAGACTCGACCACAAAGAACTTTCTTCTTTCGAATGTAATTAGTAACAAGCATTTCTTTTACCTTTTCTGTTTTGTTCCAGTGAGATCGAAAAGGCTATTGACAAGCTGTCGAAGGTGCATATGAAGCACATCAAGGTGTACGATCCTCGCGGAGGGAAGGACAACGAGCGCCGCCTCACCGGCCTGCACGAAACTGCTAGTATCAACGACTTCAGTGCCGGTGAGGACCTCTTTTCAGCCTTTTGTATCTAAAAGATGGGCGATACGACCCCCCATTCCCATAGGAACGTTATTTGGAGCTATGTCTGAAACAAAAGCAAAAGTCTAAGTAAATTCATTTTTCTACTAGTTGCGCCCCACGGCTGGCAGTGCTAATTTAGAGAAAAAGTAGAGTAGGTACTAATGTCCATACATACATTCACCATATCGTTCTGCTGAAAATATTCAGGGAATTTGTAAACAAATTTTTCAAGCATATATTACGCTAGATACGGAAGCGTTAGATTGCTGTCTCACCTGGTAGGTGGCCTGAAAAGAGGGAGGCAATGAGTTCCACTCCTTTACAGTACGAATGATGAACGTATAACGTAGAAGTATAAATGGATGACGGTTGACAGTTTTTCATGTTGTTAGATGGTAATAATTAAACGATTTGAACGAAGTCGATTGAAAAGAGCACGCAGGAATTACAATTTCTACTAATTACTCTTACAATTTCTACGCACACTCTCCCAAATGTAGACGGTAGAATAGCAATAGGCTTGCCACCTTACGTCGGTAACCGAGTATCTACAGTTTCGACTCAACTAACCTACTATTGTCAATGAGTCTTTTGACTCGAGGGTCAGGGGAGGATTCTAGAGTTTCAAGCTGGCATCTAGCAGAGCTAACCCGAAAGAACTCCACAGAACTCTTTACACGACGTTTCCGCACATGCAGAAAAAATATATAAATAAATATATATTATAACAAATATCTGTTTACAGGGGTCGCAAACCGGGGTTGCAGCATCAGGATACCGCGAGCCGTCGCCGAGGACAAGAAGGGCTACTTGGAGGACCGCCGGCCCGCGTCCAACTGCGACCCTTACTCTGTGTGCAATGCTCTGATTCGTACTTGCGTGCTCAACGAATAACGGAGCGCCCGCGCCGCCGCGCCGCCCCCACGTGTCAGCTAACGTCGCGCTCGGCACTCTCGGCCTCCCAACCCCGTGACAGTGCACGCAGTATGCGAACTCTTATAGCAGTTACACTTAGCGACAGAACTAGATAGATATATATAACACTTTATTGAACACCAAATAACAATAGTGAGATAGAAATAGAAGCTTAAAGTATGTGTACAAAAGTCTTATCGCTCAGCGATCTCTTCCAAACATAATAACGGTGCATAATTGCAATAAAAAATATACATAGTGAGTGTATGTAGTGGCAAAAAGTGAAAAATTATGAACAATGACACAAATTGAAACTTGTATTTATCACTTTAGTACCTATAGAAATCTTTATGAAAACTACTTCTCGCCACCCTTAGCTAGTATGAGGATTCTAGGAGCGTTGTTCACATTTTTATGTAAAATGCACGTAAAATCGCTTCACTAAGAGCAGGATTACTAGAGATGATAGACACACTGACGGCGAACCTTCATAGATTAACAGCTTTTATTGCAGGCATTAGTGAGAGTAGATTTATTTACACTGCACTTGACCAAGTGAGGATCATCATGCACTGGACTACTCACTGCCTTTTTCTAGTATGAGTACTAGTTCCAATTCAGTACGGGTCAATTCCTTGTGCCTCATAGCCGCAGTCGGGCCTTGTTAACACACCAATTTTTAATGACAAGTTTAAAGCTTTACTCGGCAGTTTCGTTTTAGTATAGACAAATTGCATTACTAACTTCTAAGATCTATTTAAATATACAGCAATATCGAGTGGCCTAAAGTACCTTATAAAAATAGCCTTATACAATCAATAGAGATTAGCATACATATTTATCATGTTTTAATAGCGGACACGTGTAAGTAGAGCGCGCATAGAGGACCATTTTACGATTATATTATTGCTATAGAAAATATTACTACGAATATTATGTGATATTTAAAATTGTTATTTTCATGTTAAATAGTTTAATTGTATACAAATAACCACATATCATTCTTACTAACGAGTTCATTTTATGGCATGATGAGGGAGGGCGTATAGACGAGTGATGGAGTGATGTGAATATTCTAAACATGATGAATTATTACTAACAAGGGATATTTGTTTGCATGGAGAAGGGTTTAATCATTATTTTTAGAATCTATAGAAAATGTTTCTATATATTTCGTTTTAATTATAAGTAAATGTTTATTTTTATTAGTATAAGTTTGCAAAATCGTCTTTCAAAGTTTCAGCACTTATGAATACAAATTATTATACTGAAACGCATGAATAAATAAAGCACAAAATAATATTTTAATTAATAAGTAAATATTTTACCTTCGTACCTATAGCATGTATATTTTAAATGTTGAGATATAAAAATGTATTGATTTGCATGCCTCAAAAATTGAATGGATTATCAAATTTTATGTGATTGTGAAATATATTATATGAAATGTTATAATAATTATATTAATGATACTTTGTTATACCCAAGATTTGGTTTCATTTTAAAATAATTTCCCTTTTTGAAAAACGAGAAATACAAGTATATTAAAATATTATATAATCAAGATATGTTTATGCAAATTCAAGGCAATAAGAGTTTAATTAGCAAAATAATACGAAAATGTCCAAAACAAAAACATTACATTGGCCTCATATTATATATTACGAAGTAAGATAATGTAGGTATATTTTAAACACGTGCAGTCACAACCCCACTAGAATTAGATCCCAGAAGAGTCTGGGATTTTGTGCTGGGAATCGAACCCAATAGCCGAAAGCCGTAAGTGTCCAAGGCAGTAGGTAACATTACTGCAAAATTAATTTGGCATAAATGAATAAACGGACACATTCAGTATAGTTCCTAATTTAAATAAACATATGTATAAACATAAATAGACACTAAATACTAACACACTCACACAACACATCCATTAAGTTCGATGACTTGTGTCGGAAACAATCGCATCTCACACAATCACACCCAGAACCTGAAACACAAACTTTTATCGGGAAGATAACTTATGTTCCCACCGGTAATCGAACCCGATAACCGCTGATTAGAAGGCGAAAGCGAACCTACTTCGCCGCGCGCAGTTTTATATTTATTTATGTATTTTACAATTTACATCCTGTTTGATTTTTTGATTAACCCTTTTCCGAGGTGGTTAGCTAGCTACCAAATCATAGCAAATTTCAAATTTATTCACATGGTTTAGATGTCTTTTAAATTATGTTGTATTATAGTATCAAAAACAAACGACTATGTGTAGTTAGTGACTCGTCAGCTAGATGTCAGCACCAAGGTTTTGCAGCAACTATTCATAGTTTTGCTATAGAGTTTGGGTGACCCTATATTAAAAGGCAAACATTATGTGTACATAAAATACATAATATATGACTACGAAATAGTTTACTTTGTTAAGGATCAATATTAAATGCCTCACAAAGCCAACTAAATATAGGTCGCCATTTATTCAAATCTATATTATATATATATATATATATATATATATATAAAAGAAAGTCGTGTTAGTTACACTATTTATATCTCAAGAACGGCTGAATCGATTTTGCTGAAAATTGGTGGGGAGGTAGTTTAGGACTAGGATACGGACATAGGATACGGTTTTTAGGAACGTCACATTTTTTTTTAAATATAGGTGTATTTAAATCATTTTCTCATACGTCACTCGGATTTGGTAAAGTACCTACTAGGCAAACATAAACATGAATGAGGTAATAATATAGTCACGTGGCATTGTAACGCATGCCGGGTATGGCTTCCTAAACTTGCACATTCATTGACTGTTAGGCGGAACGAAGGTCGCCGGGACAGCTAGTTTTTAATAAAGAATAGAATTATTTAGAACTAAATATAATACAAATGTTGGATAAGCGAATATTTAGAGGCTAATATTTTTGCTACGACGATTATCCAGCTACTTTAACCTAATGAAAGTAAACTAATGGTTCTGAATGTTGATCATTGACTCGGGCCCTACGAATAAAATATAAGTACACAATTTGTATGAATGGTTGGAAAATAGACAAAATTACAACGGTGGCAAGCAGCGAGCAGACCATTTATTCGTAGCTCGGACCTACAAAGATTTAGGATCGTAGCCTTTGGCCTTCATAAACCGTTCTACCTCTATATATGTAATGTGAAACAATGTCGGGTTTGTTACAACACTTATAACTCGAGAACGGGTAGACCGATTTAAATTATCTTTGATTTGTTGGATTTATCTCCGCCACGAATTGCAGAACAACAATTAAAATATCGGGAAAATTTACGAAAAAAAAAACTGTTTGTCTTTTTAAAAAAAAAAAATTTTTTAAACGGAATGGGGTTTTAATATTTCCGCGGGGATCAACTAGTAATAATGGTGCCGATTCTGTTGTCCAGAATTAGACTAAACTAGCCTAAAATTAGTTTTAGTCCTGCTTTAGTCCAAAACCTATTCAGAAAATGCAAGATTAGACTAAAATTAAGTTTGACAGGACTAAGTTAGTTTAGTTACTCTATTTAGTGAAAATGACCAAATTCTTATTCTGATGTACATGTTTTACGTCAAATTAAGACTAAAAAAAGAAATTTTAAACTCAAATTAGTTTGTATGAAAAAGGTCTGAATAGAAAAAAATAAATTTTAGTCCTGTCATTTCAACTTTTAAATTAAGTTCAACGTAAAATCAGAATAGCGTTTAGGTATTCTATGACTAAAATTAGTTTATTTTTAGTTTAGTTTAGATTAGTTCGGTGCTCAACAGAATTAGCACCGATATATAACTAAATAAAAAATGTCTCTTTATTAGAGATAAAGAGACATTTTTTATTTAGTTATATATCAAAAGAGTTCTATCTGTTTTATTCTCCCAAGAGTTCTCATTTATTACAAAGAGTTCAAGTAATACCCCTATTCTATATCTATGGACAATTTTTTGACAAGTAGCGTCACTTTGGCATAACGCGTGATTGTCATAACATTTTCCAAATTGATAAAATTGTACATAATGTAATGTAAGCCCTCATTTAAGCCCTGAAGAAACAGTGCCTTATTAATTATATTGTTTCAGTAATAAATAAGTTATATTATGTGACTTACAGTAATCACATGTTAATTTATTTTAACGATACAGCCACAGAGTACTTCATATGATACAGCTCTTGACGACGGAAAAACTGATTTTGACGGAACTTATTTGGCTTATTAAATAAACTGAAAATTGACAAATGTCTGACCTGCGCACGAGAATAAATAGTAATGCGAAACTTAATGATCGCCGAGCGAGTTCGTAACACTGCCTTTTAATTATTTAAATACAGAGAGTTCTAATTTCGACCGACTTCAAAAAAGGCGGTTCTCAATTCGACTGTATAAACATAAAACATAATAATTTTTGTTTTGTTTGGTAGATTATACTTCAAAGGTGGTCCCATCTAATTATAAACGGTGAAGTCGGCTTTTTAAAGCTTTTCTTGCGTTTAAATTATGAAGATAATACTCATTGAAAAAACGTAATTATATCCCGCAGATAATCCTAACCCGAAGACATGGTCAGAACAGTTTATTAACGCTCCTTATAATTCTAAGATCCAGTGTAGTCGTTATCATGACTTGCCTTTGCCAAATGATAAGATTCTGGCCTCGTATATTTGGATAGACGGGTCTGGCGAGGCTCTCCGATGTAATACCCGTACTTTAAGATATATCCCCAAACGTCCCAAAGGTAACTAAAGTATTATACGCTCTACAATATGAAGTTCACACACATGACATTTCTCGAACCTTACGATATATAGGTACGCAAATAAATTGGTATCGCAGGTAAACTGGTGATCCGGGAATGGTCTGCGTTTCTAATAAAAGTAGGTGCCGTACGCTTTTTTTACGCGGCCAAAGATGCAACATGCTTGCCTAGAAGGTACCTATTCTCTCTAGACTTGAAGACACCCAGATTACAACCGTTCAGGAAACAAAGACGCAGGCAATGAGTTCCACTCCTTCGCTGTACGGATGATGAACGTAGAAGCAAAACGCTTCGAGCGAACTGGAGGTATGTCAACCATAAATGGATGACGTTTGACAGTTTGTCTTGTTGTTTGATAGTAAAAAGGGCATGGAGGAATTATATCATGTAATTCCTGAGCACACTCTCCAAAATGTAAGCGATAGAATACCGATAGGCTTGCTACCTTACGTCGGTGACCAAGACTTTGCAGTTTTGACTCTACTAGCTTACTATCGCCAATGAGTCTTTTGGCTCGAAGGTCAATAGACTCAAGAGCTTCTAGCTGGTACTTAGCGGATCCATCCCAAAGGTGGCCGCAGTACTCCATACACGATCGGACTTGAGCTTGATATAAAATTAGAAGCTGCGCCGGTGTGAAGTACTGCCTGACCTTAGCAAGGATACCCAGCTTCTTAGCAGCCAGTTGAGCTCTGGCTTCGATATAAGAAAACGCATTCTTAAATATTGTGTATAAACATCAAAATTACTATAAATTGCCTCAAACATGTGCATAGCCTTTTTAGATACCTACAGAACCAGATATTATTATAATATAATGTATCCCGTCGTATGTACCTTATGTACCATTGACTTGCACCATTAATGGTGCAGATAACACTGATGTGCGTTGTTTGCACCATTCATAAGGACCTATTATACAGACCTGCCCCCTGATTCGGAACCATACGATAACGCATTTACCGTAAGATACGGTTAGTTATCGTACGATAAAATGTATTTCATACCTATATATATATGTTTTTAATGCTAGTGAGTAAGGGTTAAAGCAGGATGCTTGCTTAGGTACTTCTTTAGTTACCAACCGGAACTTATTATCAACTATAGCCATGCCCCGCGGCTTCGCCCGCTATTATCAAGTTAAAAAGAAGCCTATGTGTTAATCCTAGGTATAAGCATGTATAAGCTATGTACATACCAAATTTCATCCGAATCCGTTCAGCCGTTAAAGCGTGAAGGGAACAAACATATTTACACACTTACACACAAACTTTCGTATTTATAATATTAGTCTGATAAGCAGATCTTAACGTAGTACAAACTACCATCATTTTGATCACGCGTCGCATCAACCAGGCGCTTTTTGAAAATAGTATGGTCTCAACACCATTGCAAACGGCTCAATATGTAACCACTGCCAGGGTTCCTATATTTTCGCAATTTGCGCTGCTCTGCCAAAGGTGCCGGCACCAACCCCATTCTGTTTTTAGAGATATCACGATTATTCAGACTCCTGTCTGTGAGTTTTACATTATAATAAATTAACAGTTCAAAATACCTATTAATGACAGCAATTATCTTATAGATAAACTGCATCTTATATTGGACAAAATAAATGAAAAATATGTAACAAAGTTAAATAAGGAAATCAAAGGCTTATATGCAACCAAGCATATGTCGCCTTACTACGCACCTGAGGACATGGAGCGATCGTTGCAAGTGTCATGCAAATATGTACCAGATAACTACGTCAATTCATTTAATGAGAACTACAAAGGTTAATTCATAGCAATAACGTTGTTATCTAATAAATTAAAATCTAGTAAGTAACTTTTAAAGCTACACTTTTCTAAAAAATAATAAAAGCCATGAAATCCATACCTACTAATAATTCGCTATATAGTCAGCCTTACTCGTAAATATTTGTAGTAAATTTTCTACTTCTTGTGGATGTTGTTCTTAGATAAGGTTATCCATACCATGGAAGCAATATGTTTTTCTTTTTTAATTGGTAGTCTAATACAAGACTGATTGATCGAGCGAAGCGAGATTTCTAAGTTGAATTGGATCGTTCAGCACTTTGTCCGTCTGTCTGTCTAGCGTCTAAGCCATGTAAGCGAATGACTTCAAATTATCATAGAATATGTAAAACTATGGCCTAAAGCTAGATAGAATATATAAAATTATATAAATGAAAATATTAAGGGGGCTCCCATACATGTAAGTGGGGAGCAAATATTTTTGTATTTCTTTATCTACCCTTGTGGAGAATCGTTGAAAAGGACTTGACAAGTAGAGTACGAAACAGGTAAAAAAAATCTGTGTTGAAAAATAACGGTTCTGGTAGGCTACCAAAATCACTGTTTTTGACAAAAGAACTATTTTGTCCCGGGGTCTATCGCAAAAACGGCTTCACACTGAACGCTGAAACTTACGTATAATATCCGTTATATCCTGTTGTTGAACATCAAATACAGAAATCAAACAAATATAGAAAAAAGTTATAAGCAAGTAACCTCAAAAGTTTTCTCTATGAGGCAAAATGTAGGCGCGCTATCTCAGTTCGGCGCGAACGACTAGTTACATTTCTGATTGTTAATTTCTGACTTAGGCAAGTAGTGGTTGGTATAGTAAGCAATATGATGAAATAATTTACTTACTTATACGACAACTCAGCTCCGCGCAAGCTCATTGTTACCGTTGTTTGACTTTCAGAACTGCCCGTGTGGCATTACGACGGCAGCTCAACCGGGCACGCTCCTGCGCACAACTCTGACACTTTTTTGGTGCCGAGGGCAATATACAATGACCCTTTTCTATGTGGAAAGCACTTACTGGTTATGTGTGACACGTACAAGCACGATATGGAGCCAACAGGTTCAATTAATATTTATTTTTAATCATAAGCAACAGCACCGACGTTGAGCAACTTCTCATCATGCAAAAAAAAATGTTTACGAATAATAGTCAACATCAGACAACGCGACAGCCGCAGACCCCATTTCATTCAACACAATATTCTAACACTACCGTGCATCTACATTCTTGAAACAGCAATATTTGTAAAAAAGTATCATATTTTTTATGCCTGATCCAACCCACGAAGAAAATACAAATTGTTGTTACCAGAACCCAAAATAGAGTTATATAGAAAAGGACCACATTACATGCTTATTAGAATTTATAATAATATTCCTTTAAATATAAAAACCGAATCTAATGATAAATCTTTCCAATCAAGACTGCGTAAATTCCTGCTAAACAAATGCTACTACAACATCAATGAATATTTTGAAGATATACAGCCTCATATCAACAATCTCATAGCTAAATAAAACATTAATTAAATAACTTGTATATACTATGTATGTGGAATTAGAAGATACTAACTCTAAATGATCTCAACTCCAATATTATATTAGATAGATAGATAACATACTTGCTTATACCCTACATTACAGGGTGAATGATTGAGAATGATGAAAAGTTTAGTCTTATGACCTACTGTATATGCAATGCATATGAATAAATAAATAAAAAAGAAATAAGCGTTTCCACTATAATTGGGGGAGTATTCTCCCAAAGAGAGGAAGACGTTTAGTTTTTCCTATAATGGTTGCAATATCTTGAAATGACATTTGCCAACCTTTTAACAGCAGTTTAAATGTCTTGCTTACGGTGTAAATCAATATGGCTCATACCTATTGCATTAATCCTACTAATATAACTTTTAAGAATTACGGACCTACTATATAACTTTTAAGAATTACAGAGCTGCAATCATTCTAGCGGCTTGGCTAGTAATATGTAGAAATAAACTAAGTAAGAGTCACACTCTAAATACGTCTACTTATTTTGGTAGAATATTTGTCACTCAATAAAAGAACGTTGTTCAGGTGCGACCAGGTTTTGTTAGGAAGAAATTATTTTTGTTATGGGTATACGTAAGTTCTAACTAGTTTGATAACAAGAGTCTCATGATGGAGTAAATCTTTGAGCTCGGGCTTATTTAAATTTTACGTTTTAGCGCGTTACTAGCAAAGGTACCTATTTTTTATTTATTTTTAATCTACAAGTAATAATAAAACTATAAATACCTGTAGAACCTGTGTTACCTGTAGAAGGGACATTTCTATCAAATTTGTAAAGTTAAAGCTTACATAAAAAGCTAATCTAATCTAATCTAATATCTTTAAACGAGCAATTCTTGTTTAAATGTGTAATCAGGATCTCGGAAACGGCTCCAACGATTTTAATGAAAGTTACAGATGAGGGGTTTTTCGGCCCAAGGAATCGATTTATCAACGTTCCAGGTCCGAGATATGCTCGGTTCCCAATTTGAAAAACCGGGCTTAAGAAACTATCAGCGCCATCTATAACGCCATGACCGATGTAAAAAACTGTTTCTAGTCGACACTAGATGGAGCTTTCTGAGGCTACAATTTCAAACAAATTCTACCGGAAACAAAAAACCGAGCTTCGCTCGGTTTTCCGGATATTATCTATAAAATTTGATAAACAAAAATTTATTTTTCCAAACAAGGGATTAAGTAGTTATTCTTTCCCTAGAAAACACTAACTTTAACTTATCACACTATTATAAAAGCGAAATATTGAGAGTGTGTTTGTATGTTTGTTCTTCGCGATAAACGGTTGGACCAATTTCGATAAAATTTGGTATGGAGGTAGCTGACACCCACGGTGTCAGCTACCTCCATTGGCTACTTTCCTATTTACTTCCACATTGGCTACTTTTTATCCAAGTATTCCTGCGGGTCTGGGACTTCCGCGGGTAAAACCGCGGGACGCAGCAAGTCAAATATATTTGCACTAACAGTTTTCACTTTTGTTACCCTACAGTGACAAATCACAGGGCAATGTGCCAACGAGCATACACCAGATGCTTTTACGAAGAGCCTTGTTTTGCCTTTGGACAAGAGTTCGTTCTATTGGACTCAGATCAGAGGCCCTTAGGTTGGCCTCATTGTGGCTTCCCCCTACCACAGGGACCATACTTCTGCGGTGTGGGTGCCAACAAAATCGTCGCAAGGAATCTCATCAATGCACATTACAAGTTAGCGACTTTTACATTTGTCGTAGGTAGGTATAAAAAGTATCTCATTAATTGAATGTAGTATTCATCCTCCAGCAAAACCATTTTGTTAGTCTATGTTTGATTGCATTTTATGGAGTAATAGCAACATATCTATAAAATTATTTTTTTGTGACTGTGGTTACGTTTCGTCGTTTTTCATTATGAACAATAACGGATGCAGGCTACTTTCATCACTATCATCGCTTTTTATTACACTAACTTAATTTAATCATTATCGTTATTTTCTAATCATTTTCATTTCATAATCATCATGAAAAGAATCAGGCTGTTTTTATAACATCATTATTATAAACGCTTCCACATTCACAGCATCAGACTTACTTCGATGACTTGTGTTGTAGGTGTTTCCGGCACATTCACATCACGCACACATCACACGCAGAACCAGAAATAGGACAAATTTCCTTGAAATGAGAAACTTGGGTTTCCTTCTACCGAAAAATCAAACGTGATACATGGTGATTAGACGGCGAAAGCGCTCCCAACTAAGTCAACGGACAGCATTTTACATCATTATTAGAACAGATTCAGACCCCGTGCTGCTGGGCAAAGGGGAGGCACGGCCCAATGTGAACTCAACAAGAAAACAAGTCTTACGGTGTAGTGGGATTAGGCCTTATTTTATAACGGGTCCCGTAGGTACGTAGTTTCGAATAACGTTGTAGCGACAGGTCGTTGTGGCGAAAAACTTTGAGCATAGTACGCTGGAGCGAAAAGTCTTTGAAGCGAATTCCACCAGGGCGAATGACACTGCAGCAACAAACATTATTGCGAAAAATGTTTGAAATTACATATATGCTACTTTAAAACTATAAAGATGATGATGAAATAAAAGACAGAAAGTAAAAGTTGTAGTTTAATCAACAAAAAACAACAGTTAAATTCTTATTACTATTTCTTTGATTGTCAGTTATTACCTAAATTAAATTGTTATTAAATAATAACATTAATATAAACGGGTATTTAATGCTATAAAATCAACGGTGTTAATTTTGTTTTTATTTTTTATAATCTATGCAATGGATTTTCCTTGTAGTACATTTTTTTTTTGGTGGCTTTGCGCGATTCTATCCAGAATCCTTTCAATTTTATGAGCCGTTGTGTTCTGCTCTTCAATTTGTTTTTTCATACAGCCGTACAGCCCTAGTTTCTTGTGGTCCAGTAAAGAATTCCACCTACGATGCCATGCTTCCACACTATTCTGAGTCCTTGGAAGCTGCAAATGATTATTTCTTTCAACAGACCATAAAGGAGGTGGAAACAGGGGTTGTAAACGTGATATTACAGTTTTGCCATTCGATTCACGGGATTTGAACTCTCCAAAAACGTAATATTTTTCGAAGTAATCAGTGACTGCTCCAGCTTCTTCAGGAAATATCGTTTCTTTTAAATCGTTGAACACTTTCGGTATATCTGCTGGCGGCAAATAGGCCAAAGCTACATATTGTTGCATTTTAAGTGCAAACTCGCTGTCTGTACCATATTTTTTACTGAGGCCATATAACATACTAGCCGTGCTCCGCGACTCCGCCCGCTATTATCAAGTTAAAAAGTAGCCCATGTGTTAATCCTAGGCATAAGCTATGTACATTCCAAATTCCATTAAAATCCGTTCAGTCGTTAAAGCCTAAAGAGGGAACAAAGACACTTACACACAAACTTTCGAATTTATAATATGATGATGATGTTCTCGTTTACCCGACTTCAAAAGTTACCTCATAACTTCTTTCGTTGTGAGCCAATTTTGATGATTCTTTTTATTTGAAAGCTAGTGCTTTTCTCTTGTGGTCCCATTGAAATTTGATCAAGATCTGATCTCTAGCTTTTGAGTTATAGTCAATAATGCGTGTTTAATACATTAAATCTGATCAAGGTTCCGAAGATAAAGCGGTGAAGTCGGTTTTTTTAAGCTTTGCTTGCGTTTAATTATTATATGCACAGAATATAGATTGCCCGTTGAGGGCGCGTTCGATTATACGATTAGCTATAAACTTTATCAAAACTTTATTAAAAGTATTGTTAATATTAGAACTTTTATAGAATAGTTGTCAACGTTAGACTGTCTGACAGTATGATATGATATTATGTACCGTTGGTATGTTTATTTAAAAACACAGCCAGTTTCGCAGAAAATGTTGTCCTCGCAGGAAACCATAGAAATGGGGGCAAATGTCGAAACGTTTGTTTTTTGTAACAATGCTCCGACGTACGTACTTGGAAAGGCGGATATTACTCGCGAACTTTTTAAACCGAAGACTTACAAAATAAGTAAAATTTTAAGAGGAAAATCCTGGTTAAAATTCATTGTTTCTAGAAAGAAACGATGGAGTTGCAAACACGAGTTTGAAACTTCGACACGGAAAAACGAATGTAGGTTAACATGTACCTACCATTCGAACTGTCCGTTAGCTTAGTTGAGTGAGTTCGCCTTTAATTCTATCGGGTTTGATTCCCGGCGAGAACGCAAGTTTTCTCCTCAAGTGAACTTGAAGAAAAACCAATATGGGGGATCTTTATTTCAGCAACAGAAGCCAAAAAATCATCTTTTTTTAATTCTTATCTGTCTTTCTGGATATGTGTACGAGCATCAGGCAAAAAAATAATATTCGTATGTAATTCTCAACTGTCTCTGAGATAATAAAAATATAGATATAAGAATTTGATTCTAAACTCCACGAGTACGAAATACTGAGTGAGTGTTTGTTGATCAATCACGCCAAAACTACTGAACGAATTTGGATGAAATTTGCCAATCAGATAGTTTACTACCGGGATTAACACGGATTTTTTGAAAATGTATTAAATATTTTCGGAGATCCGGGTAGTAGTTTCTACAGAGTGTGAGATCCGGGCAGTATAACATTTAAATCACTGGAAATGAGGAATAAATAAAATATTCCTGTGATAGAATGGAGCCTATATTTTAAGTTAGGCCTCTAGTAATACATGGGTGAAAACTGCATTCAATTCCATGCAGTAGTTTTAGCGTGATGCGCGTACAAATAACCAGACAGACAAGAATTCTAAAAATGGTTGTTTTAGCTTCTGTTGCTCTAATAAAGATTCCCCATATTAATTTTTCTTCAATATCGTTAATGTACAGACAATTATTTTCATATAGGTAAGTATAGATAAGCCAGAGAAGTTATGCCTTGTAAAAACAAAGCATACCTACATTACAAATCACAATATATATATGTAGCACTAAACGGTGTTCCTGCAGCTACCCTTGTACGCCAGTTCACATTCTAGATATATTTACCATCCGTGACCACAAAGTCACTTGGTGATGTACTTAATTGAGAAGAATGGTTAATATATTGGTCAAATTCCAGACTCGTCCGTAAATAAGGTATACTTACTCCTATGTCATAATTTCTAAGCCCGCTATACTGATTATTGAATTCATTTAGCTGTTGCTTGTATGCCGGCATACCGATAGTTGGTAATACCGCCGAAGTCATGCCATCCCAATGGAGGTTCAAAGTGGGAACTACGTTAGGCGTCGCAGCCGCCGACGATCTTTGGATAGCTCGCTACATCTTGCATCGCTTGGCGGAGGAGTGTGGTGTCAACGTCTCGTTTGACTCCAAAGTAATGCAGGGCTGGAACGGATCTGGCTGCTTTGTGAGTTTTTCTACCAAGAAGATGCGCCGAGAGAACGGTATCATGTGAGTTTCTTTGAATATAATAATATATTAGACTAAGGGAAGCGAGGTCTTTTGAGTTTTTCCTTTCCCATCCGCCAAAGAGCCTCCCATTGGCGGAACTTAAAAAAAAAATACCAAATATTCTAACATTGAGTGGCCACTTTCAAAATCAATATCGTTTATTCACATGGGCCCCAAAGAGGCACTCATGAAAGTTAATGATTCTATTGCCAGATTCGCAAAATTACAGCCATCTCGAGAAGAACCTGGCAAGAAAGTCGGCGGCGCTTTATTTTTTCATTCATTTTTTTTAAAAACATTCTTAATCTCTAATACATTTTTACACAATTTTATTAACCTAGGTGTTATTATGGTAGTCGCTAGAAAGAGCCTGTGCAGTTTACCTCCATGCATCCTTGTCATTAATATAGTCGATCGTTTTATAGTAAGCTTTCTTAATTAGTGCCCGTTTTATTACAGATTTGAACTTTCCCAGTGGTAATTCAGTTACGATTTTAGGAATTCTATTGTAAAATCTAACCCCATTTGCCATAATGCATAGTCCAATACTCGTGATTAAAACTGTAGGTAAACTTGGGCAAGTATACAACAGGTATTATCTAGGCAAGCATGCTACATTTTCGACCGCATCATCGCGTGATATACTGGCTCACTTTCGATGAATATAAATTTTTGAATGAGGGCGTGAGTATCTCTCAAATAATTCTTTAAAAAATATGACCATGATCGAAATTTTATATTTACCACCGAAGAAATTTGCATTATGTGTCATTCTATTGTGATATTTCAGTGAGATTGAGAACGCGATCTATAAACTTTCGAAGGCGCACATGGAACATATCGCGGTGTATGACCCTCACAGCGGCAAGGACAACGAACGCCGCCTCATCGGCACAATGACTTCTAGTATTAACAAATTCACTGCCGGTAAGGATATTGACTATCTATGTAAGTAGGTACTACATAATACACAAAGTTTTGCAGCAGAGGTATTCTTTCCATCAGGTAAGTAGTGGTCAAATGCTTACCTATGATGAAAGTATCCAAGCCAATAAAAAAATAGCCGTTTTCTAGGTATAGTGTTGTACCCGTTGAAAAATTAAAACTTGAAGCTCTTTATTGCAGGGGTCGCAAACCCCAGGGTAAGCATCAGGTTAACGCGAGGAGTCGTGGAAAGGAAAAGGGGGTACCTTGAGGACCGCCGGCCCGCTTCCAACTGCGACCCTTATTGTGTCATCGATGCCCTTATGCGTACCTGTATTCTCAACTTATAACGCGTGGCCGGGTCACGATCGGCACTCTTGGATGTCCAGCCGCGTGACTGAGCCAGTATTTGAACTCTATTAAATACCCATTATTATTGCCGATCCTCTTTTATTTGTGGGGGAAAACACCTAAAACACTTCCCTTCCTTCCCTCGCCGAGGTACTGCAAGAGGTCTTTGCTGTATATAGTTATAGTAAATACATATAGGTAATTGGCACGTAGATATTACTTAATAATTAAACGCAAGCAAACCTTAAAAAACCGACTTCACCGCTTTATATTCGGAACGTTGATCAGATTTAATGTATTGCACATGCATTATTGACAATAACTCAAAAACTAGAAATCAGAACTTGACCAAATTTCATTGGGACCACAGGAAAAGCACCAGCTTTCAAATAAAAAAAAATATCATCAAAATCGGCTCACAACGAAAGAAGTTATGAGGTAACTTTTGAAGTCGGGTAAACGAGAACATCGTCAAAGTAGGCGTACAAAATAGGCATGATTGACGATATTTCAAAAATTACTGATCAGATCTTGATCAAATTTAAATGGGACCAATTACAAAGCAACATCTTTCAAACAAAAATTTTTGAAATCGGCTCACGTGGAGCGAAGTTATGAGGTAACACATAAAAAAATAGTCGAATTGAGTACCTCCTCCTTTTTTGGGAAGTCGGTAAAAAAGAAAAAAAAATCAGCTCTAGCTTTTTTCATTTAAGATGACCTGTCTGGAGCTTAGCACCGACTCCTATAAAATATACTATAGAGAGGTAATGTTTGTATGTTTGTTTGTTTGTAGAAGGTAATCTCTGAGACTACTGATCCGATTCTGAAATTTCTGTCACTAATATATAGCTATACTATCGCTGAGTGTCGCTATGTTTTTATTCAAGATAGGCAAACGTTTAATTGGGATAAAAGTTAGTTTTCAGTTCGAAATAATAATATTTGTTGGACAAGTCGGAGATTTTTTTTTTATAACTGGTCGCTTTATCGGCTTCCGATGACTAAACAGTTAGGCATAGGTGAATACTAAGTATGGCAAAAATGTTAGCCTTCATGAGTTTTACAAAAAAGTCCGCGACAGCATAAATATCTAACATGTATATATAGTTCAGAAAAAATACTTTTCTTTGTTAAAAATCTGGAAAAATAGCGGCTTCGGTTTTTTTGGCTTTTTGAGGCATCAAATATTAATTAATCCTTATCAAAATAAACTATTTTATCGTCTTACGTTCATGTAGATACAATTGCCCTTTACTGCATATAATTTGGAGATATATTCTAGGAGTAATTGTAAAATCTATTTGAGGATAAAGGCGGTGGATCACAGAATGAGTAAGTAACTGCGTAACTTCTACGTTTTGAGCAGACTTACATAAGGACATAAATTAGATACTTTTTTTTTTTAATTTGTGACAGGCTAGTGTTTGACCACTCTCTCACCTGATGGTAAGTGACGATGTGATCGAAGCTGGCAAACACACTAGACCTGGAATACGCAGGCTCTCAAGGATAACTGCCGGAACACCGTATTTGGCTTGGCGGCAGACTTTCAACTTGATGGTGGTAAGCTACTTTGGTAGCAAGCCAGGCGAGCAACTCACAAAATGCTCTACCACCTCTCAGAACAGACTGTTTCTTTTTGTTTTGCGGTATATAACTTATCTTTGAACTTTAAACTGTCCGCTGGCGTAGTTATGTGCGCGATTACCTTTAAAACACCGGGTTTGATCCCGGTGAAATACAAGATTTCTCCACACGGGAAATTTGTGTTCCTGGTTCTGAGTATGACGAGAATTTGTGTTACTTGGATATTTACGGCCCCACGACACAAGTCATTAAACTTAAGTGTGGGGCAAACAGGCGATGCGCGACGCCGGTCGGGTCGTCTATGAAATTTGTACTGCCCGCTGGCTCGATACCCACCGATGCCCGTTCTTCTTCAAAGCTACGGGTTCGAATCCCGGTGTGAACAAAAGTTTCCTCCCCACGGGAAGTTGTGTTTCTGGTTCTGGGTATGTGAATGTTGTGTGTGGTGTTTATGTTTACGGCCCCACGACACTAGTCATAATACTTTTTGTGGGGCTGTGAGTGGAAAGCATTTGTGCACCTCTTTTTTTACCCGGCCGACGCCAGGCGGGTCAGCTAGTGTTGACATACAAAGCTACAATATGGAGTATATTGTAGTAGTTTTAGGGACAGGGATCAATAATGGCTTAAGTTATAACCACTAATAAAGTATATTCTCGTTATGTTTTTGAAACACCAAATTTATTCAATGTTAACCTTAATTCTAATTATTTACAAACTAACCACAATCAGTAATAACTAAATTTGAAAAAGATGTAACAAGATAACGACAATTTATGTTAAAATGGTTTTATAAGAATATACATCCTGTTTTAGTAAAGCTAAACAAAAGTAGTATATTTGAATGACTAGGAAGGGCCATCAACGTAAATTTTTTTGTAGGCTTTAGGTTCTAAATTGAGAAACATTTCGTTTTGGTATTTCTGTCGAAAGTAGCTTAAAATTAAACATTTATTTTTAGATCAATTCGTATACCTAATGACGTCAAAAAGCTAAACGAAACTTCATATAATTTTTACTTTAAATAATTTTACTCATAATTTCACAAATAGGAGACAACATTATAAAAACCTTTTCATATTTTAATAATTCAGATAAAATCTTTCTTACGCAACTAAAATAAATAATACACTTATATATTGCAAATATAATCATTTTACAGACGCGAAATAAGCTGGACATAATTAATGAGCTAGAATAACATGCAATAAAATAAAAGAAGAGATGCAACATATAACTGTAGCAAACTTTAAATGGAGCTTGTAAATATTAAACGTTCAAAGTATACCGTGATAAATAGCTTAGGTTCACAGTTACTGATCTACAACATTTATATTGGTTATATATTATAATTATGTGAATTATTAGCAGATAATATAATTAGAAGTTAATATTTAATCGCTACTGTATTAATATTATATGATTATATTAGAAGAAGTTAAACTAAACACATATAGTCTTAAAGACACTAACATTTAATCTTGTAATAATATTCAACGAAATTTTATCCTTGAGGAAAAGAACTGTCGGCTGCCGTAGAGCAATACTACTACTTTGATAGTAATAAAGAATATGAGCGATAGGACATATAATAGAGGACCTTAGTCTTTATAAACTTATTTCAATAACATGTAGATTTTTCGTTAAAAATGCCATACTGGCGTTTAATGACATTCGTAAGCTCGATAGAGAATTCGTTCAGTAAACTGTCCCGACGTCCATTAAATTCCATAGAAAGAACAATATTTTTTAGATAATATTAACTTAATTATTGAAATTAACCAAAATACATGTCATTAATATTTAACTTAATGAAGCGACATAAGTTTGAGTCGTATAGAAGTAGCTAGAACCGAATGTCTACGTTTTCGTGTCACATTTTTGTCTGTTTTCAGAGTTGAGTGATTTTTTGGAGGTCATGATTGTGTCGAAATATCATCAAAGGCCACTAACAATATGGCAGACTACTTACTCTTAACTAATACACATATTAGAAGATTAAAACAGCTATTTAAACACATTTAAATATAACTAAACCAAAACTAATCAATCAAACTTTGTCAAATGAACCCCACAGCCGACGCCTCTCGTCACAATGTCCCACTTTAGTTTTGGTTAGTTACATTCTACTTACAAATTATCGACTACCAACTACCGGCACGAGCATGTATTTTCCACAAAAAGCTGATTAAAACAATCTGAATCTATCAGAACACTGCAGTAATATAAGTTGCTGAACTAAACTAATACGATATTGAATAATAATATATTGATTCAACGTCTGGCGCCCAGTGATATTAGCGTTTTCCTAATCGATGTTTCGTTAAATTTAAATGCAGTTGAATTTTGATGCAAGTTTAACGGGTTATGTTGATACGGAGTGTCGAAAACGTTGCCTTTAAAGAATTGGTAGCATAGGAAAACTATAGCCATGGTTGTTAAGACTGTGGCTGCATACATCAATATGCAACAGTAGGGCGACAGACGTTTATTCAGCACGAGCTCTTCCGTGCCGGTACACAAGACTCAGTAATCAGGCGAGAAGTTAGCGGACTCGATCGGCTCGGCGATAGTGGCCTTGTTACCCCTGTTCTCGTAATCATCACAGTTCTGGATGACGGTGCGTGCGAGCTCCTTGATAGTCTCGTACGGAGCGGGGTGCTCAAGCAGCTGCTTCAGCAATTCGGTTCCACCTTCAGACGCCACCAAGGCGCAGTACTTTTCCGCTGCAACAATATTTTATTTTACTATAACTCACCGTAATTAAACGATCCTTACGCTCAAATCCTAAATGAGATTGTAATGATGCTCATAACCAATATGTGGACATAGAATAATTATTTACAGCCGATACAATATTTAGGATATGCTTTAGACAAATTAAGTTACTAAATAAAAGGCGTAAATCTAAATTAACAACATATGCAGTGAGTCCGTTTTATGTTTTTGACTTATTTAATACAAGTTGCTGCCCGCGGCTTCACCCGCGAAGGATAAGCATTAAAATGCCTGTCTTATTATTATTATCCATATTTAGATACATATACACATATTTAAGCTCGGCTAAGCTTGGAGCCTTAACTATTGTGGTGTCATTCTATCATAAACGTTAGGGCCCATCACTTGGAGCGTCTAACTATCTTCTCTAACTTGCGCGGTATTCTTGCAAGTTTCTTTGCATTACAGGTATTGTATCTGTGCATTTCTCCACTTCTTGTATAAGACGGGAGCATATAATGCTATATGGAGAATAAGGAGACTTGGCAAGGTCATTTTAACCAGATTATTAATACGTCGCCGTCTCGTGGGATGCCTGCCACTATTCTCACAGCTCGCTTTTGAAGGCGGCAGACTCGATGCCATTCTAGCCCATTCAAAAAGAAAGATTGCATGCTCACATATTAACAAGAGCAGTACAGTAATCCTATTTCACTTCTCATACCATCTTTTCCTTCCACCGTCACCAAAGACATACAGCGATTTGTCTTGCATGAATCTGGTTATAAGCCTGAGAGTAGATACACTTATAACGTGGTTGAGCTTCGATGCCAAGATGTTGAGTTGCGGCATCAAAGGCTTTTGAGAAGCCGCAGAAAAGACGGCAACTTCCTGCTTTTGCTCACGTGTTATATATAATTCGGCGAACTACTTCTCTTGCCAGCATTAAAATATCTGCCTGCTTTATAAACTTATTGGAGCTCAGATAGTGAATTCTGACTTTCTGAAAACGATCCTGTTCTTTTGTATCATTTATATTACCGGAATTAGTATCATTGATTGTGGGCGTTACAAATTTTGATGATTACAATACATGGAGTTATAAAGGTCTTCACTTTAGTGGCAGTTGGAAGCTTAGAATTCGGTTTAGGTCTGCAAAGTTCCGAAGTAGTTATGGCGTTCAGAATCAAGCAAATTTTATCGAAATCCGACGAAGAGTTACAGAGAAATACACAGCTAAATACACACAAACATTCGGATTTATAATATTAGTAGAGATAATTTTTTGTTTGGTCCAATTTTTTTGTACAAATTTCTCATATTTTTTATACAGAATAGGCAAGCATTTGACCACTATCTCACCAGATGGAAAATGATGATGCGGCCAAAGATGGGACATGCTTGCAGATACCTATTCACTCGAGACTTCTTATTACATCTAATATATAAAATTCCCGTGTCACAGTTTTCGTTGCTATACTCCTCCGAAACGGCTTGACCGATTTTGATGAAATTTTTTGTGATTATCCGGTATCTATGAGAATCGGCCAACATCTATTTTTCATCATCATCATCATCATCACTTTTCATCATTATCAACGCGGGTGAAACCGCGGGGCGCAGCTAGTTAATAATAATATTTTACTAAACTAGTCCAAGTTTTACAATATAAAATATAATACACGGCCCAGTGCTGGCGATGTGTAGCACTATAGGCTAGAGATGGGGAGATAGGCCCCATATAACTACTTACCATAAGACAGTAGTCAAGTAGCAAGAGCCCACGCCTCTCAGGTGATGGCTTTGTGAAGCACGATGAGCTCATTACTGAACACTACTAACCACAGAAAGAGTGGTCAAACGCCAGAGCCCTCCCGGCTTAGGTGGTGGCGATGTTAAGCACGATGGGCTAGATAAGCTACAGATAACTAGTTAGACAGTAGTCATATTGGCCAGAGCCCACAAAGCCCAGTGCTGGCACTACAGCGGCTTAGGTGGTAGCGATGTCAAACACGATGGGCTAGACAGACTGGTAGGCTACAGATAAGTAGTTAAAACTTACGATAGCCCGTAGTCAGATTGGCCAGAGCCCACACAGCCCAGTGCTGGCACTACAGCGGCTTAGGTGGTAGCGATGTCAAACACGATGGGCTAGACAGACTGGTAGGCTACAGATAAGTAGTTAAAACTTACGATAGACCGTAGTCAGATTGGCCAGAGCCCACACAGCCCAGTGCTGGTACTACAGCGGCTTAGGTGGTAGCGATGTCAAACACGATGGGCTAGACAGACTGGTAGGCTACAGATAAGTAATTAAAACTTACGATAGACCGTAGTCAGATTGGCCAGAGCCCACACAGCCCAGGGCTGGCACTACAGCGGCTTAGGTGGTAGCGATGTCAAACACGATGGGCTAGACAGACTGGTAGGCTACAGATAAGTAGTTAAAACTTACGATAGACCGTAGTCAGATTGGCCAGAGCCCACACAGCCCAGTGCTGGCACTACAGCGGCTTAGGTGGTAGCGATGTCAAACACGATGGGCTAGACAGACTGGTAGGCTACAGATAAGTAGTTAAAACTTACGATAGACCGTAGTCAGATTGGCCAGAGCCCACACAGCCCAGGGCTGGCACTACAGCGGCTTAGGTGGTAGCGATGTCAAACACGATGGGCTAGACAGACTGGTAGGCTACAGATAAGTAGTTAAAACTTACGATAGACCGTAGTCAGATTGGCCAGAGCCCACACAGCCCAGTGCTGGCACTACAGCGGCTTAGGTGGTAGCGATGTCAAACACGATGGGCTAGACAGACTGGTAGGCTACATATAAGTAGTTAAAACTTACGATAGACCGTAGTCAGATTGGCCAGAGCCCACACAGCCCAGTGCTGGCACTACAGCGGCTTAGGTGGTAGCGATGTCAAACACGATGGGCTAGACAGACTGGTAGGCTACATATAAGTAGTTAAAACTTACGATAGACCGTAGTCAGATTGGCCAGAGCCCACACAGCCCAGTGCTGGCACTACAGCGGCTTAGGTGGTAGCGATGTCAAACACGATGGGCTAGACAGACTGGTAGGCTACAGATAAGTAGTTAAAACTTACGATAGACCGTAGTCAGATTGGCCAGAGCCCACACAGCCCAGTGCTGGCACTGCAGCGGCTTAGGTGGTAGCGATGTCAAACACGATGGGCTAGACAGACTGGTAGGCTACATATAAGTAGTTAAAACTTACGATAGACCGTAGTCAGATTGGCCAGAGCCCACACAGCCCAGTGCTGGCACTACAGCGGCTTAGGTGGTAGCGATGTCAAACACGATGGGCTAGACAGACTGGTAGGCTACAGATAAGTAGTTAAAACTTACGATAGAACGTAGTCAGATTGGCCAGAGCCCACACAGCCCAGTGCTGGCACTGCAGCGGCTTAGGTGGTAGCGATGTCAAACACGATGGGCTAGACAGACTGGTAGGCTACATATAAGTAGTTAAAACTTACGATAGACCGTAGTCAGATTGGCCAGAGCCCACACAGCCCAGTGCTGGCACTACAGCGGCTTAGGTGGTAGCGATGTCAAACACGATGGGCTAGACAGACTGGTAGGCTACAGATAAGTAGTTAAAACTTACGATAGACCGTAGTCAGATTGGCCAGAGCCCACACAGCCCAGTGCTGGCACTGCAGCGGCTTAGGTGGTAGCGATGTCAAACACGATGGGCTAGACAGACTGGTAGGCTACATATAAGTAGTTAAAACTTACGATAGACCGTAGTCAGATTGGCCAGAGCCCACACAGCCCAGTGCTGGCACTACAGCGGCTTAGGTGGTAGCGATGTCAAACACGATGGGCTAGACAGACTGGTAGGCTACAGATAAGTAGTTAAAACTTACGATAGACCGTAGTCAGATTGGCCAGAGCCCACACAGCCCAGTGCTGGCACTACAGCGGCTTAGGTGGTAGCGATGTCAAACACGATGGGCTAGACAGACTGGTAGGCTACAGATAAGTAGTTAAAACTTACGATAGACCGTAGTCAGATTGGCCAGAGCCCACACAGCCCAGTGCTGGTACTACAGCGGCTTAGGTGGTAGCGATGTCAAACACGATGGGCTAGACAGACTGGTAGGCTACAGATAAGTAATTAAAACTTACGATAGACCGTAGTCAGATTGGCCAGAGCCCGCACAGCCCAGGGCTGGCACTACAGCGGCTTAGGTGGTAGCGATGTCAAACACGATGGGCTAGACAGACTGGTAGGCTACAGATAAGTAGTTAAAACTTACGATAGACCGTAGTCAGATTGGCCAGAGCCCACACAGCCCAGTGCTGGCACTACAGCGGCTTAGGTGGTAGCGATGTCAAACACGATGGGCTAGACAGACTGGTAGGCTACAGATAAGTAGTTAAAACTTACGATAGACCGTAGTCAGATTGGCCAGAGCCCACACAGCCCAGGGCTGGCACTACAGCGGCTTAGGTGGTAGCGATGTCAAACACGATGGGCTAGACAGACTGGTAGGCTACAGATAAGTAGTTAAAACTTACGATAGACCGTAGTCAGATTGGCCAGAGCCCACACAGCCCAGTGCTGGCACTGCAGCGGCTTAGGTGGTAGCGATGTCAAACACGATGGGCTAGACAGACTGGTAGGCTACATATAAGTAGTTAAAACTTACGATAGACCGTAGTCAGATTGGCCAGAGCCCACACAGCCCAGTGCTGGCACTACAGCGGCTTAGGTGGTAGCGATGTCAAACACGATGGGCTAGACAGACTGGTAGGCTACAGATAAGTAGTTAAAACTTACGATAGACCGTAGTCAGATTGGCCAGAGCCCACACAGCCCAGTGCTGGCACTGCAGCGGCTTAGGTGGTAGCGATGTCAAACACGATGGGCTAGACAGACTGGTAGGCTACATATAAGTAGTTAAAACTTACGATAGACCGTAGTCAGATTGGCCAGAGCCCACACAGCCCAGTGCTGGCACTACAGCGGCTTAGGTGGTAGCGATGTCAAACACGATGGGCTAGACAGACTGGTAGGCTACAGATAAGTAGTTAAAACTTACGATAGAACGTAGTCAGATTGGCCAGAGCCCACACAGCCCAGTGCTGGCACTGCAGCGGCTTAGGTGGTAGCGATGTCAAACACGATGGGCTAGACAGACTGGTAGGCTACATATAAGTAGTTAAAACTTACGATAGACCGTAGTCAGATTGGCCAGAGCCCACACAGCCCAGTGCTGGCACTACAGCGGCTTAGGTGGTAGCGATGTCAAACACGATGGGCTAGACAGACTGGTAGGCTACAGATAAGTAGTTAAAACTTACGATAGACCGTAGTCAGATTGGCCAGAGCCCACACAGCCCAGTGCTGGCACTGCAGCGGCTTAGGTGGTAGCGATGTCAAACACGATGGGCTAGACAGACTGGTAGGCTACAGATAAGTAGTTAAAACTTACGATAGACCGTAGTCAGATTGGCCAGAGCCCACACAGCCCAGGGCTGGCACTACAGCGGCTTAGGTGGTAGCGATGTCAAACACGATGGGCTAGACAGACTGGTAGGCTACAGATAAGTAGTTAAAACTTACGATAGACCGTAGTCAGATTGGCCAGAGCCCACACAGCCCAGTGCTGGCACTACAGCGGCTTAGGTGGTAGCGATGTCAAACACGATGGGCTAGACAGACTGGTAGGCTACAGATAAGTAGTTAAAACTTACGATAGACCGTAGTCAGATTGGCCAGAGCCCACACAGCCCAGGGCTGGCACTACAGCGGCTTAGGTGGTAGCGATGTCAAACACGATGGGCTAGACAGACTGGTAGGCTACAGATAAGTCAGATTGGCCAGAGCCCACACAGCCCAGTGCTGGCACTGCAGCGGCTTAGGTGGTAGCGATGTCAAACACGATGGGCTAGACAGACTGGTAGGCTACATATAAGTAGTTAAAACTTACGATAGACCGTAGTCAGATTGGCCAGAGCCCACACAGCCCAGTGCTGGCACTACAGCGGCTTAGGTGGTAGCGATGTCAAACACGATGGGCTAGACAGACTGGTAGGCTACAGATAAGTAGTTAAAACTTACGATAGACCGTAGTCAGATTGGCCAGAGCCCACACAGCCCAGTGCTGGCACTGCAGCGGCTTAGGTGGTAGCGATGTCAAACACGATGGGCTAGACAGACTGGTAGGCTACATATAAGTAGTTAAAACTTACGATAGACCGTAGTCAGATTGGCCAGAGCCCACACAGCCCAGTGCTGGCACTACAGCGGCTTAGGTGGTAGCGATGTCAAACACGATGGGCTAGACAGACTGGTAGGCTACAGATAAGTAGTTAAAACTTACGATAGAACGTAGTCAGATTGGCCAGAGCCCACACAGCCCAGTGCTGGCACTGCAGCGGCTTAGGTGGTAGCGATGTCAAACACGATGGGCTAGACAGACTGGTAGGCTACATATAAGTAGTTAAAACTTACGATAGACCGTAGTCAGATTGGCCAGAGCCCACACAGCCCAGTGCTGGCACTACAGCGGCTTAGGTGGTAGCGATGTCAAACACGATGGGCTAGACAGACTGGTAGGCTACAGATAAGTAGTTAAAACTTACGATAGACCGTAGTCAGATTGGCCAGAGCCCACACAGCCCAGTGCTGGCACTGCAGCGGCTTAGGTGGTAGCGATGTCAAACACGATGGGCTAGACAGACTGGTAGGCTACATATAAGTAGTTAAAACTTACGATAGACCGTAGTCAGATTGGCCAGAGCCCACACAGCCCAGTGCTGGCACTACAGCGGCTTAGGTGGTAGCGATGTCAAACACGATGGGCTAGACAGACTGGTAGGCTACAGATAAGTAGTTAAAACTTACGATAGACCGTAGTCAGATTGGCCAGAGCCCACACAGCCCAGTGCTGGCACTGCGGGGTGTGATGCGCCTGCAGCAGGCTCAGTATCGGCTCGAACGAGCGGTAGTTGATGTTTCGCTCGGCGCGCAGGTCCCAGCGCTCTACAGCGATCGCGACGCGGTCGAGCACTTGTTCACGCGGCGGACGGTCCACGTTCCAAGCGTCGGGGCCGTCTGATGCCATGTGAGCAAGAACGCCGGCTGCGTTGTACGACACCTGCAGTGAACAGAAACAATACGTTATTTCGTGATCAGATGACTACATATTGCCTACGCGTAATACACGTGTGTATCGTCTTTATATTTTATTATGTGGCATTTTTGTAGATTCATTTTTCAATGACGGAGATCATCATCATCATCATCTCAGCCGCAAGAAGTCCACTGCAGGATATAGGCCTCCCCCAAAGATCTCCAAAAAGAACGGTTGTTAGCAGCCTGCATCCAGCGTCTTCCTGCGAACTTCACTATGTCGTCCGTCCACCTTGTCATCTGACACTGCGCTTGCTAGTCCGTGGCCTCCATTCTAGAACCTTTCGGCCCCATCGGCCATCCGTTCTACGTACTATGTGTCCTGCCCATTGCCACTTCAACTTGTTAATCCACCGGGCTATGTCGGTGACTTTCGTTCGCCTACGGATCTCCTCATTCCTGATTCGATCTCGTAGAGAAACCCCGAGCATAGCCCTTTTCAAAGCTCGTTGTGTGTCTTTGAGCTTATTTATAAGGACCACAGTAAGAGGCCAAGTTTCAGTACCATATGTCATCACTGGTAACACACACTGGTCAAAGACTTTCGTCATGAGGCATCGAGCTATTTTGGACGAAAATACGTTGCGAAGTTTCCCGAACGCTGCCCAGCCGAGATGGATTCGACGGTTGACCTCTTTCTCGAAGTTGGACCTACCTAGCTGGACCGTTTGTCCCGGTAAACGTACCAGTCAACAACTTCGAGCATCGAGTTCCCAAGTGATACTGGGGTGGGCACATCATGGACGTTAAACATAATCTTCATCTATGTCCATGTTCATGTTAAGGCCCACCCGTTGGGAAACTCGATTGAGGCCTTCGAGCATTGTGCTGAGATCTTCCATCGATTCTGCCATGACCACAATATCGTTGGCAAATCGAAGGTTGATATAGATGCCGAGCCCTTTCCACTCCAGAAGTTTGAAGGCATCTTCCAATGCGGCAGTGAACAGTTTCGGAGAAATGACGTCTCCTTGTCTCACACCTCTTTGTAATGGAATCGCCCTCTAACTCTGTTCCTGTACTCGGACCGACATGGTGGCGTTATTGTACAAACACTTCAGCACTTTGATATACCGATAGTCAATATGGCATCGCTGGAGAGACTCAAGCACCGCCCGCGTTTCGATCGAATCGAAGGCTTTTTCATAGTCCACAAACGCTAAGCATAGTGGCAAGTTATACTCCCCAGTCTTCTGTATAACTTGCCGCAGCGTATGTATGTGGTCTATGGTACTATAGCCTATACTATACGGAAACCGGCTTGATCGGGAGGCTGAAATTCATCAAACCTACGACTGAGACGGTTCGTGATGACCCTCGAAAACAGCTTATAAACATGGCTCAGAAGCGTGATGGGTCTGTAGTTCTTCAGCAAAGTGTTATCACCTTTTTTGAAGAACAGCACCACCACGCCTCTGTTCCATCTCTCTGTTCCGCTCTCAAAAGCTCAGATGTGATCTTATTCCATCATCACCCGGCGCCTTATTGTCTTTCAGCTGTTTCAGGGCCATCCTAATCTCATATAGGCTGATGTCCGGAATATCTTCGGTATAGTGTCGGGTCAGCTTGGCACATGGGTCTTTGGCCGACCTGGTAACGGGTTTAGCGATAGAAGTGTAAAGCTGTACATAGAAACTCTCAACCTCCCTCAACACCTCTGGTCTGGTCGACGCTACACTGCCATCCTCTCTCTTCAGCTTTATCAACCGGCTTTGCCCAATAGACATATCTCTTGCGAACACTTTGGAGTCTAGATTCCGCTCTATCATCTCCTTAATACTTTTGGTATTAAGGAGCGGATGTCATGCCGCATGGACTTCGAGATTTGTTTATTGAGCTGCCTATATAACTTAGCATCATCGGAAAACTGGAATGATAACGAGCGTCGTTTCTCCATGAGGTGCAAAGTTGGCTAGAGTTTTTAAGGTTTGTCTGTACGGCGAGGTTCAAAATACTTGGAATCCACCGTTTGGACAGTTTCTACTAAACCGCTACTAATCTCGTCCACCGAAGATAAATTCTCCAGGCAAGCGAAGCGATTTGTAAGCTCTCAAGTTGAAGATTTTCGGGGTTTTGGATATGTGCGCGAGTAGGTCGGAGTGTAGACTTCACCAGACGGGACTTCTCAAGTTTAACATTGATATCCAATATACCTCTTACCATTCTGTTTTCATCCTGAGAATCACAGAGACATCATTGAATATTCATTTTTTTGGAGGTCAGAATGAAGTCTATCTCATTTCTCGTAAAACCATCGGGACTTAACCAGGTCCATTTCCTGTGTGGCGGCTTCTGGAAGAAAGACTTCATCATAAATAGTTCCTCTTTCTCCAGAGAGTCGGCCAGCCTCTGTCCTCTAAGGTTCCGTTGCCCATATCCAAATTGCCCCATTATCAACTCTTCCTCGCTCCTCTTGCCCAGTTTCGCGTTTTGGAGGTATGTATGGCTCTACTAATGTCCTCATACATAGTCTCTACCTCTTCATCTGTGTGTGCTGAGGTTAGTGCGTATACCTGAAAGACCTTCAGTGAATATCTCTAAGATACTCTGAGTATTGAGTATACCACCCTACTCGAAACTCTGTCGATGGTCAGAATGTTGTTAATAAGGGACTTGTGGATGAGAAACCCGAAACCACCTTGCGACTGTATGTCGCCCTCCCGGTAGTAGAGTAGGTTACCGGACTTCAGGGTTATCGTGTCCTCGCCCTCTCTACGGACTTCGCATAATCCCATAATATACCAACGTAACCTACTCATTTCTTGTTCCAGCTCGAAAATCTTTTCGTCAGTCCTCGTAGTGCGTACGTTATGTGTTACCAGGGCCAGTCGTCGTCGTTGAGAATGGTAGCCGTGCGTATGCCGAGGATTCTTCGCACCCCTTACTCCGCCGTTACCGTGGCTGCTACCATGGACAGGAATAGCGGAGCCGCCGCCGGGGACTGGGGGCCTGTTTTTTGTTGTGTTAATCATATAGGCGGGTTTTGCCCATAATCGCTACGCTGGGCATGCGGGTTGGCGATCGCAGGGGGGCGTAACTACACGCACGGTGCTGCCCGTCTCCCGTCTGTGACATTTTGCTACGCCTGTTTTTGGAATGGTTATACCACCATCGGTCGGTCGTCAGAGCCTCGTTCGTTAATCAGCAGGAATGAGGGAGATACGGGTTGAATAAGTAAAAAAAACATATTAGAACCATTTCAAAAATACCGCGAGTTTTCAGCTTACAAAGTCACTAGTAATATTATGTGAAAAGCTCAACTACTTTGTTACACCTTCATAACCTTATCTAATATATATAGAAATTATAACCTGCATTAATCAACAGCCTATAGGCACCCAAGTAGTTGCACAATAACGTCTATTTACTTTTTAGATATAATAAATCTTGGTTATTTATTCTTAAATTAAATGATTCATTGTTTATTGTTAGAATTATCTTTATCTATGAGTCGTACACCAACTTCTTAGAGAGAAAAAGTAGTGTTTTATTTAAAAAAAACATATCTGTGGGAAAGTTCAAAGAAGATACCCAAAATAGTAATTCACTACATTGTACATACACACACTCACACCTTTACACACATACTTATCTAAGGCTTCGAAACGGGGTGACGCATAAAAATAATTAAAAAAGCATTTTGAAAACTTCAATTATGTGATACAACAGTTCAAAGTCCAGATACACAAGCAATACAACTATGATGACCCAAAACAACAACTATTATTTTGATAAGCCGCCTATCTTGTTTACTTATAGATAAGTAATGTATTTGCATACGGTTATGCACATTGCACATGTATTTGATTCAAACAAACAAGATTGGGAACAATAAAGATATCAAGCTTTGTTGTTTCCAACGATAGTGCAGGGACTCACTCAAAGCACAGGTAAAACACAGTAGTATTATGTATATCGCCTAATCTAAAGGAGAGGCGCTCATAAAGTTTCAAAGATCTTATGGACGCCTCTTTTTTTATTATTCTATTTTGACAATTTAACTACAGAGTTAAAACGTCAGATTAGAATAATGTTACACAACACACAAGTCGATATATCATATATGCCGATCAAAAATCAAATAAAACTGAAGATGTTTTTGATTTTTGATCGGCAAATCAAACAAATATTATAAAAATCAATGTGTACTGTTGCTTAAATTTTCTTGTAATATTTCCTTTGGCCCACTATCGTCGCGTTCGTAGCAGCATATCTACTCGGACGAATCCAGCGAGCCAAGCTTCAAGGTCTTACCTCGATCCCGTCGCTAGAAGAATCTAGCAGTTCATTGAAGACCGTAAGAAACAGCTGATTCATAAGCTGGGGTCGCAGCTCGGCCACTTCAGCTACATTCCCGAGAAGACCCATCATGTTGCGTAACAATTCCTCTTTGTTTGGGAAACTCTGAAAACATGTTCTCTAATATTAACGTTTTCTTCTTAATTTAGTCTTATTTTTACTTTTAAGTCTATAAGCCAATTGCCTATATTTTAAAAAACTTAATTTAACTATAATATACATCTTTACAGCAAAATACTTAAGTTATCTATAAGCTCATTACAAACCACCGAGCTCGATTTGTACTTACAATTAAAAAAATACACATCAGTAATTTTTTTACAACAAAATTCATATTGAAATATTTTTTTAAACAATCAACAAGTACCCACACTTTTTCAAGGCGTATATTAGGATCATATAGAATCCATACAAAAAATACGGCGGATTAATTATACCTTCAGACATCCAAGAAAGAATTCCATTCCACGGTTCTCCAGGAAGCGCTGGCAATTCTGAGGGGTCTCATCGGTGACGTTCCACATTGTTGACCAGGCCACTTCCAGCACATCGTCACAAATGCCATGCTCCAGCCGATCAGAAATTAAATTCAGCATTTTCTATAACAAAACCGGACAGTTGCTTATTACTCCATTCACATTTTCACGATAGTATCAACAATTCATATAATAAACATATAATGTTACATACTTTAAAAAAAGAAACTTTCGCGTGGGCTCTCTTCACATTAGCGTCGTCTGGCCGTTTACGTTATTGACGTTTATCGTGAATAGCTTCACAAGAACACATGTACCCATAATTATGACAAAAAATTGCCATGCATCGTAAATGACGCAAAGCCAGCACAAGACAAAAATAAACCCATCGCTGAGGCACAGGCAACCATCTGCTTCATTTCCCTATCTTCGCACATGCTTAGAAAAAGGCGCGAACGTCTATTTTGTGACCTTTGCAAGATGGATAAGTAAAGCAATAAGAGAATTCTCTAAAATCACGGAATGACGCGCTCGTCAGAAAGTTCACTGACTTGTCGGGGACATGGATCGATAACACAAGGCGCAATTGCATTCGCGCAGTAATATCATAGTAGAACCAGAGAAGTATGTTATCTTCATAGAGTGGTACCAAACGCGGGTATGTGTGCACGTGCTTCAGCACGCACACTATGATAACTTACAGACCGCGACCTAGCCGGCGAAGCCAACACGAGCCGGGGCCGGCCGCCCCCGCGCTTGTAACATAGATTATCATTTTAAGGTACTATTAATGCAAAAAATAATGGCTAAACATTACATTTTCATTCATAATTTTTGGTATTACGGCACCTATCATAATTTGTTCGGTCGGTAGTGCTATCGCATCAAGCATGGGCACAGTTTGCCAGTTAAACAGAGACAGCCTATTGACTCGTTCAAGGCCTCCCCGGCCTCTTAAGTAAAACTTTTATCTTTTACCGGGTCGTAGACAAGTACATGCTGCGAACATTGATTTATTGAAGCATACTTAGATATTTTTCCTTTTAACTTTGTTATATATACTACGGTGATTACTTTTCACATATGCAAAAAACAAACTTTTATTTAGATTTTGTTTTGACACTGGCGTGGCTAATATGTATATTTATGCCAAATTACAGCTTTGATGCAAATTAAATCGTATCTATAGGTACCAACTTATTGGTTTGTTATAATATAAATTTTACTTATAGGTACGTATAAAACTGAGATAGTGACAACCCTGCGTATTCGGCTAGAGTAGGCATTTGAATCTCTTACGGGCCTCGAGTTGACATACTTCTCTGTTTTTACTATGAAAATATGTTGCTAGCCTTTGTTAAACTCTCCTAGAATACCAAGAAGTATCTATTGAATCTATGTCAGTCTAAATATAGACTGACCCTGGTAACTTAGCTCGAAACTCGTGTATTATTTAGAATCCAGCGCAAGCTCGAAATTACATGAAAATTGGTATTAGAACTTGTCATCTATCGCAGGCCGCATCCTTCTTCCTACTAATATTATAAATCCGAAAGTTTATGTGTGTTTGTGTAAATGTTTATTAACACGTAACAAATAAACAGATTTTGATGAAATTTTAAATATAAATAGAGGTATATGCAATTTAAAAAATCACCCCTAAGGGTGTTAAATAGGGTAAATAGGGTGGTAAACTTTGTATGGAACATTTTATTTCTTAGCTCGATTCACTCAAACTTAAAATAAAAACACTTTAAAGTAAATAATAAATTATGTATTTTCTATATTTATAAAACTACCCCCAGCAGAATGCAATAAGATTGTGAAATTTGTATGGACAACAATTTTCAACAACAATTTTTTTCCCTAGATCGATTCACTGTTAACTTGGTGAAAATATTTCTTAACGTAAATGTTTTATTTTTTCAAAATGACTATAAGGTATGTTGTAATATTATTATGGTATTAAAGTATATATTTTTTATTCTCTGGTACAATTACGAGAAATTTTAAATATATTTGAAAGCTAACTAACTATATAACAGTTTTATCGTCCTTTGTTCGGCATCTTTTAAGTAGTAATTTATTGACGTATTCATCAAATTATAAATGCGAAAATGTGTCGATAAGTGAGTAAATGTGTTTGTTTTCCTTCACACTTTCACAGCTAAAGCGATTTGGATGTCATTCAAAATCACCATAGCTAATAAACAGGGTTACCACACAGGCTTTGTATACTATCATTTTGGCTATTTATGGTAAACTAGCTGACCCACCCGGCCTCGCCCTTGTAAACAAAAGCATACACATACACATAAATGCTTTCACAGTCACAGAAATGACGACTTGTATCGTGGGGCCGTAAACATCCAAGATTTACACAACATACTTCATAACCAGAAACACAAATTTCCCGTGGCGAAAAAACTTGTGTTCCCACCGGGAATCAAACCCGGTGCTTTAAAAGCAAACGCCCATCTAACTGCGCCAGCGGGCAGTTCCAATTTCAATGATAAGTTATAACCGATTAAACAAAAAAAGTCGAATTTATATCCTACTTCTTATGTAAGTTGGTTCAAAACGTATAAGTATGCCGGATTATGCTATAACTGTTACTCATTATGTGACCCATCGCTTTCACCGTCAAATAAATAACACGATTTCTCCTAGGGTCCTAGACCAAATATATAGACCATGACCTAGACCATAGGTCCAAATTATATGCAGTAAAGGGCAAATTGTATCTACGTGAACTACGTAAGACGATGAGATAGTTTATTTTGATAAGGATTAATATTAAAGCCTTAAAAAGCCAACCAAACAAAAGCTGCAATTTTTCAAATTTCTAACTAAGAAAAATATTTTTTTCTGAGCTAAATATACTTGTTAGATATATGTTGAGCCGGAACACAAACTAAAGCGGCCTATTAGCAAATTTTTATCCGACTTGTCTTACGAATATTATTATTTCGAACTGATAACTAACGTTAACCCAACAAAACATAGCTTATGACACTCAGGGATAGTGTAGCTATCTAAATCTATCAGAAAAAGAATTTTCAGAATCGCATCAGTAGTTGCAGAGATTACGTTTTACATACAAACAAACAAACGTTACCTTTTTATAATATAAGTATAGATATAATATTTTGACTACGACCCTAGAGATCCTTGTCGCACTGTACTGTACATTACAATTAAAATGTGAAAGTGGATGTCTCGTGCGTTAAGCACTTTCTTAACGAATGACCAGTCAGTGGTATTCATCAACAGGTGGATGGTATATATAAAGTGGAACGATCGTGAAATGTCGTAAGGATGACATCGCCAGCGCAGTATTGTATCTATTCAATAATCACACAAATATTCAAAATCCGAAAAGTAGTGGTGTATGTATGTGTGAGTATGTTAAAAGTATGCCTGTGAAACCACTGGAGGAGGATATGGATTAAATTTGGTATTTAAATAGTCTGGAAGACATAGCTGCTACATATGGATTAACGTCGTTGGCACAGCTACATAAGAATAATCGTATTCATACAACCAAGTTTAGGAAGATCTAGATAAGAGTTGAAATAAATCTTTCGTTTCGTTATCGTCTTTCGTTTTTATTGCGACGGTGTAGGTAGTGAGTTTTACTGCGAAAGTGAACTTTGACTGTTACTGGTGACTAGGACTTTTTGTAAACAAATATACTTAATATTTATTGACACTGGCTAAATGCATATAATTTACTTACGGGACCAAAATAAAAAAAGGTACGTAAACAAGCATAGGAAGTCGATATAAAAAAAAACTAATTCTTGTATTGATCCCTATCTTTACAAATGTAATTCGTATGATAACAGAACTATTTGGTACCGTCGAGCTAATCTGATGATGGAGCCAGGAGGTAAATATCAGAACTGCTACTCATATAAATTGCCATATCTCGGTACTTTACCGTTTTTACCGACTTCACAAAAAAGGAGAAGGTACTCAATTAGACTGTATTTTTTTAAGTGTGTTACCTCATAGCTTCTTTCTATGTGAATCGATTTTGTTGATGTTATTTATTTTTGTATTAATGCTGATCAAGATCAATTGATCAAATTTCAATGGGACCATAATTAGTAGATTTTGAGTTATCGTCAATAATGCGTGTTTAATACATTTAATCTGATCAAGGTTCCAAAGAAAAAACGGTGAAGAAGGTTTTATTTAAGCTTTACTTGCGTTGAATTAATTTTACTTGTGCTGCTTGATAAGCTATGTCATGCTAGGAGCCAATTAATTATAAGCTCAATTATTTGATGGCTATTTGTAAACCCTATGAGTTTATACTCATTGAGACTGTACTTTTTATCTGATAACATATAGCTTCTATTATATATATATATATATATATATATATGTCATCAACTACTACACAAGGTACTAGGACTGTTAATTATTTATCATTGTTATTCCAATTTAGACAGTTTTTAGCGCTAGCATTTTATAAGATACTAGCTGACCCGCCCGGCGTCGCCCAGGTAAACAAAAGCTTACACATAAACGCTTTCACACTCACAGCCCCACTCTAAAAGTACTATAAGTTGTGTCGTGGGGCCGTAAACAATTAACACCACACACACAACATTCACGTCATACCCAGAACCAGAAAAATAAACTTCCCGTGGGGAAAAATCTTTTGTTATTGTGTTCCCACCGAGATTCGAATCCGCTGCTTTGAAGACGAACGCGCCCTGCGTCGCCCGATTAAAAAATCTACACATAAACACTTCCACGTTCACAGCCCCACACTAAGTTCAGTGACTGTAGCGTGGGGCCGTAAACATCCGAGATTCACAACATATTAAAATACAAAAAAAATCCGTAGGGAGAAAACTTCTGTTACCACCGCGAATCGATCTCGCTGCTTTGAAGGCAAACGCGCACCCATTTACGCGAGTAGATAGTTCAAAGTTCAAAAGTTCAAAAGACCCGCCCGGCGTCGCCCGGTTAAAAAATATACAAATAAACACTTCCACATTCACAGCCCCACACTAAGTTCAATGACTTGTATCGGGGGGCCGTAAACATCCAAGATTCAAAAAGCATTCACGACATACTCAAAACCAGGAACACAAATTTCCCGTGGAGAGAAATCTTCTAGGTAAATTACCACCGGGAATCAAACCCGCTGCTTTGAAGGCGAACGCGCACCCATCTACGCCAGCGAGCAGTTCAAAGTTCAGGAACGACCCGCCCGGCGTCGGCCGGGTAGTTAATATTAAAAAACATACCCATAAACGCTTTCACATTCACAACCCCACACTAAGTTCAATGACTTTTATCGTGGGGCTGTAAACATCCAAGATTCACACAACATTGACAACATACTCAAAACCAGAAACACAAATTCCCGTGGAAAAACACCTGTGTTCCCACCGGGAATCAAACCCGGCGCTTTAAAGGCAAACGCCCACCTAACTACTCCAGCGGGCAGTTCAAAGTTCAATGATAAGTTATAACCGACTAAACAAAAAAACAGTCGAATTTATATCCTCCTTCTTATGTAAGTCGGTTCAAAACATAGAAGTATGCCGGATTACGCAGTAACTGTTACATTCTGTGATCCACCGTTTTCACCCTCAAATAAACTTAACGATTTCTCCTAGACTATAGGTCCAAATTATATGCAGTGAAGAGCAAATTGCATCTACGTGAACTACGTAAGCCGATGAAATAGGTTTTTTTGATAAGGATTAATATTAAATACTTAAAAAAGGCAACGAAATAGAAGCCGCTATTTTTATGTGCAGGAATACGTAGTACGTGTCGATAAATTTCTGACCCGTCCCGTTCACGGGAGGACTCCCGTGAAACTAATTTCACGATTTCTCATAGACTATTTATCCAAATCACATGCAGTAAAAAGCAAATTGTATCTACATGAACTACGTAAGACGATGAAATAGTTTATTTTGATAAGGATTAATACTGAATGTCTCAAAAAGCCAACTAAACATAGGCCGCTTTTTTTTCAGATTTTTAACAAAGAAAAGTATTTTTTCTGAGCTATACATACATGTTAGATATATGCTGTCGCGGACTTTTTTGTAAAACTCATGAAGGCCAACATTTTTGCTGTACATTGTATTCACCTATGTCTAACTGTTTAGTCAGCGTACGCCGATAAAGCGGAAAGTTAGCAAATTTTTCTCCGACTCGTCTTACGAATATTATTATTTCGAACTGATAACTAACTTCTATCCCAACAAAACATAGCCTATGACACTCACTGATAGTGTAGCTATCTATTAGTGAAAGAATTTTTGGAATCGGATCAGTAGTTTCAGAGATTACCTTTTACATACAAACAAACAAACAAACACATATTAGTATAGACTAGCCATACCCCGCGGCTTCGTTAAAAAGTAACCTATGTGTTAAACTGTTAATCCTAGGTATAATCTATGTACATTTCAAATTTCATTCAAATCCTTTCAGCCGTTAAAGCGTGAAGAGGGAACAAACATACTTACACACAAACTTTCGGATTCATAATATTAGTAGGATAGTAGGATTCATTGGAATGATAGTGGCGCCATCTGTCGAAGATTAGTCGTACCAACTCTGAAACCTTCGTGGGCTCATGCACAACACTTTTTTGAAGATCATTAGTAAATTTATGAGTAAATTTACGATTCTATAAAGGACATACAGACAAACATTCATTTTTATATATATAGATTACTTATATTTTTCTATAAAAACAATAACGCATCAAAATTTGTTCGTTATTTTATTTATATCTGAACTTATAGAATCAATGTTTAAAAATCAGGTGCTCCTCATGTGTCAGTAAAATACTTATTATAATCACAACGATAATTAAACGCAAGCAAAGCTTAAAAAAACCGACTTCACCACTTTGTCTTCGGAACCTTGATCAGATTTAATGTATTAAACACGCATTATTGACTGTAACTCAAAAACAAGAAATCAGATCTTGATCAATTTCAATGGGACCACAAGAAAAGCACAGCTGTCAAATAAAAAAAGAATCATCAAAATCGGCTCACAACGAAAGAAGTTATGAGGTAACCTTTGAAGTCGGTTAAACGAGAACATCGTCAAAGTAGGCGTACAAAATAGGCATTGTTGACGATATTTCAAAAACTACTGATCAGATCATGATCAAATTTAAATGGGGCCAATAAAAAAGCTACATCATTCAAACTAAAAAAAAAATTTTTGAAATCGGCTCACGTGGAGAGAAGATATGAGGTAACACACAAAAAAAAATACAGTCGACTTGAGTACCTCCTCCTTTTTTCGTAAAAAAAAAGTCGGTAAAAAGAAAACAATTGCAAAGCATAAAAATAAGCACAAATAATTCGCCATGCAGAATAATAAAACCACAGTAATTTTATAACGGAGAAGAGTAGTGAAGAATAATTAAACGCAAGCAAAGCTTAAAAAAACCGACTTCACCGCTTTATCTTCGGAACCTTGATCAGATTCTATGTATAAACACGCATTATTGACTATAACTCAAAAACTAGAGATCAGACCTTGATCAAATTTTAATGGGACTATATAATAATTAATCGCAAGCAAAGCTCAAAAAAACCGACTTCAATGCTTTATCATCGGAACCTTGATCTGATTTAATGTATAAACACACATTATTGACTATAGCTCAAAAACTAGGGATCAGATCTTGATCAAATTTCAATGGGACTACATAAAAAGCACCAGCTTTAAAATAAAAAAAGAATCATCAAAATCGTCTCACAACGAAAGAAGTTATGAGGTAACTTTTGAAGTCGGGTAAACGAGAACATCGTCAAGGTTTGCATTATTCGTCACAAAATAGGCATTATTGACAATATTTCAAGAACTACTGATCAGATTTTGATCAAATTTAAATGTGACCAATTAGAAAGTCCAAATAGAACATCATTCAAACTAAAAAAAAATTTCGAAATCGGCTCACGTGGAGAGAAGTTATGAGGTAACATAAAAAAAAACTCGACTTGAGTACCTCTTCCTTTTTTGGGAAGTCGGTAAAAATTTGGCGACACCACATAGTGGTTGGAAGCTTTTATTAAGAAACAGTTACATTTTAGGCCTAGCGTAACGTGCGATCAGATAAACACACCTTTACGACATTACTATTCATAAAAGTTTTGTTTAAATAACGATATTTGGTTGTCAAGTATAACTGAGACCAGCACAGTTGATTTACCAATCAATCAATTATACACCAAAGCCTTCACTCTCACCCACATCATCTATTACCAACAGTAGAGATAGTAGTCAAGCTCTCATCTATAGGAGATTAAATCTTATCCGTATTACCTTATTACTAAGGCATTGAGTCTTATTCAGTGGCGAGAGTATATTTTTGTATTGTTTGTCAGCCAATTTGAATCGCCGTGCAGTACTATCGCAATTATAATACGGGAAGTATCGGACTGTAATTTTAAACGTATTTACATGAAATTTGGCATGTAGATAGTCTAGACCTTCTACATATAACACACCCATGGACTCAAGATAATAGAGGAGAACTACATTCACAGCACAGCTGAATTATTTATAATTTTTTTACCTCTTAGTGGCTAAAACTCTTAGTCGCTAAACCCAGCCTGATGAAATTTTTTAGGCATTTTAAATTGTGGAAAATTGCATATGTTACTTATTATTCAGACTTATCACAATCAACGCGGGCGTAACCGCGATACATAGCTTCAATTCTCGATAAATCTAGAGTTGAAGTTTCTAGATAAATATAGACGTCTATGCATCGTCTAAACTCGTAAATGTCGTCTTCCACAGCATCGTCACTACAAAAGCGCAACCAAATTCGCTAAGATATACCTAATACCTCAACGATATTCGCTATAGCATAAAATAAGCTCAACTATATTTCGCTATAATCAATACAACCTCAACCATTCCATGTGCTATCAAATTCAGCCGTATTCGCTATGGTTACAATACAGTTATCTTATACGGTCAATACAGTGGTAGTTCAATACAACCACCCTCGAGTAGAAAAATCTGTAGCCAATCTGTTTGTGGTTTTCTATATATCAGCTATGTTTGAGAGAGTAATTTTAGGCCCAGTATTTTTACCTCCCTCAACCACATAACTTACCAACGTAAGATAGTGGCCTTAAGCTAGCCTAGTCATAACCAAAAACAGACAAAAAAAACACAAACTATGTCTATGTCTATTAAATTATACCAAGTATATACGCCGTTCCACACCAACGTTAATTAAGGTAAAATTAGAAACGCATAGGAAATCTATAATAGTAGTCTGATATCACACTTATATTATTAAAGCAAAAGTTTGTGAGTGTGTTTGTATGTATGTTACTTTTCCACGCTCAAACGGCAGGACCAATTTTGATGAAAAATTGGTATGGAGGTAGCTGACACCCTGGATTACCACATAGGCTACTTTTTATCGCGGCGGCTAGTTTATAATAAATTTAAACATGACGACTGATTTCGATAAGTATTAGCATTACCTGATGTTAAAAAATATTTTATAAATTTTAGTATAACACTTAACTCTATGCCTATCGTAATAATACTAATTGCAATCATAAGGTGGCACGTATTTGATAGAGACTAAGGACTTTATTCCATCTTGACGGCTTAATCTCCTGTTAGCGACTTAACCGACCCCTAAGGCAGCAATTAAAATTAATGCCTGATTAAGAAAGTAAAGAGCTGTAAGTACATGATAAAAAACTAACGCTTTGTGATTAAAGAGTTTTAGTGTTGTTTCAATGTTATGTACGACTTAAAACACGTAAAAAATGTCGACTTACATTGTTGTCGCCTCCGTGTATCACCCATCTCACTTATCCTGATAAAAGGACATAACTAGTCGACAACAAAGCTAAGTCAACATTTTATAACATTGTAACATTATATGTAATACTTACTATTTTAACCTTCAAAAAAGTGTTTTAGTGCTATCGAGCTTTTATTAGTTATAGACCTTAGTGTAATTGGGCTAATAAAGATAAAATTGATACTTACCCCGATGGCACCGTGATTCCCAAGGAAACGTTTTTGCTTTCCATCGACCTGGCAAGCCAGGGAATTCAGTAAGTATATAGCAATGCGCTGCACAAATCCCTCTTGGTTCACATCAGCTACGCCATGCAACAATATTTGAACTACGCGCTCGTATTCAAACAGCTAAAACAGTATTATTAATTATTAGTAATGAAATTTATTAATAAATAAGAAGATTTCAAATGTTTATATATCAAGTAATTATAAAATGTTTTAATAAATCTTAAAACATTTTATAATTTAACGATATATTAATTTTTTTCTTTTATTTATTACTGCTTATTATTTTTATAGGTTATATTAACAAAAGAAATTAAAAACAACATTGCATCAATAATTAATAATTTTATAATGAGTATATTTCATAATTTAAGAATATTTTTTAATTTATGTTTTTTTTTAGCTTTTTGTAGACAACAAAACCGAGATAAGCCGGCATTTCATCAAAATGCCGAATTGTATTTTGCTCAAAAACATCAAAAATTAACAAAGACAGGGTATGTAGTGGCTAATCGTCTGAATATAAGTTCAGTTTTAAAACTTACAACGTCATTGGGTATCTTAAATTGACAAAGCGTCAGACATCCATTTCTCATCATGGTGTCATCACCGAGATGTGCCTCCATTCCATCCAAAAGAGCGGTGATGATGCGACTCCTAAGTTTCACGCCAATGCGATCTTTTTCCTTTCCCTTCACTATGTAAAACAGTGTAGCGCTAAAAGTAAATCAACCATATTAGTAAATAACAGTACACGTAAGTTAGGAAGTTATAAGCTGCTTAGTGTCAAGAAGAATGAAGTTAAAAACGAAATAACGATTTTTGTTTGAACATAAAAACCAGATGTTATTTAGCTAACTTTTCACTTAACATTAAATAAATTTAAGCACAAAATCAATTACCTTCCTGAGATCTGAATGTGTTTTTCGGACACATGCTTGTCCATAGCATCAAGGACTACACCAAGTGCGCGCCCTACATCGCCATTGTTCTCATAACGGAACAGATAGTAAAGGTCATTTAGCACACGAGTCAACATCGCAGGTCTTTCCATATACGCCACAGCAGCTATCAGAATTTGTTCTTCATTGGCATCACCAGATATCTAAAAATTTTACTAAGAATTCAATACATGTAACGAGTGGTAATTATTTAATAGCTAAACAGATTTGCTACATATAACATGGTTTGCTGAGTTAATACTTCGATTTCAACTGTAAGGTGGCTTGAAAAATCCTAATACAAGGGCTGCCCACTAATTGTCAACACATTAAATAAAGTCTACAACTAGCAACTTGCCCTGATAAAGTCTACAACTAGCAACTTGCCCTGGTATAGCGTTTAATCTCAATCCCAATGGTATGTCATACATATATTGTGTTTTTGGTTATGGTCGTATTGTGTGTTATGTGAAAATATCTGGCACCTCGAGTTTATCACTGATAGTGCAGCTATTATATATGCGCTCAGAAGACCCACCACAAGGTCAAAGGTAGTAGCGGAATGTCACAAGACACTACAGACACTCTCAGACAAGTTTGATGTAGAGGTAAAATGGATCAAAAGCCGTAGTGCATGTCCAGGGAACACTAAGGCAGATAATCTAGCTAAAGAAGGAGCAAGGAAGCCAGTAACTGACGGCGTGGCGGAGCTCTGCCAACTATCTACAATGGAAGTAAGAGAGCTACTACGCCGTCATACAGAAAAGAACACAAAAAACTGTGGGACAAGAGGACGGACTGCAAACACACAAAAGCCGCCTTTCCGTCTCTAAACAGGAAAATTACAAACAACTTGTTAAAGTTACAACGTCAAGATCTTCGTCTAATGGTAAGCCTTATAACAGGTCACTGTAACCTCAACTACCACCTACACAAAATAGGGGTCACAGATAGCCCTTTGTGTAGGGGATGTATGGAGGAAAACGAAACCGTAGAACACGTAATAGCTCAGTGTGCTGTCACTGAAGAAATTAGAGTCAACACTGAAATGCTAGAGCAACATTCCACAAAACATAAAGACTCACAGAATTCAAATACAAATACAACAACTTCACCACTGGAACAGTTATGCCAGCACCCAAAAACCACACTCAGTTATTTTAAGGAGCTGGGGTGGATGGGGTAGTTCCTGGCAGGAAATGCACAATACACCCCAAGCGGGACATCAGTGCAGGCCTTAACGCCCCCATATTGAATAAGAATAAGAAATAATCTGCCACCTTCTATATTCTGTATTCTAATTTAGGCAAAGGTGTAAGTGGTAAGCTTGTTTTGAAGAGATACCCAAGAAAATACTTGCGAAGTGGATCACCCAATCGTGGTCAAAGAGCGGTCATGCTCCACTGACTGTGGCGAGAACCGGAATTAACAAGCAATTAGGTGATGCTGCCAACAGCTGATGAGACTCAAACTAGAAGTTCAAAGAAAATTGATCTACAAAATGGGTGTGGTCTTTTTTCACGATAACGACAGACCACACAACCACTGATCACACAACCCCATATGCCTCAGACCTAAATTTCATTTCAAATACCAATAGTACAGTATCAGTTGACATTTATTGAGTATGCTTTTATCCTGGAGATTCCCTCAGACACATTATTAATATTTTTATTTGTTCTGACCTTGCTCAAAGTGATTACTTATACAGAAATAACCTCGTAATGACAAGATCATGCATAAGTAACTGTTTTGTATAATCTGAAGTCACAATATTATATAGAAACAGATACAGACAAAGGACAGTCACAAACATAGGTAGAGCTATTCTCTACTGGAAACACCATTATGACAGACCTTACTTTACTGCATATTGATTCCAGCAACTTGCAGTTGTCGACATCTCTATTGAGCATAAAATTAATCTTATGGAACCCAAAAAGTACAAGCTCATTAAGTTTACATTATGCATGGGACACTTTGCGAATGACCAATTGTGAATGGGATGATTTGCAAGTAAACCATTGAAAATAACTAGACTGTTGTGTCGAGGGTGAGAAACAGGGCAGAACTTTAGCTGATATTCAAAACAATTTTTGAGACTTTTTTCATCCCTAAGTCACAGTAATAACCGACCCTAAGTCACAGTTATAACAGCTCTACACTAAGTTTGATGACTTATGACGTGCGTGCCGGATACATTCACTTTACACAGCAATCACACCCAGAACCAGAAACACAGACTTCCCTTGGTGGAAAACTTGTGTTGCCACTGGGAATTGAGCCTGCTTGGTCACATCAAATGTCATCTGTATCCAGTCAGGAAATATCAGAATTAGACATAGTATACATTATCTGAACTCCTATCTCTGCAGCATTTTAGGATTAAGTATTTTATAGTGTTTTTGATAGATGTCTCTTTTATGCCAAACAGAGACCTTTCATCTGTCTCCGACCTTCCAAGATGTGCCAATACTATCATTTAACAAGCTTAAGCTACTTGTTACTTTGTCGCCGGGTCTTCACTTTGGCACTTATATCAAAGCCAGGGCTCAACTGGCTAAAGCTGGGTACTACAACTTCTAAATTTATATCAAACTCAAGTTATCATGTATGGAATACTGTGGCCACCTCTGGGATGGATAAGCCAAGTACCAGCAAGAGCTTTTTGAATCTATTGACCAGCAAGTAAAAAGACTCACTGGCAGTAAGCTAGTTCAGTCCGCACAGCAAAGTCTCGGTCACCGACATAAGGTAGCAAGGCTATCAGTACTGTATTGGTTACATTTTGGAGTGTGCTCAGGAGTTACATGATATAATTCCTCCATGCACTTTTTACCATCAAACAACAAGACAAACTCTCAAACGTCATCCATTTATGATTGATGCTTGAGACATCCAGACATCCAGTTCAATAGAGTGGATAGATACCTTCTAGGCCAGCAAGTCTCATTTTCGGCCGCATCATCACTTTCCATCAGTTGAGAAAGTGGTGAAACGCTTGCAAATCCAGTGTAAAAAAAATTTAATAATAATTGTAGTGGCAGCCAACAAGCATGTATGAAAGGACTCGGTAACATATAGGAGAAGCAAAAAATGTGTGTCAGGACCGTAGCAGGTGGAGAAATGTGGTCTCTGCCTACCCCAATGCGAAAGAGGCATGACTATATGTGTATGTATGTAATAAAAATTGCATAAATTATTAGAACTTCACTATACAGGGTAATTCATCAAGCATGGATTAAATGTGAGTTGGTGTGAGGCTTTGATTATGCTTCACTACATCCCACTACATGTACATTCTATTATTCTGTCTTGTTAAGGAAATATTATGCTCATCATGCTACTGTAATAGTAAAAAAGGTAATAAAGAGAAACTTACAACTTTGGCTGGAATATCATGACGTTTGCAGGCACCAAACTGAGTACCATAAAGGCCGAGGAACTGGAGGGGGTTATTAACTCGTGATACCAGCCCTGGTATGTCACAGCGGACTTCCACCTCCATGCTATCAGGAGAGTTTTCATTATTCAGGGTCGACACAGCAGCTGCCCCATTCCCAGCCAGATTGGTTCCAGATATATCCAGCGATTTCAAATTGGGAAGATTTGTAACAATCCTGCTCAATACATTGTTTGGATTGAGGAATTTCCCATGTCTTTCATTCGCTTGAGAGATATCCAAATGATTTAACAGCTTCAGGCTCACAATCCAATCTACACAATCTCTAGACCAAAACACACTGTGTAGGATGAGCGACTTCAGATTTGTCAATTCATTGAGAGCCCACACCGAGCCGGCAGAAGTACACTCCGACAGATCCAAATGAGTGAGCTGAGTCAATGGACGAAGAAGTAGCATGGGAAATATAGCCAAGCCCTTGCGGTGAATGGTGAGGCTCTGCAGCTTCGGCGCATTGATAACATAGCCCCTCTGTCTGTAAAGGTTTTCATCTTGGGAGAGAACACAAGTAATTGGCCCAAATTTTAATGAGATCAAATTTTCGCTATTGGCATTGATGACATCCATAGAGGATTGTGACAAATACTCGCATTGCACAAGCTCGATAGTGGATGGCTTGTGTTCCAAAAAAAACTTGAGGCATTCATCCGTGATGCGCGCGTTACGCAGTTTCACGGTGTCCAATCTTGTGCGAGTCCTGTCGCAAAACATGTTAGCGATGTTGTCATTCACGCGATTGCCCTTCTGGTAAGTTTCGAGGAATCTTTCGCAAATTTCTTTCGGGAGTATTACATCTTCCTTCAGCTTCCTCCATCGATTATTGGGATCCAGAGTTGAGATTGTGTTGAGATTCCCAACGATATTATTCATGCAGATATCAAACAGTTTAGGTGGGTTGTTGTCGTAAAGGACAAAAACGTCGGGTACGGCCAACATCCTGGCCTCGTCCAAGGGCATTTTGTTCGAGTGCAAGATTTTCGGACACGAGAGTTCGGTTTGCGTTGCAAATTGCTCACTTGACGATGCTGCTCATTGTGGTCTTAAAATCACTTGAATAGTTGTTACTTCACGTTATATATTATATTGATTGCCTTTTATTCTCAGTCCCAAAAACTTACCAATACTCACTGAAGTGAACCAACTGCATCATTATTTTTACACAAGTGTTTAGAGTAAGTACAAATAAAACCATAGAGGAAGTAACCACTCCGTTTAATTAGAACGCAGAACCGCAGAAGGACAAGTAATGTAACCGATCTATGCCACACAGACCACAGATGTTAATATATTCCATGAACGTAGTAGGGATGTTAAAAAATAATCGATTTTTATTTAAATCGATGATTATTTTCTTATTTTTGATTTTTAAGCTATTGCATAGATTCTATCGCGGGCCTTGAGCGTGGAGACCGAATCCAAAAATTCCGTAACGAAAATAACCTAACACTCCGACCGGCACAGCGGTGATACATTTTAGTTTTGCCATCTATCGATGAATAGCAGAACTTTTAATGACTTTTTTAAATATCACGCTTGTCTCTTTAGTTCAGCAACTCGCCTCTAGGAAAAAAATACTGCATAAATAAAATAAATAAATAATTATAATTATTGCATAAGTTGATAAAAAATGCTATGCAATAAATAACCTCTGTGAAGTTAGCAACCAAGTTGGGAAAAATGCTGGTTTTGTGATATCAAAGGATTGTACCGGGAGTGTACCCGTTTGTACCGTTTTCGAAATTAGGGTACAAACGTTGGGGTGCGAGATATTAGGGTGCAAAAGTTTGGGCAAAGAAAAATATTTTTTCGTACTTTCGCTGGACCGTGCTTATTAATTATTATGTCAAATGATTGCAGACAACATGGGCTTGTTGGCACCGAGTCGATCGTTGTTTGAACCTCAAGGGTTGTGAAGATATAGGGGTTCAAAAATAAGGCTAAATTCAATTTAATATTTTAGCACTTTCGTTTAACTGTGCTAAATATGTATCGGCTTAAAGGATTGTACCCGACATGGGACTACTGGCACCGTTTCTATAATCGTTTGAACCTCTGGGGTTCAGGAGGTATGGGGGTTCAAAAAATTTTTATGAAACTTTCCATATTATAGTACTTTCGTTAGGCTGAACTCAATATGTGTCAACTCAATGGATCAGAACCAACATTTGCCTCTTGGCACCAAGTCAACGATCGTTTGAACCTCAAGGGTTGCGAAGATATAGGGGCTCAAAAATAAGTGTAAATTCAATTTAATATTTTAGCACTTTCGTTTAACTGTGCTAAATATGTATCGGCTTAAAGGATTGTACCCGACATGGGACTACTGGCACCGTTTCTATAATCGTTTGAACCTCTGGGGTTCTGGAGATATGGGGGTTCAAAAATTTTTTATGAAACTTTCCATATTATAGTACTTTCGTTCGACTGAACTCAATATCTGTCTACACAAAAGATTGAAGCCGACATCCGCCTGTTGGCACCGAATCGACCATCGTTTGAACCTCAAAGGTTGTGAAGATATAGGGGTTCAAAATAAGGCTAAATTCAATTGAGTATTTTAGCACTTTCGTTTAACTGTGCTAAATATGTATCGGCTTAAAGGATTGTACCCGACATGGGACTACTGGCACCGTTTCTATAATCGTTTGAACCTCTGGGGTTCTGGAGGTATGGGGGTTCAAAAATGTTTTATGAAACTTTCCATATTATAGTACTTTTGTTCGACTGAACTTAATATCTGTCTACACAAAAGATTGAAGCCAACATCCGCCTGTTGGCACCGAATCGACCATCGTTTGAACCTCAAATAAAGTATCTTAGGTAGGTGAACTGGAAAGCTGTAATGCCTTCGTAGGGCGTGTATTTCAATAAATAAATAAATACACAAAAAATTTAAAATAAACACGTATACTTATTTATTACAAAAAACTCCTATGCAAGAAAGCAACGTCAGAATTTTGCCGCGGACGTGAACCTAGCGATAAAGTTGAATATCTATTAAATACATTTGAAGATAATACTCGTATGATTTAACGATAAAGTTGAATATCTATTGAAGAAATTTAACAGATTGTAGTTTTATGTGCTGGCGTCTGTACATAGGGAATACAGAGGAAATTCTGCGTAAGAAAAAACTAAAAATGATTTGATCGTTTGACCAGAATTCCTTCGCGCTCCTACCCACAGAGACATTAAAATTGAGTTTAGGGGATGATTGGCCCCTTGGATCGGTCTGTCTTTTTGTAAAAGGTTTTTAAATAGTTGTCTGGTGGACATATATAAAAATGGAGCATCAGAATTTACGTGAAGTTAAGTAATATTTTGGGAGCTTTAAAGCGTCTGTAAAGCAATATGGCCGACGGAAAGTGTCTGGGAGTATTGGCGGCTTATTTTTAAGGATATTGCCTAAAATATACGTAAATATCAGCTTGGAGAATTTACGTGAGGTAAGTCATGTTTTTATGTACCTTGATTACCTGATACCTGAAAATTGGCCGTCTAAGCAAGCTAGCAGGTAGGCATGCGTTCTTAGTACGTACTAACACTACTCAATCGTCCACATTTCGTTCGTCAGAAAATACGTGACGTCTGTTGGCCCTGGGATCTTACTCTATAATTGTTGGTGTGAATTTCAAAGTGTTAATTTGGATTAATTGGCATAAATGTATTTATCCCGAACCCTAGCTCGTAACAATAATATAATATATAAATAATTTCAAATCCAAACCTAGCTCGTAACAATAACATAATATAAAAAAAAAAAATTCAAAATAATTCCCATACCTCCTGAACCCCAGAGGTTCAAACGATTATAGAAACGGTGCCAGTAGTCCCATGTCGGGTACAATCCTTTAAGCCGATACATATTTAGCACAGTTAAACGAAAGTGCTAAAATACTCAATTGAATTTAGCCTTATTTTTGAACCCCTATATCTTCGCAACCCTTGATGTTCAAACAATCATTGACTCGGTGCCAAGGGGCGAATGTTGGTTCTGATCCATTGAGTTGACACATATTGAGTTCAGCCGAACGAAAGTACTATAATATGGAAAGTTTCATAAAAAATTTTTGAACCCCCATACCTCCAGAACCCCAGAGGTTCAAACGATTATAGAAACGGTGCCAGTAGTCCCATGTCGGGTACAATCCTTTAAGCCGATACATATTTAGCACAGTTAAACGAAAGTGCTAAAATATTAAATTGAATTTACACTTATTTTTGAACCCCTATATCTTCGCAACCCTTGAGGTTCAAACGATCGTTGACTCGGTGCCAAGAGGCAAATGTTGGTTCTGATCCATTGAGTTGACACATATTGAGTTCAGCCGAACGAAAGTACTATAATATGGAAAGTTTCATAAAAAATTTTTGAACCCCCATACCTCCAGAACCCCAGAGGTTCAAACGATTATAGAAACGGTGCCAGTAGTCCCATGTCGGGTACAATCCTTTAAGCCGATACATATTTAGCACAGTTAAACGAAAGTGCTAAAATATTAAATTGAATTTACACTTATTTTTGAACCCCTATATCTTCGCAACCCTTGAGGTTCAAACGATCGTTGACTCGGTGCCAAGAGGCAAATGTTGGTTCTGATCCATTGAGTTGACACATATTGAGTTCAGCCTAACGAAAGTACTATAATATGGAAAGTTTCATAAAAATTTTTTGAACCCCCATACCTCCTGAACCCCAGAGGTTCAAACGATTATAGAAACGGTGCCAGTAGTCCCATGTCGGGTACAATCCTTTAAGCCGATACATATTTAGCACAGTTAAACGAAAGTGCTAAAATATTAAATTGAATTTAGCCTTATTTTTGAACCCCTATATCTTCACAACCCTTGAGGTTCAAACAACGATCGACTCGGTGCCAACAAGCCCATGTTATCTGCAATCATTTGACATAATAATTAATAAGCACGGTCCAGCGAAAGTACGAAAAAATATTTTTCTTTGCCCAAAGTTTTGCACCCTAATATCTCGCACCCCAACGTTTGTACCCTAATTTCGAAAACGGTACAAACGGGTACACTCCCGGTACAATCCTTTGATATCACAAAACCAGCATTTTTCCCAACTTGGTTGCTAACTTCACAGAGGTCAATAAATAGCTTCACCGCGGCAGTCCCCGAGTACCACACGTCTTTTTTTATTATCGAAATTTATAGTTTTATTAATCGATTTTTTATAAATCGATTATATAAATATTTATAGATTATTATAATAGTACAAAAATTTGTATCAATAATGCTATTTGGTTTCCTAATTCCTTACCTTGAAATTTTATAGGGACATTGCCTTTGATTTTGAGTTTTGAATTGGTTATTTTTTTATTAACATAATTTTATTTGATTATTGTTATTTTAAATTGTTAATTTGAATCTCTTAGGTTTATTATTGGAATATGAAAGCATGTACTTTTAAATAACACAAAAAAAAACTTAATATCGATTTTTTACAAATCGATTAATTTATAATAAAGAAAAATCGATTATTAATTAATCGATTCTTTTACATTAATCTCACATCCCTAGAACGTAGGTATTATTCAAAGTGACGAAACATTCTCAAGAGGTAGAATTTTCAGAGTGAAAGGCACCTTAGTTAGTTCTTTGTCACTCTCTAATAGTGTAACCACTATGTTATTGGCAAGATCATGAAAAATTTGCCATTTTGCATTCGTTGTCGAGAATATTTTAGTATTGTTTGGTGATTTCATTTTGGTGAATTATCTACTATTTTGGCTATAAACTATAAATAAATAAATTTTCTAGTGAAACACTTAAGAATATAATTTTAACTATTTGTTACCATATAACATGATAACTTTTTTAATTTATAATTATCTTAATATTAAATTATTACAATTTTATCAGCGCCTCCACAGTGCGTAAATCGAACTAAATTCGGCAGCATAAACGCTTTTGACAACTCTTTCTAGCCTTCGTATTATCACGTTAACGTTACTTGAGACTTTTTGTATGAAAATCGCGAGCACGAACCCTGTTTTGACATTAGCTCGAAGGCTGGCTATCGTAAAGCTATTGAGAACGTACGAAACTTTACTTACTTAGAATTTGTCGGTGAGAAAACTTTCGTCAAGTGTTAGAAACGATATAGAGTGTTTTTTCTTCAAGTAAATAAAATGCTACGGAGCTCTTCGCATTATTATTTAGCGGCAAGGCTCATCGAAGATATGAAAAATGAGCTATAATAGAAGGTTAATTATAAGGATACCTATGTTTGAGAATATCAATTTTTATTTCTTCTCGGTTTTTATTAAGTTATTAAATAATTTGGTGATATAATTAATTTTTATAGAGAAATTGGACAATTTTCAAAACTACTTCCGGCTGACCAAAGAGCCATTAAACTTTCTTAGGGTAAAAGCAGGGTTCTTTAGCGACAACTTCAGTCAAAAACATTGATGAAATGACAATTCAGATTGGCAAATAGATAGGTGTCCAATTAATTTTTGTAGCATTATGCATAAACAATTTCTGTTTTTTTAGTAACATTTCGGTCTTTTTTCGTCGATGTCATTCTAATTCAGCCCACCCCTATTTACGCAAAACGTCACTTCGCCATTCTAGTCAGAATTAAATGTGTAAATTTAGTAAAACAATATTTTTTACGTCATTTCAACCCGCAGCCATAGGCCATATCAATATTATACTTCCAAGAATCAAACCACGCAATAAAAATTTATGCTTTTAACTTCTGTAGTAGTGCAAAATTAATGTGCATTTTTGGTTTTGTACTAAAGCTTTACATACATTAGACGAATTTAAAGTTATTTGCTTGTTTGGTCAAGCTGGTAAATAAATCTGACAAACGGCGGACGGAAAAAAATCTGAACCAACCAACTAAAAAAAGATATCACTTTACTTGTCCAAATGACGATGCGGTCGACGATGGAGCATACTTACCTAGAATATACTTTTAATTCATGACTTCTACCACTACTCATTTTTGTAATTTTTGGCTACATGTTACTTGACATCATCCTAAATTATTTTATTTAGGCCACTTGATAACATATAAACAAATTGGGTTGGATATAATATGGTGATATCTCAATAAATAGGTATATAATTATAATGAGTAATAATGATTATTTTTATTTTTATAAATATCCTATAAATAAGTAAGAAAAGTTATGGGGAATCCGTATCAGCGATAATTTCAACACCAGACAGTGGTTTAAAGGACTAGCTAAGGCGGTGTCTTTCGCTCTTACCGTTTTATCTCTCGGGAGCGTATAGTCCTTTTGTGTAGTAAAAGTATGATCTATTTCTAGAAGAATGTATCGTCCAAAGAGTAACTAATAACTTTGTCACAAAGGATGAACGATTAACTTTATAACACAATTTGATACTCTTCTAAGATAATGATAAATTGGTTTTGAGTATCACAATTAGTGAATATCAATTTATTTTTTTCTACGGTGTCGTACGGTTTTTTCAGAACGCGCGGTTCTCAACTCTATTTTTATCCATTATGCGACTAAGTTGTGTAGTATACCGTAACGCGTGGGATATTTGATGACATTTTATTTTGAGTGGTTAATAGACGTGACGTATTTAAGGTGTTTATTATTATATTATTATTATTAGTTGAAACTTATCTCACAAACATAAATGATCCGAATGCTTTGTGTGTGATCAATATGTTAGAAGATCAAATAAATTAAACTAAAACAAACTTAGAGTAGACTAATACCAGCTTATTTTATCTGTATAATACTAAAAAGAGGTAAAGTTTATTCGTTTTTTTGTTTGTTTGTCAATTTCCATTATCAGACTAAGGAGTCTATATGCTCAAGACCTCCTCAAAAATGTGTTGCATGTATACCATGTATAGGGTGGTTTAGAATCGACAACAGAGCTGAATAATAATGAAAAATAAAATATTTTCAGGTATAAAAAAATGCTTCCTTAATTACTGGTAACTAAATTGTGGCGCTGAAAGTTTAGAAGTAACTGTCAAATAAACTATGACAACTCTTAGAATTTTTTATTTTTATATGGCAAATGTTAATTTTGTATTGGTTATGGAACTTAATATTATAAATCTATATAATATATAAAAATCAATGCCTATTTCGTTGTTATTTTATAACTCAAGAACGGGCTCACCTATCCAAAACAAATGTAGATGGTTTATGTGAAGTTTGGACAAAATCGGACGAACGGTTCTTCATTTATCACACCCGGGCGAAGCCGGGGCGGATCGCTAGTATATTATTAAGACAATAAAGATGCCAAACTGCCCGTTACCTTAGTAACGTTCGCCTTATAAGGAGGTTATCGGGTTCGATTCCAGATGGGGACACAAGTTTTCTCCGAAATTCCGTTTTCTTTGTTTCCGAGAAAAAAATATGCTTCTGTTTCTGGTTGTGATTGTGTGTGTGATGTGTATGTTTCCGGCACCCACGACTCATGTCAACGAACTTAGTGTGGGTCTGTGTGTGTGAAAACGTTAATAAAAGCGTTTTAATAATAATATTTTAATAAATATAAATTCATATATCTAATATATAAAATTCTCGTGTCACAGTTTTCGTTGCCATACTCCTCCGAAACGGCTTGACCGATTTTGATGAAATTTTTTGTGCTTATCCGGTATCTATGAGAATCGGCCAACATCTATTTTTCATCATCATCATCATCATCATCATCATCATCATCACTTTTCATCATTATCAACGCGGGTGAAACCGCGGGGCGCAGCTAGTATTATATAATAATGAATAGCTAATTACTACTACCTACCTAATTAATAAGACTTATTATAAAATATTTGGGAACGAGAATATTTTTACCTAGACATTTTTACGCTATTTTAAAGCAAACTTTCAACAGTATCCCAACTAAAGAGACGACATCAAAAAATACCCTTGAGTTACAATTACAACAAATCTGCTGTTTTTTCATATTATGTTAGCGGCGTGGTAGATGTTCATTGAGAAACTTTTTTTATACAAATAACAATTTTTTATATCCATGATTACATAATACATATAAGTAATTGCATTGCCATCTTGTGGTGGGTAGCGGAACTAATTTGTGTTGGATGTATGGCTATGAATTAAGACATTCATTAGTTTTACCGCTCGCCTCAAGATGACGCTGGGACTGTTGAACTTTACGCAGTTGATCTATGAGTGGGCAGTAGGTTATCAGCCGGGCATAGAATAACTACCTCAGACTAAATACCTAGGTAAATAGTTTAAGCTTACTACCCACAGCCGGGTCTTGTAAAAGTTACCCTAAGTAATTTTTGCTTTCAAATTATTAAGTTAATTTAATTGTCGAGTTTAAATTTATTTTTCTATTTCAATGTGTTGTAAAACTATCGCAACCTCCTGAATTACATAATTAGTCTCCTATTGGACACATGTATTTTATCGTATATTATATAAGTGACAAATGTACCGGAATTCATGTTATTTCCGTAGATTTTTTAGTACACATCTATTACTGGGCGTTATAGTAATAAATCAAAACTTTGACATAAAAGAAAAAAAAGGCAAATACAGTAAAAATTTTAAGGGCACCCATACATGTAACTGCGAGTAAAATTCAATATGATAGGTATAAGAACAATTAACCCAGGCATTGTTCATTCTGTGTATCTTTAAAACAAAAATGTTCTCGCTCAATATCTATATTAGTTTCACTTAACGCCAAATAAGCGGCTCCTTGTAAGGTAATTCCTATACTAAGGTAACTCCTATGCTTATTTTAGCTTTCACTAATTCATTTTTATTAGGCGATGGCTAAGCTAGAATATGCCTACATTTTTTTATCTTGGCTATGGTATTGTTTTCTAATGTTATCTGCTAGATTTTTAATGTGACGTAAATTGTTTTTTTTTCTTGATAAAATTAGTTTATTGATAGAACCTAACCTATTTTTATAACTGACAAACAAGAGTTTCTGGCTTCTACATTTTCACCTATTGGGATCCTCCATCTCTCCGTTAGTACCTATTAATCAGTTCTGGAAAAATAACTAGCTTATAAGGTATCCTTAACCACATCATCAAGTGGCCGAGGGTGGTAAACATGAAACCGCAATTTTTACGTTCACAATTTTTTAGCTATAACTACATAAATTTAAAGAGGTATTACGTACAAAAGTGCATCTGATAGTAGCCGGATTACCTGGAATTCGCTTTAAAATATAGCAGATAGATGATAGAGTCCGCTTGGGGTAGTACAACCCCTTTGCTGTACAGCTTAATATCAGGACTGGGCTAGCAGTACTGGTTCCTTTTGTGCCTAGTCGCTAAATGCCTCTGTCAGACGGACGTACAAAATACTGAACCACCTAAGCCAACATGACGACGACGCTTCGCTCGATCAAAATATTCACATCATAATTACAACACACTCACAGATTATCACTTCAAATTATAATTAAAATAGGTATACCTTACTTAATCATCTGTATTTCACTCTTCATTTTTTGCTGCAAATATATGTTCTTTTTCTTCTGCTCATCGTCGTACGGATGTTCTCAAGGTAAAAACTTCAGGTATCGACAACAAAATGAAATGTTATCAACGACGAAAAAATAAAAAACGAATAGTTCTTTTGGATTTTATTAGTACGTGTTAATCAACTTTATAAATTAAACTAGTGTAAATCTAAACTTACAGATAATAATATTTCGTACATTAATTATTTTATGTACGAGAACATACCTCCAGTAAATAATAATTAAAAGATTATGTGGTATCTGAAACGAGGAAATATTACAATATTTTTTGGTATGTTATTGATATCTTTGGTAAGTAAACATTTTATTCTAAATAATATATATTATATTTACATCAATCCATGTTAGTCCCTAAATACTCATTTCTAGGAATATATTAGCACCATCATTGGGCTGCGACGTCTTCGTCTTCGTCGATGACTTAAAGTCCTCCATACCCAAGCTCATAATAATATATTTATCTTAATAACATAATCAGCAGTATTAATAACGCTTTTGTTAATGTACTTCTATTAAAATATCAACAATTGTTTACCACTTATGAATGGATATGGAGAACATAATTTAGAGACAATAGAGACTACAATGGAAATAACAGCGAGTCATTTAATGCGGTAGCTGTATGAAGTGCACTGGATAATAATTATATCAAAGGGTGGAACCCTCCACAAGAAACAAGCTCATATAGGTATTGCTTTTAGTTAATGTTCTATAATGCTATGACAGCGTCAACAATCTGTTGAATAGTAAAGTGAAACCAACGACATTGTAGCTATAATAAAACACTACTTCCCGCTCTAGATGACTCTAAGAACCCTGAGCAACCACATTGCATCGTTTGTTCTGAATATAATTTGGCAATTGGAGTCGTTAACTATCATGACAGCCTCTTTTAATTCTTTAACTATTTTAATTTTGTTTCTGACAGCTGAATTGTATGTATCAGCCGTGCTTTGTTAATTGTATTATATGAGATCTCTTTGATTAGTTTGTCTTACGAACCTTTTCATTTTATAAAGTTTGAAATACGCACGTGGATCTCCTAACCGAGATAATCCGGGATTGCATAACGAGAGAACAGGCATCTTCTAGGTAAATGTGCTCTATCGTTGACCGTGTCAATTTTTCCAATTCGAAAAAAGTAACCACGCGTTGACCAAGGCGGAAAATATGACGCAAAGTACTGCATACGAGTGATGACTATACCTCTATACACTCAGCGGCATCTCGTGTGACTTGTGACTCTTACGTGGCCTTCTTCGAATCCTGTTCGACCCCGCACTGATGACATACTTATTTTATTTGAGGAAATATATTTATTTATTATGGCCTAGACTGTGAGATACTCCCAGCAATGGAAACGTCTACCATTTATCAGGTACCATTTTTTTCCTCTATATAAATGGTAAAAACAATAATTACTACGGCTGAGACTTAAGCCATTAGAAAATACGTTACCACCGAATACCTTCACCAGAAGATCAAGCAAGGTACTTCAAAAGACTTCAAAACAACGATGGATCTGCGGTGGAGCAAAAGTGGTATAATCAGGATTGTCGTTTGGGGAGGAGAGCCCCCCCGGCTTGAGCCCCTTAGCCCACAGATCCGCTGCTGATCAGCATCAATTCTCTATACTTAGCTGTTGTCATTGTGCACAGCCGATCTACAGTACAATACCTATATACTTGTTTCAATAGATATTTGTTCCCTTCTGTACCTACATTTTAAACAGTGCAGTGAATGCAGCTACCGCTTTTTCATGCAATCAGACCCCTTATTACGTATCTTTGTTGCGAGCGTTTTCTATTTTATGCAAAAATAAACCTTATTTCTTATAAGTTTTGTCGTTTTCTAATCGATACCATTTGAAAAAGAGATAGGTAATAGGGGGGCAGAACATCGAACTACAACTGAGCTAAGGCCTTATGTACATACGGCCTTACATCCATCAAAAATTTTTAACACGGACGTGGAAGTCGAGAGCAACAAAATGTTTTGTCTAAAAACTGTCGGTACTTATTTAATTACTGTGAACGCCTTATTATTGGCTCTTCTGCATAGATGGTCAATCGGCTCATCTATGGCGGGCAATTTAAAATTTGAACAGCAATTAAAATTAGTCGCTTATAGTAGTGTAGTTAACTTGTCATAACTATCGCGATGTTAAATGGTTATTTTCCATAAAATACGTATGTAACATCAATGCAGCCTATTGCATGATATCAAGTCTAAAACCACCAAAATATCAAAAGTTATGTTTTATATACTAAAAGTATATCATGTGACTAGGTGAATTAATGTTGAAAACTTTTTAAAGATACTCTAGAATATATTCTTCGGATGTTGCGAATCACAGCGTCAAGTACAATAGTTACCCGGCTTATCTACAAGTTACAACTACAAACGAATAAAGTTTTGAATTGCCCGCTAAGGATAACCGATAACTTAATATATTTTACAAAAAAAAAAAAGTTTATCCACGACCGGGTCAATTTAAGGTATAATGTACATAATAAAGATATAAATCTACATGGCGAGTACTTTTGCAATAATTTTCGAAGATATTTTGTGTACGCAAGCTTAATTATATACATAAAATAACGAAATCCACTAAATGAATTCCAAATTTGCAATGACCGATCTCGATCGCAATAACACGAGAGGTGGTAAATTCCAAACCAAAACTGAACAACCATCCACTCCGCGAATTTATTTTTATATATGCGATTCAATCGTGATTAGGACTCGTTCAGTTTTCGTTTAGATGTTTTTCAAGCTTTTAAATAATATAAACTTAAAATATAGTAGACTGATTTTTATTTTAGTAAAAACAATAAGTTTAATGCAAAATTTGATATATGTTATCAAATTTTTATGTATAAATAGTGCGCTGAAAAGTATTAATTATCAGCTTATAAAATTCTAAGCAGTTAAAGCGAATAAAACATGGAAGTTTTTATTTAAAGGATTAAAGTGAAAACGAACGTGAAAAGTTTGTTCGTAATTACGGGTCAAACCGTAATTACGAACAAACTGACGCGTCGCGTCGGTCGTCGGAAGTACTCGGAAGTGTTCTACCTTTTGTTTTCTTTGAATATTGGCTTCGCAATCTTGTGCATTTAGCCAGTGTCAAGTGTTAATATATTTCAAGTGTATTTCATATTGAAAGTCCTAGTCACAAGTCACAGTCAAAGTCGAGTAGAACAGTCAAGGTCCAGTCATAGTCAAGTCACATACAAAGTGGTAGAAACTTTACTAGAACTTCTATTGGAGTTTTGGACCGAAGGTGAAAATCACGTTTTTCAACTTTGTATTATTTGCCTACACATACGCATTTACTAAGTATTAACGGTTAATAATCCACCTTTATAATACATTAACATTCAAAGTATCGCAGGTTATGGAAAATTGAACACAATCAACAACGCCATTTTTTCACCTTCGCGGCAAAACCTCTCGTGATCTACCTTATATTTTGACTGATGTACCTTGTATACGAGTACGTCGCATTTGGCGTTTTGTTTCCTCTCTCGCATTTGCTGACTAAAGATAAAGTTAAAGTTGACTTTGGGCGAAGATAACTTCAAAGCCCATCCGAAGGAATACACTTCCATGTTATATCCGTGCTCACTGGATATAACCGTTTAGAGTTATTGGTGGGGATCGAGAGGGATTGCTGTGTTCCTTATTGTGATGGGATCTTATGAGTGTTAGACGATAATACAGCGGTCCTTCACGTCATAACTCACTATAACGAGCTCTTTGTCTAGCATAAAATTAAAATGGTTAAAAGTTCCATATTATTTAACAGATTTTAATTTTTGATGACCGCATATATGTTTTACGGTTAGCTTTAAAAAATCAGTCTACATTCCAGAAATGAATGTCAAACAAGTTGTCGAAGTTGAAAAGACCTATTTGGAAATAGTAGCAGCTTTAACGAAATTCATTGGAGATTCTCCTACTTTAAAGTGATATCAGGTCCAGTTAATAAGCTTGGATAATCATGAACTGTGCCACGCTCCTTTCCCGCCATATGCGGTATAAAAAGTCACCTTAATATTTTCCGTTGCTGACTTACCTCGTTTCAAACAACATACACACCCACAAACATACTCTCATACATACCACACCAAATCATTCGCATTATAAATGCGTAAGTTAGTAAGATATTTTTTTACTACCTTTTATCAAATATATGTTTTTTTTTAAACTAAAACTTTAGCTACTTACTCCAAATACATCTGAATAAATGTCACGGAGACTCGACATCATCACATCCTCTGCTATCATCTTCAATGATTATGCTGAGTAAGCTTGCGTAACAAAAAACAAATATTGGGAACTTTTAACAAAATATCACCAAAGTTCCGGATACGAGTCAGAGTCACACGAGTCGGTTTCTTTCGTAACTTGTCTATGTATACATTAGAGGAATTTAAAACTGAGTTCAAGACTACTCGGACCTTAGAAACGTTGATAAAAAAGCAAAACACTCCGAAAAAGAATTCACCACTAATACTTTGTAAAATTCGAGTCAGGACCGAACTTTTCGTCTAGATTTCGCGCGTCTGCTCTTTCGGGCTCTCGGGAGGATTTGATCCCTCGATGGCGGCCCTCTCACTGAGGCGCCGAGACTTCTCTCCGGCGAAGGTCCGCCAGGGGGTGCGCATGCGTGTCAATTCTCTCGTCGGGCCACTTAATGACAACGTTGGTACTGACGGGTGGCAACGTGACAGGTGGTTCAACGAGGAGAGGCAGGGCTTCGCGGTCTGGGAGCACATGGCCGACGAGTGCTCCCACGCGGCGGTACACCAGCTGTGGGACAGGCAGCGCGTCACGAACGGACCCCAAGCGGGTTAGCACGATCACGGGCGAGTCCTGAGAGCCGTCGTTGAGAGCTTGCACGATCACCTGCGAAGGCGGCGCCGCGCATGTTGTCACGCCGCTAACACGTGCGTTCATCGTCTCCAATACCGACGCCAGATCGTCGACTCCGTCTTCGCATAGAATAGGGTTATCTGGAAAACAAAAACAACACTTTCTAGACTCATACTATATGCTTAAAAAAAAGGCGACAATAGCTTGGAATTAGGAGAATTATGTGTAGGTACTATTACTAATTTTAATTATCAGCCGAAACTAGGTATAATTCGTACTACGTCAGAGTCGTAGAAGGAACCTAGAAACTGTATCTATGTACGAATTATCAACACGATTGAAGGGAACCAAGGAATCAAGCCAGGCGTACTCACAAAGCATGCGAGCGTCGACTGCGTCGTAGCAATTAGTCGTATAGATTGGCCGTGGCTTGGCCGACGCTGTACCTACGAGTATGATGTTAGAAATACAATATCTTTTGGCATATCGATAACCTCTCTAGATATACCAATACCTATACCAATTTACTGGCCAGTTGGCGCGGTAGGCATGTCTCTGCCCTCTGAACCATCCAGGTTTTGATTCCCGGCAAGGGCACAATTTTCCTTCCATAAGGTCATTTGTGTTTCTGGCTCTGATATAATTGTGTGTGTAATATGTAAATGGTTCCACCTACGATACAAGCCTTTGAAATTAAAGTGGGGCGTTGAGTGTTAATGCGTTTGTATGTATGTTACATAATTATTGCTTGTATCCACTTTGTGCGCACTAATATGGTCTCTAGTTTATATTTTTGATAACAAACATAGTATTATTATGTTGTTTGTGTTACTATGTTATAGTACCTAATTAGGTAGCCTTGAGAGCTGACTCTTATGTTCATATGGCTACCTAAGTAAGAAAATAAATATATATTTGCATAGTCGAGATGGAAATATTACTAATCTTATAAATTATAATAAATAGTAATTATGCTGGGGCTCTAAAGGTAGGTATTTCTCGCTGTCTTACAAGTCAAAATGTATTATCATGCGATGAAGCTTTTTTTTATTTTAATATTAATTCATTTAAAAGGTATATGACAGATTTCAGTCTCATACCTTTTAAACGAACAATTCTTATGTATATATAATCTCAATCTCGGAAACGGCTCCAACGAATTCCATGAAATTGTGTATGCGTGGGGTTTCGGGGAGGGGGTAAATCGATCTAGCTAGGTTTTATTTTTAGAAAACGTCGTATTATTCGTGCTTTCAACCAAACAAAGCTCGATGATCCAGGTGCTTATTCATAATATATACGTCAAGTGACGCAGTCTATCGAAATTGTAAAAGACGCTATACTAGATATAGTGTTTTTAAAATATGTAATAAATAATAAGACGTAATTATAACAAAGACTTTAAAAAACAAGCTGCTCTCATTAAATTATAATAAAACTGTAAATCCTCTAACAGTCCTAAAATGACACACACATACACCACACACAAACACGCACCCACACGCATGCAAATTGCAACGTAACTAATTTTAATTAGATATGGTAATTTACGTATAATTAAATAATATAAATACTAAGATCCTTACTCGCTATACTATTACATACTTATACTGGATGTTATTACAATGTGTAATATATATGGAAGCGCAGATGCCTATATTACAGGTTTTTAAGCCAAGCTTAGGCATCTGAGGCTCTATATTATTGTTATTGTTAACAATAATTTTAACCGACTTAAAAAAAGGAGGAGGTTCTATGTTCGACTGTATGTTTTTTCTACCGACTTCACAAAAAAGGAGAAGGTACTCGAGGCGACTGTATTTTTATTTGTTTTTACCTCATAACTTCGTTCCACGTGAACCGAATACGATTTTTTTTTAGTTTGAAAGATGTTGCTTTCCAATTGGTCCCATTTAAATTTAATCAAAATTTAACTAGTAGTTTTTGAGTTGTCCTCAATAATGCGTATTTTGTGGACTACATTGTCGATATTCTCGTTTCTAACCGACTTCAAAAGTTACCTCATAACTTCTTTCTTTGTGCACCGATTTTGATGATTATTTTTTTATTGTAAAGCTGGTGCTTTCCATGTGGTCCCATTAAAATTTGGTCAAGATCTGTTTTTCATCAAGACTAGTTTTTGAGTTATTGTCAATAATGCGTGTTTAATACGTTAATTAAATCTGATCAAGGTTCCGAAGATAAAGCGGTGAAATCGGTTTTTTTAAGCTTTGCTTGCGTTTAATTATTCTCATGTACTTATGTTCACCGATTTCTCCCCATTTGTGGACCGATTCTCAAAATTCTTTATTTGTTTGGTAGATTGTAGTTCAGAGGTGGTCCCAAATAAATTTTATCGAAATCGATCTTAAAGTCTAGTCTAGGAGAAATCGTTAAATTTATTTGAGGGTAAAAGCGGTGGGTCACAGAATGAGTAACAGTTACCAAGTAATCTGGTATACTTCTACATTTTGAACCGACTTACATAATGAGGACGACATAAATTCGACAGATTTTTTTTTCGATTTTTTTGTTCGATTTCCGGTGGAAACACACGTTTTTTTTGTTTTTTCCACGGGAAATTTGTGTTTCTGGTTATGTGGTTTGGTGGTTTAGTGTGAATATTGTGTGTATGATGTCAATCTTTACGGACCCACGACACAAGTCATTGAACTTAGTGTGGGGCTTTGAATGTGAAAGCGTTTATGTGTATATTTTTAAGTGAACGACGCCGGGCGGATCGTCTTTGGACTTTGTACTGCCCGATGGCGTAGATGGGTGCGCGTTCTCCTTCAAAGCAACGGGTTCGAATTCCGGTGGGAACATAAGATTTCTCCCCACGGGAAGTATGTGTTACTGGTTCTGAGTATGATGTGAATGTTTTGTGTTTATGTGTGGTGTTATTTTTTACGGATCCACGACACAACTCATAGTACCTACTTTGGGGCTGTAAGTGTGAAATAATTTCACATAAATTATTAATTTTATATATTGTTTTCCCGGGCGACGCGACGCCGGGCGGGTCAGCTAGTAGATTATATTGCTTCACTGCACCACTGTAGCGCGAGAAATCACAGTTTACTCAAGTTTACTGATAGCGGCAACTGGTGCCCTTTTATAAGCCCACCTTACTTATAGGTACGCTAAACTAAATATTTAGCCAGAATTCGTTGTATGAAGGATATATATTTTTTAGAACTTTACACTAGGATTCTTTCTTATATAAAGGTTAAAAAAATATGTAAGAAAGAAACCTAATATAAAGTACTAAAAATATATTCCACCAGAAACATTGTTATTTAATGTAAATTCGATGAGATAGTCAGCTAAAAAACATAATTAAATTATTTATTATCTACATTTAATTCATAATACATTCATGTATAACATCGGTGCGTAGCATATTTTCTTCCCATGTTTGCTAACCATGTCATTACATTAATATTGTAAATCAGAAAGTTATTGAGTGCGTGTGTGTTTATTTCCTCTTAACGTTGCAATGGGTGAACAGATTTGGCTAAATTTTAAAATGGAATATGGTTCCAACAAGTTAACTAATGTAAGGCATAATAGTATAAACATTTATTCCATTAATATAACTTCTTTGGAAGCTTAGGTAAAAATAAATACTTATGTATAGTATACATAAATATAAATTATTTTAAGCTTGTACGAGACGATAGAAACTATCATTCCTTAATTTAAATATTATGGCGCATTTAGTGGTGAACTAGTAGTGCGAGATACTGTTCTACAGACTTTATAGGTACTTAGTATAATATAGTAATAAAATTATGTATCCATTGTAACTCAATAGTAAAGAGGCATCCTGTTATTATTTATCAACTACGGCTAATAATTATAACTTGATCATTTAACGGGTGCGTGTGTGTGTGCCTGTGTGCCTGTGTGTGTAAGGGTTGATGAGACTGTGTGTGATAGCTCATAAGTAACAAAGTTAGAATTCAGTTATGGCAGCTGAATCTCTCAAACGGCGCAAGTATTCAAAACTTGACAAAGGTCTTATATTTGTTTGAGATTGAGACGCTAGGACCATGGGGACCGGGTGCATTAGAAATTTTCAAAGATTTGTCTGAGAGACTAATTGATTTGACACATGACCAAAATGCTGGGTTGTATTTGGGGCAGAGGATAAGCCTTGCTTTACATCGTGGTAATGCAGCAAGCATTTTAGGGAACTTTGCTGAACATTTAAGATCGTTTGAACCATTTTTATTTTTTTGATATCTTCAATATTTATATTGTAAAACTAGGACTTGATTACTATTATTACGAAAAGTAACAATATTTTTTGTTTCAACATAGGAATGGGTGATTTTATAAAGTATGTACGTATGTTGCATATTAGATATTTTGTTGAAGATGCGGGAAAGTAAGCAATTTGTGATGACAATTCGCTGAATCTTGGTGTGGGTTTTACAATTTTACAAGTTACTGTGATTTAATAAATAAATTCAAAATATTTTTTCTAGTATCCTATTAACTTTCTCTTTCGCTCGGCTTGAATAATCAATGAAATAAAATACCTACACCCTACCTACTACATTTACTACGATAAATAATACACGTTGGGTACATGTATAATAACATATAGTTATTATATATGTACCCAACATAATTAATCATATATAACTTCAAATCACATTAAACTAACCACACCACACTAATATATATAAATCCGAAAGTAACGTTGTCTATCTTTTTTTAATTGATAACCTACTGGAGTTACTTCATTTATCAGGAAGATAGTTACGTAATCATGGAAATAAACATAATATGGTACTTTACCTTATTCAACGTCAGAAACACGGGCGAAGCCGCGAGGCACAATTAGTTAATAATAAAATCAAAATATTCGCTGTCATTTCGCTTGTTATTGCACGACATTACAATTCGCATAGCAATAAAACTGATATTTTCTCTAAAGCTTAAGCTTGGCAGAACTTGCGTAGTAAATTTAGAAAAGAAAATTATGACTTACAAACACCTCCTCAAGCAATATTTTCTTTTATAAATTTACAAATTAAAATAGTAACAGCCTGAATAAAAATAATAGTCGTCCATAAGTAAAAATAAAGATATAGATCATTTTATTTGCCAAACATGCACATAATAAACATGCATGCAGGTTCCTAACAGGAGGTTTGTGACGTTACACATTTTGCCTGAAAAGACGTACAAATTAGGTTTTGGCTATTTAAGCCATTAACAATAAAAATCGGAGAAAATTTATCAGTATTAGAAAAAAATAAAGAAATTAAACTAAATCAGAAAGGTCACATTAACACCCGACACAGAGTTTTACATAATCTAGGTAAGAAATACATCAGTCAAATTATACCCACCTTGAAGATATATATTCAATATACTGGGTATCCCGTTGATGGTACATCGCGACTTCGAAACAAGGTCGTAGTTAACAGATTGAATGCTATTGAAGGAGAGATCAGCTGTACATAGCGACGGCAGCCCGTGGAAGTCTTTATCTAGTATGGTAATGTTGTTGTGATGGACCAGCAACTCTTCCAGCGATGGTAAAAACGTCTGTAAACAACCATACATGTACTTCAATACTATCAAACTTTCTACAGTATAACCAGCTATGCATCGCTTCAGCGGATACTAAGATCAGTCGCAAATTGAAAGCTATAGCATTTTTTTAAAGTAGATAATAATTTTGTTGCTAACAACAAACCTTTGAGGTTTCTTCTAGAGTAGTAATTCGGTTATGGGAGATGTCCAGCATCCTTAAATCCTCTAGGCCGATCAGGTCATCGGGAGATATCTTCCGAAGCAGGTTGTTGCTCAAGTTTAACCGTAGCAGGCCCTGTAGTCCCATCAGTGCACCACCTAAACTAAGGATGTAGTTGTGGTCGAGACGTAACTCCAGAACCCGGGTTTCCACATTCACCAAATTCTGAAAAAATGTGTTAAACATAAGTTTACTAAAATACAATTTCTCAGCCACGGTACTAGGGCTCATTAACATTTTTTCATCTCTGTTAGATTGCCGTTTGATCTCTATGTCTGTTAGTAAGTGATGTCATACTGGTGCTGGCTTTTAAAGTTCTCGCTTGGTGACAAATGTTCCTACTTGAGGATGGTAAACTACGTCTCAGTATTGGGCCAGAGCCAATCATGGGAACATCCATTTCACCATTCATTTTACCAAGTTATTAGAAACTGAAAACCATCGTATGATTCGAAACCGCAATCAATCAAGGCGTGTTCAATACGACCGAGCAACCGTTGCTTCAACGCTTTGCTTTACCAGCGTTCATCTAAAATGGTAAAGATAGAAGCAGTCCTAATCCTACAACGTGAAATGTTTTAAATGACATACAAACAGGCCTTTAGCTGATGTATAATTATAAATATAATCTGGAGGTCTAGAGTGAATAGGTATTTTCCAGGTAAGCATGCTACATTTTCGGCAGTATCATCACTTTCCATCAGGTGAGCTAGCGGCCAAATGCATACTTATCTGTAATAAAAAAAAGTTTAGTCAGACTTGACCATGGGAGCGCAGTTTTGACAGGATGAGAAAAAGTAAGTAAGTAAAGTTTTTTGTTGGTATTATAAATGCCAAAGATTAAGTATAAGTATACTCGTATTTTCGTTTTCTTTGACTTCCGCTCCTGCTCTGGTACAAAGGCTGGCCATCCATCCAGCGTGGCCTACGTGCCAGTCATGGACACCATTGCACCAGCCAGGTCATGTGTGACCTGGCTGGTGCTCAGTGTGGATTATATAATTAAACTTTGACTCTATGTAATTATTAGATTTTGTTATCACATTTATTGTTTACCTACTTATCTAATTGTGATGTTTTTATAACTTCTAAACACTAACACATTCTAGAGCTGTATAAATAACAATGACTTCGTAATTATCATACTTATTATGTTTTATGGTATAATTACTATGCATTACATTATTTTATTAATAATCTGATTATGTAGTTAGAAGAAGCTTTTCGCAATCAAGTATTTATTTAATTCAAAATTTAAGTTTTATCTTGAAGTGGTTTGGTTACATTTATATAAAATTAAGTATTTCTTTTTAATTATTGACACCTGTTTTTTCTAAATCTTTGTAATAATTATGTAATTTAGAACAAAATTAGGAAAGTGATTTTAATACACTAATATTTAAATTTTCAGAGAAGAAAGTATTTTATTTTCCCAAATATTCATTAAACCCAATATTTCACTGGCAGACGAACAAGTCGCTTTCCTGATGGTAAGCGTCACGCTTGGACATTACAGTTACCACCCAAAGTTTTAAACTTATATACTATGCATGGGTGGGGTCCACGCTTAAACATAATATAGTATGACTTTGGGTCTAAATCCCGTTTTTATAAAAAGTACAGTGAGACACTTTTTAAAAATGTAAGAAAATTTATAAAATGTATTATTATAATACAATGGCTGTCAAAGTTTTGAAATGGCAACAAGTGGTATGGTAGTAAAAGATGGTATGTATGGCTTACCTCCATGTTCCCCGTGATATGATTAATTTGGTTGTGGGAGAGGTCAATGACGGAGAGCCGTTTCAGGCCCTTGATCTCTTGCAATGAGAACTCTGTCATTGCGTTATGTGTAAGGTTCAGGTAACGAAGCGATTTTAAACTTCTCAAAGAGCCATTTAGTGATTTCAGTTGGTTGTATGCAATATCGAGGTCTGCAAGCTTATCGGCTTCCGTGAAATCATCTTCTGCAAGCTGAAATTATATTTATATTTATTAAATTTACCTGGAATGACGCAACTTAGCATCGTATCTCGTTGAGATTTAAAGCACACTATAAATAATATTTCGAGTACTTACATATTCAATTTTATTATATGAGAGTCCTATTCGCATTAGTCTACGCGATTTTTGAAGCGCACCATCCAAAGATTTTATGTTGTTGGCGTAGAAATATAGAGATTCTAGCGAGGGCATTAGCTTCAGGTCTTTTGGTAACGTTACCAACTCATTATTTGCTGCATGGATGAGACTGATTCGCTTAGCTTTCTGCAAATCAAGTTAGAAGTTAATTTTATTGTTGGCCGTTCTGTTTATAATAAAATATCTAATATTGCATTGATTTGACTTACTATTGGCAATTCATTATCGATGGACTTCAGATGATTACCATTGATGAAAATCCACTCCAAATCGTCCAGGTCTCTCAGGGCCCCATTTAGAGTGGTTAGCATATTAAGCCCTAGGTGGACATGCTTCAGCGCTTTAGGTACCGCGTCCCTCTCTATTTTAGATATCTGGTTGTCAGCTACAAGCAAATGCTCAACCTTTTGTATATCCTATAAAATAAAACAAGTACATTGTCTGTTAGTTGCGTTTAACAAGTCATACTTTAAAAAGTTTTTTAAAATGAAGCTTTTAGAAGTTGTAAATAAAGAGGACTAAAAGTTATATAACCAGAGAACTTGTCAATATGAATCAAACGAGCGGAAACTCGATGGGGTTGCGTGGTTTCATTAGAGAGTTCCTATGACCACCTTCCAGCTTCATCATAAGACTCTGGTTACGATTGAAAGTACAAACTACTGGTCCAGACCTTTCAGCTCCATCATCAGATCAGCACCATGTCGTCATAATATTGCACTATCATCCGATTTACACATGTATTCAAAATTTCAGCTCAATTGGTAACCGGGAAGTGGATCAAATTTTATTTGCAAGATGTGATGACAAACATTGGGAAAAAATAATAAAAGCTTGTAAAAATAAACTCGTTCAGGAAGAGCGTATGTGATTGGATGCTTGTCAGCTATCTACGTACATAAGTAGCGGAGTGATTTATTTATAGAACTAAGATAATACCGAATTCAATCACAATACCACATGTTTTTATAGTGAGTCCGTAATGTATCTGTTTTGGGATATCGGATAACTACTATAACTATACAAACAAAAATAAGATATATAAAATAAAAAAAAGAAAATATAATAATATGTTGATTTTTGTTTATATAGCATTAGCCATGCTACGGACTACATGTGATTAGTATTTTTGATGATATTTTTCTATATACCTTCCACTGTAAAATTTTGGAATCCCAAAATAAAATCTTTTGAAATTAAGTTGAGTAGAATAATTGTAAATGTCGTGCACATTTACAATTATTCTACTCAACTTAATCCCCTCCACAAAAAAATCATACATTTGACACTCGATGGTTCGACTGATTTGTTGAAGGGGCGTGCAGATTTAAAATGGTTCTACTATATTGACTAGATATTTGAAAACAAACATTAATATGTTTGTTATGAAATATCGTAGTTATAGGTACTGGGCTTAAGTGTAAACAATCGACCTGAAGAAGAATAATGTAGCGTTTCACTTGTGTGCGAAAGTACCCTTCTTATACCTTACAGAACAATAACAAAGTGCAATGATGATGAATAGTTAGTTTACTATTCATCGTCACTATACGTGGAAAAAAGTAATGCGGTAACACACATAAAAAAATACAGTTGGGTTGAGTACCTCCTCCTATTTTGTGATGTCGGTAAAATCCGACTTATCTATATATCTTATTTTTTACCATATAAAATTAAACCTAGTATAGGTCTCATTATTTTTGATACATTTAAACACACACAACACATTAAAAAAAAATTAAATCTGTTGATATACATATGTCAGAAATATAAAACAATAGTAAGATATACAGACAGTTATATATATATATATATATGTTTGATAGGATAGCAACCATGTCACTTGATGGTCAGTGAACCTAGAATGTGACTGTATCTCAAGGATAGCTGCCGGAACCATTTTAAAGCTTACCGACAGGTTTTTCTTATTAAGTATCATAAATTACAGGGTAGCTGGCCAGGCGAGGGAAAGAAAGTGCCCTATGGGTATTATCTTTGGTTCTAAACCACGACTGCCTGACTCGGATCGGTGACTTCAGCACTAACATTCCTTGTAATGAAAATCTCAGAGGTTAGTTAAAAATAATGATAATAACTTACTATAAAGTCGTCTTTTGTGAGCTTAGTGATCTTGTTCCTGCAGAGGTCTAGAGTCTTCACGTGAGGCAGGTGCTGAAGTACATGCCGCGGCATCTCGGCGAGCGAGTTGTCCGCCAAGCTAAAGTAGTCCACAAGGTCCAACTTCGTGAAAGCACTCTCCTTCAGATCACTGAAAAAGAAATAAACGAATTTTTACTAGGTGTTATAAACGACGCCACCAACTTATCATTTTTTCCCCTCTACTTCTAGATCTAGGTGGTAGGACTAAAACTAAAGTATATTTAACGATAATTATGTATATTGAGAATTAGTCACAAATATAATTTTATATTATTGTTATTCAGATATTTTGTAATTCATTCCATACCAAATAAAATACATAAGTTACCTAAATGATAAGGTATATATTATATAGGTGAATACATTAAAATATTAATAAATAAAATATATAATGAAAATTTAATTTTTGTTTCTGGGTGTGATTGTGTGTGGAATTGAATGTTTCCGGCACCCACGACACAAGTCATTGAACTTAGTGTGGGGATATGAGTGTGAAAGCGTTTATTTATTATTATTATTATAATATATACAATGTGTATCTATCTGCCTGCAATATATTTGTGTTTATTATATAATACTAGCGACCCTACCCCGGCTTCGCACAGGCGCAATTTGCGGTGGATTCTCCAAAAAACATACCTGAAATACAAACCTGTTCCTGAAAATTATTACAAACACTGTAAAAAATATGCCTAATCAGTCGAGTCCTTTTTTGAGTTTTTACGAGACTTGCGGACGGCAATTAAATTTTATGTGTATAGAAGATTGATTGAAATTCAAATGTCAAGTCGGTAAAAGGTAAGAGGAAAGTACATAGTAGTATCCAAATGTCATGTTCGTCTGACTCTGTTAAGTGAAATGGACAATTTATAAGTTATCGTCGCTGACCCAATAATACGATCTACCAAGGGCCGAGTGGGTGATAAACAATTAGGTCGCGAAATGTGCGTGTATTTACGTATAAAGTTGGTAAGTTGGTAAGTTTTAACCGAATCCTATCTTTTTGTAAATTAAAATAATATGTATAGTGAAATACTATACTGGTATTGTGGAAAAACTTGCTACGTAATATCTGAATGTAGTAATTTCATTTTGAATTAATTGATAGGTTGCCGCGAAAGTAAAAGAAATGTGTTGTCTATTTTACATTATTTTCCAACACTTCTGATTATCCAATTGTCAATCTATCTATCTAACTATCTATATATAAAAATCAATGCCACTTTTCGTTGTTATTTTATAACTCAAGAACGCGCTCACCTATCCAAACCAAATGTTTAGGCTGTGCTCGGACTATTTAGTAGATGGTTTATGTGAAGTTTGCACAAAGTCGGTCGAGCGGTTCTTCATTTATCACACCCGGGTGAAGCCGGGGCGGATCGCTAGTAGTTATAAAGGCAAATAATATAAAGTTGAAAAACGTAATTTTAATAAATCCAATAGAAATTCTAGTAAAGGTTGTGGAGCATGACTTACCTGTGACTCTTTAACCCACCTAAGTTTTTAACTCGTGACTAAGACATGAACTACTAGAAACTTGAAAAATAATTTGTACCATGATAATTAGTATATCAAGATTGAGGAGCTAAAATTCATTTAAAAAATTTTTTTTTACACGAGAAATGTTAAGCGTCCTTAGATGAATTCATAATAGTAGTATTTATTTTATATTTGAATACGATTTATTCCTTTTTTTATTAATTAATTTATTTCGTTATTTTTTTGGTGCGACTAGCGACTGACATTTTTGTTTTAATCTTCACGTATACACTTTTATTGGTATCATTTTTTTTATCACTGAGAACCTCTGTTAGTTGGCATTAGTTTTTTAAAATCAAAATATCAAGTTCGCCCCAAACGAAGATCTTGCGTCCTTTATTTTGTATAATAAAGAAAAAAACTGAGGTTAATTGTTTATTACTTATTTCATCATAATAATTGTTAGACTTTTGTATTTGCATAATTCGAGGATATGATGAAAATTAATAGTCTCAGCTTAAAATATGTACCCGTTTTTGAGGTGTAACATTAGTGGCTTTGATGTCCTACCAAATCAAAACAAAACAAACAAACAAACGCATTCACACTCACAGCCCCACACTAAGTTCAAAGACTTGTATCGTGGGTGCCGGAAACATTCACATCACACACACACACACACACATTACACCCAGAACCAGAAGCACAAATATCCCTTGGGAAGGAATTTATGCTTCTGCCGGGAATCGAACCCAGGACCCACGGCGCAGAGGGCGGACACCTGTCCATTGCGCCATCTGGGTCGTCATTTTTATTATTTTAATCATATCAAAATCGTTTATTCACATGGGCCCCAAAGAGGCACTCATGAAAGTAAATGACTCTACGGCCAGATTCGCAAAATTGCAGCCATCTCGAGAAAAACCTGAAAAGAGATTCGGCGGCGCATTTTTTCTTAAAAACGAATACCTACATAATTATATTAACCTAGGTGTATCTATATATGCTTCGCTTCTTAATTTATATTTGTCAATATTTTTGAAAATTTGCATAATATTTTCATGGACGTAAAGTGAAGGCATGGTAAGTATGCCTGTTTCTTTAAAGAATTTCCTAAGATAAATCTACGGGAAAATTGCCTATATTTCCTAAAACTATATACAGCAAAGACCTAAGTTACCTACAAGACATCGAGTGTATACATGTAGTGTGGTAACTCAAGTACTCAAGCCCACTACCAGTGCGTAGCGTTCCCATTATGCTGGCGGCATTGCCTCTGTAAATTGCAATGCTAACATAAATATTTCCTCTGTAAACTTTGCGCCAAATAACTGCCAACATTTTAATCACGCGTCATCCAGGTGCTCTGATAGATTTTTGAGCCACAAAATTATTTTTTTCCTAAATATAGATTTTTAAAACGATTTATTTCTCTACTGAAAATTGCATGTCAACTATAACACGGACAGAAAAGAAATGATTGCACCCCACTTACGTGCATCAACCATCCTGATGAGTTCCATGGCATAGTATGATTCAAGAGTTCCAAGTCGTCTACATTAGGCAAGCACTTGTAAGTCCTTAGAGAACAAAGTATCAAGCAAAAGCTTATGTTAATAAAATTTAAATTACATTGTAAATTTAATTATTTCTTCAAATTACTTCCTATTACCTATTGTAATTCCAAAAAACGACAACAGGATCGTGTATACCATCAATTTTCTAGTAAATTCGTAGTTTTACAGGGCTTATTATAAAATCCAAAGGAAATTACAGGAATCTTTAATAACAATATACCTACATTTATTAGTGAACCTTCCTTTTAAGGTTTTGTTTTACTGTTAGAGATTCATTTATTGCTCATAAAGAAATAGTTTTAGCTAACAGTAATAGATTACGGGTATTTCATATAAACTTTATTACTATAATATTATAATTAGTTTAATTTGTGAATTTGTGAGGTTGTAGGGGGTAATGTCTGGATCTACGGAACCCATTTTGAAAATTCTTGTATTAATCAAAAGCCACGTTATTTGTAAGTGTCATAGGCACAGAGATATATTCTGTGATCTGTGGTCATAGGCTATATTTTTTTTACCCAGGCGACGCTGAGCAGGTTAGCTAGTTCTTATATAAAGACACATTATATGTTACTATTTTGATACGTGGATTCTGTTTGTCACAAACAATCTACTTACTAATTGGAGCAGAAAGCAGGTATTTATAATTAATTATATATTCTTACATTCATTGAAAGGGTTTGTTTGTACATTCAAAGCAGATTATTTTTGGAAATGGAACGATGTTTAGGGTTGTAAATAATTTCAAATTAGTCGGTAGAATTATTTAATACAAAAGTATGTTTACACTCTTCGCCTCGCGCTAAGTTCGAAGGTACACACACAAATATATAGAAGAGAACCAGAAACACTTCCCATGGGCGGAAAGTGCTCGCACCGGTAACCTAACCTGTCACCCGCAGCGTAGAAGGCGCAGATGTGTAAAACTTTAGGACGGATAAGTATGGAGAAAATTTGGTGTGTAGCCCCTGGAACAAGTTTATCAAGACAAATTAGTGTAACATATCTTAATTTTTCGGTAAAGTCACGGCGGCGGTACTTCAATAAAGATATTCTACATTTAGACGCCGTTTACGTTAAACGACGATAATGTCTTTAGCCGGAGCTTAGTGAATTCGGACCCTACGACCTAAACTCTCCATATCACATAACAAATGGTTAAATTCCTTATGCCGACACTATCGATAGTGCATTTTGTGAGTGCTGTAGGCAAATACAATTTTCAATCTCTGACGTTGGTAATGTATCGAAGCGAGAAACATCGATCGGTATCTAACAAGTAGCAGGGAGAGAAACAAAAGGCGCGTACCGTGATTTCAAGTTGTATGCAATTTAATAGAGCTTTCTCGTTGTGACGTCTGAAGGTACAAGCGAGATGCAGGAATTAGGTCAACGTTTACTTTATGACTCGCAGAATAATATTAAAGAAAGTCATTTCTTAGCTACCTACGTACCTACATCTTTACGATGTAGGTACGTAGTACATTTGCAGTGTATTCGCTAAAGACGTCTATACCAGTTTTTCCATGGGTCCCAGAGATCTCTAGAGGTCTATCTAGGAGTTCCAGTCCCCGTCAGGCTGGACTACCTAAACTGACAGTAGCACTTTTTTTACACTTATATGAAACCGGACGAATAATCCTGTTGAAGCAAATGTAAATAATTTAAGATATTAATATCTTGTTGGTTAATTTTTATCCAACTGCGTGGCGCAAAGAAGGGTAATATGTTTACCAGTTTATGTACGTATGTTTGTTCTTTTGTGGCTTAGTGGATACCACGTGGGCCGATTTTGATAATTTTTACGTCAATCGATTTGTCTTTAATGTGTCTAAAATATGACATGAAAGTACATAACTACAATTTAATATGACGACCAAATATGTCAATTGGAGTATCATTGAATAGGTAATTAAAATTATCTATAGGTTTCTTTTATATTTTTTTATTTCGCATGTTGCACGTTTAGAATTTATAAAAATTTAAATTTGAGTTAAATTTTACAACCATTCTCACTTTAATTTTCAAAGCCGTGATGAAGTTCTAACATAATCGTATATTAAGTTTTTTATTATAAGTGTAAAAAATCTCAATAAATTAATCAATCGAAAACCCAACTGCATACACTACATTCTATAAGGAACATAATTACTTTAACAGTCGGTATTTATTATTATACAAAGCTTAGTAGGATTTGAGCACTATGTTCGGTTCCGCAATAGAATGTGTAGTGTGTACTTATTTTTTACAGTCGGGTTGGTATGATTTATTGAATAATTGAGTGATTGTAGGTACATGTGCAAAAATAAGTCTCCTTGTCACCTACATTTGCACAAAAAGATCTTTCTTATAGTTTCTGCACAATGGCCGGCCATGGGCCAACATTTTTCAATGTCATTGTAGTACTTCGACACATCAACACATGTATAATTTGCTGTAGGTTGTGACCTTTGAACAAGGAGATAAAATGGTAGGTACAGAAAGGCAGACAGAGATACTTCACGAACGTAGAACAATAAACAACAAAGACCAGCATAAAAGCTCGTTTAGAGGCGAATGAAAAGCACATCTTTTTTTTAACTGCAATCAGTAATCATATTGCATTTATTATGAAGTTCTTTGTTCCTGGCAAAATGTGTGGTTATTGATGAATTGTTGTTGTGAATAAATAATTGCGTTGGGTAATTCGTATTTATTGTTAAAATTAATATGGTGTCTGGTGACGCTTTGTTACTTAGTTGTTAAATAGATATATGAATTTTAATGAATTTATGTAATACAATACAATATCTGAAATTTATATATTACACTAGCTTTTGCCCGCGGCTTCGCTCGCGTTAAGAAGTATTATTATTAATTAGGTATAGATCCCCTATTTTATCCCCTTGGGGGTAGAATTAATCAAAATCCTTTCTTAGCGGTTGCCTACGTCATAACATCTACCTGCATGCCAAATTTCAGCCCGATCCGTCCAGTGGTTTGAGCTGTGCGTTGATAGATCACTATGTCAGTCAGTCACCTTTGAGTTATATATATATTTAGATAAATAGATAAATAAGCTAAGTGTCCCATATTATGATATTATGTCCATCGTTTACGTAATAATTCGTATTTTGACCAGTAAGCTTCTGTAAAGTTTCTGTAAAACCAACAGGTACTCGCAATGTGAGCTTTCCAATAGTTCTCAATGAGATAATATCTGACTCTGTCCCTGTAATCTTGATTTGCCTCTGTACAAAAGAGTTATTATCTTACATGCATGCAACACTTAAGTATGCAGCTAATTCTAGGTTAGATTTAAACTTTTAGTTATACGTCAAGGATTTTTCTGCTGTCCAGGATTATGGGAAGATATTGCAACAATGACGTTTGGGGTCTGTTTGTATGTCTTTACTAAAAGTTGCCTAAATCTCATGAGCAAACTCTTTATCATCATCATCATTGTCTGCCTTTATCTGCCCACTGGTGAGCAATGGCCTCTTCCTTAGTGTCACCCTTGTCTCTTAGATGCCACAAGTCTGACCTGCGATGTTTTGGTCAATCTTGCTGCTGTACGATCCAATTCCTTGAGAAATAAATTTGTAATTAAATGATAAATGTTTAGAGGTTGGTGAATAACAGACCTACCTGTGCTAATTATAGCACATTATCATCTACTAAGTACATGTGTCAGACGGAATATGACGCCGTCATGTCAGCGGTAGCTATCTAAATGATGGCCTCTACTGACCTGATTGCCATTACTGCATGTTTACATGGGCATATCTCCACTTTCTGTGTACACATGGGGCAGTAAGTCCATTCCCAATTCATACAGCATTTTGGTACTTAGTGCGCTGGCATAAAGTCGAAGGGTGACGGCGCATCACACCCCGCCATTATCAGTACTGTTTGTTATGCACTTGTCGCATTATTAATCAATAATTTCCTTTCTACTGCATTGCATTGATTGTGCTCGTGCACATGAGATAAGAAGATTATTAATTGTTTCTTTGCAGCTGGGTTACGTATATAAACATGGTAAACATTTATTACCTTACGCAAGTAACGTAAAAAATAACATCTGATCTGTTTTTAAACAATAAGGAATACCATGTCACGATGCATTTGTGCAGTAGGTATATCGGTTTTACAGTGCATTGACTGTATCTATTTATAAGTTGGCATAAGTTTATTTAGTTAAAAGTGTATATTTATGACGTTTCACACTTGACTGCGCTTATTTAATTGTCTGTGCAGAGGCACGTTCGCGGAATCCTGGAGCCAATTAATATTATTCGCTCGACGTACTTTTATATAATTCTCTTCTTTGGATTTAGAAGCTATTGGTAGTACGCGATTTATTGCACTTGCAACTAAGCAAATAATCATTGATATCTAAACCTATTACATGAGAGTAAGGTAGGTTAAAATAGTTTGATCCCTGCATAGCGGGCATGGCAGACTTGGAAAAAATCCGGATAAAAGGAAACAAAACAGCACTCTTTTGTAGTTTTATTTCCTTGTAACATTATGCGAACGATCATGATTTGCATTGTGCATTTGGTTACTAATCGTGCGATTAGGTAATCTTTTCAAGCTAGTTTATATGCCAAATAAAGGGTTACAAATCGTATATTTCCTTTTTCACTTCAGCTTTTGCACTTTATGTTCATTTCATCTTTATACGTGGGCATGGTACTAAAACGGTTTCAAACTCATATCCACACTAAGTTCGATAACTCGTGTCGTCGGTACCGGAAACATTAATATCACACACACAATCACAAACAGAACCAGGTAAACAAATTTTCCTTAGGGAGAAATCTTGTGTTTCCGCCTGGAATCGAACCGGGTAGCCATGCAATAAAAAAGGTGAACGCGCGCCTAAACGGACAGTTCAAATATTTAAAAAACAATTGTTTTAGAATTATTGAATATGCTTCAATTCTGTTCAGCTTAGTAGTTACGTTGTATTTTTTAAACCTTCATCATATTGCGTAAGATAAAAACTGATGTAGGGATTCCCCTTCATCGTCCAAACCACAACATCTTTATTATCATATTACTAGCAGACCCGCCCGCCATCGCCCGGGTAAAAAAACATAAATATAAATGCTTTCACACTCACAGCCCCACACTAAAAGTACTATGACTTGTGTCGTGGAGCCGTAAACATTAACACCACACTAACTTCCCGTTCGGATTCGAACACGTTGCTTTGAAGGAGAACGGGCGTAGATGGGTATCTACGCCAATGGGTAGTTCAAAGTTCAAAGACGACCCATCCACAGCCCAATGATTTGTGCCGTGGATCCGTAAACATCCAAGTTACAGACATTCACATCATACTCAGAACTAGGAACACAAATATCCCGTGAGAAGAAAACTTATCTTACCACGGGGATTCGAACCCGCTGCTTGTGATATGAATGTTGCCGGGAACCACGACACGAGTCATCGAACATAGTGTGGGGCTGTGAGTGTGAAAGCGTTTAAAGCGTTAATATAACTGTAGTTCTATATATAACAGTATACAGGTAACAACAACACAGAAAATTATATAACAGTATTTTGGCGGCTCCTTTGTCCATGGAAGCCAAAAATTCGTACAAAGTTGTAAATAGGTATTAAGGTGTTACAAATAAGAATGATTCTGTGAGAGTGACGTGCCATAATTAATAAAACCCTCCATACAGAAATTAAGATTTAAAAAGGTTTAGAGAAGGTCCGAGGCTCTGAGGTAACCTTATGAAAGACTAAAGCTAGCCCCGGTTCTGTACGTAACGTTACATATTATAGTGTATTTGTACTTATGATTATTGTAAATATGGGTTACTCCTGAAATAAATGTATTTTAATTTTAATTTATTTTTAAATATTATGTTAAATCATACTAATATTATAAACCCGAAAGTTTGTGATGAAAAAATCATATCTCTAGTTTTCAAAATAATATTATATTTCTTTTAAATTTGATGTATTACATTTTATAAAAACGAAATTGTCATTTCACTTAATACTCGTACAAAATTAAATGTACCTATTACATTATTTTTATTTATTTAAATATTATTATACATTTATAAAGTGGACATTACACAATCAAAGAGATTGAACTAATAATAATTTACTTTAAATCAGGATCATCTCATGTGCCGACACATGCATAACCATGCATGTGTCGGGAGCATTAGTTGACATATACGCAAGAAATTTTTAATCTCGGGGTCATCCCTAACATTATATTTAATTTAGATAATGTTTCAACGCTAATGAGGTTTAATCAATAAATAAATACAAATACATTTATTGACACAAGGTTTTTTATTGTACACAAGGATGTAGTCAATACTCTGTTTTAGGAACAGTGTCCTCCCATTTGTGGCTCAATTGTTTGTCAATCTCATATGCTAGTTACAAGATCATTATCTGACCATTCATTCATCATAAGAAGAATCATTTACTTAATATTCTTCCCGTGTATAATAAGACGTATACAATATAGATTATCGAGTGCGAGCAAAAACATCAATGATTCAATTCTTGGACCCATTGATTAGCGCCTTGAAAAGATCTAATTCTATAACCATTGTGTTGTGTGTCGGCTAGACGTCTGTTCGATAAGCTGAGTAGGTAACTGACTCATTTTATATTTACTTTGTTGTATAGTTATGGTCACACGTTTTGTTTGATAGTTTTGTTGTTATGTGAATATTGATTTCGCTCCTAGTGCTATGCTAAACCTTAATAACTAACAAGTCAATGTACTAAAAATTCAAAAATCCTAGTCGCGAAAAATGTGAACCTACTTTTTATGTAATTTTATGTAATCCCCTTTTAATTTCCTTCATTTTGTTAATTCGATTGGTTTGGTTAATTTGTTTTGATTGCAGTATTACTATTTTGCACGTATAATCCGACATTTTGTATTTTCATTGAACACCTAAATAGGGATAATTGGGTTTGTAAGACGAATATAACGATACCTTAACTGTCGAAATCCATCTAGAGGTTTGAAATATACGACGTAATATAGAAATTTACAGATTTACATAACATACAAGATACGCGCGAAAAACATAACTATTTTATTGTCCGTCGGGTAAAAAAAGTTATGACGGCGACTTCACGTACATTTAGAAAAACACACTTCTCAGATTTAATTGTATCTTAGAAGTTTGAGATTTTTCATTCATGGACAAGCGTTTGACCGTGCGCTATCTCGCCTGAAGGTAAGTTATGATGTTTTTTACCGACTTCCCAAATAAGGAGGAGGTACTCAAGTCGACTTTATATTTTAATTTTTTTTTTAATTTGTGTTACCTCGTAACTTACGAAAAATTTTTTTTAGTTTGAAAGATGTTGCTTTCTAATTAGTTCCATTTAAATTTGATCAAGATCTGATCAGTAGTTCTTGAAATATCGTCAATAAAGTATATTTTGTGACTAATAATGCGTACTTTGACGATGTTCTGGTTTACCCGACTTTCAAAAGTTACCTCACAACTTCTTTCGTTGTGAGCCGATTTAAATGATTCTTTTTTTATTTGAAAGCTAGTGGATCAAGGTTCCGATGATAAAGCGGTGAAGTCCGTTTTTTAAAGCTTTGCTTGCGTTTAATTATTATAACTATTAAACCGTGTGTAGTCATTTAAAAGTTCAAACTATTGTCAGTATGTTTCAATGTTATATACGGCTTAAAACACGTAAAAAAAATTTACTTACTTTTTCTAGACGTTTTTTACGTGTTTTAAGCCATTTATAACATTGATTGAAACTATTTGAAACATATCGTGTGTAGTTAGATTTTTATTTATGGTTGCAATACTGTAATATGGGTAGTTATATTTTTTTTGTTTAATAGAACTATTAACTAAACACTATTTGTTTTGTTTAATAGAACATGTTAATTAACCGGTGAAGTATCCCTTAAAAAATGGCGCCGTGTATTTTTTTATGTGGGAAAATATAAATGTTGCATAAAAGCAGAAATTTTATATGAACCGATTACTAAACTAATTTCTATTTAGAATAATTACAATCAAGGTTTTCTAATTATTTTTTTAATTATAAAAGCAAACACTCCGTACGAAAATTACTTTTTTATGTAGATAAATTTAAGAAATCAAACATTGATTTTCTGTACTGTATTGTGTACGATAGAGATCTGCCTGTAGATCAAAATATTGTTATGTTTTATTTGTCACGGGTAAGGACAGCATCTGTTGCGCTGCGTTCTATGTTGAGTTCAAGGAATTCTACAATATTCATGACATTGCCATGGAACTAGCAAGTACCTATAGCTTGTTACATACGTTTGCCATTTACAGACTCTACACTGGCGCATTATTCGATAGTGGTGTTGGCGCCTCATTTAATTAATCCACATTCCTGTCTGTATATCTGCTAACACTTCCTAATATACGCAACGGATTTTGATACGGTTTTCTCTATCAATAAGATATTTTTTCACGCTAATTTAATTAAACTTGATTACATTTTTAGATATGTAAGTAAAAATAACCACGTTTTGCAATCAAGTAGCGAAAAATAAATTTATATTGCTTATTAAGGCGGGATGCATGAAAATTATGAACTACATAATTTAAGTTCTACTAAAAACTTTGCAAATGCTCGTATCTTTTACGGTTGACTCACAAAAACCATTCATGCGTTACTTGCGACGCTTTTTACTCTTATTTGATATAAATCCTTATCCAAATAATTATGATAGTGTTCTTGGGCATTCAATGTAGACTATGATTGTTTTTGATATTATTCTGTTAAAATTATTCTGATGAAGTAGTATATTATGAAATATAGTATATTATGAAAGTAATATCTACAGGCCATTTGCCTATATTTCCTAAAACTAAACATCGAGCTAATAGGTAACTCAAGTGCTCAAGCCCACTACCAGTGCGTATCGTTCCCATCATGCTGGCGGCATTGCCTCTCTGAATTGCAATGCTGATGAAAGTAGTATATTATTATTATAAAGAAGATATCAACGGTGAAAGCACCTGAAAAAAAATTTCACGGACGAGAGTCACTCAGCCGCCATTGTGTAACGAAAAGTAATTTGCAAACATAATTTATGAAAAAGTCTATGATCAAATGCAGTAAGTAATTTCAAATTTTCATCTCTTTTTTTCGAAATTCCGTGCAAAGCTGAGGCGTCGTCGGTTGGTCTTTAGTGAACCTATAAAGTGACGGTCGCAGTTTTACCATGTAGGTATAATAACGTAAATTCAAACTGTGGCCAAGGCAAAAATAATAGTAAATTAGAAATCCCTGGGATGACTGCAAATACAAAAACGTCGGGATTAGTGATTCCAACTGGTCAGATGGAAAAGACAGTCGAGGGGTGCTGGTTGGTGAACGTATACGTACGTAACGTACCTTTATCAGTATTTTTCATAGTAGAGTGAATTTTTTTAAGCTCTATGTTGCTGGTAATAATCTTCTACCAAGGGTATATTATTTATCTTACAGTATGTTTTGTGGGTGTCTCTATCAAAACGTCGCCATTAACAAAACATTTACAAATTCTTCAAAACAAAACGTCGTAAGTGTATTTTTCGTATATTGGGATCGTATCAAAAAATCCTTAGCGAACCATAAAAAAACAACCAAAAACACTCGAGTTATACAGGAAGAAAAAAGACTATACAGAAAATTGTGTGTAAAACCAGTAAATATAAGGATTTGTACGAATTGTCCGCCTCGGCTGGAGCAGTAACCATGGTTGCAACATGGTTGCAGGAGCACGCAAGGCGCCGACGGTGGACGGCGGAGCCGACCATGCGACCGTTTGGCGCCGCCCTGCGCTGATAACCTCCGAACGTTGACCTCTCATTTATGTTTGCTAAGATGCGCTACAATCAACAACAAGATGCTATAATACAATAAAGCTAACGTTTATTTGTAACTAGCTGATATAACACTGGTCGTTCGCCCGAACTGAGATCTCCCGCTTATATTTTACGACATAGAGAAAAACGTCTGAGGTTAATTGCTTATAACTTTTATAAAAATAATAATTGTAATTTTTTTTTATTTGTTGTTCAAGTGCGGATATTATACTTAATGGATATAGCGGCTATTATTTACGTAAATAACTTATTCAAATGTGTAACCCAGGACAAAACAGGTCTAAAAACAGTGACTTTGGAGTCCTTACAAATTGTTATTTTCCATTTGATTTGGTAAATAATAATTTGTAAGGACTCAAAAGTTTTTGAAAAAAGAAACCATGTCATACTCTACATACGATGTTGTTTACGACGATTTCTCACACGGGCAGTAAATATTAAAAATATACTGAGTTTCATCACCCCTTTAACCCCGTTAGATAATGATAAGAAAAAATGTTTGCGCTTACCTATGTTATACTGATTGATTCGGCACATGACCAAAATGCTGGTTTGTATCTGGGGCAGAGGATAAGCCTTGCGTGGCATACAGCGTGGCAAGCATTTTGGGAACTTTGCCGAACATTAAAGATCGTCTAAACCATCTATAACTTTCTTTTTATATATTGTAAAACTGGATCTTGGAATAAATAAATATTATTTATTTTAGAACTACAGAATGTTATATAATTATAAATATACGAGTATAACTATATAAGTAAATCAAGTGGAAAGTTTCATGTTTCTAGACCCACCGCGCATCGGCTGACAAATTAGCTGTTTGTTTCTGTTATTACAATACAAAGAACGATTTATTGTCTCAACTATTTACTATTATCTATTTTACATAACATTTCCATCTTTTGATAGAAAATATGAAAAACCTTTTGCATGAATCGGCATCAACTTTTTACACAAGGGTGCAGCAAAAAGAAGCGTTATAATTTTAACATATGTCTTTAAGGATGAATGTATACAATATATTTTATGAAAAATATGTTCCTTTGTTCTGCTCCACAAAGTCCGAACTTATAAACTGATATTGGTATCAATTGAATGGGTACCAAAATAGCTTTAAAAATGTTGAACACGTCATGTTTGCGCATTGTAATGCGAGTATTCCTACCTATGTATATAATAATATTATATCAATCTTGGCTTCAGTTTTGACTTGATGTTTTACTAAAGTTTAACGTAGAACTTGGTATGATATTATTATAAACATAACATAATAAACGTAGAACATTTTGTAGTATTAGATTAAAGAAATATACTAAACGTAGGTAAACAAAAACAATTGTATATTCCCGACTACTAGTAGTCAGGTTTTTACAATTGTGTTGTTCTGATATAAATACATTAGCCGTACACTGCGGCTTCGCCCGCGTTTATTAAGTTAAAAAGTAGCTTATGTGACAAGTATGAATGTAGGCAAACTGCACAGGCGCTTTCTAGCGACTGCACAATATAGATGTACCTAGGTTAATATAATTATGTATTAGTGTTAAGGAACGATTTAAAAAAAAACGAAAGAAAATGCGCCGCCGAGTTTCTTGCCAAGTTCTTCTCGAGATAGCTGTAATTTTGCGAATCAAGCAGTAGAGTCAAACTTTCATTGGTGCCTCTTTTGGCCCATGTGAATAAACGATTTTGATTTTGATTATTATTGTTATTCCAGAATCTACATTCTAATTTTCATCAAAATCGGTTTATTAGTTACGGAGATACGTGGTAACAAACATTCACATACACACACACAAACTTTCGCAATTATGATATTACTTTAATTCATCATCAAGATCGCCCCGTAGCTGGGAGTAGAGGGGGTCTTCTCCCACAGGGAGAGAGTAGACTCTCTCCAGCCTCAATCCGAGAAAGCGCTTTTACAGGTTGCCTCCATGCATCATAGCCATTTAAATAACCAACAATTTCTTAATAAGCTTTCTTTATATTGACTTTCTTATTGGTAATTCCATTGTAATCTTAGTAACTTTGTTATATAAACTCTTTATTACTTTGGCCTTATCTAATAGCGCGTGCCGTTATGTTATGCTTTTATATATACCCAGACTAAGGTTTAAAACTTTGTACATTACCTTATAAATTAAAATTATTCAAGTATTTGCAAACATGCATTATATTTTCTTAGACGTATAGCGATGGCAAGGCAAGAACACCTGTTTCTGGTATCTAAGTGATCTACTATTGAAATGTTCGTTAAGGTTAAGTTTGTTTCGTATTTTAAAGTTAACAGCTGCGTTTTGGTATTTCCCATTATTGTATATACCCAGTAGCTCTAAACGTGATAACTTTCAGAAGTGAACTAGGGACTTTCCGATACAATGAAGCACATCAGACCATATTTGATCATCTAAGTGCAAGTGGCAATTCCAACAGCATCATCGTGCAATACTGATGTGTCAATTAAGCAATTATTAAAGTTATGACTAATACAACGATATCTTTTAACGTTATAATTTCACAACAACTACGCATATTGTAGCGTGATATAAAAAACTTATTGAATAGAGAACATTCCTCTACTTAAAATAAAGATTAATATTAGTCCACGTAGAGGCTTTTTCAAGTTTTCCTTCAGTATAATAATATTGGCCGTGCCCCGCGGCTTTGCCCGCTATTATCAAGTCAAAAAGTAGCCTGTGTAATCCTAGGTATAAGCTACGTACATTCCAAATTTCATCCAAATCCGTTCAGCCGTTAAAGCATGAAGAGGGAACACACATACTTACACACTTATACACTTGCACACTTACACCCTACCTTTCGGATTTAGAATATTAGTAGGATGAATGAGACAACCACTTTATTAATTAATTAATGAAAAAACCGTTCCGTTTTCAAATACTTATATTTGAAATGTTGATCTTTTGGGCTATGCCACTGTCTATGTTAAAATATCCTACTAAAAATTATAAATACGAAAGTTTGTTTGTAAGTGTGTGTGTAAGTGTGTAAGTATGTTTGTTCCCTCGCCACGCTTTAACGGCTGATCGGATTTGGATGAAATTTTGAACGTACATAGATTATACCTATGATTAACACATAGGCTACTTTTTAACTTGATAATAGTGGGCGAAGCCGCGGGGCAGGGCTAGTTGCATATAAAACAATGTTGATTTACAGGATATTATTTAAATGCTTAATTGCATGACATTTAAAACCAAGTGTGTTAATCATAGCAGATTAAAATTTTAAAAAAATTATTTAATTAACGAAGTACACAATGATCTAACTCAAAGAGTTTTAAAATCAAACTAGCCGCCATAACAGTACATAAGGTGCGATTGTAAAGAATATGAAACAAATGACGGTGTTTGGTGTTATTTTAATAGTTCCGTACTTATCATCATTTTAACGTTGATATAAAAATGTTGTCGAGCACAAAATTGCAGAACAAACTCGTCAAACGATATTGACTCGACTCTGGAATTATTAAATCGGACGCTTTATAGATTATTAATAATTACGGAACAATCGAAAGATAAATACGAAAAAGCAATTAAAAGCTTTATTAGGCAAATGTTGGCGTGAGATCTCAGTTTGGGGCGAATGTCTAGTCTACTATTATTAATAATTATTATTATTGCAGACACATGATCCATATTTAAATGTACATAAGGAGTAAAAACTATATAAAAAACTAAAATAAAATAGCGTGTGATAAGTAGTGAGCGCTGTGACCTTCCGTCGTGAACTCGCCTGATGATGGGGATCGGACATCACCGAAACCTATAAAATATAATGTGAGTAAATCGTGAGTCAAGCCGTTTCATTTATATAAAATATAATGTGTCAAACTCACGAAAACTTTAATAGTAAAATAAAATAAAAGATGTGTACAATAAAAAGCTTTGTACAAATTACAAAACAGAATATCTCTAAAAAATATATTCGGTGCCAATCTCCAGCCATCGTCTGTTCATTGTCGAATGGCAAAGCCGATCCGACAGACTCATAACAATCTGGTTCTTACACCTGCCAACTCTGGACATGAATTTCGCTATTCTTTTACGCTGAATTGCGTTGAACGAGTCCACCCGGGCATCCACGTACATTTGAGAAGCACTACAATACCGTTTCAGGCCCATAATTGTTTAAATACGTTATTATATGCCACCCGTATACTGTAATGTGACTTTTTGGTATAGTTAGCCCAGAGTTGGCACGTGTAGAACGTCTGACAAAAAGACCTAAATAAGGTTATTTTAACGTCAGAATAGAATAGCCCTAAAGATTTTTCTTGCAATCATATTGCCTACAATACATAGCGCCCTACGCTGTCGAGATGACGCGGATATGGAACCGCGTCATCTTTTAGATTGGACGTCACGATATGGCCAAGATAATTGAAGCTCTCTAACGTATTGACAGGTTGTCAGTTAAGATAAACTGGGGGTACATTTTGTGGTCTCTTTCCCAACCTTAAAATCACCAGGTCTTTCTTTTTCACATTATATACAAGCTTATGTTCGGTCGTATATTTTTTGCAGATGTTTAATAGCTTATATAACCCTTTAATCGAAGGACTGAGCAGCACCATGTTATCAGCGTAGCTCAGGTTGTTGACATATATGCCATCCAACCGGAGCCCCACTAGTGTGCCGCTCATTTCCACGATTAGATTATTCACATATGCGTTGTACCAATCGGGAGAGGTAACCTTCCCCTGCCTTACCCCGCAAGAAAGGAAATCAACAATCTCAGCTGCAACGCTGGTTTCTATCCGCTTTCGCCACAAGAGGTCTTGGTTGAGCGTGTCAAACGAGCGGCTTAAATCTAAATAATTAAACGCAAGCAAAGCTTATATAAAAAAATAATCATATAAATCGGCTCACAACGAAAGAAGTTATGAGGTAACTTTTGAAGTCGGTTAAATACGAGAACATCGTCAATGTAGTCCACAGAATACGCATTATTGACGATATTTCAAGAACTACTGATCAGATCTTGATCAAATTTAGATGGGACCAATCGAAAAGTAACATCTTACAAACTAAAACAAAACTTTCGAAATCGGTTCACGTAAAAAGAAGTTATGAGGTAAAAAACATTAAAAAAAAATACAGTCAACTTGAGTACCTCCTCCTTTTTTGGGAAGTCGGTAAAAACATGCGTACACCTGTTTCAATGAAATAATTGCGCTATCAGTCATTACCTCTGCCGAAAACCGAATTGCCCGTTCGTCATTTCTAGCGCTACTGATATGGGACTGGATAGCACGTTCAAGTACCTACCGTACGGTCACTACCGTAGCCAGTGACATTGGTCTATAATTGGCCAAGTTCGAGATGTCACGGGTTTTACTTTTAATTATAAGAACCACAATAGTTCGAATAAGCTCGTCGGGTAAGTAACTGTGTCTCAAACAAAGACTAAAAAGCCGCGCCAGCACCTCACAGATATGCTGACCCCCATACACTAAGTGCTCCAGACTAAGGCCGCGGCCGTCATGACGGAGACTTACTGCGTTTCATACTTCACATAATCGTAACGTGATAAGCCACCGCTACAACTATTTGAGCGATTATTTCGATTCATTTTTAAAACATTAAACTGATCCCTGGCTATACTTTTCTTACAAGATTAAGATTCTAACTGTTTAGTCTCTTTCCAAAAATCTATGCGGAGTGATGGCGGGCCAGTATATCCATTTTAATTTTATCTTGGTTACATTACACGTGTTAAAGCGCAGCCTAAAATTCCCTACGTGACGTTGCCATGTTTTCATAATGCCATCCCGAGCCCGGCCTGCCATATTGAACCCAAAGTGAGAAATTTTCTCTAGCTTTTATATGTAAGCGCCTGACGTGAAAATTTCATCCTATAACTTTTTGCCCCCTTTTCCTAATATTACGCTCAAAAGTCTTTACCGCTGCTTATTGCAAGGTTTTCACAATATCGCTATACAGGTCGTCAATATTTTGAGCGAGCAAAGCGAGATCTCAAGTTTATTTGGGTAGTGCAGCACTTTGTCTGTTCGTTTGTTAGAGGCATTTATTTGGGGGCTGAGTCACCCACGTCCGTAGGAGGATACCCCTTAAGTCTTACTCCCTACACGTGGTCCCCGGGTAGTGCTAATCAGGTGACATTTGAGAGGTGGTAGAGCATTTTGTGAGTTGCTCGCCTGGCTTGCTACCAAAGTAGCTTACCACCATCAAGTTGAAAGTCTGCCGCCAAGCCAAATACGGTGTTCCGGCAGTTATCCTTGAGAGCCTGCGTATTCCAGGTCTAGTGTGTTTACCAGCTTCGATCACATCGTCACTTACCATCAGGTGAGATAGTGGTCAAACACTAGCCTGTCACAAATAAAAAAAAATAAAAAATAATAATAATTAATATATAGGTACCCGGAACAAAAAGGACTAAATGCATTGATAACCACCATTATGAAAAAAAATTAAATATTGCGCAACACGCATCGTACTTTGTCCTGTGGTACCATAGGACAAAGTGTGAGTCTGTATTTTCTACCGATTTCACATAAAAGGAGGAGGTACTCAATTCGCCTGTATTTTTTTTTATGTGTGTTACCTCATAACTTCTTTCCCCGTGAACTAATTTATTTTTTTTGTTTTAAATCTGTTGTTTTCCCATTAGTCCCATTTAAATTTGATCAAGGTCTGATTAGTAGTTTTTGAGTTATCGTCAATAATGCGTGTTAAATACATTTAATCTGATCAAGGTTCCGAAGATAAAGCGGTGACGTCAATTATTTTAAAAGAAGAGATAGTGGTCAAACACTAGCCTGTCACAAATAAAAAAAAAAAAAAGGCATTTAGCGTTTAAACCTCGCAAGCGAATAACAAACTCTCAGCAAATATGTTATGAAAAATAAAATTATATAAATGAAAATATTAAGTGAGCACGAAAATGAGAAGCATAAACAATTTTTTTTTGTATGCCTGCTTGGGGTATCGTTGAAAAAAGCTTTGCAAGTAGAGTACGAAACCGTTAAAAAAAATGTTGGAAAATAACAAATGCTAGAGGATATGTCACCATTTTTAGACCCATTTTGTCCCGGGGTCTATGTATCTCAAAAATGGGTACATATTTTAAGCTGAAATTTGCATAAAATATCCGTTATATCTTCAAATTAAACTACAAATTCTTATATCGAACTATTATTATCAAGAAAAAAGGTATAAGTAAAGGATTTTCTCCATTAGGCAAGATGTAGGCGCGAGATCTCAGGGGGTAAACGACTAGTTTTTATTACGACCGATTTAAAAAAAAAGGAATTTCTATGTTTGACTGTATGTATTTTTTTATTCATGTATGTTCACCGATTTCTCCTACCACTTGTGGAACGATTCTCAATATTCTTTTTTGTTTGGTAGATCTTCAGAGGTGGTCCCATATATTTTTTTTCGAAATCAATCGAGCCAAAACCTAAATATCACCGGTGAAGTTGGTTTTTTTAAACTTTGTATCCGTTTAATTATTTATAGCTCTCCTCTTTGGTTTTTTTCATGTGTATTTTCGGAAAATATAAATTATATGAAGTAAAGGTCCGCCAAGCGACAAATAGAGTTGAGTAGGGTCAAGTACACGAGTTAAGGTAGACACGATATAAAGTATCGTCGAGTAAAGTCGAGTCATGTAGCGTTAATTACTTATAATTAACACGACAAATGTTAATAAAAGCTTTAACACGACTACCAGATATTATATTCTATAGATTGTTTAATTTAATATAAATTGTAATAATATTAGTATCATTATATAATTTTTATATTTTAAATTTCCCATATATACAGACCTATATTCTCTATTACTAGATACATATATACAGCAAAAAACTAAGTTACCTGCAAGGCATCGTGCTTATAGGTAACTCTAGTGATGGGAACGTTACCCACTGGTAGTGGGATTGAACACTTACCTATATGCCTTGTAGGTAACTTAGGACTTCAGACTGCTGTATAGATGTATATAGTTTTAGTGTAGTTTTATAATATAACTGATAAATAAAAACTTTAACACAACATTGTACCACATATTATATAGTATATAATATGTGGTAGGTAGATTATTTAATTTAACAAATATTATAACAATTTTATAACATTACTTCTTTTTTTTTAATTCCAATTTTGTATTTTTTACCGACTTCACAAAAAAGTAGGAGGTACTCAAGTCAAATGTATTTTTTTTATTGTAAGATATTGCTTTCCAATTGGTCCCATTTAAATTTGGTCAAGATCGGATCAGTAGTTCTTGAAATATCGTCAATAATGCGTATTTTGTGGACTAAATTGACGATGTTCTCGTTTTTTGCCGACTTCAAAAGTTACCTCATAACTTTTTTCGTTGTGAGCCGATTTTGAAGATTATTTTTTTATTTGAAAGCTGGTGCTTTTCATGTCTCATTTAAATTAGATCAAGATCAGATCTCTAGTTTTTGAGTTATCTTCAATAATGCGTGTTTAATACATTAATCTGATCAAGGTTCCGAAGATAAAGCGGTGAAGTCGGTTTTTTTAAGCTTTGCTTGCGTTTAATTATCCTAAAATTAAATTATAACTATACACCAAAGACCTAAGTTACCTACAAAGCATCGATCTTGTAGGTAACTCAATTCATGGGAATACCTATAAGCTCGATGCCTTATGCGTAACTTAGGTATTTGTTGTATAGATGTATAAGTATAGTTAGTTTTATAATATTACTGATAATAATATTTTATAGGTGGTATTGACAAAGCGTCTATCCTATGGCTGGAAGAAACCGGAAAAGCGTAATTACTTCTGCATTGCGCCTTCAATCTCCCTTACCGGCTTTATGAGACAGTTGCAAGAAGGGTGCCCGGCTTTATAGCGGTGAAGACTTTTATTCAATCTACAACAGCGAAGTACCTTAAAATAGAAAGTTTTTCAAGGTTGTTAGCTTTAAGCTTTAACTTGATTGGAGATATTTATTAAGATTGCTTTTTCTATGGCTGGAAATTATTTATTTACAGTTAATTTTGCTTTGAAGTTAGGTTATACGTAATTATAATTAGATATTGTGAAGTACATCCCAGGGATACATTTATATAATTACGTATTATTTTGATATTTATTCATATAAAGTAATTAAGGCCAATTGCCTATATTTCCTAAAACTAAACTAAAACTATGTACAGCAAAGACCTAAGTTACTAACAAGACATTGAGGTTATAGGTAACTCAAGTGCTCAAGCCTACCAGTGGGTAGCGTTCCCATCATCACGTTGTGAAGTCAAATAGTTTAACGGCATTGAAACTAAATTATCGCATATACCAAGTTTCATTCTTTTAAAAATATAGGTACTATGAGAGGCAATGGGTAGATATATTGATTACCTACAAGATGCAGGATTATAGTATATAGTGATATTTATAGTGAATTAATGAAACAATACTTAAATGCCATTATATTAGTTTGAAATGCAATTTGCGTAGAGGTAAACTACGATAAAATGGCGAGCCCCTCCAAATTACTGTTTCAATGTTTGTAGTCACAACTTTCCAAAAGCGTTTGTATGTATGTATTTTTTAGTACCTTCCTGTCTTAGAACCAGAAATAATGCTGATGTTTCTGTTGAATCAGCAGATCATCTCAATGACGTAAGTATTGACAGTGGTCTATGAAAGTAATTAATGAAATACTAGGCTACTGATTATATCTTTGTAAATTTTGGGATCGTGAGGACGAGGAGCCCAATTTAACTAGTGATGACAGCGGGCATTCGAAAAACAGGCGTAATATTTGGCATTTAACACGGAAATAGCGTAGACTACAATTTAGAAATGGCGTTCTTCACTACTTATGTTCAATCTAAACTCTACTACTTATGTTCAATAAAAATAGAAATGTAGTCAAACATTCTTAGACTTTTTAAATGCCAAAAAATTGGTAGATGTCATGTATTTCATATGGTGTGGTCGAGTGGTAAGACTTATATGCTAAGCCTAGAATGTTAGGGAGCAAGGGGGAGTAAGAGACAGAGCCAATGTCCTACGTAACAAACCAATCATACAGATTCGTTGTATCGCTTATGAGATCCTCCTCACCCCTCTTACCCTCGTGTCGTTGAGCGGCTTTCAAATGTTTTAACATAACATACATAATAATGTTTAATGTTTTACTTAGTTTTAGTTTAGTTTTAGGAAACATAACATACATAACATTAACATAAACGCTTTCACACTCACAGCCCTACACTAAGTTCAAAGACTTGTATCGTAGGTGCCGGAAACATTCACATCACACACACATTTTTGCGAGTGAGTGATGTAAAAATCTGCAATTTTCTACATTAAAAGTAAGTTTGAAATCAATCTGTTTTTATAAATTAGAGTCTTTGTTTTTTTTAAGGATTCATTTTGATTTTGTTCTTATTTTTTTGTAACTTAGTATTTATTGTGGTAAATTTGAATGAAAAAAATATATCTTTCATCGGGGTAATTGGTATCAAATGGGCCACTATTACTTTTTTGTTCGATGATGAACAATATTTGTATGGAGAAAGCGGCAAACGTGACATCGAAACTGATTAAATCTTGTGAAGTACTCACGAAGATCCTGGATATCAATCAATGCATAATATGGCACGAAGAAGGTCAATCTGGAGGGATATGATTTTTTTGTGATAAATTTAGAGGCTGGGGATCACGAAGCGTGTTCTATGTCGAGTTAAGTATTTTATTTCCCCCATCTCCTTTATCCAGCATTCAAGGGGAGCTGCTGAAATACTGTTTGGTCCTTGGCGACAGATTTACTTCTAGAGGGTAGCCGGTCACGAGCATTATCGAATGCATTACTACCATTAAGATTTTTGCTTATATTATACTCTAGCGTGTATATAGGCGAGCAAGTTAAAAAGGTCGGGCCGACCAAAGTCCAAGTCGTCGAGACGAGAAAAGGAGCAAGTATTGGGCCAGTCCGACGGTCGCGGCACCAAGTCGGGCGATTCATAATTGTCATACTCGTTTGGGCCAAAGGGTAATTAAATTACAAAACGGGACCAGCAAATAGAATTAAACGAAGAGCGCTAGATGCGGCCAAGGACCGGTGACTGATTGTACACTACTCGCATAACGTGTGATTTAACAAGACCAATGTGTTAAATAGTGTCAATGTAATGCAGCATCGCCAATCATGGGTAACATTGAAATTAGTGCATCGTACAGCTACAGCTAGTTTTGAACAAGTGCCTTCAGAGATCAAGCATTGCTATTCAACGTGGCAATGCTAGACACTTTACCAACTGACAGCGATCTATTAGATATTTTCAAGTCGCAACAGATAATTCCCAAAAGACGCACTATTTTGTTCACAAATGTCTAAGGACAATTTGCGTTTTCGGCCCTGGCACTCGGTACTGATCAATGTTCAAACACTCGCAACTCTTCAAACTAGGATGTAGGAAAATAGTAGGTATAGGAATGCATACCTATTACATAATTTGTCATTAATCTTTTTATCACAAAGCTGCATTTTAAATGGCTTCGTATGTAAGTATGCAACTATATAATATTTTCCATTTTTCGATTACTTCCGACATACCACAATGAACTGTGTAATTTATTGGAAAAGTTGAGTAATATTAAACTTGTTCATTTGCTGTTCATATTTAAGATATTCGATTCCGAGTATCTCAATAATTAATACTGAATGCTTCGATGCTCGTCCATTCGCAGTTTAATTACATTTACGATCCGCTGAGAGCACCCTCAAGGCAAGTGTCCGAAGGTGGACCACAGAATAAATAATAGTACAAGACTGAGGTGTATGTCACAGATATAAGTTAAACAACACAGTAAGGCATTGTCATACCTGTACATTTATATCAGTCTTATTTCAAGAAAAAAATCAGTTCCAACATTCTTAATTATACTAAATAAATATAACTAGATGTAAGTAACAAAGTTAGTCTACCATACTAATATACAAAAAGTTAGTCAAATATATCGTTGCCGCTGTCAGTTAGTAAAGTTCTGGCGCCATTTTTTTTTATGTTAGTTGGTCAAGCATATGACCACTATCTTACCTGATAGAAAGTGAAGATGCGGCCGAAAATACCTATTCACTCTAGACTTGAAGACACCCAGATTGTACATTGCTTAGTTAAATAGCAATACTGTTACGGAACCACTGAGGTGTGGACCGTTAAGAGGGATGCACTGGTATCTTGTCAAGAGGTAGTGGTCACTTATAAACGGAAAGATAATTCATAATCATGATATATTTTTGTGCTAATAGTGATAAATTCACTCCGGAAAGTTAATAGAACCTGCGGAATACGTGTACCGTTATTGAACACAAATATAAAACGTTTTGATTAATTTATTACATATATATATATATAATGAAGCTATTTTTATTTATTACATTTAACCTTTATAATAAAGAATAAAAAAAAACAGTTATTTTGAGAAATTGTAACTATAATTAAATTCAAAATATATTCAAATGGTTTCCATTTATGAAAATACTAGCCATGCCCCACGGCTTTGCCCGCTATTATCAAGTTATTAAGTAGCCTACGTGTTAATCCTAGGTATAATCTATGTACATTCCAAATTTCATCCAAATCCGTTTAGCCGTTAATGCGTGAAGAGGGAACAAACATACGCACACACTTACACACAAACTTTCGGGTTTATAATATTAGCTTGATTGGCATTTTTTTCATCAGGATTAGTACGGGATATCGCAAAGAAACTACGTAAAGTGCTGAACTTCTCTCCCTTAGGGAAAGGATCTCCTCGCTTACTAACACGAAAAGTGTTTTAAATGCGTTGAAATAAACTATTTCCATAGCAGAGTTTATAATCTAAAGAGAGTGTATGGAGCGACGAATTCATAGAGTCTGAGACGAAAGCTAGATAGACTAGACTGCTCGGCCTAATCTTAGATCCCGTCTCGAATCCTTAAGGTTCATGCATTCTCTAGTAGGACGAATTTGTTGTGATGAGTTTTGAGCAACCATTGCTATACTAAACCTCTCTTCGATTTTGCATATAACTTCCTGTAACAGTATCGGATCAATTAATCAATAGAAAGGGTAAGTTTCAGATAAAACCTACAGTGCTTTTACTAGTTCAACAAGTCTAAAATAGATTTGGAGAGATTATGCAGTTATTGAAACCTCACGGAAACCCCAGAAAAACAGCATAATTTCCTTCGTCCCTATTTCGGAACTCTTAAGACGGTTCCGGCTTGTATTATTGCTCAGCAAGCAACTAAACAGTCACCTTGCGTATTTGCTTTCTTTGGTTGCAATCTGGAGGGATTCATCAAGCGTTTCCTGTTTTTGTGTACCCTCTGATTTAAGCGCCTCTGATTTAATATCTATTGTCCCCGACAATCTATTTATTAAATATATTCCCAAACTGTAGGTATTCAGCGTTGTTGGAGGACAAATGCAATCCCAGCCAAGTCGCATTTTAATCCGTAGGCTACACAACGGATGAAGGTTAGGTCTTTAGGCCACCCACCCAATTCGTTTCTCCAAAGGACCAACTTAGCGATGATTTTCATCGAGATGAGGTCATCTTGTATAAAGATATTTTTATTTTTATATAAAGATGATTGTTTTAGCTTACTTAAAGTCCCTGGAATGTAAGAGATCGGAATGAGACTAACGTACTACATTACATCTCAGATTTTGCTAAAAGAGAATGTCCTCTTGTTCTTTCGTGTATATGTAGTATCTCAATTCAACGGGATTAGCGGGATTTTCAACTGAGTACTACCGTGCTTTCTCCCACAGAGGCAGTGGTATGTGGCCGCGGATTCACTTATCTGGGGAGTGTTATGTCAGAGACTGGAGAAACTATTTCCAGAAAGAGGATATCGCTTCCAGAATTGCCAAAGCTAGGAAATGTAGACCAGGTATTCGTGATTGCTCCGGCCTATATGGCAACTGGGAGAGTTAACTCAAAATAATCCGGTCCAATGCAAAAACTGTGTTGCTGTATGGCTGTGAGACGTGGATAAGCTTTAATATAATTAGATTTTAATGCTGCGTGACATGTAGTCGCTGGAGATCTAGTTGGGCCAGTAAATCGATTCTGCGCAGACTTCGGTTGGCGAAGACGGAGTTTGTACAAGATGTCCTTACCACATTCGATCGCTTCATCACTTACTAATAGTTGAGACAGCGATCTAATGTTAGTCTAACAAAAAAAAAACATGCCAAGTTAATAACATTTGACATAGACATCAATAAATCCGATTTGCTATAATTATTGCATCAAAATCTAAATGTGTATTGTATCCTACTTCGTCTGTAAGTGTGCAGCTGTGTAAGTATGTTTGTTCGTTGTGCGTAAAATGAATTAAAATGGACGGCAAACTTGCTTCAAATTTCTGAGAAAAAACTCATATTCCTTGTAATCATAATCAATAATCATTGCTCAATTTCAGGAATACGGTTGTAATTACACATATTTACAACACGACCAGACAGAATAACAAATTGGTAAATCCATTGATGAAGGAACGGGGGATGGTTATTTTCAGTGTTATAAAACATATGTAATTCTTAACAAGTCTTACGTAATACTCGCATTGTGGTTGACTTGAACGATTGTAATATTCGTAATTAGCAACGTTAGTAATATTCATAACGATTGTAATATTCGTAATTGTAACTATAGTCAATTTTCCCACTCACTTACCACGTATATAAGCGATGCTTATAACGATATAAGCCACGAGTATAATGCTTTGAATTTTTAATGAATTAAAAATAACACTATAAAAAACCGATGTAATATAAATATTTTACGCATTTGTTTAGGCTTGAACCTGATACAAGACCTATCTTTCAGTTGTAGGAGCAGCAAGTTTTAGTTACAAATAAAAAAACACTTCTTTATAAAATATTTTTTAAGTGACTATAATGGGCACACCAATTAAATGGTTAATTGTTTTAGTTGTATTATTTTAATAATTCTTTTAGAGCTTAGATTCTGAATCCGACAAAAATGTACAGTTTGGTTTACACACTATCTTAGGCCATAGATAAAATAACCGACTTCAGGCGGGCCTTAAAATCCGGCAACCTGTAGAGTGTCAGAGTACCAATCAACATGAAAGCAAATTTAAAAGTTCAATCTGCTGGGTTAATCTCGTTAGTCAAACAAAATTCCATTGTTAATAGGATAAAAGCTTTTGCATCTGCTTCAGCGATTTGTTAAGTTGGCTATACTCGTGGGTGTGATTAGATCTGAAAACTATAGATAATCTGTTGTTTGAACGAGAAAATGACGACGGATCAGGATAACAAGTCATTATACAAAAAAAACTAAAAACGCGGCTTCGAAAAAGTGAACTTACTTTTTATTTTACACTCTATTACGGTCGTTAACAAGACCTTTATGTCGATTATAAAGATTATTGTAAAAGAATGTTATCACAGTAGTATTATAAGTATTTACAATTAAAGTAGGTAACGCAATTTTAAATCGTTAGATCTTAAATGGTTATTCAACATTAATAATTATAAAAGATACATAAACATGATTTACAAATAGCTATTCAATGTTACCCCACTTGATATATTTCGTCGACTTTCATTTTAAATGTAGGGCGTCTGGTTGTTTTGAATTATTATTAAAGTCATTTCTTTTCGCGAGATTAATGCACATCGTCTGACGTAAGAAATATCAAATTCGGTTTACGTGTTTGGTCTCTAGAACGCCATAAAGGAACAAAAAACACACATACATAGGTTGATAAACACATTACAGTATTTGCGTTGCGAAGTCGGGTAAAAAAATAGTGGTATTTGGTTTTGATATACCTACATGTATTGTATAAAGTGGTGTTTGGTAAGAAGAGGTTAGTTGTTAATAGATTTTCCATATTTTTTCATTAATGTTAGAGAAAGGTGTATAAGGTGGATAAATACGAATACGTCTTCGCTCAAAAATTTTTTTATCGCCTCCGAGTTTTGTAAATTAAGAAATATGGTGTTTAGTGTAGGAAAAATAAAAGTAAATTGTAATAATAAGTTTCGGAGTCCAATATTTATATCATATAGAATGTGTATGAAATGGAATATGTAAGTGATTTAATTATTATAAGTACAGTCATGCATGACATTTATATCATATAGTTAGTGATTTAATTATTGTAAGTACAGTCATGCACGACCTTTATATCATATAGAATGTGTATGAAATGGAATATGTAAGTGATTTAATTATTATAAGTGCAGTCATGCATGACATTTATATCATAAAGAATGTGTATGAAATGGAATATGTAGGTAAGTGGTTTAATTATTGGAAGTACAGTCATGCATGACATTTATATCATATGTAATGTGTATGAAATGGAATATGTAAGTGATTTACTGAATTAAAATAAGTACATTATATGTTTTCCATCATAGATAAAGTCTTCTTGTTTTTAAATTTATGTAGTATATAAATATACCCTTAATATTATTTTTCATATGATTGCTTTTTAATTAGGAATTCAATTAAGAAGAAATAATATTAATGAGTGGAAAATTCTATTTTTTTTTTGACACGGCAGTGAACAGTTTTTAGTTAAATTTGACGTAACAGAAAGCGCACATGTATAACCGAGTTTGGAAATTGCTCTAATCACATTGCAGTTTTAAATATTTAGGGTGTAGTTCGTCAAGATTAATTAACCCTCCGTTGATTAATTATCCGAATAATTTTACGTAGTATTTTTTTAATTCTGTATTTGGCCAGTTTTAAGTGATAAATATTCTATCACTTAAAACTGATAAATTGAGAGATTACATAAAGGTTTCAAGTAAATTGAGGATTTCATAAATGTAGTCCAGGTAACAGTTAAAGTCAAATAAAATAGTCATGGTTAGAATCTTAGAATCTCAGAAGAATTATAAATTTTGTAAAATAATGCAAAATCGATAACCTCATTTTTTAATAGGTTGCCAATGTGCATGTGTAGGCAAATAGTACAAAAGTAATCATCAAGATGAAAACGTGATTTTCGTTTCCACTTTAACACTCCAATAGAAATAAATTTTGCAAGGAAAAAATATCACTTGAGGCAACAGATTGAACTCAGCCATAGGGTGTCATGCCCTATTGCTCTATCCGCTGAGCTACTCAAGCCTGCCTGAAGTGAAGAAATTTATCATTAAATTATTGCCTTGCATTGCTCATGCTATATATATAAACAAAAATGAACTCCAATAGAATTTCTAATAAAGTCGCAACTAATTACTTTACTATGACTGAACCAAGACTCTTTTACTTGACTTTTACTGTGACCTCAATGAATAATACATATTATTCTAGAATATAGTTCTTAAAATTAGTCACCACTTGATCAGGGTGACTAACCTGACGCTTATGGTGTTACTTGCTGGCTAAATGCACATGGTTTGCTACAGAATCTTAGTGTTTATATTATTATTTTTCAATGAAATTACCACTACGAGCGTTATGCTTTCATAACTAATTTGATGAAATAGGACCTCATTCTAATTTTGCATAAAATATGTACATCTATAAATTTACACAAGGGTTCTATCGAGGATAAGACGCAGAAAAAGCTGCTCTTTGTTATTTAATAAAATTGGTAGCGTAGGTTCTACGCATAGTGCTACGGAAGTGCTACGTTTGTAGGCTTGCCTGGAAAATGTTCTAGCTTTTACCTATGTACCTTTATTGTGTGTAGCTGCAATCTGGGGCATTTTCCTTTTTAATCAGAAAAAACGTGGCTCATATACTTATTCATGTTTAAACTATCTCACCCGTTGTGGTCTGATATGCTGTGGTCGATGGTGCAAACAACGCTACAAAAAACATAGTATATACATAGTATATGGGTCTTAGAACCAATTGGTCTCATGCGGAATGACGGCAAAAGGCCTGATGAAATTACATTCATTCCATGGAAGATGGGACGGCCTTTAGTTTGGGATGCTACTTGCGTCGATGCTTTAGCGTCGTTTCATTTTTCAAAAATATCACAGGAGCCAAGTGGTGCTGCTTCGACAGTGGAAACACTTAAACTGCGCAAATATTCAAACCTCGATAGAGGTTTCATATTTGTGCCGTTTGTGGTAGAAACACTAGGACCATGGGGCCGTGTGCTCTCGTAATTTACAAATATTTGGTTGGACGATTTAGAGTCGACTTGTGACCACAATGAGTATTTTGCACAGCGCCTAAGTATTGCTATACAGCGGGGCAACGCAGCCAGCATTTTGGGAACATTGCCGACCCGTAACGATGTATGTTGATTATTTAGTAAATTTAAATAGTATGTTATAGATATAAATTATATTATATTTAAAAATAACTGTAGAGTACGCCTCCAAAAAATCTAGTTAAGATGTTTTAATTTTAAGCAAGGCCAAAATACAATTTTAAAAATAACATTCTCTATAATAATATATGACTATTACGAAATCGTAGAGGACTGTTCCATTTTTCCATGATTCTGGTATGATTTCAGGCAGTAACTTAGTAAATATCACAGGATTCAATCGTACCGAAAGTATTTTATATACACCTTGAAGTCCCTTGAGATTTGTTAGATATGTGTTTAAATAAGGAATGTGTAAAAATTACAATTTCAGGCTATTATGAAAACTACGCACCAAGATTGTGTACAAAAATATAATGCCGGTTCGCTTTATTTGCTATGTTTTAATTTTAGTTTAGTTTAAGGAAAAAATTGACCTGTAGAATTTAAAAAATTAAAGAAAGGATGGAAAGATTTGAGAATTATGCACTGATTGTTGACCTCCTTTTGAAGCGGGTATTCGAAATTGAAACAAATTATTTTGCTTTGTAGTTAGGTTTGATTATTATACCTGGATCATAGAGTACGCGACATTTAATGAACATTTGATATCTAATTTTTGAAAAATATTTTCCAATTGCATATTTATATTGTTCTTATCGAGTCTGAATTATTAGTGTATACGTTTATCAATAGAATGTAATCAAATACATAAATATTGAAATAAATCTTAAACTGTAATGGCCATAATAATTCTTCAATGATTTATTTGGAATTTTGCTCGTGTTTTCCGAGAATTCAATGAGTAACAAAAACCCGAAGTGAATAAAAACATGTTGTTTCCTACCTTATTTGAAATAATCCACAAAAAATATTTTTAATGACCATAAATTTATATCAATTCGACATTATCAACCATAATACATAGATATTATAGTAATAGCATAGCAATTCATGCAGATAGGCAATGCCCACAGCATGATTATCACGTTGCCTACTGCAGAAGTCTATATACTTTATTTACCTACAATTTCACGGCGAGTTAGCGTACCACTGGTCAGTTTCCTTACTCGTCAGATTCACCACCAGTTTACTAATGAGTAAGTCCAATGAGACAGTTTCGGTAGGTTGACGATTTCGCTAGTTAGGCATTTTCCTGATTCTTTCTCCAGCTTCCTCCTTCGCTAGTTTTGCTATTTTGCTAGGCAGTTAGTTTCGTTAATTCGCTTGTTTCCTTGTTTACTTGTTTACTTTTTCGTCGGTGGATAGGTAGGTAGGTTTGGTTGTCATCTGCACTAGGTTCCATATTCGTCTGTTTCACTGGAAGCCAGGATGTAAAGATGTCTGACAAATAAGAATTCCTCAGACATGTATATATTTATGCATGTTCACTTTTAGATTGCCGCTCGCTCGTGACTTATTTGCCTCTCCTGTCACCCTGGTCAGAGAGTGGTGTGGTACGGAAAGGAATGGCCATCTCGGAGTGAACAAGTAGGTCAATGTATTGTAACTTGTAAGTACCAAACGACATCATCATATTACAAAAACTGTGTATTGTATACAATTTAAATTAATTATTAAATAAATATAAACCATATAGTGCGTAGCCGGGCCGATCTTTAGGTAATCTTGAATAGTCATGGCCGCAGACTATTTTCTAAATGGAATCCAAATGATAAAGGCACTTATGCAAGATGCATACACACTGCGACTTTTGACCTTTTTAGTTATTATTGTTAAGTCTTCTATGATAATATAATATTGGCTAATAATTAATAACGTCCGACCAACTGAACATAGCTATGGCTGTGACCCGGATCTAGGTTCAAATCTCGTTGATGAAGCTTTACATAATTGAAAAAAAACAGTGCTTGAAGAATACGGATCGGTGCAAACAATTTATAAAGACCGCCTAAAACATCTGAAAACGCCTGATTCTGAGTGTGACATAATACAAAATTTTAATGCTGTTAAAAAAGGTTAAGGTAAATAATACCGTTTGCGGATCATTATAGGATGTGATAATTCCAAAAAAATTGGCTAAAGATTTTTATGTCTATGAAGAAGACAATATTCTTACTTTTGTGACACCCTTTGTTATAGAACAAAGCAGCGGTATTAAAGTATATTCAAACAATATATTATATTGTTTGAATATACTTTAATAAAAAATATATTCTGTAACGGCGAAAACCTCACCTTTAGTTTTTTTTTATAAGCGTTATTAGGCAGGAAGCGAAACATGTAGACAAGGCTCATTCAAAATAAGGCAGTGTTCTATATATGTCAAGGAACGTAACAGGAAAATACGGTCACTAAAATTAAATGAGCGTATCAAGAACATAGTCAATGATTTTATTTTATTCCAAAAGACAAATGGACATGTTTAACCAAGTTGGAAATTATGAACGTAACAAGAAGAATTGACAAACGTATTAATTAAATAAGCCATCTGTTATTTTTATGTTCAAATTTTTTTTTATTTCTTGGAAGAAAAGTTATAAGGAGTTCTAATCTGAGAATATATATTATATATAGTTAAATTGGTATAGTCAGTGACAAAACAATTAGAGCGGCCAAGGTAGTAAAAATATCAAACGTGTTATTGTTAAAAATTAAGACGTAGGTATTCAACTGAGATGATTATCAAACCTTTATCATATCAGATAGGGAATAAGTCAACTTCCCACAAGTAGGTATATGAAATGACAGCTTGTGTGGTGTGCACGTATTTTTTTACCGACTTCCCAAAAAATTAGGAGGTACTCAAGTCGACTGTATTTAACCGATTTAAATATTTTTTTTTTTAGTTTGAAAGGTGTGACTTTCCAATTGGTCCCATTTAAATTTGATCAAGATCTGATCAGTAGTTCTTGAAATATCGACAATAATGCGTATTCTGTGGACTACATTGACGATGTTCTCGTTTTTGACCGACTACAAAAGTTACCTCATAACTTCTTTCGTTGTGAGCCGATTTTGATGATTATTATTTTATTTGAAAGCTGGTGCTTTTCATCTGGTCCCATTGAAATTCGATCAAGATCTGATCAGTAGTTCTTGAAATATCGTCAATGATGTGTGTTTAGTACATCTAATCTGATCAAAGTTCCGAAGATAAAGCAGTGAAGTCCGTTTTTTTTTTTAGCTTTACTTGCGTTTATTTACTTTTTTCATTAATTTTAGCACGATAACAAATATATTTTTATACTTCTATACTAACACGACATACCTACTGTATTCATAAGATCATCATGTACAACGTAAAGTAATAAATTAATATGACTATGACATATACATATAATGTCAAATTTGATTGTAAAATTCAACGATATATAGTCTAAGATCCCGCTATACAACGACCTTCACCGAGATGCTTATTTAATGAGACGTATTTTTTATGTTATTAAATATGCCAATAAATATATCCTATATGGGTTGCCTAACAAATTTCAGTCCAGAGTATTTTTAATTAATAATTAAAAATTTTTTTTTTTTTAAACATTGCCCCGGTGTGATTATTAAATAAATTTGATACCAATCGAAAGTTTGAAGCCCATAGAATATGCAAACGTTAGGTTGCCTATTTTTTTCCGGTCACAACCAGGGGTTGCCAGGTGTAAACAGGTAAATCTATACTAGCATTTTGCAACGGTCTGATTATTGAATCAAACTTAGATAAAATGAAAGATTATTTCATAAGGAACACGGTGGTATAGGGTTGCCTGCGAAAAATCAGTCCCGAATTACGGTTGTCGAATTTTAAATAATAAAATATCGCTGCGAGTGAATGTGTGCAAGAGAGAGGTCCCAGACCAACCATCCCATGCGGTAGAAAAGGACGCAGCGTAGCAGCTGTTTAAAGTCCGCCCATTTAAAGAAGGAGAGTGCGCATGCTATTTGTGCTTGGAAATGAAAAGGATAGCGATAGACTCGTATATGCTGTGCATTATTTTGGAGTAGATTGTCGCTATAGATACAAGTGAAAAAACGTGCTGCTATTTATTGTTGGAAAAAATGGCCAAAAAGTGTTTTTTGTGTGATTCGGATGACGGAATAATTGATTTTGATGATGCGAGACATCGCATTTTTTTGAAGAATTACTCTGCAAAAGAAGACAGAGAGCACTTTAAAAAAAAATAAAAGGCTTCGACTCCAACTCCATACCACCATGCTGGATATCATTAACTCAGAAAATTTTACGAACAATTTTCGTAAATTCCATGTGGCTTAATGAAACGGATCCAATATGCGTGAAACTTCAGCCTGAGAACTGCGGTTGGTTCTTAGATGAATATTTAAAACCAGTAGGATTCATTGGGGATCATACACCTTTAAAAATAGAAGACATTGTCGAAAAAACTGAAACGGAGAGTGATGACGAAGAAGATTCAGAAGTTGGAGATCACAGTTATATGTCCGATGACTCGGAACCTGAATAATTTAAAAAAAAATTGTATTTTAAATTTTTTTCAATAAACAGAAGTATTCTTTTAATTGTTGTTTTTTATTTCGGCTCCTAATAATAAAGATAAAATTTGCCAGATTAGTAATATATATGTATTACTCTGTCTTTTTACTAAAGATGTGTATATACTTTAGTGTCACATAAACAATAAACATAGATAAATAATTAATTGATTAAAAAATAAAAAAATAACTATTTCTCTATATTAATAATAAACTACTCCAAAATAATGCACAGCATATACGAGTCTATTGCTATCCTTTTCATTTCCAAGCACTAATAGCATGCGCACTCTCCTTCTTTAAATGGGCGGACTTTAAACAGCTGCTACGCTGCGTCCTTTTCTACCGCATGGGATGGTTGGTCTGGGACCTCTCTCTCGCACACATTCACTCGCAGCGATATTTTATTATTTAAAATTCGACAACCGTAATTCGGGACTGATTTTTCGCAGGCAACCCTATACCACCGTGTTCCTTATGAAATAATCTTTCATTTTATCTAAGTTTGATTTAATAATCAGACCGTTGCAAAATGCTAGTATAGATTTACCTGTTTACACCTGGCAACCCGTGGTTGTGACCGGAAAAAAATAGGCAACCTAACGTTTGCATATTCTATGGGCTTCAAACTTTCGATTGGTATCAAATTTATTTAATAATCACACCGGTGCAATGTTTAAAAAAAAATTTTTTTTAATTATTAATTAAAAATACTCTGGACTGAAATTTGTTAGGCAACCCATATAGGATATATTTATTGGCATATTTAATAACATAAAAAATGCGTCTCATTAAATAAGCATCTCGGTGAAGGTCGTTGTATAGCGGGATCCTATACTAATAATATATATTTCCGTCAAACGAAATTATAACGCAAAGAAACTAACAAAGTGTTTTTGTACGAAGTTTCAAGTCACCAGATATCGTTAGAAATACGCTCAATTCCGTTTTTAATATTTCTCTGGATGATCGTGCGTGGAGCCAGGAATCCCTACCAATTTGGTTGGGTAGTATTGGTATAGGAAAATTTCAAGCGTTACTTTGCCGGCTTTCTTATCCTCAGTTAAAAGCAAACAAAATTTAACAACAACAATTTTGACACCAAGTTTAGTTATTTCTGATGTGTCGTATTTGACTGAGGCTATCGATGCCTGGAAATTAGCCTGCTCTGACAGTAGTCTGCCTAAACACCCATCATCTCAGAGACAGTGGTATAAGCCGCTTTGTGAGTTGGAATGAAAAAAATATTTAGAAACATCCAGTAGCCTCACAGAGCGTGCTCGTCTTCTAGCCGTTTCTCGTTGGGAATCGGGTGTTTGGTTACAGGCTCTGCCGTCAAATCATTTAGGGACATTGCTTGATAAAAACACATTCCGTGTAGCGATGTCACTGCGCGTCGGTGCTCCTTGCGTTGTTCTCCACCGATGCGCATGTGGAGAAAAAGTAGATCGCTTATCTCTTATAGGCTTTCGTGTGTCAGAAGTGCTGGTCGTATAGATCGCCACAGTGCTTTGAATGACGTCATCCGTCGGGCATTTGGGAGTGCGAATATCGCAGTAATTTTAGAGGCTAGTGGCCTTATGCGCAACGACGGTAAACGACCCGATGGAATGACACTCATTCTTTGGAAGATGGGACGGCCCTTAATAAGTAAGGGACGCTACTTGTGTCGCACTTTGTCGCCGTCTCATTTTCCAACAACATCGCAGCAGGCAAGTCGCGCTGCTACCGCAGCTGAATCCTCAAAACGGCGAAAATATTCAAACCTCGACAGAGGTTACGTATTTGTGGGGACCAGGTGCACTTAAAATTTATAATGATTTGGCTAGGAGACTGAAAGAGTCGACACGTTACCAAAATGCTGGATTGTATTTTGCTCACCAATTAAGTATCGCTGTACAACGAGGTAACGCAGCCAGCATTTTGGGCACACTACCGACCAATGACTTTTTGTATTAGGTAAGTAGTTTAGTTAAATTTGTATATTGGTTAATTATATTGTAGTTCACTAGATTATATCAATTGTACAGACTATATAACATTTAATGGGTTTGAGTTGCTTTTCTTTTTTGTTATGATAACATTTTAATTTAAAAAAAAAAGTAAAACTGAAAATTTAATCAAAAATTACAATGATATGCCTACATAAAAGTACCCAAATACAAACTTTTAAGTGGGGAATCACATTCGGCGTGGTACACCTTCGTCTGAAATACATAAATTTGCAATTTTTCCATATCACACGCTGTAAAGCATAATTAGTTCCCCTTGCAATCTGCTGCTTGATTTCATTTTCATTGGATTAATAATTCTAAAATACTATCTCGGAAATTTCCATTTCGTAGTACCGAGATGTATATGATGCCAGCATCGGCAGTTTTACGTGATTTCAAACCGATGTATATATTGAAATTTAATGAATTCATTTAATGATAAACAACTAGCCAGTAATTTGTTGGTTCACCATTAATGGGTAAATACAGAGAACACGACACGCTCGTCCAATATGATATCTTTCAATTTTACTGCTTTGGAATAGCGACCTCAGATAACCCACGCAAACGAACGTCTCCTAGATGCTACCACAACGCGATCTGGATTTCACAAGAACAGTTATAGTGTTTTGTTTTGTAATTTATATTGCTGCTATTTGTATAATTTATATGGTAAATGTGAACTTGCAAAGGAAGCAAACGGCTCATTTCTTTAATGTCACCATCAAGACCCTGGTACAATTAAATTGGTAATTGGCCGTCAAATGAAGCGTAAACTCGAATCAGTATCACACCATCGGGTCGACGTAAATACGTTTCATTGTTTTAATGAAGTCAAGTTTCAATTTTTTTTCTAAGAGTCAAGATCCTAATAAACATGCGGTAAATAAAAAGACTAGGATATCTCCTAAGACCAATTGAATGGTCAATAAGAGCCGGCACAAGGGTCACGGGCAGCCTAATAATTGTTGACTTACATGAAAGAAAACACCAAATAATATCGACGTTCGCACAATTATATCCATTACTTACTTATACTTGTTGAGTTCACGTCCCTCGTGTTTGCACTCACGGGTCCATTATTAATTATAGGGATTAAACTGATAAAGGTTTGCCCTTTATCAGACCATTCTGAGGGGAAATTTACTGGGTATCTTTATAGGCAAATAACATAATAATAATCAGAATATGGTCATGATTTTTTTTTTTATCAAGATGCTTCACGAGTGCGATAGGAGAGAGCAACAGCTGCGACTGGCAGCGCGGGTTGCCACCCACTCCGTAGATAACGTGCGGTCCTCATCTGGGAGCACTCTCTTATCTCAGACCTGTTGTTTTCTCCTTCAACTTACACATTGTTCTTATGTTAATGTTTTGTTCACAGAGAGCTGCCGAAACTTTTGACCTGCACAACCATTAACATAGACGTAACATGGAAACGAGAGCTACGCTCGCGTAGAGGTGGCATCGAAACTGCACAGCTATCTACGGAGCGCCGCCGCCGGAATCCTACATTAATAGTTCTATCTACAATCTACTTGCCTTAAGTTATCGAAGTTCAGTTTGAGTCTCGTGATCGGGAGGCCGAGTTCATGGAAGCTGTGTTCGGCAAAGTCCGGCAGATGGGAGTACGAGATATCGAGGCCGATCTTGGTCTCAGGGCTGAACTTGTCGGTGAGAGCTCGGGCGATCTCCTCGTAAGCGTTGATTCTCTGGCAGACGACTAGGATGGCTCCGGTGCCGGTGTCCTCTCGTCGGCAGGTGCAGGGTGAGATTTCTCTCCTCATGGCGCAGTGCATGGTGGCACTGGCGCCGCGCGGGCCGGCCAGGGTGCAAAGCAGCGCGATGGCGGCGGCGAGCGCATGCTTGTGCGCAATCATCGTGCGTGCCGTGCGGGGCTGTTCACGCTACTGGCCCGAGCTCGATGGTGGCGCGCGCGCCGCTCGCCCGCCCTGTCACCGGTAAGTGCACCCGCCACTCCACCGCTCCACCGCCGCCCCTCATCCGCCTATACCGACATCATCCACCACTTTAATCGATGCACTTTTCCCCAAGCTTTTAATAGCCCGCTAAAAGTCTGTTAAGAATATTACACTTCAACTGTGTTTTGAAAACAATTTATAAATTGTGGTACTATAAAAAAAAAAAAAACACGAATTAACAAAGACTTAAAGAGAAGTTGGAAAATAAGATTAAAATCCCATTACTATTATAAGGTTAGACCAAACAGTGACGTGCAATAAAGAAAAAAATGAATGCCCCAACACCACCGCCGCGCCGCCGGCGGTATCTGAAATTACCCCATATATGATCGCCGATTTTTCGTAGTATTCGTGTTACGATTATTTAAAATTTTATTTTAGAATTTCTGGCCAGCGCGGTTACAATTTCCTATAACTTTTTTTGTGGGTGTTTTATGAATTTAATTTTTAGTTAGGTATATGATACAAATGAATTGTACTCAGCTTCCTAACAGTAATGCAAGTTACAAAAATGTTGATCAAAGAATGTACGTATCAATGAGACCAAGTTTAATGTCCAATATTAATTTTAAAATAATTTAAACGTAAGCAAATCTTAAAAAACCGACTTCACCGCTTACGTTGATTGGTGTTTGGTTTTGCCTTGATCGATTTCGATAAAAATTATATGGACCACCTCTGACGTATAATCTACCAAACAAAAAAATAATTTAGAGAATCGGTCCACAAATGGGGGAGAAATCGGTGAACATACATAAAAAAAAATACATACAGTCGAACATAGATCCTCCTCCTTTTTTGAAGTCGGTAAAAAATGGCTATAGTTTCTGATATATATATTTTTTTCATAACAACACTACAACAATAGCACTTAATATAGTATTATTTGCTGTTATCAGTATTCTGTAGTATTGAGGCTAAAATTCAATAAGTCAGTATTGATCCAAGCCAATATTTATTGCTTTTTTTACCAGAGGTGATGATAAAAAATGACATGAGGTATCATGTCACTTTTTATCATCATGTGCACTTGTGAAACCGCCTGCGACGTAAAATTTACCTCTCAATTAAGATGTGATTCCGTTAGGGTAGAGTGCTAACTCTAACAAAGTTCACTCAAAAAAAATTTGAATTTTTTTGTTCATTTTATTACCCTGTCAAGAATATGCATCAAAGTGTATGGTTTGATGCATATTCTGTTAGCTTAAGATGCTCCTGTCAGAAACCGAATGTTCTTCATGCTATTTTAATAAATAAACATAGGATATAGATGTTGTACTTCGTAAAATAAACGCTTAGGAGCCCTTCAGCTGGAGGTAAACCTCAAAGGAAAATTTGATGATGGCATTGAGCACGTTTTGTCGAAAGGTGATGGTGCCTTTTGCGTCAATTTCTGTCTATAGTCATTGGTTATTTCCACATCGCTTCATTTTAAACGTGAGTAACGTAAAAAGTACATCTATCAATACAACGTAATAATATTACTTCGTTGTATCCCTTCAACTAAATGTTATTATATTATTCAAATAAAAATCACTATGTGAATAACATGTTTTCGTTTGTTATCATCTCAACACCAAGGGCAATCTCATTCGTTTTGGACAGCGTTGAAAGTGTTGAAACATTTAATCACCCCTCTCTTGAAGTTTTTAGGTAATTTGTGAGTAAGAAATCCTTATTTTATTTTAAACGTACGTATATGCATACATCAAAGTCAACTTCGTAATTAAGTGCTAAGTCTAGATCATTGTCAAAATCAGGGCCATGACTAAATTCAAGATGACTAATAAAAATTATTTCTTTGAAAATGCAATTGCTGAAATCTATTTCCTCGTCATCTGCCTAATCCTTGCCGCAACATAATAAGAAGATATGTGATGGTACTCAGTTGGACGAAATAGGCTGAGGCCACAAATAATCAAATGTGTTCGAAAATCACACGTATAATATAAGCAGCCTTATTTTAAATTTACTTACCATTATACTAAATTTAACAATATATACTGAAAATCTATTTTTCAACCGACTTTAAAAATGGAGGTTCTCAATTCGACTGTATATTTTCTTATGTATGTATGTTTCGCTGTAATTCTGCCGATTATGAATCCATTTTGATGTTTTTGCTTTTGTTTGGTAGATTATACTTCAGAGGTGTTCGCATATAAATTTTATCGAAATTTATTAAGCCAAAACCAAAATATAAGCGGCGAAGTCGGTTTTTTAAGCTTTGCTTGCGATAAAATGATTAAAATAATTATATAATTTATTATAAAATCGATCCAACAGAACAAATATAAACATTTGTCTCAACAAAAGTTAATGTATACTTACTGTTATGTATGGCACCCGAATGTGGAGCAAGGTCCGAATCGCACTAGACCGATTTTAAGGCAAACGTCCCAATAACCGTGACGTTTTTAACTTCACCGACTATGCAGGTCTGGTATGTAAAAACGAGTAGACTTACAAAACCGAAATGTAAATAATTAGATACATAATTTATCCAAGTTATTGTGTGTTTATTTTTTAAATAAATTAATCAGGTATACACAATAATTTAAAAAAAATAACCGAATTTCCAAATGTATCAGTTTCCAAGAGATTTGTACTAATAACCTATACATTGTCCCGAAATCCGGTATTTTTTTATCGCGAATTTGAACTCTATTGCTCGGAGCTAAAGTTCACAGAATTATCAATTTAAAAATAAATAGGGCATCAAACATAGAGCGTGTACGCATAAAAAAGGCAAGTATTACAGAAATAAAAAAATATAAACAAATTATACAAAATATAATAGATTATAACAATAATAATAATATTGTTAAGTTCAATTTAATTTTTATATTATATTTTTGTTATATTTATCAATACTTTAGAGTGTTATAGAGCTGGTAAATGTACAAATAACCGGTAAAAAAATGGTTGCGGTCACGGTTTTGCCGGGTACTGAGTCAAGTAGGGATTTATGAGTACCAATGGATGTGAAATTGCAAAAATAAATACTTTTTCATTAGATTTATCTCAACTTATTAATTATAACGCTAGACAATTCCTTCATATATTTTATTAAATAAATACTCTTACCGTAATGTAAAGACAAGTTAATCAATACTACGTGGTAGTATTTTAATTCACTAACAGAACTTTAACATTTATTAATGTTTTCGGATCGAGTCTGGCAAAGATAATTCTGCAGTGATTTCAAATTTGTACAATTTTAATCCTTGTAAATATATATCAGTACTGTGCACACTACAAAAAAATTGTCTTAAACTTTTTTTTTTAGAAAACTATTATGTACCTATGTTAAACATTAAACAAATTATAATCTTGTGTTAGTAAATTTATCAATTATTTGTTATATTATACTAAATCTCTTTTATAGTCGTTGATACTATGAAACAATAAATTATGGTAAAAAAAATTACATTCTTCAAACAAAATTAAGTATAATTTTAATATGATATGACACAAAAAGAAACACACAACAAAGATGTTATGAAAAATGTTTATTCTGTAACCACTTAATTTATCTTCATCGTAATATCGTAAGAAAACTCTGGATCTAGATTAAATACTCAATGCAATCAAATTCTATTGGCTCACAACCATAGAAATCTTCTTCATTCTTGTTACTGTCGGTATCTTGAACATATTATTATAAAATAATTTACATTGTTTTCTTCTTGTAAATGTTTCACATGATATACTTTCTCCAATAATTGGCAGTAGGTAACTTATGAATGCATTTCAATCAAATCAAGCAATTTACAACCCATCTGAAAATTTAAACATGCATAAATTATAATACAATTGCAGCGATCCATACTGATTCATCTGAGACATTTAAATCTCCCATTTGAGAAACCAATGCCACATTCGGCGGTTGGGGTGCAACTAGCGCCCTCATGCTTCGACATAGAGATTCAGCAGCCCGCGCGCTTCCGCTACTGATTGTTTTAGACTAATGATTAGATTTTAGTTCTTGCATTCAATAAGTGTGACTTTGTTTACTGCAACTTACTAGATTTATAATAAACACAGTTTGGTGTTAAAACGTGTCTTCGTTTACTGATTCACACTACTTGCCCACCAGGAATCGTTAAACAATATGCATTTTTACACGACACTTGGCCTTATACGTCTATTTCAGACAGTTTAATCAGTGTCTGTATTAGGTACGAGATAAGCATTTGCGTTGCCACACAATAACTTACCTTCAGAAATAAAGTCGTTATCCAAAACAAAATTCAAAAAAAGTTTGAAATTATAGTTATTTAGTCATTGTTTCTACAGTGTGAATGATTATTTAAAATTAAAATGGGTAAATATCATTTAACATGACACATTACACGGTCAATCATATATTATTAAAAAAATAGTAAAATATAAATAATAGAATTATAATAATGACATTTATATTTAATTACCAATTATTATTTTACCAAATTTGTCAACTATTTAATTCATTAATTTTAAAAATTATGTTTATAGACTTTCACTTAATTACTAATGATGACGCTAAATAAATTAATGAATATACGGACGGTAATCATATTTGAACACACTTAACCGGGGTACTTTTTAAGGATCATTGAATTTTCCACTCTACTTCTGTATTACCTAAATACTGACAATAAATGTTTAAGTTTGAGTTTGATGGCTAACAAGGCCAGCACGGGAGAGGCATGCTTGCCGCACTTGGTGCAAAAATGTACAGAGATAGATGAATTGCCGCTACTGCCATGTTTTGAAGCACGATTTTGGGCAAGAATATCAAACCAAGCTTAGTCGTGATACTGTTGACAACTTGACTCTGAAAATGTATTCTTAAATATTTGTTTGAATTTGAACTAAGTATCAACATTATTCAATCCACTTACTCGTTAGCATTTCTATGTCTTGTAAACACTGCCGTTTTTTGGGTGAATAGAGACTCCTCTTGTTCTTTCACACGTTGATAACTACCATTTTTAATTGATTTAACCATGTTTTCTTCTTTAATTCGAGAAATTTAAACTTTTGACTGTTGATGTACCACAAAACAAGATTTTAAATTACACAAATTAAAAATCACTGCAGAGTTAGCGTTGTTAGACCATGGCACACTTTTGCTGTCACATGAGTTTAACAATATTACACTTTTCGTTAAATGTTGTCATTAAAATTATACAAAATATTACCAAGAATGTAATGTCATTTACAAAATATTAATGTTAGCTGTTAACAAAATTAAATTTTTAATTAGTAATAACTTGCAATAATGCAAAAAAAACGGTCCATTACCAGGTACTAGGACACTACCGGCAATAGGTACTTCTACCTTATGCGAAATAGGCTAGTGATTATTATCTTGATAGAAATCGACGATGCAGCTAAAGATGTAAAATACTTTGCCTGGTATTTAGGTTAACCTTGAAACGTGAAAAGCATCATCAAAAGTAACTCAAAATAAACTATATATGTCTAATTTTAGCTATGATTATAGTATCTATGAACAGAATAAGCAATGGTTATAAGGAAGGCGTCTGTAAATAGGTACTTACTAGAAGGTATACATAGCTGTGACCTTATCATTAGGCCAAGTTTGTGAGATAAAGATGAACTCAGTTATCTCAGATATTTCATATTCGTATTAGACTTTCATCTTATAGTGATACAATACTACACAATACGAATGCTTAAAACGTACACTAAAAAATCTAAATTTTAGAGATAATGCTATTGTTAGATTAAACTAATTTTGCCGGTGAAACAAACGTAAGCCAAATCTTTTTGAGATGGGTTCACGAGTAATTGAAGAATTCATTCATCACTACCTTCCTACCACCTACTCTTCTTTTAGATTTCTTCCTTCCTCTAGGATTGAAAAAAGAAAGAAACACAAACTGCCCTTGGAGAGATCTTCTGTTCGAATCAGTGCAGTGTGTGAATTGAACCCGATATCTGCTGGTTCGAAGCGAGCGGCGCAGTCAACTACGCCAGCGGGCACTTCATCATCAATTCCTTGACCTTCTCTCACCGAATATGGTCGGCAACATGAACTTGTGAATCCATGATATAAATAACCTAGTATCTAACATATGTATAAAAATAACAGAATATACAAAACGAAAATTTGATAAAAAAAACCCGACTAGGTACTTGTACACTCAATAACACCCAATAAACGAATTTCAAAAATGTCGATCTAATTAATATGTAATGATATTGTGGAATAGGACAGACTACTTTTAATCCCGAATTCAGTGCAATTTCTGTGTGAGAGGGTTACTGTGTTAAGTAGTTTGAATCAAAAATCAGTGCAGCGCCAGTGAGATACATTTGTAATTTAGTAAATAACTTGTATGTTTGTGTGTGAGTGAGCTTAAAATGTTTAAATACTTTCACTGTAACTCACTGCAACTGTTAGCCATATTTCGATAAGATTTGGTAGACGAGGTAGCTATGATTTTGTGATAGGAGGAAATAGTTAACTTTGAATCCCAAAAATCAGTGCAGCACCGATAAATAGGGTAATTTTGCAATTTTTTTTTAAAAACAATTTGTTTCTTATAAAATAATGTATGTGTTGTATTTAAAATTTTGTACATTGCGTTAGTACATGGATGTGTTGATGATTATAAATAGAAAAAAAATAGGGTTGCATCGCTTGCGCAGTTCATTGTCTTTTTTAGACTTTGATCGCTAGCTCCGTTTATTTGATTGAGAGAAAAAGTTGCGTGATAAATGAATAGCATTGCTCTGCTATCGCAAGCGGCGCTGTGGCTCAGATCCGCTTACGATACTCATAATGATCACTAGAAATGAATAATAATATCTATACAAATGGTGAAAATCATTTCTCAATTTATATAAAATACAATTCATAAATTTTAAAACCCCTCCCGAACATCGCAAGAAATTGACACGTTATTTATAAAGTCAATCTTAATAGTTATTAACTATTTGTTCACTTACACACATTTCGTTATTATGAAATACTATCTTATAGCTATAAGAATATTTCCATATATAGCACCAGAAGCTTTCTGATCATAAGACCTATTTATTTTATTTTTGTAGGAAGACTAACAAATATTGTAATATAATATGGCAATTTTAGTACATAAAAGTCTTCACTTGTAGGAAATAACTATTATGTATGTAACCTATACACTAGGTCTATAGAAATACCACAAACATCATTGACACCCGTTATAAAACTTTTTCTCGTATTTAGATAGTATATTTGTTATTTACCAAACTGTCTGCTAGTATATACACAAACATAGGTAGTTTATACTTCATAATATAAGTTTACGCGTTTTCTGTCAAATTATAACTTTTGTACTTGAAATAAATCAAAACGTATATTATTTTATCAAAACGTACGAAATGTATATTATTCAACGCAACACTTTTTCATATAATGTATTTAGTTTAATTGGTTGCTTATTTGACTAAGCACGGCAAGATGGCCGCGAGTCAGTTTGCCTTTGGTTAGACGTTCGAAAGGTGTCGATAGCTTTAAGTGTTGGATTATTATGTGCGCGAGGTATTTCATGTGTATTTGAAGGGAGAGGAACCGTGGTGACGGGTGAGAGTTAACATGTTGTTGAAGGGCCCTGTAAACCGACATCCTGGAGTCGCAAGTTCCAGACACTTCCGTGTTCCTCTTTCTGTAACACGATAGACTCGCGGCATCCGCACGGTTATATTGTTTTAGTGCCTTACAGTATAAGAATAATCATTTATGCGTTGTTTAATAATCGCTACCGATACCTGATGATATGAAAGGTGATAATCTACCCTACTTTAATCCTATATCATGTTTATGTGAGAAAACCGGGTCTTTTCGCGCTTTTATTTTCAAAATAGCATTATTTTGACTAACCTCGACGTTTCGGCAGGGTTGCACCGGCCGTGGTCACGAGAGACTGAGGTGGCGGGTGATAAAAGCGCGAAAAGACCCGGTTTTCTCACATAAACATGATTGAAGTTCGCGAAAGTTTAAAAAATTTTAATCTTATATGTTCAGTATCCTCTAATCATGCATATAAATACAAGCTGAGTTGTGAAATAAATGAGTTATTGGATAACTACTTCTTGAGTTTACTTTTACTTTTATTATTATTTTTACTATTTTCCCTTCATTTTAACAATTACCTATACTAATCCATACCATAATAATATTATAAAAAGAGGTAAGGTTTGTTTGTTTGTACGTAAAAGGTAATCTCTGAAACGAATGATACGATTCTGAAAATACTTTCACTAATAGATACCTAGCTACACTATCTCTGAGTGTCATAGGCTGTTTTGTTGGGATAAAAGTTAGAGTTTTATAAAAAAAGTCCGCGTCAGCATATATCTAATATGTACATTTAGCTCAGAAAAAATCTTTTCTTTGTTGCAAATCTGAAAAAATTGCAGCTTCCGTTTTGTTAGCTTTTTTGAGCATTCAATATTAACCCTTATAAATATAAACTATTTCTTCGTCTAACGTAGTTCAAGTAGATACAATTAGCCCTTTACTGCACATAATTTGGACCTGTGGTCTAGGAGAAATTTTGAAAATAGAATGAGCTCCCGGTCCCCACGGACCCAGTGTCTCAACACCAAACGGCTCAAATATGTAACCACTGCCAAGGTTTCCATATTTGCGCCGTTTACGCTGCTCTGCCGAAGTTGCCGTAACGCCAACCCCATTCTGTGTTTCAGGAAGATGTGACGGAGCTAAAGTATCGACACAAGTTGCATCCCATACTAAAGACCGTCCCATCTTCCATGGAATTAAAGTCATGCCGTCGGGTCTTTTACCATCGTCACGCATCAGACCATTCGGTTCGAGAATGGCTGGAACGAATGAATGAAAATTGAATGCTCTATCAGAGCGCCTGGTTGAAGCGACGCGTGATCAAAATGCTGGCACTTATTTGGCTCAACGTATTAGCATTGCAATTCAGAGAGGCAATGCCGCCAGCATGATGGGAACGCTACCCACTGGTAGTGGGCTTGAGCACTTGAGTTACCTATAAGCTCGATGTCTTGTAGGTAACTTTAGTTCTTTGCTGTACATAGTTTTAGTTTAGTTTTAGGAAATATAGGCAATTGGCCCGTAGTTAGTCACATGTCGTCTAGGAGAAATCGAGATATTTATTTGAGGTTCAAAATTATGGGTCACAAAATGAGTAACAGTAACTGCTTAATCTAGCATAGGTACGTTTACGTTTTTTTTTGTTTTGTCGGTAATAACTTATCATTGAACTTTGAACTGCCCGCTGGCGTAGCTAGGTTGGCGTTTGCCTTTATTGCACCGGGTTTGATACCCGGTGGGAACACAAGTTTTTTCACCTCAGGAAATTTGTTTCTGGTTTTGAAGTATGTTGTGAATGATATGTGAATCTTGAATGATTACGGCCTCACGATACAAGTCTAATGACTTAGTGTGGGGCTGCGAAAGTGAAAGCGTTTATTTATTATTTTCTACCCAGCCAACGCCGGGCGGGTCGTTTTTAAACTTTAAACTGCTCGCAGGCGTAGATGGGTGCGCGTTCGCCTTCAAAGCAACGGGTTCGATTCCCGGTGGTAATAGAATATTTCTCCCCTCGGGATATTTGCGTTCCTGGTTTTGAGTATGTTTTGAATGTTGTGTGAATCTTATGTATAATAATAATTATTGTGCATAAACTAATTAAATTGTTTGTAAACTTTAACCACTAACCGCTGCAAATAAACATTTTTCATTTTAAAACAAACGTATTGAGAGCCTGCGTATTCCAGGTCTAGTGTGTTTACCAGCTTCGATCACATCGTCACTTACCATCAGGTGAGATAGTGGTCAAACACTAGCCTGTCACAAAAAAAAAAAAAAAAAAAGAATTTCTGAGCTTTAGCATGTTCCTGCAAAGTTATGTTCTCTTTCAACTCTGCATTATATTCACAATAGGGTACTATAGAATAAAAACGAGCATTTCTATTTTTATTATTTATACCTCATGCCAAAGAATAACTTTTATGAGTGATCTTAAACGTGAGCTTCTCCACCTATTATTGCCATTCTAGTTGAATAGCTGTAAGTATCCGTTTGAAGGTATTATTCTACGGTCCGTGCATTTTCCAATATTATTTATCAATATAATAATAGAAGAAGACACGCTGAAAGAAATACAAACTTCCCGTCGTGGGGAGAAAGCTTGTGTTTTCATCGAGATTCGAACCCGCTGTTTTGAAAACGAACGCGCACCCATCTACGCTAGCGGGTAGTGCAAAGTTCAAAGATGACCCGTCTGGCGTCGCGCCCGGTTAAAAAATATACATTTAAACTCTTCCACTTTCACATCTCCACACTAAGTTAAATGACTTGTATTGTGAGGCCGTAAACATCCAAGATTCACACAACTTTCACAACATACTCAAACCAGGAACACAAATTTCCCGTGGGGTGAAATCTACCAGCGGGCAGTTCAATGATAAGTTGTAGCCGACAAAACAAGACAAAACAGTCGAATTAATATCCTCCTTCTTATGTAAGTCGGTTCAAAAAGTAGAAGTATGCTGGATTACGCAGTAACTGTTACTCATGACCCAACGTTTTCACTCTCAAATGAATTAAACGATTTTTCCTAGACAATGGGTCCAAATTATATACAGTAAAGGGCTAATTGTATCTATGTTTGTCATCAAATCTTGCAAATAAAATTTCATCCACTTTCCGGTTACCAATTGAACTGAAATTTTGCATACATGTGTAAATCGCGTGACAATGCAATATTATGATGACATGGTGCTGATCTCATGATAGAGCTGGAAGGTGGCCAAAGGAACTTCGCAATGAAACGATACAACCTCATCGAGTTTGGGCTCATTTGAATCGTCTTGACGAGTAGTCTTTCTTTCAATGGTAAACAGGTTCTGATAATGGAGCTGGAAGCTGGAACTCTGCAATGAAACGACGCAACCCCATTGAGTTTCGGCTCATTTGATTCGTCTAGACAAGTTCTCTGGCTATATAATATTTAATCCTCTTTATTTACAACTTGTAAAAGCTTGATTTTAAAAACTTTTTAAAGTATGGCTTGTTTTTATGTTATATTATTGTTTACGTTAAAACATTGTTGAAAATAAAATTTCGTTCATAAAAACAATACATTTAATATCAAATCAAATATATGAAAATGCAAGCAAATTCTAGAATTTTTTTAAACGAGGCAATTTTCACGTTCTTTCTCTGACGTCCACGATACAAACATGGCCGCCGTAAAGTATATAGTTGACTAATCATTGACATACTGTCGCTAATTAAAAAGCATTTAAATAAGAAAATAATGTTAAAGGTGTATAGCTAAAAATTTAAAATAATATAACACGTAACCCATATATAAATCCCATGCATATCCTTCATTGTTTTAATTATTGTAAACTAATTATTTAACAAGTTTCCTGGTACGATTTCCGATTGTAAGGTGATGCTTAATTAATTCAATGTCCTCTAGTATTGTGTATTAAGTCGTTACACCTCGCATAAATACTCGTAGTTACTTGTCCCTAAGGGCTACGCACAAGACTTGTCATTATTATCTAACAGTCAGTTAAGTTTTGACGACTTATGTCTTCATTTCTGTATCTGCAATATTCGACGCACTCAAAAACCAAGAAATAGATGACACTTATATCAAAATTCTTAGAAACGTTTACCATATTAGTACCGCAGCAATAAAACTACACACTACTGGACCTTCTTTCAACATCAGAAAAGGAGTGAAACAGGGTGACCCACTGTCTCCTAAATTGTTCAACGCCGTATTAGAAGAATGCTTCAAAAAATTAGTCCCCAGCTGGAAGGAAAGGGGTATCATCGTTGGGGAAAAAAGGTTAACAAACCTACGATTCGCCGACGATATAGTCCTTTTTTCATCCTCAGCCTCCGAGTTGCGATCTATGCTCGAAGACCTGAGCAGGGTCAGCCTTGAGGTTGGACTTCAAATGAACATGTTAAAGACCAAACTAATGACTAATAGCACACAACGCAAGATACGTGTTGAGGATGTGGAGGTTGAATATGTCCATGAGTACATTTACTTGGGCCAAATTGTCTCTTTCCAGGCGAGACAAGATAAAGAGATTGCTAGACGAATCAATAACGCCTGGAAGAGCTTTTGGTCCTTGAAGCACTTAATGAAAGGTACTCTTCCAATATCTCTGAAGAGAAAGCTCATGGATATGTGTATACTTCCCATCCTTACTTACGGTGCACAAACATGGTCTTTGACATGTGATCAGAGGTCTGCCCTAGAGGTTTGTCAGCGAGCTATGGAGCGCAGTATTCTGGGCGTAAAGCTCACAGATCGCATTCGTAATACCATACTGCGCTCCAAAACCCAAATCACTGACGTGACACATAAGGCAGGTATGCTGAAGTGGGACTGGGCTGGACACGTCAGTCGTATGCCGGACGAACTATGGGCCAAAACAATAACTATATGGACCCCACAAAACAAACGACGCCGCGGCAGACCCAAAAGGAGGTGGCAAGACGACCTTGACTTATATTTGAAGGAATGGTTTTCCGTAGCACAAGATCGCAAGCAGTGGAGAGAGGGTAGGGAGGCCTTTGCCCTGCAGTGGGACACCGTAGGCTCATAATAATAATAATAATAATGTCTTCATTTGATTCAGCCCATCCAAACCATTTTCGAACATATTATATGGCGCCAAGTAAAATAAGTGTTTTAGTTTTTAGGGATAATTCATTCTTATTTCTATTGATTTTAAAGTTGCAAATCGCAAACAAATAGAACATAATTTTTCTATCAATCTTGTATAAACATAAATATTTAAAAATACCTTTATATTTTACATGTTTCCAATTTCGAGACAGAATTTCGTTCCTTTCTCTACCCTTAAGTCACAGTAAAGTAAACTTTATATGATCTTGAAATTCATGTACCAATAAAACGATAAATATATTCACACTTTATTATTAAGATTAGTAATAAAAACGAAGAAGATTTTTTGACGGTCATCGCCTGTTCAACATGAGACACTACACTACTAACTTCTTGTTCTCATAACTACGTCTCCAGATACCTATAATCCAAACCGGTATGGACGTCTTGAACTTTAATTTATATATTACCTCACGTGCCGCTGACAAAGTGGTGATAGATACCGGATACTAAACTTGTTTTCAAAAAATTATCGAAATGCCTGCGGCTTTTCGCTATTTTCGTATACAAAAGCTATAAAATGTATGTGATGTCATGTCATGAACTCGCGCGGATTATTTATTTCAATTTGTTTTACGATAATTCGGTACAAAATTGAGCGAGCTGCCAGTGTAATTAAATACTGGTCATTTCATACGTAACACCGGACAAGCATGACCAATACATAAGCAGTAGTGGATACGCTCATTAAAAAAGACTATATGCAAAATGACATGGCGACACCCATTTGTTATTATTTTGAATAGTTTTTAAATATGATATAATGTAGGTGTTACAACTAACATAAGTTATGCATCATCATCACCATCAACCTATTGCAGTCCACTACTGGGCATTGTCTCTCATTGCTCGCTCCTGAGCACGATCCTCGGCTTCTCTCATCCAGGTCTTGCCAACCACCCTGTGAAGATGGTCGCTCCACCGCGCCTTTAATTATTTCTTATTACCTAACTTTAAATTTTTATTTAACTTTATAATATTTTTTATTCAGGTCTTACTGTTTAATTCTTTCTGGCGTCGTCAAATTAACACCTCGCCGCAGTAAACAGATGACTAAATAACTTAATGAAATAATGTATAACTTTTAATGATTACACTACATTATTTGAATATTTTATGGGTGTAATTTTAAGGATTTAAAATGTTTTGTATCTGGATAGATTAATTCCCCATAGCAGCAAAACAATTAACATATCTGTATTGGTGAATTTGTATTCTTTTTGAAAAATAAATATTAAAGAGACAATCACGAAAGTTAATGACTCTACTGACAGATTCGCAAAATTACAGCCATCCCGAGAAGAACCTGGCAAGAAACTCAGCGCATATATTCACATATTTTTTTAAAAACATTTTTAAGTTATTCTACTATTTCATAACTACTAATGAGCCTAATATGTTTGACTTTTTCCCTATCAGGGCGACCAAAGCCTGCATCATTGAAATTCCTAGTCATGGAATTCTTTAAACCAACTTTGTGCTACTCTTACGGACGCTGCATTTGCTTCATAAACGTCACAGTCTTTATCGTGTTTTTTAAACATTACAGCCAAAGATTTGCGAAGTATGATATTTGTAAATGCTACTTTAATCCTTACTAATGCAGGCAAAGCTGCGTGTCACAGCTAGTTTAGAGAGAAATCATTGCAGATGATCCTAAATTATAAGTCGGATGCTCTGACAAAATTTGTTCGTTTTAGCATCATAATATTACTTGCCTCTTTGATTGGCTACGGTACGTCGATAAATAATTATAAAAACATTAATTAGATTAATACCCATTTGAAATCATATTAACTCGCACAAGAGAGTTTGGTGATTCTGAGCCACTTTATAAAAATCCTGTTCTTTGTATAATTTTTAAGAGAAGGAGGCACAGAAGTGATTTTCCGACAAAAATTAACGTTAATAATAATTAAAAAACATAAACGTAAACGCTTTCACACTCACGGCCCCACACTAAGTTCAATGACTTGTGTCGTGGGTGCCGGAAACATTCACATCACACACATTCACAACCAGAACCAGAAACACAAATTTTCCTTGGGGAGAAAACTTGTGTTCCCGCCGGGAATCGAACCCGATACCCCTGTTTAGAAGGCGAATGCTCACCCAACTTAGCCAACGGGCAGTTCAATTATTTAGTCATAAGGCAAATTAATATAATACACAATAAGTTGTACGTTTTTTTAATTAAAGTTAAAATTAATTAATTACCTATATTTATAATTTGTACATATAAATATTTATAAATTAGTAAGCTCGACTGCAAAAAACAAGTCACGCGGAAAATAGTGCCATAGTCAGGACCCATTCAAAATCTAGAACTACTCAAATATTTCTAAAAATGAATCTAAAATAGGCTCTCCTTTTATAACAAAATTGGCACTGTTAACCAAAGACATTTTTTAAGTAAGTCTATGTTATGGAGTATATTATTAGCGTGAACAACTGACCACATCCTCATCTCTACAGTATTCTATCTCTACAGTATACGTGGTTAAGACGTTTAAAAAATTGCTGTAATTTTTCGAATCTGGTAGTAGAGTAATTAATTTTTATGAGTGCCCTTTGGCCCATGTGAATAAACGACTTTGAATTTAAATTTTGTAATTTTGAAACACTTATATCTATCTCGGAACTTTAACAACAGATTTAAATTATTTCTTTTTGCGTATTATGTTTTTTTAATCAAATTTTAGCCATTATCCTTTTTACTCTTTGGGTGTAAAGAAAAAAGCCCTTGTATATTGTGTATTACGTCTAGAAATCATTTCCAGCGTTCACCTCTGAACAAAAATGTACTAGACTTCTAAGAAAGCCTGCATGTAATGTATCATAAGCAGTAATTTTTGTAGTAATAAATAGCTCTTCACAGGGTATAAACTTTTTAGGCAGACTCCAAATTGTTGTCAGATATTTTTATTCTTTGACAATTTATGACCTCAGCGCGATCAGAAATGAATTAATGATAACTATGCTGATCCGGTTTGACGAATATAATAAAATACTTATTTAAAATAAATTCTTTAGTATTTTTCTTTATTTCTTGCTACATTTTAGAAATACTTTAACAGGATAATACACTAAAGTTCGAGATGAGCGCCAAACTTCGGTGAAAAGGTCATTTAACCGAGAAAATTATGGATGGACGATATAGGCGCAAAATCCGGGACCTACCTTAATGTATATTTTAAGTAATGTACTGGTTACGTAGTTCAGGTAATACCACGTGACTTAATCGCCCAAAATATCTATTTTTAATTATCTCGACGTTGAAGTACCGCCAGGTGACTAAATCTGCTATTGCTGAACATTTACTTGAGTCGGGACCTAACCACTGAATTGATCTCCACGCCCCAGAAATCCTCTCCACTGAACGTCATTAGGATTGTACGTGAAGTGGTTGAAATTAAGAAACATCGTAATTTCAACCGGGAAGATGGATTTAGGCTGGCTGCCGCGTGGAATCCAGTTATAAGAAAGTGTTCGCGTCGCGATTTATCCCACGGTAAATCTGCAGATATCGTGAGTGTTGTGTGTCGAGACAATAATTTCTTACAAGACCAAGTGGGGGTAGTTGGAGACAATACTCGCCCTTTCCCACGCTGACACCCGCATTCTCGTCTTCTCGAGACCATGGACAATGAAACTTGGCCGAAATCATCATCATCATCGTCAGCCTGTATTCTTCCACTGCTGGACATAGGCCTCTCCCAATGCACGCCACTGAGCTCGATCTTCAGCTCTTCTCTTCCAACCGCTGCCAGCCACTTTACGTATGTCGTCGCTCCACCTAGCCAGAGGGCGTCCTCGCAAGCGTTTGCCGAGACGCGGTCTCCACTCTAGAACACGTCTACCCCATTGGTTATCAGTTCTACGGCAAATATGACCAGCCCACTACCACTTCAGCTTGCTAATCCTGTGGGTTATGTCTATAACTTTAGTTCTTTGTCGGATCACTTCGTTTCAAATTCGATCCTTCAAAGAAACTCCGAGCATAGCCCTCTCCATAGCTCGCTGAGTGAATTTAAACTGGTGGATTAGTCTTACCCTGAGTGTCCACGTCTCAGCTCCGTACGTCAATACTGGCAAGACGCACTAAAATGTGTTTAGGTACCTATAGAAAGTGATACTAGTGATATTGCATTATAATTATATTTGATTTTGTGATAAGGTTTAGGCATAGAAATAATAATAAAAAATGTAAAGTAACTTAATTATTAATATATCTAATATTAGCCATTTCTGGCTTTGGGCCTTAGTTTTACATATTATGCTCTGAAAAGTGATCCGTTTGTATGGTTTAGACGCTTAACCCACCTCTGACAGACGGACGGACCGACGAACAAAGTGCTGAACCGCCTAAGTTAACTTAGATATATCGCTTCGCTTAATCAATTATTTGTTTTGATTTTGTTATTTTTATTCTGACGTAATGTGTTCATAACATCTTGATGCAGACATACATTTTAATATTGATTGTTATGTAAATTTTGTTTAAATTTAATACTGATTTAACTACTAAATTTTAGTTTTAATTGTAATTCTAATTTCAAGCAAGTATGGATATTGATTTTTTAAACAAAAGCGTAATAATCAATTATCTTGTATTAGATAGGTTATACGTATAATAATGGTTTATTATTACGGGCTAAATAGTGTCTAAGGTTTTAAAAAGCTATGGCGTCCGTGGTACTGGTCCGGACAAGTCATAAAAATCATCGAGATGAGTATCAAATGAAATAAACAGACACAATTATGGTATATTCTTGGAATCTAATTTTATTTTAGGTTGTTTTTTACGAAACTAACAAGACTAGGTATACTTTGTCGATAGAATTCTTGTCTAGACATAGGTAATCGCTATCGCTCATTAACCTAATACACTCGAATGTACAGGTTTTTATAACCGAGCAAAAAAAACAGACTTTTTAAATTATCCAATGCTAAAGGTATTATTAGCAGTGAGTATAGAGTGAGACGTACAGTTTAATTTCGAGTATCCAGTGTTTAATTTCGCGTCATGTGAATAATATATCTCCTAGGCTAGCATACTACACCTTAGGCTGAATTATCAAACACCCAAACATATATCATCCATAATGTCACAATTATGGATGGTATACAGCATAGAATCGGATAGGATTACATACATATAGTCACGCCTCTTTCCCATTGGGGTAGGCAGAAACCACATACCACGTTCCGGAAGTTAGAATAGCAAGACTACGGCATCAATATAAATGGTGAACAGTTGACTCACTTCGCAGATAATATCGTTATTATAGGAGAAAATTATGAAGATATGTCAAGCATGCTAGAATCAGGAAACAAAAAGATAGGACTCTACATGAATCTTATGAAAACCAAAATTATGACAAACGGTGAACAGAAAATTGTGAAACTATAAAATAGGAATATTAAATATGTAAATGAATATATTTACCTCGGGCAGACAACACCGTTTCAAGACGCCACAACTAAAGAAATTGACAGAAGAGTAGCGAATTTTGGAAGAAGTATTATCGGTCCCATAAAGAAATATTTAAAGCTACATTCCAATACATATAAACTATGCAATAGCTTAAAAATACTAATGGACAATACTACCATCTTTACTTTACGGCTGTCAAACGTGGGCAGACATGCAACGTGGGGGGAACAGAGCGTTCAATGATGGGTCTAAAACTGGGTCAGAAAAGTCAGAAACTGTGAAATCAGAGAGGCCACCAAAGTGACAGACGCAGTTTTAATGCTTTGTATGCTCAAATGGAAATGGGCGGGACTCACTGCCAGGTCTCATTTGAGCATACAAACATTAAAACTAAGGATCACTACGCCTTTCCGAAATACATTTAAACTTGTTACATTTCACCTATGACACTCACATAACGCTTATTTAAACAACACGTCATTTAAGCACAATATATTACACCTTTGGTTCATTTCACCTAAAATGATAACTACCGTGGTACATTTCATCAAAAAATTCATTAAGTCTAATGATGTTTTATCTCGATACCATTTGATAAAGACTTGTTTTATGAATTTCACATTTCAAATAGCCTTTGTTTCAGGTTGTGGTACTGGTTATTAGGGGCTTATTTATAAACGTGGGCATACTAGAATTTCTCCTAAAACGCTCGTTTTTATAATCGTTTTACACGGTAATCACAAAAAATTCGATAAAAAAAATATTCTCCGGAATCTGTATAAATGAGTCCTTCTTCTCAGAATCTCAGAGTAAAAATATCAAACTACTTGCAAATTAGATTTTTTTTCTTTTTGAAACCATTCTGCTCCGTCAGTTTACATCAATAGATAATAGAAGCATACTTACTAGAGGAATTATTACTTCAGCTTATTTTTTTTTTGAGGCGCATATTCACGAACTTTGGATGAAACCTTAAAATATCAAAGAATGCCACGCGTGACTTTGCGTAACCGCCGTAATATAAGTTATTCAATGGTGCTAATTCTGTTGAGCACCGAACTAACCTAAACTAAACTAAAAATAAACTAATTTAGTCAAAGAATACCTAAACGCTATTCTGATTTTACGTTGAACTTAATTTAAAAGTTGAAATGACAGGACTAAAATTGATTTTGACGGCAACCAAATTGAATTGTATTCACAAGAGCCGCGATCACATATTCCTCCATTATAGACTTTGTAGGTCAGTATTTGCTTCATTAATTGCACGTGTTATTGTTTCAAGTATAAGATCACATTTAAAATAATCCAGACCTTTTTCATACAGACTAATTTGAGTTTAAAATTTCTATTTTTAGTCTTAATTTGACGTAAATATGTACATCAGAATAAGAATTTGGTCATTTTCACTAAATAGAGTAACTAACTTAGTCCTGTCAAACTTAATTTTAGTCTAATCTTGCATTTTCTGAATAGGTTTTGGACTAAAGCAGTACTAAAACTAATTTTAGGCTAGTTTAGTCTAATTCTGGACAACAGAATCGGCACCAATATGCGCCTTTATGTGCAAAAGTGTAAAGGGGAAAATTAAAGGCTCGCATTGACGTAGGTACGAGTATCTTACGTACACGGTACCTTTTATTCTTGACATTGAGTTTTACTTACAAACATTGTTAGATTTTAGGCAACGTTGGTTAATAATGCCATTGTATGCTTCTTTTTTTTATGCTTGATAGGCAAGCATTTGATAACTATCTCACCTAATGTAAATACAATGTTTTTACAATACAACACACTTCAAAATATATAAATAGAAATAAAATTCAATTTTAATTAAAACTATTAAAAAGTGCATCGGATGAAACGAAAAGAGATAAAATAGTGCTTCGATGAAATATGTTTTGTAGTATCGTGTTTAGGTGAAACGTAGTTCTGAAGAAAACATAGTCGTATCAAACATTGTATAAATTGAATTATACATGTACTGAACGGTCGATGAGTCGTCACAAAAGAAATGTAACAAGTTGAAATATGTTTCGGAAAGGCGTAGTGAACCTGTTGTCCACTGGTACCCGCGGGACGGAGCGCGTCCCAGAGGGCGGCCAAGGAAACGATGGCATGACGACATCGTCGAAGTGGCGGAAGCTACTTGGACCCGCTTTGCCCAGAACCAAAGAACGTGGAAGGAAACATTCATTAGTGCATTAAGGGTAAATAAGTTATTTAGTTATATAATGTGACCCAGACGATAAATACATGTGTTATTCGATATGATTATAAAGCAATCGATAGCTCTGATGGAAATTCGTCGGCGACGCTCCGCACGTGTAGATCTATTGCTTATTTATGTATGATGGCCGGGTACTAGATATTTAATCATCTATGTTTTAAACAACGCCGTTCTGTTAATAGAATATTATATTACTTCAGTCTCGTTGTTCCAACTAAAATACTTTAATCTCCATATAGTTGAAAACATTGTCAAAACCACACGTAAGTAGATAATTGTATTTATTAAAAATATCGAATTGTGCGAGCGTGAGAGAAGCTAAAAGAAATAAACGCTTTTAACATGAACAGTATATACACATAACGAACTAATAAAAAGATAAGGATTTCAATAAGTGGGCAAAGATCCACAATTTGTATGAATGACCAGAATAAAAGACAAAATAAGAGTAGGTACAGACCATTCAATCACACTCACACTAATATAAATTGCATAGTTTTTAAGTGTGAGGGTGCGTGGGTGTCCGAGTGATCGTTATTCCTTTACGCTAAAATACATTCATTCCCATAAGTAGATAAATGAATAATGTTCGGAATACAGATAGCTAATAAACTAAAGCTATCTTATATCCTTTAAAAAAAACTGCGAGTAATATTGCGGGGCGCACCTAATTCGCACTATGTCAATGCAAGTTTTATAGACACATAGTTTTCGCGATTGTTAAACTCTAAGTTAAATAATTATACGCAAGCAAAGCTTAAGAAAAAAACCGACTTCACCTCTTCATCTTCGTAACTTTGATCAGATTAGAGGAACTAAACACGCATTATTGACGATATTTCAAGAACTATTGATCAGATCTTGACATAATTTAAATGGGACCAATTTGAAAGTAACATCTTTCAAACAAAAAATAAATTTCAAAATCGGTCTACGAGAAACGAAGTTATGAGGTAAACACAAATAAAAAGAAATACAGTCGACTTGAGTACCTCCTCCTTTTTTGTGAAGTCGGTAGAAAACTACAAACTGATTTTATCGAGAACTTTTACATATTATTCCTGAACTCGAAACGTTATATATATATTGTATTCTATTTTTTTCGTATAATATATAAACGCAAATTTTCCTTGGGGAGAAAACTTGTGTTCCCGCCGGGAATCGAACCCGATACCCCTTAGAAACTAATGGAAAGAGACAATGCGGCCAAAGATGTAACATACTTGCCCAAAAGGTACCGGCACAGACTTGAAGATACCTATATACCTATCTTGAACATTAGAAACAGACTTCTTAATCAAAACGTTCCCTGTGCACGCAGTAGTCGCTTACTAACGGAGAGGTCTTGAGATTGTGCACGGAGCTTTAGATTTAAGTAATGAAAAGCATCGCGTAGCATCCTAGTATGTGTAGATTTTCTGTAACAGGTACTTAGGTACTTGAAGATTATTAAAACGTATGTAGTATTTTGTTCATCTGAAGCGTGTTCACATGTTCTTTTACGTGGGTACTTTGCTAGGACACCAGCAACTTGCAAAGTATTGTAGCATTTGACAGGTCTTAATAATTTAAATGCAAGCAAAACTAAAAAAGGACGACTTCACTATTTTATCTTCAGAACCTTTATCAGATTAAACGAATTTAATACGCATCATTGGGGATAACTCAAAAACTACTGGTCAGATCTTAAACAAATTTAAATGGAAGCACATGGGAAGCATCTAGCACCAGATTTCAAATAAAATAATAGAATCATCAAAATATTTTCATCTAGAAAAAAGTCCTGAGGTAACACACATAAAAAAGAGTCGAATTGAGAACCTCCTCCTTTTTTGAAGTCGGTTATAAATTGATCCTAAACGTCAGGACTAAAAATAGGAATAAAAAAGATACTATCAAGGTTTACAAACATAGGTACATAAAAGATATGCGCGAAAAACATAACCCTCACATATGGTGTGGAACTGTGGGGCCGTGCAACGGATACTCAGCGGGCATTTATATTACAAAAACGAGCCGTGCGTGCCATAGCTATATAAAAATATATACAGAAGTCGCGTATCAGGCGAACGAGACGCTAGTATGTCTTCATTTAAAAATGTTATTTTTATTCCACTGAGTCACTGAGCTTTTAATACACGCCCACATACTGTTTATATTTTCTCAGATCCGCGATTGTAGTTTTATGACATGGGTTTTAAATCAAATCAATAGTCTATTTGCAAGAATACAATGAGTTATTTGTGTTATATGATAAAAAAATACAGTATCGTTTAAGCCTGCATGCACACACACGTGCATACATTAAACATAATTCAATTATGAATTGTTAGAATATGTAATAAAAAATCCAAGCTTTTGTTGAATATATAATTAAACGCAAGCAAAGCTTAAAAAAACCGACTTCACCGCTTTATCTTCGGAACCTTGATCAGATTTAATGTATTAAACACGCATTATTGACTATAACTCAAAAACTAGAGATCAGATCTTAATCAAATATCAATGGGACCACATTAAAACCAGCAGCTTTCAAATAAAAAAATAATCATGAAAATCGTCAGTTAGTTCCTAAGTATTTAACTAAAACTGCAAGGTAAAATAGTATACAAGTATGGTGTCCAGTAACACTTTTCTAACAGTCACTATTAAAGGGAAGTTTTTACGTTGTTCTTTGTTGTTAGCACTTACTCATGTCATATCACTCACTACACTAACTTAAAAGTTTTAGTTCTTTTTACCCTTCTCACTGTCTCTGTTGCCGAGGACCTGGATTGCCTCATCGTTCACATGGTGATGAAGGGTTTGTTTATGAACTTCGGTGAGTCTTTATATAACACCGGCGACAAATTTCGCGTCTAGATCCCGATGAAGGTCGTTATTTCTAATGTACCATGGTTCATTAACAATGTTCCTGAATACCACAAGAGTATAATAAGTATAAGGCTTTTCAACTTTTATTTCTTTCAGTTTTGTGTATGAATCGTTTTGTTGAGAGTGCTTTCTCAGTGCGAGGTAAGTAAGACTCTAAGATATCCGGAAATGTTTCTAAGATTTTCGTATGAGACCTTCATTGTATGAAATGTATGTGCTACGTCCAGGAAGATGGTAGTACAATATTTAATTTCTTCTAATATTTTCAATTGTTAATCTTATAATATTTGTGCTATCAGAGATCTGTGATACCCATTTTGCTTCAATTTACCGCTAACAAAACTGATATTACTAAGTATATGATACTATTAAGTAACAACATGTCTTTATTAAGTTATTACCTGGAAAATACCGACCTGTAGTTATCGACCACATTGAAACCGAACTTCTGAATAATTTAGCCAATAATACATGTCTTTAAAGCGTCTTCTACCGGTTCCAATTTTCATTTGACAGCAATCCAATTGAAAAGGTTTCCATTATTCATGTGAGTAAAAATATCTAGACGATTGTCTATTGTGAACCAAGGAAATATTTCTCAGAAAATGAAGAAAAATATATTAAAATAAGCAAGTAGGGTCAATAGTTTCAACAAATAAAAGACACCGCTAGTAAACTTTGAACACAATCTGCAATCGTATGCCTAAAAACTTACGGAAACTTCACATACTAATTAAAAAACTGTAGTTACTAATTGATCCTAGATATTAGTTACAGGCATGACACCAATTATACACTTAGGTTTTATTAATTAATAGCTGTGGTAAGGCATGGCGCTAGTCGAAGTCGAAGCAGTCAATTCCCAAATATGACGATGCCGACGGATTGTAATGCAAATATACAATTGTTGTTATTACATAATACAATAATACAAAAAATATATCATATCATAATCACTAAAATTAGTAAATTTTTGCAAATATATTATTACTTCATAGGAGATGTAGATCCATTATAATAAATAGCACATATTGTATGAAAATTTATGAAAGTTACTTATAACAGTTCAAAAGTATTAGGTAGGACAGACTCTACGACGTCTGTCTGTCCTACCTAAGTAAATGATCCCGTTTACACCTTTTTCTAAAACAAGATACTGTGCATTGTACATTTATCATCACTTACTATTCGTGAGATAATGGTCAAATGCTAGCATATGAGAGAATAGCCGTGCCCCGTGGCTTCGCCTGCTATTATCAAGTTAAAAAGTAGCCTATGTATTAATCCTAGGTATAATCTATGTATGTTCCAAATTTCATCCAAATCCGTTAAGCCGTTAAAGCGTGAAGAGGAAACTAACAGCTGATGTCGTGTATACCTCAGAAGAGGAACAAAAGATAATACAGGTAATAATGCAACTCCATTTTTCTCAGATTTGCACTGTTCAACGAAATAATTTATGATGTTGTGTTTCAATTATTATGAACAAACGTATTCTACATAATAATATACTAGTTATTCGTTTTGCTTCTACATTTATCATGAAACTCACTGCCCTCGTCTTAGTTCCCTGAACCGTATAATCTGGAAGTCTTCAAGTCTAGAGTGAATAGGTATCTTTTAGGTAAGCATGATTCATCTTCGACTGCATCGTCGCTTTCCATCAGGTGAGGTATCGGCCAAATGCTTACCTATCTGGCATAAAGAAAAAATAGTTGCAATCTAACAATAGATGATGAAGAAAACGGATGTAACGGATGACTGAAGAAAACGGATGTGCAGATTGCGTCCTCTACCAACTCTCTTAAAATTATACCAGCTACAACCCTATCTATTTTCTTAACAGATGCAAAAGAAATAAGTAGTATTATTTCTAACCTTAAAATAAATAGTGCTCCGGGTTGGGATAGTATAACATCGGCTTTACTAAAAACTTGTTCTATATCCTTGGCTGAACCAATAGCACATCTGTGCAACTTAAGTTTTACCAAGAGTAAATTTCCCGCTGTGTTTAAGCATGCTATGGTATGTCCAATCTTTAAATCAGGTGATGAACAATTACCCTCTAATTATAGGCCAATTTCCTTACTAACACTATCCAAAGTTGTAGAAAAAAATGCAAACAAGCGGCAATCTCGACGATGCAATCTGTAGTTACGGAGTTCTTCAGGGAAGCACACTCGGACCGAAATTATTTTTAGCCTACATTAATGAGCTTTGTAAAATGAAACTGGAGAATGCCGACATACTCATGTTTGCAGACGACACGGTTTTACTATTTCATAGCTCCTCTTGGTCTAATGTGCGTAAGTTGGCTGAGGAAGGGCTATCTAGAGTCACCTCGTGGCTAGAAGATAATCTTTCAACCCCAACTCACATATTTGTTTCAAAAAGCCTGAAAGAAATAAATTGCCACCTAATTTAAAAATTCTAGTCCATACACATCCTTGCAACCGCAATGCTTACCTACGTATCGCTTGCAATTGTAACTCTCTGGATCGTAGAGTCAATCAAATATTTAGGTGTAACAATTGGCCAAAAATTAACTTGGAAGGAACACATTAGCAATGTATCTAAACGAATAAGGAGGTTGATACACGTTTTTAAAACATTACGAACTGTCGCAAATCATAAACTTGTTCTACAAACATACAAAGCACTTGGGGGGTGTATAATTGCCTATTGTATCTGCTCATGGGGGGGAGCCGCGAAAACATACATGATACAAGTGGAACGTGCTCAACGTGCTTTGCGAAAGTAACTCTGTCACTGCCCTTCAAGCATCCAACAACTGAACGGTATGAGAAATGTAATTAGAGAAAAATATTTATTACCTAATTCATCAGACGATTTCACGTAGAAACAGTACCGTATCTACCTGTCACCAATAAAAGATTGGACAAATGTCCTGTACCAAGGCACAATAGTGTTCTTGCGTGGAGACACTTCAAGCATCTAGCACCCATTTTGTAAAATATTCTTAATACTAAATAAAAAATTAAACTGCTCAACTCATATAAATTGAAAACTAAAATCAATGAGTGGCTTAAAACTCTTGATTATGAAAGCACAGAAAAACGTTTTGGTTAATGTCACTTAATTATTAATAGCATTAAATAAAGGTAATTATTTATCTCATCCACACACACATCCACACAAACTTGCACACCCATCCCATACATACTCACTGTCACACACAGGCTGCACTGAACATATATAAATGTTGTTAAATTTAGGATTTACTGTTTGCTTTCTAATTGGTCCCATTTAAATTTGATCAAGATCTGAGCAGTAGTTCTTGAAATATCGTCAATAATGCCTATTTTGTGGACTACTTTGACGATGTTTTCGTTTAACCGACTTCAAAAGTTACCTCATAACTTCTTTCGTTGTGAGCCGATTTTGATGTTTTTTTTTTATTTGAAAGCTGGTGCTTTTTATGTGGTCCCATTAAAATTTGATTAAGATCTGATCTCTAGTTTTTGAGTTATATTCAATAATGCGTGTTTAATACATTAAATCTGATCAAGATTCCGAAGATAAAGCGGTGAAGTCGGTTTTTTAAGCTTTGCTTGCGTTTAATTATTTATTCAACAAAAGCTTGGATTTTTTGTTACTTATTCTAACAATTCATAATTGAATTATGTTTAATGTATGCAAGCTTAAAGGGTAGTACTGTATTTTATTATAATAATATAACACGAATAACTCATTGTATTCTTGCAAATAGACTATTGATTTGATTTAAAACCCATGTCGTAAAACTACAATCGCGGATCTGAAAAAAATGTAAACAGTATGTGGGCGGGTATTAGAACTAAACGGCGAAAGTGCCAAGTATGTTTTTTGTCCATTTATACAAAAAATATATTTATATATATGTTTTTTTTCTTTCTTCAAGATACTTTACTGAAGTTCAATAACTTTCTTGTAGCTAAGTTTCAGCGTCTAATAAGATATTGTTTTCCTATATTAAGTATACAAAGAGAATTGAAGGTGGTTTGGCTATTTTTCCAGGGGTGAAGGAAAAGTGAGTGTGGACTCGAACCCCCTAAAAACTCCCCGTGAGCAGTCCCTCGCCGAGGTGGGGCAAGATAGGGTCGCGATAGCAGTCATTATCTTGCCCCGACGGCAGGCATGGATACAATTAGGCCACTCTACCTATGGAAGGTGACCTATAGCTCACCAAAGCCTCCCCCCAGAATTATGTGCAAACCGCTGGAGAACCCCCCCTGACTCTCCACCGATGACCCCTCTAGAGGAGAGAAGTCGGGCACTCCAAGTACTGGCCTGATGCAAGCAATGTTCAGTGCTTGAACTTTATCGACCAGGCCGACCGCGCATCGAATGTTACTTTATTATTATATAAGCCTTTTAATAATCTAATCATTTAAAACAAATGGGGTCCATACATTTTCATAATACCAAAAAAATAAAGACCGTCTGATAGCGACTCGTGGTGAACAAATATTTTGGCTCTTCTGTTTTTGTATATACTTATATAAGATTTATATAAATAATTAATTTTGAAGTACTATGAAGTGAAAACGAATAATTAAACTTGAGCGTTTGAGTAAACTATTTACCGAGCTTAGTGGCTGGCTACTAATTAGATTAGCTCTTTGTATTTAAAATAAAAATGGTCAAATACAAATACAAATAAATTTATTGACATAATGGAGTACAACATTATTATAATGAATCCATAGGCTCCTAAAATAGTCCTAAACTGTATTTCAGGAGGCAGCCAGGTCAATAAGGAATATGTCGAAAAATTTATAAGTATTATACCTACATAAATATTTAGAATTTAACGATTTCATTCACGGTTGGTTCTTTACTCACGGTGTTGTGAGGCTAGTTTCGGAACAGTCGGTGCTCGGCGTGCACGATACCTTAGAGCCTAGGATACTGAGCAAGTAGCAAGTCCGCTAGTATTCTAACAGATACGTTTCAAAAGTGTGCACAGAATTACAAGATCAAATTTTCCCATCCCTTTCCTATCACAGACACCAGACAGACTGACCGATATTTATATATCGACACCGATATTTGGTAGATACACATGAAACGTTTTGCTTTCACGTTCATTATGCGCTCTGCAAAGAAGTGGAACTCTTTGCCAGAGTCTGTTCCTAGATAATCTGTCTAGCGATTCAACGCAATAAAGGTGAAAAGTAAAAGACTTTGACAGACTTACCAGCGTTATTCATCAAAAAATCTAGTTGGAAAAATATTTTCATAAAAATGGAAGTTCGTATGAATAGGAACTATAGAGTATTAAATCCGCTTTGCTTTTCCATGGAAATTGGAAGATATTGTTATCATGGATTATTTTTGCCAAAGCTTTTATCGGGCACCTTTAAGGTTTAAGCTTTTATTTCTTGTTATAAATACATAACAATGGTGGAGTTCTTCACGCTTAGGCTTCCTTGTTTATGTCTCCGGTTACATTTGTCTTTTTTTTTGTTGACCTTATTGTTATATTGTTTGTATAAATATTTCTAAACACCTATCAAAGACGATATCAAGTAAAAGAGTAATGGTCCAGTCATAGTCAAGTCATATATTAGTAAAGTGGTGAAAACTTTCACTGTTTTTTAAAATCAATACAAAATTAACAACGCCTTTTTCACTTTTGATGCAAATCTAATGGCATTATTACAGCTATTCAACATTTAACTCCAACATCCGGTTAGTAGTTATTATATATCCCTACCGGAGATTGGTGAACTTGAACCTAAACTCCGATCGCTCCATATCGACTTTCCGAGCGAGTTGTATAAAAATGTAGGTAAGTAAAGTAAGTAAACTGTGGTAAATGTTGTTGGTGACACATTTATTAAGTCTGTGGATATCTATTATGTTAATATGTACTGTATTGTGCCATTGGTTATTTACCCAAATAAATAGAAAAAAAAAGTAAATTGTGGTTTAAAGTGTGCGTGCGTTTAAATTATTTAGGTAGGTATTCCGAACACTTAAATTATACTGATTTTTTAATCCTAACTCACTTTTAAGTATGATTCACTGTAAATTATGAGTGAAGTCCCTTGAATTGATATTTTTCTATATTTTTAGGGTCGAAGTAATTATTAGAGTAGTTTGGGAAACACTCATAGATTGCTTCATATTGATTGATTTCATCTTTTCACCCATAAAACTTGAAAAAATAAACACGTTATAATAATCATATTTGTATATCCCAGGAGACCTTTTCTATTTTATGTCGAATAATGCATTGGGAAGAAATTTCATAAAATATATTTTTTCGCTTAAAATTACTCTTGTAAAATACGAATTCTCTTATTTACGCCATTATCCAGTTTTTTTTCCACTTTAAACATTTTTATCCAATAGATTTAGATATAATAAACTGTGACAGACACTCAGACAGACACGAGAATAATGCCTGAGGCATTATTGAGAATAATGCCTGAGGCATTATGCAACCCCTGAGGGGTTATGTTTTTCATCCGATGCATGAAACTCTTAATAACAACAGGTGGCTGTGGTGAGTCAAACAATATAACGTTCTTAATACCTACTTATAAATCCATACCAGATTAAGACGACGAACTAAATAATAGGTATTAAAAATCAAGGTGTTCAGAACGACAACGTTCATTTGTAAGGTCAATTCTCAGTATTGTGTCTAGCTTCTAGTTTATTCAGCAATGAAATTAATCGAAACATTCGCTCTGTCTACGCAGATAAATAAATAAAACATTGAGAGAATAAGCTTTTTTGTTGTGATAATCACCCGTATTGACCTTTGAATGTTGACCTCTCATTTGACTTTATTATTTGGCTAATATAAACACAATGCCGGAAATCGAACTAAGTTCTTATGCGATTTCGTCGAGCAGATTCACCAATATGCAAAATACGTGGGTAACCTTATGAAAATCTAGCCATATATATGCAGTTTGACCACGCTTATTTTACAAATACTTTAAAAATATAACAGGGAAGTAACGAATTACCTACAGATTTCCTATGTCTTATTTTTGTAACTGAGTGACGAGATGGACACCGAATTGCTCGCCTGATGAAAAGCGTCACGCATCCCCAGATTTTAAACTTCAACAGTTCTTCTTCAGTTTCAAACTTGCACCGCAATACACTGCGTTCGTGACCCTTAGATGTTTCAGATGTTAAATCTCTTTGCACCCTGTAATGTCATTGGGAACACTGCTCTTCAATTCCGAAATACACCCGGCGCGCGGCGGTTGAATGACTGGCAAAGGTATGCACTTCCCCAGGCCGACTCTGCAAATGACCTATACCATTACAGCTAGGATCTTCGCAGTTTTGATATCATCTTGTTCCCCAAACGCTATAATCTGGTAGTATTTTGTAGGTATCTTTTAGGCAAGAATTGCTAAGTCTTCGGTCGCATCATAGCTTTCCATCAGATGAGATATAGTGTACTAGATAGAAAAAAAACACCTCTTATACCTATTATGTTAATTATTTCCACTGGACTGGAAGTCTAGAAATAGTTCATGCTAAGACCTATATGATCGCTTACCATCAGGTGAGATGGTGGTCAATGGTTGCCTATCATAAATAAAAAAAAAATTGCTCTACTTTCTACACTTCCTTGACGTTCAACCTCATCATACCATTGAGATACAATATAGACCCAGCTACGATGCGAGCTACAAAATTGTTGCCCTTGCAGCATCCAAAACAATAAACCGATCGTAACGTATTACGTTGCCTTCGTCTTGATGTGTCCGGTACTTTAGGCGAGTTTAGAATTAAATCAGATTTATTCATTATCACAAGACTTCAGCTTAATTCAACAGATACATTACAAAACATGTTATGTATGCATTTGCAAGGCCTTTCTGTTTATAAGAGATGACCACTCTGTCCCACACTAGGAAAACCTGTGCTGTGGGATTCAGTCTCGGATCCTTACCTCTGATAACCTCCGACATACAAACTCTTACACAAACTTTACCTCTTGATAATCAGTAATATTAATTCTTTCCTTGTCCCTCTAGGTAGGATTACACCTCCAGTTCGCTCAAAGCGTTTCGCTTCTACGTTCATCATCCGTACAGCGAAGGAGTGGAACTCATTGCCTGCGTCTTTGTTCCCCGAACGATATAATCTGGGAGTCTTCAAGTCTCGAGTGAATAGGTATCTTCTAGGCAAGCATGTCCCATCTTTGGCCGCATCATCACTTTCCATCAGGTGAGATAGTGGTCAAATGCTTGCCTATTATGTATAAAAAAAATAAATTAAAAATGTTTAGTGCAGCGGTTAGTGGTTAAAATTCACAAATAATGTAATTAGTTTAAGGATATATCTATGGCCTTCACACTAGGCAAGCCTGTATCGTGAAGACCCAATATAAATGTTACATTAGATAAATTAGTCAAAAACTTACAGTTTATGTACATAGCGTTAATTATGAACAGTTAAGTACAACTGAAGATAACTATAACAATTTGTGTGACTAATGATCATTTATTTATAATGTATGTTTTACCTCTATATAATATCAAACTCCATGGAGTTCTTCGGGCGTAATACCTTCTTCCCGTCTACCTACGCAGACTTCTATTTTAGTTCGCTGTCCCTGTGTCCTTTAAGGTAACCAATCACTACAAGCAGGGAATCCGAGCTTTTATTTAGATGCAGGCAATACTTACGTTTCTAAGCCACCAGACCCACGCAATGTTGCCCATTAATACAGTTAGTAACATAATAACGGTGACAATGTATAACGGGGGTGTTGTCCTCCGAGCGACACGACGCGACGACGCCACGGTACGCAAAGAAGTCACCCTGCGGCGAGTCTAAATATAGGTATTGCGTACCTTCCATCACAAATACATGATCGAAGGACGCAAGCAGATATGGAATTCAGGTAAGCAGATGTGTTTCAGTATTACTATTTAAAGATATAGAAGCAACATATGTCTGGGATATACTGATTTCCTTTAGAGGCCGTATCCGCAACCCGTCGGGTGGGAAATCTCCCCAAGATAAGAGGAAAATGAGATAAGTACGTCCCTTGAATCACAAGGTCGGCTAAAAATATAATGCCGTCAATAAACAAGGTGGTATATTCTTGCTAGAGCTCCTAGTACGGCACCACCACTTTGATAAACAGACCAAAAGCAGCTTTACGATAACAAAACGCTGGTTCTGACTGAAAGAGATAGTAAACTGACGACCTAGTGTGACAGCTCTCCGCCCTCTACGCCGTGGGTCTTGGGTTCAATTCCCAGCAGGAGCACAATTTTTTTCCCAAGGGTTATTTGTACTTCTGGTTCAGGGTTGGTTCTGGGTGTAATGTGAGATGTGAATGTTTCCGGCACCCACGATACAACTATTTGAACTTAGTGTATGGCTGTGAGTGTGAACGCGTTTGTTTGTTTGTTTACTAGTTTAAATATACCTACATCTCATAAGGTATGAGCTGTAACACCTAGTGTTAATAAGATAGAGGAGAAGAGTGCATTGCAGGCCTACGTGGAACTTTGTTATTCAAAGATCAGGTGAGTTACCTGCTCGTGTACTTTCTACAAAACGTACTGGAGTGTTCAATAAAATATTTATTGGTATAAAATATAGTAGATATCAAAGTCGAAGTACATGCGAAGTGAACCCGTTTATTCATGGCAGCTTACTTGATGTGCTTAAGGGGGTATCCTGCGATACGACCACGTTTCTTACCACTGCATAGTATTTTGCTAGGCTTACACTGTTTAGCTTATTTTAACATCCCATTTAGTGGAGCACAACGACGATTAATAAGATTGCACGTATCAAGATGTCTTTAAAGCCCTTTCAAAAAAAAAGGAAGCGGTTCTAATTCGGCAATTATAATATAATTATGTTTTTTATACTACACTAATTAAGATATATCAGATACTTAAGTGATTTCATCAGAGTCTGTTCTAATTTAAATCAAAATAAGCGAAAAAAATATGTCATCCAAGACATTTTATCATATATTATAAATATTTTAAAACTTATCGAGAAGATTTTGTCTGGTAATGTGAGAGTGAGAGAGAGTATGAACATGATTGACGCGATCTCTGTAATGGCTGGATTAATTAGGATGAAATTTGTTACGTAGATAGTCTAGCTGGAGAAAGGGTGTAGGCTAATGTTTGCTTTGGATCACGCGGAAAAGGCAGAATTGTAGCGCTACCTTGATATCACACAAAACCAAACGCCAGGTTTTTCAGATACACCCGCCTTAAGTACCACATTATGCGAGTTAAAACGTCTCATCCATCGCGTGTGCTCGCACCTGTCAATTAAATATCCTGTGCACTTGTCCATTTAGTTTCATGCTTTAATAGATGTGCATGAAAGCAGGTATGTATATTTTTATGATACAGTTTGCATCTAATATTAGTAAAAACAATAAGAAAAGTGCCAATGGACACATTCTTACTGATGACTCTAGCAATCTAAGTTGAATTAAAATTACTCATTAGCCAAATATGGGCTAGATTGTAATGAAAATAGGAAACATGCTTATGTATATGTATCAAGAAAAGCAGAATAAAATTACTCGGGAAAGGATATCCTTTTTTTTACTCCAGGTAGGTTAGTTTCTTAGTTCTATTTCCATGGCTATAGGCAGGGGGAGGGCTTGAGGTTATCCCTCACATGTCTTAGCCAGCCCACCGTTTTATATAGTGAAACTAAAATATATTTGACACATTTTTAGAAATTAGTGATACGATTCTATAACAACGTTATCAAGTCAAAGATTGAGATCCTTACCTCACTGCTCACAATTCCAGTCGGTATAGTGACTCATTCACTAAAAAGGCATAGCAGTCAAGCTTTGGAATTCAGTTAAATTAAAGTTTAAATTTATATATATATATATATTGTATGTATTAAAAGTAATAAATATATAGGTAATATTTATTGATTTTGGTATTTATTCTTACTTTATTATATTGTTTATATTTATCTATTTATATTTTAAATGGTGTGTTTTATTATTTATAAATTTGAATGTATATTTTTAACATATTATCAGTATCTTGTATTGTTATCGTATTTCTATGTACACAACAACCTACTCGCTCCTATAAAGTATATCCTACTTAAAGGAAGAAAACTCTGTGAAGGGTTAAGCTCGCCTTTGTACATCTTTTGTTATGGCCTTATTGTAAAAAAATGTGTGTACAATAAAGAATATAAGTGAGATAATATAAAACTTATGAACAAATACATTAACTAATAAGGACAGTAATCAGTTAATCATAATTCAGTACGGCGATAATCAGTCGCTATATTGTGAAAAAAATTGTCGACAACTGTGTTAGCTAGGGTATTATTGAATCGATATTTGAAAATCATCTTTAGGTTTTTCGTATCATTTATAATTACGAATAACTAATTGGGGTATACTATAACGATTTAAAGTGGGTTAGCAACCACTCTCACTTACACATTTATACCTACTTATAACAAAGCTGTCATAAAGTTCAATCGCAAAATCTATCTTATACCTTTAAACCATATTTAAACGAGCAAATCTTGTATATATGTGTATATAAAATCTGAGTCTCGGTAACTGCTCCACCGATTTTCATGAAATGTAGTATGCAGGGGGTTTCGAGGAAATTTTTAGAAAACGTCATCTACCGTTCGGTCATCCAGGTACACACTAAGTCTTATAACGAAAAAGTGTAAAATAAAAAGTAAATTAAAAAATCAAAAACCTGACTCCGTAAAATTTAATTTAATGAATAACTTTAAATTAGTTTAACGAGTTTAACAGGCGGGACCCATTAAAAACCTAGACCGGCTCAAATCTTCTCAACAGTGGTTCCCCACTGTTAAAGTAGCTGTACTGTAGTGTAGTAAGGAGATCTCTCCCTGCCGAGTGTGGTAGACGCCATGGTCGGCAGCGAGAGGTCGTGGCAGGCGGTGGTCTCCTTCTGCGAAGCGGTGATGAAGCAGAAGGAGGCCGCAGAGCGGGCCAGAGAGGTCGATCCCCGATCTGACCCGCTCCGACGCAGACGGACGGGGACCTGAGTGCAGTGGCCCGGAGGAGTTTGCATCCGGGCCTACCGCCGGGGCAAGATAGTGACTGCTAGCGCGACCCTATTTTGCCCCACCTTGGCGAGGGACTGCTCACGGGGGGTTTTTTTTTAGTGGTTTCGAGCCCCACATACCCCTTTCCTTCATCCCTGGGAAGGAAAGGAAATGCCAGGCATTTTCCCCCCCACAAAAAAAAAAGCTGTACTCCGCATTAGAATTGAATTTTATCGCCATAGCTTATAGTTAAATCCTACGATAAATAACACGTGGGGGGACATGAAACACCTCATAATTATTCTCAAGGACGACATCGTAAGAACAATAAAGAACTCAATCGTCTTATTAATAACGGTAAATAGGGAACGGGGAAATTAACACGTGTTTTTCATTTCTGCTCCAGTCTGTATAACATCATTACTGAGAACCACCGCGCCGGTATTATTTTGATCTGATATCCGAGAACAGAAGGGCTTAGTTTAATTATAGGTATACTTGTAAAGAGAGCTTACTAATTCCACTTTAAAGGAATAATATTATTGAAAATAGTAAAACACTTGAGTTGCGAAGAAGCTTCTATAAATATATTAATAATTTCGAATTAATATTTTTTTCTCATTAGAGATTAAAATACAACACGTTTTACGGTACGGTTACTTAAGTCACAATGTGACTCGTTGGGATTTTTCTTCTCATCGAGCTACACAGTTACTGGTTGCAACTTTTTTTTCAGAAAGCTTTCAAACATGTCACATTCACTGTGTCATTGGGACTCGATGGGAAGACTGTTGTGGAACTCGTTGTTTTAGCAGTAACAGTGTTACTGGTTTAGAAACAATTATATATCCACTACATTATGCCACTGTTGCTTTTAGATCGTCCGGTTTAATACAAAAATAAAGTATTAGGCGCTGACTAAATATACCAATGTCATCGTTATCCTCTTCCCTAAAATGAATGTAGTAAAGAGAACTAAACTAATTGGTTTTTTTTCTTTATTGTAAGCGCTCTTAAAATTATTATTTTTATTTAAATAGCGTTCTTGCTAAAAAAATATTGAAAATTATTACGGAAACTTAAAAACTCAAATTTGGCGACAGCAACGCAGTGCTGTCACTGTATGTGTACAGCAGACCGCTCGTCATTTGTTGTCAGTGAACCTCAGGCCTGCAGCCTATGCCATGGATGGGCGTCACGCCCATAGACAAAACTCAGCTGTTTCAGCACATAGACTAAATAGTAATGAAAAGCACATATACTATTTAAGTATTAGTAGTTTATTATCATAATGATAAAAAGCGCCCTATTTAAGAGAACTTATAAATAAAATTCTAATGAATAATTATTAATATATGTAGATAGATATAAGATACATTTTTTATGTTTACTGATCATTAGAAAAATATGAATTAGATTTTTGTATAATGTATTTTTGGTAACCCTTTATTTTAGCTCCTATTTACTTAAAACTAAAAGAATGGTACAACCAGTCACATGAATTACACTGTTACTCGATGGGATATACTTTTCCCATCGAGTTACACTGTTAATGGTTGCGACATTCTTTTTGAGAAGAATTATTAAATTTAAAAAATATTCCCATCGTGTTACAGTGTAACTCTTTTAGTGTGACTGGTTGGGAACACACCCGTTCTACACGAATCTCACAGGATGGTAAGTGATGATGTGGTGGAGAATGGTAAGCACGTAATAGGCCTAGAATTACTAGCTCTCAAGGATAGCTACCGGAATATCGTCAATTGTGAATAATATATCGAATAATTGTTAAACAAATATATGATTGTTCGGACGTTGTAGTTATCAATAGCTGAGTTTCGCTCGTTAGAGTTTTTCGTTAATAAATACATTTTTTAATTTGTTTTGGATTTTAATTTTAATTGACTCTACCATTATGTTGTGAATGAAAGTATAATGGTAAATCGATTACTTGTTACGTAGCTGGCCGAGCGAGTCGTAACAGTTCTAAAATATAGCTAAATACGTGTATTAATTTCCAAAAAACAAAACGTAGATAAACTTCTTACTTTTTGACAAACGTATGGAAATCTTCGCGGCCCATTAGAGAGTTCAACACGCGACCTAGCGTAGCTGCCAATTACTCCACTGAATGCGTCCCTGAATGCTACAGTATACATAGTAATACATCGCCTGCGATGTCCTTGCATAGAAGCATATTCTGGGAAATACACGTCAATGCAAGCATCTTTTTTCCACCTTACTCTTTTGAACATAAACGTACATGTTGCGTAAATTATATCGTGGCAGTTACGCAAGGTCTCGCGTGGCAATTTGTGATTTATTTATTATTAAATTGCGTGAAAACGAGCTTCGTTAAAAAAAAAGCTGAAGAAATCTTTCATCTAGTAAATATGCGTAACATGAAATAACTTTCAGTGGTTTGATGTAAAATAGCGGAATGAAATTATTATAAAAATACAAATTGATGTTATTTTCATGAGATTTGATGTGTTTTTTCTTTACATTTATAAAATTTCATAACTTTAATATTCTAAGAAGGCATCATTCAGAAGAATTTATTATGTTACCGAGTATAACGAACAAAAACAAACAAACAAACGCATTCACACTCACAGCCCCACACTAAGTTCAAAAACTTGTATCGTGGGTGCCGGAAACATTCACATCACACACACATTACACCCAGAACCAGAACGTAACGTCTACAATAACAAGCGTTTTAGGAGAAATTCTGGTATCGACCCCTTAAAGCCGTTTATTAATAACTTAATAACGTCTTCTCACGAAATCTCTTTATTGTTTTTACATTGTTTGTACCATTGGAATCATAGATAATTTAAGTAACCATATTGGAATCAAGTTACACCAGAAATTCTTAAGTATAACCAACTACGATACATTACATGTTATGGTATTATTCGTAGATGATGTTTTTTAATATATCTAATACATTTAAACGAGCAATTCTTGTATATAAATATATGTGTAATCAGGATCTCGGAAACGGCTCCAACGATTTTCATGAAATGTTGTATGCAGGGAGTTTCGGGGGCGATCAATCGATCTAGCTGCTAGCTAGGTTACAATTTTAGAAAACGTCGTTTTATCCGTGTTTTCAGCCGATCATAGCTCGGTCATTCGGGTACTTTACTTAATTCGTGTACTCCGACATTTTCGACCATTTTTTTATTATACATAATTTATTGCTACTTTAATTTTTTTAGTTGTTTCCCGCTAATAGCCCATGCATTCTAGTAAAACGATCTATGGCAAAGACGCAATAATTCGTAACCTAGCAATTTTTTTGTATAGTTTTCGTTTGTACATTTTGATAGTGTGGAACTAATTAGGGACATCATATATAAAGCGCCTGTGGCAATTGTTCTTCTGATTCTGGGTGTGATATAAATGTTTCCAGGACTTACGTTACAGGTCTTTGAACTTAGTGAGGGGATGTGGTGGTGAATCTGTTTGTTTTTCGATTACATACCTACTTCCGAAATAGTACATTTCCTTGGGGTTGAAAAGTTAGCAATCACTTTTCAACCCCAAGGAAATGTACTATCTGTAAATGGAAATACACCATCCTTAAAAATTAAAAAATAAGAATTTTCGAATTATTTCCACTCTTTAGCAAGATATCGCCTATTTCGACTGGATTACATGATCTTCCAGCAAGAATAAAAAAATAATATATAAGTAGTTTTTAACATGAAATGTTTTATTTCTCATTAGAAACTAAAATAACAATATATACTTATAGTTATAATTTAATATGCACAGTTCTGCTACTGAGTACTGCTATTAAGTAAGGTTTATAATATTTCTCTTAGTGCATTTCTCTGCTCGCGTACATGCACGAGCAGAGAAATGTATCAGCGATTAGTACATATGCGTGGAAAAGCGTTTACCAAACTGTTTTAATTTTAGGTGAACCCGTTGACATAACCTTGTAGGTTCAAGCGCCGGGTTAGTGCCGGGTATTTAAGAGGCTGGTCAGGTGTGGCTGCGACACTCGACTCATCACTGCCTTCGGATCACGGCGATTCGTGAACCGGACACACAACATGCTCGGAACATGGGTACGTATTATTTTTACTACTTACATTTTCACCGCATTTTCTTTCCATCACTGTTTATTATATCATAAATCAATTTTAGTAACAAAAATGTGTGTTGGTCAATTATATTTTTACACCTAGATTGACTATATATTAAATTAACATCTTTACCTTTGTTGTTTCCAACAATCAAAGAAAATCACGTAATATCACACAATTTAAGCGATTGATGTCAAAGCTGTGCGAACTTATGATACATATTATTTTTTATATAATTGTGATTACAAAATACATCGTTTTCATTAGGTATCTAAATAAAGTGAGTGAAATTTTCTACTAATACATTATCACAAATATATCTATATATTTAAAAATGAAATGCCGTTCGTTTGTATCTCTAAAACTCGAGAATGGGTGGACCGATTTGGCTAATTTTGAAATATTTGTGGAAGTTAAGTTTAAACGGTGAGAAACATAAATAATAATTAAAGAAAAATACTAAAAACGACAATTTAATTTTCCAATACAATCTGTTCCCAGCTGTGAAATATTTGATGGTCGACCTGTTCATGTCGGTACGGTAAACGGGATGTTCGATCTCTTTTGTTTTTTAGAAATAAAAAATTGTATCACTTGGTTGTCAAATATTTATAGGTGCGTTCTGAAATAAACATTGACATTTTGTCTGTTTCATAGCTGTAGTATGTGGTCCGATCTCTTTGCTCTGTTTAGTTGGAATACAAAACAGTTCTGTTTCAGAAAAAAAGTTAAAGTACCTAGTAAAATCAACTATTTTATTTTCCCATACAAACTGTTCGTACCTGTCAAAGATGAAATACGATTGTAATTTCTTAACGCACTGTAAATATATGACCACAGACAAATATGACACATATATGTGAAGTACGTGGAAACTTTTTTACTATGGCAAGGAGAAGACGACCTTTAAAGCTTTCTTCCGAATTTGTTTTAATTATATAGATAAGTTCAGACAACTTTTATTGGCGGTACAAAGTTCGCCGGGTCAGCTAGTAACAAGTTAAAAAACTTTGATAACGAGATTTGTGGAAAAAAGCTGTAATACTTTACAACTATCTCATTAAATAAAGTGAAACATATAAAAGTAATGTATTTTATAGTATTTATCAAACTCAAATATACTTATGGTCTACGTTATTTTTTGATAAATATTGTGAACCTAGCCGTGCCCCACGGCTTAGTTTCACAATAATTTGCCCGCATTAATTAACTTAAAAAGTAGCCTATGGTTATTCCGAAACCTTAACTATATACATTCTAAATTCATCAAAATCGGTTTATTCGTTACGGAGATACGTGGTAACAAACATTCACGAACACACAAATACACACACTTTCGCATTTATAATATTAGTAGGATAACTCATGTTGAGTAGATAAAACAATACTTCCCAAATAATCTGGGATATGCAAATAGAAAATTTGTTCTTGTGCTTTAGTAACTAGTTACAAAAAAACTATACATAAATCATAATAACTGCTACATCTTGTAATTAGACAAAAAGCCGAGATGTTTTAAAAAGATTATAGAGTTATTTATATTGAGTGATATGCCTGCCACAACCTGTTTGTTCCTAGCGCCTAGACCATACCCAAAAAAAAATATTTTTTGAGACGCATTTTGCCATTGTACTAAATATATTAAAGATACTAAATATATTAAGAAGTTATGAGGTAACTTTTGAAGTCGGTTAAAAACGAGAACAACGTCAATGTAGTCCACAGAATACACATAATTTCAAGAACTATTGATCAGATCTTGATCAAATTTAAATGGGACCAATCGGAAAGCAACATCTATCAAACTAAAAAAAAATGTTCGAAATCGGTTCACGAGGAAGGAAGTTATGAGGTACCTAACACATACATTCGACTTGAGTACCTCCTCCTTTTTTGTGAAGTCGGTAAAAACGTTAGTTGCTGAACTTGTACCAAGCAAGGTTCGATCGTGTAGATTTTTGAAAGACAAGCGAAATTTCAATATATATCATATCATACATAATCTGCAGTATTATTAGTGGGAGAAGCCATAGGAACCTGAAATACAGTGCTAGAGACACTAGTTCAGGAGCCTATGGGTTAATTTATCATATACAACATATTATAGGCAATAAATGTTTTATGTTTTATACTAACACACACACAAACTTTCGCCTGTATATATATATAATAAAATTTACTTAATTGAAATTTATTCAATAAGTACTAGGTATCTACATGAGCTTGATGAAAGATAATACTTTTATGGCCCTACATTTAAACGCAAATAAAAAATCTTATATTTTACTACATTTGACCATAATTGAAAAGAATAATCCTACTAATATTATAAATCCGAAAGTTTGTGTGTAAGTGTGTCAGTGTCACGCTTTAACGGCTGAACGGATTTGGATGAAATTTGGAATGTAAATAGCTTATACCTAGGATATTGCAAGCGAAGCCGCGGGGCACGGCTAGTTTTTTATAAATGCTAGTAAGAAATACGACAAGTAAGACGCTTGTCCGATGGTAAGCGACATAGACGTCACGCTCGGCCTAAATATACATGTGCAGTGCCAATCCGATCCGATATACATTTTTTTTTAATAAATTTACGCGGGCGATACACCCGTGATAAGCCAGGGCGGGTCGCTAGTTATGCATATAACTTTTTATACACGTGTATTAATCGGGGGTCACTTTTCCAAATAAGTATTTGGCATTTAAACCATCTCATCTCTTAGATGACATAATTATTAAAAAGACCCAAACGTGTCTTAAAATATAAAAGTTATATTATTATTTAATCGATTTATATGCTAAGTAGTTACTGGTATGTTGTTCGGCCAAGTTATACATCCTTGTTATACGGCCACCTTATTAATAATATTAACGCGTCTTCTTTAATTTTATGTTGTCAGAAATGGCAATACATATAAATTAATTAAAATCTTTATTGAATAACTTGATGTCTTTCTTAATTTGCAAATGCTGGGTGAGGCTTTCAAGCAACAACAATACTTCTTTTTTTTATAAAAGTTATGCATGGATAATGCTTTTATCTAATTCTTTCCGCAAAATGTTTTTATTTGCCAGTATGAGAGAAAGCATAATTATAACGCCTGCAGTGTCAGTAGTGCCGGTATTTTTTTTATCCAAGATAAGCAATCGTTTGATAACTAGGACGTTTACCTAGAAGAATCCTACTATTACTACATTATACTTATAAAGAAACACTGACTCAGGCTAAGAGTTCCATTCCTATGTTGTACGCGCAATTAATGTGGAAGCAAAACGCTTCGTTCGTATTTGTGGAATGTATATCATGTAGAGGTGTTGTTTAGCACTTCAGATAACAAAGTTGCGCTCCTCTCCCTTTAATTACCTATCAACTCTTACTCACAGTAACAATTTATTAGTGTTAGATGAATTCCCAAATAGATTTCGGACGCCAAACGGTCCGAAGTCTTATTCTTGTACTTGCGTCAATACTTGATTTTGATATAATTCCATGGTACTTAGGGCATTATCCCGTGTTCGTAGGGCTAGCAATCTGTACAGTCGTAGTTTACCATTCTTTAATATAATATAATCTGTCATTAAGCTCTTAATGGCGTTCCAACAGCTATTCTCGAGAGCCAGTCATTCTAGGCTTAGGCCGTTTACCACCCTAAAAAATATTTTTTTGAGCCTTCGTAAGGTTTACTTTTGCCGTACCTTTAGTGATAACGTAGGTATTCTAAGAAAAATAAAAATATTACGAAGACATTAATGGGTTGTATTATAAACATCTTAATTTAAAATAATTCAGTCTATTTACACGTCTTAGTAAATATTTTGTTGGACTTTTGTAAAGGATCAATTTAAAGCTGTAAAATTAGCCATCAACGACGAGTAGCTACTAGATTCTACTAACATCTTCTGTATCAGATAAGACGTCTAAGGCCATGGTTAAAGCGATTAACTATATAATTTACATTTGTGTCCTTATCCATTGACTATGGCCTATTTCTTCTACAGACTCTTCCTGAAACATAAGTGACTCGAGTGTGAGATGTGTATCTAATATAATAATTTATCATGAATAGCGATTTCCTATACAAGTCACTTTATGAAGTCTCGGTAGACAGCGATACGATGGACTACTAAAAAGAACAGATTTTCAAAAAGTGGGCAAAGATCTACTATATGTATGAATGGCCAGAATGACATGAGAATAACAGACAAAATGAGAAAGGGGTAAGCAGCAAACCGACCGATTAATTTGCTAAGCAGATACATTATTTGCAAAAAGTACACATAATTTGTAAAGTTTGGATTATCCTAATACACATTATCGAAGGTCTTTGAAAATCTTTGCCATTATAATTAAAGTTTTTAACAGTAGACTGCTAATTTAAATATCCTTGTAAATACAAGAAGGTAATATTTGTACAGATGACCACAAATTACTTCAATGTGACGTCATACATCGCTTAAATTACATCAACTTTCGTAACTTTACTAGTATAATAATATGTGAAATTACTTCCAAAACACACGCACAGGGAAGGACACTCAGGACATGCCACGCTTTTATTAGAGACATGGTAAAAATAAACACTATGTTCCGATGTTAACAAATGTATGTAAGTGTGACCTAAGCATTTGTCCTAGCAAGAACTACCTCGATTTTGGATATATCTTTAAAAATAAATTTTATTTATAATTTTGCTATGTGCTGAACAATAAATAACGAACTTTTCAAATGTGCAAACAAATTTGAATACAGAACAATACTCTAGGATGCCAATTTGAGATAAAATGTCTGTTTTGGTCGTATTTTTTGTCGAACTTAATAATAATAATATAAGGTTGTATAGGTACATTAGTCTCCACATGACACAAATGCATGGTTTGCCTACTGCAGTACCTTTGAACATAAGATATTAATACATGTAGCGAGTTGTTAAAGCGCCGCCATAAAAAAAAAGTGGTAAAATTGAGTGCAATCACGAATTCTAAATTGGCCCTACTATTACCACGACTTATAACTACTGGCAAATGGTAACAATGAAAATCTTCCGAAAACAAATATACTGCATAAACTTTGAACTGTCCGTTGGCAAAATTAGTCACATACCTAAGTGCTTTCAACGCTGCGGGCGCCCGGGTTCGATTCCCGGTGGGAACACACATTTTCTCGCCATGGAAAATAATATGTGTTTGTGTATTTGTGATTGTTGTTGTGCGTTTGTTTGTAATTATGTGTATTGGTGTGTGTGTATGTGAATGTGTTCCGTTACCCACAATAAAAGTCTTCGAACTTAGTTCGGTGTAGTGGGACTGAAATTCTATGTTTAAATAAAACTATCTAAAAACGACAATCTCTCCAAAAAATTAAAATAATACTGAAGTACCAGTTTCACCATTATGCTTTCCCATGAACGGTAAAACTGGTACTAATCAACAAAAAATTTTACTATATCTTGTGTTTTTTTGTTGTAGGTAAGTACCTATTTTGTAAGTTTCGTCTCTCTAGAAACAATAGATTTTCAAGAAAAAACAAGCGGAACGGTTAAAATGTTTTGTGACGTGTGATTTATTTATGGCCTGACATTTATTAATAGTGTTAATAATGATGTATCGCCCAAACACGTACCTCCCAGACATCTATTAAGTTTTAAAGATTAAATGTCTGTAGAAAAATAAACTAATATAAGTAACATTTAAGATAAAAGATGAGAATAAAAATTATTGAATGTTTAGAAACGCTAAAGTAACAGGTTATTATTAATCAATAAACCTTGTTTTATAGCTTTTTTCTTTATAATACATGACATCCCATGGCACTATATCTTATTGATACAATCGTCATCATCATCAGCCCGTCTACTTACATAGTCGGACAGTCCTATTCTAGGTACTCGCAAGTAGGGACGTATAAAAATGAAATTAAAACCTGTCACAAAAATGTTTAGCCCCTATCAACTATTTATCATATTATATCGCCAGCGAATTCATCAACGTTCAATAACTCGGTTGTAAGCGCAGGCGGTGGTATGAGATGTTGAGCAAGTCTTAATAACATCTCGTAATATAGTTTCTTACATAATCCGGAAGCGAAGCAAGTTCAAGTTCATCGCACCGCCATCGGTGACCCAACGACACTAGGTAGGTGTTGCAACAACTCCACAAGTGTACGCACCGGTCCCACGAAAGGTACTGACCTTGTCCGAGCACTTTCTTTTCCTATAACCGCACATGTGAAGCGTGAACTCTTTATTTGGGATATAGGCACAATTTAGACGTCAGTGTTGTGTTGACTGTAATACAACAAACATCACTATTTATCTCTTTATTTAGAAGCTAATCATTAGAAGTCAAACAATTAAAATCAATGTGACATGCGATACTTAATCATAGTACCTATTCATATACTGTGGATATACAATTTTAACAAAAATATAGTATCTGGAAAAACACATTTTTTTTTATCGTTATCATCATCACACATATACACTTTTTATATTCTTCAACGTAGGTGAAACTTTGGGACGCAGCTAGCCATTTATATAGGTAATTAACTTGCCGCGTTTCATTATTTTAACGGGGCATGGACAATAGTGAAAAATTGCCTGTGTTATCCCTGGACGCTGTCTGCATATGCTCAATATTTCAGTAAAATCGGTTCAATAGTTTAGGCGTGATTGAGTAATGGACATCCAATCAGATTTACCAACCTCCACATTTCGCATTAATATATAAAAACTAGCTGCGCCCCGCGGTTTCACCCGCGTTGATAATGATGAAAAGTGATGATGATTATGATGATGAAAAATAGATGTTGGCCGATTCTCATAGATACCGGATAAGCACAAAAAATTTCATCAAAATCGGTCAAGCCGTTTCGGAGGAGTATGGCAACGAAAACTGTGACACGAGAATTTTATACATTAGATATTGGTGGGGTAGTTAATTACTTTATACGTCGTAATTCAATTGCCTGCAATCTGATTTCTCTGTTTCCCTTGTTTAAAGGTATTAGCGGCTGTGCTCGCCGTAGCAGCAGCCGACGTTAGCCACCTTGGCTACCAATACAAGGTACCGCAGACGTCGTACGGTGTACCTTCCTACCAGTACAGCAGCGGAGCCTCCCACGGCCCTCAGCTCAAGGGTTCACATGGGCATTACTTAGGATCCACCTATGGCTACGGCAGTGGTGGCGATGCTAGCCCAAGTGCCAGCTTCAACAACGGCTATTACAATATATTTGGAAACGGACAGCACGACGGCAAATACTACCAGACTGTTACTCCCGCCCCCAGCGTCGGCAAATACTATCAAACTGTATCTTCGACTCCCAGCCTCGTCGGTCAATACTACAAAACTGTGACATCGGCCCCCAACGTCGGTAACTACTACCAAACAGTAACGTCGGCTCCTAGCGTCGGTAAATACTACCAAACAGTGACATCTGCCCCAAGCATCGGTAAATACTACGAATCTGTAACCCCCAGTTCTGGTAGCGGACATGCTTACCAGTATGTAACCCCGTCTCCCGTATCGCCGCTGTACATCGATGCCGGTAGCCAGTACGCCAGCCAATACGAAACTAAATACGAGCAGCCGCAGATTATTCAGTCACAAGAGCCAGCTCAAATTGTCAAACATTTCTACGTGCACTCGGCTCCCGAAGAACCCGAGGTCCTGAAGCCACGAACTCCCATCGTGGTCCCTCCTCCCCAGAAGCACTACAAAATAATTTTTATCAAGGCCCCGTACACTTCCTCGCGAACTTCCCAGATTGTTCCCGTCCTACCTCAGAACGAGGAGAAGACCATCGTATATGTTCTCGTTAACAAGCCCGAAGAACAACAGGAGGTGATTGTCCAAAAACCTGAGCAAAAGCTCCCGACCAAACCCGAGGTATACTTCATCAAATACAACAACAAAGAAGAACCTCAGGCCGTGATTGACAACATCGTCAAGGATTACAACAAAGACGGTCAAACCGTGTCGGTTGTTACCGGCGCTGGAGTCCAAGATACCCCCGTGTATGCCGATACTGGTTTTCCTAGTGTATCTAGTTATCCTCAGGTATCGACTGTTAACATTCCCAGCAGTTCCTCTCTGTCCAGTGAATCGAAATACCCTAGCAGCACCATCTTTGGTAGCGGTTCCGGCCTGTCTGGTTTATCTGGCAGCGGTTTCGGATTTGGCAGCGGTTCCAGTCTCTCAAGCAACTCTGATTTCCCTAAAAGATCAGGTTTCTCAAGTGGCTCTGGGCTCACTTCCGGATCTGGCCTCCTAAGTGGCTCAGTGTTCCCCACCGGTTCCAGCTTTTCTAGTGGCTCAGTATTACCCACCAGCCTTCCAAGTGGATTCTCCAGCGGTTCCAGTTCGTCAGGTCTCAGCAGTTTTGGCTCTGGTTTCCTGAATTCTGGCTTTCCCAGTGGCTCCAGCTCCAGCATAATCACTGAGTCTAACAACTCTCCTTTGGCCACATTCAGCGCCCTCTCTACCCCTGAAAGCCAGTCTGTTGTCGACTCCGGTGCCGCTGGTAGCTCTAGCAGCAATGCCGTCACCTCAATCCCAGTCAGTTCTACTACCACCTCAAGCATCGTCTACGATGACCTCAACAATATCTCCACTAGTCAGGGTATCCCCCATGAAACCTACGGACCTCCCAAATTCAGGGTCACTAATTAATTGTAAGTTTTAACAAATAAAGTATAAACATGCCCTAATTGTGGATGTTAATAAATCTACTCAATATCTATTTCTGTTTTAATTAAATGTTACTCATTCCACATAATAATAGTTATAGCTATCGTTGATTATAATCAAATTAGATAGATAGATAACTCTTTATAGTACACCAGAAATGAAGGAAAATACATTAAATACGTTAAAATTAACTTTTTCTTCTTCTTATCGCTTAAATCGATCTCTTCCAGACGTATTAGTATTATATATTTGTGCTTGTATCAACAGTGCGTACCTGTATGTCTATTGCGGCCACATATTATGGTATACCTGCGGTATGTCTTCTGCGTATCTGGCCTGGATGTGCAGAGATATATAAATCATGAAGTAAGAACACGGTGTATATATATTTACTTATAAGAGACTGTAACACTGGTTCTTGCAATTCAATTAATAGCAAATAACGCTACAGCTCTGGGAAACTGAATCCCTACTTGTGGGAATTCTGGGAGTTACTTATATTCAGTTTCCCAGGGTAAGATACAAAAATTGGTAAAGAGCGTATCCTTAGAGCACGCCTACTATTAGAGTTCCGTAGCAATACCTTCTTCAACAAGTTAAAGATATCGATAAGACACCTTGATATCATTTTAATAAGTACTTACCGCCGCTTTAAGATTACTTGTAAAAGATGGCTATCATGAAGTACTTTTTAAACCTACTAAAAAGACCGACCCGACCCGACTTCTAAAAAGTAGAAATATAGGGCTGTAGGTTCTCAATTTGACAGTATGTTTTTTTTTGTATGTTACACGATATCTCCGCCAATTATGAATCGATTTTGATGTTTTTATTTTTGTTTGGTACTTTAGAGGTGGTTCCATATAAATTTTATCTAAATCGATCAAGCAAAAACCTAAGCCAAAATATAAGAAGTGAATTCGGTTTTATTAAGCTTTGCTTGCGTATAATTATTTAAATATTTTACCGGGTTATTATTACTCCTCCTAAAATTCAAATCGTTCGCAGCCACTTTTTTCACATGGTAAAGTAAACGAAAACCTATTTTTTTTTCTTCCGATTGTAATATATATAACATGTAGATATGTGGAGAGCCATCACAAGCATTTTTAGTTTTTCAATCAAAATTTTATTGAAAAGCTAAGACGACTTCGTTATAAGAGCGGGGCAATAGACGGACAGACAGGCTAGCATGAATGTGAAAATCTGATACTATGATCCGTTGGAAAGTACCTGACAAAACTACAGTGGTTCTATTTTATACATTAGACTTTTTTTTTGGGGCTGAGTCACCCACGTCCTTAGGAGGATACCCCTTAAGTCTGACTCCCTACACGTGGTCCCCGGGTGGTGCTAATCAGGTGACATTTGAGAGGTGGTAGAGCATTTTGTGAGTTGCTTGCCTGGCTTGCTACCAAAGTAGCTTACCACCATCAAGTTGAAAGTCTACCGCCAAGCCAAATACGGTGTTCCGGCAGTTATCCTTGAGAGCCTGCGTATTCCAGGTCTAGTGTGTTTACCAGCTTCGATCACATCGTCACTTACCATAGGTACCAAGGTGAGATAGTGGTCAAACACTAGCCTGTCACAAATAAAAAAAAAAGAAAAAAAAAAAAAGACTACGGAACTTTAAAAATGCTAATTTTCTTAAATCTCAATTTTTCAGTTTATCAAATGCCAGCTTATTATACATAGCCTAGAAGATATATTTATGGGAATAAATGAGTAGATAAGTACGAGTGCATATTTTATATAGGTGAGTAGGTACCTATATAAAGTTTATATTTAATACAAATACATATGCAGGTACATTCATTCCGTATCAATCAAAACAATTGAATGTTCAATGTTGCCGAAGCCTTGATTAATTTAGAGCAAGTAGGAGTTCACCTTTGCTCTTAACATTAAATTTATCTAAGGTATGTATGAGAGCGATAGCGATGACGACTTTGCTCCTACGCACGCCGCTGATCGCTCACCATCGGAACTGGCAATCCAAATTGGCACATTATTGGTATTTTAATAGCGGGCTCATCCGCATTACTCCGCGACGTTATCTTGATTTATCGGATGCTTTTATACCAGTTGGTTAATTTAGCCGTAATGAATTCGGATGATAGTATTTCATTCGCAATTATTGTTTATGAATGAATCGGCTTTATTTCTGGTTAGTAGCGCGTGCTGGATTGATATGAAGCGAGAACTCGTTAATTGAGCGCGGGTATTCGCGGATGCGCATTCCTGAATGGCTGGCGCCGGGCATGCCGTTTCAGGCGCCACCATCGCCGCGCCGCGCCGCACCTTCGCCCTCTCCCGAGAACGCGAACGCTGAACTGACCGACACATGGCTGATGCTTGACCTATTGAGAGATAAGCACATATTCGTCCCTCCGAGTATACAAACATTTTCCCTCTTCTGTGATACAAACTTTAAGATATATGCATATTTTCTCTCTTGTTATTGAAATCAGTATATTCTTATCTCGAGGAAAGGATATGTATTTCTGATGCAGAATCATTAACTTTCATGAGTGCCTCTTTGGGGCCCATGTGAATAAACGATATTGAATTTGAAAAGTTCGTCACACTACTTCTCAATTATTTAGGCCAACTCGGCGCATCGCCGCGTTAAAACAAGATCGGAATCTGTAAAAACTTCTTATCCTTCATAAAAAAATACGCGTATTGTAAATAAAAAAAACTACAAAGCTTAAAAAAACCTTCACCGCTTTATCTTCGGAACCTTGATCAGATTTAATATATTAAACACGCATTATTGACTATAACTCAAAAACGAGAGATCAGATCTTGATCAAATTTCAATGAGCCAAATAAGTGCCAGCATTTTGATCACGCGTCGCTTCAACCAGGCGCTCTGATGCATCATGTTCCCATCATGCCGCCAGCATGATGGGAACGCTACCCACTGGTAGTGGGCTTGAGCACTTGAGTTACCTATAAGCTCGATGTCTTGTAGGTAAATTAGTTCTTTGCTGTACATAGTTTTAGTTTAGTTTTAGGAAATATAGGCAATTGGCCCGTAATTTCAATGAAACCACATGACAAGCATCAGCTTTCAAATAAAAAAAAAACATCAAAATCAGCTCACATCGAATGAAGTTATGAGGTAACTTTTGAAGTCGGGTAAACGAGAACATCGTCAAAGTACGCATTATTCGTCACAAAATAGGCATTATTGACGATATTTCAAGAACTACTGATCAGATCTTGATCAAATTTAAATGGGACCAATTATAAAGCAACATCTTTCAAACTAAAAAAAAACAGACAAAAATTAAAAAATACAGTCGACTTGAGTAGTAAAAATACCCCTCCTTTTTTGGGAAGTCGGTAAAAAGGCCAATATTGACACTCGCAAATAATTATTTTTATCCAGACCATATGTTTCGTTCAAAGTACAGGGGCAATATTCCCCAGAAGGCAGGGTGACGTTGCTCCTTCTTCATCTATATATCTATTATATATATAAAAGAAAGTCGTGTTAGTTACTCCACTTATAACTCAAGAACGGCGCGGCGGAACCGATTTAGCTGAAAATTGGCAGGGAGGTAGTTTAGAGCCAGGAGAAGGACATAGGATACTTTTTAAGAACGTACATTTCTTTAAATTTTTTTTTTACATTTCAACATGCTTTCCATTTTCTCATACGTCACTCGGATTTGGTAAAGTACTAGGCAAACATAAACATGAAGGTTGTAATAATATAGTCACGTGACATTGTAACGCATGCCGGGTATGGCTTCCTAAATATGCACGTTCATTGACTGTTAGGCGGAACGAAGGTCGCCGGGACAGCTAGTTGTTATATATACAATAATTATTGATTGCACCTCTTGCTGTTACCCCTGATTAAACAGTTTCTTTTTTCTACTTATTTTGGACCAGGATCTTTTTTCTTTCATATAATCCTTGTTCTGACGATTAATCACTCAACAAAATGATCAGCTATATCGGCTGAGTCATTTTCATATCACAATAAAATATTATTTTTATTTATTTATTTAATTAATATTTTATTGCACAAAAAGTACTAAAGGTGGACTTATTGCTAGGGGCATTCTCTACCAGTCAACCACACATGGTAGACGAGAAGAGGAGTGTAGGCGTGCATCAATAAGGTATAGAGAGGGAGAGCGACAAAATAAAGTTAGATGATTAGTTAAAATAATAAATATACATAAATGATTATATACATATATCGGTACTTATAATTTAATAAAATATATAATACATACCAAATAATTATATATAATAAGAATACACATACGAATAAAATAAAATAAAAGTGACGAAATAATGAACAGAAAAAAAAAATGTGATAATTTATAGACATAGATAAATTTAGTCTGGATAAATATAGTATAGTCACTCAACGCTTGACGAAACCTTATTATTGCGGTTATGAACTCATTTTTATCATCATATTTGTGTCATGTATTATATTTGTTTATTACTGAAATAATATACCCAGAACGATCGTTTTAAAATAAAATTAATACAAAGTTATGTAGGCCTTGATAAACACACATTTTCAAGCAAAGCAGAACCAACGATACACAAATAATAATATAGATTGCTTGAAAGTACCTAACTAAATAAATGCATAAGATAAGACAGATCTATTCCAAAGCGTCAGTGAGAACCCTAATACTTCCAACACCTGTTGTACTTAGCTAGTACAAAATTCATAAATACAAATATGTATGGTATGCCAAAAATGTTGGCGCCGAACCAAACTTTATAATATCTCATAACACTCGACTTCGTGGTACGGAAAATACCCATATCACATGATACTAACAATTTTGCCAAAACATATTATTCGGACGTGAAATAGTTCTTCGATATATAATGATTATTGAAACGTTTGAGTACATGCAATAAAGATTTTGTGGTGCAATTTATTATGTGTTGGAAATTACATTTGTGCACTTTACTACTTGTAGTTATTTACGTAGAGAGTTTTCGTTTGAACAGTATTGTGCGCCTGTCCTGTGACAAATGTCTTAATGCAGACAAATGCTGCTTAGCCACCCTAATTGCTCAAGGAGTCGCTATTTCCACTAAATATTGCGCAGAATCCTGTCAATTTGTCATACATAATGGTAAATTACCTATAATATCTACCTTCACACATTCTCGTGTCAATACTTTTGCCCAAATAGCAAAAAACAGGAAACCAAATGACATCGCCCTAATTATCTTCAATTCTGCTAAGCATTTGAATGTGCAGATACTAAGTGCTATAGAACCAATGACTTTGGTGGGCCTCAAGGCGTATGTTCCTACACTTAATGCCAAAAAGCCTTACCTTATATCAACCGTAATATTACCTTGTAGTGAACAGTTTGAAACATCAAGAGGTTATTTAATATGCACAAACAAACATTTTGGTCAAAGAATGCGATACGGGAAAACTCAAGGGCTACCACTTCTATTAAATGATAAGATACTTGGAATTTCTGGATACGACGTTAACCATCAAACTCAAGAAGCCTTTATGGCCGCCGGCCCTTTGCTTGCTTGGATACGGATGGTGATTGAACAAAACAATACTTTCCAAAGTAAGAGAAGATTTAGAGCAGAAATAATGGCACTTAAGTCGAATAATGATGTTGTCAATTCAAATTTCAATCATACAAATTCTACTAAGGATTTGTTCAAAAACAAAAGTACTGGACATTTTGTAACAAACGTTACCAATAATCCTACTACTCAATCTAAAAATAAAACAATGATAACTAAAGTTATCTTACCTTCTGATCATAATTTTGATAAAGCCTTAAGCGGAACTACTACAAATATTAACACAAACCATGATTTTCAAACAGGCAACAAAACACAACCTAATTCAACTGTCAAGATAACGGACTCTAACAACAGCTCATACCCAACAACTAAGTTTGTATTTAAGATGCACGTTAATACTACAACAAAAGAAAATTTTACATATTCATCGACAACTACTTCCAAAGCAAAGAAATACGTAACAAATTCATCGACAACTGCTTCAATAACGTCAAATTCTACCAATGCATTAAATTCCACAACTATTATATCAATTTCGACAGTTAAAACACCTTTAAGTACAACAACAGCGAATGCAACAACTCCATCAGCTGTATCATTAATTTCTCTTAAAATGTACAGTTTTCTCCGAACTAGAAAACCATTGACTTATACTAACGTGATGGACTGGTTCAAAATGATGAAGAAGGACATAATGAAAAACTCTCCTTCGATTTTAATACTAACAACCACAGCGAAACCAATCCAGAAGAAGCCCGATTCTAACGGATTCGTGGACTTAACTCTATAATTTTGACTTTAAATAAATTCAAAACCTATTATTAGCTTTTTACTATTTGTGTAATATTAAAAGATTTTTTGCAGTTGAACGTAGTATGCAAAAGTACGATGTGGGCTTAGTAGTCTTCAGCATAGGTAGAGGTACTCTACCTATGCTGAAGACTACTACTAGAGGTACTACTACTACTACTAGAGGTACTCTACCTAAGGTCTTAAGCTCAAGAATAGTCAAGAACTTGACTTTTGGCGTAGGCGCTAAATGACTTGAATTTGTTTATAATGGAGGTCTAGCAAGATTCGTCTTAGTCTCGAAGGTGACATGTTTTACTTTACTTTTACTTTAAGTATATATAAAATGAGAATTGTGGGTGCTGTCAGTACCTACATTGGACTTCCGATAAAACAATTTTCTTCCAAAATACTTATGTAGAGTGAGGTAGCAAATATAATTTTTATTAAATTTACAAAGGTTCCTAAAGGCGGAAAAGAGTTTTGCCGCGAAGGTGAAAAAATGGCGTTGTTGATTTTGTATAATTTTCCAAAAACTGTGATTCTGCGAGTGCATAATGTGCAATGATGGTGGATTTTATTAACCGTTAATACTTAGTGAACGTGCATGAGTGTAGGCAAATCAGACATAGTTGAAAAATCTGATTTTCGCCTTCGCTCCAAAACTCTAATAGAAGATCTAGTAAAGTTTCTACCACTTTACTACGGCATGACTTGACTATGACTGGACCTTGGCTCTTTTACTTGGCTTTGACTGTGACTTGTGACTAGAACTTTTAATATGAAATACATTTGGAATATATTATTACTTGGCACTGGCTAAATGCACAAGATTGCGCAGCCAAAATTAAAAGAAAAAATGGCGGAAAGATTACCTGCAGGCTATTACTCACTGCACAGAAAATCTCTGGATATTCCGTATATATTGAGTTATACAGAATTCTAGTCCACGAGCCAGTAAATGTACTTATCCTACAAACAAGGACAATACGCGACCTACAAAATCAGAAAGAATATAAGGTGAGGGGTCTCTAACTCTCTATCTAGCATTGTTATATTATGTTACCAAGACTCAGTCTGTCAGTCTCCCGATAAACCATATACCTACTTATTATATGCCTACTTCAAAAATATAGGTACTTAAAACGTACTGATCACATTATCTTTGAACATACTTACAAAACGACATAATAGCCTATAGATACCAATGTATATTTTTATTTGATTTGTTTTTTGTAGTTGTTTGTTTGGTAAATAGGTCTCCTCCATGCTTGTTTTGAGCTTAATAACTCTAAAATAATAAAACGGAAGCAAAGCTTTAAAAAACCTACTTCACCGCTTTATCTTCGGAACCTTGATCAGATTTAATGTATTAAACACGCATTATTAACGATAACTCAAAAACTAGAGTTCAGATCTTGATCAAATTTAAATGGGAAAGAAGCTTTCAAATAAAAAATAATCATCACAATCGGCTCACAACAAAAGAAGTTATGAGTAAGAAGTTACGATATTTCAAGGATTACTAATCAGATCTTGGTCAAATTTAAATGGGACCTATGGAAATGATGACGATTGGAAAGAAACATTTTAACTAAAAAAAAAATTTAAAATCGGTTCACGTGGAAAGAAGTTATGATGTCGACTTGAGTAACTCCTCCTTTTTTGTGAAGTCGGTAATTAAAAATACAGTCGACATGAGTACCTCCTCTTTTTTTGTGAAGTCGGTAATTAATAAAAGAAGGAAATTATTTTGTGTTTGAGCCCTATTCAGTATGAATAAGTTATAAACGGCAAAACAATAATTGAAACGCAAGCACAGCTTAAAAAGACCGACTTCATCGCTTATATTTCGGTTTGGGCTTGATCGATTTCGATAAAATTTTAATGGGACCATCTCTTAAGTATACTCTACCAAACAGAAAATAATCATCAAAATCTATTCATAAAAACATACATTCGAACTGATAACCTCGTTTTCTGAAGTCGGTTGAAAAGAAGGTAATATTTGGTCAAATGCACAAAATTAGACGTACCTATCTTACTTCTTTCTAGTTATTTCTTTCGCTCTACGCTTCTTGCACACATCGTAGTATGCCGGATTACATAGAAATTTCAACAGAGTACCTACCTATCAACATTTTTGTTCATTTCGAACATACAATATTAAAAAAAAACAATTACTTGAAACTACTATTAATTAACATTTATACATTATAAGTTAAAGATCTAATTATATCACACTCATTCAACTTAACATCAAACATTATTGATTTTTGCATATTCCTTCAAGTTATAAAAAGCATTACCTACTGATAAGCCAATTTTTTACACAATTCTTGAATCATGGCATGACATTACTATACAATGCTTTAAATTCTACGGACAAATGGTTGTAGATTTTGATTTTGATTCCGTTTACAAAGGAACTTTTATACTTAATACATGGCTTTGTTAATTTGCGGAATGCTAATATTGTTCTTTCCTCTATTTAGTCCGTAGGTTGTCTGCTCGACTTGTTGTAAGTAAGTATATTGGTACTTAGGGCACCCAAGATACAGACAATGATTATAGTAAAAAATTTTTGAAACTACCTACTGTATTATCAATAAGCTTGAGTCAATAAATAAAATCATTCAATCACTTGCCACGTCAGGCATGAGAATAATGCAGCCACATCATGTAGTGGTCAAACTCGAGTCTATCAAAAACAAAATAAATATGTAAACTTCTCGTCATTATCATGTTACAATTATAAAAATAAACAACTTTTAATCAACAAACTATGAGGAACAGTGTGTTCATCTAATGAAATGAAACAGCGCCATCTGGCATCGAATGGCAAAACGTGCTGTAAAATTTTACGTAATTCATGAACCTCCTAGAAGAGGGTTTAAAAATAATAAAACAAATTTGAATTTGTCCTAACTTATGTACATCATAATTTTTTAACCATATAATTAATAATACAATTGACCAAAATGAACATTTTGAAAATACCACTGATGATTGTGTCGTTTAAAACATTTTCAAGTGACATATGAACATTCGTTTTGCACACAATCTCTTAATCTAAATGCATAGGTACGGTAAGTAAATAAAAACCATTACAATTGATTCTAATAAAATACTACATTAAAAGACTCTTAAGAAAAGATAAACTAGTTAATTTCAAAATACATAGTCTTGTTATCGCCATAAGTTAGTAGCCTGTCTGTTGTAAATCGTATACATTTCGGAGAGGTGGTATGCTCGGGAATTGCAGGATTAACTCGCTCCTGTAGTAAAGATATTTTGCTAGTATTTAGGTTTTGATCAACAAAATTACACAACAAGGATATTTATTACCATTATCACGAGATTATACATTCGGCGTTCTATTTAAAGCCTATGTGGGAGGTGGTTTCACTTTAACGAGATGGTTTTTTTAAAGGTAAAACTTTTGTAGATGTATTCAACATTTTCATAAGAGTGAATGTATACAATATCTTTAAAGATCCTCATAGACCGTGGGACGATTGTCGGCAATCTTACTTCATCGACACGGACATAAAAAAAATACGGACGTATTGCCGTAGTATACAACAATAGGTCTTACAAATTTCGCTTGTCATTGCGTGAGTAAACACCATCGAGATAGGAAACAAACCTACGGTTTATTAGCTACAACATCCTTGGTAAACACACACACCAAAGGTCGGACAATCGGCGCATATACACTTATATTTAGTTGTATGTGTCATTTAGCAGCGAGATGCACACACACACGGACATTTACATGATTCAATAATGCACAACAAAAATGAATGAAATTACGTCTGTATTTCTTTCAAGTCCATGTTCATCGAGTAACAAGATGGGACATGAGTGAGAGTCATTGAGGGTGTTGCATCGGACAAAATGTAATATTGGTATTGCACATCCACTTGGATGATAAGCTCACCTTACATGGATAAAAAGAATTACTTGAATTTAAAAAAGAAAAGAATCTTGAAATTTTTTTTTTCGTTTAAGTAAACATCCCTTTATATAAGCAATAAATTATCGTTTCAAAACTTTCATGTTTTTAAACCAACAAAATATTTTACTTGATTTAGTAACTAGAACAGGACAGGATCTCAGTTATGCTCAAGTGGTGGAAACTTTATTGGAACTTCTATTGGAGATAGATACATTCTTTATTTGCATAGCCAAAAAGAACACTTACAAAGAAATCTTAAATTTAACATAGGAGCACAAAGGGCGGTCTTATCGCTCAAAGCGATTTCTTCCAGAAAACCAAAGGGAAATGATAAAAATATCACAAATAGGGACGGTGGTGCACCTCAACACTTATTTAAATAAATAAATGTACTTACTTATTTATATTAGATACATAATATACCTACAAAAACCTTCATAAATAATAATAATATATTATAAACATATACAAACTGATATGTATTATACATTTATATGACTAATTAAGGACATTCATAGCTTTAACTTAATTGAGAGTGATACAATTAAAAGTGTGCAGTAATTGAGAGTGACGTATAGAGACTTCTTTCTCTTGTTTTCGTTCTTAATTCTAATGATTTGGATGGCTTCAATGAGAGTGAGTGCCCAAGGTGAAGAAATTCAAACTGATCTTTGAGATAGTGTGGGAAGGAGGGATTAAACAGTACAATATATTATATTAATATAAGAAGGAGAGGATGTGAGTATTCCTTCGAAAACGTATGGGAAGCCACTTGAGTCTAGTGCGAAATTGAGAGACATGGTCATACTTACGCAAGCCAAATATGAGCCTGATGCAAACATTTTGGAGACGTTCAAGCTTATTCAGCCTCTGGTCCTCTGTGATATCTAAGTAGCAGGCGTCGGCATAATCAAGAATTGGAAGAGCCTGTAGAAGCAAAAATCTTACAACTTTCAGCTTGTAATTGTGGTTTCCATGACAAAGTCTGATCAATGATAATCCCAAGATTCTCGACTTCTTAGCTGTAAGGGGTTATAACTCCGTTAAAAACTACTGAAGGCAGGCTATTTTGGTCTAGTTTGGATAACATTTTAGAGCTACTAATAACACTGACCTGAGTTTTATCAGGAATAGTTAAATGGATCAAATCATATGGACTTATTGTGAAGTCCATATGATTTGGTCCATTTAACTATTTGTTCCAAATTATTATTAATCATATGAACACATTCAGGAAGGTTTTTAAGATTAGCTTGAGAATAAACCAGAAGATCGTCAGCATAGAGGTGGTAGGATGAAGTAAGGGTGTCAGATATAGAATTTATAAAGGTAGAAAAAAGGAGTGGAGATTAAACGCTGCCCTGTGGTACGTCAGCATTTGTACTTCACCACGAGGAGTATAGGTTCTCGAGACGAACGCTGCCGGCGACCAAACAGGTAAGTACGAAAAAAGTCGATTGCAGAAGGAGATATGTTAATAGAGCGTGATATACCCAGAAGTATGTCGAAATCGACGGCATTAAAGGCTTTACTGAAATCGAGGAGTGTTAGCCCAGTTAACTTGCCATGTTCTATGCCATCTCTGATGTCGTCGGTGATCTTTGTTAAGGCTGTAACTGTGCTATGAGAAGGACAGAACGCCTTGGTACGCAGCCAGCTTAAATATGCATCCGCAGTCTGGAGTCCACTGTACGCTATACACTCACAACGTATTGAAAGTATTCAAAGATCCTTTACTAGGCATTTGGCTTTTCTATCGCCAGAATTCTCTCACAGACATCCTTACAAACGAATACTAGATAAATTTAACATGATATCACTCCGCGATCGTAGAAAAGTAATCGATATGACATTTTTACACAAAATTATTAATTCCAAAATACAGTGCAGCCAATTACTAGAAAAGTTTCCTCTTTCGGTTCCCTACTTATATCCTCGACATCCGATAAAGAATATTTTCCATACCCCAGCTTACCGTACCAATATGGGTTTACAAAATCCCACTTCACGTATCGCAAATGAATATAATAGTTTCAACAATCAAATCAGTGACCTTGATATTTATTGCAATTCTCTAGCAGTATTTAAGCTCAAAATTTGACAATTTAGACCCTAAGTAAATTTTCAAAGTAAATTAAAGTTATTGTATGTTTAGTAATTTTAAGAATTCCTTTTATTTTTATTTTCATTATTTTATTATTTCTTGCTTTTTGAGTACATTTGGCAAATGATAGGCACGCCTAAATTGTCATGCATATCGGAAAATTCCCTTGTTGTTAATTTTAAGTTTAATTATAATATGTATGATGTGGCAGTGCTATATTAAATAAATAAATAAATAGACAGAAGCCAGATTGCAAAGAATTGAGGAGATTGTTATTTACTTGGAATGAACTCAACTGACTGTGGACGTTGCGTTAGACGTTCTAGGACTTTAGAAAGAATGGGATTTTAGAAAGGATAGGACGATGTTCAGAAACTGATTTAGGATTAGGTTTTTTGGGTATGGAATAATTTGTACGTCCCTCCATAATGAGGGAAAATTTCCGCACATTATGGAGTAGTTAAAGATGTGGCATAGGATGGAATCAATAAGATAAAGGATAGGGACTATCATGTTACGACTAATACCGTCGATTCCGACAGCATTGGATCACCGGCCGAGTGAGTGAAACTGAACGAAGAGAAAGTACATGTTGGCAAATTAGAGAGGAGACTGAGAGTATTCGCTTTATCTATACCTGATGTTGATGAAAATTGTTTAATGAGAGAGTCTAAATTTAGACTTTGAGAAACACAGTTTTGTTTGGATTTGCCAATTCCCAATGATCTGAAGAATCTCCAGACTTTCTCTAGTTCTTCATTATCTATAGATTTGTGAATGTGTCGGCGTTGAGCGTCTCTACACACCCTATTGCAGCGATTTCTTAGTATAAAGTGCTTAGATTTATTGAAATCGTTAGAGAGCATCTGTATTTAGTTTTGGTAGCAGTTTTACTACGCGACTTTGGGTTTTGGAGCAAAAGCGTAAATCAAATTTTTCAGCTTTGTATGATTTGCACTTTGCACGTTCTCTTAGTATTAACAATTATTACACACTAGCGGCGCCCCTCGGTTTTACCCGCGTAAGTCCCAGACTCGTGGGAATTCCGGGATAAAATTTTATGAAAGAAAATGTTATCCCGGATTTCCCACGAGAGAACCTGACAATAATTAACACAACAAAAAAAGAATTAACAAAATTGTTCCATCCGTTCACGCGTAATGCGATGACCAAGGGAAATAGAGATAAGATTTGGAGAATAATTCATAATCTACAACGCCTATTTTGCGTTCGAGGCAAAACTCCTTCAAAAATATAATTATAGGATGAGATTTGCTAAGGTTGCACAGGTTGCGTAGTATTACAGAGCCATAATATAAGTACTTAGATAATTCTAGACAGATAGGACACTCATAGATTAATAAGATACACCAAGAAGGGGAACGCCGTCGTATGTATATGAAATCCTGTAGATATTTTAACGTTAGTATCTAGGATCAAGAGGTCTCTTTAGGAGCTCTTATAGCAGGATGGAATTTGAACTGCCCTGCTTTTTCGTACCATGAACAAGAATTAGCAGGCCTGTGGCAGCCTTTAACTACGTTAGTGTTCGGAAACCGTTCACCTTTTCTTTTACATAGGCTAATCTTGCCATGACGCAAAAAATATCCTACTAACGTTTTTAACATTGTTTTACGTGTTTTTGTGTATTTCTAATCATTTCTCCGAATTACTTGGTTTTTAAAGTGAGCTCATACTTATAAGCTCTCGTCAATTGGATTGAAATTGTATATTCGACGTAAGTGTTGTGGCTATTTGTAACCCACAACCACATTTGCAGATTTATTGTATCCACTTTCAATTTCTCTACGAGTGTTTTAAGAAACTCCCAAAGACTTGCAGTTGGGTATACCTAGGTAAGTGACATGGCGCGGGAGTCTTATTAAATTTAGAAGAAACAGCAATATTTTTTTATCTCCGACAAAAGCTGTCCTAGCTTTTGTCTACAATCTTTCTATAGAAAGTGATACGGCCGAAAATGTAGTATGCTTGCCTAAAAGGTACCTAATTCACTCTTTGAAGACGCCCAGATTATACCGTTCGGGGAACAAAGACGAGGACTATGAATAATGAATACTATAGAACATAATAATTATTATATCAAACTTAAATAATTATCACTTTGATTTATGCCATTTTAAATCAATGAGTAGTATACAAGTAGTTGTAAATGTTTATTATTTTCAAACACACTAATTTATTAGATTGTAGAAAGAAATCCGAACTCGACACTTGAACGGGGAGTACTGCATCGAATTGAGTTTACTTCAACCAAGAGAGAAACCATCAATGGTGGTAATAAATAACTTTCATTACGCACCTTATTTTGTATAGAATCACTTTAATTAGAATATAAGCAATTTAAAATTTGCCGCCAACTAAGTAGTTGTATACAGTGCGTTCAAATACTCACATACAATTCCACATAATAAATGTTATTCATGAAGTTAATGACTGAATAATATTTATTAACTAAATCAAAGCAAACTATAAGTGATTTCTTGTTAATCCTACTCATATTATAAATCTGAAACTTTGTGTGTAACTAAGTATGTTTGTTCCCTCTTCACGCTTTAACGACTGAACGGATTTGGATGAAATTTGGAATGTACATATATTACACCTAGTATTAACACATTGGCTACTTTTAAACTTGATAATAGCGGGCGAAGCCGCGGGGTACGGCTAGTAGTACATAATGTTACTTCGTGTTTTATAAAAACCGGTAATGTTGATAATATACATATTCAACTATTTGAACGCAACTTTTACGGTGGCTAGCAGACCCTAACCGTTCACCTTTATTGATGTCATAGTATCGATCCTAAATCGCTCAGTATAAGGCCTGTTTTTAAACTGCACTGAATCTGGATGGTTTCGTAAAAGTTCATGGTAAGCCTCAGATTCTTGTTAGTATTTAAAACTTTTTTTTTCTTTTTTATTGGCTTCGCATATTTAAAACTTCGTTGCTCAAAGAGTACTCTGTGTCTGTGCTGACTCTATGCTTGACAGCTTGATATTTCATTCTAAATTGCATCCTCTATGGTCTATTATTATATACTCCTTGCTATTATTTTATAAACGAAGTGGTGGATAGTGGTGGACTGGTGGTTACTTTCTCTGTGTTTTCTGTATTGTAATTTTTTGCCTCCCGGTAGGGAGTAATAGTATTCTGTGTTCTTTGCTTAATTGTTACTGAAGTTTAAATGATTACATTACATTATCTTTGCTGAAGTTTACGCAAAAATTCAGGATTCGACGAGTGTTATACTTCACGCATTTTAAACGCATTATACATGTGGCTAGTAATGAAGAAAAGATATTATTAAAATTTCTAAAAGAGCTTGAGTAAGTAACTACAATTGTCTGCTGTTGAGGAAGGACCACTTATCCAATTTGTGAAATCATCTACTCAAGGTTTGCATTACAATGACGACTGCAGCGGGCGGTACACACAACTTTAAAGTTGTTTTGTTGGGAGAAGGATGCGTGGGGAAGACTTCTTTGTTACTTCGATACATCGAAGACAAATTCAACGATAAACATCTCACTACACTCCAGGTGCGCTTTTACTACATATCTTTTAACTAAATCCTGACTATTACACGCTTTATATTTTTTACTGCTTTCTGATAACAAGTATAGCTCAGAATTACAGAACTCAAAATCCTAATTAGTTGCAATAATTATTTGTCACACTTGTGTAATAAAACTATATTATTATTCGATAATTTAGTGTAAAACCCATGCATTTGACTCATTAGTATCTACCTGCATGTACCTTTTATATGTTAACATAAACCATGTTATGAGTAAAGATGAAAAACTATTTTAACCATTCACCATTTTTTATCTTTAATCTAATCCTTATCAATTTGCAGGCAACTTTTTTGAATAAAAGGCTCAACATCAATGGAAAACGTATCAACTTGTCCATTTGGGATACAGCGGGTCAAGAGAAGTTCCATGCACTGGGGCCAATATACTACAGGAATTCTAATGGAGCCATTCTTGTCTATGATATTACTGATGAAGACTCCTTTGGAAAGGTCACATCTTAACTTTATTTCTAAACCTATGCCATCTATGTGTTAGTCTGTCCAAACAAGAAAAGGTTTCTCTTCTTTGTTCATCTCTCCCAATTTTTGATTGGCTAACTGAATTTGCTGGCCTTTCCAATAATAAAAAAAATCATGTTACTTTTCAAGAAGTGCTTTGCTTTTGCTCTGTTGTCAAAATGGCTTATTCATGTTTTGCTAAAATCACCCAAATCTGTTTAAGTTTATAATCCAAACATGGATATGTACTCTCACATGTACGAGAGGCAGCTGATAAGTTCGCAGCCTAAGGTACTTAATGATAAAAAAATAATGTGTTTTATTTTTTATTTTTCACTATATTCCCCTTTGAGTGAAATACACTTTTCACTTTGTGAATATAAGGTGTTTAACATGTTAAAAAAATATTCTTTAGATTGCTCTTGGAAATGGCTTTCCACGGCTGTCTAAGGTGTAAACTGGTGCGTTGTCTTGCAAAAACAACACACTGCATTAATTGATTACACCTTTTATTAATTGATTACACCCTTAGGGAGGTAATCAATTAATAAAACTCCCCCACTATCCCAATAAGTGGTTGCCATAATCTATGAGCCGACTTTTCGACTTTGAATTTCATCCATTGCATGGATTCCGTATCATATTGACATATCGATGTTTCATATACAGTAACATGCGAGTCGTCGCTGCTTGTCAAGCAGCGTAAGCATTTGGGGTACCCAACACGCACTAATTTTCTTCATGTGCAAATGTTGATGTAAAATCTCTACGATATGTTCTTTAGTAATCAGCAATTCTTCAGCTATTTGCCACATTTTAATTCCACTGTCGGCCAATACATTTTTTCGACATTTTCTTTAGTCACTATGGTTACCGGTCGTCCCGGGCGTGGATCATCTTCACAGGTCTCTCGTCCTTGTTGAAATAATCGATTCCTGAAAAAACAATGACATTTCTTCAAAAATCTCTTTTGGGGTATTTCCTTTCTTCAAAAGAAATTTAATCACTGCGCGGTGCTAAAGCTCGAAAGATAATGAACCTATTTTAAAAAATCTGAATATTTATACTAACACTGAGTCCCACAATTTGTGGTATCAGTATAGTGATGATTATAAATTGCTAAGTACCTTAGGCCGCGAACTTATCAGCCGCCCCTCATATTTATATTATTTATAACCAATATAACATTAATATTACAGGTTAAAAATTGGGTGAAGGAGTTGAAAAAAATGTTGGGCTCTGACATTGTACTGATAATAGCCGGCAATAAAATTGATTTGGAGCATGAGCGGACGGTACCTCTAGATGAAGCAGAAAGGTTGTTACTTCAATTGTATACTATCTAATTCTTTTTCACCAAATAGTTCAAGTTAAATTACATGTGTAAAGATATTTTACATCTAATATCTCAAGATGAAAACTTTATTGCCACAAATGATGAAGTATAAAATTCTGGGCAGCAGAGAACTAATAGAACTTTACTAATAGAGTTAATTGTATCACTTACCATCAACTTAGTAGCTAGGTCCTCTGATCCGTGTAGCAGACAATAAACATACCTATACAAATTGACTCCTTTAATTTATTAAGCAATATCAGCTGTAGTATACTGAATTTCATGACATGGAAGTTGGCTACAGATTTATAAATGTAAGATAACTAACCAGGGTTCAAGTTCATCACAATGTTAACTACGCTAGAAGTTCATATTATAATCAACACAAGCGGGGTGGAGTTCTGGTTGTAGTGCTTTTTACCGACTTCCCAAAAAAGGAGGAGGTACTCAAGTCGACTGTATTTCTTTATTTTTTTATGTGTTTTACCTCTACCTCATAACTTCTCTCCACGTGACCCGATTTTGAATTTTTTTTTGTAGTTTGAAAGAATTTTTTTTTGTGACAGGCTAGTGTTTTACCACTACCTGATGGTAAGTGACGATGTGATCGAAGCTGGTAAACACACTAGACCTGGAATACGCAGGCTCTCAAGGATAACTGATGTTGCTTACTTATTGGTCCCATATAAATTTTTTTTTTTTTTTTGATTCAATATCCTGTACTAACTACGGGCCAATTGCCTATATTTCCTAAAACTATGTACAGCAAAGAACTAAAGTTACCTACAAGACATCGAGCTTATAGGTAACTCAAGTGCTCAAGCCCACTACCAGTGGGTAGCGTTCTCATCATGCTGGCGGCATTGCCTCTCTGAATTGCAATGCTAATACGTTGAGCCAAATAAGTGCCAGCATTTTGATCACGCGTCGCTTCAACCAGGCGCTCTGATAGAATTTTGAAAATAGAATGAGCTCCCGGTCCCCACGGACCCAGTGTCTCAACACCAAACGGCTCAAATATGTAACCACTGCCAAGGTTTCCATATTTGCGCCGCTTACGCTGCTCTGCCGAAGTTGCCGCGACGCCAACCCCATTCTGTGTTTCAGGAAGATGTGACGGAGCTAAAGTATCGACACAAGTTGCATCCCATACTAAAGGCCGTCCCATCTTCCATGGAATTAAAGTCATGCCGTCGGGTCTTTTACCATCGTCACGCATCAGACCATTCGGTTCGAGAATGGCTGGAACGTTGGCACAATAAAAATAAATAATAATAATAATAATCATATAAATTTGATCAAGATCTGATCAGTAGTTCTTGAAATATCGTCAATAATGCCTATTTTGTGGACTACTTTGATGATGTTCTCGTTAAACCGACTTCAAAAGTTACCTCATAACTTCTTTCGTTGTGAGCCGATTTTGATGATTATTTTTTTATTTGAAAGCTGGTGCTTTTCATGTGGTCCCATTGAAATTTGATCAAGATCCCCTTCGGCCGTCTACGAAACCGTAGTTAAGTAACTGGTTTCGGTGGAGGAATTATTCTTCCTTGTACGTAACTAGTTTCGATGGAAGAACTTTTCTTCTTTTTACGAAACTATGGCTACGTATTATGGTAACGTACAAAGAAATCATTGTTAAGGTTTGATCCTATCTCTAGTTTTGGAGTTATAGCCAATAATGCGTGTTTAATACATTAAATCTAATCAAGGTTCCGAAGATAAAGCGGTGAAGTCGGTTTTTTTAAGTTTTGCTTGCGTTTAAATTATTTTATGTGGAAAGATATACAACGGATTGAATTTTTCAGCTATGCTGCAATGGTCGGTGCTAAACATTTCTACACATCAGCCAAACTGAACCAAGGCGTTGAGGATCTGTTTCTTGAGCTAACACAAGAGATGGTACTAAGATTTGAGAAGAACTCCCAGAACAATGTCACCAGGACATCACAAGTATTAGTGGTTGATGATGACACTCCACCAGAGTCATCGTCTTGCTGCTTTGGAAACAAGAGCAACTAAAGTTTTCAATGTTAGATGCTCAGTCTTTCACAATATATTATGATTGTTAGTGTGGATATATTCGGAGGGTGTGGGGAAATATATAGAGAATTGCTTATAAAAAGAAAAGTCAACAATCCTTATGATTTAAATATTATAAAATTTTAATATATAGCTTGACTCCTGTGTTCAGGCACTTTGATAGAGGTTTTTTGACTTTATCAGCAGTACACGATCTTGAAACTGTGTGGTCTGCATGGAGCCAAATTTCATTAAAGAAACGTACACATTTTAAGATTATGGATATGTGAAAAGCCAGAATATACCACCTAAGCGCCCATACACATGACCCAAGCTAAATTGTATATACTATATTCTTGTTATTGTATTATTAGAGTTAGCACAGTTTAGCGTTAAAGGTGTTATCATCATCATATATATATGACATCCAAAAGGAGGTTCTCAAATGTACTAAATGTTCACTTGACTTTTATACTTTATATATGTATAAAATACAGTGGTAGCTTATTCTCCAATTAAAAATACTATCATGCACCAATTGGTCTCCCACAGCTCCTTCGGAATTGTCTATTAAGCTCCTATTGCAAGCAAGATAGCATTGAATGTTGAAAACCTCCATAAAGTTATGATTTGTATAAAAATAAGTACACAATTGTCTTATCTATACCGTCACCATAAATTCTACTCTTCAGTATATTATGCAATCTGCATAAAGAGATTTACTTAATCAAAAAGCATTTCTTTTGTCTATTAGGAACTTAAATGACATTAAACCTGTAGTAGCACATGTTTCATGTCTTTGTTCTTTAACAGCTGTAAAATCTCATATCAGTTTTGATAAGATGTTTTCTTTTATTCAGAGAGTGATAAGCAACACTTAGATTATGTTTCCTTGATCTAGCTGCTAAAATGGTGCAAATGAATTTATTTTAGTTGATTGTGTTTTATTTATCACGTATTTATTGAGATTGTTGTATGTTCAATGCCTTGTTTTTTTTTTCAATTATAATGTGTCATCGTACTCCTTGATTATAATATACAATTTGTATATTTAGTAACAAACTAGTTACTGTATATAAGAATTGTGTATAGTTGTTAAAACTTGTATGTAAGAATATAAAATAAAAAATGTACACTGTACTGTATGAGCCAATTAACTATATATTCTAAAAATAAACTAAAATTACATTTATGTATACAATAAAAATAACTGCCTATATGCCACGCATCAGATAGGTAACTTAATTTCTCAAGTCCACTCCCAGTGGGTAACACAACATACCGTTCTCTACCGGCATTGACCTCATGAATCGCAATGTCATATTGATCCCTTAGTCAATTCTTATTCATGAATGAAACTGCCCCCATACGTTTTGACGTGTATGTGTCATCATCTTAGCCACAAGAAGTCCACTGCTGGATATAGGCATCCCCCAAAGATCTCCAAAAAGAACGGTTGTTAGCGGCCTGCATCCAGCGTCCTCCTGCGACCTTCATAATGTCGTCCGTCCACCTTGCCAGTCCGTGGTATCTATTCGAGAGCCTTTCGGCCCCATCGGCCATCAGTTCTGCGTTCATGTGCCCTGCCCATTGCCACTTCAACTTGCTAATCCGTCGGCTATGTCGGGACTTTCGTTCTCCTCATTCCTGATCCGATATCGTAGAGAAACTCCTAGCATAGCCCTTTCCATATCTCGTTGTGCGGTGTGTATGTGTATCAAATAATAATCTAAAAATTCCGCATTTATTATTTTCATGCTACATGCTACATATTTTTCCGTGGGATAGCAAGATAAGAGTTTTATCTGATCTTTGTGTAAGATTTAATTAACGGGACGTGTGGGAGATGTAGTTTAACCTAAATAGGACTGCGAGCATATTATTATACTGCGCTAATTTGTATGAAATTCTGACTCGAAACAAACGCATCATGGTCATCATCAGTCCTGCACAGTACTGCTATGGCAGTACTGTGCAGGACTGCATTCGATAAGGGCGAATTGTACACATATAATATAAAAACTTAAGTTTTAAGGAGGACGAAGGTAATGCAGTGCAACACCTAATTTTTTCTAGGCATCGTAATGTTAAAGAGTGTCGCCAAATAGGCAAAAAATTTGCTTGTTACCTTAGTAACTGTATTAGTCGCCTACCTCGAAATATGTCCCATCATGATCAAGTATATAGTTCTTGATGTTTTTATTTGTCTCCTAAGCCTAGGTTACTAGAATAATTGACAAAATGTTAATACACTATATTTCAGTTAAAACTGACCTTTCAATTTAGTGTACTATGTTATATTCGGTTAGAATCTATTCATGAATATCATACATTAATGTTCTATTTACAATTATTTATTCATAATTAAATACGATGTTTTATTGTTTTTGATAACTATATTTTTAAAACAATAATTTGAAAACACTAAAGTGTACAAATGTGTCTAATTATAAATATTATGATTATGATATAATATTATACTTTTCAACATTAACTAGTGTGTATGTCTATCTTTAAATGTTCTATTAATGTGTTATACTATAATAATATGTTATCATAAGAATTTATTGTAAATGTTCTAAATTGTGATCAAATTGTGATTTTTTACTGAGCATTATAATAATCGTGTCACATTTTATGAATTCTAAATGTTGCTAACGCTTAATTGTCTATGAACAATGTAATTTAGTGCTAGAAAATAAACAAATAACAGTATACATCATTACATTACTGCGTTGTTATTTTATCCAGCGTCATCAATGCCGTACTTTATCTTGTTTCAATTCATTAAAGGCGATAGGTTGGTTTTAAATAATAAACACAAAATGGTAAACAAATATTTTAATAATTATAGACTACAATAGCTATTGCTAAACTCACGTGACTACATGTTGTTTGATTTTTTGGATCATTCCTAAATACAATATTTTTCAATTTGGAACAGATTATATTTGCATAGTACATGCATTACTTAGAAACATATTCATCTACACATTGTATGTATTAAAATTACAAAAATATCGGAATTTTAAAAACGTGACAAATTCTTGATAATTCTTTCAAATAAACATGGCTAAACAATATAAATAAATTTTTATAAACTCGCCATGAAGGTATAAGCAAACACTTATCTTAACTAAATGCTTTAGGTACATAAACACATGGTGGTCGCAAAACGCGTCATTATTCAAAGAAACAACTTGAATAGTCGAGTTTAATAACAATAAATTTACCCAGCGCATTATATTTAAAGTGGGCATAGTATTTAAAGTCAGATGCACTCCATCATGGACAAAATAAAGACGAGAGTAGCTACTTAGCTTGTGCTATATATCAGCCTAGGATTACAACTGAAATATTGCCGTGCTATTACTTCACCTTTACTACATCCACTCTATTTAGTATCAAAATATTTTACCAAACCCTTTTCGCATTTATACTTAAATATACAAATTTACAAGCATATCATATGCCTAAATCTAAAAAATTCGAATTAAACTACTTGTATTTTACATTTACCCCATCACATGGTATTTTTAAACAAGCAACATTTTTAGGCAAACCGTGTATATAACGGTCTGGCTCACTAATATGTTAATGATAGAATTTATATTGAAGCAAACTACGACAAACATTTAATATTATACTAACGCGTATAAAATTTCTTAATTAGTAAGAGACACTGCATTTTGAATAACCAGTTCTCAATGGAAGAATCGATTTCAATGCGGTTTTTAAATTAAAAATGTAATTTTATATGGTATATAGCTACATTTGGTGATATCGATGCATCCATACATTCTAATACATTAAGATTTTAATAATTAGTTTTGTGAGTGTAACGGAATGAATGTGTCACCACATATAACATACAGATACAGAAAGCAATTTTTATACAACATCGAACATTAGAAGTTGGAAATTTTTCGTTGGGTATTAGATATTAGATAGTGCTCCAATGGAAAATATCTGGTCTCTTATAATTATTGCGATAAAGTAGTAACTATAATTTGAGGTAATTTGTTTGCGCTTGATCACAACACTTATCTACACATATTAACTTAAAATGCATTAACTCGTGTGTCCAATTGTCACTTATTTGTACTTTTCGCCTTCACTTTGTTCCTCTGAATCTGACGCAATACTTCCATGACACCGTCAGTGAGCGCAATATACTTTTCAGATTTGAACTCTCTCAAGTCGTACAAGAATTTTTGTTTCGTATCGTAATGCATTTGGCGTGTGCTTTCGGAACATAGTAAGTTTGGTTCTGGTGGCAGTAGTACTAGATTTTTTGGAAGACAATGTCACTTTTCCAATTCGATGTCTTTCTTAGAAATCTTCTTTGATGTCTTAGATGGGGTATTATCTTTGTTTTCCTTTATTTCTATTATAGGCTTTGGGTTATCTTCGACATCTAGAGGCGGCAAATCTAGGAGGTATGGCATCATGCTGCGACTTTTTTCTTCGTCCGAAAGCCATTCCATCTGTGAAATAAACATATTGAATTACAATTTTGCATCCGTATACACATCATTATTATGAGATGTTCATGATCAGGCCGCCCGAAGTCATCCGACATGGTTTAACGAGTGATGTGTACGATTGTCTGTAATTTTGCGAATCTGGCAGTAGAGTCATTAACTTTCATAAGTGCCTTTTTGGGGCCCATGTGAATAAACGATTTTGATTTGATTTGATGTCTTACAACTAACAACCGGGACCGAAGGCTTAGTGCCCTATGAAGAAAGGTAACATTCAGTTGAAATTCCCATTAAACGGTCACCCATCCCAGCACAGGCAAGATAGGGTCGCGCTAGCTGTCACTATCTGGTCCTGGCGGTAGGCCCGGATGCAAACCCTGGCCCAACTGTACATTGCTTAACCTAATCAATTAGTCACGATTTACCTATCTATATAGTCATGACTATAAGTAAGTAAATGTTTGGACGAGGATAGTAAGTACACTAGACCCAGGACAGAAACTAATTTCTCTCACAAACTGCAGGCTCTGCTAACACTTGGGCTGTGAGTTTGAATGCGTTGGTTTGTAAGCTTTACCTTCTGCCGATGATCATTGACTGCGTCGTCACAGATGTCTATGCACATTTGCTCAGTAAGGCGGCCGTCGTCGGAGGCGTATGCCGCTGCTTGCCACGCGACTCCCAACTTGGACAGGGCTCTCCCGGACATGCCCGCTGTACGTTCGGCTAGCTTTGAACACAGCGCGCTGTAGTCGAACTGGTCTACACTGAGACGCCTGTACAAAAAATATATTATATTATAGTTATAGAGCAGGCTCTTGGAGTTTTGGGATTTTTCGTTGAATTTGGTTATAAAACATAGTTTATTTAACATGACCGAGCATGTGGTGCGCCTGCTTCATGTGTTATTGAATGCCGATGTGCACATAGCACTTTTACTTGGAAAATCATCAGAATCGGTTCCTGTTTTGGGAAGTCGGTTAAAAAAACAGTCGCATTAAGATCCTTCTTAAATAAGTCGGTTCAAAACATTGATGATCTTATAGGCATAATGTGCAGGATGTTGATAAATCCGTGAGTGACCCTTCATGCTTCCATAAAACTAATTTAACGATTTCATCGACAAGTACTAATACAATTAAGTAAATAAATAAGTGTCATAACTTACCTCTTTCTTTCCCAAGCAGGTTTCAAGACAAACTTATCAAAATAAAGTCTGATCAAGCGCTCCCTCTCATCTCTGCCAGGCAAACCAAACTCTATCATCTTATCGAGACGGTCGTTTATTGCCGAGTCGAACTGCTGAGGCGTGTTGGACGCTAGCACCAACATGATGCGGTTGCTCTGGTCTGAGGTGCGGTAGAGGAATGCATTCAGAGCAGCACGGAGGTCTTCGCTTATCTTCTCCGATGAACGCTTGCGTAGGAATGCGTCTGCTTCGTCGATGAATACAAGCACTCCTGGATATAAACAAAAAACTACATTTACACAAATAAACAAACAAAACAAACGCGTTCACCGTCAACTCAACTCCGCATATGTCGGAATACATAATATCGCGGGGCGGATTCACGGTAATTCACATCACACACCGATTACCAGAGAGAGCCACTAATTTCCAGAGTAAATTGGTATTTTCAAAGCAAGCATGTCACATCTTTGGCCGCATCTTCACTTTTCATCTGGTTACATAGTGATCAAATGCTTGCCTGTCTATCATAAAAAAACGGGTTAGTTATGAAACCGATGTGAACTCACCTTTTCTGCTGGTGTTTGCCCAGTCGAAGACTTTGTGAATGGCTGCCACTGCATCTTTCCCCATAGGAGCGACGTCGCCACCCGTTAAAATAGCGTAATCCATCCCGGAGTGTTTTGCTAGTTTCTGTAACAGAGAGATAATCAAGTTTCACTCATCCAACGCCTTCAAAGCACGTTTGGAATCACAAGTCAATTTAATATGAAAAGGGCACTTATGAAGCAAACGTCAAATTAGAAATTGTATATTCACTTAGACCCCAAAGGCCCGGTTAAAGAGAGGTGATTAGTGGTATCGCAACTACCGCATGTTTGTATAGTTAGATGCCCCATCGGCAAATTACAAACACGCTTCAGGTAATCACTATCACGCATCGGCCAATCACAATCAAATTGAGTGTCAGTCATTCTAGGACTAGCGTGTTTACCTCCCTCGACCATATAATAACAAATGCCAAGAAACGAAAGCATAAAGATTAAATAAATTAAACGCAAGCTAAGCTTAAAAATCCGACTAAACCGATATATCTTGAATGAACCCTCGATTAGATTAAATGAATTATTAACGCATATTCGAGGATAACTCAAAAATCTTGATCAAATTTATATGGGACCACATGGAAAGCCCAGCTTTTATATAAAAAAAGATTCATCATAATTGAAACGCATGCAAAAACCGTCTTCAACGCTTATGTTTTGATTTTGACTTGACTGATTTCGATTACATTTATATGGGACCACCTCTGATGTATACTCTACCAAACAAAAAAAAACATCAAAATCGATTCATAATTGGCGGAGATATCGCGAAAAAATACAAAAAAAAACCTTCAGTCGAATCGAGAACCTCCTTTTTTGAAGTCGGTTGAAAATCGGTTTACCTAGAAAAAAGTCAACCCGACTACTAGTAAATAGTTTCCTTAAATTTAAAACAAAAATCACAATTTATTCCCATTATCGGGTGCATGCAAGCGAAGCCGCGAGCAACAGCTACATTATATATTATGTATATTCAAAATGTACTATACGAGCCCCTTCATTTGATACGCAACAAGGCATCATTACACATTGTTATAGTTCATACTTTTATGCACTTTAGAGGGTGCCATTCAAATGTAACGTGACGTCACATAGCCTATAACCAGCAGACGACCAAGACGCTTCCAACGATACATCATTTGTCAAATTGTATTAAGTATTTTGAACTACTTTTGCGCTCCGAATTCATCCTAAAGAAGGCTTCCGAATGAAGCCGAAACAATTGTCGATCTAAACATCGACAACGCGTAGGTCACGCTAATTTCAGTTTCAATTTTAATTTAATTGTTATTAGTAGTTTCGAAGTTATGAGGGAACAGAAGAATGTATATACATACCGGTCAAAATCTTAACCCTTATTTTTGCTCCGCCGTAGTCGGGTAAAAATAGCCTCATGTGCACCTGAATTCGAATATTACGAAACCAGGTAATATTCGCTTCATAAAGTACAAAAATATAACTCTAACAGTAAAAACGTCATATTGAACTGAGGCAACATTTAATGAAATAAAAATTCATCTCAGATGATGGATAACAACGATGTGATCGACGGTCAAGCATGCCTTCCTAAAAGGACTTAAAATGCCTTCATTATTTATATCAGGAAACAAGAGATGATGCACCATTATTTTGTATTTCGCATAATAAAAGTTGTGGCGAATCCCTTAGCTTGGAATAGCTTGAATTAGGAGCAGCACCGTCAATAAATCTTACGAGTATAGTGAAAAAAATTAAACGCAAGCAAAGCTTATAAAACTGACTTCACCGATTATATTATGGTTTTGGCTTGATCGTTTTCGATAAAATATATATGGGACCACCTCTGAAGTATAATCTACCAAACAAAAAAAACATCAAAATCGATTCATAATTGGCGGATATTTATCGCATTACATACAAAAAATATAAGAGTTGAATTGAAACAAATTGTTGATTGATCAATTGAAAACAAAGAAGGATCTTTGAAGTCGGTTGAAAATTTAGATAGAATGTGTCGATATGACATAATATAGTTTTTTGTACACAAACATTTAGTCCTTTCGCAACGCGCAGAATGCCCGTCGCTGAGCAAAAATATAATTCTAAAGACTTATCTTGCCTACTACCCTCTACTATAATCTTTACTTACTACAAGGTGTATGATAGTGGACAAACGCCTTATTAAAAATGTACAATGGATAATGGGCTTTAAAGCGACAAATAAAAACACATTTATATGGAATCGAGTTATTTCAGTTAAAATATTAAGGATGTTTTTTTTTTCAATTGGTATGAAAAAATTTCACAACTCCTAATTGTTATTTTATTCAAGTTTAATATGATTGTGTTATGCTCAGCAAACAATATGATACATTAAAAGTAATGGATCCAAATTTGTCCTCATATACAGCTATGTACATCTTCTTGGTCCTTTACGAGTCAACAGTCTAAAATAAAATTCAACTGACCTTTGAGAACAATGTTTTTCCAGTACCAGGAGGACCATACATAAGCAGGTTCCGGTAGAATCCCTTGTTCAGACGAGTGTTCTTTGTCGCGATGGCAATGTCTCTAAGCCTTCTCTCAAGGGTTGGTGCAAGGATCACTCCGGATAAAGCATCAGAGGATTTCCGGAATGCAGCAACCGCCTTTGACACTGTGAGGATGGGATGCTTAGCTGCCTCTAAGATGGAGAATCTTGATGTTTCGTTGACGAGAGTAGGTTTACCTAAAAGTTTACAAATCTTGTGATCAGAAACGGTATCAGTAACAATACTTCCACGACCAAACCAAGAATAAGATATGCCACAGACACACACATTATTTCTTAAAACAGTTTTAATTAACTGTATGGTTATGCAATGTCCACTATATTGCAGTAGAAAAACTATGTCCCTGCAAGGCATATTACTTTTTTTATCATATTCAGTTTAGATATACCCAAAAATAAGAAGAGCCATTTCTAATGCATCCGATGATTTTAACCTATACTACCTAGCTATAGTAAAGGACATTTGTCCTAATTATATTATGTAGTAAGAGCTGAAGACGATGGTTAATAAATAGTTTTGTTAAGGTAATAGAGGTCAGTATTTCCCCTTACATAAAGATACTAATTAGCTTATTTTACGAATATTTTAATTTTGTACTACTAGCCCAGTGAACATTAGGAAATGCCCTCCCAACATAGGTCTTTTCAATACCTGCATAAATTATATTTTCTACATAAAATTACATAAACACATACCGATTCTAGCTTCAATGAATCTTGCAGCGACTGATGTGGCGCCTTTGGCAGTATAGACACCAAGTGCTAGAAGAGACAGGCCTCCAGCTGCAGCCAGGGTCTTGTCCCAATCAGTGACCAGGGCATTCAGCCCTGTACCCACAACGCTGCCAGCAGTTCTATGGGAATAAATTAAAAAGATTTTTTTAAAGGAAGACACCGCAGTACCTGCATTAAAAAAATACAAGTCCTGTCTGTCAGTATTATAATTTCACTTTCTATAAGGTTTATATTCCTATATATTTGATAGCTGATCTTATATATTCAAGTTTCAATCACTTATTGACAACCACCTTCAATTGTCTCTGGTCGCTAGTAAATCATTTATATTATTCTCTGTAAGGCTATGTTGAACGCGGTTTAATTGGTATTTATATTTACATACTTGATACTTTCATACCTAATGGTCATCAAATTCTTGACCACCTTCGGTCTCGTTAGCTTGAGGTAGGGATGTGTCTAATATTACACTATGTGATATGATGCTTGCTGCCTGCTGTTGATTTGATAACATAAAAATAAACTCTTTCACACTCACAGCCACACACATCATAACCAACTTATTTAGTTGTACTTACTTGATACTTTCAAGTATAGTTGTCCTATTCTCGACTGCCTTCAGTCGTATCTGCTCAAGATTGATGTCTCTGTTCTCCCGATCTGCTTTAGCTCGCGCCCGCGCCTCTGCCTCTATCGCCTTAAGTTTGTTTTTCTCGCGAAGCTCCATTTCGTGCTCTATCGTGGCGCGACGGAGAGCTTCCTGCTTTGCCACGCTCTCCTCTTGCCTGTAATGTGAAATTTAATTCAGATTTAGTACATGTATAATATTATACACATATACTTCCAGGTCAGCCAAGGTTCTTGATGGCCCGGTAGAAGATGCTCAGAATGTGGGACGTAAGGATTCTGTCTCGCCAGACACTACATCTCGATTGTGCGAGCTCATCTGTCAAAGGACTAACGCATTTAAAAAAAGATTTTTCGGCTTTTCGTCCTTTGCTGCATTGGGAAGGGGTGGAACAGCAATGCCTAAACATTGATGCCATGACTCTGCGAATTTCAGGCAGTGCTATACTGGCTAGGTGATACAGCAGTTTGACCAGTGTCAGTTATAGTCAACCAGTAATGATCTGGCAAGTTTCGATTAAGGCAGTATCCACCAGTTTCGCATAGGCGGATCGGCCCCATACTGGGCGTGCATACTCACCGGCAGTAAATGGACTACTTCTGCATGTGAAACTCTTGCTAACTCATTATTGCCTCCTATATTAGATTACGCTAACGACGTGTGCTACTCTGATACCACCGAGGAGCAATTAAATAAGCTGGACCACTTCCGAAATGTATGTATCTGGTACATTTACGATTTGCGTAAGTACGAACATATATTATGTCGCAATTTCGCCTAGAGCTGAAATGGCTGAATATAAGACATCGTCGAAATTCTCATATACTCTGTTTACTTTTCCTTTTTGACCCACATGCACCGAACTACCTTCAACATCTTAAATTAAAGATTCCACAGCATAATACTGCATCATATTCAGACTCCTTTACAATAACAGCTATTAATCTCTGTAATAGTCTACCCGCAAATATTTGTCAAGCTCCATCTATTGACACCTTTAAAGCAAAAGTTTACAACCAATACCTTGCATTACAAAATAATCTTCCAAATTGAGCAACAGAATCCAATATTTAGTTATATTATATTTAAATTAAAATATTTATTTAATAAATATAAATAAATCCAATATTATATATCCAATATATAAATATATATATTGGAAATATATGTATGTATACAAAATAATATATATAAACATTTTATATATTATACTATATACAAATCAAAGACATTGTAAAATAAAACTTCTTTTTACTGATTATGTGCACTACCATATCAAAATATACTCTATATACACAGGTTAACTGGAAGAAATTGTTTTGTAGCATTAAATTCGCCAATGTATTTCTATGGCAACTGATTGCCAGAAAACTTACACCTTGTTGGCAACAAGTTGCGAAAAAAAATTGCAACTGAAAGGGCCGGTGAGGTTGACTTGGCACAAAATTTACTCTTTCTGGGAAGCTTGATGTAAATCTTGATTCAGCTTGAGTTTTAAGACCAGCTACCAGCCTGACTCTAGTCTAACTCTACTTTATAAGTACTCACTTTCTGAGAATCTCCTCCTGCGACTTCTGTTGCTGCACTAGTTGCTCCTCATACCTCTTCTTGGCTAGTTGATCCTGGTACTGGGCTCGCATTTGATGCTGTTTTGTTTCTTCCTATGTATAATTTTATAAAATTAGTATTAATTAGTAGTTTTCCAGGTTACGCTCTTCAGCTTGATTTATAATGTAGTTAAAATCTACATCTCGTTTCCATATATTTTGTGTAAACAAAAAAAAATTATAATAATGACTGACAGTTACAATTATAGTGTATATATATATATATATATATATATAATACTAGCTGCGCCCGGCGGTTTCACCCGCGTTGATAATGATGAAAAGTGATGATGATGATGATGAAGAATAGATGTTGGCCGATTCTCATAGATACCGGATAAGCACAAAAAATTTCATCAAAATCGGTCAAGCCGTTTCGGAGGAGTATGGCAACGAAAACTGTGACACGAGAATTTTATATATTAGATATCATTGGTTTGGTGTATAGTGATAACAATTCTTAAATAGAACTGACCAAGTGCATATTGGGCTGGAGCACTAAGGTTGCCTGGTGAGTTAATTTTAATAATTTTGAAATGTGTATGTAAATGTTTTACCAATTTACAATAAAAGAAAAGAAAAGAACATTTATATAAAAATATACTACTTTCTTATCTGTAGATATTGAGAAGGAATAGCAGACAGATGGCTTAGTAGAGTCCAGATATCAACCATTGTATACTAAATATTACTCAATATATGTATCTGATAGGTGTTACCTGAAGTGTTTTACGTCTCTCTTCATGGTCAATTTTCCTCTGATCCACTTTGGAGTGTTCAATGGCAGCCTCATACTCTTTGATCTTGGCCATCTGCTCATGTTGTTTGGTCGTCTCCTGCAGCTTGCTGAGCTCCAAAGCATCCTTGGCATGTCCTGAATTATTTATTTATTATAAGAATAGTAGCATAAACAATACTAGCATACATTGAACTCGCAGTATATGTCACTAGTCCCAAGCCATGTAACAAAGTTGGTACCTTCCTATATGTTTTATTGAAGGTTAATGTTATTTTTGTTTGAGGTTGATTACCTGTATTGTAATAAGGACATAAATAAAAATATTCAATAGTGAAAATATATTTTGAATCATGCTGATGTTAAATGTCCTCAACATTTTTTTTTACATTTTGAGCGCCAGGCCTATATGTATACTGTGTTTAAAATTTTTGAGACATTGGTTTTTTTTATGGTTAATTTGTGTTTTAATGATACTAATTATGGAATCAGCTTAGGTATGAAATAAAGTCAAGATTTCATATGTGCATAGAAGACGCACAAGGCCCCTTGAAAAAGTTTCTTATCAATTACTTCATCAATGGCCGCATATAGACTATAAATATTAGGTATAAAATAATATAAAGTGTAAAAAACAACAATATTATGCATAGGTCACTCAAAGAAAAACAGATAAAATGGTGAATAGAAAACGCAAATTCGCAAAACAGACAAACAAAATTTGCTCCATATGCCGAGTTTTACTATGTGAAGAGTGCCTTGAAAAGATTCACTTTTATTATAATGATTTGTTTATTTTGAGTGCTCATACAATCATTTTATTAACTAAACTAAAAAACATACATACAAAATAATGTACGTATTGTATTTTAGGTCATAATTTTCTTCAAAAAGTCTCACAAGGAATTCAATAGGAAATCTCGAGAAACATTGTTTATTTAGGTATCTGAAAATAACATGAGTAGGTACTCATGAATTTTCTTTTTATACTTTCTCAATATTTTACAAAAATTTAGTAAACAAAAGTTCAGAAATCATATGAATGAAGCTCTGCATCAAAATTTCAAGCTAGTATTTTGGCTATGGAATTGATGCAATTTTAAATTCTAAATCTCTTAGGTATGCAGTTTGAAAGTATTTCTAATTTTGAACTAATGCGCAGCACGGTGATCCATTTGCATTGTACATTAAACTATAATAACAGAAAGATAACGACATTGTAAGCTAAGTACATAAATGAGGGCAAGATAAGCGCTAAGGTTACGAGGTTGCATTATGCAATAGCGCGCAATATGACCAAATTAATGTTAACGAGAACTACTTACTGGATGTTTCAAGTTCTCTGGCGGCTTGTGCGGCTCTCTCTAAGGCACTGGAATCGAAACGATAGGCCTCCATCGCCTTCTTTTCAGATTTTGTGAGGTTAACTACGGGTGCGGTTGCCCCGCCACCGTTTGCCGGCGCCGCCGGGTCATCAGCAGGAGGCTGCGGGGGCTTTGAACTATACCCAAACAACCAAGACATGGTGCCCCACGCTTTAGAGTATTAACTTCTCAAAAGAAAATTAACTTATATCAAAATTAGGCAACGGCAGGCCATTCGTTACTCGATCACAATTTCAGAATTCAGCGGAATTCAGATTTATACGAAATGTCAAAATGTCAAATTTGAATTGGTCAAAGACATCAGCAACATTTTTCTTTTTTAATGTTTAAACTTTGGCTTCGCAGGTCAATTGATAAATATTATTCAAGTAGAATAATAATTTTAACAAACATAATAAGTATTTCATAAACATTGTCCTACTCATTAGTAATAGTCATACACTAGTAAAGTGGTAAAGACATAACTAAAAACTCCTATTTTAGTAGTTTTCTTCTTTTCTTTCTAGTTTTCTACGTGCACGAACTATTAATGGATTATAATCTACCTTTATTGCGAAGAAAAAATAGTACAGTGCCACCTATAAAATTGAATGGCTCACCTTTAGTAAAGGTAGAGGTTATCAAATACCTTGCCACCTTGTGACGCCAGCCTTGAAGGATGATGCAGACATGGAACGGGAGCGGAGGGCGCTGGCAGTTAGAGCAAATATGGTGATTCGTAGGTTTGCACGTTGCACAACAGAAGTCAAAGTTACTCTCTTTAGAGCTTATTGCACCTCCTTCTACACGTGCAGCTTGTGGACAGACTACAACCAAAAATCTTACAGCGCCCTTCGTGTCCAGTTTAATAACGCATTCAGGATGATGTTGGATCTGCCCCGGTATTGCAGTGCCTCTACAATGTTTGCCGAAGCTCGTGTAGATTGTTTCTACACAACAATGCGGAAGAGAGGCACATCACTAGTGAGACGAGTGAGGTGGAGCACTAACATCATGCTCGAGGTGTTGGTAGGAAGACTGGATTGTTCCTTTATCAATCATTGCTGCAGACTGCATGTTGCGCACATAGAGGCAAAGTAAAAGCAGATTGATGAAGGAATATCCTGACTTAATTTTATTTTAATATTGACATTATCGTAATAGTATTAATTTCATTGTAGTATTTAATATGTAATTGTGATTTTTATTTTGATTTTTATTTTAACTTAATGCGACAAATATTAAAATGTGACTAATTAATTAATTAATGAATAATTGTAAATGATAAGTCTTAAGTTACTTGGAATAAATGCATTATTATATTATATTTATTACACATTAACACTCAAAGAATCACAAGTTTTGGAAAATTATACGTAATCGACAGAATCTTTTTTCACTTTTATGGCATAACTCAGCCACCTTTAGAGCGTTTACATATTATAGAGAGGAGCGGTAAACGTGATTTCAGTGAAGGTGGAGTGTCGCACTAGAATGTAAACGGAGTGATTACATTATCTTTGCTAGAATATAAGTGTATAAAATCTACCAGTTTCGTCACGATACCCGTCGCCAATGAGCGCCAAGGTGGTTGGTTGGGATATCACTAATCTCACTTGTCACCATCGAGATAGGAAACAAACCTACGATTACTTTAGCTACAAAATCCTTGCTTATCACGCAGTTGTAAGATTTTGCTGATGGCATCACCATATTACAACTGCCATACTAGGGAGTTTTACCGCGAAAGTGAAAAAATGACGTTGTTGATTTTGTATAATTTTCCAAAACCTGTGATTCTTCGAGTGTTAATGTGTAATAATGGTGGATTATTAACCGTTAATACTTAGTAAATGTGCATAAATGTAGGCAAGTCATACAAAGTTGAAAAACGTGATTTTCGCCTTCGCTCCAAAACTCCAATAGAAGTTCTAGTAAAGTTTCTACCACTTTACTAGAGCATGACTTGACTATGACTGACTACTTGACTTTGACTGTGACTTGTGACTAAGACTTTTATTATGAAAAATAGAAATTGTTAATATTTGTTAAATATTTCGACTGAAGGACTATGCATCCATGGTCATGAAATAATTAAAAAAAAAACTGCCATACTAGGAGTTTTGCCGCGAAAGTGAAAAAATGGCGTTGTTGATTTTGTGTAATTTTCCAAAACCTGTGATTCTTCGAGTATTAATGTGTAATAATGGTGGATTATTAACCGTTAATACTTAGTAAATGTGCATAAGTGTAGGCAAGTCATACAAAGTTGAAAAACGTGATTTTCGCCTTCGCTCCGAAACTCCAATAGAAGTTCTAGTAAAGTTTCTACCACTTTACTAGGGCATGACTTGACTATGACTGACTACTTGACTTTGACTGTGACTTGTGACTAAGACTTTTATTATAAAGAATAGAAATTGTTAATATTTCGACTGAAGGACTATGCATCCATGGTCATGAAATAATAAAAAAAAAAAACTGCCATACTATAACGTGTATTTATGTTTTTGCTCTGTTTTGGACCAAAGCCCAATTGATTTATAACTGTCGTAAGATAGGTATAGTTAATCACGTTTGCAGAAAATTTAAATATATAAGTCCTACTATGGTTGAAAGAGATGAAATGGATATCCGGTAACTATCCGGTATCCGGCCTATTCGGCCTTGTTTTCACTATCCAACCGATCCAACCGAATATCCAGTAGCCGGATATCCGGCGCTCCGGCCTCGTAGCTTGCCGAATATCCGGTATCCGGATAAACCACTATCCGTTTCATCTCTAGATGAAACTACGCTTGACAAAATTAAATAAAGTCAGTGAAAACAGGGTTCGCTCTACTCCACTCGATAACATACAGGTATTTTGGGCACAGACAGAATAAATAACAGTACAAGTACATAAGACTCCCGCTCTAAATAAAAAATCGATCAAATCAAAATCGTTTATTCACATGGGCCCCAAAGAGGCACTCATGAAAGTCAATGATTCGCAAAATTACAGCCATCTCGAGAAGAACCTGGCAAGAAACTCGGCGGCGCATTTTTTCATTCATTTTTTTTTCTAAAACATTCTTAATTTCTAATACATCATTTTCTTAACCTAGGTGTTATTATAGTAGTCGCTAGAAAGAGCCTGTGCAGTTTGCCTCCATGCATCCTTGTCATTAATATAGTTGATCGTTTTATAGTAAGCTTTCTTAATTAATGCCCGTTTTATTACAGATTTGAACTTTCCCAGACCAGTGGTAATTCAGTTACGATTTTAGGAATTCTATTGTAAAATCTAACCCCATTTGCCATAAAAGATTTATTCGTTTTGCTTAATCTAAAAGCGCGCACTGTAATTTTATGCTTATATCTAGTACTAGCTAACCCGCCCGGCGTCGCCCGGGTAAACAAAAGCTTACACATAAACGCTTTCACACTCACAGCCCCACTCTAAAAGTACTATAAGTTGTGTCGTGGGGTCGTAAACAATTAACACCACACACAACATTCACGTCATACCCAGAACCAGAAAAATAAAATTCCCGTGGGGAAAAAACTTTTGTTTTTGTGTCACCACAACCACCAGCTCCTTTGAAGACTAACGCTCACTCATCTCCGCCAGTGGGTAGTTCAAAGTTTAAAGATTCCCCACCCTGCGTCGCCCGGTTAAAAAATCTACACATAAACACTTCCACGTTCACAGCCCCACACTAAGTTCAGTTACTTGTAGAGTGTTGTCGTAAACATCCAAGATTCACAACATATTAAAAACAAAAATTTCCCGTACGGAGAAAACTTCTGTTACCAGCGCGAATCGATCCCGCTGCTTTGAAGGCAAACGCGCACCCATTTACGCGAGTATATAGTTCAAAGTTAAGGAACTACCCGCCCGGCGTCGGCTGGGTAGTAAATATTAAAAAACATACCCATAAACGCTTTCACATTCACAACCCCACAATAAGTTCAATGACTTGTATCGTGGGGCTGTAAACATCCAAGATTCACACAACATTGACAACATACTCAAAACCAGAAACACAAATTCCCGTGGAAAAACACCTGTGTTTCCACCGGGAATCAAACCCGGTGCTTTAAAGGCCCACCTGCCTACTCCAGCGGGCAGTTCAAAGTTCAATGATAAGTTATAACCGACTAAACAAAAAAAACAGTCGAATTTATATCCTCCTTCTTATGTAAGTCGGTTCAAAACATAGAAGTATGCCGGATTACGCAGTAACTGTTACATTCTGTGATCCACCGTTTTCACCCTCAAATAAACTTAACGATTTCTCCTAGACTATATATAGGTCCAAATTATATGCAGTGAAGAGCAAATTGCATCTACGTTTTTTTGATAAGGATTAATATTAAATACTTAAAAAAAGGCAACGAAATAGAAGCCGCTATTTTTATGTGCAGGAATACGTAGTACGTGTCGATAAATTTCTGACCCGTCCCGTTCACGGGAGGACTACCGTGAAACTAATTTCACGATTTCTCATAGACTATTTATCCAAATCACATGCAGTAAAAAGCAAATTGTATCTACATGAACTACGTAAGACGATGAAATTTATTTTTTTTATTTTGTTTATTTTGATAAGGATTAATACTGAATGTCTTAAAAAGCCAACTAAACATAGGCCGCTTTTTTTTCAGATTTTTAACAAAGAAAAGTATTTTTTCTGAGCTATACATACATGTTAGATATTTCCTGTCGCGGACTTTTTTGTAAAACTCATAAAGGTCAACATTTTTGCTATACATTGTATTCACCTATGTCTAACTGTTTAGTCAGCGTACGCCGATAAAGCGGAAAGTTACCAAATTTTTCTCCGACTTGTCTTACGAATATTATTATTTCGAACTGATAACTAACTTCTATCCCAACAAAACATAGCCTATGACACTCACTGATAGTGTAGCTATCTATTAGTGAAAGAATTTTTGGAATCGGATCAGTAGTTTCAGAGATTACCTTTTACATACAAACAAACTTTACCTCTTTATAATATTAGTATAGATTAAGATTGTGTGCGTCGCTTCTTAATTTATATTTACCAACATTTTTGCGAACATGCATAATATTTTCAAAGATGTAAAGCGAAGGCATGGTAAGTATGCCTGTTTCTTTAAAGAATTCCCTGAGAGATTCGCGTGGACCCACATCATATATTGCACGAACCGCTCACTTTTGTAGAATAAAAATAGTTTCAACAGGCAGCAGATTCCCATAGCAAGATTCCGTAACTCATCAAACTATGAAAATATGCAAAGTAAACCAGCCTTGCCGTCGCTACATCAGTCAGTTGTCTAATTTTACGGATCGCAAAAGCAGCGGAACTCAAGCGACCTGCAAGCACATGATGAATATGAGGACCCGACTGCAGTTTTGAGTCCATAGTCAGACCTAAGAAAATAGTTTTCTTTACAAGATCTAATTTGTTGTTTTCAAGTGTAACATTTGCATCTACCAAAGGAACATTAGACAGGGAAAACTTGATACATTTGGTGTTGCTAGCATTTAACAATAAGTTATTAGCAGCAAACCATTTCGAGACTCGATGGAGCGAAGCAAGATGACTTGAGCGGTGAACCGCCCAAGTCTTAAAGAGGTATTTAGCCTTTGATTTATCAGGAAATGTAAAGCATTTGCCCAAAGCTAGAAATGGCATTTCCCTCGTGGAATATTTTAAATTATAACGACAAGGTAGTTGCTTTACCACCACAAGTATCTAGCTCACTTCCTTTCTATTTTCTTCACTATAAAAAAAACCAGTAACGGTTAAGACGTCGTTTTTAATCTCTGATAGGCCATTGGTAGATCACCGTTTTATCTGATGGTAATTCATTATAATGTGGTGAGCGGTAAACACGCTGCTTGACGGGGAGAGGGGGGGGGGAGTTGCACGGTGCACGCTTTCGCATCGAGATCCTTACACCTGCCCAACTACGCCTCCGTGATCTGTGCTACCGGATCGTCACTATCCAACTGCATCCGAAGAAAGGGTCACTAGCTAGTGGTTTCCTGTGAAAATAACAGCGTAGTGGCTCTGGTCCACCTAATTAATAATAATAATAATATCGTTTATTCGTACATAAAAAGGCATTCAATAAGGTACACCATTGGTATTCAGTGTCGTTTACACAGATTATTGGTTAATGGCAGTAGAACACAACAATAGCATACCTCAGGTGAAACTCTGTCCCCCACACTAGGATAACCTGTACAGTGAGGTCACAGTGATCCTCCCTCGGACATAATACTGGGATGTCACACATTCAATAACGTTTTTTTTTTTGCTTGAAAGCTATTTTTCTCGACAAGTACCCTATTTAAATACATATTTTGCATGTAACATGGAAAAAAAAAAAATTTAACATGTTACATTCTAATTAAATTATATATATATACTTCTACTAGCGATCCGCCCCGGCTTCGCCCGGGTGCATTTGTATGGGAAAAAGAAAAGGGCTATTTTTAGGGTTTTTCCAGCAATAATTCTAATTTTTCTCGCCGTAAAAACCATCCTTGAACTTCAACGAACATTTTAAAAAAAGATTTGGCCAAATTGGTCCAGTCGTTGTTGAGTTATGCGCTTACCAACACATTTTGCGATTCATTTTTATATACTTCTATACACACATGAAAAATAACCAGCAATATACTTTATGGTAAAAACATGAAATTGAACCTTAATAACAAATTTTATAGTAAGTGGTGTTTGTATGAGTGTGTGTGTGTGTGTAGTGAAAAGGATTGTTTACCAGTTAAACATAGGTATTTTTTATTGATGAAAATAAATTATATATCAGTCAGTTAATTGTTCTTAATAGGTTTTCAGTTTTGTCATAATTAAGGTTTAGTAGATATTCCGTAATAGTTTTATTACATGCATAGCGGTTTAAATGAACCAATGCCTTTGTTTTACTAATCCTATTGTATATAAAAGGCCCTTGTGCTGCAAACGACTTTCTGGCATAGTGTGTTCGAAAGGAGCCAGTCTTAAAAATATAGTCTTTTCTTCTCCTGTGCGAGTGAGTATCCAGTAGTTCTTTATCAACGTTGGAATGTTGTCGCAGGACTATAGACTTAATTAACAACTGTCTTATCGTAAGAACTTTAGCTTCCTTGTATAGGGCTTCCGTAGAATATTTCCTGGGCTTAAAGAGCATAACTTTGAGCAGAGCTCTTTGCGCCCTTTCTAACGGAAGCAGATGTGTAGTCGCGGCTGCACCCCAGGTCAATACACAGTAGGATAGGATTGATTGGGCTAGAGTGTAGTATACCATCTGTAGAGTATCTCGGCATAATACATGGCGTAGTTTTTTAAACGTGTATATGAGTTTCCTTGTTCTTCCTTCGAGCTTCCTAATATGTTCTGTCCATCTCAGATGTTTATCAATAAGGATACCTAAATATTTAGTGCAATCAGTTGATGCAAGAGATGAACATATGCATTCTTTTTTAGTGACACAGTCAGGGTCATGTATGTAAAGAGCAAGCGGTGATTTGGGTTGCGTCGAGGAGTTGAGTGTGAAAGTCATGTAATTGGTTTTACTGACATTGATGGTAAGCAGATTTTTCCTAAGCCAACGCGCTATAGTCTGAAGGCCTTTGTTTGCTACATCTTGAGCTTCATTCCAAGATTTACCCTTGAATAAGAGAACTGTATCATCGGCGTAGGTGAAAATCTGCCCTTTTTCTATATTTAGGTTGCACAAATCATTAATATATATTAAAAATAGAGTAGGCCCAAGGATGCTACCTTGTGGAACTCCGAAACTGACAAGAGATTCTTCACTGTAACTATTTGTTATTTTGTCCATCTGTGTCCTCTCCGATAGATAACTCGTAAACCACTGAAGGGCTACTCCACGGATTCCGATTGCTTCTAGCTTCGATAAAAGTATGGGGATTGAAACCGTATCGAAGGCCTTTGCTAAGTCAATGAATACGCCGATTGTTTTGAGACTCCTATCCAAATTTTGGATTACCTGTTGCATCATTGCTCCAACTGCGTTTTCAGTGGAGACTCCAGTTCTAAATCCAAATTGATTCTGAGAGAGAAGAAACTTTGACTCTAGGTAATGACGCAGTCGATTGTTAACAGCTTTTTCAAGGATCTTCGACAGTGAGGGTAGCAGTGAGATTGGTCTATAGTTAGCCACACTAGCAACATCACCACCTTTATATACGGCACAGATGACTGACTTTTTTAGGACTCTAGGGACAGTTCCATTGCTAATGCTAGCTTGACATATAAGGGAAATTGGGTGTAATATATACGGTAGAGCATTTTTAAGTACTCTAGAAGAAACTCCATCCCAGCCCGGTGCAGAGTCAGTTTTAAGTGATTTTATTATAGAACAAATCTCGAAATCGTCGATGGGTAACATACAGAAAGAATCCCTCTGGCACTTCGAAACATCTGCAGCTTCTAAAGTTATATCCATTTCTGGTGTTTGAATGTTGTTTGCTAATTTTGAGCCCACGTTAATAAAATAATTATTTATTTTATTTAGCGATTGATTAATATCAGTTTCTATTTTTAAAAGCTCTTCTACGGGGTTAGTTTTACTTGTAAAGTCGCATATGCGCTTTATATTCTCCCATGTCTTTTTGTAGTTATTAGAGCATTTTTAAGTTGAGTTCTTTCATATATCCTTTTCAAACTCTTTAGTAGGTTATTGCATGTATTTCGATATTTTGTGTAGATGTTTTTAATTTGCTCATTATTTGGTTCCCTTTTGCATTTATGGTGAAGCTTGTCCCGTTTTCGTATGCACTTAATTAGACCTGGTGTAATCCATGGTTTTATGTTACGCTTTGATCTTGGAACCTTCTTAATGATTGTATGTTTGTTTATAATGGAGGATACAATTTTTAGGAAAGATTCAGTAGCGCCATCAATATCAGAAAAGTCCAGGCAGCTGCTCCAATCAATATTCTTTAAGTCTCTATTTATTGCTTCGTAATCACATATTTTGTATGTTTTTTCGACTATTGTTTTTATGTTAGCTTTACTATTGAGTTGAAGTATTACAGGGCAATGGTCGGTTATAGTTGCTGGAAGTACAATATTAATTAAAGGGTATCTTGACTTGATCATGCAGTGATCAATGCAGTTGTTGCCTCTCGTAGCGCAAGTATGTCCCGGTAGTAGTCCGTGCGTAGCTAATAGTGTTAAATAATCGGAGGCATATTTGTCTAAGTGGTTGTCTTTAATATTTATGTTAATGTCTCCAAGAAGAGTAACACAACTGGATCTGCTCGTTTCGAGTAATAAAGTGTTAAGGGAATCAAGGAAGTTAGTTGGGTTATTATAGGACGGTGACCGGTACATAGCGACCAAGCATAAGTAGTCACCTTGTTGTAGGACTAATCAGGTTAGGTAACAATTTAGAGCTGTTTTTTAAATAATTATTTATCGAGGAAATTGACAAGCATTTGCCTCCTATGATTCCTACTGCCTAACTCCTATTATATATATACTTACCAAGTCGTTGCAATTTTGTATTCCCACTTTTGTGTTGAAATCACCCATGACAACGTTGTAGTGGGCTTTAGTGGTGAGGTGTAGCGCTTTCGATATGTCCTCAAACATATCCACCACTTCGCCGTACGAGGTCGGTGAGTAGACATTTACAACTATAACTCTCGGTAAGCTTAATTATGAGGTATGCTACCCTGTTCGACCCACTAGAAATTTCTACAACAGTGTCAGAGATGACTTCGTTTATCAATAACCCTACGCCACCTCGGACTTCACTTATCCCCAAAATGTGCCAACTTATCTTTCCAAGTCCTACTTCGAGTTGTTTCAGGTGCTCGTCAAGCCGTAGCGTGGGTCAGTTGTACATCAGATGTTGAGTTGTCAGATGTTTGCCGGTGGCCGTAATCCATAACCCGGAGATTCTTCGCACCCTCTGCCGTAACTGTGGCCGTCACCGTGGCCGTCACCGTGATCAATGAGGCTAATTAATTGTTCTGGCCTTTGGTGATTATGGGCACCCTCCAAGGTTTACCCATAATCACCACGCTGGGCCATGCGGGTTGGCGATAACTACTTGCGTTGGTGTAGCTGCTGCCCGTTGTCAGCCTGTTGCATTTTGTAACTACGGCTATTACAAGTTGGATATTCCGCTATCGCGCTATAAACCGGTAGACATGAAATATCTCTTTGACAGGTCGAATTGTGCACATCTTTTCCTTAGTCGCCTTTTACGACACCTCAGTATGAAAGAGATCGGGACTATTCTACTCTGCCGGTCATTGCACGGCATGGATGTATTAGTGCATATTAATGTATGTGTGTGAGGCCGTTAATAATAATGCGTAATACATATCAATTTATATCTAGATAAAGACAAATTATGCATTTAATAGGCCATTATGCCCTAGGATAAGGAATATGAAGAAATAGATGCTAACAATGAAAATTTGGTGTCCGTTCTTAAGGCAGCAGATGTAAGGGAAGCAAATTAACGTTTTTGTTTCGAATGACATCACAGTTTTGTTTAACGTCAACCTTTACCTTATCTTAGAGGAAAATGCTTCTCAAAATCTCACACTTTAAAACTGGGGAATAGGTATGTCGCTACCAATCAACCAAGCTACAAATTTGTCCACATAACTCAGTTGAAAATTTAACTTACTTATTATGTACATTCATGATAATCTTTTTTTTTAAATAATTATTTACGGCCAATTGCCCACATTTCCTATATTTCCTAAAACTATACTAAAACTATATTCAAAGAACTAAGTTACATACAAGACCTCGAGCAAAGAACTAAGTTACATACAAGACATCGAGCTTATAGGAAACTCAAGTGCTCAAGCCCGCTACCAGTGGGTAGCGTTCCCATTATGCTGGCGGCATTGACTCTCTCAATTAGAATGCTAATACGTTGAGCCAAATAAGTGCCAGCATTTTGATCACGGGTCGCGCATCGCCTCAACTAGGCGCTCTAATAGATTTTAAAATAGAATGAACTCCCGGTCCCCACGAAACCAGTGTCTCAATACCAAACGGCTCAAATAAGTAGCCACTGCCGAGGTTTTCATATTTTCGCCGTTTGAGCTGCTTTGCCTATATTGCCGCGAAGCCAACCCCATTCTGTGTTTCAGGAAGATATGACGAAGCCAAAGTATCGACACAAGTTGCATCTCACACTTAATTCTGTCGTTCTGCTTTTTTTATCCCAAAATTTACGTATTCTTTAAGATGTTGTCCGCTATGGAAACATAGCGCGCTCCTCGAGAGCATGGATAATATCGTAACTTCTTCTTTAAATGGCGACTATAGGGCTGTCGCACCATAATTCTACCAATGTCGCGAATAGGTATGAGCCCAATTTAAAACAAATTAATAATTATTTATTAAATATACCGGTAACTTTAGTTACTAATTCTTCTTCTAGTACAAAGTCAGCTAATGGGTGCGATAATATCGTAAAGAATACTCCTAGATCGGTTTTGAATATTGACATAGATGACAGGGCTTGGTTGCAAGCTTCTTTACCTGTAAGACTAGGAGGCTTAGGTGGTTTTTTTTTTATTAAAAGTGAAAAAAAAAGGCCTTGTTGATTTAGTAAATTTTTCCAAAACTGTGATTCTTCGAGTGTTAATGTGTAATAATGGTGGATTGTTAACCGTTAATACTAAGTGAACGTGCATAAGTGTAGGCAAATCGTACAAAGTTGAAAAACGTGATTTTCACTTTCGCTCCAAAACTCCAATAGAAGTTCTAGTAAAGTTTCTACCACTTTACTAGGGCATGACTTTACTATGATTGGACCTTGACTCTTTTACTTGACTTTGACTTGTGACTAGGACTTATAATATGAATTATGAAATACACTTGAAATATTATATTATTACTTGACACTGGCTAAATGCACAAGATTGCGAAGCCAAAACTAAGAAGAAGAAGAAGGAGGCTTAGGTATACGTAAAATTCTATTGTTGCGTTACCGGCATTCTTGTCCTCAGTTCATGGTACTTCTAAATTAGTCGAAAAAATATGTTGAGTTGATACTTTAGCTCCGTACATCTTCCTGAAACACTTAAAATTAAGTTCGTATCACCTATTCCCAACAATAATAATTGACATCTCTAAGCTCGGAATTGACAATTTATTGTACCTCACGACACTAATAGTCGTGATCGTTGCGGTCGAATTTGGGAACATGGTTATGGGGATCATTTACAATGACTATTGACTTTGTCCGTTTGTCGTCTTTTTGGGTCAGAACATTTAGTCATAGACCAAGTCTATGCCTAGACCTTAACGGAATGATTACATTATCTTAGCTTAACCTTAGTGAACCGTGCATCGAGATAGGAACAAAACTACTGTTTTGCCTTAGGGTCCTTAGGTTTTAATATCTTACATACCTAATTATCTATGGTCGTCGATGAAGTTTTTATTTTTGTATGAATTTTATACAAAATAGCAACAGGTACATGAAGTTGAGTTGAAGTTAAGTGAGACAAAAGTTATTGTTTCTCAATAAAATATTTTTGTTTAGGCAGGTATTGTGAAATGTATATATATATTTAACAGACTTAAACTCATCCGAGTACCAGTACAAAATACAAGCAAGGTTCACTCGAAATATTCGCTTCATTCTGTAATCTAAAACAGAATGATACAGGGCATAAAGAAATCTAATATCTCAGGGTGACGAGCCTAAACTGTTTCGGGCAAACGTGACGATTACCATCAGGAGATTACAATTTTATTACATCACAAAACTATGCTACAATCCATCGAATATTCCACTTACGACTATACTTACTTTAAATAGGGATATCTTAGAAATGAAACTCCATTATATTATATGAGCCTTTTTATATTGCGGATCACAAAACGTACACTTAGACAAACTTAAATACAATGATTAAATATTGTTATCTTAACTAACGTAATTAATAGCAAATGAAAATAAAAGGTACACCTAGAAATATTTCTGATATAATATTTAAATGTGTTTTTCTTAAAACTTATCTTAACAATAAAATCGTGTTTTTTCTTTTAAATTCGAAAATCCATCAACTCTATGACTTTTGAGTCAATAAAGTTACTAAATTTAGATCTAAACATATCTTACAATCAAGTACAACAAATATGAGCAGAATATAATGTAACTATGAGTATTGAAGATTTATCTCCTTGGGCCACTGCAATCAATTTTGGGGTTCACGTTCTGGAGCCGATTCTGGCTCAGTCGGCTTAGCTTTCTTAGGCACGACCTGTTCCTCATTATCAGAGAAGAAATTTTGAAGGGCAAACCAGAAACGGCGCTCACGCCTTTAAAATAAATAAGTTTACATAAATATTCTTAATAATTAAACTTAATGATGGGGGCTTAGATGGTTGCATTTATTAGGTGTAGGCTACATACCTATCGCCTAGTTCTTGTTGTGAGAGATTTTGAGCCCTCTCCTCTTCCGTTGGGCGAGGGTTGAAGTTAATCAAAAGTGGGATGCTATCCTCATCAGAATTAAAATCGTTTGCATCCCTTACATCTGCTTTATTGGCAGTGTGCACCATATTTCCATTGTTCGCTTCTGCTTCTTCATCTTCATCATCCTAGAACATAATGGAATATTAAAAACAGTGAACCTGTTATGTTTGTGGAGAACCAAACTTTAATGTAAGAAGTATACAATATAAATATATATGTTCCTAGCTAGTATATGCGACTTGCTAGTCTCAGCCTAAACCATTATTTTAATGCTATACAGACAGGCAAGCATTTGACCACCATCTTACCTAAAAGAAAGTGAAGATGTGGCTGAAGATGTAGCATGCTAGCCTAGAAAAGACCTATTCACTTAGACTTGAAGACTTCCTGATGATGATGTTCAGGAATCAATGATGCGGCAATGAGTTTCACTCCGCTAAACCCTTAAAGCCAACTGGAGGTATCTAACGATTCACCAGTTTTTTAAACCAAGTTTCATTAATGCTTTCTGCACAGCTTATAGAACCACTTGAAATCTCAGTTAAATCATTAAAACTTAAGATTCCTACATGATCTGAAAAGTAACATTTTTAAATAATTTTATAGATTGACTCCAAGAGATTGCTCTTAGCGATATGTTTGTTTGTATTTCAACTTAGTTTGATGCATTAAATTAAGTAAAATAGTAATTAATTTATACTTGAATAAATATAAACCATTATTCGGTAATTGTTTAGATTTATTTAGAAAATACATTAATATCTAGTGATCCAAACATTTAAAAAACATTCTACACTCATGAGCTTGCAGTGTCAGGACTATATTCTATAAAATTTATATTTCAGATCGCCAGGTCATTATGCTGTTATCCAAATATGGTTACCAGTTAAGTATCAGTCAATGGTAATCATGGTTACTGGAAATGGTTTTGTAGCTACCGAATATTGCGGTATGTTGGTATTCGCAACTCCCGGTTCCTCCTCGTCCTCAGATGGATTAAAATCCGAATTTTCTTCAGCCTGCCCATCATCATTTCTGTCTTCACCATCATCTACTGCTGTCCCTTCATCACTCTCATCATCAGTTGATGAAGAAGAGGTAGTATCCCATAACTCTTCATTATGGAACACATGAATGGGCTGTACATTCACAGTGTTTCCAAAAACTGATTGCAGTTGCTCAATTGTGGGCACAGAATCTAATAAGACATCGAGGAAATCTTCATATTCCTCAATAGTAGACCAGAGGGTACTGAAGTGTTCTAATAATGCTGGGCTACCATCAACAAATCTGTTCGATGCCAAAGGCTGATTATTACTCCACGTGTCTGTAAAAGAGAGAGAAGGCTCTTTAATACGGAACAAATGTTATTAATCACATATCAGCAATAACCAAAGTTTGACCTATGTTAGCTATTCCAAAGATTGTGTTTTTGGCAACGTTGGATGGATTTTGATAAAATTTGATATGAAAATAGCTCTAGTCTAGACCCTGGAAAGTATTTTTTCCTGATTATCATAGGTAAAGTCGTTAAGCCCAGATAGTTTTTTTCTCTGATTGGTTAGCATTTGACCACTTTATCACCTGTAGGTACTTAATGATGGTGTGCTGTAAACACTAAGACCTACAGCCTGTATCACTGCATAGATTGGCAGACTACAATACCTAATAATTTAAAACAAGTGGAGCTTAAAAAACCGACTTCACCTCTGTATCTCCGTAACCTTTGATAAGAGTAAAGAATTAAATACACATTATTAAGGATAACCACATGAAAAGCACCAGCTTTCAAATAAAAAAAGAATTTTCCAGATCGGTTCAGATGTCTTCGAGTAAGCAGTGAACATACATAAAACAAAAAGATTCTGACGAATTGAGAACCTCCACCTTTTTTTATTTAAATTTGGTTAAATAGATTAGCAGTCAATACATAGTAAATAGGACAATTAATCTGATATATTTTCTTATCAATAGGCAACCTGTAATTTTTTTAACATATAATTTTATTAAGTTTTTTTTTTTTAATTTGTGACAGGCTAGTGTTTGACCACTATCTCACCTGATGGTAAGTGACGATGTGATCGAAGCTGGTAAACACACTAGAAAAAAACTTCATCACATATTCTAAACTAGCCGTGCCCCGCGGCTTCGCCCGCTTTTATTAAGTTAAAAAGTAGCCTATGTGTTAATCCTAGGTATAATCTATGTACATTCCAAATTTCATCCAAATCCGTTTAGCCGTTAAAGCGTGAAGAGGGAACAAACATACTTACACACTTACACACAAACTTTCGGATTTATAATATTAGTAGGATAAGTTAAATTTTATCTGGATTAGACTTTGGTTGAAAATATGTAATAAATAACAAATAGGTACATAGTTAAAATGTATCATAATAGCCTTACCTAGGTAATAAAATAATTGAAACGCAAGCAAAGCTTAGATAATTAAACGCAAGCAAAACTTAAAAAATACAGACTTCACAGCTTTATCTTCGTAACTTTGATCAGATTGGATGTACTAAACACGCATTATTGACGATATTTCAAGAACTACGGATCAGACCCCCTATTACGTACCTATCTTTGTTGCACGCGGTTCCAATTAAAATTAAGCAAAAATGAACCTTATTTCTTAAGAGTTTTGTCAATTTAGTATTGAAACCGTTTGCAACAAAGATAGGTAATCGGGGGGCTGATTTTGATCAAATTTAAAAAAAAATCATCAAAATCGATTCATAATTGGCGGAGATATCGCGTAACATAGATAAAAAAAACAAAAAAATTGAGAACCTCCTTTTATACACACGGTTGAAAAATCTATCACAAGTTTTTGATTGACAATTAATGAAGTTAAAATGTCTGAGGAGGTTTTGCCGCGAAAGTGAAAAAATGGCGTTGTTGATTTTGTATAATTTTCCAAAACCTGTGATTCTTCGAGTGTTAATGTGTAATAATGGTGGATTATTAACCGTTAATACTTAGTAAACGTGCATAAGTGTAGGCAAATCATACAAAGTAGAAAAACGTGACTTTCGCCTTTGTTCCAAAACTCCAATAGAAGTTCTAGTAAAGTCTACCACTTTGTTAGTGCATGACTTGACTATAACTAGACCTTGACTGTTTACTTGACTATGACTTGGGACTAAGACTTTGGAAGAGGAATTGCATTTTTAGGAATATGAAATACACTTGAAATATATTAATACCTACTTGACACTGGCTAAATGCACAAGATTGCGAAGCCAATATTCAAAGAAAAATGTCTGGGTTATTATTTATTGAGGTCATTGATTTTAGTGTCGAAATCATTAATTATATTCATTTGCGATACGCGAAGTGGGGTTCTGTATACAAACTAGTATTCAAAAAAATAAATGATTTGATTAATTTATCAATCACATCGAATCAGGTCTTAAAACTATGAGTAGTACAGCACTAAATAATTTGTCAACTTGATGTTTGTTTGAAATCGTAGAACTATATGCTTGTTTTAACAATCACAAACCCGCACTCAGGTCGGCGGAGATTTGAGTTTCAAAACCTTTCTCATCACAAAATTATTACATACCCTGGGGAAGTAGGTTCCTACTCAGAACGTTGTTGGAGGCTAAACCTCAGCTATGATGCATACTTTCTTATACCGTGTTAACTTCGGATAGAATATATTCTTTTCTATGGTGTTAACTACCACCATTATATGCGGTGTTGCCGGAATCGATCATTATATATGTGTGGGTAGCATTATGATACCTGTATCTAAGTATGTAGATGCTGCGTGGGAAACGAAACATTCACAATCATTAGCATCCATAATTCACTTGCCTATTGATTCGTCTATTTGAGGTCAGCGTAGCGGGGGTGAGGGGGAACCTCGATGATACCTGTGTTGCAATAAAGGTCCCAGATTCGTCGGTGCATAAGGCTCACTACGGCTTTAACCGCCCATCTACCCCTCTCCACCCTCTCCCACCTATCAGAAATAGAACACTAGATCGATAGAGCCGATAGGTAACCCGACATGACCTACGCATTAGGCCACCATTCGTTATGAACACGAAGGAAATTAATAATTAATGGGATCGATACTTCCTACTGCCTTGCACATAGTTAAGAAAACAAAAACAAAAGACATCATGTTTACCATCATCTTGTTTGTTGTGGTCTATCTTATGCGAATGCCAACAGGTTGTCGTGCCGCCCGACGACGACGCGGCGCCTTGCGCTGTCAGGAGCTTTAGGGATGATTAAAATATCTATCCACTACTGAGAAATGCAGAAAAACCTTGGAAAATGGAAAAAAAATAGTGAACTAAATGGCTTTTATTTAAAGCTAAATACTCACTGTCACTGCCACCGGCCTGGTCATCGCTTTCTGTGTCGGTTTCGGTCTCATCAACTTCTACAGGTGGCTGCTCGAAATAGTTATCTTCATGCTCCGGAGCCATGTTAAACAAGTGCAGCGAAGACGAATGCGCGTTATCTTTCGGCGAGGCTCAAGCCAAATGTGCGGTCGGTGTCTGGAACAAAGATCGATAAGAAAATGAGAGTACCTACCTAAATGGATACCTACTCAGTACTATCCTAGGATTTGCGCAATCAACGCGCGCAGAATCCATATTTGTAGTGTGCATTGCTTTTATCTAGGTGCGAAGTTCGTTGGCCTGAATCTGTAGTCACCACCACCAGCATAGGAGTCTTATAGGTACCGACTTACCTATCTAGACTATGTAGGTACGTAGATAATGTTGGTAAACTGTTGTTTAACTATATTTTCAACAAGTGTTCTTATAATCTGCTATGATATAATTATTTTAATGGTTAAAGTCCTAGAATAGAATAGAAAATTATTTATTGTACACCGAATAAAGTTAAGTTACAGGGGTATTCTTAAAAAAAAACTGAAGTACAAGGGTGGACTTATCGCTAAGAGCGCTCTTTTCCAGTCAACCATTGGATGGAGAGAGGGATAATTTTAAATAGTGAGGTTGGTGGTGTAATAACACAATACAGCCTGGTATGTTTTATCTAAATCAACATCTTAACACGGCTTTAAGTCGGAATTTTAATTATTATGTTAAATGACTTGTGTCGTGGGTCCGTAAACATTCACACCTAACCCAGAATCAAAATAAAAATTTTCCGTGGGGAGATAACTTGTGTTCCCACCGGGAATCGAAACCGGAGCTTTAAAGGCAAACGCGCACCTAACTACGCCAGTGGGCAGTTCAAAGATAAGTTACAACCGACAAAAAAAAAACAAACAATCGAATGCATGTCCTCCTTCTTATGTATCCGGATTACGCAGTAACTGTTATTCATTCAGTGACCCACCCTGCTTCTCTCCTCAAATTTAACGATTTCTCCAAATTTGACTATTGGTCAAATCATATGCAGTAAAGGGCAAATTATATCTACATAAACTACGTAAGCCGATAAAATAGTTTATTTTGATAAGGATAAATATATAAGAGCGCCTTAAAAAGCCAGTAAGCAGAAGACGCAATTTTTCTGATTTTTAACAAAAAAAATTATTTTTTTAACTTCTTTTCCTACTAATATTATAAATCCGAAAGTTTGTGTGTAAGTATGTTTGTTCCCTCATCACGCTTTAACGGCTGAACGGATTTTGATGAAATTTGAAATGTACATAGCTTATAGCTAGGATTACCACATAGGCTACTTTTTAAGTTGATAATAGCGGACGAAGCCGCGAGGCACAGCTAATATACTTATTTATATAAAATAGTAAAATAAATACCTAATACAATTGTTAAAAATAATCTTTTTGAACATTGTGAGTAATTATTTTCTATTAAAGCATGATGAGCTCAAGTCAGCTTGAAGCTCTTGAGTCCATCGCCCGACGAGCAAAAAGACTCATTGGCGATGATAAGCTGGTCGAGTCCAAATTGCTTAGTCTCGGTCACCGACGTAAGGTCGTGAGCCTATCGGTATTCTATCGTATACATTTTGGAGAGTGTGCGCAGGAATTATACGAGTTAATTCCAACTAGTCCATTTTACCATCTAACAATAAGACAAACTGTCAAACGTCATCCATATATGGTTGACATACCTCCAGTTCGCTCGAAGCGTTTCGCTTCTACGTTTATCATCCGTACTGCGAAGGAGTGGAACTCATTGCCTTCGTCTTTGTTCCCCGAACGGTACAATCTGGGAGTCTTCAAGTCAAGAGTGAATAAGTACCTTCTAGGCAAGCGTGCTATATCTTCGGCCGCATCATCACTTTCCATCAGGTGAGATTGTGGTCAAATGCTTGCCTATCAGGCATAAAAAAAAAAAAATATTTTATGATTTTATCTAGAATGCTAAGTAAGAACCTACTACATAATTTAATACCTACTGCTGTGTGTAATATTTTTTAGAGATAATCTATTGGCATCACGATACAAGTCTCTAAACTTAGTATCAGGCCGTGAGTGTGAATATAATTGTTTAAAAAATATGTTGTGATTGCCTCAATATTTGATTCATGTTTTTAAGCAGTCACTCACGCCACGTACTGATCTGATATTTATTTACATCGCCATAATCTGGGTGAAAAGTGAAACCACTTTTTTTATTATATATACTTTTTCTTTAATAAAACCTATTATCACTACTTTACTCATTGAATAAATAATTTAAGTGAGAATGGTTGCTGACGAATTTTAAACCGATTCGAAATAAAATACAAAATTAAAATAAACTAAAGATAATTATTAAATACGACGATAATTATAATTAATAACTACCTGTGCAAGTCTCCGTCTGTTCTCAATGTTGACAAAAATACCGTGTGTAACAATTTTGTGTAGGCGAAAGAATTAAGTAATTTTTTACCGACTTCCCAAAAAAGGAGGAGGTACTCAAGTCGACTGTATTTTTTTTTTTATTGTTTTACCTCATAACTTCTCTCCACGTGAGCCGATGTCGAAATTTTTTTTAAGTATGAGAGATTTTGCTTTCTAATTAGTCCCATTAAAATTTGATCAAGATCTGATCAGTAGTTTTTGAAATATCGTCAACAATGCCTATTTCGTACGACTACTTTGACGATGTTCTCGTTTAACCGACTTCAAAAGTTACCTCATAACTTCTTTCGTTGTGAGCCGATTTTGATGATTCTTTTTTTTATTTGAAAGCCGGTGCTTTCCTTGTGGTCCCATTGAAATTCGACCAAGATCTGATCTCTTGTTTTTGAGTTATAGTCAATAATGCGTGTTTTATACATTAAATCTGATCAAGGTTCCGAAGATAAAGCTGTGAAGTCGGTTTTTTTAAGCTTTGCTTGCGTTTAATTATTTAAGCTTACGTTTTGAACCCCCGAATTTAATTTTTATTTTTATTCTGCCCAGTTGTCTATTCTAAACCACCCCTGCTGGATTGTACACTATTAATCAATGACGGTTTATAATTAACGAATCTGCTCACAAATTTTCACGAGAATTGGTTGAGAAATGCGACCTGTAGAGGAGAAAAACCGGAAAACAGGACATTTTGACATACGAAAGTAACTGTGCCCAATGAGGTAACTTTTGAAGTCGGTTAAACGAGAACATCGTCAAAGTAGGCGTACACAATAGGCATTATTGACGATATTTCAAAAACTACTGATCAGATCTTGATCAAATTTTAATGGGACCAATTAGAAAGCAAAATCTTTCAAACTAAAAAAAATTTTCAAAATCGGCTCACGTGGAGAGAAGTTATGAGGTAACACACATAAAAAAAACAAAAAAAAAATACAGTCGACTTTAGTTTGGGAAGTCGGTAAAAAACCGAATTCACCGCTTACATTTTGGTTTAGGCTTGATCGATTTCGATAAAATTTATATGGGACCACCTCTAAAGTATAATCTACCAAACAAAAAAAAAATTTTGAGAATCGGTCCACAAATGGGGAAAAAATCGGTGAACACAGTCAAACATAGTACCTCCTCCTTTTTTTAAGGTCGGTAATAAAGACATTTCAGCCATTTCGAAAAATACGCCACTAATAATTATTAATCCTACTAATATTATCAATCCGAAAGTTTGTGTGTAAGTATGTTTGTTTCCTCTCCACGCTTTAACGGCTGAACGGATTTGAATGAAATTTGGAATGTACAGAGATAATACCTAGGATTAACACAGGCAACTTTTTAACTTGATAATAGCGGGCGAAGCCGCGGGGCACGGCTAGTACGATTATATAGGTACTGTAGAAAATGATAAAACGCAACATACATTTGACTATTTTGTTGTTCTGTATATATACAGTTGAGTTGTGTCAAAAAATTAATCCTATTAAAAACAGTAATCAAGCAGGTAAAATTGTTTTGTTGTGTACATAATTATAAGTATCGGACACGGTTTGTATGTATCAATGCTGAAAAATATACAATAAGTACCTACCTAATGTCCATGTAAACTAAAGATATTAGATTAAGTAAAAACAAATCAATTTCTTCAAATCCCGCCTCAAGCGATAATTTTTCCTTTCTAAATTTATCACTATAGTTCTGCCTAGCATGGCTAATGCTATATAAATAAAATCAATTCAATTTCTTACAACCTACGATTTCTACTAATATTATAATGCTACAGTTTATGTGTGCATGTGTAAATGTTTGTTACCACGTATCTCCGTAAACGAATAAACCAATTTTGATGAAATTTAGAATGTAGATAGTTTAGGTTCCGGAATAACACATAGGATACTTTTTAACTTAATTAACACGGGCGAAGCCGCGGGGCACGGCTAGTAATAAATAAGTTCGTAGCTTACAACAGCAATGCAGCGATCGTCCCGGAACCACGTTAAGATTTTGTTAGCCAACCCTCAAACTGAAATATTATGAAAAAAATAAGTCGGTCATAAAAAAATTGTAAGATGTTTCTCAACATGAGGAACACTTAGTTACTCGAAATATGTTAAATGATATACATGGTCGATTGCTATTAGGTTACAAAATTGACGGGGCTATTAACATTGGAAATATTTAGAGGCAGATGTCTGAAGCAATTTTTCCACAAATAATATGGCAAAAGAAATTGCTCCCGCACTATCTATTGATGTATTTTCTCTCCGTGATAATTTAATTCACCATGATCTTTTTGATACCCCGAAATACCCTATAAAAACAATTTAATAATATCTCAATAAAAATTGAAACAGCCATGCAGGCGTATAACCAAACACAAAATTTCAAACAACTTACTAGAAGTTAATCTCTGAACTTCATTAATCTCGATTTAAATTTTGTCAGAGATCTCTAATCAAATACTTGGACGATCTATCTTCCATAGACAGATCTAGTATACGTACTTTAAATTATCAAATTTTCTATGCAACAATATTGCAGTATTTGCAGTTAAATAGAGGTCGTTTGGGCTGTGACCTAAGTGCTCCGTTCTTAGATAAGTACCTAAGTATGTGTTGGTTTATATCGTATGTAATAGCTAACGGCGATAACTTATTGTCTAGCTGTAAACTACAGGCAATGTAAAACAACTTGTATTTTATTTAATTGATAGACGAATATGATTATGAAATAAACAGTTCCGACTCGAAATCGTGAAGTCATGACTATGGGTTGCGGTCATGACTGTGGTAAGGTCTAAGTCTAACCTTAGTCGTATGCTGAGTCGTAACCCATATTCATGACACTCCCAACATTCCACACTTCTTATTCTTTTTATTTTTGATTATTTTGTATGTACATTTCAGTGTATTTTATTTACTTTGCTGTTTGTTTGTAGTGTAAATGTTGTGTGTGTCATTGATAATAAATGTATTTTCTTTCTTCTTAATATTTAGGTAATGCAAATGTAATAGCGATTTACCAAGTAATGTTGTGATGATCATGACTTATTTGGCGCGAAATTTAGATTGTTTTAACGTTATTCACTTTCGTTGTAAAAAGTTACGAGGTATGTTAACACAACATCTTATGGGTTTACCATTCAGTATGTCAAATCTTGTTTTAACTCTTACTCTTTAAGAAAACATGTTGTTCGGAGTGCCATCCACTTACTAGATAAAGGGAAGCGAGATGATGCAATGTCCTGGATTAGCTAAAGGATGTAGGCAACATTACGAGCAGTAAATTACCTATACTGGGATCCAAAGTCACAGACTATCTTAGCCTCGTGGTAGGGTGATAGTATTGTGTCTTAGCCTATGTGGAGAATAACTCGTAATAACTAGCAAGTCGAAGTCGTAGAATATTCTTTATTAACCATTTATGATGGTGTATCAACCGCCAAATTAAGTTTGATACCCGCGATAAATTACATTATATTTCTTTCCCGCATTCATGAAGGTGAACCAAAAGCGAACTGTTAATTTTAGATGATTGATGTTCAAAAAGGTCCATCTTAAAAAACATATTCTATGAACCTTTTGATTAATATAGATTAAAATAAAAAATGCTTTATTACATTAATACATTTATTAAAACATCATCAACTGACATATATTGTCCAAATCGTTTATATATATATATATGTATATATGTATAAAATAATGTCGAAGAACATAATTAACATGAATTGGTTATAAAATATATAGATTAATATACGAGTATCTAGTCAAAACAAAATAAGTCCAAGAAGAATAATTTGTAAATTATCATCTCAAAATTAATAAGGACATTTGTATAATTATAAAGGTTAATTAAATATCTTCATATTTTAAATACAAACATGACTGTACTGAACTAATTATTGTGTATTGTGTAATAAGTGCTTGATTTTAGTATAAAGTTATCTTATCCAAAAACCGTGTTTGAATAAGTACACAATAATCTACTGGCATGATTAGCGTAAGAGTAGGTAATATATATCGTTTATACAATTATATACGATATATAATAATTTGCAGAAATATATAAAAGTATCGGACGGTATTAATAATAAGTATTTCATACAAGGAATATATTGTCAAATAAAACCACAAAGCATTAATAATTATGTATTAGTTATAAATATGCCAGTAGAAAATGTGGACTAATGCAATGTACATGGTCAAAAATTACAGTTTTTTTACAATTTATAAGTATTCGATTTACGAGTAGCTACATATTTTATTTTACACATTTTTCCTACATTTTACATTTGGGTTACATCTATGAAGTTCAAGTTGTGATGATATATTTGTGCTACACAGTGTACCAATTTTTGTTAGTGATGTATTATCAAAATAGCTAATTACATTCATTGATGATGATGACACATGGTATAATATATAATATCAAATGTGTAAAGGGGCCTACCTAATAAATAATGTAGTGAGACTACACACATATATGGATACATTCATTTTTTATATAAATATCTAAAAAAACATCGTAAAACGTTACTTACAAGATCGTATCGTATGATAAATATTCATAAGTTCATAATAGCATTCATTTATTCAGAATATATCTTTATGATTGGGTTTTAAACCGTCGACTCGAAAATAGGTTCAAGCTTGAAACCGTTAGCTGTGACCTGTTCGTGTATCCGTGGCATCATGGCTACCAATTGTATGGATCGCTAACAAAACTTTCTTTATTATACGTCTGAAAAACATTATAATGGGCTTGGCTAGGTAATTGATTGCGTTTCCCACAGAAATTAAGTGTAATTTTAGTAACTTGTTCGAATATGTTAATAATAAATACCAGTAATTGATAGCAATACCTAATAGCAGACATGGTTACTATCACATAAAATTATAGTGATTAATATAGCTGGGACATGAGAACAAAAAAGGTAACAACGAAAACGAACCTTAAACAAAAAGTAAATAAACAGGGTTCATCTTAACCTACAAACATTATTTTAAAGATATTATATTTAAACTTATCATTACTAATAAATAAACATAGACAATTAATAATTAGTTGAGTCAGGCGTTACTTTGCGGAAAGCTATAACAACTAAGTGTTATAATATCTAGTATTGATTGCGCTAGGACTTATATAAATGCGCAGCAAACTTTTCCCCCTGGGAGTGGAGTGCCAGAAGTGGGAACATATTTGGTTGATAACAAAAATGCACGTTATTTTTAAAACACGAAATAAAGTGGCGTGCAAAGATAATGTTAATTCTCTTTTTCACGACACATTACTTTTATTACTTGAAGTACTATAATGACAAAAAGATGAGGGAAGTAGTGAAGTTCGTAATTACGTTTACAAACCTAGAGGAATTAACACTATGGAGGTCGAGACATACATTTGAATCCCGAATTTTAAGTTTCACTGTTTGGAGGCGCAATTCAACATTATAATGCAAGTTATTATTATATAATTTGAATTATTCAAAACAAATATGCGTGTCTTATTCATATTATAGTATACTGCTTGTCTTCAATTCATCCAACAGAAAAGCGAATATTTTATAAATTAAAGGAGTTGGTATTGATCGCAATTTTCATGAAAACTAGGCAACAGTTAAGTAGCTAAGAAGGATTAAATTACAGGAAGTATCCTCAAAAGGCAAACTAAAACGGTTGAGCTTACTTTTGTTATTACTACAAACACTAAATCCAACTTTGGTTCTATAAAATAAATAAAAAACCTAAAACGGCCGAGAAAATTCCGGGTAATCGATATATATAAACATTTAAAAAAATATCCTACGAATGCAAAACCTCCTCCTTTTTGGTCAGTCAAAAATGTATATGCTATTTAATACAATTCCTACTATAAGGCAAACTTCAAAAAATCAGCCCTAATACATAGATCTTAAACAAATACGAGCATAACGTTTCACTGAAAATATGTGAAGCCTAGTATGCTTCATCATGTTATGTCTTACAATTTATCTTGCATTACTAGTTATAATACACGCGAGATACACGCACATAAATATATCAAGGTCCGACAGTCGTCTACTGCAGTACATGCATCATTTTTATTGAGTAATCTATGACAATAAGTAAGCACACATCTGTGATGGTGTGCAGCCTTTACCCATAATTAAATTAGGTTACATCCGCATTGTTTCAGATCCGTGCTTGTGTATTATAAAATCTGCTGCTTATGCTGTCAATAAATGCTAATACATTTTAAAATACTTGGCAGATTTCAAGTTCAAAGCTTGTATTTTTCATTCGACCACAATTTTGTACTATTAACTATAAGAAAGTGGCACGTGAAGTTATTTGACACATAAAGAAGTAGATAATTACGTAACTAACAAATAGATACCCGGCAATCCTAAATAAATTGTTGTAATTAACAATAAAAATAAAAAGATAAAATAAAATGGCAGTGATAAATAACTTAAATTGTAAATTGAGAATGGGGATAAAAAAATCTATATCAATTATTGTTTTAACTACAGATCTATGTCGTCTACAGATAAGTCATAACAATGTCAATAGAACATTATGCATAACGTATAAGACTTTCTTCCACATACCAGTTAATTACAGTAAATAACGAAATAATTTACGGTAAATAGACATCGTAGTATAAAGTGCATGTATAAACTCTCCTGGAGTAATTTTCACTGTGTGACTAAGTCAGTTATTATGATCAAATTATAATTAACATTTGTTCCTTGTAGTAATACAACTTAAACTTCATTATTACATTTATACTACAATATAATGCTGTATTTACTTCTTTCTACTAAAAACTAACTAAAAGTAAATGTCTGAGCCGCAATTCTTTTTCATAAATCGGTATAGATGCCAGTAATACTTGCATTGTTTCATAACCCGTAACTTAAGAGCGGTCACATCATAGATTGACACCCACGGGGCTGTGAAGTAAATATATTAGTCATAAAAGAATGTAATTATAAAATAATGTTCCCTCAAATGTGCATATAGCACGTAGATACTTGATTCAAGCATCAAGCAGACACTGTAAACACAGTGAGGCTTGGATCAAGCTAAAACCTACGTGCCTGAGCAAAGATGCTGGACCGTTCCTAAGGGTATATAACTCTTAGTGAAACATAGTTCTGTAATTATATAAAATAACGTTATTTTAAAAGCCAGGATGAGGAATTAGTTTTTTTTTCATAATAAAGTTATTTAGGGTTTATGAGATTATTCGTTTGAATAAAATTCCTTCGATCAAGTTACATTTTCGCTTGTATGGTGGTGGTATATTTGGTATTTAACGCCGGTAGCGTCCGAGGTAGGCGCTGCAGTGGGGACATTTGTGATGAACGTCCATGCAACTATCAATGCAGCAAGGGATGAGGCAGCAACCACAGACACACCTGAAAAATACAATAAACAATATTACACTTTCTGTAACCCTTTTAATCATTTTTTAAGTTTTTGTCTATTTAAGTTCTTTATGTACAAGTTACCAAAATTACTCTAATAATCAAATTGGGTCATTGTTATAGTACTGATTCAATTTATTGTAATAATAATTGACGAATCTATCTTATTACTGAGGTGTATAATATTGCTCAATATGCATTTTGTTGGCTTATAAGTACATTTATTTTTTATTATTATTTGAAGAAATACTACAGCATATTAAAAGTGACCTCTGTATCGTCTGCATCAAAATCACATACTAAACTGATATTATTAACGTTTCCAAAGAGTTGTCAAATGGCTTGTGTTGTAGTACATTTATAGGTAATTTCAAACGATATTAACAATTTTACTCAGTCTCACCTACTTTTAAATGCTAATTAGAAAACTTACCCTAGTAAGAAAATGACTGCCCCAGAAATGTAAGCAATGAGCCCAGGCTTAGTCTGAGTCGCAGAGTCTATCTCGGATTGGCAGCTCGGGCATATCATGTGGGTGGGGTGTGGCCCCACTGGCACCACTGTTGTGACAATCGGAGGGCCTTCAGCTGTAAATCAGTTGTATTCAATAAGCCCATTGAGTATGAATTCCATACATAGAAACATTATGACAAATCTTGCTGATGAAATGTATCATTGTTCACTAAGATCAGCGCTTTCGATAAAATTTATATAGGACCACCTATAAAGTATAAACAAAAAAAAATCATCAAAATCGATTCATAATTTGCGGAAACATCGCGTAACATACATACCAAAAAAATATACAGTCGAATTGAGAACCTCCTTTTTTGAAGTCTGTTGAAAATGACATCACGTCTTAACCTTCATCTTATTACAAACATGTTTTTGTATATAGTTGAGTCAGTAACCACAAAGCTGTTGCAAGAATCATCAATTTAAAAACAACAATATGTTCACTAAACATATTATTATAGGTAATTAACCACACATTATATTGTGTATCTGTGAATGCTGATGACATGAAGTTACTGTATATACATATACAGTGCCTCATCAATATTAAAATCTGCACAGACATAAACAGGAAAATAACAAATGCCTTACCCCGGTTATCAGAAAATACTCCATGTATGTTCCACGATTTTATGTAGTTTTCGAGTTATAATGTTTCAAGCGCATTCAGAAGACAATATTTTATATTAGATATTTTTTAAAGACTGTCAAATTTGTATCAAAGTTAGAGGTGGCTGTTTTGAAAACCTTGTTTAATAAATTGATTCGACATTTGTGTTATTTTTATTGATATGAGCATAAAAAAGTCAAAATAACCGTTTAGTGAAATGATACCTCATTGATATTATATTGGTGTTGGTTGACAATCACTTTTAGCAGTCGTTTTGAGTTTATTTAATAATTTATTAATTAAAATCAAAAATTTAAACAAATCAACCGTTCCAGCGGAAAATTTTCAAACATAACTCTACAAATATTTTAACTCGAAAACTACAAAAACCGGGGATTATAATACATGGGTATATACATGTGGTATATATACATGGGGTATTTTCAGATACAGGAGGTGTTTTTTTGATATTCTATAGAATTTTAAGTGATTTTTTATGATTTTTTGCACACAAGCACATTTTGTACATAAACTAAAATCTCTGAAGACAATTGGGTTTAGTTTTTAAGTTAATTTTTGTAGTTTTCTTATGTTTTATTGAGATTTCATTTTGTCTGTCTGTTTGTTTGTACAGAAATGAAATGCATTTATTTGCTTCAAGTGTAGGTATAAACAGATGTAAGGTAAAGTGTATCAATATAGTTCACACACTTGGCCATAATAGTGACATGCAAATATTGATTTGAGGGCTAGGTAGTTAGATATCTTTATAGCGTCATAATAATAATTTTGGTTATTGTTAATATATTCTATATGTGGCCCAATTACAATAAGTAGAAATGGAAAAATCATCATTAAAGTTATAATGTCAAGAGATGTCAAAATTTCAGAATATTAATGTCAATGATAAAAATGTTACTAAAATATAATTATGTCATAAGTTATTACAGTCTCACGATTGAATATAAGTATAATTTTAATGATGTTTACAATTGTCAAGAAAGTCATTTACAGTGTAGTAGGTTTTTTCTAGCAGCCATTCTTTGAGTTTATTTATAAATTTGCTATAGGGTAAGTCTTTGATACTGATGGGTAATGCGTTGACCACATCTAGCGTAGCAGTTCTTTTTATACAAAGTTGTTTTAGGCACCTTTGGCAAAACAATCCTATTAGGATGTGTGGACAGTGTTCATTAGTGTTCCTATAACATTGATAAATCTGATCATAATGAATCTTTGGTGAGTTATTAGCATATGCTTGCATAGAAACAATTATCTATGTTAGATACCTTTGCTAGCATCATCATCAATCAAAGTTACGGGTAACAGCTAGTTTATTATATGTAATGTACAAAATACTAATAAAAACTGGAACATGTGCATTCCTCCTGTACCATTCAACCTATTATGAAGTGTCATGACTTGTTGTATGCAATGGCCGCCAAGGTTTCTGACTTAGGTATAGTACCATCAACATCATCAACACAAATGAAGATGAGGGCATTAGCTAGTCAGGTGTAGTAGTACTATTCATAAACTTTAGTTTAAAAGCCATAGCTTGATTAGAAGTTTATCTTAAGTTGACCTTCAGTTTTTAGACAGGATATCATCTAAGTAAATGATAACATTGAAGTTTGCATTATTTACTGAATGGCTCTGTCTGTACAGGAAATATATGCCGCCAGTTTTAAATAGCAACTACAAAATGGAGGTCAAGTGCTTTTTACAACATGATGTCATCTCTATGACTGCATCATGCTTCAGATATTAAAATGGTATATAATAGGTATAAAACAAACTATACAATTTGTGATTTTTGATTAACTTTTTATAAAACAAAAGTGTGACTGGACAAGCAAGTCGCTCACTTGATTGTAAGCGCCTCATTTCGCAAATGTTGGTGAAAAGCCCTACAGATTGGATCTCATTCTATTAAAGCAGAGGCAGCAACAGGCTTAGAAGGTGGAGGCACGATAGGTTCGAAGATGCTGATTCAAAAGACTAGGCGGAGCACAAATGCATCAATGGAAATAAGGAAGACCTAGCCCTGCATTGAGATTGCCATGGCTTATAATTGGAACTATATCCATATAAGCCCTGATGTACTTACAAAGAAATTAAAACTGAGAAATTTGAGAAAGCAAGTTGGAAGAAGCGCTGGATGTGCTTTGAGAGGAACTAAAACATTAGCGATAACTTTGAATTAAAAACATCACCTAGTGAAAAATAGCCATAGTTTATAGCTAAGTATTCAAATTCATGTATCCAAACTCGTTTGCCTAACAAACAAACATGTCAAATTACCATTCTTTTCTGCCAAGATGGTTCATAAGAGATGTGGTGAATGATTTATTCATTATTTTCATGTAAAAGCTGTGTCGTTATTTAGTACATTTAATTTGCAAGGAACATTCTTTATCTTCATTTTTGTTTTTTATTTTTTTTTTAAAGCTGATCTACGATCCAATTGCCTATATCTCTAAAACTAAACTAAAACTATGTGCAGCAAAGAACTAAGTTACCTACAAGACATAACTTATGGGTAACTTAAGTGCTCTCTACTCATCTTCATTTTTTTACATTCTAAAAACCATTGTTCCTATTCAATTATAATTATTCAATTATTAGGGTACATTTGTTTACATTTATACTTAGCTATAATTTAAAAATCTATAGTATTTTTAACTTCTTTTTAGTCAATAATGCAGAACGTTCTTTAAAAAGATTAAGAGGTCAGGGAGTCTGTGAAACGATCTATAGGCTGTCTCTGTTTAACTGGCAAACTGAGTCCATGCTTGACAAAAGAAATATGTCAGTTTTTAATACAAAATTAACAAGTTAAAGATGCAACATTTACGTCGTAATAATGTGTGAAAATTAATTGGTTTATATTTCGTTTTAGGTAATTATTTTGAAATAAAAACCATCCAGAAACCTAGATTAATATGTTTTTAATCTGAATAACAGCAAAGTATGGTGGTAATATGCTTGAATTATAAATAATTTTGGTATTACAATTGTATGGGCAAATCAACCTCCACAGGCCCCTTAGGTAAAAATTTTTTTGTTGCCGTTAGAATTAGTACAACAGAAAATGTCTTACATAGAATAATCTCTAAGTACTTGAAATGCTTAGGCATATGGACTACAAAATATTAGTTCTTTTGAAAGTACCATTGTTGTTACTTATAACTAGGGATACCCGATCTGAATCGATCTTCCAGAAGATCAATTTGATCTACTGATTTTTTTTTATCGATTCAACAGGATGCAATCTCCAGAAAGATAAAATTGTATGCTATGACAAATATATAATATATTAACCCAACTGGCTACCGAAACATATACTATAACAATGTACGAAATGATATTTGTATAAACTAGCAAAGGGGACAGAATAACTACAACAAAGTAAGATTAGATAATCTTAAAAAAGTAATCTCATTCAATGTGTAGGTAGATACCTACACATTGAATGAGATTAGTTTTTAGTTACATCAAGCAAAAGCATGGTAATGTGTGATATATAAAGGTATGTAATGCTGTGATAATATTTTGTTTATTCTATTGTGGGGTATGTTAGTCTTCTATGGTTTGTTTTCTTTCATGCTTTGTATTACTGCAATATAAAGAGTTCTATCTGTTCCGTGTGTGTGAATTATTAAAAATAAAAAAATATGGCTCAGCCAACAAAATCAAATGCAAGGAATTTTTTTATTAAATGTGCCATGGGTGGAGAATGTAATTTGTGTACACAGATTGTTAAAACACAAGGAAATACTATCAATTTAAAAATCATCTGTGATGAAAACCAAAACCCTCAATTTTCCAACAGACACCTAATTCAAGATTATGTACCAACTATAAATCACCTAAATCTACCTACTAATGGCATTGGTTACTTTTCCAGTCATGCAAGGTGAAGGTTATTCCTTCCATATTAATGTTCATTTAGAACATAATATAGCAATAAACATTTGAATAGTTTCATGGGTATTCTCTTTTGTAATAAGCATGCCTTTTCCATATTTTTCATGGTTGTGTGAAGTTAACAGCATCAAGGTCTTCTTTAACAGCTTATGATATTATTTAATTGATCAATATTTTATGGTGGCAAACTTTTTTTTTTTTAGCGTCATAAATAATTTATTTTCAAATCCGTATGTACTATTTCCGTACTATATTTATTTACAAATTACGATTTGGTGTATCGATATATTGACGCGTAATCGTTTTTAATACTGCGACTGCTGTCGTATCTCAGTAGGTAAGTATGGGCCTTGATATACTTACAGGACGCATAGTGCGAGATATACGGGCTGGAAGGCCCTACTCCTCCAACAGCCTGCGAGTAGCTCGGGGGGGCAGCTGGCGGTGGCTGCGTCGTATGCGTGTTACTCCACCCATATGGCGGAGGATTTACACCTTTCTCCATCATTTACCTGTGACACACAAGTTAACACTGTACCACGCCTAAATTCGATCAATAATAATCACTCCTCTTATGATGCAATGCAATCTTCAAGCTATTTTTAGGTATGACTAGCGAATCCAATACACCTTATGGCCCAGTTGTTGCAAGTAACAACACACGGTTATTCTATTTACCAGTATTTCTGGAACGGGTAAAACTATGATAACTTGAGATCTTTGGCACGGAAAATCGACGAGAAAACTCAACACGAGCTGCACACAATACTTGTAAAATAAAACTCACAAATCTAACAAAATCGATGAAACCCTACCAAATCATAATCATAGAGTATACAATACATACATAATATTGTACACAGTCAACCACAAAACAAGCGCATTGCTGCAAGTTTAAGTGCCGCAGATAAAATTAACGTAAATCTTGTATTTAGGTAGTGCGCATATCAGAGCGGTTTCAGCAGGCAATTTTTTTGTGACTCAAGGAAATGTGTCGGGAATAGTTGAGAATTTGAGATGCGCACATTATTACCCGAATGACAGGGGTTTATTTCACAGTCTGATCAAGACGAAGTATTAGAAAGTACCTGATTGCAATTTCAAATATTTGATTTCAAATGTCGCAATCCCTATGAAAGTGATTACAAGTCACTACAATAAAGAAATAACAATATTTTCACAAATGTATGACCTAAATTATGATAAATCATGAGGTAATATAAAATAATGTGTGGCATCACTATTGGTTCTCTTGTATGTTGAAATATGCGAATAGTGTGCGTAAATATATATAAAATATTCTAGGATATCTACAGGCCAATTGCCTATATTTCCTAAAACTAAACTAAAACTATATAATACAGCAAAGAGCTAAGTTACCTACAAAACATCAAACTTATAGGTAACTCAAGTGCTCAAGCCCACGGGTTAGTGTCAAAACCCCTATGAGATTTCCCCATTGATGGGGATTTTGAGACTTTTAGTCTTATAGTCCCCATTACGGCTGCAAATTTGGGCTAAAGAGATTTTGACGCTAAAAGTCTATCAGTGGTTAGCGTTCCCAGCATGCTGGCGGCAATGCCTCTCTGAATTGCAAATAAGTGCCAGCATTTTGATCCCGCGTCGTCACCTCCAGAGATAAATAAGATATATACCCAAGGGTCACCTCAACCAGGCGCTCTGATAGATTTTTAAAAATAGAATGAGATCCCGTTCCCCACGGACCCCATGAAAAATAAATTTTATACACTTTCATATTATGCTAGTGTAGAGATAAGCAGTTTAAAACCGCTCGTATCTGCACAGACACTTTAAATATTTGAATGCATCTATAGAGCGGCAAATAAAAAAATAATATTTAAGTTGAAGTTGTCACTTGTCAGTATTGTCAAATAAGTTTGTGATGTGACCACGGTATTGAGAAGAATAAAACACAAGTTATAAACTAAATCATACCACTAAATAACATACGAATTTAGACATTGCATGTGTACATTTGTACTAACAGGTATTTTATCAAACGACATATAATTAAATTAGCAGACTCACAAGCTGGTGTAAAATGATTCATGTGCTTTGTTTTCCTTGTAGACCTCCAGAAGTAACGTAATCGGGTAAAATGTCGTCACCACGCCCAAAATCTCCTCGAACTCCTGTTTTGCCAAAGAAGGAAGACAAGGAAGAGTCATTTTGGGATAAGATTGGTACAATCGGACGTAAGAAACGCATAAAGGAAGGTATGTTGAATCTCTAACAGATGGTCTTTCGTGTGGGCTGGAAATAAGGCGTTGACTCACAGTGCTCAACTACTGGCCTATTTATTGTACGTGAGGCGGATTGAATATTTTTACGACACATTACTTTTCCATCTAAGGGACTAGTGAATAAAGTGACCATTTTACTTTTAGTGCAAGATGTTCAGGCTGAAGGAAAGTATGCTATCGACTCTCCTGGTAGCCCCACTGCTCCTGAGATCCCACCAGAGGAGTACAGTTTACGTAAGTAACAATTTATTACTTGAGGATAATAATTATATTATACTGCATGTGGCTCCCGCAGCTATCATTAAAGATAGTAGTACCGTATTATTAAAATATTGTTGTTTCTAGTCGACAATGAGGAGAGAGCTATTATTGAGCCTCGATCACTTGAAGATCCCAGAGTGAAAGAATTGATTCAGGTGCTCATAGATTGGATCAATGATGAGCTCGCTTCACAGAGGATCATCGTCAAGGATATTACAGAAGATCTCTATGATGGTCAAGTGCTGCAGAAGTTACTCGAAGTGTTAACTGAAACCAAGTTGGATGTGCCCGAGGTCACTCAGTCAGAAGAAGGTCAGCGCCAAAAGCTTGCAGTGGTATTACGAGCCGTGAACAGAGTAAGTAGACCCTCTCCTATACCAGCCATTTGCAAACTGAATTTATCTTTGCCACAGTCGCTGCCATATCCATTTCTGCAATACTAACTATTCAGCTGTGCTATGATCTTGTTAATACAGTTATCTTTATGCATTTATTACAACTGGGTGACAGTCTGCACATCTGTGTGTAGGTTTTCTATAGATGAGTTTGAAGTAGCTAAAACCTCAATAAAAAAAGTACTACAGAATAAACTAAAATATTTATTCATAGTTTGTTAGTAAGAATTTAACAAAACTAACTAATTTTAATTAATTACAGGTGCTCTTTGGCACATCTAAACCAGTACCAAAATGGAGTGTGGATTCTGTCCATTCAAAGAACCTCGTGTCCATCTTACATTTGTTGGTAGCGCTGGCACGTCACTTCCGGGCACCTGTGCGTCTACCAGAGAATGTCACTGTAAATGTGGTGGTTGCAAAGAAAGACACTTCTAACCAGCTTACACATAGGTATGTCATCATTTTATCAATTTTGATCCATCAAGTTTATGTGTGTGTATTTGTCCTCTCATACTGCAATAGTTGAATAGTATAAGACAATTTTTTTTATGTGTACTAGTAAATATTGGCTAAATGGCAATTTGCCTTTTTTACTTAGTTTATGCAGGTTAGGCGTAGGGCCCGGATGTAATTTATAAGTTGTTGATGACGTCAAGTTTATGATAAACTTTCTGTGTACTTGCATTAGATTTCATTAATAATCTCTTGGACAGCAAGTAGTACCTACTTTCATTGTCCATATATGTGTAGCCTATAACTTTAATACTGTCAATTTCAGGACATACATCGAAACAATCACAACAACCTATGATGACTTGGGAATGAAATGTGAACGAGATGCATTTGATGCATTGTTTGATCATGCACCAGACAAATTGCAAGTTGTTAAGAAATCCTTGATCACTTTTGTCAACAAGCATTTGAGCAAAGTGAATCTGGAAGTTATGGACTTAGACACACAGTTCCATGATGGAGTCTTTTTGGTGTTGCTCATGGGCCTATTAGAAGGGTTTTTTGTGCCTCTGTATGATTTCCATCTTACTCCTCAAGACTTCGACCAGAAGGTTCACAATGTGTCTTTTGCTTTCGAATTGATGCAAGATGTTGGCCTAGCTAAACCTAAAGCTAGACCTGAAGGTAATTTATTTGAATTAAATTGATGTTGCTACTGTGTATGTTATGACTAAATGTGGTGAATCATTAATATAATTATTTTTGTATTTTCCAGATATTGTGAACCTTGACCTGAAATCAACTTTACGAGTTCTGTATAATCTCTTCACTAAATACAAGAGTATGGCTTGAGGAATTAATCATCAGTATTTATTGCTTGAATGTTAGTCGCCAATGTAAAATCTAACTTTAATTTGTGTTTTTTTAAGTGAATTAATATGTACTCTTTTGTCTATACTAATTAATTGAATTAACATAATAAGAGTGCAGTTGAATTATTCTGAAATTAAATCTTATAAATTATGCTTTAGATAATAATATAATATAAAAAATATTTTATTTATATGTGGACGCTTTGTCTCTACTTAGTAACTTTTTTAACTGAAGTTTTAGAATTTTACTTTTTATTATTGATAAAAGATGTAAGTGCCTTTTATAAATTTTAACTTTATAAATATATTGTTTACTAACAAATAAGTTTTTAATTTTATCCTCATATCACTGAAACTTAAGAAATTGCTAAGGAACGACCCTTGTACTGGGTATTTCAGATGGCCTCATAGTTAATATTCAGTTTTTCACTCAGCACCAGACCGATAGCTAAGTAAAATCTAAGTTTAGACATATCATTATGTACATATATTAGAAAAGCAAGATAGTTAAGATCATGTCACTAATATCCTGTATATAGCATATTACGTAGTAGTCCTCATAGTCCTCAGAGTTATATATAGAACTATTATTTGATTCTGGCATTTCTTGATTAATTCCGTGGTTGGCAAACCTTTGTACATAACATCGCCAATAGATAGTATCATTAATCATTAAATTATGTTCCGGCAGTTATATGTGCAATTGATTAAAGGCTTAGGTAAACTTTTTACGTTTATCTGGTTAGATAGTGGTCAAGCGGTAGTCTTTATGGGTCACTGGTCTATGGGCTTATATTTTCTACTAAAATTATATATGTATACTGCAAAAGAGCTCACTATAAGCCACCAAGCAAATAGATAACTCAAGTAGTAAATTTAGAAAGGCCTAACAGTTAGGGTGATTTCTTTCTAAATTTACTAACTTAAATCTATCTAGCATGGCTAATGCTATAAAATCAAAATTAATAGGTAACTCAAGCTACCAGTACTGGGTAACATGCCCATCATGCTGTCGGCATTGGCTCTCTGAATTACAAGTTAAAATCTATTAAATAGCGTTTTTTTTTCTGTTGAATGTTATGCCTTTGCTGTTATAAACAGATTGCAGCTAAGCAAATAACCTACATTATAGGTTTAAGTGTTCTGACTTAGCAGCAAAGCAATTAATTTGTTATTAACGTGATTTTAGCATGAAACTAAGCGTTTCTTCGCCTTACCTCAAGCGGGGTATTTATGTGTACTTTATTTTCCCCCTATATCTTTTGGACGTTATACAACCAAACAACCACTACTTGCAAACTTAGCACGCGAATCAAGTTATGCCGAGGTAAAATTCAAGTGAAGCATTTAGTTTTAAGGGTAAAGGTCAGGTGGCGAACTTGTTGCAACATTTCATTAAGGATTCTTCAGTCCAATAAAATAGGTAACATTATGTAAGTAGTATATTCACTAAAATACATGAGAAGTTAAATTACATTTCGTAACAAAAACACTGTTAACTCTTGATTATCTTAGTGTGACGCATGACGTCTCGTGTTTTCATGAATCTTAATTTTATTAAAACGCAAACAACTTTCTTGCGGTTGCATAATATGCGACTCATATAAAACAGTTGGAAGTCATGCCTCGAATAATTTCTTTCAATGTTTTGTAAATGTATCGGTAAAATATAATAAAAGAGGGCGATTTTTTCGTAACTTAGTCCTTATACATGACATTATAATAATTAAGATTGAATTTTAAAGTTAATATTACTAATAATTTTCTACATTCCCATCCCATTTAGGTAGAATTTTAAGCACGATCTCTAGTGATTTTGTTACATAAGCGGATAAAAAATCTTTTGAACAATACATATTATTAATAAAAATAAAATAATAAACAAAATAATAAAATACAAAAGATGAGGATATTTTAATGTAACAGGTGTATTTAAAGTGTAAGCCGTTTTCAAAACTTATGTTTAATCAGTATAACAGTTTAAGTTAAATTTTCACTGTTTTTTTACTATCTCAGTATTAGATAATAATCTTTATGAATAATTTATTAAAATTATAATATTTAATACTTAGGCATTAAAGACATAAAATAATAGCAGCTATATAATAGTACATTGAGAGTAAAAGCAGTAAATTATTATGTAAGTTTAGTTATAAAAACTATGAATGATAGTGTAGATAATCAAAAGAAGCAAATATATGTGATAAAATATTTTAATTGAACATAGCTGTATTGCCTATTTCATAGAGCTGCCTTTATTCGACTGTTGTTAAAAATAATAAACTAAAGGACTAAAACATATTCCAGGTTAAACAAATATCTACCTACCTACCGTACAGCCTTATAAAATGTATTTGAATATTTTCGTGATCAAAACGAGACGTTTACAAACATTTTAATTAAAAATATACCAATACTGAATTTGTTTATGATTTAATTAATCATAGTAACGCTTTATGTTATAAATAACATTTATACTTGTCCTTTCATACATCATTGATATTTTAGTGATTTTTATTATAATATATATGAATTATCTTTAATAAATTTAAGCTGCTATTTAAATCATTCCTATAGGGGCCTGCTTTTTACTCTTACTCGATTTTAGAATACAATTCAAATGACACTTGAATCTATATGTAAAACATAAATCTGGCGTAAGTAATAGATAAAAATTAAATAAAAAACAAAATGTTTGGTTCCTATTGCACACTCAGTTTTACATGAGATTAATTAGTATTGTTAAATTGCCACCAGGAAGTATGTGACATATTATGTTATTTCTAGATGCGCTACTATTATACTAAAATATAAAACGTTTTACTAAATAGTTTCAAAGTAAGTCGACTATTTTTTTGTGATAAACTGTGCTATTGCAGTAACGTAATCTAGGTATAACTTTAAATGTAATATTTTATACATAATTGAAACATCAATTGACTTTTGAATGGCTGTTTTCCAATTTCTTACATACTTCAGAAAATAAAGTGATCTGTTAGATTACCTCAAACAATTGGGTAATTGCCACTACTCAAATGAATAGAGGTAAATATGTACCCGTTAAGTAAAGGTTTAAGTTAAGGCAATCTTTAAATATAAAGTCTATGCATTACTAACACATGTTATAAGATTGTCTAGCTAGCGCATGTTAATCTTTTAACGATACATTTGAGTATTAACACGAAATAAATAGTACACATAAAAATACTTCAACTTAAATACTAAAATTATCTTCTATGTCGTCAAATAAGTACGCTTAATATTGCCGAGAATAAATTTCATCCTATGTCACAAAATGGAAATCTTTATCATTCCACGAGACACAACACAAATAATCTATTACAAACTTAATTTAAAAATACGTAACATACAATTGGAATGTTTGTCGCGAATACGCGTCGATTGCGAATCGGACATAAATAATAATATCAAAATACGAATACAACAATAAAACTGACAATTTAATTTAAATTATTCGATGAATAGGGAATATGCATACGTTTTTTTTAGCTTTCAGTCCATTGTTTATGTCAATACACTGCCGGTAAAGAAGTATTAACAAAAATATTACATTTCATATTATTATATCAATGTTTTAACATGCAATTAGGTTCGGTTATTTTTAAACGCGGCTATTTTGACGTGCTTTCTGTGACATCTGAGTCCATGTAGAAAAGTTGACAAGTCATTGACAGCAAATCGTGTCAACCGACGTCAAGACTTAAACATAAGAACATTTAAAACAGATTTTTATTTTAAAATTACAACACAAAAGCGTTAAACAAATAATGTCAAAGGTTTCCATGCTATTAAGATTTAAAATATAGAGACCAGAGATAATCGATGACCTATATTTACATCTCATGCATATTCCCAATTACTAAAAATGTGCAATAATATAACGTATATTACCTTAACATTTGATGAATTATTAAATATGTGTTGACTAACAAATGATAAAAAGAGTAAGTATCTAAATACCGATAACATGTTCCTTTCTTAAATAATTTAACATTATGACAGGGCATGTTTCTTTAAATAACGTGAAAGTTAACATCTGGATCATATTTGAGATCATGTTTGGGGGTCCTCGAGTTAAGCACAATGTAAAATAAATAGAACAAACGCATCAAGCGAGGCAATATAATACACCATTTAGAGTCATGAAAAGTACACAAAAATTTCAGTAGCCTTATCGTGCTACATCTAATTATACTCTACTAAATTATCCATATCTTGACACAATTAAATGATTTCCTGCAAATCCAAACTTTCAATACATTATATCAAATGTTAAACCGTGTATTAGAACTATTTAAAGTCCTTTAAATTTCATCCTTTATGTTTGTTTTATTCGATTTTACATAAGATCAATTATATTATGAAACGACAAAACTACATCTAAAACTACCTGTATGTATACCTCAACTACCAATGTTATAAAAATGTTATACGTCTAACTTGGATCAATGTACTCTTACTATTCTGGTTGGCATCATGAGTAAAGGGAATATTATACGTAACAAGTAACTGCGACATGATGCTATTCTAATATTATGTCACAAAATAAGTGTAGAGAGTGCGCGGACAATATATGATTATAATTTTGTTGTAACGTCACGGAGTTGTTCCTGGGTATAAAAACTACACGGTCAGTTTGCTTAGACGAGAATCACTGCTAATCCCTGGATGTTACAAATTGACAAAAGTTTTAAGTTTAAAAAATATATTAAATTCGTATTATTATAAGAATATATTATTCAATTACAACGTTTAACACCGCTTGTATTCGGTCGGAAATATCCTTCACTGGTTATCAAAACTTTGTAACAAATAATAACAAGAGACAATAACGGTGGAGAAACTTATAAGATCTCATTTTATTCATAGAAGAAATGTTAGAAAAAATATTTGATAAAAAAGTCAAACAAGATGTTTCTGAAGTTATGCCGGCACTAAATGCCGATTAGGAGCCCTGTAATAAGAGTGTAGGTAATCAATAAATCTATTTTTCGTATGAAAACAATTATATCTGGTCCAAGTGCAACAAATATTCGATCAAATGTAAGAATATTAGTGCATTAATATAAAAATGTTTTAAACAAAAAAAAAAACAGTTAACATTAATCAGAACACAATCATTACAAAAATATTTAACAGATTTGACCTTTTCGCTATATTCTTGTACTGGTTTGTTACAAAGGTTTAATTCAGTTAATTAATTTTAATGATATAAAAATATAAAAGAATGTATCGTTCAATTGACGCTTTAGAGCCTGGAACCGTGCTAGAGTGAGCATCTTTCTGGATCTCAGTATGAAGCCTCGCAAGTCATGACAGAGTACCTGACAATTTTATTTTTAAGTTATAAGTTTACGTTTGCAAATTGACAGGATTAGAGCGTGCGTAATGTGAACTTGACAAGAATATCACGTGATTGTAAGGCCGTTTTCTTTAACGGAACATGAGGTATGGGCGATAGCTGCTATAGACGACCTCCCCGCCACGTGATCCTCTTCACTTAAAGGCACACTGTAAAGGAGTCATAAAAATTCATGCCGATGCTTTTTATAACATTATTTCACCGAGTTGACGCTTCCTAACCGCTTGCTGGTTATGATAAAGAATAGTCAGTTATTTTAGAAAGACTCAGTGTCAGTGTTTAAAATCAGTGCAATACGCTCATTCCATCTACTTTTTAGTTTACTCAGCCTAGCACGCTCCTAGGTAAGAGACTGGGTTTCTGGCGTTCGCTACGTGGTCTTACGCGGTGTGGAAGGCAACTCCAGGGATGTAGATGATTCTCTGCGCAGGATGAGCTTCAATTTCTCGTCTTCTTCTAGGTCGTCTTCGTATGATATAGCGCGGGTAATGGCCGTGTGGCCGAATGCCCGCGCTCTCCACGCTTCTAGCCTCATGACCTGTGATATGGAGGTATAGTATTACTACGTGATCGGGTCGATTGAGTATTCAGCCCCATTACTTTATGATAGATTATATATTTTATTTGAGAGAAAGCTTTAAATTTAACCAATGATTACAAATAACATAAAAGTGATCAATGTTAATGTGATCACAAAAGGTTTTTTTACAACAATCGTTGCGGAGATGAAGAGTTTTGAGGAATGGACATATAAAACATTTGAAATTTTTGACCAATTTTACTACTTTTTAATTTCAGTTAGTAATAGTTTCAGCATTAGACTTGATTGGGCTGCTGGAATATTTAACCGAAGGTAAGGAGGCTGAATGATAATTTCAACGAGAAACACAACTACGGACAAAACAATTAATACTACTCGTACCTACACGATTAACCGATTTACGTATTTTAAATATAGCATTTAACATTATAACTTACGTGGACATTTAGCTTATTAATTTAGCTATTTAAATAGTTACCCCAGCAACTATTTGTTAGGCTAAATATTGTTTTTAGGGATAATTAATGTTAGGATAACGATCAAATAAAAGGTGTTAACTACCGATATGTGACATCTTGAAGAACATTATAACAGATCGTACCAATGACGTTAATATTTATATCTAAGATTTTAAATAGACATAATCTAGTTCGCAAAAATTTATAACAAATGTAAAAAAGTTTGAAATTCACGTTAAATATAACAACCATGACTGAGGCTAATAAGTAAGCGTACTCATGAGCCTTCACACCTTCACGTCTATATACAAGAATGAAGTGATACACGTAACGTAAAACGTATAAGCATTCATAAATAGCGGTCATAGGCGTCTCTTAAAAAGTTAGATCTACATTCTTCAAGTTGTCACTGCATGCGGGCACAAAACAAACATGCATGCGGGCACAAAACAAAACACAATGGATGCTGAAGTAATGTAACCATGCTTTTATCGTGGGAACGGATATCGGTGAAAGCATGACGAAGCGCATTGACACAAGCGGAGGTTGATTTTGTGTTGTGTTCTAGAATTAACACAAAATACAAGTACACTGACTATTAATAATTGCACAATATTTAAATATTTAATTTTATTTTGTAGCAGTGTGTTAACATGTGTTATTCCGGGTTAATTTTATAGCTTATTATTTGATGCATTTATAGCGCACATAATATGCATTTATTTTATTAATATACAATTTATTTTCTAAAGAAATATCTGGAAAAAGAGTTCAGGAGGTGATTAGAATTTAACAAGTCTCACATCTGAAATTGATAAACTATTCACATAATATGCAAAACTACGTTAACAGAAGGGGTTCAACAACTGCTACATTAATCCATAAGTTTTAAGGAACGCCTTTAAACATATTGTGGCAACACTTAAGAACAAACATGTCGCTTCAGATAGCGTCATGCACAGGGTTATAATACCTGTTCCTTTAGGTATTACAACCGTACTGTCTTGGGCTTCACGCACAAATGTGCGTCAAGTGACTTCAACCTATGTTTTGCCTATATAATGGACATCTGCCAATATTCCCCCGGGAGTTAAAGGAGTCGCCGCTTCCAGTTTCAGTATAATTTGGGTTTCATTACAAGGGTTGCGGGGATGTGGCATAGTAAGTAGCACTTCAATCGTATTCCATTTCCAGCGTTTGGTCCGGTGATTGATCAGAGTTAAGTGTCATTTTTCATGTAGGTACATAATTTTTCGGAAAACTGTTAACACACCAGGATATTTAGTATGAGTAAAATAATTTGGACAGAGGACGGGAAAGATTTGATATAATTGGTCGGTTTACGTAACTCAATGCGTTACGGCAATGCCTTTGTCATGGCGATTCGTGAAGTGATGTCCTCCATAATTTTATTAGCGATGTATCTATTCTTAAAGATAAGTGAAGTTATTCTCTACTCGTTTATTGACGATTACTGTCGGTGTCATTTTTTTATTTCAGCTTGTTCCTTTCGTTTTTTTGGGTATTATTCATATTTTAGTTTATATTTGTAGCTTTGGATACAGACATTGGCATGGTTGAGTTCCTTTAAATCTCAATTACATACAAATTTTTCGGTCCCATTAAGGCCCGATTAATAAAACTGCTGCGCTTTATATAATTTCTATTTATGCTCGACAGGCAAGTATTTGACCACACATGTGTGATGGAATCGATGCCACACGTCGAATTTTATGTTTGATTTGCTATGTTTTCGTTCATTATTTTGCAATGACAGATGTAAAATAAATTAAAGCGTCGGGATCTAATTTGATATCGTTAGTTTATTGACTGATTCATGAGACTTTTACGTTCACCAACACTTCTCAGCCGTGTTAGCGGAAATAATTTGACAATTTCAAACACGAAAAATATATAAAATGTACATAAGAAGCATGTTAACACACTGAACATTCGACTATTGGATAATACCACTTACTCGAGCCATTTCCAGGGCTCAGTGTCCGGAGTCGTGATGGGTGTCGGAAACTGTGCAGTGCCAAACAACATGTATCAGACAAATTTGTAATAAGCACGTAGATATATATATATATAATAAAAAGGAGTGTTATAGAAAACCGAACGTGTTAATTAGTGTACGCTTATATACAACAATAGACTCCTTTTTCGAAATACATTACGCTAGGTATGGCCCGGATAGCCATTTAGTAATCAGTGCTTCGCCCGCATTGAACAGTTTATGTACCTGCATTTCATCAAGTTATATGTATCACTATTGCCGTGAAATTCAGACTAACATACATAGCTTTCCGATATATAAACTCGCTAATATAGAGCTCATTCCGATAACACCCGTGATGGCAAAATCAATCATACTGGCAGCGCGCTATTACATTTTTGAAGTGTCATTGAGCCCGAGAAGTCTCAAGGACTCTTTAATCACCAATAGTTTATCTGATATAATAAGGACCTTCCTGCTTCTAGCTTATGCTTCAATGGTCAATCACACACCGTTTGTTATCCGTAAATCTATATGAAAACGAGTTTTAAAGCTCCTATTTTAGTGTGTCGGCAATGCGTGTTTTTTTAAATATATTTACATGTGAGTCCCACACAAAGCTTTAATACAGGACAATGACGTGTACTCCACTCGACAAGAAACAAAAGAAATTCTATAATGTACGTATATGGTTTCAGTCACGCGACAAGTCAAAGCTCTACTCACAAGCAGAATAAGCTTTGTCTTTAGTTAGTATGTATCATTATTTCATTAATAAAATCGATTATACAAATAATTTTCATTATATGTATTTGTTTCTTTAGTTTATTAGTTTCTAAGTTATCAATTGTTGCCATAAACTTCGCCGTGAGAAGTTGGCGTGTGGTAGAAATAACTCAAGGCGCTATCCTCTTGTAGTCTGTCAAAAAATGGTGGAACGAGGGATATTAAGACTGGGAAATAAACATAAAATAAACACTTTCACACTCCCAACCCATGCTAAGTTTGAAGACTTTAGTCTTGGGTGTTGGAAACATTCACATCACATACACAATCACACCCAAAAACAGAAACAAAAACTTTAGCTTCGAACGCGATACTCGCTGCTTAAGCTAACGGGCAGTTTGATCTCCAATCTAACAATAAATATGGAAAAGTACCGATGTCTAGAGTCGTCTAAGGGATTTTCGAAATAAATAGTAATATTACGCACACAGCCGCTAGCGTTTTCAAGCGCATAGGCTTGTGTCGAGAGTGTGGTTGTTATTAAATACGTTGGCTTTTATTTCTTGCCGAGTGTAGCAAGCGCAGTAGCGGGTGACGCGCTGTGGTTGCCCCATAAATCTATGGCTTGCCCAGAGATGTGATACCTGTTGTGATTGTCATTGTAGGTACTTGATCCGAAAATAAATTGTGTATGAAGCGTCCTAATACAAAATAAGATGTCTTTAACAATTTAAAAATCCTATTATCATCAAAAATTATATTGCACCATCAAGTGAAATATATATTTTTAATGCAATTGATCAACCCTCAATCATGTGGATTACACACACGTAGTAAAAATAGCTGAAATTTAAACACTGTTGTTGTGAGCGAATCAAGTAGTAGTGTTACTATCTTTTGCCGCACATCCTTAACAAATAACTAACAATAAGTGCTGTGAAAATATTATTTTTGTGTATTAATAACAATATAACATTATAATATTACCGCGGATGCTATCTGAGGCAAATTCATAATGAATATTAGGTAATTCATAAAGAAATGAACGAACATTTAACGAAGCACTAAATGTATAGTATCCAAGATATATGATAATGTAATACCCATCTCAAGCTAATTTTCAGAGAGCATTTTTGAGTATATGTTCAGACTTCACCATGTCAAAACAGAAGACTTGTTATCGCGTAACAGTTTGTTTATCAATGTAGTCTTTTAATACAGAACCAAGGCTATACATTATGATCAAAACAAATTTAATGTTCTTGTAAAAAATATACTTTCCAGAAATACATTGTCGAAAAGAAGCGGTCGCCTCTGAATTTAACCTGTTTAATTTCACTATAGGCTAAATTATCATCGCATAGGTAAATAAAAGTTGTAGGTTATTTGAATCGAAATGACCAAGGTTGCATCTTGTACAAAGTACACACACAAGAAAATTATATTGTCTGAATAATATTCGTTATAAATAGGTTTGCAGTATTGTTTATTGATTTGAACTACATGATGGCGTAACGGTAGCGGCTTTGATTCCCGGTGGTAACATAACTTTCTCCCCAAGGGACATTTGTACTTCTAGTTATGGGTGTGATTGTGTATGTGATGTGTTAGACTTCGAACTTAGTGTGGGGCTGTGGGTGTAAAAAATAAATGAACAAAGGTGGGGGATGTGGTCTTAACTTAGAACTTTGTTATATTGTTTGTATGATGTTGTTTGTTAATTAAGCAAAGCACTATGTAAGGGCACTGGAGTTATATAGGCTATCCTATTCTAATCACATGAATTAGAATGAGACATCCCGAACTCCATAATCATCATAAGGCCACTTTGTTGAGAAATTGTTTTTAAACAAGGTTGCAAGTGTTAGTACTTGTTTATTTTAGAAAATAATTTTATATAATATTATGTGAAGTATTTAAAATTATTCATAGGTCGTAATTGTAATTTTTAAGCGACTCTCTTAGCTTATTATTAGTTATTTATTTAATAAATCGTTGGCAGCAGTGTGTATTTTGCAATTGATATTTTTAATAGTCTTTGTAGCGCCATTAAAAATCGTATTCCTGTTAAACATAGTTTTTGTCAGCACTAGTTTTTAACTTTATCTTACTTAGAATTATTTATAAACCAAACACCGGAGCTCGCACATTAGACCACCAATGCACAGCTCTATGTACGTATTCATAGAAATACGAGTCAGTGATTTTTTTTATAGGCGTAACATTTACTCTCATCATTGAGGCTATTTGTGAATTATTTTATAGCTCTATTTCAGTATTGTCTAAAGTAATTTTAATGATTGGATGTAAGGGTACCTCAGCCTTTAGGTCGGTGACTTGTTCTTGCAACTCGCGCACTCTGTCGGAATCGTCACAATTGCCACTGCGCAGTTCACCCTCTGTAGCCATAACTTCGTTCTGAAATATTATATTATATACATTACATATTAGCATAGTTTTAGTACGACTAAGTCTTTCAAGCAATCATAGTTTAGGGGTTGTGGGTATGTAAAAATTTAAATGTATGACTTAAGTTTAAAGTAATATAACAACTTACTTTTAGTTTATATTCCGACACCTCAGTCTCAAGTTCAGCAATTCTCTGTGCGTCTTCCATGTTTCTAATATTCGCTTGCATGGAATCATATTTAGCCTGAAACGTTACAGGATTTTAATTAACATATAACACTTATAAAATGCTCTAAATAGCCATCATAATGTATGTACATTTTATCCGTCCGTCCGTCTGCTCGAGGCCAGTTAGGTTTCGTTAATAAGTTAATTACATTAAAAGAATGGCACAATGCCGAAATTGAGGTTTAAAATTATGTAATGATGAAATACTGTTGCAGATATAATATACTAGAAAAACCCAGCAATTTAAATTAATGATTTAATGTGACGCAAATTTACTGTTAATATTTTGTCCCGGAATCGACTCTCAAAAACTGCATTAGATTTGGTACTAACGTATAATTTCAGTTACAGTGCACTAAAACAACAAATACTACAAATAAACAAGCATTCAATAAACCGGACAAGTCGAGTGTCACACACGCACCGAGAGTACCGTCCAATCTTTATTCGTCCATCACGAAAATAGAGCATCGAAGATTTTTGTCAGTTTTTTTTTCATTTGTACATACTTACTACTTACTAATTAAACATACACTACTTACTAATTATTTTCAGATATATATCATTTACTTCTGCTTCTTCACAAATTTCATGATTCTAGGACTACAGTTAATAACCCGGTAGGATTTATTTGTGCATGTCAAAATATATAAACATGCATCATGATTGGCTCTTTTTTTTTATTGGTTTGGCTTCGCTTTATTTTTTTACACCTTCATATATTCATAAGTTTTATATTCACCTTGCTCTCTAGATCTGCGTACTTATGCTGGAATTCCCTCTGGCGGCTCTGCAGCGCTCTTTCGCGCTGTAAGGCCGCGTCGAGACTTTCACGCAGCTGTCTCGCTTCCTCGTCCTGTCGCCGCAGCTGATTGGTCGACACTTGTACTTGCGTTTCGAGCTCCATTACCTGGGAGGTAACATGACCAGTTATCAATATTATAAGTGTGGGGTGGGTAAGAGTTGATGAAACGACATTGCTAGATGTTTCTGATAATATTGTCTCATCTCGGTAGAAGTCAGTTAAGGCGTGAGCTCTGTGTTTGGTACAATAGTCTCTTCCATATTCCAACTTGTTTTTCAAAAGATCGATTCTCGGCTCTATGGGCCATAGAAGAGAGAAACTTACTAACAAAAAATATATATATTACTACCAAGGATGTTTTGTATGAATGTATTTAACGTAACAAGCCAAGCGAGCGTTAGATAATGCCCTACCACCATAATTTCATCGCGATATTACCTTGACCGTAAGCTCAAGTCCGTGGTAGTATATAAAATCGCGACGCCGCGCCGTATCAAACCTATCATCGCTTAAAATTTTATTTGCTATATCTTAGGGTGTAAACTAGCTCCACACCAGATTTGATCCAAACCATTTAAACCATTAAATATTTAAAAAAAAAAAAACAAACCCATTTAATATTTAAAGGTAATTTGTAACCAGTAACATCTTGGGTATTTTTTTTATGATATTCATCGATTGTTGACGTTAATATATTGCCGAAAATAAAAAAATCTATTTCGTATTAAAATATGAAAATAAGCGTAGGTCCAAGCTATTTTGAACGCGGCCTTTTTACGTTACTTCTGTGACGTCCAATCATGACTGTCGTAAAGGAAAGTTGACCAATCATAGAGATCATAAGTATGCAAACTTACGTCACGAATCAGTAGGTACAGCCAATAACGTGTGTTTCCTATGCCTTTTTATTACATTTTATTTACAAGCATTTTTACATGTTTAGTAAATTATATTTTCTTGATACTCTACATTTATAATAAAGATTTATATGTTTCTATATAATTTAGACAATATATCTAAGTACTTTTTGATTTCATCAAATTTACGCGTAGACGGAATACTCACCTTCAGTCTTAACTCTTTAAGTTCAGTCAGGGCTTCGACTTCTTTGATCCTAGTGGACATTAATTCCTCTTCCATCTTCTGTACATCTGTGGAGCGTCCCTCCCAAGCTCTGAGAAGTTTCTTAGGAGTCGCCATGATGTCGGAAACCACATTCGATTGTACCGGAACCGCAGGGGCTTCTTGTTTGTGCTCCTAGAGGGACATAACATTTGTAGTGAAAATCCGCAAAGAATAGAATACTGTAAACTCTACGTCATTCACGAATACGTTCTACAAACAAAGCTTCCAACCACGCCTCTATTGAAAGTAATTAGAAGTGGAATTCTTATACAAAACTACCAATTTAGATTTTTTCTATCTTTCAGCTTTTCCTTTGCAATAAAACAAAAATATATTCAAATCGGTTGAGCCATTTTTCAGGCCAACACACGGTAATTAATTTTTATATACATAGAAGAAGATAGATAGGCAAACATTTGACCACTATCGCATCAGATGTTAAGTGACTCAACTACCCTCAAATATAATATTTGAGCACGCACGGAAACGTTTGCTATTTGATACTCTTTTACAGCAAATTTTATTTATATAATATTATATACATGAATATGGCACATTCGCGCTGAGTCGCACAGTAATTAACACCGCAAGTATGCCTTAAAATTGTAATATTTCGTGTCCGTATATAACATTGAAACATAATGCCTTAAAATTGTCTGTGATTCAAACATTTTCAGCGCAGTTGTGTAAATACAGCTATCTCACCTACTCTCATACTCTTGTGTGTCCTAATTTGATGGCGGTAACTTATAAAATTATCTTAGCCTTACTTGTAGATGTCGTTGCCATGCGTCCGACAGCTCTGTGACTCGCTGACGAAGTTCCTTCAAGGAGAGATTCGCTTCGGCCTCGCGCAGTTTCACAGCAATTAGTTCGTCCTATAGGCAAACGAGCGAATGTAGAAACATTTATAATTATACACCCAAAATGTTTAGCCTGGAAGTAAATGTATCTGTTCCCTTTTCACTATCCAACGGTTGAAAGGATTTATTATTATCCGATATTTCAATTGTTGGCAGCAATATTATTTTTAAGGTTTTTTTTGTACTTTGTGCCTTGGCGTACAGGGCTCGTAAACATTAAAATGGATTCCAAGAACTAACCAAATACTCTATTGGCCATTGGCCATGTCACATACCTGTAAATGTGCGACGTTGTTATCAACTCGCTGTCTGCGCAGGCTTTTATTCTCATTCTCCAGTTCGGCGATTCTCGCCGTGAGTTCTCTCTCGGCCGCTTCCCGCTCGGCGGCGTGTAATCTCGCCCGGACGAGTTCCCGCTGCAGGCAGCGAGCCAGTTCCTCACCTTTAGCAGTGGAGCTTTCGATGCCTTCCAGGGAATTCTGTCTTGAGTTGTTCTGTGGATAAATTAGTTAATGTTATTTCACCCCGATTACGAATTAATAAGGAAGATTATTATTGTAGTATATACATTTTATATGAATGTCAGTATGTTCACATTGTTGTAAATAGCACTTGCAAATAATGTATAGACATATAAGGCTGTTTTTAAACGAAGCAGTATAAAATAATGTATTTTTTATGTAAAGTTAAACATTAATTCTACTTCCTTTGTAAAAATAACGCATAGATACGCTTTCTAATTCATCGCGGACAAAAGATCATGGCGGATTAAAAAGTTAGACAATGACATGTATGTTGTAATGTGATTGTAATCTTACTAATATTATAAATCCGAAAGTGTGTGTAAATGTGTAAGTATGTTTGTTCCCTCTTCACGCTTTAACAGCTGAACGGATTTGGATGAAATTTGAAATGTACATAGATTATACCTAGTATTAACACATTGGCTACTTTTTAACTTGATAATAGCGGCTAAGCCGCGGGGCACGGCTAGTAATTTCATATTTGAATTTACAACTTTTTGTGTGTCTCTTGAATGTGTTCAATTATTTTTATTTATTTTATCTTTATAATTAAATTTTACTCGTACCAGTACATATGGAATACTCAGAATTATTTAATACTAGCCGTGCCCTGCGGCTTCGCCCGCTATTATCAAGTTAAAAAGTAGCCTATGTGTTAATCCTAGGTATAATTTATGTACATTCCAAATTACATCCAAATCCGTATAGCCGTTAAAGCGTGAAGAGGGAACAAACATATTTACACACTAACACACTTACACACAAACTTTCGGATTTATAATATTAGTAGGATTTGTTTTTATAGAATTGTGTTGACTTTCATAAGCGTACTGCATTTACCCACATTAAATAAATTAATTGAATAGCGCGAATTGCTCGACGGCTTAGTTGGGTTCAAGTACGCCTTCTTAGCAGTAGCAGGCTCTATTATCGGTGAGAACACTGCCTTATTCCCAAGGAAAATTTGTGTTTCTAGTTCTCGATGTGATTGTGTGTGTGATGTGAATTTTTCTGGCACCCACGACACAAATCATCAAACTTAGTGAGGGTCTATGAGTGTGAAAGCGAAAAGCTATGTTATTTTATGTCAAAGACATCATTGTGTGACTAAACATTAATTGCAACTGTTGTGCAAAGAGAAAGTATAGTATAGTAAAGTATAGTTCTCTTAACACCTTAATTACAAAAATGTCTCGGTACGACTATCGTAAATAGACTAGTAAGTCAACTCACCTCAGCGATGGTCATCTCAAGCGAGCGTATCTCGTCTTGTGCCACAGCCAGCCGTTGTTGCGCGTCTACATTAGCCCTCCTGAGAGCCTGAACCTCTCTAGCCAGCGCAAAAGTCTCCTCTTCACCTTCCGCTCGGTCCACTTGCCCTCTAACCAGCCTCTCGGCCAGCGCTGAGCTTTCCTTCTCAAGGAGTTCTACCCTTTGTTTGAGTAACCGATTCTCTTGTCGAAGGCACTGTAAACGATAAACATATGTATTTTGGTCTGTGCAATGAGGACTTGTTGAAAAAGTGTACTAACAATAATAAATTAAACTATGAATTGTTTGTTTTTTCTTTGTGCTGCGTATCTGTCCGGAATAAAAAGTATTTCTTACAATATTAAGGAGCTATTTTGTCTTTTGTACTAGAAATTAAGAACTTCTTGTTGTTAATACATCAGAAAAAGGATTTTGTTTGTTTTCCGGTTTTCTTGCTGCCTGACATGTCTTTATTTCTCGATAAGAGTCTTCAAATAACGAGTCAATCTATTTTCTAGGCAAACTTATCCCATCGTCGCCGGCTTCGTGACTTAACATTTGCTAAGACGGAGGCCAAAGTTTGACTAATACAAATATTAATTATCACGTGTATACATAATAATCAATAGCGCGCAGGTACTGTTAATTATTGTTACGTACTCTTAAAACAGCAATGTCACCCTGCTCCTTAGTCTTTATGACCGTATATTCCTTTTCCAACTTCTTCATCTTCTTGGGATTCACTTTGACGGAGTAGGAAAGGTTCATGAACGCATCCGGATCAGCTTCCACTTTTCCAGGCAATTCTTTTTGGATGTACTGCAAATATGACATTTGTTAGGAGATACAATATAAAAGCATAATTTACTAGCCCTACTCCGATAAAACTAAAAAATGATGGTAATTTTTTTTAAAACACGTCTCTATTAGGTCGAACCGTTCTTACGATTTCATCAAGGACTTTTTATTAGGTTATACATTGTCACTTTCCATTAGTTGAGATAGTGGTCAAATGCTTCCCTATCCTACATGAATAAAAAAAAGTGGTTTTCTCCTTAAAGGGCATTTTGAGCCTTTTAGTGTCAAATCCCGTTTAGATCTACAAATTTAGGTTACCTTCAATGATACCCTACTTGACGCAGTTCGTAGACTAAATTTATTTGTTATTCACAATATGTCGTCTGGTTGTTGCCATACTGGATTTAGATTATTGACATGTCTTTAGTGAAACATTAAGATAATCGATCATTCAATCATCAAAATGGCCTACGCCTTTGGTCTCTTAAACGCCACAAAGGACAAACATACATACATAGGCTAGTAAACACATCAACCAGTTCTGCGCGAACCGGGTTCGGCCACAAACGATCTCTTTTTAAGCCGTGACGCAAAAAGAGAGGTGTGGTATGTTTCACGTGTGTTGAAATTTAAGAAAGGAAAAGTTTAGTTCTACTCTGCTAATGCTATCAAACAAAATAATTTGTTAATTCATACAAATAAATAACACATTTAAAACTTCACGTCTGCTGTCATGAGATCTCAATCTCATCACATCTGCGGCGATGGAAGGCACGAGATGACTCAGTTTCTATTCCGCAAGCCACATTTATAGGTATATTTATATCTATATTTATTTATATACATACCTTCAATATACTCTCCATATCTAGCGACAAGAGATCGTGCTTGCCGACAGTGAGCATAGCTATTGCCACCTTGAACACAATCTCGATGCCCTCAGATAGAAACACGTCCATTATACGGCAAGCTAGCGGCAGGGACAATGTCGTGGTAAACAGGGTTAAAAACCAGCTACTTGCGTATAGCGATGTACTGAAGCTCTGCGGAGAGAAGATACGTGTATTCAACAATCAATTCAGTGAAGTTGTTTTAAAAAGTAATGAGCTTTGTGAAGGTATAATTACGTACATGTTGTAAGAAAGTTTAAATGGGCCTATACTGTAGGCCCACTTAAACTGTTACCATTTTAACAATACAGGCCCTATACAGTTCTGAGATCTAGCCGTTTCACATTTTTAGTGACTAAAATATAACATAAATAGAAATATATATATACATATTAATAGGAATATAATTTGTTTGCCATGATCTAGGTTTGACGTCAACTCTTGTTTTCTTACGTTACCTGCTTAGAGCGAAATTAAAATACTGGAACATGAGCATTTCAAACTTTAGTTTAGGAGGGAAATTAAGGAGTTACTTCGGCTTACTAAGGCTGCCGAAGAAACTTATAAATTTTACAGAAGAGATATAATAAACATCTGATTTCACTATTAACAGCAGTTCTAGGACAACCTTCTAGAGCTGAAGTAAGACGAGGCCAAGCTCTGCCTTGCTGGACTTGAAGAAACATTATGTATTGCTTCGACTCATAAACGTCATTTAGTTCAGTGTGATTATGTTTAACCTGTGATTGGAAGTGAACATGCAGTTCAATGACTTCCATATCCATTGACAGGGGTCTAAACTTAAATAAGTAAAGGTTGAGTTCGTGTCTTATTAAATTAGCAGAATCGACACATATAGGGGCAGCCCTTTATGTGTCGATTTACTTAAGAAGATCAAAGAATTAAGGGGTTCTATAGAGTAAATGTGTTTTACCTGTGATTGGAAGTGGACATGTAGTTCTGGCAGAAGTTCTTGGACAAGGTTTTCAAGCTGAAACATACAGAGTCCAAGCTCTGCCATGCTTGGTTTGAACATGTCACGCATTCGGTGTTGTTGCATTATCTTCACCAGAACCGCGAACGCCTCTTCCTCTGGCATCTGAAAATCACAGCATATTTAGTAATGTTATTATAGAAACCGATTATTAGGGAACGCATTCGAATAGAAAAAAGGTATTATCGAATAAAAACATTAGAGATGCTTGGCAGTTGAATCTTACCTGCATAAGTAGTAGTCCCACAATAAACCCTGAACCTTGACAGTAGCCAACCTCGCGGTCATGTAAGGAGTACGCCTTCATCACGTTGAAGAGAGATTCTTGGCCGAGGCCGTCCTTCTCCTTGAAAAAGTCGTGTTCGGGGTAAGTCCGGGCAATGTCACGTCTTATAACCTTCTCGCATGCTGATTTCGCCTGTGAAAGAGAAATAATGTCAGTTTTGTTTTAAAGAAAGATGTTTAGTTCATTATTTTACATTAGAACTTTCAATAACAAAGACCCGCTTGGCACTGCAAATACAACCCTCCCTCTGAGGCTTAAGGCGCTGGCTCATTGTTATACAAGTCCTGCTTGCGCAATACTGCTATTCCTCTATTCGCCCAAGTGATGGTACTACCACAAGTACAAGTGAGTCTACTAGGGGTTCTATTATTTAGTTTGTTACACTGAGGAATTCTACATCTCAACGGGCGATCACAACGCGACAACAACTAAGAAAAAGTCAATATATTATTAATACATTTTAATATGCCAAATAAACTGCTTTGCAAAAATTTATATAGACACCAAACAATTATCACAGTAATATTATAAATCCGATCCGACGATGCAACTGATAAACGCATTTGGATAAAATTTGGAACGTACATAGCTTATACCCAGGATTAACACACTATTAAGATCTTAGGTTGATTAACGCAAGTGAAGCCAGCAGCAGGTACAGCTAATTGGTTATTCATCTATAAACATAGTCGAGTAGGCATTTGAATATTATATCTGCATGGTAGGTGCAATAAATAAACCATCATCCTATTCTTAGGGACTGATGACGTAAAATTTGACTATAGATGTGTAGAAAGCGAGGTTTACCTATTTACGGAAAATGTTATACATATATCTATATAATTATATAACGCCTCATAAGCAGCGAGAATTGGTTCAATTCCAGGCGGAAACAAAAGTTTCCTTCTCAAGGGTAATTCTTGTTTCTGATTTTGGTTGTGATGAGAATATTTCCGACACCCACGACACAAGTGTGGGTGCGATTGTGAAAACGTACGTACCTATACTTTTTAATATAAAGTTTGGCTCTGCAATCTATTGTGCATTTAGCCAGTGTTAAGTAATAAATAATTCAAGTTTTGTTAATCACACATAAGTGTGATAGATTGCAGAGCCAAGAAAACAAACGTACTACCATAAGGTAGTACGTTTGTTTTCTTTTCCCGCTGTAACGGCTGAGAGGATTTGGATGAAATTTTGAATGTTTAAAGATTACTAGCCGTACCCCGCGGCGACGCTCGCTATAATCAAGTAAAATGCCTATGCGTTAATCCTAGGTATAAGCTGTGTATATTCCAAATTTCATCCAAATCCGTTCAGCCGTTAAAGCGTAAAGAGGGAACAAACATACTTACACACAAACTTTCGGATTTATTATATTAGTAGGATACATAGGATTAACACATAGGCAAATTTTTAACTTGATAAACGCCATAAACAAAGTAATGTGGAAATTTTACTAGGTGAAAAAGGCCTCTTCTTCTTCTCTTTATACTACACAGCAAACATAAAAAACTAAGGTAATAAAATGTATTATTTAGCTCATACAATCATTATGTAACCGTACCAAGTTTATAGTATAACGTATCACGTCGCTACTTCATATTATAAAACTGTTATTGGTCTATCTGTTACTTTGTTCGTGTATCACGCTAACACTACTGGATTATTGTAGATTTTTTGTGTTTAAACGCTTGTAATTGGAGTTTAAATATGATATATGTATATATTTTATGATCATCCGTACCATTAATGTCATTATAGAAAGCATTTCAATTTGAGTGGGGCCTACAATGGCCAGGTGGCGGAGGCCGTGACAATGACGTCATGAGCCATTGTACTGTTACGTAACATTGACCTGACATAGATGAGCCTATGGTGTGTGCATCCGTAAGATATATTGTATTCTTAGTTGGTTATAAAAAAGCAACAAATAAAAAAATACTGGGAACAGTTCGGGAGTGAGGGGTTAATGCCGTCACGCCTCAGTAAAAAGTATATTGAGGCGTGGCGTATCGCAGATTTTCAACGTATCTTCGTAATTCTTTGTTTAATGACGAAAGGAAAAAATATGTGTCCAATATTTTTTGATAATGTCTAGCCTATTACATTTTTTACATAGACATTATGATCCTGAAGCTGACGTGCATGGCTTTTTGCTTATTTATTCGATTTCTAGGAAGCGCTAATGATTGAATTAACCGCACCTCGATCGCATTTATTAGACAGTTCTATTGTGCTGTCTCTATCGTATCTATCGTACTTATTGATAAAAACATTTTTTGGGTTCCGTACCTCAAAAGGAAAAGAGGAATTTTTATTGGAACCACTTCATTGTCCTTATGTATGCCTGCCAAGACCCTTTTTTCTCAGGAATGCGTAAGGTACCTATCAAGTTGAAATTGATATCAAATACTTAGATCTACGGTGCCTTAGCGCTATGAATAATTCAAGCATCTGAGTCAACAGAATGAAAAAAATAACGCCAAGTATGCCGCTTTCCGAATATCTTAAATAAATAGAAATAGATGGGGTAGTTCCCATTGACCTAGAATAGTAAAACTCAGTAAGAAACAAGAAAAATAATTTGAAAAAGAATTGCAGGAACTTTGAGACTTGATTCACATGATGGACGAACTATCTGCATACAAGTTAGTACGGAACTTTTGGAGCGCGAGTAGAGCTAGTTTACTTGCGTAAGAAAATTGCAGTAGTTTTGGAATTTTTGAATCTTATGAATAAGCCAATGAAGTAATCGTATTCAATTAATAAGGATTGGTAACTTAACAATGTACCTTAACGTTGAAGGCGTAAAGCTTTTTTATGCCGTAAAGAGTCGATTTACGTTACGCCGGACGATACTTCTGAAGATGTACTTAACGCCCTGACGCAGCAGGATTGGAACAGAATAATTCCAGCTTTTAAATGTCGTATTTTTATTGAATATAAGAGGGATATAGGATGTATAAGTTTCTTCTCCAGATATTTTGTTCTTAGCCAGGACAGAAAAGAACTAATCATAGTCATACCATAACTGTATTTATTAATATTCTTTTTCAGAGACGGGTACCGCTGAAGTATGTCTTGATGCATCAGATATTTGACAATCTAGTTCTGACACATCCATGTAGTTTAAATAAGCATTCGTAAAAGATTAACGTACCTTAATGTAAGAGGCGTAGAGCTTCTTCTCAGGTGAGGAGTCTACTCCAGCTAGCAACTGCCATACGATGCCTCTGAAGTGGTGAGGCACTCCTTGGCGCACCAGATCTCTGACGAACTGGTTTCGGCGCTTCCATTCCGTCTCCCAGTTCGATACGATACGACCCCATAGACCCCACAGGTCTTCTTCGCCGTTACTGCTCGCGCTGACTCGCGCTTCAGTCTCATGGCTGGAGCTTGTTGCTGAAAATATATTGCAAAATCTTAACTCGTGAGACGTAAGAATACAGATATATTCTGAGAATTAAAGCCGTAGGTCGTTCCATTTCGTTATTGTACAGATAATGAAAAACAAAATGTATGGTAAAGAGAGTATGGGATATTAAATCAATATAACATAATAACATATCAGTTGGGAAACTATATTAGATATATCATAATATAATATTATCTTAGAAGACGCATTATATCATAAGAAATTAGTCGCATAGCGAGAAGCAGAAAGCAGTGTCGCACAGTAATTTGAAATGTAAATATCTACGCGGCATTTAATATTTCGATACGCGGTATACATTAGTTCTGGTAAGACAAAAAACGCATCACTCTTGTTAGTGTATACTTAAAAATAACTAAGCATTTGTATGGTTTGCCTACTTTTATTATATAAGATAGGCTAGCGTTGGACCACAACCTCACCTGTTGGTATGTGATGATATGGTCGAGTATGGTAAACAATCTAGGATGTAATACAAATACAATAAACACCTTGACTATACACATGTAGGTACAATACCAAGCCAAATTACTCGATAGTTTACAACTAGAGTGAATATTATAAAATTACTTAAGTATTTAATAATAATATTGTATACTTGATATTTTGTTTGATAACACTAAATTGATTTTTATGTATATGTGACAAAATCCTCGGACTAAATATATGAAAACGATGATTACGATCAATTTGCTTTGTAATTTACAAAAATTCGAGTACAAAAAGCCAGTGTCAATGTCGCCATAGCATGAATCACAATATAACCTCGCAAAATTAAACAAAGAAGTAAATGTTAATAAACTCTACTACATACCCAACGAAATCCTTTCCAAAACAACTGCGCGATAAAACTCCAGCAAACTGGCTGTACTGAACAGCTCATTTAAATCGTTCATTTTACTATTTAAATGTACATTTTCACTGAACATGAGATGTTCCCGTATCTGTACTATCACGGTTTGTTGCCGACTGATAAGAGATAAACGTTATATCTGGCGGGCAACGTGTTCCACGTAACTATTTATACGTATAAACAACGTTTTAAGTGCGGTGGTCGACGAAAGCATTTTTGTAATTTTCTCGGTAGGCTGTTTCGTAAACGGTCACATTGAGTAACAGATTACGGTAAGTAGGGTCTGGCGGAGGCTTCTGGTCGCATTCGCGGTATGTATGACGATGCGTTCAAAAATCATGCAATCTCTTTATGTACACAATTAACCCACATATTAAATAAATAAATGTGATCGTGAAGTAATTAGCTTAGTAAAATATTATTTACAAAGGTATCGTGGTTTTTTAATTGGCTTCGATACCAATAACATCTATTTCATAAAAAAAATTATTTAAAACTAGAAAATATCAACGTGGTTAATTATGACGTAAAGAGAAATCATCTATTGTTTAGAACTTTTAAGGTTTTTCAGAAAGCAAACAAAATTAAAAAAACAGGGCGCCATTTATTAATGTATTTATATTTCACGAAGAGGGAAAATCTCCCTCTAGGATTAAAAAATAATAATAATTTGATGAGATAGAGATGGAGAATCTTTATATTTTGTATGGCAGTGTATATTTATATGGCTTTAAGACCATACATTCATTAAAGACAGTTAAATTCCTATTCTTAACAAAATAGTAATATAAAGTTTGCTTTTAATTTGAATCAAATTTAAAGTGTTCGCCAGAATAAGCATTGTTGTCTCAAACAAAAGGCGATGTCATATATGGCTATGTTGACAGTATTTTAGTGCCATTGGTCGCACAGCACAGCACATTCACGTTTACCAGACAAACAAATATAGACTTACCAGAAGCCAATGAGATTTGAGACGTGTCCGAACTCTTTCGGCTGTGCACGTTGATGAGCGAAGCGCTCTTCGCATCGGCCTCAATCCGCCTATTTTCTTCCTCCAGCTTGGCGAGTAAAGCCCGATCGGGCGTCGGGATTACCTCGCACTCCGGCTCCCGGAGATCTAAACGAAAATTGAACTTTTTGAACCGCACCCACTACGTACACCACCCGATGTTAAATACAAGATATGCGCTATACACGAATATGAACATAATACATCACCTTTGTTAAATTAAAATATATAAAGCTCCATAAATACGTAAAAACACTTTTAGCTTACAGTCCTGCCCTGCGCTACTTAATATAAATAGAAATATGAAACAAATTCAAATTATACTATTGATCAATGGTCCTGATGCTACCACGTCTATCTACTAATGTCAATAAAGAAATAATAACACAACTTAAATGTATTTTTACCGTTACGTAAAATAAATTCGAGTGTATTATAAATTCATTGTATTCTTGAGTACGGATGTGAGAAATTTTATATATAAATTTATGTATAGAGCTATGAGATCAAAACCTAGGATCTGCTATTTTCATACACATTTTATAAGTCATAGTAGTTTGAAACTCTACTCTACGTCTTTCCTTATTCAAAAACATGGGCCAATAAGCTTGCATCAAATAATATGCATACTCGTACAATTCCAACTCTTATATTATACCATCAATATTGTAGTGTATTTTTACCCACATTGTAGGAAAGCTTAAGTACATAAATCACTGGACCAAAAGTGATCTCTCAATGAAAATCCTTGCTCAATAGTCCCACTACTAGTCCACCTAACTGGCAAAATATTGATCACTGTAATTTACCGTGTTAAGTGAAGTTGTAGAGGTTGAAGCACGTTTGTCTAAGAAGTTACCAATACACACGTGATTTTAAGATTTCCAGAATTATTAATTTCCAGTATTTCTTTAATGTCATACCTTCTCCGATATTAGTACATATTATATAAAATGTGTGTTTCTGGTTGTATTAGTGATAAAGTGTGTGATGTGAAGGTTACCGGCACAGTCATCGAACTTAGAGTGAGGCTGTGACTGTGAAATAAAAGACCTTTATAAGGCTTAGCTAAACTACTTACATACCAATTTTCGTTAAAATCCGAGCCAGCTATTACAAAGGTACCTCGTTTCAAACATACTATATGTATATATAACTAAACTATTGAAACCACTTCTATAAGTTTACAGGGGTAGAGCACACGAATATTTTAGTTGAAATATATGTATTGTTATGTTTTCCTCTTTTAGTAGGTATTAAATATCTTGACAGCACTTCATGTTTTTCTGAATGGAGGTATAACGCGATTTAACAAGAAAAAGTGAAGAACCATTAAAGCTGTCGTCAATCCCAGATGTAGATTGTAGGTACTAAACCGGGTCATAATAAATATCTAATGCTTGCCTAGATGGTTATAACTCTACTAATAGTTTATTGAGAAGATAAATGGAGTATCCTCGCCTTCTAGGCTTATATATATGTATATATGTATCGATAATAAAGAAGAGTCACCATTGTAAAGATACTGTACCTTTACAGCGTTATACATTTATGTTTACATCTGCTTAGTAAAGAATATTGTAGGTGTAAGAGTTTTTGCATTATCTATACAATTTACGAATTTTAACCCACCAGGTTTTTGATCTGCCCGCTGGAGTAGTTGGGTGCAATCACCTTCTAAGTAGCGGGTATCAGGTTAGATACCCGGTGGTACTAACCTGATACCCGCTGGGTGTTCCTTCTTTGTTACTTTCGTGTAACTTCCTTTTGGGTGTGATTGTGTGTGATGTGAATGATTCCGCGTCGGAATGCTTCCGTGGAGCTTTAAGTGTGAAAACGTTTATGTTTTATGTTACATATATTTGGCCGATATTATTTTGGACAAATCACTATCATCAGAGGTTCTCATAACACGGGTAGATAATTTACTCCCGTTCTACTTTTGGTTATAAGACCTGCTACAAACAAAAAAATAACGACATAGAACAGCCTAGTCAAACAGATACATTTTCTACAGTCAAAATGATTTTATTATAATCATATTTGTTATTCATTTTAAAAATCATAATTTTTTAAATTATATTTTTATATACATAATTCAATATCAGTCATTGCACGTCGGTCATCTTTCTTGGCGTCAATTTGAATAATATAATATTTAAAAAATATAAATCTTTCGTTTACACGCGCTTGTTCAAAATACCTTAACGCCTTAATGTAGACGTTTGAATAATAATCTTAGTAGCTTCAAATTCTTTGACTCCTCCAATTCCCTGTTGCTAAGGTCATTGGAAAACTTGCGTCTTATAATGCCAGCGTACAGCTGCAGTCTAGGAGCAACTTCGGTTCCGTAAAGAAGCCGAGCGTCTCTGGTTGTGATTATCCAACGTGCGCAAACCCAAGAGTAATTTAAAATCCAAGTCAAAATATTATATTTGTACAATTTCTAAACATTACTTAATGTGGATTATATGTGTAGATAATAAGTATTTTATGTAAGTTTAGTTAATTAGATATTCTGCTATTACTATTGGTACTTATGTAATGTTTATGTAGTTTAAACAATGTTAGTATTTTTTTTCTTATTTCATGCATTTTATGACACCACCATCCCTACACTCTCTTTTAATTTATATTCACATCCAAAGGTTGTCTGGAAGAGATCGCTCTTAGCGATAAGACCGCCTTTTGTACCGCATATTTTTGTTAGTTTCTCTGTTATCTGTATTTATCTTTGGTGTTAGTAAAAAGTTATTGTATAACATTTTAACTTAAATGAGTAGAAGAAAATATGAAGGGCATGGAAGGCGAAAATTAGGCGCAGGAGAGAGGGGTTCAACTGGAGATAGCAAGTGGCGCAACGGAGGTAATGTAAAAGCCACGGCTTGTCTTACTGGCGTAAATGATGAGATAGTTGTGAAAGGAATGTACGGTAGGAATAGAAAACGGCGAAGGAAAGTAAAGGCACGGGAAAAAGGAAACGTATTAAAAACAGAGGAAAAATTTGTTCGGTTTAGTTAGTCGTTTATAATGTTCTAGCAAGTTAATGATCAAGGAAGGACCTCGAACTACAAACCCTTTCTTCACTTTTGGACGTAATTTTGATATTTTTTTTAGTTATATTTTTGAACATATATTATTATATGTAATTATTTATCTTTCTTGCATGTTTATGATAATGATCAAGGAAGGACCTCGAACTACAAACCCTTTCTTCACTTTTGGACGTAATTTTGATATTTTTTTTAGTTATATTTTTGAACATATATTATTATATGTAATTATTTATCTTTCTTGCATGTTTATGATACGTAATAATTATAATTATATTTAAAACGTTATGCATAAGAGAATGAATTACAATAATACAAAACATTTTCAGAATATAGAGTAAGCAATACATAAGTAATTTTTAATATTTATTCTATTTGAACAACGAATTTCTACTAAAAGAGTTACCTACAGTTTCGTAACATATGCACCCACTATTAAAAAAATAGCAATTATTTAAGTGATTATTATCTGTATTCTAGGATTTACAACTCCTATAAAGAAAGTAAGTTGAACAATGGAAATAAAACTACAGGCGTGAAACAGCCATTCAGAATGCAGTGGTGTAATGAACTTGCCACCTGGTCATAGCACACGATGGCAGGTGTTAATAAGAGCATGCAAGCATAGTATATACAGGTGCAGATGATGTTAGTGTTAAACCAACAAACCGTCCAAGGATGACACAGGCGATTCTGTATTACTAGCGATGGATGTCCCGGATGTTGCGGGCGGCGCGGCGGCCGCGGGAGGCGCGTCTTTCACGTCCGCATCCACCTTCATGGTGACTCGAGATCTGCCATAGGCGCTCTCTTCGCCCGCCTCCCGGCCACAGCGCGAGCTCCTCTCTGCACCAGACACGCGCGTCACGCCATCAGCTTCAGTGCACCAGGCTCAAGGGTGCGCTGCCCTCTCTACGTGTATACCACCGTATACGAATAACTTTTGCCCACGGACAAACTCTTTTACATTGTCATAATAATTAACTATATAATATTTCGGTACCGTAATTTACCTATAGTCATTTTAAATACATGTATTATATGCATTCACATTATAAGCCCTTTAAGCTATGTTAATGATTATTATAGAACATTTCACAATCGCAATTAAATGACATATGATCCAATGTCTTACTTTTGAATTTTCACGTGCAATAAACTATAATATTAGATTATATAGGGAAAAAGAAAACAAAACCACGAGTTACACCTAAAAGCCACCCCTCCAAAAATCACAGAAGCTATGTAATTCCACCAATCATGCACAAGAGGTGATGGATGACTGCTTGAAACGTTTGCGATAACACAACACAGTACACAACAGTTCACAATGTAATTGGAATGGGCAATTATGCGTGGTGGAAATGCGGTGTATAGTTTTATTTTGATGAGTCTGAGCTCTGGGTGAAAGTCAGGCGACGTGTACCGCGGCTAGCCGCCCACTAACCGTGAAGGCCGGTTGGTTGGTTCTTCATAACACAGAACTTGGCTCATGCTCTAGACGCACACAAAACATCGTGCGGTCTAGACTTCATACTATTTCAGCAACATCTATTGTCGTAAGAAGTATGGCAAAACTTGTCTTTGAATAGGGAAATGATTCACGACTTCACGTTTACTTATTACGCAGTAAAATGAAAGAAAGAGTAAAATTGTGAATGAGACAGATTTCTGATTTATGGAGGTATATTTCATTTTATTAAGATCAGGTAAAAACAACTTAACGATCATGATAAACCGTTCTACCATCCTTGGTTAATCTTTGATGACTCAAATCAGGTACTTATGAGGTAACTAATTGTTTGCGTGAGTCATCATTGCATGTGGCGAAATATTAAAATTCTAACCTTATACTTACAGGCAAGAACAGCTAACTAAAAACAAATAAAATAACAATCTTATGGTGTTATTACAGTATATATCCTAGTATATTTGTGCGCTCTTAGCTTGATTGTATATTTATTTATCAATGTAATTTTAACGCAAGTTACAGGCCACGACGATATGCATTAAAATGGAATTGTATAAAAAAAACATGTATTAAGTTGTTGCTATAGTTCCGACTAATTTACTAGGAACTAAGTACAAAGTACTCATAAATAATGTGAGCCGGTAACCTAGTAAACTTTTTGTCACGGATGAACCCTATTTGGGACATGATATAAACGTGATGCCATCAAGGGTGTGACAGCGCTAGACAGGGCGTGAATCTACCGGCGGTAATGCTTCCACTTATCAACAATACAGAATACTTGTATAAAAAATAATAATAAGATAGTCGTGGATTTTGATAAACATAACTAAATTGTTTAACAACCTTTGGGTTGGATGAGTGCTCTAACAAAGCGTAGCGTTTCTTTTGAACAGAGCTATAAGATATTCATGTACGCTTACAGGCTTCCTATTTTTTTGACACATCTCGCTGTCATGATTAAGAAACGAAATTCTGACTCGACATGTTTCGTTATTAATATACTGAAGACTGGAGCAAATTTGCCTCTATTGTTAGTCTCCTCTACAAGCACTCAAGCAGAGCTGTCTGGCTTCTAAAATATTCATAGACTCGTTGCTATTTACGTGACTGTACTTAAGGGAATCAAAAAATTACCCGTATGTTTTGTTTAGGCTATTCTGCAAAATTTAATCTGCTCGGCGTTAACTGGCAATTGAGTTTAAATATTTAATAAATGCCATAAGCTATCTAAGTACCTTCTAGGCAAGCATGTTCTATCTTCGGCCACACCTTCACTTTCCATCAGGTAAGATGGTGGTCAATTACTTGCCTATGCAGAATAAAAAAGCTTTATAATAGAAATAGAAACCTTTACACAATAACCAGATACACTTATTTGTACCACCATGTTTATTTTTGTCCTATTGTCCCCAATAAAACAGTATATAAAAATTTTACCTCAGTATGACGGAAATGTTAATAAATCAATGATCATTAATTCCATATCAGGCAATACTAAATTAGAACGATAATATTGCTTCAATAAAATTGTAGGTATGTACCGTTGTATTTCATTAATACACGCCGAGTATTTAAGCTAGGATAAACAGAATAGAAATTTTACCTTGAAGAATCAGTATAAATTGGTTGTAATCATGCAACGCAGATAATTGTGTATTACTAGATTTTGCTCGCGTCTTAGCTCACGTTGATTATTTGATGATGATGTTACAATATAAGAAATTCATTTATCACTATCGTATGAATGATATAAAAAGGTTATGTTCGAAATAAAATCAAAACCTCCATTCCGTTACAAAATGTATTTTTTATTTTTATTTATTAATACCAGGTCCACCGGTTCTATAGTTATCAGTGTCATAACAAACCCGACTTTGTTTTATATATATAAAATGAAGGTCAGTAAGTGAGATTATTGCCAAAGGTAGTGAACACCCTTAGCCTAGAATGGGACTGGATTTCAGGGATAGCTCTGCCGGAGTCCCAATAAATCAAGGAAATATGTTGGTATAAGATATACTTGTGCACGCGCGAGTTTAATTTTGACGAAGTTTAGTTAGAAAAAAAATTAAATGGGCTTGATAATTATAATAAAAACCTGTTTAAATTTAATAAGTACTTTATTTAAATGGAATACTAATATTAATGTACATTCAACATTAGAGACTATTCTTATCTTACTTTAATTAAGGAGATCATGGACTGAACTATTTTGCATTAAACAAATTTACATTATAGATAGGATAATACGTAAAGTTAGTTGCAATCTAGGCGAACACGTAGTTTTAATCTACACTATGTCATTTATAAAGAGGTAAAGTTTGTTTGTTTGAAACAGGTAATCTCCTGAATGGATCTACTGATCCAATTCTGAAAATTATTTCACTATTTAATAGATAGCTAGACTATCCCTGATTGCCACAGGCTGTTTTAATGCGATAAAATACAGTTTTCAGTACGAAATTAAAATAATCGTAAAACAAGTCACAGAAATATAATCACTAGGAGACCAACTACCACTAGATTTTAAAATATTACATATTATTATATTTAGCCTACCAATAGAGAGCCAAGTACGAGTATAACTTGATACGCGTTGTAATTTTGTTGACTCAGCGGGAAGAGCACTCAGGGAGCTCCTAAAAGCCTACTCAGACAAACTGCGTTTGTTTAGTACAGGCCTTGTCGATAACAAACAAAATCAAATTACCGATTTCTTGAATGTGTCGGCTTCAACAAAGGACGTAATTTTAATCGGGGAGCAATTGCAAAACCTTTAAAAAAAATAACGTTCTTTTTTTGGTGTAAAGTAGGGTAACACAATAGAATCAAGGTTCTACATGGTTTCATTTCTTTCTTTCATTAAAATTTATTCTGTCTGTGAAAGCACTGACTGACCTGCCGTTATCTGTCTGTATTTTTAGGTGGTATAGGTAATTAGGAGTAAAAAATTGCGTGAAAGCTTTTGCGTGTCTACTACAAATGGATGATCGAATTGAATGCAGAGGGAAAACTAGGAGACGACATAATATGTAGGTACGTCAAATATTGTAACTAAGAATTACACATGAAACCTCCATAATACAAATATGTAATTTTAATCGCAATTTCCGTCATAAGAATACAATGGGCCTCTTGCTAAAGAATTGCTATTTAAGTCATTTTTTAGTCAGTAAACCACAGAAATAGTTACAAGTTGTATTTAATACAGCCAAAATAAATATCCATACCATAAGATGTGTAGTATTAGTACATGATACTAATATATTACTTTGAATAATAACTGCGTTTCAAGAGTTAAAATATACTTTTCGATTAAAGGTTACTCAAGTTTGTGTTGAGCCACTTCACCAAAAAGGTATTTTTATATATGGATTTCAAGTAGCCACCATGATTTATGTGAATTTTAGTTTTTTAATTCCCATTTATAATTGGATGCGTATAAGTACGCTTAGAAAAGATAAACTATTACTTCATGTCCATTGGGTAGCCCATAGTGCTTGGATGTAGGGTACTTAATATCAAATAGTAAAATTGTGATTATTATTTATAGGACTTTTTTTTTGTATTTGTTATTATGCAGATATGTTGTTCTATCTGTCAAGAATTTACGCGTCAGGAATGTCTTTAAATACTAGATTTCCATATTATTAAGAGCACCTACAACAAACTATTTCAGACGCTATATAAATATGTTTATTCCATTAAAAAAGTTTTTAAAATTAAGTTTTATTACATGACTCATTACTGAATGGAATTAAAGCATTAGATGGATTTTCTTTGCAAATAGTTAGATTTTCCTTGATAATAATAACTGTGTATACAAGAGTTTTATTCAAAAACAACTTTTAGCCGAAGAAAAGAAGGAGGTTCTATGTTAGACTGTATGTATATTTTTATGTATGTTCACCGATTCTCCCCCATTTGTGGACCGATTCTCAGAATTCTTTTTTTGTTTGGCAGATTATACTTCAGGTGGTACCATATAAATTTTATCGAAATCGATCAAGCCAAAATCAAAATAAAAGCGGTGAAGACGGTTTTTTTAAGCTTTGCTTACGTTTAAATTATTTAGTCTCCAATTCTCCATTGATACGATTATCTGAACAAACTGATGAATGCTCGTGAACATAACACTATATTTTGTGAAAAACAAATAAAGTTAGCAAACAAAGTGAGCCTCAATGACCTCTAGGGTATACTATAGCAACGCTACAAGTAATTCAATGAAACATAGAGCATAAATACCTTCAATTCCAGTAAAAGTTGGCGCACACGTCACGACTGGTACCGGCTCAAACATTAACTGAAAGAAACGAAAACTAAGTAATAACAAACTGAAGAAAGGTATACAAACATAGGTTCATAGTGCACGAAATTACCGTCTCTGGCGCTTTTAATATCATACCAGTTTCTTCCTTTCAGTGCCTCCGAAAATGTTTGAGAGCGCATTTATATTGCTACATACTAGAGTACCACCACTAAAAATCAAGTACCTTATATGTAAAGTAATAAAACGTTTCCACAATTGTTTGAGCTTGAACTCTAACGATATTTTATCGACTCAAATTGAGTTATTCTACCGTGATTATACATATTTACAATCTACAAATCTACAATATAGCGTTTATGTTGGATGTCGGATCGATTATGACTGCGGAATAATAGAATTATAAGCGTTACGCAGTAAATGATCTTTCACGAGAAAATATACTAATACATTTTCATTGTTTTGATCAGATTATATTTCCCACACAGCAACGCTTTTATTATAATATTTGTATTTTTTTTATAATAAATTTTGATACTGCCGGGAGAGTACGGTAGCTTGGTAGAGATCTACTTAATAAGAATTTTACGGCCCGTCTACCTTTTTCAAACGATTGAGAATCAAATATCCTACTAATATTATAAATCAGTAATTTGGTGTGTGTTCACGCTTTAACGGCTGAACGAATAGATTAAATTTGGAATTAATGCACATAGCTTATACCTAGGATTAACACATAGTCTACTTTTTAACTTGATAAAACCGGGCGAAGCCGCGGGGCACGGCTAGTATAACATATTTAGTAAAGAGAGACGTGTAGTTTTAGTTTAGAAAAACTATATAAATAGGTCCGAGGAAAAGTCTATTCCTATTTTGTATGTATGAAAGTTAAAATCTCTTTGTTGTGCTGTTTGAACTTCAAGGGTTGATGGTCTTGATCAAAAAATCTCTGATTAAATAATACTTCAAGGGATTACGGTAATGCCAGACCAAACTCATCTTTAGCCACTTATCAAAAATTGTGTACAGAATAAGTAATAGTATTATGTATAGAATTGTGCATATGTAATGGGGTTTTTTACCCTGTCAAATGACGACGGATGGTCGGATAATGTGTTGAACCACTCAATAATACTCAAATAATACCTATACTCGATATATTAAGTAACAATACATAATTCAGATAAATATATATATATATAGATGGGATAGTGGTCAAATACTTGCCAAATCAACATTAAAATAAAAATAAAAACTATTAATAACACACAACCGCTTCGTTCGGTCGATTAAATAACAGTAAATAAATTAACCACGCAGCATAAAATATTCAAGAATAAAATCTGTCTATTTTTAGGTGCAATATTTTAATTATAATGAATGTGTGCTATATTCTATGTTTTAAACGTCTCTTGACTAAATGATGGACGGATAAAGTGCTGAAACTCTTAATCGCTTCGTTCGGACAATTAAATAACAACACAAAATAACTAACCACCAGGCTTTGAATACTTAAAAACAGAACCAGTCTATTTTCAGGTGCAATATGTAAATTAAAATGGACGTGTGCATGTTCATTCGTAAGTTTAATTAGGCGGTCGGAAGTTTTCATTCGATATATTTAATTATACGTAGAAAACATACCAGGTGCGCCTGGAAATGAATATTTAATAAGCACTAGTCGGATTGCAAAGTGAACTCTGACGTAGATTTTATTAGCCAAAAACACACCGTATTCGTGGAGTAGAAACATAAAGTCTTGCTGATAGTGGTCTGTTTGAAATGAACTTCTTAAATGCGAAATGTATGCGAAATGTACGGCAACACTGCCTTGGCATTTTATGAGTTTACATCTTAATTACAACACTTAAATCTGTAGTTGTCTTGTGGTAAGGTGGATACAGACTGTTCACATTCAACGACGGTTCAGTATTTCATATACGAGTACTTTGTATTTTTTTTACACTTGTGTTATTGTCCACTAAGTCAATTATTCTGTAGGGAAAAGCTTCAGTTCAGTAAGTACCTACGTTTTCGAAAAAATAACCGTATTTGGATGTCGCGCATCTCAATCTTAGGACAATGCTTATTTGACTCATTTGGCGCACTGGGCAGGTCGGCGCAGTGGGCAGTTCTCTCGGTTCCAGATTCGATTCCCGGCAGGAGCCCAATTTTTATTCTCCAGGGACATTTGTGCTTCTGGTTCTAGGTGTGATTGTGTGTGCGGTGTAAATAGTTCCGGCACCCATTATACAAGTTTTGAACTTAGTGTGGAGCTGTGAGTGTTAATGCGTTTGTTTTGTTATTATTTTAAGACTATAGTTTCCTTAATTCACCATTATCGAGAACATTTTTTTTCTTTAAGTAACATAAGACGACATTGGCATTTATATTTATGTACTTATATTATGTAGTTTACGTATTATATTATAATGTGTAATAATATGTATTTATATTATAATTGTTATATATCATTATTTATAACTCAGTAGGTATATTATAATTTACATTTTTTATTTTTAATCTTGCTACTTTCTGAATTTTGTTATGTTAAAACACCGACGTCCAACTTTGTTGCGTAATTCCTCTCCATCCAAAGATTGTCTGGAAGAGATCGCTTTTAGCGATAAGACCGCCTATTGTACACTTATTTTGTAAGTAATTATTTTGTATTCTGTTTTGTCACAAATATGGTGTTCAATAAAGAGTTTATCTATCTATCTATCTATAAGACATGTCCTTGGATAATCTTATTGTTGTACATAATTTGTAAACGTTAAAGCAAAAGCATAAGGTAGCTTGATGACGATGGAGGTGTCTCTAATAGGTCTATAACGCTATACCACAAAATAATGATACCAATAAAAAAGTAAAACAACAATATTAATGGAAATAATTAAACGCAAGCAAAGCTTAAAAAAAACAGATTTACCGCTTTTTCTTCGGAACTTTGATCAGATTAGATGTACTGAACACGTATTATTGATGATATTTCAAGAAGTACTGATCAGATCTTGATCTAATTTAAATGGGACCAATTGAAAAGCAACATATTTCAAACAAAAAATAAATTTCAGTATTGGTTCACATGGAAAGAAGTTATGAGGTAACACACTTCCATACCTCCTCCGTTTTTGTGAAGTTGGTAGAAAAAAGTGACGAAGCACCTCACTAAAAATTTAAAACAAAATATTAAAACTAAGTTAAAATAATAAAACTAAGTTAAAAGTTAATTCCCTCTAAAGCTAGCACATTCCACAACGGAATGAGGCTCTCAACTTTCGGCGGCTTTCCGCCGCTGAATGACAGCGTCTCTCATCCACCCCGAACTACGAAACGTCGATAGAGGCGTGAACGGCAAGATATCGTTACCTGACTGTACAAATTTCCGCTAATGGTTTAGTTAACTCCCAAAATTAATATAAAAATAAAAGGTGACGGCTCAACCACGAGGTCGAGTTTGTCTGGGTCGAGACGACTTTGGTAGTACATACTCATATAGAGCGCCACTATCAGTTACTTTCAGCGCTAACATCGGGTCAACGACAGTTTTTCGTTCTGCGTTTGGAACAGACTACAGAATAATTATTTTGATACAGAATCTATTACTATTAATAATTTACAAGAAACATAAACGCTTCTATAAGCAGCTAATCTTCGAAACCTTGATCAGATTTAATGTATTAAACACGCATTATTGACTATAACTCAAAACTAAAGATCAAATCTTGATCAAATTTCAATGGGACCACATGAAAAGCACCAGCTTTCTAATAAAAAAATAATCATCAAAATCGGCTAACAACAAAAGAAGTTATGAGGTAACTATTGAAGTCGGTTAAACAAAAAAAAAATAATAGGCATTATTGACGATAATTCAAGAACTACTGATCAGATCTTGATCAAATTTAAATGGGACCAATTAAAAAGCAACATCATAAGTTCAAACTAAAATAAAATTTTTGAAATCGGCTCACATGGAGAGAAGTTATGAGGTAACACACAAAAATACAGTCGACTTGAGTATCTCCTACTTTTTTGGGAAGTCGGTAAAAATAAAACTCAGCTTTTACGGTTGATACCGTGGCATGCTGCTTCCATAGACTGTATATAACTATTTCAGTGCTTTATATTGAAAAATATATGTGACATAAACTAATCATGAAATTTTCGTTTGTTATATTTTTGCTGAAATCCATCTCAGCACAAACACGCATTCGATGCTTGGTAGCGCACTCAAATATAGTCACAAACACATTTACAACAATCTCAACCATTCGGTTCTTTGGATGAGCAAGACATTTTCGTATATCTCGTCATATATGAATACAACGTCTAGTGTCGTCGGATGTGAGCGGTTCTGTTTCCGCTTTTAGATAGACTGATTGCGACCCGTCTTTGAAATACAAAGGCTACTGCAGCACAAACAACTATAGTGCTACATAATTTTGTGAATTACAAGGAATAGTTAGTTTGTGCAAACCCATCTGTGCTACCATATTAAAAACAAAGTTCGTTTTTACTATGGTACTACCGACGCGATCTAAAGTTAAGCCGCATTTGTTTGTATAGGGATATCCACAGGAGGATTTAATACAGACCGTGATTTTGATCGGCATTTCTATCCACTTTTAAAATGTAAAAAAGTAGTTATAGTGACATAACTACAATAGTAGGACAAATGGTTTCCTGAAGTTTTTTTATAGATATTGATATGTTCTACAATTGTAGAACATTGTTTTGTTCTATCATCAATACTTTCCGCAGCGCATGGGATGAAAGACATTCTATGGCAAATTTTTGGGTTGGTTTTAGTAGGGGTTTCTAAAGATCTCAATTTTTTACTCGTAATAAATATGGCTTATGTTACTCAGTGATAATATAGCTTTCTAAAGACAAAAGATTTTTTGCAATCGGTCTAAAGTTTATTCGTTACATACAAAATACAAATCTTTCCTCTTTATAATTTTAGTATAGATTTAGGTAGGGCATTTTATAATGCTCGCATTAGCTACCACTCTACCAGAAGTAGAATCATCTTCACGTAGAAAGCCTGTGACCAAGCACTGAACTGCCAGTAGCTGTTCTTGGGAGCTAGTTCCCATTCTAGATCCAGCTACTTCGTCCGTCGTACAATATGTAAGATGGTGGTTAATCGTTACTCTTTGTAATGGAGCGAAATATGAAGGAATTGGTAGAAATTGGTAAATTTAAGTTCGGGGTGGCCTGCAGATGTTTTAGGCAGATTTGACGCACACCTTCAGGCGAACTACTTGACTGTAAAAAAATTCACCGCCGTAACTTCCGTTAAACAATTTTATTTTTTCATAACTTAAACTATCTACGGGCGAAACGCTTATATATCCTAAAACTAAACTAAGACTATATAAAGCTAAGACTCGAGTTACCTAAGACATCGAGCTTATAGGTAACTCAAGTTAAGTAATTAGTTTATAGATGTATAGCAAAGTTGTTATATATAGTTATTAAGACGCACTTACATACGTTTTTGCTGTGGAAAAAAGTGGGGACAGACGCCCCACGTGGGCAGACAAGCGTGACTCACGGACACCAGTGAGCGCACGAACAGGCCGTTCTCTCGGTGTGATTGTGACGGTACCTAAATACCTAGCGGGTTTCTAAGTTACGAGCAACTTGCGAAGTAATGATGTAGATTGACTACTTCATCCGCGATCTGTTTGTACAGAAGGAATATTTTTTTCTAATATAAAGTGCCTAATACATTTTTACTAGTTTTTCCCGCAGCTTCGCCCGCGTTAATTTTTAAAATAATAAAAATCCCAATTCCGTTACAAAATTTAAGAGGAAAGCTTTTTTTTTCGTAAAATTTTCCGATATATTTATAGTTATTCTGCTATTCAATGCGGAAAAAAGGTAGATCAAACAAATTAAAGATCATTAAAATCGGTCCACCCGTTCTCGAGTTATAAGTGTTGTAACAAACCCGACTTGTCTTAAATATACCTATAACAATGAAAAAAAAAAAAATATATATAGATGATGCAACATAAAATATACAATGTGGTAATAATAAAATATTATGATTAACAAAACGTCATTTTGTATATTCATTGTTGGAGAATGAAGATGCTCCTATATTTTGAGGTGGATGATTTAATTACCGAAGTGGGGCTTTTTTTACCGGAGTGAGGATTACAGAGGCTAATTCAAATGTTGTTTAAAATTGTACATCGTTACTTTCGATGAGGTGGGATGGATCTAATTTTTATCTAATTTCATAGATAATATGACCAAAGTTAGCTAGCTCAAAGTTTCATAATTTAGATGTGAATCAGACGTAAGGAGATTGGAATTCTCTGCGGAACTTGCTTGAACATGACTCAGAGTGCCTATACCACAGTAAGTATTATTTATTCTGTGTATGCGGTAAGAAAAACGTTTTCTGAATTAACTTTTTATTATATAGCATTCTGACTTGATAAAGATTAAATACCGTTAAATATAACATGGCATTATGTACATTTGCATTTAAATAATCTTCGAGTACTATTAACACCGAAAAGCCTATAATTAATATATTATGTTATTATTCAGCTCTAATCTTACTGTGTATATCACTTGAAAAAGAAAATCTGTCCTCGCAGTACGATGAAGTTTAGTAACAAAAACTACATCACTATTGTTATCGTCTTCGATTTGCATAAAAATACATGGGTGTCATGTGAATGTTTTCGGCACCCAGGCACTCATGACACAAGTCATCGGACACAGTGTGGGGCTGTGAGTTTGAAAGCGATAATATTTTTTATATGTTTACTAATCTATATCTAGTGGCAGATGTTATGGACTATAAGTGTATAGTATAGTGTACCAATGAATAGTGATACATAGAGTGCTTCTTGTATTGTTTATAGATCAAAGTGGTAGAAGTTGTCTATCACACGAAATACTTACTTTATACCACTTCAAATGATACAAATAAAACCATCGAAATGTTACAAAGCCAGCTCATTATATATGAGCATCTATAAAAACCAATTTAAGAGTAAATAAAAAAATGTGGCTTAAATTTTACTAAAGATATTTGGTAGACTATGAGACTAAATGTAACTCGTTTCAAATGTACCAATGTGAAACATGCTGACGTCATTCGTCAAGACGTAAAAAAAAAGAACGATTTACTGATATATTACCTGCCATTAAAACATATCGTGTATAAAAACGTCGATAGACTACCGACAAACGTGCACGAACACATAACATAATGCCGTTGTTACAACAATTAAACAAACATTTCCTGTTTCACAGTTGTTATTTGAACCCGTAAAAGCGTTGTTATTCTCAAATTGGTTAGCGCTTTATGAAGAAATATTACAACTTACAAGTATGACCAATTTAGTTTTTTGTCCCCATATGACAGCACTCCACAGATAAAGCAAGTAATCTAACAGGATCAAAAAGGATATATATAAATAGACATCTATGATAGACAATAAATTAAACAGGAAATAACAAAAATCTTCGATGCAATCCAATGAATAGTGGTGGCGCAGTCTAGGGTAATACATGCTCATGTATTTTTATACATAGGCACACTGGACTTTAGGATATTAAAGTAGGGCCGTGTCATGTAACAAATACTTTATTTTTTATGCCCACAATCTCACCTGAACATCTCAATCTTACTTAGAATGACATGAATGTCATAGATTGATTCATCCACAACAGGTAAAACAACACTTTACATTCTGTTGACTTACGTGTTAGGGTTTCTGCAAATTGTGCGACCCCAATTATGGAAAACAACACCATGACTTATGTTTTCGACTTAAATGCAATACCTAATACTATAATATGGCCAAAGATGAAATTTTAATGCAAATAATATAAGGAATATGCAAAAATTATGAAATATAATTAATGACTATAAGGAATCAAGCAATTAGAACGATACACAACGCAAACTTTGTGAAGGAATTGCTTGCTCGTTGCCCTAAACAGCCTCATCCAAAAAAAATATAATATGTACAAATAAATGAAACCTGTACCAAAATCTTTCGGGCTATTTAAGTCATGCCTGCACTACAAAAACTTTTCATAACCCAAAATGGCCACGCGTGCGCCAAATTTTAACTTGGGGCATAATTTAGATGGCCACCAAAAATAAAATAAAATTTCCTGTGACAGAACCGAATCGGATAATAGTAGGTTAAGGTTATTTTATTTTTTATAATTAATACAAAAATATTTATAATACGGAAAAATTGATTAATATAAACATATTTGGATTAAATTTTTAAATAAAATGCGATTATTCTGAAGATACTTGCCTTTTTTAGGTTAGCAGACTTTACGTTTATTGGTGATAATTTCATATTAAAATGGGGATTAAATTCTGGTAAGTACTTACGATTTTTTTGGCGTTATATTTCATTATATCTGGTGATTGCTTAAACCTAAGCCATTATAATTTATAAAATGTGCATATGTGAGTATTGTTTATGTGTGATATAGCAGGGTAGGTACATTGACTGATATTAAATAAAATACTATCGACGATAAAAAAAGCATCACTCGAAGATAACGGTAACCGGAGGTACAGTCGGCCGCATTAACATGTAAATTAACATCTCCAAATTTTTAAATGTATATCATTACTAATCTAAACAGAATTTAAGAGTAACGTTTAATTTACAGAGATGTTTTATTGTTGTTATGAAAATTAGGATATGCTTAAATTTTATTGGAGCCTACTGGATCTTATAATACTATTAATTTTGATTTCTTGTTTCTTTTTAAGCTTCATTTTAAGATAGAATTTTACTGTTCTGTTATCTACAGAATTTATGGAAACAGGGACGTTATTAATATCCGATGTTAACTGTACGTAGCGTTGTTTAATTATTATATACAATATACCATTATAATACGTTTTATATTGAAAACATTGAAGCTTTTCTGGCTTGGTTTCATTTGTACGTGTGTTCAACAGATTATATTCAAAATATCACAATGAATATAAATTAATTATATTCGGTTAAATACAGTAGGTTTTAACCAATGAATACTCTTTTACTAATTTAAATCAAACAGGCACGTGTTGTTTAAATGTCATTCAAGATTGAGATCCAAGATCGCAAGTGGTTTATCCATAAAGTTACAATTGTACAAAATAATTTATACCATGATATTCATCTAAGATTAGAAAATAGGTTATTGTGTGTGTGTGAGATACCTAGTAATGATATGTGGAGTGACATTACCAGTGTCTCTAATGATTGCTCCAGATTTAACTTGGGACATTTCATTTCCCGTATTATGTAGGTACCTACTTCTTAATGTATTATGCTTTATATACGTTCATAATAAATTTGTAGAGCGAAAATGTGCAACTTATTTCCTGCATCCGTGTACACGGTAATATCTGAGAGTTTTCGAGCCTAAAGCCAATAGCTCTGTTAGGCGTAGAATTTCGTCCGAATCGTCGCTTTCTATCAGGTGAGGCTCTTATGCTTTAAGCGAATGAAATTTATGAAAATATTAAAATTATACCAAGATTATCTTTATAAATATTATATGATGAAAACGATACAAGTATTTACACCAATAAAGATGCATTATAACGACCTCAATATAAAATAATTAAACGCAAGCAAAGCTTAAAAAACCGACTTCACCGCTTTATCTTCGGAACCTTGATCAGATTTAATGTATTAAACACGCATTATTGACTATAACACAAAAACTACTGATCAGATCTTGATCAATTACAATGGGACCATACGAAAAGCACCAGCTTTCAAAAAAAAAAAAAACAACAAAATCGGCTCACAACGAAAGAAGTTATGAGGTAACTTTTGAAGTTGGTCAACGAGAACATCGTCAAAGTAGTCCACAAAGTAGGCATTATTGACGATATTTCAAGAACTATCTGATCAGATCTTGATCAAATTTAAATGGGACCAATTAGAGAGCAACATCTTTCAAACTAAAATATATTTTTCGAAATCGGCTCACGAGGAGAAAAGTTATGAGGTAACATACATAAAAAAAAAATAAAAAAAAAAACAGTCGACTTCAGTACTCCTACTTCCTCTTTTTTTGGGAATTCGTTAAAAACAGGCCAAATGCTAGTCGAACTGAAGGTTCCATATCACCACGTGCCACCACACAATGACGAGAGCCCGACTCGCATTTGTCTTATTTAATTTTTGCTGTAATACTTTAAGGCGAGACCTTGACAATTTTAGTGTGTTTTGATTTCTTGCAGCTTACAATCTACGCAATTATGGATATTGTTTTTAGATCAACATTAGAATATAATATAATTTATTGATTGTCTTAGTTCAAAACACGCTTGGTAAAAAATATCTCGGTAGAAAAATTTGCCAAAGTAGCACCTTTGATTCTCTTAGTTTGCTTGATATATTATAGGAAAACAATAACTAATTAGACGCTGAAACTTAGCCCCAAAAAGTTATTAAACTTTGTTAAGTATCACTATGAAAGAAAAAAAAAACATATATTATAGTTTTTGTATAAATGGACAAAACCATAATGAGCACTTACGCCGCCGTTTAGCTCTAGCGCGCGTCCTCTATATCTTTCTCTGTTAAACACGTACGGCAGTGATAGCGTTATTACTTTCCTATTTTGCGCTCAGTCGGTTGGTGACCTTTGCCCACAACGAACCTGTGCTCGTTGTTCCTAGCTCCCGGCTCACAAAATACGTAAAAGAAAGTTATTCGAAATCTCGAAATGAAAAGTGACATAATATTGTGACAATTTCGGAGTGCTTTTGTAACATACATCAGCTCTTGTGTCTACTTGCCTTCATTCTTCATTATTGACTTGACAGAATTTATTTTCGGAATACACAAAATAAGTTTCTATTTTAAAAAGAAACTGAAATACTAAGTAATTTACTTTCAATCAGCGAACGCCTTAATATATATACTATGCGAACGCCCTATTACATACTTTACATAGGTACTACGCAATTCAAGTAGATTAGTAAAAAAATAATATATTTTGTTAGATTGCAACTATCTTTTCTTTATGCCAGATAGGTAAGCATTTGGCCGACATCTCACCTGATGGAAAGCGACGGTGCGGTCGAAGATGAAGCATGCTTACCTAGAAGATACCTATTCACTCTAGACTTGCAAGACTCCCAGATTATACTGTTCTAGGAAAAAAGACGAGCGCAGTAAGTTTCACTCCTTCACTGTATGGATGATAAATGTAGAAGCAAAACGAATAACTAGCATATTATTATGTAGAATTATATGTATGTTCATAACAATTGAAACACAACATTATAAATTATTTCATTTAACAGGGCAAATCTAAGAACAATGGAGTTGCTATTACCTGTATTTTGTTCCTCTTCTGAGGTATACAAGACATTAGCATACTTTTAAATTTACTATACTCATGTGTATCTATACTTACTACTAACAAATTTTCGGCAGCATTAGATTAACCGACAATGTCAGATCGTACATACATATATAAGACATAATATAATTATAGGCTAAGATGAAGTTTGCGATGAATTAAAATCATTGGAAGAAATGAAAAATGCCGGCAAACGAATAAGAGAAGCAGCGCTCAAAAATGGTAGAGTTGAACCTGATGGAATTATTGTTTTGGTACGTTTCTAATAACTTATCTTAATACAACGCTTAAATACTTATATAAAAGTCATAACACCTTTAAACTTCAAACTAATGAAGAACTTTAATCACAAAAATAATAAAATGAAGTAAAGTATGTGTGCTGTTTTGGTTTGTTTAAGACACCTGTAACGTCAATGATAATAAATATATAACTAGTTATAGAGTATTTTATTTAGAAATCCTTCCACTCTTTCACACAAAATCTTTCATTCACTCTCAAAATCTATTTAATACAGAAAACTATTCATCAGATGAAATAGCGACCAAATGCTTACATATCTGGCATAAAAAAATAATTTTCCACAAAATATAGTACACTTACCCCCACTCATAACATATATTCATATACCTCCTCCGAAGCTGTCATACAGGAATTATGAATACACACATAGACACACTCTTACAGACCCTAACACACACACTTCTTTAACATCATCATCGTTATAATTTCAACCAAAGATTTCCACTGCTGGAGAAAGGTATTTTGTTATCTATATATATATAAAAGAAAGTCGTGTTAGTTACTCCACTTATAACTCAAGAACGGCTGAACCGATTTAGCTGAAAATTGGCAGGGAGGTAGTTTAGAGCCAGGAGAAGGACATAGGATACTTTTCAAGAACGTACATTTCTTTAATTTTTTTTTTTACATTTCGACTTTCCATTTTCTCATACGTCACTCGGATTTGGTAAAGTACTAGGCAAACATAAACATGTAGGTTGTAATAATATAGTCACGTGACATTGTAACGCATGCCGGGTATGGCTTCCTAAATATGCACATTCATTGACTGTTAGGCGGAACGAAGGTCGCCGGGACAGCTAGTTATATCTATTTATACAGGAACACCAGGGCCACGTCTACGGAAACATCAGTATTTGTTCCATAAAAAAAACCTTCTCTACGAAGGATTTCCCATCCATGTTTGCCTACTTTGCATTTTTGATAGTAAACAAGTAAATCGATCGTTGTTCATAACCTACTAATAAAGTATTGTACGTAGAATCATCGAAATAACGTAGGATGTAACATTGTTTGCAACAAACGCGTTTTGAAAACAATAGTGCATATTGAGTAAAAAATAAACATTACTATAGTAAAAAAGTAATAATATGATCGTAGATGTATCCCCAGCCTCATGATAACAATCAATGCTAGATAATGGACAATCGCTGTGGCTAATAACATAAATAACGTAACAGTAACTTCGCTAGTGTAGTGGAGTAGAGCTCAGGTAGTGATTATTAAGCCCCGTTTTTGTTATTTGTTCCGTCGCGTCGTTCTGCTCAAATAATTTTCGCGTTTTGATTACGGTTAATCAAAAATTGACAATGATCATTGACAATATAAATAAAGTGTCCGTCGCTTATGTTTAAAATGTACCTATAATGTAGGTACATCTAATATTATTTTGAATGGTTTAAGGGTTTTTTTAACCAATGGTAAAAGACGCAAGGTGATCCCTATTTTTACCGTAATAAGCTAGCAAAACCAATTACTCTAAACATGTGGATAAAATGTAGTATGACTTATTTATATGTCAGTCTAAACGATCTGAAATATTTCGTAGGCCAACTCTGGAAATAGGAACAGCTTTCACCCGCGTTCACCGCTTGTATATTATTTGCGAATACGAGGTTATAACAATATTATTTTTTTACGTTTTAGTTTGGCATAATATGTGTCACTTTTATATATTACAAGTTAATTAAAAAAACTTTACCCCCAATACAAAAAGAGGGTAGACATTAGTCTCGATTTCTTAAATCTTGTAGCCGCTGCTGCAAAAGACAGCAACTACACAGTGTTTCTTACGGGGACCAGCTATTAATATATTAATTAATTATTATCTATATAAGGTTCGTCATAGCTATATCACAGTCATTTATAATAATATTATAATAACATTTTCACAAATACTCCTGATGTATCTTTGTAACTCTTTAGTTAGGGCGATTATGGCAATGTTCGATGATCGCTCGACGAAAGCGAGGCTTAACACCGGGTACATCGACCGCGTCGCCCCGTCCTGCTTATGATCGTAAGGGGCCAATATACTCCGTTCTAGTGCAAACGATAAGCATAGCTTTTTCTCCCGTAATACTTAATAGATGAGCGGTCCAATCGCTATAAGTGAACACGGAGATTTGATCGCTCTAAATTGAAATAATATTTACAATTTAATCTTTATATATATAATTCTTCTGTACGTTTGTATGTGACCGAACTCCTCCTAACGACTAGACTGAACTTTTATATATATATATATATATATATATATAAATTAATTGCTGTTCGTTTGCCTCGCTAAAACTTGAGAATGGCTGGACTGATTTGGCTAATTTTGATCTTGAAATATTTGTAAAAGTTTAGGAAAGGTTTAACGGTGAGAAACATAAATAGTAAAGGAAAATACTAAAAACGACAAATTAATTTTCCAATACAAATTGTTCCTACTCGTACCTGTGAAACATTTGATGTTCGTCCTGTCGGTACGGAAAACTAGGGATGTCTGATCTGTATGGTCTGTTTAGGTTTAGTTGGAACAAAACAGTCTAAAGAAGGTTAAAAGGTAAGAAAATATTAAAACAATTTTATTTTCCCATACATACTGTTCGTACCAGTCAAAGATTAGACACATAATTAAAACCGACTTCACCGCTTTATCGCCGGGACCTTGATCAGATTTCATGTATTAAACATGCATTTATTGACTATAACTCAAAAACTATATATTAGATCTTGATCAAATGAAAAGCATCAGCTTTCAAATAAAAAAATAATCATCAAAATCGGCTCACAACAAAAGAAGTTATGAGGTAACTTTTGAAGTCGGGTAAACGAGAACATCGTCAAAGTAGTCCACAAAATAGGCATTTTTGACGATATTTCAAGAATTACTGATCAGATCTTGATCAAATTTAAATAGGACCAATTAGAAAGCACCATCTTTCAAACTAAAAAAAAAATATTCGAAATCGGCTCACGTGGAGAGAAATTATGAGGTAACACAAATAAAAAAAAATACAGTCGACCTGAGTACCTCCTCCTTTTTTGAGAAGTCGGTAAAAGAAGTCGGTTGTTGTCAAAGTTCAGACAACTTTTATTAGCGGTACGAAGTTCGCCGGGTCAGCTAGTTTTATTAAATAACTAGCCGTCCACCGCGGCTTCGCCCGCGTTCATTATGTTAAAAAGTAGCACATGGGTTATTCTGGACCTAAACTGTCTACTTTCTAAATTTCATCAAAATCGGTTTATTCGTTGCGGAGATACGTGGTAATAAACATTCACACATACATACAAACTTTCGCATTTATTGGTAAATCCATTATTCAATATACAATTTAGACGTTTTTCAAACTGAATACATGTTGCTCTGGTCATTAAGCAAGCCCTAAGTTGTGTGTAACTTGATTCTAATTTGATTTTTATTAGGTATTTAAATTCAATTTATTTTGTTAAAAGAATTTACGCTAAGAAATAATTATAATAATTGTTAACTGTCGTGATCAGTCAGTAATATGAGAAGGCATTGCGCTGAATTTAAAGTGGTTTAAAAAGTATGTTTATTTCTCTTTACCCACATAGCGTTTAAAATTTATTAACTTGATTAACACCGTCAAAGCCGCGGGTTACAGCTTGTATGATATGAATAATTATGGTTTTAGTAGGGCTTTATGAATTTTGGTCAAATATTTGGTACCTGATCTACGTTAGATTTTCACGTAAGAAGCAGACTATGCAGTCGATATTTTACAATTCAAACAAAAAGTTATGTTACGATAAGAATCCTTTAGAGCTTTAGAGCATTCGTTGTAGTTAGTCACGATATACTACCACTAAAACAGACAAGGGGAATCAAGGTATTTACCGCAGAAGGACAAACGGAGGTGGAGGTATACTAGTATTCAATATGAGAACTTGTTTCTTTGCGAGGCGACCATTTCCGATCTGCTGTTGCTAGTGTTTCTCGACCCCCTATTACCTATCTCTGTAGCGTATGGTTTAAATTCGAAATAGAAAAAAACTAGAAAGAAATAAGGTTAATCTTTGCTCAATTCAAATAGAAACTGCTCGCAACAGAGATAGGTAATAGGGGTCTGCTGTTTCCACTATTGCTTTAACGCAATACAAGGAAGTAGTTTACCACTTTCACATTATAAGAAAAATTGCGTAGGTTTTGAATACACCATTCGGCATTATAATAATTTACTAGTGTTTGATATAAATAAAAACTTTATGTGCCTTGTCCTCGTGCATATTCACGTAGAAGCAAGGCTTTAATCAGGATAACATTTAGTAACTTATTTTATTATTATTTTTTAGCTCTTCATAACTATCGGCTTTATAATATCAGTGTAAAGTGTAATAATACAGGTTATAGGCCTAGCTGTACCATCCCCTTCTGATATGTTATTATTATTTAATTCTTTATTGCACAAAAAGTACAAAAGGTGGACTTAATGCTAGGGGCATTCTGTACCAGTTCCTGTTAATTATCTGATACATAATAGTATACAAGTGCTATAGGTACTGTTTTTGAATTGATTTGGTCAGAATGACAATTTTCATTTATGTATGTGGTTTGTAATGCTGTAAGTCTATTGTTAAGTAATAATTGTATCATTATTTATTATATATATTGTAATTTAAAGTGTTAGTATTTGGAAGTATCCAAATACTTCTAATAATCATAAGGATTTAAACTTTTGCAAATATGGGTAACTCAGGCAGTACTGACACTTGGTATAATCATAATAGGTATCTTCTAGGCAAATTACTTCAACGTCACTTTCCATCAGTAGAGGTAGTTGTCAAATAATTCCACAAGCATAAAAAAATAAAATTCAAGCCGATCTGATTATGGCACCTGGACAAGAAATCTGAGTTTTTTTCAACATGCTGGTCCTTTGTGTTACAGAGCAAAGAACAAAGAAAAGAGTTGTATGAACTTGGAGAGATATATATAATATCATCCTAATCCTAGATACTAATAACAATTTATTTATTTAAGCAGAAATTTATTTACAAGGTATGAAATTGAGAAATAGATCCTCACAAGGATTCCCTGACTTGGGAGTCTAACTACTGATTGTCAACACAAACCTGTCATTTCCACTCCTCTTACTTTCACTCCAACCAAATATGTATTTTCACTGTTCATTGCTATTAAACATAATGCTAAATAAACTACAATGTTCTGTTTACAGGGTAGTTCTTATCTCCGACAGTCATAAACCATGTCTAGAAGATTGATTCTGTTCCTAAGATACACACACCTGATAGTAATTGCAGACCACCATATATACATTGGCAATTTAAGATGATACATCTCTTATGCCCAGACAAGCAACTCACTTTCTCAGCCTGAACTAGTCCTGCTAGCACAGCTCAGTTATTGCACTGTTTGACTTTGGGTGGTATCGACCCGTGTGAACCTCTGATACGGGGTACCAGGATAAAGCTCTTGAATCTATTGTCCTTTGATTCAAGATACTTATGTATGATGGTAAGCTAGCAGTTCCCAAATTGCTAGTCAAGGTCCTAGTAACCCTAATTTTTTTATGTTAATTATTAATTATATACTAGCCATGTCCCGTGGCTTCACCCGCGTTAATCGAGTTATAAAGTAACTTAGTACCTACTATGTTTTAAGCAGAGGTATGAGTTATGTTAATTCTATATTTTATTCATATTCATTCAGCCATTACAGCGTGAAGAGAATACAAACACACTACTTTTGGATTTATAATATTAGTGTGATTTTTTTACACCAATCTAATAGTAATAATAAATAATCAAACTAATATTATAAATCTGAAAGTTTGTCTGTAATGTGTAAGTATGATTGTTTTCTCTTCATGCTGTAACAGATAAACATATTTGGATGAAATTTGCAATGTACTTAGCTTATACCTAAGATTAACACATAGGCTATTTTTAAGTTCATAAACTGGTGAAGCCGCGGGGCACCTCTTGTACATAATAAATAGATTCTGTGATTATATTAAACACAAAAATATAGATAATAACCAAATCAATAAATAAAATGCTTTTACAGTTATATAATTATTGTCTGGTAGTTGTCTGCGCAGGATTAGTACTTCTTTGCTTATTTTCTTTTCCAAGAACCTATCTTTTCTAGCCATATATCTATTTTTAAAAGATATATGATGTATGATATATAATATAATATATTATTATCATATATATTTTTAAAAGATGTAGATATATTTTGTCACAGGCTTTTTTGTAGAGCTATTTAAGATAAACATTTCCATTATACATTATATACATGTAACTCTAACGGTTTTTGCAGCTGCCAGAATAGCTCGCAGATGGCAGAATTTTTTCCTACTTACTGTTATATTTTGGACAATTTACACAATATCTTTATAAATTTTAGCCTATGTGTTATTCTGATGTATAAGCTATGTTTTGTAAAGTTTCATTAATATCCATTCAGTAGTTTTTGCATGAAAGAGTAACAAACATCCATCCATCAAACTTTCACATCCTACTAATATTATAAATCTGAAAGTTAGTGTGTAAGTATGTTTTTTCCCTCATCATGCTTTAACGGATGAACGGATTTGGATTAAATTTGGAATGTACATAGCTTTTACCTAGGATTAACACATAGGCTACTTTTTAACTTGATAATAGCAGGTAAAGATGCGGTGCCCTGCTAGTTTATAATATTAGTAAGGACTGGACGATAAATAGTAACCTAAATAGCATTTAATCTTATACATTTCAGATAATTTGGGTCAAAGTTACTCAAGTGTTTTCTCACATACTTATTCTATCAATTAGACATCAAGGCTAACTGAAACACAACATTCAATTTTGATTAGCTCACATCCAGTTTGATCAAGGTGTTTTGCTTCTATGTTTATCATCCGTACTGCAAAGGGAGTGGAACTCAACACCCAAGTCTTTGTGCAATGAATAGTTTAGTCTGGATGTCTTTATGTCAAGAGTGTATAGGGCAAGCATACACATCTTCGGCCGCATTGGTTTCCAACAGGTGTGATAGCGGTCAAATGCTTACTTAACAAGCATTTAAGTTACTCCTACAGTACTAAAAAAAAGAGACAAATTAACTTTGTTCCCCAAACAGTATAATAAAACAAACAAACACATCTACACTCACAGTCACTTTGTTCAAAAACTTGTTAGTAAGTATCATAGAAGCTATAAATATTTACATATTATTATCAAACACACAATTACACTCAAAACCAGAAACACAAATGTCCTTTGGGAAGGAATATTATGCTCCTGCCGGGAATCAAACCTAACCCAATTGAAGTTCTTTTTTTTGCCTGAAAGGATAAATACGACATCATCCAAAGTAAAACTCACATGTACCTATAAAATCTGCATTGCTACCTAGCTACTATTTTTGGAAAATCATCATACCCGAGTGTGAAAGTGTTCTTATTTAATAAATCCAAATATAAATAATGAGACTAACACACATTTGCATAAACCCACATCTTTGTTATTACAAAGAGAAAATAATAAATGCCCATTCACCAAAATTTATATTATATAAATAGTGACTTTTTCAACTGACTTCAAAAGAGGATGTTCACAATTCGACTATATATTTTTTCTATTGTATGTAATAGTATGTATGTTACATGATATCTCCGCATCTCCCAATAAATTTTGATGTTTTTTTTGTTTAATAGATCATACTTCAGAGGTGGTCCCTTATAAATATTATCGAAAACAGTCAAGTCAAGAGGGTTATGTTTTCTGTAATTGTGACAGCTGTCTCACTTCTCTCACATTTTAACATCTAAATAAAATGGTAGAGTATGGAATGTCTTCTCTTGAGAAGACATTTCATGTAATGCACTTAGACTCATGTAATATATAATAAGCAGTAACATAAGTAGCAGTAGCATTTTATATTGTGGAGGATTAGGTTGTTGCACAGTGAATAATAACACCCAAACGTGAGTAGAATTAACAGTTAGCATCCACAAGGCTTGTTCATTCAAGCTGATCGAAACATCAGTCTGGCATACGTTAGTTTCACATTAGGGAGAATTAGGCTATTCCGGCGCACTGGCCTCGATACTTGTTTAGAATCTTGTAACAAAATAAAAATTAATAACGCAGAAGTCATGAAACAAATAATCCAATTATGATAGATGCTTTTGTAAATTTCATATGCTAACGTACAAATGTATTGATTTCGTTCGACAGGTACCTGAATTGAAAAGCTGCAAACAAGTCAAACATTTTAAATTATCAATACTTACACGGCAGGTGCTTTCAGGAACCACACTCGATTTCACCGAATTTGATTTAATTATTTTAATAATTTTACTAGATATCAATTATTTCGGTTAAAATCGAAATTAGATTGCACAAAAATAAATACATGGAACCGCCCAGCTGGCAAAACTTGTACCACAGAGTAAAAAAAATACAAATTATTAATGGGTGCGTTCATTTAAATTTGATATTTAATCTGTCGTGATTGCCATGAAAGTATTGGAACATATTCTGTTGCGATCGGTATTTCTTTGAAACCGACAAAATTACAAAGAAATATGATACATTTTCGCATAACTTACATATAAATCGATTGTAAAATACGCCGCGGTTTTCATCAAGTTTTCCGCCGAGGTATGCGCGTGGCCACGCGTTTTCGACTTAGCCGCTTCTTTCAAGGTGGATTGAGCCATGTCTTCACCAGTCTCGTTGAGTCAGGTAGGAATACTTTGCAATGCCGACACGCGCGTTGACAACGGTTTACGTAAAGCAACGTAGCACAGACGTGGCACTTCGACGAAACTCGCCACGGAAACCGCTGTGAATTCTGATTTTTCCGTTTAGCCGAACCCTGTGCAGTGTCAGGTGAATGGCTATAAGCTTCTGTGATGATATCTCCGGGTTCATTGCAATTATATTTGCAGCTCCGCATAGTGTGATAAAGGTAGCGGAACGTCAAAAAAACAAAAAGCAGAACAGCGCGGCGGCAGCGCGGCGCGCCGATAAATTCACGGTATGGCTTGTTTAGTTATCATATGGTCGAAAGTTTGTCATATATTATCAATTTTTTTTTATTCATGTTAGGCAAACTTTTGAACACCATCTCACCTGATGGTAAGCAACGATGTGGTCGACGAGGGAGCAAGCTTGTCGAGAAGATTCACTCATGACTTGAAGACTTCCATATTGTACTCATCAGGAAACAGCGACTCAGGTAAGGAGTTCCATTCTTTTGTGGTTCGCACAATGAATGTGGAGGCAAAACGCTTCGTGCGCATTTGTGGAATGTCGATCATGACATTTAAATATTTATTTGTAAAGTAGACAATGTGTGAGATAAATTAATTAACAATAATTATTATGGCTGTATATATATTTCTTCATCTACTTATACCATAATTATATTATTCTATTTTTTTCTGTTATTATTTATTTTATTTGACACTGGTTTAATGCACATAATCTGTGGAGCCAAAATTAGAGAAAAGTTCTTGTGAATAAGTGATTTTATTTTGAACGCAGCTGATATAATGGCGGGAAAGTTAAAGGTAAATGACATCGGACCTAATGACATAATAATAATATTTTAGTACATAACTAACTTTGTTGCAATTAATTTAAATTTACTAAAGAATTAATTTCTGATAAAAGATTATTTTTACGTAATTACGGATAAACTGATCGCAACTTCAAGGAGTGTAATCGAGCCCGTAGCAAGGAAAACTTCTTGGTTAGGATCGAGCTCTGTACTAAAAACAAACTGGACAAGTGCGAGTCTGAAATCGCACACCGAGGTGACGAGGGTTCTGTAAAAACTAATTACTTTACACCCATCACTTTAACACGGCTCGCACCGCGCCCGTGGTCATCATCGCCTCGAATTTCGGATTTTTTTCATTATCAGCCTATTTTTGTCCACTGCTGGACATAGGCCTCTCCTAATGAACGCCACTGAGCCGGATCTTCGGATTTTTCTCAACCGGGGCTAAATCTTGACATTGGAGTATGAAAATTCGAGAATACACTGGAATAAAGGGGTTTTGGGTGTGAAAATTTAACATCTAATAATTGAAGAGTTTTAAACCACCTGCTGTAAATGCACACCTTCATTTTGTAACAACGTTCTTTTAAAAATAAAAGTTGGCTAACTTTTGTGCCTCGTAAGGCGCGGATCGCGGATTTGAGAGGACATAATTTTTATAGAAGTTCAATACATAATCCGAAGGAGGAACTAAGTGATTTAGAGCAAAAACATAACAATCAAATGACAACACGGTAAGTACGAGCGTGGTGAACACGAGTTTTCTTGCAACTTTTAATAATTCGATCACGTTGGAAATATAATACCTACGTCAAGAACAAGTCAATAACCTATAATTAGTATTATTATATTTTACAGATATAAATATAACATAAAAAACTTATGTAGATACCAATTACAATCCCTTTATTCAAGGAGGTAAGTATTCATACATACTACACCTATAAATATATATTAAAAAATGATCCTTTTAAAATCGAATTGGGCTATCTCCGCTCGAAAGATACACACGATACTTATTTCGTTCATGGACGCGGGCATGGACCCCACTGCACCCGCACGCTGTTCGTGCGAACCAAATGAATAGTGTGTATATAGCAGACATTAAAAAAATTACCATAGGATACCAATTCTATAGCAGCCTGCTATAAATAATCAAACATTTTGCAGTTAAAGTACCATTGTTTAAAGTGCATAGTTTTGTCTCATATTTCGATGGCTGGTTGTAATATACCTACCTATCTACCTACACGCGCAAGTAATTACCAATTACCAAAGTTCTGTAAACTGTGCTGGTACGTTTGGCTAATTTGGCCTCTATATAGATGAGGCATACTCTCTAATTTTCTCCATGGCTGTACCACTCAGCTCAGTTATGCTCACTTCAGTAGCGATACTCAATTTCAAGGCGGTCTTGCCATTTCGAGATGATCGATTAAACTGTATTAGTGAACGTCTTAGTACTTTACCTGATTGATCAAGCAGCCGACGTCCGACCTGAATGATTAGGTACATATAATTGGTATAATTGATAACATATTGGCCACAATTGCCAAATGGTTACCTGTAAGTAATAACTATTAATAACATAATGTGATAAGGAAACATTAAAAAAAAAAAACGACACCTAAATAAAGAACCTACATTTTTTATTTTACATATTTTCGTTAATACGCATTATTATGCGATTGTATAACAACGTTATCACAGCTTTATTATAAGTATTTAAAATGTAAATGAAAAATGGTGAAACTTAAAAGTGATTTTCAAATACCTATTCGAAGATATTCCACTTGACACAGCATGACGAATTTAACTTTTTTGTTTTTGACTATATGACGTGTGGCGGTATACTATTAAATGTTGAAAACTATAAAATCTTTAGAGATTTTTTTTAACATAGGCTGATAAACACATTACCCTTCTTTGCGTCGCGCAGTCGCGTAAAAAGGGGCCTTTATAGGGCCGTTGTCCGTCTGTCAGTCTGTCAAGATCCTATTTCCCAAGAACGCTTAGAGGTATCAAAGTAAAATTTATATCACATACAGCGGTCTAGTCCTTTGGAGCTATAAAAAATGATGCTCTTAAAAATACGGTTATCTATGCGCCAAAAATGTACAAGTTTTTACGAAACTCTCGGTGTGCGAGTCAAACTCGCACTTGTCACATTCATTGATAAGTTGACTGATAACTTTACGCACATCATGGGCTCAAAAGTAATATAATCGCTCACCTGAAAATATAAGCGGTACAATGCCATGTGGTATAAAAAAAAAGTGCCATAAAAAAAAGAGTAAACTGTAGATAATGACTTCCCCACGGATTGTCTTTATATTTTTAACCAAGTTTTAATTATGATGTAGTACTTAGTTTAATTATTCATTATCTGATTCCCTTGTCGAGAGAAAATGTTCATTTTTGTCTATATTTGGTAAATAAAAAGTTGACTTTGACTTGAAGGCTTTTTTAATTTCATCTTGTTCTTAAATGTAGGCATCGTGTTCAATGAAGAAGTATTGTATCGTTCTAATTAAAATGAAACGCCGACTGACTAGTGATGTGGTACTAATGATTTGAAAAGTGATCACTATAAAATCTGTGCGACAATAATTATCGCAAAGAAAGCAAACTAGCCTAACCAAGCGATAACCACAAACTTTGAAGACAATTGCGTTATTTGACAAGCCGCAATGGGCGCGCGTTCTCCCTTTGGGAGGAAATCGCAGTTATAAGAGCCGAAAACCCAAACGTTAACGGCGTATTTAACGAGCAAAAGGAAACATAGCAATATATCCGTCTCTATTGACCTAATATTTGTAAGATAATGTAATAATGTTTTCTGAGCAAATGGCAAGGTAAAAGCTTCACTCCAATTTGTTCGTTCAAACAAAGTTGTTTAAACACAGCGAGCTCCGTACCTACTATAAGACGGCCGGCCATCCTGTGATAAGCCTAACATAACTTTAAATTAATTAACACGCTAATAACTTTGGGTGTATCTTGGGGATCAACTCGAGACCGCCACTGTTGAAATCGTAATGACAGTCTAATTTGGAAATATTCTTTGAGGAAGTTTCATATAACTAGGTACTAGGTAAGGAATATAAATATTTAATATAAATAAATAATATTGAATGAAGGGTTCTGCCTACTGTTAACGCTGTATAAATAGTAAAATGACGCTTTGACTCAGGAATCACACATAACATCATGGATCATTCCCACTATTAATTCCATTGATTTTTGTACTATGGAAAGTTTTTGTTTAGTCAAATTCTGGCCTTGACCGAAAATGTTAATTTGTTTTTGGCAAATATTGTTGTTTTTGTATAAGTGTATTATTTTTTTCCACAATAATTTGTTTTTGTCGCAAGTTGTGTATTTTTTTACAGTTATTTGTACATTTCAATGAGTAGTTTCGTCGCCGTGGACCGCCAAAACAATGGTGTTCCACAGCGCGAGCGGTAGACTATCAAAGGGAAATATCGATTTAATCATGAACTAAAGCTTTCAGGCAATCTGCTACGAAATCTACACCTCCCCGTAGCACAAACGTAGTAAACGCGCCAACAAACACATTTATCAAATACGTCCAATTTCAAGGTCCATTTTATCAAAGGCTCTCTCTATAGGCAAGTGACAGAATAGATGCGCTAGACGAGCCATTGAGTAATCTATTTATTATTCTTATGTTAGGTATAGAGTTAAGCTACTCATTTGCTTTTTTCTATGACGGAAGTACCAAAATGGCTAGCACTCAAGTTCAAGCTCGCAGTAATCAAGTTAACCGGAAGATTGCACTAGCGATAGTTCGTGACCTTAAAGCGCTGCCGTCGAATTGCTTTTGGTGCCTAATGAACATCTAAACTAATTTACATATTATTTATGATTTGTAAACGTACGTATACCTAGTTTATACGCCTAAAGTGCGAAATTGCTTGAGTTAATAATCATTACTGCTCTTCTGCATTTTTATCTCTTTTGTTAACGTTTGACTACTTGATGTGTGGTTGAGGGGGTGGTAAACTCTCTAAACATAGGAAGACTAGCCAGTCTTCCTTCAAGTTCAGTCTTCTTTTAGTTCTCAAGGATAGCTGTTGGAACCCCACTTAGAGCTTGTCACCAGTTTTTTTCTACGTCAGGGTTGGTAAGCTGTTAATGTATTTCGGTACAGAGTTGCTATAGTCAGTGGTTTTGGCATGCCAAACAAGTACCGACATATAAACATGCAACGGACTCAGCCCGTTGCATGTTTGTATGTGTATATGTGTACTGAAAGTATGAGGCCACGCTTCGAGCGAAGCAGCGCTGCTAGTCTTCTATACGAAGCAGCGTTACAGACTGACCCGCGCGGGGTGAAGGGCATATAGTATACATATCTTAGCTGAAATTGTCAGGTAAAGCTAAACCTTAAAGTACTAATATATCAGTTAGCTTAGCTCTGTAGTTCGCGGTGTGCACCAAAGTATGAAAAGTTGTTGCAGCTATGTGAGGTAAGCTCAGCTATGTTAGTACCACTAGCGGTGTGACCTGTGTTTTTGTTTGGAAGATATATGATATAAATAAACAAACGTTACAAATATATATCCCCCTCCTTTATTGATGTCTTATCGTTTATTATTACCCCTTTCACACGCGTGGCAATTGAGGTTCGTAAACGACAATGTTGTATAGAGCCTAAAAGCGGTTCGGGTCTATGAAATCTCGAAAAAGGTTTTAAATGTTATTGGCGAAAAGACGCGCTGTTTAAATCAACAATAACATTAGCACTCCATAGATTAATAAATTATGTAATATTGGTCAAACGCATGATGCTCGAGATACAAGACACGCGTGTCTAGTATCCTGTGGGTCATCATAAAACGCAAAGATTTCTAAATACGAGCAAGTTTTTGTAACGAATAAAATCAACTAAGGAAAAATGTTGTTTTGAAATGTGATGAAAAGGCCGAGGTATAAATTAAAATAACACAAATGTTGGAGTTTCGAGAAATGGAAACAATGTTGAAATTGTTTATAAGAAGTTTGTAAGGTTTCAGTTTCGACTTTCTTGTCATTTACGCAAACAGCAAACGCTTTTTAACTTTGAAATGTCGAAATGTTTGTTTATACGTTTTCCAAGTATTTTTCGTAACGAACACGTGACGGTAGAATGTGGAAATTTTCTGTTTAGTTGTTTCGCAAGTATTTTTCGTAATGAACACGTGGCAATATTTCTACAACTAAACTAGATGAAAAATTCTGCTACTCATACTTTCTTAAATGCAGTATGTCGCATAAACGTAAACTCCACGAAAGGAAAGAGAAAATAATGAGGAAACAATGAAATAGGCGAGAAATGTTGGCGAGACCAGGCGGCGGTGTTGCGTACACGCTAGGTATTATAACAATAATGTAGCGATTATTCTATAAATTAACGCTCTTCCACCAAATGTTTCATACGGAAGTATATTATTTGACACTCAAATGTTTAACATAAGTGGAGGGACCCATCTAGTAGTCGATATCTGCCAAGTTTGCTCAGAGTACTCGTAATATTAAATAATTAAGAGTAATCAAGTGAACAGGCAGTGGATACGCCGATGATGTCGAACTGCTTTTGATGACAAATAGATGATTCCGCTACCTACGTATGCTCAAGTCCATTGATTTACTATTCTCAGTTCAGATAAGTTTCGGTAAGTTTAACATTTCGCGAATGATTAACATGGACATTTAAACATTTTTACTTTAACTGTAAAAGTGTAAACCAACCTCTAAGTTTGAAGACTTTCTCGTGGTGTTTATTTCGGTTTTTGAGAAAAAGAAAATTGGTATCTACTGGCGAAAAATAATACTTTCTAGTTCTTTCTTATTTGCAGCGCATTATACAGTGGCTTTTTGTCAAAAATTACAAAAAGGTGGTAATTGTAAGAGACTAATTGTGATTTGGGCAATGTCGCCATATTATATTAATTATTATTGAATATAAAAAACAAACCAAAAGCCGACTAAGCACTCTCTAGTACATTTTGTTACTTTATCGTACGCTTGAATGGTTTTCAGACCCAAAAACAATATTCAGTCAAATAACGAATCTCTTCGTTTTTGAAAGTAGGCTAATTTACATAGATAACAGAAAACACCACAGAGTAATATTTATTAGTGCGAATATTAAAATGTGTATTATAAGCGCGTTTTAGGCTTCAACTAAGGGAAGTGAGTGTGCGTTATATGCGCTGATTCTCACTGATAGAAAGCAACAAAGATGTAGCATAATTGCCTAGATGATATACCTAGTTATTTAATTCGATTGTTTTTTTTTTATGTATGTTACCTCATAACTTTTTTATAAGTAAACCGATTTTGATGATTTTTTTTGAAAGCGGTGCTGCTTCTCTTTTGTCTCGAATAAATTTGATCGATATCTGACCAGTAGTTTTTGAGTTATCCCCAATAATGCGTATTTAATTTATTTAATCTGATCAAGGGTTCGGAAGATAAAGCGGTGAAGTCGGTTTTTTAAGCTTTGCTTGCGTTTATACTAGTTCTTGCTTTCTCCTCGCCAGTAAGAGTACCGCAACGGAAGTCCATCGAGAAGTCCGCAGTAATGAAATTAACCAGACGATCGGCACCGGCGATAGTTAGCAAACATACGACGCTGATGTCAAATTGCTATTAGGTAATAAACCTCTGGACTTCACATAGTAGGAGACTCTGTTATTTCATTATTTAGCTAAGTACTATGTATTGTAGGTAGTAATAATTCACAAATTTTCAATGTTTGTTTTAGTAGATTGTTTATTTTGCTTTTATTTATTTTTATTCGGGGGTTTTTTGATAAGCTAATATGCCACTCCCTTAGGGTTAAAACAATATATTATATAGATACAAACCAACGAAAAAAAATTAATATTAAATAATACTTGAATTTAATGTCGGTTTTTAGGCCGAATTCCACCTGGTCCAATATTATTATGGACAGATATACTACATAATCCAATGTCTATGAATAAAGTCCGTCTTTCCATATAATTTCGAACGTATACCATTAAAATATGGTATGCATACCTATTCCTCCATTTTCTTATCTTTGGCTATTGTTTTGTATCACATACATCACACAAGTATTCACACACTAAACAAGAAGCACGACCGACGAGCGAACCCGCGGCGTAAAAAAAAGCTAAAATTTGCCCATTGTATGTAGTGTAAAAGAGTTGACCCTATTGACGCTTGAGGTTTAGAGGCTTGATAAAATAATGATCTACGTAACTCAGGGTATGTTGGAAACTATAAGACACGAGTCTTATAGTCTTAATCTTTGATTTTCATAATATCCTATAGGCAAACGTTTGATCAATATCTCACCTGATGGAAAGTGAAATTGCGGTCGAGCAATGTGCACGTTTGCCTAGAACCTAGACACCTATTCATGAAAGAGAGTATCAGAGCTAGGCGCCACTAAAGTTATCAATGATAAACCAATGTCTACAAATAAATTAGGTAATAATAACAATATTCGTAAGCTGTACTGTTTAACTTGCGTTACAAACTTAGTTGAGCAAACGACAGGTACGATAGAGCAGCAACATAGAAGTATCAATCATCGACCATTTATGGTACACATACTTAGGCTCTTTTTTATTTCCCAAACGGTATAATTTAAGAATCTAGAATGCACGATAATCTGCTATATAAATCGATATCTTTTTAACAGTTTGACTGCTGGGATTCCTAAGATACAGGCTTTGCCTAATTTAGGCGCTTTTTTATTTAGGGAAAAACGTATATTTGTATACCTGTAGCCGGTATTACAATATTCGTCAAAAGCTTAGATAAAATATAATAATTTAAGAAAACAATTTTTTCTTTGGAACTTTCGATACAAGCCTGCTGGCACTTATTTGGCTCATATTATAGTATAGTATTAGCATTGCAATTCACAGAGGCAATGCCGCGAGCATGATGGGAACGCTGAACCCACTGGTAGTGGGCTTGAGCACTTGAGTTACCTCGATATCTTGTAGGTAACTTAGTTGTTTGCTGTATATAGTTTTAGTTTAGTTTTAGGATATATAGGCAATTAGCCCCAAACATTCATTGTATTAAAAAAAAGCCTACATTGTTAGGAGTACGAGTAGCCTAGTTAGTGTTATCGCTGCATCCGGCGAAGTGAGAATCTACGCTGATTTATATTCACCCAGCGCACTAAATTCAGTGTCTGCACCTCACTGGCACTAGTTCCAGCTAGGTCTGCCAGAAACCAAATTACTATATACCAGTAATAATTATTATTAACACTGACTTAAACACATTTGGGTTTCTACGGGTCTTTGAATAGCGAGCGTGATTTAACTCGGTACTTACCATTCCAGGCCTAAGTAACTTTACATCCTTGACCACATCATTACTTACCAACACGTGAAACTAGCTGTCAATGATAACTACCGGAGCACTATTTAGCGTTTTAGCAGTTTTTTACTACTAAACAACAGCTATATTTTGACTAGACTAAAATAAGCCCAGTGTGTATAATCATGGTATAATCTGAAAGTCTTCAAGTCAAGAGTAAAATCAAATTTTCTAATCAAGCACGCTACATCTTCGGCCGTATCATCTTGATGGAAAGTGATGATAAGTCCGATGAGAACGGTGTTACACTTTTATTAAATGTAACATCGTACCATATACTCCTATGTTTCTTGTTACAAATAAAGCTGCCCGAAATGCAAACAATTTCACAGAAGTAATTAACAGGATGCTCTTTGACAAAGTTCAAAGTATTGCGGTCATCAGAGCTTGTAAAACGCAGCAAATTTGTTTTTTTTTTACATTTAGTTATTTTACACAAAACCTGGAATAATATTATAGATTCCTCGGTCAATTTATCGTATCACGTATTAAAATTCTACCAAATAGAAAGAGGTTCTTCAGTTGTTTGGTTGTAGGATATATTGGTATTGGTGCAGGTTAAAGAATTGACCATATTTTGAAGCAGCCGATCATTTCAGCTGAATACTGGTTTTATCGTATAATCGTCAACGCTTGACGACTAATATTTGTCAATCTAATTATTGTAGGACGCATATAAAAGATGTTTCATTAATTTGGTTACATGAGAGAAAAGTTAATTGTCCACCGAAATTCGCACTAAAATCACACAGAAACACTTAAAATTTTATGATATTATTGTGATTGTTTATGTTTACGCACATTATGATTTTGTTTTTTGTATCTTGTACTATCTACGGGCCAATATACATATATACATGTCAATTATGAAATTTTTTTTTTTTTTTACTTATGTATCTGTACTAACTACGGGCCAATTGCCTATATTTCCTAAAACTAAAATAAAACTATGTACAGCAAAGAACTAAAGTTACCTACAAGACATCGAGCTTATAGGTAACTCAAGTGCGCAAGCCCACTACCAGTGGGTAGCGTTCCCATTATGCTGGCGGCATTGCCTCTCTGAATTGCAATGCTAATACGTTGAGCCAAATAAGTGCCAGCATTTTGATCACGCGTCGCTTCAACCAGGCGCTCTGATAGAATTTTGAAAATAGAATGAGCTCCCGGTCCCCACGGACCCAGTGTCTCAACACCAAACGGCTCAAATATGTAACCACTGCCAAGGTTTCCATATTTGCGCCGTTTACGCTGCTCTGCCGAAGTTGCCGCGACGCCAACCCCATTATGTGTTTCAGGAAGATGTGACGGAGCTAAAGTATCGACACAAGTTGCATCCCATACTAAAGGCCGTCCCATCTTCCATGGAATTAAAGTCATGCCGTCGGGTCTTTTACCATCGTCACGCATCAGACCATTCGGTTCGAGAATGGCTGGAACGTTGGCACTGGTAAAAGCCCGGCGAATGATATCGTTGAGGCTGGCGTGGCGGGAAATTCGGCCAGCACTTTTCTGGCACGAGAGGCCGTGGTGACCGAGCTGGTCAACAGCAGTACCACACTGACAGCTATGGGCAACATAGCACCTTGCACCCAAACGTAAGCATATAGCGAGACGAAAAGCAGATGGATCTATGAGTGTACCAGTATTAAAAGAGGGAATGGCCTGCAACCAAAGCCCTGACTCCCATACAGAAACTGCTAGAAGTCGAGCACGCTCTGTGACGCTAGGACACGTATCTAAAAGATGTTTCCGTGCTAGTTCACAGAGCGGCCGATCCCACAGTCTCTGTGAGGATAACCTCACTGGGAGCCCGGTATTTGGGCATGCCATCTCCCAGGCGCTTCTGGCCTCAGTCAGGTTTGCTATTTCTAAAGAACCCAAACTATGTGAAAGTATTTTTTCGACTAATTTAGAAGTACCATGAACTGAGGACAAGAAAGCCGGTAACGCAACACTAGAAATTTTACGTATACCTAAACCTCCTAGTCTTACAGGTAAAGAAGCTTGCGACCAAGCCCTGTCATCTATGTCAATATTCAAAACCGATATAAGAGTATTCTTTACGATATTGTCCATGCTCTCGAGGAGCGCGCCATGTTTCCATAGCGGACAACATCTTAAAGAATACGTAAATTTTGGGACAAAAAGACAGAATCTAATAATTGTAAAAGCCATATGAGTGTTAATTTTGAGCAATCTGTCAGAAGAATTTTTAAAATTTTGAATTTTTTCTTCTACAAAAGGTGAAAATGATTCATCTAATATCGGCGAACCCAAAAGGCGAAGTGAACTCTTGTCTACTAGTTTTATATATTGTAAGCCAATGAGTTAAATTTTTGTAAAACCGATAATTTGTCTGAACAGTTATCGCAAACAAAAAGTTCGCATTTCGAAAAATTTAGTTCAAGCCCAATCTTTTTAAATTCATCAATTATTAATTTTAAATCACTTAAGACAGTATTCACATCACCTCCCAGAGTTCCGTCATCCAAATACCAAACATTTAGTTTGGATTGGAGACGTTGAATTATTGGATTGACAGCTAAAGAAAAAATTGCTGGGCCGCACGGGTCACCCTGCTTACAGCCAACGGAAGACAAAAGAACATCGTTTTTGTAAATTAATTTTGATGGTTTGCCATAGCATTGCCAAATAAAATTATATAACTCTGGAATTTTATCTTTCACCTGGGTCAGAAGGGTGCCTCTATCAACAGAATTAAAAGCATTCTTAACATCCACCTTTAGCAACACCTCTCCACAATTTTGATTTAAAAATGTTCTAAGAGAATGGACAGCAGCCTCACATCCGCCCCGCGAACCAAAACCAAGCTGTATAGGCTGAAAAAGTTTGCTTAAAGAAACAAACATTTTCTTACAACCGATTTTAGCCGCGAGGCGGCGATATGTGGTGCCTACCGCTATAGGCCTGATGCCACCATCTTTTTTGTTAAGTGCGCATAAATTTGCGCCATACAAAATATCTAATGAAAACAAAAACATATGTATATGTATGTATATGTATGGCATTGTGATATTATGAAATGACATGTATGTGAAATGAAAGTTAGTTTATGTAAAAACTTACCTAATATATTGATTGGTTCATCTTTTCTGTTGTTTATGCAGCTAACCACCTATATAGTATGATAGTTATTCTTACTATGTAGTTAGTTATTGCTCGTCACTCCAGACGGTGTAATACGGAGGGAAAAAATGTTCCACACTGGTGTGACAAAATGGTGTGACGCTGAGTCTGCCCTCGTTTTGGCCTGTGTTGTGGGTGCTGGAAACATTCACATCACATAACCAAAAACACAAATTTCCCATTGGGAGAAAATTGTGTTCATGCCATTCGAACCCGTTACCCCTGCTTAGAAGGGGGACGTGCATCTAACTAAGCTAACGGGTAATATCGCAATATCACAAAAGACAAATGTCTACTTCTGTGATGATATACTGCAATGCAATAAGCCAACATTTTCTTAAACAGAAATTTATTAATAATAAGTATTATGTCTTCCATAACACATAATTATCTGTTCTACCTACTTGATTGTATCGCCTCCTCATTATTCGAAAAATAATATGAACCACCTCGCTTAAAAAGTTTTATTAAAAAAAACATTTCCAACTTGCCTATCTAGCGCCTCGCCTGTCGTTCTGACAAAAAGCGGAAAAAGGCATACAAAAAGACTTTAAAAGTTTGATCATTTGTATGAACCAGTTCTTTAGTTCGCGTTCGGTGTCGGACTTGGATTTTAATAGAACTGTCTTCGTAAAGTCGATAGCTAAGAGTAACTAAGATTAAGAGATTGCGATTATGGCATTGTGATAAATAGCTCTTTAGGCCAATTTCTGCGTTGCTATCTCTACTGAAGTATATTAACGTTCTCGACCAGACCATGTTTGTACTTTTATTTGCGGAAAAAAATCACCTATAGTAAGTGATAATAAGCGACATACCAGCTTTACAATAATAATGGACTTTTTATTTATGGAAATCACTATTCACCCTATATTCTAAAAACTTAAACTGTTATGTTTCATATAAGTTCCTTGTTATTATTGTGTGCAAGCATGACCAAAGGCTAGTGTTTTCAGTCTGAAACACTCTTGAATTCGGCACTACTCTATTCAGAGGGACGTAAAAATAGAAGTGGACAACTTTGAGGTTCGTATTGCTAAGAAGAAACGCAACAGACAAGCTTAGTAGCTTAGTCACCTCCACGGAATTGCCCCGCTTCATGGGAGACCAAAAAGTAGTTGACCCTCTTGTGCTTTTTTATTTTATTATTGTAAAAAACAGAGACAACCAATTTCAAATTCTTCACAAATTGTGTATATGTTGGAAAAGTATATTATAACAATATATTCGTTCACTAAAATTATGATATCACGACAATTAATATGTGTCCTCAGGCATCCTGCGTCTTATATATGTATATATAAACTAACATACTTTATCTCTCTTTATTTTCCTGAGTGGCGCATTCACAGATTCACAGATAATAATTATTTGTAACAAAGACATAGTGCATACCCGCATCCTGACATTGTAGCCTAATGAGCGGATTGTTCTGGAATCTCTTGAAGTTCGTGAGTTTATAAATGTTGTCACAGCTTTTAAAAAGTAAATAGTTAACTGTTTTTAACATAAAGTGATATCGTCGTCGCTGAGAGTTTGTTAATTAAGAACGAAGGGTTGAATCAAAGGGCATGATAGCCGAGACTGGGGATGATTTTCAATTTACATTTGAATCGTGGCGTCTGGGTGAGAGCCTACGGCAACAAAGGCCAACAGATTAATTTACATGCATCGGAAATATACAGTGTTTATCGATACACGAATACACGTGGCCGTATGCCACTGTCGATAACACTTACGTACACTTTGAAATCTAATTGGAAAGCTACTACAAGTATTTAAGACTATTATTTTCACAAAATAGGTATGTTCATTAACAATGATAACCATTAACCATCTTTGTTCAATAAGGTGGAAATTCTGACAAATATAAATTGAACGCAGCATAATGAGATAAAATACATTTTAACTATAGCAGTTTAATCAAACGTTTGTACAAAGTAGGTCTAAAATCAGGAACAAGCCCGAATATTCAACTTGTAAAGTAGATTTTTTTGTAAATTTATGTATTTCTTGTAAAGAAAAAATAAAACTATTGAAGGACGCTCTAGGTGAAGCATGTCAGAGTTCAGAATGTGGTCAAAATTAATTTTATCTAAGTAGGTACTACGATTCACGTAGCATAATGAAGTAAGACGTGTTCCGCTTTAATACACTGACCAAACCATTGATGGAATACCTGGTTGATGTATAGTCGCGTTTACTACAATAACGAATAATTAGCCCAGTCAAACTAGCAAGACGCTCTATGGCAAAAGTGCAAAAATTCATAACAAGGCAATATTTTAAAATTTATTGCATGTCATCACTATAATATACTAGTGAAGGAATGCAACTAAATTATAGCTCTCGAATACTGTGTGACTATTGCTAATAACGTTGTAATTAGAAATAAGTAAATGTGTATGACGTAATAAAAGCTTTAGTGACTAGATTAACCAAATTGTTATATATTACTTTATTTATTAAGGTTCTTTTGACCGTGACCAAAGATGTAATGTGTCGCAAGATGTAAGATGTGAATGTTTTTAATAAATTTAGGTTCTTTTGACAAAATGTAACATTTATAATATATAAGACTGAAAAAAATATTTACGTTATAAAAAATCTCTGGTTATGCCAGAGACGCGACATGCTGGCCGGGCCACAGCTCCTGGATAAAAAAAAGTTATATCCGGGATAGTGAAAAATTTATTATCAGAAGAAGAAAAAAACAATTTGTCAAAATAATAATCGTGTTTTTATTTTATTTTGTTTCACAACCGTTTCTACTTATATCTTTCACTTATATCTTTGATCAATGATGTAATAAAAAAATCATATTATTTTATTTCAGGCATTTAGTTTTTCTTATGATAATAAGCCCAAATATTTGAAAAATAATTAGTGTAGAGGCAAAAAATATAACAGTTGGTTCAATGTTTTGTATATTTGTTTTATTTCCAAATGTATGAAACAACGAGAATCCGATTTTTTTTTTATTAATTGCCTGAGAGATTAATAAGATTTTCACTAGCTTCCTAACATGTGTGGGGTTGGTGTTATAGATGACATGATAAGTAACATTGTTTTTAGTCTCAGAAACGGTAACAATGCTGTTAGCATTTTTACGTAAGCGTAAATTACAAAAATAATTTTGATTTGACTTTTATTAAAAATATTAATACCGATTGATTAATTTGGTGGATTTGTGTTCGATTTAAAATTATGGTGGATTGCAAAATATAGGCTCTTGAAATTACCTAATTGCATTTCCAGAAACCTCGTCTGTATATATATATTTTTAAACCATAGTTTTACTGTGCTAATTATTTATAATTACCATTATTGGTTATGCATGTTTTATTTTTAAATACATTTGTATTTTTACGTCGTGTCGCTAAGCTGGAAATCAACGCACAGCGTGCAGCGGTGATAAAGAGGTGAAAGAGACTTACAATTTTTGGGGCAGCTTCTTACGAGATGTAGGAGAGCAGTGAGAAAGGAATTCCAATGTAGATGAAGTCCCGAGCAACAGCTAGTATAAGGAGTAATTCTCCTGGCGAGTGATTTTTCAATTTGTTCTAGGTCATTTAATAAACGTTTCACTATTGGCTTTGATTGAATTCGTTGGTAGTGTTTAAATTAACTAGAAGAGACGTCAAGAGTACAGATATAGAAAATTGGTAATAGATGCAACGCGATGGAAGCGTTTACTATCAAGGGCGTGGAACATCACACCCCAACAAACGTGTCAGGCAGGATATAGTGTCATTTATTAGTTAACTGTCCCCTCGTGTCATTGAACAGTGCAATTTTTCCTTCCATCATTGGTAATAGCTTGGACAAGTAAGTATTTCCTTATATGCTATTCGTACCATGTCATGAATGTCTATAGTGCTCTATAGTGTCTGAAATAAGTTACTGAGCACTGTGTCTACATATATTAATTAATTATTAATATAAGCCCAATTTACTTTTAGTATATAACTAGTATAACACCTGACTATCAAGTAAATGAACATTTTAACTTATTTATATTTATTATGAAGCTGTATAAGTGTGTTCTCTAAATATTGCTGTATGTACTACAAATAAACTATATTCTATTCGATTTTATTCTGTTCTGTAAAGCTTCTGTACAGTTTGTTTGTTGATCGAGCGAAGTGAAATCTTTAATTTGACTTAGGTGGTTCAGCACTTAATTCGTCCATGCGTGTCACAGACATTTAGCGTAGATAAACCATATAAAGAACTAGCCGTGCCCCGCGGCTTCGCCCGCTATAGTCAAGTTAAAAAGTAGCCTATGTGTTAATCCTAGGTATAATCTATGTACATTCCAAATTTCATCCAAATCCGTTAAGCCGTTAAAGCGTGACGAGGGAACAAACATACTTACACACAAACTTTCGGATATATAATACTAGCCGTGCCCCGCGGCTTCGCCCGCTATTATCAAGTTAAAAAGTAGCCTATGTGTTAATCCTAGGTATAATCTATGTACATTCCACATTTCATCCAAATCCGTTCCGCCGTTAAAGCGTGAAGAGGGAACAAACATACTTACACACTTACACACAAACTTTCGGATTTATAATATTAGTAGGATACTAGCCGTGCCCCGCGGCTTCGCCCGCTATTATCAAGTTAAAAAGTAGCCTATGTATTAATCCTAGGTATAATCTAGGTACATTCCAAATTTCATCCACATCCGTTCAGCCATTAAAGCGTGAAGAGGGAACAAACATACTTACACACAAACTTTCGGATTTATAATATTAGTTGGATTAGTTGGATACAAACACAAACCATATAAGCAAATAACTTTTAGAATTTTTTTTAGAAAATGTGTATAGACTTACCCGTTTTAGTATTATAAGCAAGTTTCATCTTAAAATATGTATTCGTTTTTCGTCTTTTCATCAGGTGAGATAGCGGCCAGGACTAAAACAGTGACTTTGGTGGCCCACCATATTGTTATTTTCCAACATAGGTATATATTTTTAAAACGGGTTCGTACTTAACCTGCAATAAACAATATTCCACACGGAACGAAAAAAATTTTTTTTTTACCGCTTATTACGTGTATGGATCACCCTTTCATATTTTCATTTATATCATTTTAATTGCAATTTCCGGCTTTGGGCCATATTGTTCTCTGAGAATTTGAAGTTATTCGATTGTAGGGTTTAGATGCTGAATGTCTCTGACAGACAGACGGACAGAGTTCTGAACCATCGACGTAAATTTAGAGACCTCACTTCGCAAAAAATCCCTCACAGAGCTTTTAATTGAAGAATTTCTCGTTACAGTGCAGTTATAATAAACAACCGTTTAGCTTTCACTACTGGGCAAAACGACATCCTTATTAGAAAGACCAACCCATTGCAAAGTTTCGTAGTTACATAACGTGTCCCTAATTAGGCACTTAGGGTAGTTATGCTCACAAAAGAGACATTTATTTCCCTCGCGTCCAACTTACTGTAGTTTTTGTGCGGTTGCCAACGTTTATAGAAACTAATATAAAATTTTGTGGATTTCTCCAAAAATATCCCACGGATTTTATTCCTTAAAAATAAATAGTATGCACATTTGTTTACGAATACAGGGTCCCAACCTAGCATAGTTCAGATGCCGATTTTAATAGTATGGCTATAATAGATAGAAGATATCTGCTTCAAAATTGAGTGGCAGGATTCCACCCGAACTAACATAACCAGAAATTGCAATTGTACTGCCCGTTGGCTAAGTTGGGCGAGCGTTCGCCTTCTAAGCAGGGGTATCGGGTTCGATTCCCGGCGGGAACACAAGTTTTCTCCCCAAGGAAAATTTGTGTTTCTGGTTCTGGTTGTGATTGTGTGTGTGATGTGAATGTTTCCGGCACCCACGACACAAGTCATTGAACTTAGTGTGGGGCTGTGAGTGTGAAAGCGTTTATGTTTATGTTTTATGTTTATGTAGTTACATACACTGTAAATTAAATAAAAGCTTGTAAAGGGGGTTCAAAACGCTGCACGCTGCTAAGATCGAAAATCTGGCGTCAGCATTCAATGAAATTCTGCACTAAACAAGAGTTGGGTCGTCGTATGTACCGCACCAGTTGATTGAAAATGAAAAATATTTTTTTGAAATAAAAAAGGTTATTTTCGTTTATTTTCACTTGAAAAATAGAAAAAAAAAACAATCAATTTGACTCTTAACGCTGTGATGATGTGTCTTGAATTATAAAAAATCGTTAATAGTTAAGATATTTCGTTCAAAGGATATATTAAAGTTATTTTGCCATTTTTCTCTATAGAAATCGAAAAAAAAATCGATATCTTGGATGCCCTTGCAAATATGATCAAAAAATTTTTTTTTGATTCTATATAAACTTTTACATTTTGCTAAAAATATGCTTACTTGAAAAGTAAAAAGCCTATTTGGCTCTAGTCCTCTCGGGTAGAGTATATTCTTTTCTATGCTTGTCATTATCTAGCATTTTTTTAAATAATTGATGTGGATGTTCATAAATATTTCATAATTATTTCCTATTTATATATAAGTAGTTTATTACAGTATTTTTAATTAAGTCCGAGTCTGTGGCTTGTTTATTTAAAAGTTCAAATATCCTTTTGCGCGTTACATTGTTACAGGCACGTGAAAACTATAGATACAACAATAATAATTGCATTATCATAATTCATATCAGTGTTATTACACTGTTGCTTCAATTCCGTTATTTTGTAGTGCTCTTCTACTCACATCTGTACCGAATGTTCAAATATTTTGTATTGACCATCGAAATATGAAACAAACCTACGGTTTGTAAAAAGAGAGATGACTCCGCCGAAAATCTGTGTCCTGGTGAGAGGTCAGAAAGAACCACTGTGTCCCTTTTCTTTAGGGTAACCCTGATTTTGAGATTTGTAGGATAACCTTTTGAGCCATTTGAATTATGTTCTACTTGAATGATATATAACTGTGTAATCAACTAATCATGCTACAATATGATATCCAATTAAAATTGTTCTATCTTATTATAATGTCATTCATAAAGATAAACTAAAATATATATGCGTAATTAAAATCCACACTCTGATGTTTCAATATGCATTTAAATGTTATTAATTAATTATTATTATTAATATCTATCCGCGGCTTCGTCCGCTTATCCGACTATAAAAATATATGCTTATATGTGTTGTTTGTTTTTATACCCAGGCGACGCGACGCCGCGCTTGTTCATTTAAGACTCCTAGATTGTACTTATCGGGAAACACAGACTCGGGCGAAGAATTCCATTCCTTAGCAGTACGCATAATAAATGTGGAAGCAAAAAGCTTGAACCCTTGGAATATCAACCATAAACCGCTGAAATTAAACCCGATCGAAGTACGGTTGTATGCCAAAACGTGACGTAATTTCGGCAAATGTGTTGCTACTAATTGAAATAGCATTGCAGCGTAATAACGCCGAAGTTCGGTCGCGTAATATCGGCATAGTAGGTTCAAACACTAAGCCTATCACCGGGTTCTGGCTTGACGTTGATTTCCGGGACAGCCAGTATAAATTACCGCGATATCTGGAATAACATTTGCATGGCAGTAAGTTCGCATGTGTGTCTATAATTAATTTGTGGAATAAATAAATTTCTGTCTCAAAGGAGATGTTTCAAAATTGAAGGAGCCTGGGCCAGCACCATGTACCATATACATACATATAGCTATACAATAAAGTAACCGTTTTTGAATGTTCATTTTCTTTACTTATATTTCGTTTTGATGTACACTTAAAATATCTTGATACATCGATAGCAACACAACACTGTTACAAATGGCGGATTGCGAATATTGAACTGTCATTTTGACGTGTCATTCATTGTCAATGATCATTGATTGTAAACAACATACCAATTCTAAAATATTTGGGTTTCGTTATAATTATAATAGGTCTATAGAATATGTTACTCGATTGAAACTCAGAACAGAGTGACATTCAGTATCTTTTTGTCATGACTGCCCCAAAAATAGGGTTAACATATTTAATAACTCACTAAATAATAATTTGAGGGTACAGCTGTAATCTTCAGCAGATTATTTTATTTGTATTTTTAAGAAAATGCAATGTTTTTCCCCTATTTTTCTATGTATGGTACATTGTACTGGCCCAAAATGCAACATCTCCTTTATAAATATTTTCTATCAACCTATACATATATTTATAATAATTGAAAAAATTAAAATAACCTATTATAATGTAATTAACATAAAGTTCTGTAACCGAGAGACTATTCAATGTATGACATGCTACTAGCAGAGTATTATAATGCTACTAATTAGAAAATAGTTGTAATATAAAGTTAATTTGTTATATAGATACATGAAAGCTGTAATATATTAGGTCACTGGTTTCTTAGACTATTACACGGGCTTAGCCACGAGCCTCAGGCTAAAAGGGGTTCGTTTAAGGACCCATTGGGAGGGAAACGGGGGAAATTGTCCCATATAATCCGATACTCCGAAGCTTTGCTGCACACGTCCAACACAGTGACTGGATTTCCTCATACAAAACTAAAAAAAAATAAATAAAATAAAAGCTGTACATCTTTATATATATAATTCTTCTATTCGTATGTGACTGAAATCGTCCTAAACGACTGGATGGATTTGAATGTTTTTTTTATGTGTGTTTAGGTGAATTCATGAACGGTTTATATTCACAATTCGATGCGATAAATAATGTTATTTTATTTACGTGGGTGAAGCCGCGGTGAACCACTAGAATATCTATACAATAAAAATTAAAGGTGCCAAATCGACCGTGGGGTCGAATTCCGGTCGATCGAGATAACAACAATATATTATTTTCTATGATAACAACCAACTCTTTAGTTGTTGTACATAGCATAGTAGAAATATATCAGTAAGATAACTCGAGGCCCGTAGGAGATTCAAATGCCTACTCTAGCCGAATACGCAGGGTTGTCACTATCTCCGACTTTTAAAGGTACCTAAAGGTGAAAAGAAATCACGGTAGTAGTATATATAACGAGGTCAAAAGGAAAACTATCATAGCTAAGTAGGCTTCAATAAATCAATGTTCGCAGTATGTACTTGTCTACGACCTGGTAAAAGATCAATGTTTTACTTATATTACAAAAAAACATGCGGGGCAGTCTTTGAGGACTGCCGACAGAAGTGAAAACTATATATAATGTATATATACACAGTATATATAAATAACCATTATAAGTTGATCTCCGATCGTGAGCAATATGTATCGCGCGTGAGCTCAACAAATATTGGCCGTCGGTGACGATGACGCGAGTTCCATGATTTTTGTTCAGCCAAAAAGTGCTCAACGCACCTATATAAGTAGTCACTTTAAAAACCTAAGTACATAAATTGAATTAACACGTAAAAAGGTTACACTTTAAGTAGGTATATATGACTTCGCCCTGCCACTAGTATTACGTCTTCTTACCAAAAACTAGCATACGTAATTTCACAAAATAGTCCACTATACTGAATGTAGCGAATTCACAAAATCGAATCACTGTTTCGTCGTTTTTCTGCGACGTGTACATGAAGACTAAGGTATAATTAATGTATTGACAATATGTTTATTTTTAAAAGTCACAAATTTGATACTGAAAAATATTTCCTCCGTTTACGGCAAGTTTTGAATGCTTTATTTTTCGAAGTTAAAGTAAAATATATCCTCATCATTCTAATAAATAATTTCGTCGACGAGCGCGTGGGCGGCCCTGGCTCGTGTTGGCTTTGCCGGTCTGTTTGTTATCATAGTGTGCGTGCTGAGGCACGTGCGTACGGCCGTGCACACATACAAGCCGCGTTTGGTACCACTCTATGAAGACAACTTACTTATATATTTCTACTATGTACATCTATACTAATAATATTATAAAGAGGTAAAGTTTGTTTGTTTGTCTATACTAATCTATACTATATACTATTATACTATATACTATATATACTATATATACTATATTTACTATATAATATTATAAAGAGGTAAAGTTTGTTTGTTTGTTTGTTTGTATGTAAAAGGTAATCTCTGAAACTACTGATCCGATTCCAAAAAATCTTTCACTAATAGATAGCTACACTATCAGTGAGTGTCATAGGCTATGTTTTGTTGGGATAGAAGTTAGTTATTAGTTCGAAATAATAATATTCGTAAGACAAGTCGGAGAAAAATTTGCTAACTTTCCGCTTTATCGGCGTACGCTGACTAAACAGTTAGACATAGGTGAATACAATGTACAGCAAAAATGTTGGCCTTCATGAGTTTTACAAAAATGTCCGCGACAGCATATATCTAACATGTATGTATAGCTCAGAAAAAATACTTTTCTTTGTTAAAAATCTGAAAAAAAGCGGCCTATGTTTAGTTGGCTTTTTAAGACATTCAGTATTAATCCTTATCAAAATAAACTATTTCATCGTCTTACGTAGTTCATGTAGATACAATTTGCTTTTTACTGCATGTGATTTGGATAAATAGTCTATGAGAAATCGTGAAATTAGTTTCACGGTAGTCCTCCCGTGAACGGGACGGGTCAGAAATTTATCGACACGTACTACGTATTCCTGCACATAAAAATAGCGGCTTCTATTTCGTTGCCTTTTTTTAAGTATTTAATATTAATCCTTATCAAAAAAACCTATTTCATCGGCTTACGTAGTTCACGTAGATTCAATTTGCTCTTCACTGCATATAATTTACTATAGTAATTTACCTAGAAGATTTATCTCCACGGGAAATTTGTGTTCCTGGTTTTGAGTATGTTGTGAATCCTTTGTGAATCTTGGATGTTTACGGCCCCCGATACAAGTCATTGAACTTAGTGTGGGGCTGTGAATTTGGAAGTGTTTAATTGTATATTTTTTAACCGGGCGACGCCGGGCGGGTCATCTTTTGAACTTTGAACTATCTACTCGCGTAAATGGGCGCGCGTTTGCCTTCAAAGCAGCGAGATCGATTCGCGATGGTAACAGAAGTTTTCTCCCTACGGGAAATTTTTGTTTTTAATATGTAGTGAATCTTGGATGTTTATGGCCCCACGCTACAAGTCACTGAACTTAGTCTGGGGCTGTGAACGTGGAAGTGTTTATGTGTAGATTTTTTAATCGGGCGACGCAGGGTGGGGAATCTTTGAACTTTGAACTACCCACTGGGTAGATGAGTGCGCGTTCGTCTTCAAAGCAGCAGATTCGAATCTCGGTGGGAACACAATAACAAAAGTTTTTTCCCCACTGGAAGTTTATGTTTCTGGTTCTGGGTATGACGTGAATGTTGTGTGTGTGGTGTTAATTGTTTACGGCCCCACGACACAACTTATAGTACTTTTAGAGTGGGGCTGTGAGTGTGAAAGCGTTTATGTGTAAGCTTTTGTTTACCCGGGCGACGCCGGGCGGGTCAGCTAGTAGTTAATAAAATATTACTTATTAGACTGCTCGACTTCTTAGAGCTTACACTATTATAGGCCTTAAATATTATTTTAAACAATGTGTGAATAAAATAGTGCATTTATAGTGTTTCTTTTTTATCTATCTGGGACCAAGATTTTATGCGAAGCGAAGCTATAAATGGTATAATGGTATAACAATTAAATTTTCATCATTGATGATACATAAGCAGTAGAAGCAAAAAAAGTTGTACAAACGGTACATTTTGGAAGTGTCTAATGGAAACAGGAAATACATCCTACATACCTTAGTAGGCGGGATAGGCAATCTTGTATATTGACCACAAGTAACAATAGCGCAAGGATTTCTCCTAGGAGTCCCAGGATATCTGATCAAGCTCGCAGGCGATAGTCGGATACATCCTCTGTAGATAACATCGGTAATTAAAACCATAGTGACAAATAATTAAACGCAAGCAAAGCTTATAAAAACCAGCTTCACCGCTTTATTTCGGAACCTTGATCAGATTTAATGTATTAAACACGCATTATTGACTATAACTCAAAAACAAGAGATCAGATCTTGATCAAATTTCAATGGGACCACATTAAAAGCACTAGCTTTCAAATAAAAAAAAATCATCAATATCGGCTCCCAACGAAAAAAGTTATGAGGTAACTTTTGAAGTCGGGTAAACGAGTACAAGAATTTCTGATCAGATCTTGATCAAATTTAAATGGAACCAATTAGAAAGCAACATCAATCAAACTAAAAAAAAAAATTTCGAAATCGGCTCTCGAATAGAGAAGTTATGAGGTAACACATATAAAAAAATAATACAGTCGACTTGAGTACCTCCTCCTTTTTTGGGAAGTCGGTATGAACTACTAGTCCATTGCTAATATACTAATGTTTAGTTGGTAATATTTAGTACCTCTATCTACTAAAACCGGACAAGTACGATTATGACTCTCGCACCGAGAGCTTCATAGGTACATTATTTTTACTCGTGCAGTGAACTCGCTTCACAAAAATATAGATAAATATATTCATGAACATCAAAATATAACGGCCATATTATTTTATATTTTTAACGTAATTTTTTTACATCTTCAAAGGACAAAATATATTCAGGCGTGAGTATTTGATATTGATTTCAATTTAATTCTTCCCCTGAAGAAAAGGGTCTTGTCAGATAGACAGACAGATAACGGAGTGATCCTTAAAGGGTTTCGTTTTGAGGCATCGTGCCCTAAAAACGTGAAAAATTTAGTTATTCATGTCATAATCTATCGAAAATTACTAAGTCTCAGGGACATGACAAACAAAGCGCTCGAGGCGCGCGCCTCGGGCGCTGTGAAGGTAAAAATGCGCGCCCGCCGCGCCGGCTCGGACACGCGCCTTGTGCGATTCTATACATGGAAAAATAGACCTGCATCTAAATTAAAAGTAAGATTTAATAGGTTGCGTTTAAATATTTAAGAATATAAAAAAAAATTGTATAGTAATAATTGATGCGTCTATTTTTCCTGAATCCGATAATTTACATAACTCAATATCAAGGTCTCTTACGCGCCATACATTTTACCTTCACAGCGCCCGGGGCGCGCGCTTCGGGCGCTTTGTATATCATGTCCCTTAAAGTTCGAACGATTTCTACGCTCATGAAAAATATATAGTATCTAGAAGGTTACTGTAAATGCCTGTACGTACTCAACATATTTCGATCTGGCTAGAGTAGTTTAGATCGTGCATTCAATTAATGCAAGCAAGTTGTGCCAATTGTTGGAACGTTAAGCTTGTTGTACGATAATTTGAAAAAGCTTGGTCGTTGGTCTTTGAAATATTTTAAAGTAAGCAATGAACTGGCGTAATCTATCGTGCTTACTTTACGAGAAAAAAATGATTCTGGTTCTGGGTCGGTGTGATGTGAACGTCGGTAACCATGATACAAGTATTTAGTGTTAGTGCGGGCTGCAAGTGTAAAAGCGTTTATGTTGTGTTTCGGTTATAATGATTATTTAAGGCCAGCATGGTTAAAAGAGATACTTATGTTCTGAATATACAAATGTCGCGTTCGAATACATCACAATAGGTGAGATAGCGGTTATACGGTAGCCCTGAGACAAGTCATGAGGGCACTGCAAAGCGCTCATCTCCATCTCATATGCCCGGCAATAACCAGTCATTTAATAATTATAAGAAAGATCTACATCAATAACATCTCCCAACTATTCAAAAGTTTCACCCTCATCATATATTTATAATAATGTAATATGATATTATATATATATATATATATATATATATATATATATATAAAAAATATATTTTATATATTTACTGTTTTAGATCCGCCATTTCTGGGTTGTGACTGAAAATCACCGCCTAGTGTTACACTTGGCAATAATGCTGAGTCACGACCCTTTTGGCACTTTTTTTACTTATGCCTAATTACCTTTAAAAGCTGTTTTTTATTGTCTATTTCATGTTGTTGTTGTTTGTTTATCTTATCCTTAGTGCCAAATAAATGTATTTCATAAATGTATTTCATTTCATTTCTCATGAAATTGATATTAATCGCAAAACTATTAAAATTGTCAGAACTGTGTAATAAAAGATCTTAGTATAAAATATGGTATCAGTAGTTACCCTTTTTTGGACATTCAATATATATTATACATTTTCATAAAAGAGAGTTATATTATAAAATGCTAGCCGTGCCCAGGGACTACGCCCGCTTTTATTAAGTTAAAAATTAGCCTCTGTGTTAATCCTAGGTGTTATCCTAGCTATGTAAATTCCAAATTTCATCCAAATCCATCCAGCCGTTAAAGCGTGAAGATGGAACAAACACACTTACACACTGACACACAAACTTTCGCATTTATAATATTATATAGTAATATTATTTAAAGAATCGCATGCATGTATGCGTGCCTAGTCGCTTATACACCAAAAACAAATCTACGGACTGTTTGCGGAACCAGTTTATGATGATTGCCACTGCTCTCAGAAAAGTTCTGCATTAAAATACTGAAACGACACGTTCTTTCCTTTCCGCAGCCTAGCAAAATACGATTAGTCGACCAACGAATCTATTACTAACAACTGTCCATCCAGGTTCCAGATAATTTAATACGCAGGCATATTTAGTGGAAGGGAGAAATACTAAGTTTCTTTAGAAGCTCTATCGTTACAACTGTACTGCTTGTCAGCCATACCTGTATCACAGTATCAACAATACTAAGTATACTTTATTGCAGACCACAAATTAATTGGAACAGACCCGGAAACCGGTGTCTGCTCGTTACTTTCCAGACACAGCAAAATATTACAAAGCAAAACCAGATGCCAATTAGACCGTCTTATAAACAATCTGATGTTTCGATTTTATAATGGACGGGCTTACCTGTCCCGGCTTCGCCATAACGGACAAACATTAAATCAGTAAGATGAATCTGCTGTTGTAGCTGACATATGATTACAATATGAAGTTACTGACTTTTTAAAAAAAGCTAATATTGTATGATGAAGATCTTATTTGAAACATCTGGCTTTAACTGCCCGTTGGCTAAGTTGTGTGGGCGTTCACCTTCCAAGCAGGGGTATCGGGTTCGAATCCAAGCGGGAACATAACTTTTCTTCCCATGGAAAATTTGTGTTTCTGGTTGCGATTGTGTGTGTGATGAGAATGTTTCCTGCACCGACGACACAAGTCATCGAACTAGTGTGAAGCTGTAAGTGTAAAGCGGTTATGCTATGTTTATAAGGACTAGTTCCGACTTATAGTTGAAACAGTTAATTTTTGTATTTGTATCTTTATTATCTTAATACATAACAAATATGCACTTAGACACGTCATAAAATACATCAATTTCAGTTTTTCAATTTAACTTGAACGATAAATACATCCAATAAATTAAAAAGTTATGAGTAGGAAATTAAAAAATAATTAACTAATCAAATTTTTTTACATTGGTTAAAAATAACATATTTGTATTAGCAAAAGCATCTTCCCAAAGAATATTTTAAATCTGTCTATCTAATATCTTTAAACGAGCAATTCTTGTATATATATATATGTATAATCAGGATCTCGGAAACGGCTCCAACGATTTTCATGAAAGTTACAGATTAGGGGTATTTCGGCCCAAGGAATCGATTTATCAACGTTCCAGGTCCGAGAATTGCTCGGTTCCCAAACCGACTATTGCATTTGAAAAACCGGGCTTAAGAAACTATCAGCGCCATCTATTACGCCATGACCGATGTAAAAAACTGTTTCTACTCGACACTAGATGAAACTTTCTGAGGCTACAAATTCGAACACATTCTACCAAAAACAAAAAACCGAGCAAAGCTCGGTCATCCGGATATTGTGTATTATATACTTAAATAAAATTAAACAATATTTTTTAAACATATCTGCAAGAACATCGTCGATTAATTAAATAAAAATAAAACAAATTAAACATGTAATAAATTGTAAAATATAGTGTACACGCTGAATAGTAACGTCATTTCGAAAATATGACCTTACTAGCCGTGCCCCGCGGCATCGCCCGCTATTATCAAGTTAAAAAGTAGCCTATGTGTTGATCCTAGGTATAATCTACGTACATTCCAAATTTCATCTAAACCCGTACAGCCGTTAAAGCGTGAAGAGGGAACAAACATACTTACACACTTACACACAAACTTTCGGATTTATAATATTAGTAGGATCAGCTAATGCATCGCTAATCTTGTAATTACTTTTTTGTATTAAATGATGCTTCACATGTTTTAAAAATCCTTGTCATTCTTATTTTTAATCAATGTTGGAATTTGATTAAACAGTTTTATACCAAGGCATTAAAAACTTTTACAAAGGACTTTGTCCATTTTCGGCTCTGCGTGAACAGGATGCTCACAATAAACTATTTTGTCAAAAAATCAGTTTATTATTAATAATAATTACCGTGCAGTATTTTTGTATCAAGATGAACTTATCAAAAGTTGATTTAATTAATTGTTAATCTGATAATATCCTAGAGAGTGTCGTCAAGAGACAGCTCATCAATGCTGCCATTGACTTCTTCGTATTTTTTATCGATTATCAATAAACACTATAGATATTAATCGATGTCGCAATACGGTTCAATGTTACTAGGCTGCAAGTAGCGTCATAAAAGATATTATGTATAAACGGTTTTACCTTTTATAATCAGAAACTTATTCAGTGATCGTTACGTCAAGAATCAAGTGTCACGTTCATAAGCAAATTATTAATATCCTACTGCAGGAAAAACACTGTTTTCTGTTTATAGTTTTATGCAGTTGAAGAACGCTATCTCAACAAAACAGTTACCCTTCCCTGGCACATTTTGGCAAAGGCACTGATTCTGGGCAAATAGGTGTCGTTTAGCGGCGTTAGTTCCACCCATTCTATACTAGTTTATCGATTTCTAGTGACATCTGAATCATGATAGGTAATGGATCTTTACTCGTTTAAGCCAACAATTACAAAAGTATAACATTAACATAAATTCGTTTTTTTTAACCATTTTTTATTCATTTTAATTATTAATAATTCTTAGGCTACATCATATTATATAGATAATATGTTGTATCCTATGTAATTGCCGCTAATAATGACGCTTAGAGCGGGATAGCTTTGTAGACTTTACATAATTAATTACAAATCTCAAACTGTGTGCCATTACCTAAATAATATCGCCGTAACCTCATGGTACGACGTAAAATAAAGTTTCATAATAAATATCGAGAGAAATAAAAAATACAGAATCGATTAGTATATAGATTTTTTTAAATAATGGTAACACTGCAATTAGTGAAATGGGCGAATGTCAATGTCACTTTGTTCTCGGCATTTTGAATTTGCCGTTAATGACAGATTATTGCGGGCGAAAATTCTAAGTACACATATTTGGTACACATTAGCCAAAAAATATATTTTGTTTATATTTTATACCTACGAAAATAATGGATATTTTTTCAGAGAAGCAATACAAAAATATTATTGTGACAGTATTGTGGGCCGAAGGACTGTAGGTTGCTGCGCTCATGTAATGTAATTTGGTATTGGAGCTGGGCAAATAGCTTATAATATACATATTGATACAAAGTTATTATAATATTCTGTTACCTACTGATATAAGCTAATAAGCCTTTATCATACTTATATGTAAAGTCACTGTTCACGTCAGGCCAAAATGCCCATACTAGTGGACAATGTCCTTTTGACCAGACTTGTGAGGGGTGATTGAAGTAAATCCTTAAATCTAGTGTTGAAATAATGAATCTCTTCTATTTTTATCATGGTATTCATGTTATCTCGTACATTCAATATACATTCATAAATATACTCTCCTGCCGTTGTTAAAACGTCTAATTCTTTAAATTTATTTCTGCAACTATCTGTTACCTTAATAACCAAAATATATTTTGTAGCACGATTTTGTAATATAAACCCTCTGTTCGATTTTGCTATCATACAGCACTTGACAGTAAAACATCCTAAAATAATAATGTGACTTTACATGTTACTAACAACGCATCTTTAACTAAATGAAACATTATACTCATTATATGAGTAGTTATTTTTTGAATGATTGAATGATTTTCTATTAATTGTTATTATAAAAATAACTTAAATGTAAAATATTATAAATCTATCTCAACTACCTTACAGATAAGAAATATTCTATCGATTGAGAAAATCGGCTAAAAAAATACAACTAAAAATAGTTTTCGGTTTATGTAAGTGTTTATGTAGGAGGTTTTTGTGGGCACAGTTAATTATGTTTTATCTACTAGTTGTTCCACCGACTCCGATCGCATTAATTAAGTGGAAAAGTAGCAAATTCTCTTTTATACAAAGTTTTGTACAGACAACTACAAACACAGAATTAGTCACGCTTTTAGGCAGTATGGAGAGTGAACTAAGGCTTTCTTCGAAGCAGAGGGCACTTATTTAAGGACAAAATCATCTAATGAAGGATTTGAAATCCATAATTCATGTTCAAACCAATGAAATAAGAGATTTGAAATCAATCGCCGATGTCGTAATAAAGTGGCCCCAGAAAACAAATAGGTGGGCCTATTTGCTTTCTGGGGCCACTCAATGATACGGAATGATTAAAAAACCGGCATCCGAACCATCGATAGGATCGTTGGGCGCCGTAACGATTCCTACCCGTAATTTGAAAAAGATCTCGCAGACCGCGCAGCCCTCGCAATCACCAATATCTGCATAAAACCAAAGTGCATCAATGTCACAACGGATGTTCTATTTTCAGCGTCGTAGCGAGAAGAATAACGACACATTTCTTGAAATCACAACGAAAGGATCGACAATACCAACTACTGTAACAACTATAGAACGTGTAAATCCGCTAGAGATGAAATCAGCGTATCAACCGTAATTAGCAAATCAAGAAAAATAGACTGAGGTACGCTACAAGAAACTGCGTCAATCTATCTCGAAACATACTGATAAATGTTTTTCAGTAGATGAATGGCCTGAAAATGCAAGAGTTAAACAGTGGATGAATTATAAAAAGAGGCCACCAGCTCCAGATAACTCGTCCTTTCGTCGAGAACTCGGCGAACATAAAGAGGTTAATCACAACATCAACATCTTTTACCAAAATGTGTAAGGCCTAAAGACAAATTTAATTGCCTGGAAAATCGGTCTGCTATAATTGTCAGAGCAGTTACTAGTTGTTGCTACGGAAACTTTTTTCGACGGCTCAGTTATGGACGCCTAAGTGGCCGACTAGGTGTCGCTGCTACGCCGTGATAGAGTAACGTTTTGTGCAGGAGTCTTGTTAGCGGCAAAACCAGGCACCAACCTAGCGCGACCCTATCTTACCCCATTAGTGGGTTCGACCACCCACATACCCCTTTCCTTCTCCCCTGGGAAAGAAAGGAAATGTTAGGCATAATCCCCCCCCCCCCCAAAAAAAAGGCACCAACCTATTACGACGACGTCAACTCTAAAAAGTGAGTGGAGAAGACCTTTGGGCATCGTTCACTCACCGTGGTACAACAATATACTTATGTGCTGTTAACATCAAGCCAACAGCAACTGACGAGACCTATATGAACTGGTTTTGAAAAAAAGAATCTTTCAATTCGAGAAGTGCCTCTTTTGATATAAAAAAATATTGTTGGTTTTTTTGACATACTGTAATTGTAATCTTTTAATAATATAGTTAATTCTTACGATAACAAACTTGACGTGGTGCTGGCACAGGATTGCATTGAGTCGCAGGTATGTGTTATAAATACCTAAGATTTTGTTCGGACTGATCCCCACCGCCCCGCGCTGGGTAATATAACGGTAAACATCCAATTATGTAATAAAACTGATCGTTTGCAACCGAGTAAATTCGATCAAATTCGAGATTGTAATCTCAGAAAAATTTATTATCCTCTATTCATCTCTCTTTTAAGTGAAACTTCTTGGGCCCGAGTCATAGAATCTAACGATGTGTGTGCAGCCACCAAGGCATTTTACAATGTTCTATGTCTTTTTGATATAGCAGCACCTAAAAAGTGCCTAAAACGAAAAGATCAGCATCTTCATCTAATAGGTACCCGATTTGGTTCAGTGGCGATATAGTAAAACATATAAGACTTATAATAAAATTTCACAAAAACTGGAACGTCTCAAAATGTATAAAAAATTACAAAGAATTTTTCAAACTACGTGCAGATTTAAAAAAGCGCATATCACGAGCTTACGTAGCGTAAACATTAAGTATTGAAGAAAACTTAAAATTAAATCCTCAACGATTGTGGCGCCACGTAAATAGTTAAGTAAAGTAAAGATGTAAGTGGTTTTGAAGCCTGCGTGACCTAGTAACCAGCATTCTGGGGTCAATGCAGCGGAAGCATTTGCGTCATATTTTTCTAGCGTGTTTTTAGACGAATCACCATTACTCGATCCGAGCATGCTTAGTGAACACACTTTGAGTAGCGGTCACGTTAGCATACCACATGTATCAACCGAAGATATAGAACGCGACCTTGAAAAATGTAAACCCGGTAGTGCATCAGGACGTGATGAACTGCCAGGTTATATTCTCAAACTGAATAAAAAGTTTGTGATCATCCCTTCTATCATGTTTTCAACCTGTCCTTGAGAAATGGGATATATTCAGCACAATGGAAATTATCACGACTAACGCCTATTCCAAAAACCACTCTGAAACTGCAGTTGATGAATATCGCCCTATTTTATGAGCCCCAGTTTAAGTGTTTGAACATGTTTTGCACAAAGATATATATCGACAAATAAATCAATACCTAGGTTATAAACAGCACGGTTTTAGGCCGGGGCGATCCGGAAATAGCAATCTTTTGAGTTTAGTCGACCATATCTCTACTGCCCTGGATCGTGGTATCCCAACTGATATTGTTTATTTTGACCTACATAAAGCTTTTAATTCGGTGGATAATGATATGTTATTATATAAGCTATCTGCTATTGGTTTCACTCCTCGTTTACTTAACTTTTTCTCGGACTATATGAGGGACCGATCTAAGTACGTCAGACACGGTACATACGTATCCAAGCCTTACCACACACGATCTGGAGTGAGCCAGTGCTCGGTCCTCAGATCTCTTCCCTTTCTCATTATGTTAAATGATTTAGCCGATGTTGTGAAGAACGCTATATGCCTCTTATACGCCGATGACCTAAAGCTTATTCTGGAAGTCAGATCTATAAACGATTGCTATAACTTCAAAAATGACGTCAAATCCGTCTACATAGTTTTAGAACGAATGAAGTATAAAAAACAGATTAATATTTAAGTTCAGTAAATGCTGTACATGCATGACATTTGACAGAAAATAGAATCCAAGACACTTAATTATAAATTAAATAATTAAGATATAAACAGAGCCCACACTATAAAAGACTTAAGTGTTACTTATGAAAGTAGCCTGACGTTTCACTATCACGTCTCCAATCTCGCCAAAGAAGCATTGCGTCGGTTGGGTTTCGTTCTCCGCAACTCTAAAGATTTTCGGGACCCGCAGGCCACTCGGATCCTATTCAATTCCCTTGTTAGAAGCAAACTTGAGTCTAGTGTCTGTATGTGGAACCCATACCACACTACATACTCATGAATGCTCGAAAAAGTTCAAAAAGCGTTTTTAAGATTCTAAAATAAAAAAACTTTACGGGCACTACCCTTATTTATACCCAACAAAATTCTTATAAGATCAATTATTATATGCCTTAAAATTGTAAGAGGACCTATAGCCCGGTCTCAGTCTCCCCTGTGTCGCTCCATGCACCATCTCAATGCAGGTGGATAAATGTAATTTCCATTTGTCTGACATATTGTGAAAATGTAATTCAATTTAATCTCAGACCATTTGGACTGATAACTTAATTGGAATTTTGTGACCTGTCTGTATGTTTTATTTTTGTAATTTTTATTTTTGTATGTAATAATTGTGACAATAATATTTCGTAATAAGTGTAATTGGCTAAACCCGTAATTGATACAATAAATAATTTGATTAGAACCCCAAAAAAACAGCCTAATCGGTCTAACAGTTCTCAAGTTATGATATTTCAGACATGCAGCAATTATTTTCCATTTATAGATCTTTATTTGGGTAGATAAATTTAAGATAGTAAATTAAGACATTGAATTAGTAGGCAAAAAAAATCGAGCTTCAGACATATACACGCATACTATAACACATATGACACTTACCGTTTAAAGCATAGTAAGGACATTGGGTAAAGTAAAACACAACAATCCTAATAACACGTGCCGCGGGGTCCGACGCTGGTTCGTACGCGGCTTTTCTTTTTCTCCAAAACTTTCCCTTTCGTTCCTTTCGTAAACTTCGTGTAATCCCGGCAAAGTCGCGGTAAAAATACAATATTTTCCTATATGTTTTAGTATACCATCGCGTACTATCGATGTGGGAAAAAGTAAATTGTCGCGAATTTGAAACAAAATTACAGGGTACGTGTGTACGTAAAATTTGTCACAACGAGCGTTTGGCGTGTGTGAAGTTAGGCAAACTTTAATATATGAGACGGTTTATCAAAATGCTACATGGAAATAACGAAGTTTACATCTTGTTACTTTGTGAAAAAAGGTTGAATTGACGTGGAGCAGAAATTGCACCTTATTTTCCGCTAAAATACGGTGCATTGTTGTCCTTTACGTACTTATGTATTCCTTTCTTTCCTTCATCATTGTTTACATGTCACTCTTGTAAACAAGTCTGCTTATAAATAATTGAAAGTATTTAGTTTTTTCCTGTTGTTGCTTTTTACGTTCAACGCTGACTGGAAAATTAGTTAACTTGCTTCAATTAAGCTAGCGACAAGACACGCAATCAAATCAAGCAAGTTTACTTAATTTGATTGCGTGTTGCTTGGACCACTATGGATAGTCCTGGTTCAAGACTTTTTGAGCTGCCTGTTTTGTGATTGTTTGGATAGCTTTTCAACCTCGTAGAGACCTCTACCTTAATGATTATGTGGACGAGATATGCAATCACGTTAGACTTAAAATGTTGTTTTTAATTATAGCTACCGGAAAACTGATTTGTTGACGGGCTATAGATTCTATTCTACTTGAAGGTGATAAACTACGGCTGTACTGTGTACGTACTGTACTGCAAGAGTGGTAGCTAAGCCAGTCAAAACTCAGAAAAGTTCCACAGATGTAATGTGTGTTTTATTGGTGGTAATAGGACCTTAGTGTATTCTACGCAAAGTGAATGACCCAATGGTATCACTCTTGCCTCACACAAATCTTTAAACCTTGCCAATCGGTTAATGTTATGGAAATGCAAACACTAATGTGTTTTAAGATTGTTGTAAATAACACCCTGAGACTTAAAGTGTCACCTCTCTACTCTTGTCATAATATGCTCAATTATCACCGGCAACCATCGATGATGGATTCGGGTCTCATAAGTGTTCACAGAATTATTATTATAGACGATAAAACAAAATGTAAGAATTATCCCGCCTCGCTAAAACTTTCTTCAGGTGAAAATAGTGCGACCGTCATCAGTCGAAGCTGCGTACCCCGATAATTTGTTGCTAGCAAAAGTAAGCTATGTAGTAAATGTAGGTACCATATAGAGATAAGTAATTAATAAAATGTTTAAGTTTGTTTATAATCATAAACATGAATCCACGTTTTTATGTATAAGTTTTAATGTACACTTATTACGTGAAGTTTGTGCTAGACCCAGGTCCATTAGCGAGTGCGAACAGTGCTGCTAGCGCTATACGGCTATGTTTATATGGAAAAATAATTAAGTGGTTCTAATGAAAATGATCAATGGCGAGTATGATGATGAGGGAAAATTTTAAGTGGGATTAAAGGATTTCGCTTATTTTTATTACATAGAGCATATGTTTCACATGGGCCCAAAAGAGGCACTCAGTAAAGTTGATACGAACATCGAGTTCGTTAACAAAATCATAAAAAAATACGCAGAAGCTCATGAATACAGACTTCACCATCATGTGAACGTCGAGGCCATCCAGCTCCTCGATCACACGTATATAGTGAGACGACTCAAAAGAACAAAACCGTTTGAACTTGTTTAGTGTTAGTGTATTAGTGTAATGTAGTGTTTTATAAGTGCTGCTCTAAAAGAACACATGAACCAAAGTGTCTTCGCCTTAATAGACACAATAAGAAAAGTGTTAATGGACACATTCTTGGATATTTTAAATCTAGCAGAATAAGTTAAATTTAAGTTACTTATTAGCCTAATCTTGGCTAGATTGTAACAAAACTAGGGAACACAACATCGTGACCTATAAAAGTAAAAAAAAAAAAAAAAGTAAAGTTGATAACTAATTGCCAGACTTAGTTTTAAGTACAGACAGCCGATTTTAGTTTTAAGTACAGGGCCTTGCAAGATATTATGACCCTGGGAAGTGTTACCTCCTATCGTCGTTTTATAGAGATCTGCGTTCCCACATCTACCACGTGGGACTCTAGGGGACAGACTACCCGGAGGCAAAATGATTCAAACTTGCGTTGCATTACGTTAGAACTTGTCGCTAGCACAGTTGTGTGCGTGTCTACCTTCAAGTAAAGCAGGCGTCGGTTTCGATTGCCGATGGGATCACAAGAATTTTTCCCAAGGCAAATCTTTGTTTTTGGTTCAGGGTGTGATTGTGTGTGTGTGTGATGTGAATGTTTCGGGCACCCTCGACACAAGTAATTAAACTGTGAGTGTGTATTAAGTTTTAATACATTTCTACTTTGTTATACAATATTAGATACTTCTATCTGTCTACTACTCCACTAGTCTAGTAGAATACGAGTGATTTATGATTCATACAATAGTGCACTGTACTATTTAATTTATTAACACTGTACTTAATTAAAATTCGTTTGTTCAAAACTTGCCTATTTGTCTGTTGGTTTCCAACTCTTAGATGTTCCGGCGGCCTTTACAGCTCCAGATGTCCGAGCCCGTGTTTGGCGTAGTTAAGTTGAGTACTCGTACATACCTAAGTGTGGTGTCGAGCGTATTGTTATATACTTCTCCACTTAACTTTAGTTGATCAAGTTGAGATTCTGCGGCCAGTAGCCAAACAAACGACCGTTTAAGTGATTATAACTTGCAGGACCAGTGACAGTTCTCAAAGCAAGTAGAGATTAGGTCGTAAATCTTTTAACTACTTATTTTATAAATTCAAATACTACCAGCCACTTAATAGTTAGGTAGTCCAGTCAACGACCCAAAGGGAACTACGCATATTTTATACTTTTCTTCAATTGGTTCCAATTTTAACCGACTTCCCAAAAAAGGAGGAGGTACTCAAGTTGAATGGTTCTTTTTTGTTTTTTTTATTTACCTCATAACTTCGTTCCACGTGAACCGATTATGAATTTTTTTTTGTTTGATAGATGTTGCTTTCCAATTGGTTCCATAAAAAAATTATCAAGATCTAACTAGTAGTTTTTGAGTTATGCTCAATAATTCGTAGTCTGTGGACTACATTGACGATGTTCTCGTAAACCCGACTTCAAAAGTTACCTCATAACTTCTTTCTTTGTGCGCCGATTTTGATGATTATTTTTTTTATTTAAAAGCTGCTGGTGCTTTTCATGTGGTCCCATTTAAATTTGGTCAAGATCTGATCACTACTTTTTGAGTTATCGTTTCTTTCGTTGTAAGCCGATTTTGATGATTCTTTTTTTATTTGAAAGCTGTTGCTTTTTATGTAGTCTCATTGAACTTTGATCAAGGTGTGATTTCTAGATTTTGAGTTATAGTCAATAATGCGTGTTTATATGTTAAATCTGATCAAGGTTCCGATGGTAAAGCGGTGAAGTCGGTTTTTTTAAGCTTTGCTTGCGTTTAATTATATTACGTCGGATTCCACGACGTAATACTGTCTGGACTGGATGCCAATTCGATTTCAGAGGAATACTCATATTTTATATTTTTTTTTACACTTTTCTGTTTCTTCCGTCCTCTCCTGGATATGAAGCGCTTTAAATTTTAACAGGGTTATCAGGTTCTAACCTTTATCTGCAATATGGGATATATTTAAGCAATTTTAGGAGCAGGCAATCAATAACATTATTATTGTTTACTTACTGGCTGGGACTCGCGGCGGTTTTGTCAGATTTCCGACTTGTTTCGGACGATGACGATTTGTACGATGCCTATCATCTGAAAGGTGGCCGATCGCAACGTTCGTTGATGTCAAACGGGTCGAGCATGGAAATAGATAATGAAATAGATCCGCATTTACTTTTTGTCTCCCTCTCAAACGCAAACTCTAACAAAGAAGATTTGTAGGCATTGCAACAAACATAACCGCAAACATAGTTCTACATCTGAACCCAAAAATGAGGATTGTTCATTTGCATTTCTACTGACACTACTAAAATAAAAAGTAGTTCACAAAGGTGTAGATAATTTGATTACAAATAAAATAAAACTTCTAGCTCCAGTAATCATTAAAAATCAATGTCAATAATAATTATATGAGCAACATCCTTCGACACAATGTTGTAGCAAAGTCACCGAGTCTCACGGTTATTTAGAGGGTATTTTTGACGTTTATTTTCTCTACTTCTCATTCCTATTCAAACTTTTGCAACTAAAATTTTTGGTTTTCCACATTGTGCCTGACCAATTTAAATGTCCAATAGAATAATTCCTTATAAACTAATTTTCAGCGAACGTACAGGCATAGTTGCTATCATCAGCGATTTTTTTTTAGGGGACATAGATACAAACGTCAGGACATTAACATGCGACATCACAAATATGAAAACTTTTGAACTACTATGCTGCAACTTTGCAGCCTCCTTACATAAAACATATATTAAACACCCGCAAAGTAATAATACAGAACATTGTATAATGGTTCCGCCACACATGATAAAGCTAGTAAGAAATGTATTTGCCGAAACTAATACTCAGATAAAAGAGAAATAAAATTTGAGTACGTTAAATATTAACAAAACCGTTTGAACTTGTTTAGTGTTAGTGTATTAGTGTAATGTAGTGTTTTATAAGTGCTGCTCTAAAAGAACACATGAACCAAAGTGTCTTCGCCTTAATAGACACAATAAGAAAAGTGTTAATGGACACATTCTTGGATATTTTAAATCTAGCAGAATAAGTTAAATTTAAGTTACTTATTAGCCTAATCTTGGCTAGATTGTAACAAAACTAGGGAACACACCATCGTGACCTATAATAGTAAAAAAAAAAAAGAGAAATAAAATTTGAGTACGTTAAATATTAAATTTTTGAAAAGAAGAAAAGGGACTACAGTTATGTAACAAATTATTAAATACGCATGTTAACTTTTTTTTATAAAAAAGTTAACACAAGACTTGCATTACAAGTGTGTCTGAGCTCATCTGTGGCCGATGCCACAGAGTTTTTAGCAGCTTCTGCTCCTATAGATCTATCTTAAAGTGAGTGAAGCAAAGTGTTGAGTTTCTTAGAGTTCTTAATAACATTTTTGGTATATTTAATTGCAAAACTCCATTTGGTGCTGGCTATAAATCTTCCATGCGTATGCAAAATAAGGAAGTATGGATAAATATTTTTCAGGATATAAGAAATTATATTAGCTTCTTATGAAAAGATTAGAAAAGGGGATTAAAACAAATAGTACTCCAAAATTTTGTAAACCGCTTGCCAAAGCAAAAGTGCCCAGAATTTTATGCTTCTTATAAGTTAATGGACATAATATCTTGACCCATAGGCGAAAAACTCCAGACTTAGGAATGGTACTGAACACTTTTAGTATCGCTAACTTGGGCACAGACTTGTTAAATTAATAAAAAAAAAATAATGTTCTCAGGATCATAAGGATAGGTATATTTTTTTCTAATTTACGATGAGCAGGATGCAATAATGACAATCCTGGCACATTACAATTGAAATAAACATTGCGCAAACTGTTATTTTGTAACAGTGTTAGACCAAGCATTTACTCCAACTGCTTAATAGATTGTAACTTTTAAACTTCCGCGATTTGAACACATAATTTGGGTAATCTCGGAACTTAATCGCGCTAAAAACTATTTTTATTTACCTCGACGTTTCGGTCAACTTGCATTGGCCATGGTGTAAAAAATTCATCATTTTGTCAAAATCATTGAAGGTCTTAAACTGGAACCAGAAGATATCATGGTGAGTTTCGATGTCGAATCACTGTTCATGAACGTTCCGGTTAAAGAGTGCCTAGAAGTCGTGAGGGAAAGGCTAATGTCGTAACACCACCTACCGGAAAATTTGATGGTGCTTTTGAAAAATTGCTTAGAGGGTAATTATTTCATATTTTCAATAAAGACTGTATTCACCCCTTTATCAAACCTCGCAAAGCATATGAGAACGCCAAAAGACGTCATCGCTTTTCAGACACCGGGTGTGTACATAATTTAATCGTAAATAAAGCTTATAAAAACCGACTTCACCGCTTAAATTTTGGTTTTGGCTTGATCGATTTCGATAAAAAATTTATGAGACCACCTCTGAAGTATAATCTACCAAGCTAAAGAAGAATTTTGGGGGAGAAATTGGTGAACATACATAAAACAAAACAAAAATGTATACAGTCGAACATAAACTTCCTCCTTTTTTGAAGTCGGTTAAAAATTTTCTGCAGCTGCAGTATTTCATACATAGGACAAACGAAGTGCACTATCGCGGATAGGGTTAAGGAGCACATGGCTGCTGTAAAGATTCAAAGAACCTCCAGGTGACTAAATCTGCGATCGCTGAGCATTTATTTGAGTCGGGACCAAACCACTGGACTGATCTCCACGCCACAAAAATCCTCTCCACGGAACGTGGTACTACTCAAGGATTGTACGTGAAGCGGTTGAAATTAGGAAACATCGTAATTTCAATAGGGAAGATGGATTTAAGCTGGCTGCCGCGTGGAATCCAGTTATGAGAAAGTGTTCGCGTCGCGATTTATACCGCGATAAATCTGCTGATATCGTGAGTGTTGTGTGTCGTGACAATAACTTCTTACAAGATCAAATGGGGGTAGTTGGAGACAATACTCGCCCTTTCCCACGCTGACACACGCATTCTCCAGTCTTCTCGAGACCATGGCCAATGCAACGTCGAAACGTCGAGGTAAATAAAAATAGTTTTTTATTGCGATAAGTCCCGAGATAAGGTGTCGAGTGTGACACGGTGGAGGATGTGTACCATGTATTGGTGGAATGTGTCCGGAACGAGCCGGAAAGAGTCAACCTAAAGTTCCAAGGGATAGACGTGCATGTATTTGGAATTTGTAATAACAGTTTGGCTTATCCGCAATCAAAGGAGGCCAGAATGTTATACCAATTATATAAAATAGCTGTTAAGAATAGATTAAGATTAGTATAGTAAGTAGATAAAGTGAAAGGCCTGTGGGGGTGGCATGGTCATGTCTGACCAAACCATCGTTTTGATTGAATAAAGAATTAAAAAAAAAAGTCCCGAGATATTACATAAACTATGTTTAATACATTGTTTAGATTTTGTGCTTATTAACGTGCGGTATCAAAAACCGATGATTTTGCTACGGGAGTTATGAACGTACTAATAAATAAATTTGAAATATTAACTTTCCTTTTAATAAAATATCTGACCAATCGTGAGTAACAATGAAATGTCTTTTACGAGTTTTATTATGAAATAATTGCGATTGCTATTCATATTTGTGTGGTACTAACCGGCTATTAATCGCGTGATTTTTATGTCGTTTGAAGTAATACTCCGACCAGTTTCGAGTTTCGAGTTTCTTTTACGAGCATTTGACATTTGTAAATGAAATCAATTATTTCCTGAAGTCGTTTTAATACAATCCATTATCACAGACTTTAAATATGACATTCTATTAAAGAATAAAAAATCGAATTATTATAAAAATGAAATTTACCGTAGCAAAAGTGCATCTAAGGGCATGTGGACTGTAGTACATAAAGAGAAGGGGTAAAATAACACTCCAAAATTGAATATTGCAGAAATAGTTACAAATGCCAATGGTGCAAAATTAAAAAACCACAAAAGGAGTTGTGAATGCAGTAAACATGCATTTTTTGCAGCGGTCGCGTGCGGTGCGCTCGTCGATCGCTCCCTTAGACTGTGACTGTTTACCACGGACGAAGTTACCCCCGAAAACATCCAGAGATGCATAGGACCTATCCATGGAATTCTGGAGGACGGCAATCAATGTTTTAGCAATGTCTGCATTAAGGAAGAAAAATATCCAAGTACATTAAAAGTAAGTAAGGTTTCGCCAATATTTAAAGGTAAAGGTAAAAAGAAAATATATATGGATACAGACCATATTATCCTCGATTACAAAGATTTCGAAAACGGCCTAAGTCTTTGACTAATTAATAATTGTTCGTCGACTAGCGCCTTAACTGATCAGCAATACGCCTATAGACAAGGCCGCCGTAAGACCTTTTTAACATGTCAGATGACAAAAAAAGTGATGGCTGCTCGTGAGAACAAAAACCAGGTGGCTGTTCTTTGTGCCGATTCTTGGATAAATCGACACTAATCGGCGTATTGCTGATCAGTTAAGGCGTTAGTCGATGAAAAATATTTAACGAGTGCTCAATACGGAATGGCGACCACGACCGCTCTGCCAAGAGCGAAACGAATGAGAATAAGAAAAGTTATATTTGGTGAGGGCGAATTGCGAAATGTACAAAACACACAGATATAATACGCTTCGTGCTAACAAGCTAATAGTAGTATCGCGCACTTTATTACAAGTTATCATAATTTATTATTATTGCTCATGATGACATTTTAATCGTTAAACAAATTCAATGTTGGAAGATCCCAAAATTCCTAAATAATGTAGATAAATATGATGCTACAAAGAAAATATTTTCTACTATATAGCCGGATATATTTTAAATAAAATGTTGGGATATTTGTTATGTAACACACATAATAATATTCACATACGGGAGCAAGATTATTATGGTAGTTAATTTTCTTCCTTTACCACTTTTGTTGACAAAACTAATACATATATATCGATATTTGTTTTGACTACGTTTTATAACGTATACAGAAAAACCTTATGTTAACATTAATAAAAGTTCATTATAAAAGGTGCACAAAAACAAAATGATTACATTGATAGTGCGATACTATTACGAAACACTAGAATCGATAATAGACCCTTCCCTATGCTGTCCAGTCTTTTCATTGTGAGTATAGACGCGAACTAGCACTAATTGAATGCATTGTTAATACATATTTAACAATAAGCTATACATGGGAATACATTACCATGGCAAGCAATTAACAATAGAAATATTGAACGTAGAGTAACTCTACGATAAAAACTCCATAAAACTATTTTATTTAGTAATGTATAAATAAATAACTTTAACTAAAAATTGTGGAACTAGGTGCTGCCGACATACCATGCGTAGTAGAGGCATTTTTTAAAGGCACACAAAGTTCCCTTTATTTACGTTATCCGTTATGGCTTTGAAGGTGATCGACAATGTTTTAATAAGTAGTGTTCTTGACTGTAAAGTCTTCTTACTGCAGCCTTGTAGTGTAACTGCAATTAAGAAATTAATGCCGTCCGAGCAAAAGATTTCTAATATCCGGTGCAATGAAAAACAGTTCTATAACGCTCTATAAGTTGGATGCGTTGACGCTTCTCTTTAATGACAGGGACAATTTCTTGCAGACAGATTCATTTACCGTATTAAAACGGTAAATGAATCTATGGAGTATTTACTCGAACAATGATTTTGCTTGGGTGGGCCTGTTCCAACAACAACATAATGTCGTTGAAAAGGTTACATTTCCTGCAGAAAATTCGATATGTACAGCTGAATGCTACGGTATATTTAAGGCATTAAAATATAATGTTATTAGTATTATTTTATTTAAACTGCCTCAACACCACCCTTCAATACACCCTGGGGCAGGACCACACCACTTCCGCCAAACAGTAGAGTGAAATACTGTATTTCAGATAGATGAGCAATGTTTCCAGTGAAATTACAAGGCTTAAGAGATTTAACATCTAATATCTTAGGGTAGCGACCGCGGTGCTAGCTAACCCTTGGTTTTCTAGGGTAAGACTTGGTAAGAGAGCCATATCTGTGCTCAGACGAATGCGACTGGGTCACATGTGCTATATAGTTGATGAATATAACCATCAACCCATACAATTAACTAATATAAAAATTCAATCAATATCATATTAAATAATAGAATTTAACCTTGATTTATCTTTATTCGATAATCGATTTATCGCAGTTTTGTCTATATTTTTTTGTCAATTTGTAACACAAATTGCCGAGACCATCGAGATAGGAAACAAACCTACGGTTTGTACTAAAACCTTGGCCGAGACGGAATGTTGACACGTAGGTATGTAACAGTTTTCAACAATTACTGCCATCTTTAAAGTGCTGGCCAGCTTATATTACTCGGGTTCGAATTATTGACTCAGCAATACGGGGATCATGAACTACATCCTTCTTTAAGGAGCAAGGAAGCCAGTAACTGACGGCGTGGCGGGGCTCTGCCAACCATCTACAATGGAAGTAAGAGAGCTACTACGCCGTCTTACGGAAAAATAACACCAAAAACTGTGAGACAAGAGGACGGACTGCAAACACACAAAAGCAGCCTTTCCGTCTCTTAACAAGAAAATTACAAACAACTTGTTAAAGTTACAACGTCAAGATCTTCGTCAATGGTAGGCCTTATAACAGGTCACTGTAACCTCAACTACAACCTACACAAAATAGGGGTCACAGATAGCCCTTTGTGTAGGGGATGTATGGGGTAGTTCCTGGCAGGGGGAAATGCACAATACACCCCAAGCGGGACGTCAGGGCAGGCCTTAACGCCCACATATTGAATAAGAATACATCCTTCTTTATTGTCCTCAGTATGAACATACAAAATTATACAGGTCCTACCTATCCATTGCCAATATTTACTTCATTCGAATCATATTATATAAAAGTTAAGAAACTAAGAGTTCTTTCATAGAAGATTATAAGAGACATATAAGATTATAAAATATATTAATGTATAATACAATCCTATTTTTTATATCATATTTTTCCAATTTTGCAATTCTTTTTTGACCCGATTCTATCCTTTCTTTTACTCCGTTTTCAATTTAACTATATTAATTATGTAATTCGACGTTGTAAAATAGTTTTACCGAATTAACCAAAAAAATACAATAAATAAAATAAATATCTCCGGACCGATGCGATGTATCGTTAATTCGTTACTGCGAATGTTATTATTTCGTAGCCTTTACATAATAATAATTTACACACACTTTACATAACAAATAAATTGTTAGCTAGACGGTTTCTTTAGTCTTACTGAAAAAAAATCTTACTTTCTACCTAATAAACTAAACTTTCGCTAGTTTTACCTAATAAATACACTTCTCAAGTCTTCTCTAAGCCATGGTAAATTTATACCTTAACTAAGATAATAATAACTTATATCTTATAATAATACCCCTTCTTGAATAAATAACGGTATCGATAACGGTAAAACATTTTTTAGCTGACTACTCTATACCAAAATACAGTTGAAGTTATTCAAGTAGGAAAATCTGTCACCAATTCTTGAAATGGTATTCTGGCAGCTATTCTAAAAACCTGTCACATAGGCCTAACGTGATGATTTGTTGCCCGTGGTTCCACTGCGTTGTCTAGTTCGGTCCACTGACAAAACAATTTTTCTGTTCACATACTATTACAAATTGATGACATGAGGCATGATTTAACATGCCTCATGCGGTGAAAATTTGTAGTTATTCTCAAAATTATACGACTGATAGACCTGTAAAGGTCGAGAGGCACATCAACAATAACACTTGTGTTATTATACTTAGTTGCGGCATTGATACAAGAGTTTTCTAACAAACTACGACAGGTCCGAAATATGAAATATGGACGAAATAAAAGGGACAAATAAGATAAAAAGTAAAAGATATCATCAAAATGAGAGTATCACATCTCGAAAAAACTTTTAATCGGTTCAGTGGTCCTAGAGATTACCTCGAGCAAGATTACAGCTTCCCAAAGTTAGACGCTTTTTGTTTTTACTGGCTTTTTCACCAGGGCTTCGTCCGTGTGGCCCATTTGCGATTTTGGTTGAGTGAATTGTAAATGAATAAGAGAAACTGGTAAGTAGACATGCGTTTCATATTATTAGTTATATTTTTTTTATTACAATTATCGAATTTACATACCCCGCAATATGATAGTAAACTTGTAACGCGGAACGGGATTGAGTCGACGATATTTATATCATATATTAAAACGTAGCCATTGCGTCATGGTCCTGATGAAATGATAGGTATTTTATATACTTACCTAATTGGTCTGAAAAATTCCAACACCGACTCTAGTCATGAACTCATAACGTACGATAAATATGTACAGCAATTTGAGTAGATAGGCATAATATAAAATAAATTTTATTTAAAAGAATTTGAAGTTATTCTCTCGTCGGTTTAGAAGCTAAATGGCTCTGACAGCCGGACGGACGGATGGACGGACAATGTGCTGAACCACCCAAGTCAATTTAGAGATGTAGCTTCGCTAAAACAAAAATACTTAAACCTGTCATAGAACGCTCACCAATTATTCTCACGACTCATGATCAGTTCACCGTAATAAAAATATCATAGAAAAATTCTAAATAAAAGAAAATAATAAGATTTGCTGTACTGTATGTAGTACTGTAAGTTATAATACACTAAATGATTTGTCTATGCCGATAATATGAAATGATTTATGAATTCCTATGAAGTAAGTCTATTTTTTGCTCCCCACAGCTACAGAATAAGATAATGTATACGAAATCTAAATTATATCAAATTTGGATGTTATTCTTTTTGGAATCAGTGGATATACAAACAAAAGTCTAGACAGAATTCAACTCAAAAGAACATACTCGTACAATCAAAAAAGTCTAGACTGATTCGACATAAGCAAAAATTTACTAAGCAGTATAATTAACTCTTAATGAGCCTATTCCAGAGTTTTGGTTGATACTATATGATCAGTTATAAATGTGTCACGTATAAATGCTGCTGGCGCTGTATCTTCTAGTTTATGTGTCTGCAAGTCATCGATGTCGGAAATTCGCGAAGTCGAAATCTATACTACTTAGGAAGCTATCTTAAAGCGAATTATCATCTGAGAGGCCAGCAATACGGGTCAAAACCGGTCAACGTTGAGGCTTAAGAAATTACAGCGAAGCGCTTGCAGTTTTGCTACGGGCTATTTTTCATTTAGGAAATTGGAGGTTTTCCCCAAAACACTGAATAAACTTGGTGAAAATCTATCTCACCTGTTGATACGTTGCCCTCTCTATAGTAATATTAATTACTACAGAGAGGGCAAAATGGCTGGGCCTAGAAAAACTAGCTCTCAATGCAAAATGTTGGATTATTTTTAAACTTTCACACCCACAGCCCCACAATCACATCTCACACACACAATCACGCCCAAAACAAGAACACAAATTTCCCTTGGAGATAAAACTTGCGATCCCACTGGAAATTAAACCCGCTGGTAAGAAGGCGAAAGCGTACCCAGTTACGCATTGCCTTGAAGGTGATAATTAATAAGACTGGCTAGGCGAGCACGAGAAAATGTTCTAAGTACCATCATAGAAAAATTGAGATACTGCAAAAATGTATCATTCTATTTGATATGAAATGCGGTATTTAATAAATATTAACCAACACAATACTATTTATTATATTTTATAAACAATAGACATGTACACCCAAAATAATTATTTCTCAGTTTTTTGATCAAAACAAATTTAATCTACAAAGGAAGCACCTCAAAGGAACATAACAAAGGTTTATTGTAAAGGATTGCCCTAGCCGTCTTTTCCGGTAGTAGCATGTACGTGAGCGGGCCCCGCTTAATCATTCATTCAAAGACAAACCTCGGTTGTGTCCACATTTTACCGCTGAGTGGATAAAGTTATGCACAATGCACTCCTTTACTGCGACGTGTTTCAAATGATTATGAGTATATCCCATCATGATCCTCTCGAAAGGATTTGGGAAGCGTCTAATTTGTGGTAAAATCATATAAATTTAAATATTATTTTAATGATAACCCAAACATAAAAGCTTTCACACTCACAGCCCTATACTGAGTTCGATGACTTGTGTCGTGGGTACCTGAAACATTAACGTCACACACACACAATCACAATCAGAAACATATTTTCCTTGGGGAGAAATCTTGTGTTTCCACCGAGAATCGAACCCGATACCCCTGCTTATAAGACGAATGCGCACCCAAAACTAACTAACTAACCCAATAGCCAACCAGCCGAAAAACTTTAAATCATAAAACTTCAAAAACTTTAAAACATAACAATTTAAACGGAAGCAAAGCTTAAAAAACCGAGTTCACCGCTTTATCATCGGAACCTTAATCAGATTTAACGTATAAACACGCATTATTGATTATTACTCAAAAACTAGAGATCAGACCTTGATCAAATTTCAATGGGACTTCATAAAACCACCAGCACCAGCTTTCAAATAAAAAAAGAATCATCAAAATCGGCTCACAACGAAAGAAGTTATGAAGTAACGTTTGAAGTCGGTAAACGAGAACATCGTCAGAGTACGCATTATTCGTCACAAAATAGGCATTATTGACGATATTTCAAGAACTACTGATCAGGTCTTGATCAAATTTGAATGAGACCAATTAGAAAGCAAAATCTTTCAAACAAAAAAAAATTTTGAGAAGTTATGAGGTAAAACAGTTAAAAAAAATACAGTCGACTTGAGTACCTCCTCCTTTTTTGGGAAATCGGTAAAAAAGTAATATGTTTTAAGCTGTACTTTAATTATTGCAATAATATGATTGGGACGGAAGCGAAACGCAACGACGTAGATCTATTCAACAGGACTAAAACTATATAACATCTATACAACAAAGGCCTAAGTTACTTACAAGACACTTAGTTTATAGGTAACTCAAGTCCTCAAGCCCACTACCAGTGGGTAGCATTCCCATCATGCTGGTGGCATTACCTCTCTGAATCGAAATGGCAATACGTTGAACCAAATAAGTCCTTGCATACCGTCCTTGGTAATGATTTTATTTATGTATCTATCTAATACTATACGAATCTTTGTCCTGACATACTGACTGACTTAGAGATAACGAACAGCTTTAACCGCTGGTGGTAGAGACTTGAAATTTGGAGGGTACATTTGTCTTAGTATGTAAAGGTGTACTAAGAAAGGATTTTTGGGAATTCCTCCTCCAAATGGGTTAAATAGGGGTGAAAACGTTCTTAATTTTTGAACTAATTGCGATGAAAATTGGTATTTCAGTAGTTCATTTAATATATAAAAAATTAGGTTATCAATATTTTTTGCCTGGGTGCACCGCAGACAAAAAAATATTATTTTATTATTATTTAAAAATATAATTAAAGTGGTGCAATGGGGCATGAAAGTTCATGTCGAATGTTCTTTATTTATGAAGCTACACTGATTGAAATAGGTATTTAAGTAGTTCATTTAAAATAGAAAAAAATGTTGTGTTCTTTCTATTTTACCAGGGGTGCATTAAGGCCGTGCAATGAGGAATGAAAGTTCACATGGAACGATTTTTATTGATGAAGTGAAAGTGATGAATATTGTATCCGAGTAGTAAAGTGAATAGTAAATTTGAAATAACCACTGTAACGCGTAGTTAACTATATTATAATCATCACACTAATATTAGAAATCCGAAAGTTTGTATGTAAATGTGATAGTCTGTAAGTAACGGATAAATAGATTTGGCTAAAATTTCTAATGTACCTATATAGCTTATACTCAGATTAACACATAGGCTACTTTTCACCTCATTAAGGCGGGCTAAGCCGCGGGTCACGGCTAGTGTATATGTAAGTAAGTATATGTATATGTAAGTAGGTATATGTAAGTAAGTATGTTTTATATTCGTTTGATCCCTCATATACCCCAAACTAATAAACCGATTGTAATAAGACAATAATTCTATTTGTCAGTAAACAATTATCTCATCCTACCGATAATAATCTATTTTGTTTTTTATAAAATAAATACCTAGCTCTCGAAGCTGTAAGATAAATGTTATTCAGCAATGCCTGGTATATTGTTTATCCATGAACTACGAGCTGATTACCTATATTTCCCAAAACTAAACCAAAATTATATATAGATCTTACAACACCGTATAATCGTATTACTAGACGGACTAGAACTACCTACTGCATAATGCTCTTTTTAGGTGCAGTATGAGAAGACAATCTATACATTCACTGCTAACTTTATAATCCTCTTTCATGCTTCGCCGAAGTTGGACAAAACCACATGATTTTGTAAATAGTAATTTATTTTATAGAAAGGAATGTCATTAAGTAAAAATTTATTTCTGACAGAATTATATAGAAAGTCGTTGCTACCTTTTGTATGTAATAAGTAAGAAGTAAATAAAAACAAAAACCCGAGTACCGACTTATGCTACAATTTAAAACAAAAAAATGTGAATTAAGCCCTGCCGTCGCCAGTTAAGTAGATCCAAATCATCGAATATTCATATAATGTTAAGAGACATTCCAATCCCAATGTTTGAGTGAGCATATAATATGTCTACATTGCTTAAGGACATTTCCCCGAAGATCTCGTAGAGACAGATTACTCTAGAGTTTCATGGTTTTGTCAGATAGCCCCGCGGTGTCTATTCCATTTACGATTCACCGAAGGCGTGAAATGTCACCAAGCGGCGCGGCGTTGATAAATGACGTCCTACTTTGGCAATTTTCCACTTTCACCGCATTTCCAAGTACTTTCGTCTCTTGATTTGCTTTATCCCTGAAAGAACGAATTATTTTTAACAAAGCAACAAATAAAAACAACGCTGATTAATGTTGCTGGTTTGGACTTTAGAGGCCAAGAAAGTTATGCACGGCAATTACACGAATAGTATAAAATGATTAGGGTTACATTTTGTTATGACCTTATAAACGCGCTTATAACTTTTCGCGTTTATAACATAGATATAAATCGTAAGCTAATATCGCATGTTTATATAAAAAAATGCTATCCAAGGGCCAATTGCCTATATTTCCTAAAACTAAACTAAAACTATCTACAGCAAAGAACTAAGTTACCTACAAGACATCGAGCTTATAAGCAACTCAAGTGCTCAAGCCCACTACCAGTGAGTAGCGTTCCCATCATGCTGGTGGCATTGCCTCTCTGCATTGCAATGCGTTGAGCCAAATAAGTGACAGTATTTTGATCACGCGTCGCTTCAACCAGGCGCTCTGATAGAATTTTGAAAATAGAATGAGCTTCCGGTCCCCACGGACCCAGTGTCTCAACACCAAACGGCTCAAATATGTAACCACTGCCAAGGTTTCCATAGTTTCGCCGTTTGCTCTGCTCTGCCGAAATTGCCGCGACGCCAACCCCATTCTGTGTTTCAGGAAGATGTGATGGAGCTAAAGTAACGACACAAATTGCATCCCATACTAAAGGCCGTCCCATCTCCCATGGAATTAAAGTCATGCCGTCGGGTCTTTAACCATTGTCACGCATCAGACCATTCGGTTCGAGAATGGCTGGAACGTTGGCACTGGTAAAACCCCGGCGGATGATATCGTTGAGGCGGGCGTGGCGGGAAATTCGGCCAGCAATTTTCTGGCACGAGAGGCCGTGGTGACCGAGCTGGTCAACAGCAGTACCACACTGACAGCAATGGGCAACATTGCACCCAAACGTTAGCATATATATATTTTTATATCAAATAGCCTCAATGATATCGTACACAGGGTTGATATTTAGGTGATATTACAGTTTTACGTACCTAGGTAAGATAATATTGGTATACTTTCGGAATACAAATGGATTTATTTTAGCAAATTAACTAAAACATTTTCTCTTGTAAACAACAAAATATGTGGAACAATTTAAATTAGTTTTAGATTAAATTTGGTTCCTTTTTAAAGCTGTATATTTTTTTAACTCAATACACACGATTTGGATTGTAGTTCTAAAAACACTAAAAAATATATTCATTCTGCCCAAAAAGTTCGCAAACAAACTACGAAATAGAATTATTTCACGCTCCAGTAAAAAAACCTAGTGATTTTACTACCTTAGTTGAAAGCAGGGATAGGCACAGGCTCAATGATATTAGGTAGAAAGATACATACAATATAGATATATAATAGATAAGTAATCTAAACATTCTTGAATTAACCTGAACATACAAAAAAAACATCATTATCGATCCAGTCGTTAAGGAGTAAGTTCAGTTACATACACACGTAACGAAGAATTATATAAAGAAGCAAAGCATTATTCCTTATTAAAAAAACACAAACACGGAATAACTTCTTCTTGCCTTATAGTACTCGAGAAACAACGGAATTATAGACTCCATCTAAATTTTCCTTATAGTTTTCTTATTTTTACTATTGAGAATAGGTGGATGGTCTTATTTTGAATGTTGTTGTTATTATGAAATGCTTTGAGATATTTAAACACAATAAGCAAATATAACTAAGCTGGTAGAGACGCTCAATATATCCTCCATCGACCCCGATTGTTAGTTGGTTTTATTTACCGCTTATGCAAATGACCAAATAATAAGCTTGATTGAAGCAGAAAAGTTTGACGCGAGTACCTCTCTCATAATTCAAATAGGTAACAGCTGTTCAGTGGATAAGAGAAATAAATATAAGTAGGTTGATTGATGTTTTAAATTGTAAAATTGAGCTAGGCTTAAAAAAAGGTAATATTATGTGCATTACCTTATTCTCATATTCTAGGTTTAGGTAAAAATAATGACATATATAATTTAAATATGCAAATGTACAATTTGACATGTCATCATAAAGACATATTTTATTTTGACATTAATATATTTATTAGTAAGTTTATACTGATTCAGGATACTTTGTACCTGTCCAATAGAGATAAGACAACACTTGCTACATTATTAGCATATAATATATATGACCCCGTTATAGATAATATAACAGAGTCACATGACGACTCTCAGGTTAGTAGTATTACTAATAAGATGAATCTGCATCAGTCAGCAAACATTAGTTTAAACTGACTTCACCGACAATGGTTGAGCTCTCTGCCTTCCATCAAAATATACAGAGTTCTTTCAGCAGTGCTATAAATATAGGACTAAAAAATAATACAATGTGTACTACCGCTACAATACCAATGAATAAGACTTGTAAAATTAGAAGTAATGAATTATGTATATATCATCAAAATATTAATCGCTTCTCTCGCAAAATTTTAGATGTAGAGTTGCTTACAGATTAGTATCACCTAGATGTTCTATGTGTGAAACGTGGCTAAAGCCTCATAAAATGTCTTTTAATGTTAACAATTATGTGGTGTGGTCTAGTACGTTCAACAGAGTGTCTGCTGAAGGCGGTGGTACAATGATACTTGTTAAAAACAACATTAAGTTTAAAGAACGAAATGACGTGGCTACTTGCTCTGTGGAGCGGGTCTGTGAAGTAGCTTGTGCAGAAATCGCTGGTTATATAGTTTTGTGTATTTATAGGCTACTTGCTTCAAATTTATCCCAATTTCTTGTAGTCATGGAAGAAATTTTAAGAAAACTATTTAAATGTAATAAACGCATAGTAGTGTGTGCTGACCTTAATGTAAATATTCTAGAGGACTCGGCAGATCAACAAAAACTTGTGTCGCTATTTGCATCTTTTAGTTTAATTTTTTTATTTAGGGAACCGACTAGAATAACCAACTCTTCAGCAACCTGCATCGATAATATTATTGTAAATTTTGAAATTAAAAATAAATGTCAAATCAGTGGTATACGATCAGACCACATGGGACAAAAGGTATATCAAGAAAAAAACGATCTTTTGACTCTAATATATAAATACGACCACTTACTGAGAACAAGTTGAGTAAACTCAAGGAAAATTTCGATTTAAAACTATCCCTTACCAGTTTTCTACTTGGGTCACCCAAATAATATCCACCAAATGCTGAACTCGATCATTTGTAATGAATTTAATAAAATATGCCCCAAAAAATTAATAAAAGTGAACACTAAATTACAATTTAATGATTGGGCCACTAATGGTATACGGAAAAGTAGAGATTTCATGTACGAACTTTACTATAAAAAATCTCTCACGTCTAATGAACATTTTCACAAGTATGTTACTAATTATTCGAAAATTTTTAAACGCGTTTGCATCCAGGCAAATCCAAATTCATTAGTGATAAAGTCTCAAAATCTAATAATAAAATAAAAACGGTCTGGAATATTATTAACACAGAAACTGGTAAAAATAAAAATAGAGAATGTGATTACAGTAAAAAAATTGGGAATAGAGTAATTTCTAACAAAACTGACGTAGCCAATGAATTTAATACTTTTTTTACAAAAATTCCCCTTGAAGCAACAAAATCCCTAGACTCATCTCCCGAATTAGCTGCAAAACTGTTGCAACAAAACTTCACACAAAAAAATCCAAATTTTTGTTTCCATAACGGCTAATACCATAAAAAAGGCATTCAAAAGGATAACTATAAAAAACACTGAAGATTTATGGGGTATTTCAGTTAAAGTTATTGGTTCCATACTAGATACTATTACGCCTTACCTTGTCGTTGTATTCAATCTCTCGGTCGATCAAGGAGTATTTCCTGATCTCATGAAACACAGCAAAATTACTCCAATTTTCAAATCGGGTTGTAAAAATACTTCCTCTAACTATAGACCAGTTTCTGTATTACCTGCCCTCAGTAAAATATTTGAAAAAAATATCCTAGAACAGCTACTCTCCCACTTTAATGAACATAAAATATTACAAATGCCGATCAACAATAGATGCCGGTGCTAAGTTAGTGTCACACATTCTCGGGGCTTGGGAGGGATTGCAGGATGCAATTGGGGTATTTTGTGACCTCTCCAAAGCTTTCGACTGCGTGGACCATAAAACGCTTATTAGCAAATTAAACCATTACGGTATACGTGGGCTGCTCTTGATTTGTTAGATTCATATTTATCGGGTAGGCAACAAAGAGTAGGCGTTAATGGTGTGACATCTGACGGGTCTGCAGCTAAAATTGGCGTGCCTCAAGGTTCAATATTGAGACCCTTCCTATTTTTAGTGTATATTAATGATTTACCTTATATGAAAACTTCGCTAGCATTAGATATTGTCTTGTTTGCTGATGACACGTCACTTATTTTTAAAACAAATAGGAAAGACTTAGAATTAAATAAAGTAAATTGTGAATTAGATCTAATCTCGAAATGGTTTGCTGCGAATAACTTATTGTTAAATGCTAGCAAAACCAAATGTATCAAGTTTTCCCTTCCTAATGTTCCTTTGGTAGATGCAAATGTTACTACACTTGAAAACAACAAATTTGATCTTGTAAAGAAAACTGTTTTCTTAGGTCTGACTATGGACTCAAAACTGCAGTGGGGTCCTTATATTGATGTGCTTGCAGGTTGCTTGAGTTCCGCTGCTTTTGCGATCCGTAAAATTAGACAACTGACTGATGTAGCGACGGCAAGGCTGGTTTACTTTGCATATTTTCATAGTTTGATGAGTTACGGAATCTTGCTATGGGGATCTGCTTCCGATGTTGAAACTATATATGTAATATATGATATGGGTCCACGCGAATCTCTCACGGAATTCTTTAAAGAAACAGGCATACTTAACATGTCTTCGCTTTAAATCTTTGAAAATATTATGCATGTTCGCAAAAATATTGGTAAATATAAATAAAGAAGCGACGCACACAATCTTAATACTAGATATAAGCATAAAATTACAGTGCGCGCATTTAGATTAAGCAAAACGAATAAATCTTTTATGGCAAATGGGGTTAGATTTTACAATAGAATTCCTAAAATCGTAATGTAATGAATTACCACTGTGAAAGTTCAAATCTGTAATAAAACGGGCATTAATTAAGAAAGCTTACTATAAAACCACAGACTATATTAATGACAAGGATGCATGGAGGCAAACTGCACAGGCTCTGTCTAGCGACTACCATAATAACACCTAGGTTAAGAAAATTATGTACTAGAGACTTAGAATGTTTTTTAAAAAATGAATGAGAAAAAAATGCGCCGCCGAGTTTCTTGCTAGGTTCTTCTCGATATGGCTGTAATTTTGCGAATCTGGCAAAAGATTTATTAACTTTCATGAGTGCCTCTTTGGGGTCCATGTGAATAAACGACTTTGATTTGATTTGATTTGAATAAAGTTGTATATTATAATTACATATACTTACTAGGTGATTAATTAACCCAACTTTGTATTTCCTTTTCACTTTTTTAATACTAGTCGAAAAGTACTAAAACCTACGCCTACATTTTGATTAATACTTTTTTTTTAAAGTTGATGCTTAATATAGATATATATACACTCTAGACTTAAGGACTCCCAGATTTTAACGTTCGAGGAACCTACTACCTTCAACCATAAGGCTTCTTATACGGCAAAGGAATGGATATCCACTCCTTCGCAGTGTGGATGATAAACGATCATACTCAAACTAAACGAAATTAACTCTTATTTTGTACGTACTTATGGTAATAAAAAGTTTATGGTATTCCTAAGGCTCTGGGTTCAGATTACTTTCCACAAAAACAATGGTAATGTCAATAAAACGTAATTTAAAATCTAAAACTCTGGTTGCGCCGTGATTTGTCGTCTCGGTTAGGCCCAAAAATCCAATAACACGGTAAAATTGTAGCCTGTATTTGTTTATTCATGAACCTTGTATCGAATTCTTGTGTGTTTTTCATTTATTGCGCTTCATCACGAAACGGGTGTGCTGTTGTAACAAATAATCTGATGTACGCACGTCATGACAGGCTTTGTTTTTCCTCGTTTTATCATGCTTTCAAACAATATGCTTCGATTTATATTCTTCAAACTAAAATGCAAAATACTGTATGTTAAATAAAATTGTACTACCGAGATATCAAATTTAATTGTGTCATGAAATTAACTGTGTACTACTGTGCCTCGCGGCTTTGCCCGCGTTATTCAAAACACAATAGTAGGCTTTTTTGTCCCTTTCTGGGGCCTAGACTATCTAAATATTATATTTCTTAAAATCTGTCTAGTAGTTACAGATAAGTCTTTGTAGGTATTAGTAGGAATTATTTTCTAAGAGTTACTAAAATTCGGTTAAGGCAATAAAAGTTGTTTATCCAGGAGATGGAAATTAAATAAAAAGGTAGATATCGCTTTTAACGATAGTGTGATTGTGACACGTAAAAGCTTGTTTGTAAACTTTTATTTTCAACTTCTATATTATTCTATGGAATTTTGTCAATCAATCTAAATATTGAAATAGCTATCTAAATCAAACATCATTGCATTAAAGGTGAATGACTATTTAGACCAAACCGGAAATTTAAACAACGGAGCGTTAACTTGACTTGATGAACTAAACCCTGATTAAGTAGAGGTAAAAATGTTATCTTGTCAATTATTAGTTAATTTGAATTCAAAAATGTTTGATATGATGAATAATCATATCATGAATAATTAATCTATTAAATACCCTTTACGTTAGTTACCCTATTAGTTTAGACGCTGTGTGTAAACAAACAAACATACTCGTAGATGCAATCGATGCTAAAACGAAAAGACCAACAAGATGTTTTGAATAATTGGAGACTTTTTAAGCTAATTTAAAATTTAAAATTAATACATACTTCTGTATAATATCTGTTATATCCTGTACTTGAACAACAAATACAAAAATATTATAATTAGTATTAAGAAAAAGGTTATAAGTAATTTGACGAATTATAATGCTCTACAAGCTATACATACACTGGGATTATCATTTTTACTCTCTAGACCTTTAATAAGACTATTCTAATCGACAGACAAAAGGCATTATTGTGCTCGCTCCGTAGATTTTCAATTAGTTGCCTTCGTGTAAAGTGCACTGTGGAATACGCTAAAGACGGATTACTACGTACATCAATCCTTAGTCAAATTCAAACGTAAATTGGTATATCGGAGATACAGTAAATACATCATTTGAATTGGATCTATTGATAAGTGATGATGTGGTTAAGGATAGTAAATACTTAGAATAGAATGTAACTGGCTTTCAAGAAATAACTGCCAAAACGCCATTTATAGCTTGGCGACAGATTTTTCTTCTTGAGAAAAATCTGTCGCCAAGCTATAAAGCTATATATATGTAGTTTACCACTCTCAAGTAGAGTGGTAAACTACGTATTTCGGTACAGGGTTTCTACGGGGCAAGCATAACACAATGCCCTGCCAATAATGGAACAGGTAATTTTTGAACTCCATAAAATATTAACAAAAAAAGTTAAATACCATCGTTATGGGTATCGAATGAAATAGGTTCAAAATACCATCAATAATATAACATAACACAAAGAACATAGTTAACCAATTATTTTTGTTTTAAATTATGAGAAGCCATTTCGTACTAGTAGTCGGGTTTTAGTTTTTAAACTTTCGTCATGTTTATATCATACATAAGCGTTTTGACGTTTGACGACCCAGTTGGCGCAGTGGACAGGTCTCCGCACTCTGCGCTTTGGGTCCTGGGTTCAGTTCCCGGCAGGAGCACAAATTCCTTTCCAAGAGATATTCGTTCTGGGTGTAATGTTTGTGTGATGTGAATGTTTCCGGCACCCACGATATAAGTCTTTGAACTTAGTGTGGGACTGTGAGTGTGAATACGTTTGTTTGTTTGTTCTACTATACTGAATTGACAAAAATTGACGTGGCAATTTATTAAATTCCTAAATATAAAAGTCCGCAGTTTTATACTGAACTAGCGATCCGCCCCGGCTTCGCCCGGGTGTGATAAATGAAGAACCGCTCGATCGATTTTGTGCAAACTTCACATAAACCATCTACTAAATAGTCCGAACAAAGCCTAAATATTTAGTTTGGATAGGTGAGCCCGTTCTTGAGTTATAAAATTACAACGAAAAGTGGCATTGATTTTTATATATATATAGATAGAAGATTGATGAAGAATCAATCACTGTAACAATGCAATTGGGTTTGTAAATATTCTAGATTTTGTTATAAGGCATAAGTGAAATTTTTAAATCAGATCGGGCAAAGATTCTGGTGCAGCAAGGTCAAATGCTTCCGAAAGCAAAATGGTAGTAATTTCTGAACAAAAGTATGGTAAATTGGCTCAATCGACTTGCGACGACGGATCGAATCCAATCATCCAATTTATGAGCCTGCATCGGACCCCGTTCACACCCTCGACATATAGACTTGTCAGTCTTGTTTTGAGTACTTTTGCATAGAGGCAGAAGTACTGATTGGTAAAGAGTATGCCACACCTACGTTTTATTATACTTTTTAGAACACTATGCTTTGTCAGGGAAGTCTTAATTTTGTATGCACTTCAAAAAAACATTCAAAATGTTTCATGGTAGGTATATGTATATCATTAACTCCTTTGTGATCAAAGTCTTCCTTCCATTATACCATATAATATATAATTTTGGCATGAGTTCTTATGACCGATCCCCTGCCTGATGTCATCACTCTTAGGAATACTTTTGTGAGTCACCAGAGCCTCATTAATTAATCGACATGGGCACTACGTGTTCTTGACTTCCTGGAAAGCCTTTTAGTTGATTGACCATGACCCAATATGATCTTTTCGCTAGTGTGTGAACCGGGGACGCGGCACATCTTGACCTTCTGCTATTCTATGCGTCTAAGGAGTGTTATACACCAAATGATAAACTTTCGTCAGGTTCGGAGTCTAACCTTGGCAGGGTACTTAAGTAATATAAGTAATATACACTACTAGAAAAAATATCACCTGAGATATTGACATTTTAAATCCGTTTAGTACATACACAATTTACGTCACTTGTTGCTTATATAAAAATTACAACAATTGTCTCTATCTTGATGAATAATATTTACGAAATAATGATGATACGTCATTTGCCAAGTATTTTTTTACTCTATCAAAAAAAGTAAAGAAATTTTCATAATTCGAAAAAGTCATATCGATGAAGAAATATCCGAAAGAAAATTGTTTAACGTTATTTTAATAACACCTCTTTGTACACAGGCGTATAAGTACTTGCAACATAAAAGTAAATAATTATAAAGCACTTGAATTTCTAATTTTCTATCAATTTCAATTTTCATTTTAACCATAATTAATAAGGCAGGTAAACAAATTTCAGACAAATTATAAGATAATAATTATTCGAGCAAAGCGATATACCGAAATCCTTTTAATAATACAGATAATGAATGTTGACAACATAGGACACTAAAAGCAAGTATTTCAATTAACTAAAGCAAGCATATTTTACTCATTCAGACCTTTCAAATATCTTATTTCTTCAAATATTGATGCAGTAAGATTTATTAATTCTGGAGATAAATGTGGTCGGACCCGAAAACGTGCCAGGCTGAGGTCAAACCAACCAAGGCATATCTGATCAGCTTCAGTTACTCTATCGTTTCGCGTTATTTTCATCCTTTAGTATGGTGACATATTTTTTTACTTTATATAGCACCATACATTTGGTCGGACCCACGCACATGTCAAGACAGGACTCGGTCGACCAAGTTGTTTTAACTTTATACAAAGGCTTCTAGCCCTACAGACTAGTTTCATCCTTTAGAACGATGAGATATTTAAGGTGGTAAAATTGGCTCACTTTTTGACCCATACTGCAGAACGTGGAAAGCTGTGCTCAGGCCGAACAAAATTTTGTTGAAGTGCCCATATCTAAGAGTCCATTTTACCTGCAAACTGATTTTAACTTTTTTTCTTATGAGACAGGGTGCCTTGCAGTGAGGTCATGGTCTTTTATTTTATCCCCGGGACTATCTCAAAAATGGCTACATGCTTGAAGTTGAAACTACGGATAATAACCGTTATATCCTCCAATTAATCAACAAATAATTATTGTTAAGAATAAAAGTTATAATAGCAATTTAGCAATTAGCCCCAAAAGCATTTTCTCTATAAGGCAAAATGCAGGCATTAATCAGTTCGGGGCAAACGACTAGTATAACATTTCACAAACATTTCATATATATTTATATTTTAAAAGTCTATTGCAAAGCCACATACCTAATCGGTTTACAAAACTCGGTATGCAGAATAATCCCGTTGCCCGTGCTACGCTCGAACCAAGCGCCAGTTAAAGTAAAGTGCAATTCTGACAAAGGGGAGGTTGTGTTATGCCTCCTTATATCATACTTAAGTTTAGTTTACTGAGCAATGTTACAAACTTAGAGTTAGGACGTACGTATGTTATATTAATCTTTATGAGATAAAATTATTTCGAAATAGAACCCGACGTATTTTATGCATATAGTTTACTAAATACCTTTGAAGTTTTATGGCGAAAGATAATCTCCACAAAACTCCACGTACAAGTTCGTAGAACTAATCGGTGGTACAAGAGCAAATCTAAAACTAGAGAGCAGTAATGTGCTTAGCTGTTAAGTACTACTTTTTTATAATTTGAAAAAAGTTTCGGAATAATCTGAAATGTAGGATTCATCTTTCTCAACACAATTAATGAGACGTTTTACAAAAATCGACCCCTAAGCGAAGTAACATGGGCCCCAAAGAGGCACTCATGAAAGTTAATGATTCTACTGCCAGATTCGCAAAATTACAGCCATCTCGAGAAGAACCTGGCAAGAAACACGGCGGCGCATATTTTTCATAATTTTTTTTTAAATCATTTCTTGACTCTAATACATATATACAGTATTAAAATAGGTATATATATATATATATTATGTAGTCGCTAGAAAGCACTAGTCCAGTTTGCATCCATGCATCCTTGTCATTAATATAGTCGATCGTTTTAAAGTAAGCTTTCTTAATTAATGCCCGTTTTATTACAGGTTTGATCCATTGGTAATTCAGTTACGATTTTAGGAATAAATACAATATAGACCGTGAGCAAGGCATCCTATCTCATAAGATTAAAGGATAAAACCAGTTTATTGATATAGCGGGCACTTAGTAGGTTCAAACATTTTTGGTCGGCCTGACCTCAGCCTGGCACGTTTTCGGTTCCGACCACATTTATCTCGAGATTGAATAAATCTCACTGCATCAATATTTGAAGAAATAGGATATTTTTGGGATCTTAATGAGTAAAATATGCTTGCTTGAGTTAACTGAGATACTTGCTGTTAGTGTGTTCTGTGCTGTCAACGTTCATTATCTGTATAAGGGGTCGTCTATTAGGCTGGAAAAGGGGGGGGGGGAGGAGGATTTTGAAAAACTCACGAATTATCACATCATACATACATCAAAAAAGTATGAAACACAATGAGGTATAAGAACTTGAAATAGCTTAAAATCGCTAAATACTTTTATTCTTTATTCGAATCTCTATTTCGAAGTACAATATTTGAGAAAACCACTTGTGGATCGATGTCGATAGATTGTAGTAGTAGGGGAGCCCTAGCGGGGATTTAATGTTTTACTCAAGCGCGTCAGAAAACCATACTTATTTGTTTTATTAGGCACACAATACAGATAACAGAAACGAACAATAATAACAACAGTGGTAATACAATAGAAATCGATTCTGCAATCCTACAATTTGTGTACACAGATTAAGACAAGGTAAGTTAATTACATCAGAAAAGTGTACATTTCAATAATCTGACGAATCTGACCGTGACATAAGAAAATGGGCGAGCCCCAAAGTTGTAGAAAAAAAACGTCGCCTCGAATATTCAAGCGAGACATTTTTTTTCATTGTGAAGGAAATCTTTTAAGGATTACGGAATAAATATTTTCAGACGATTTTCACAAGGCGATGTAACTAAAACCATCAATAAAGAGTGCAACGTACATCTGCTGAGAAATGTATTTCCCAAGGATTTTGCAGCTAAAGTCATATGATTTTCAAAAAACTATTGTTCGCGTCCAAATCGTCACTGATTTGAATAGGAAATTTTTTTTGGTTCACTTAACATTCCCTCTGAATATCTGACACGCTCGAATAACCGCTGCCTCAGCCGCGCCACTAGCTTGTTGCGTGGTTTCAGGAGGATGGAATGGCGCCCAAGTGTTAACACACGTGGCATCCCACACTTAAAACCGACCTATCTTCCAAGGATCTCATCGTCGTCACACATCAAATGGATCGGGTATATTGTTGCCAAAGACCCCTTAATTTTCTTGTGAAAAGACTTTATATAGCAGTATATTTGGCTCTTGAGTGCTGCATAAAGCCCCTCTCTACTCTCTGTGTTAATGTCAACGTAAGCTATATAGACCGGCTTTGCTGCTCCCTACATTTTGCTTGGATTTGTCGTCTAGTTTATGCCAAGTGTCCAGTTCTGGAGTTAATTCCATAGTATGAATGTCGAATGACTGCACGTATAGACTATTGTAGAGTTCAACTATAATGTAATGCTTACCATCTGTAATGAGATAACTGTCGTTTTCTATAAGAAGAACATTTTTTCTAGGGGGCTTATTGCACGTTTAAGAAACCCCGCCAAAATGACTTGACTCAGCAAACCATTTAATGCTACGGCAAACGCCAATATAAGTTAACAAAGTAACGAGTGCTACATTGGGGTGCTGACTTGGCCTTGCTCAGGGGCTCTAGAACTCGAGGTTTTAGCACTCGGGTTCTAGCGGCAGTTTATCGAAGCTTGGAGGTGCGAGTCGACCAAAGGCAAATATGCAATATGCTCAATGTTTTCTGAGAACCAGATCTGCTCTTGGTCATGGAAAAAGAATCTCCGAAAAGATCGCCTGCAGTATCAATCAGGATTAAAAACGACTTCAAATACTTCTACTAACAAAAATATAACAAGCACTAACTACGCAATATCGTCTAACCTAATGTGAGTAAACTGACAAAATATTGTGAATTTTATGTACTTGTAAATATCTATAAACTGTATTTTATCTTACAAGGATTTATACAGCAGTGATAAACGTTTTCTGTTCCCGTCCGCCTCATCTCAACCCAACACAACCAACTCTTGACGTACTAAGTATTACTTAGTACGTCATTTTGCACAAACCCTTTTGTTATTATTTTACTGGAAGTCTTTGTTTTTCTTAATATACCTGACTAAGTTATCATATCTGTAACAACGCAACTGTTGTGTAAAATATAATATAAATAAAATGTAATTAAATTTGAAATAATTTAAGTTGCGTTGTATAATATACAATAGTAAAAGAAAATTACTCTTTTATTATAAAGTATTTGGTTTATATAGAGTTATAGCAAACTTCAATGTGAAAGTTAGTGGTATTTTAGCTAAATCTAATTTTATCAAAATACTCAAAAGAGAATTAAACATTTTTTTGAGACGCTGTTTTGATACAACTTTAATCAAATCTTTCACACAAAAAAAAAAGAATTGTCGTGACAAATCATAAGACACGAAATATTCACGTATAAATGCTAAAAATGTCCTGATACCACGATTGTCCATAAGTGAAGCAAAGTAATTAGCAAAAAGCTAAACGCACGCTATTGGTTAGAATAATTCGTGACGTCAGTCTCCGGGTTTTTTGTTTCAATGACTTGTCAACTTTCCTTCACGGCAGTCAAGTTAAATCGTGGAGAATGACGACACAGAAAGCCGCGTTTATAATTGCACGAATTTGAACACTTCAAAAAGTGATTAGATTCCTGCAATATTAACCGGCATTTGTATTAGAGTAAATAATCAAAAAAAATTAAGCATATTCGCATACTGTGTAAGGAATAACAGAATATTTTAATCGAAACACTGATGACTGCTCATGGAAACTGGATTGTTAAAATTTTGTATAAATTCCTAGCCTATCTCTTTACGTTCGAAACCTAATTTCCTTCGTGTTTCTCGTACAAAGTCTGATGCTGACTCATGATGACGAAAAATAATTTGTTATCCTTTTTAATTCATGACAGGTTAATTTACTTTACATAAAAATTCTCAATCATTTGCATCTCAAAAACCACCAGGCATTTACAGCTGGGTTTCCTTAATTCCGTCATTTGCATTGCAGATACACAAATAGCTTTCTCTCATTAATTATTATTAAGTAAATACACACAGAGATTTTCTGTGGGTATTCTTGTAAGAATTTTCCTGGAGTTGTTTTTCTAGAGTTCTTGGATCGTTAAGAAGATTAGGGTATCAGTGGTTTGTTACAATATATTGAATTGCAGACATTAAGGTGGTGAAAGCCGACATTAGTTATCAGTTTCCTGATGGCTGGCGGCCAAACGGGCCGAAATGTCCAGCGCAGGGCTGCAAAGTACCGTGACCGGTGGTGGGGTGCTGCGGCGCAAGGAGCGGAGGGAGGGGTGCGCGAGGCGAAGGCACACTACCCCATCTACTCGGCTCCCGTTGGTCAGCCCGACGCTCAGTTCAACTCCGATCGCCGCGATAGCTACCCGCTTCCACTGAGCTCACTTAAATCTGAGCCACTCACGGTTAAAGTTTTTACGGACTTCGCTGAAACATTCAGTTCGTCGAGATGAACCATAAAAAAAAAATAAGACGTGCGGCGCATAGACATTCTAGCAGGTTTGTATTTATTATCTTACTTTTTGGATATATTCTTGGTTTACTAGAATTTCCATATTTCGAACAATATTTAATTTACGTGCGACGGACCTTTTAACCGCTTTTGCGATTATTTTTAGTGTTTTATGTTATTTATTTTGCTTTGCGTCCAAGGATATTGTGTTGTGATAAAAAAACTTGTGCGATCAGTTTAGCAATATATTTTAATAAAAGTTTTATGGTACTAATAATAAAAATCCTATAGTACTCGTATGTGTGTCCGTGCGTGTGTGAGATTTATAGTTTGTTTCAAGAGTAGTTTCTCCATAACGACTGGAAATAATTGGAGAAAATTGGTATGTAGGTACATAGTGTAGATTAGAATAAGATTATCATGGCATTAAGTATCCTGATTAAAGCAGGACAAGTTACGGGGTACATCTGTAAATATTATAATTATAATGTTGATTACAAAATCCGAAAATTGTGAATGATTTACGAAAAGCGCATTACTGTGATTCAGGGTTGATTTAGGTTCATCACATGCAAATGTAAGCTAATATGCTTCGGAAAAGGCGGCAAAATTAGGAAATTTTAATAGTATATAAATCAGTTCCTGCCTAACGACGGTTCCCAATCGCATTAAGTCGATGGCGAAATAACCATGATTCGCAGAGACCCCATAGAATATATTATTTCTAACACGCAGACTAAATAACGTCGAGGCATTTCTGATTGAATTTACCAGATATTAAAAATAGCTTAATTGAGACACTATTACTTATTTTAAATCAGACAGGATTTTTGAGTGTGAGTGAGCGTGTCAGCATGTTTGAAACAAGGCTTGACTGATTTGAATCAAATTAAGTTTGTTTGTTTATACCCTGATGGAATAGAAAATATGTTAACTGTTATCCTGAATAATGTTAAGTTTAAAAAAAAAAATACTTTTCCCAATTTTACCTAAGCACTCAAACAAAGAAATAGAACAAGCAAACAAAGTATTTTCCGATATTGCTATTAAATGTATCTTAAAAAATCATATGTTAAAGAAAGGTACCCAGACATAAAAAAGTTAACGTAGTTAGGCCTAGACAAAAAAAGAATATTTTTCTTTGTAAAAAAAATGTCGCACCGTACAACAATATGATTGTATTTTATGGAAAATCTGGGAACCAGGGCATTATTGTATTTCTCTTTGTGTGTTTTTGTTATTCTAGCTGGCGTGGCAGATCCTTCGGAATTTTTGTACTTGACCACATGTTTTATAGTAGATAGGTAAAGACATTCACGGCATAGCGTCTCATAGCGAATGTTTCTAGGAGCCTACGTACATAAATCACATTACTATTATGAATCCGATAGTGTATATGGATGGTTTAAAACAAGGTATCCGTGTAACGGCTAGCTAGCCAGTTTTTGTGAATGTTGGCTTACGTAGATAGTATAAACGCTGCAATAGGACATAGGTTATAAATATAATATATCCAACTAAAAGAAGGCTTCATTTCTTCATCAGCATCTAAACGTAAAATTATTAATAAGGCCAGTCCTTACAAAGATTTGTCGCAGGATAGCCTAATTCTAGCTAAAACTCCCCAAAGTAGGAGGGAAATAAAATACTTTCCGCTGACCCGCAAGCATTACATGATCTGGTGATTGTAACTGCGTTTGGGAAACAAGGTTATAGTTAAAAGTCCGGTTTTAGGCGTGACATAGATATCTGAAGACTGAAACTAAATAAACCGAGTGGGACGGCAAAGTTTAACTATCAAAGTTTAGAGAGTAGTAGTAAGTTTAAGTTTTCCTTTTTTAAACATATTTCAACGAATGTTTTATTGCACTACCCATAATAAAAGGACACTTCAATCAAGATGCAATACTTACTAAAAATATATTAAAATAAAATAATTTTAATGCTCAATTAGAGGTTCTGATTTTGAGACCCTACAATGGTTTTTTACAGCATTTATCCGACTGACTATAAACTTTGTACACTGTTAAGTTTATTTTGGCAGTTGCACTAAAGTTACTATTCATAGTGCTATCATCATAATCTTCAATTATTATCACCTTTATATATAAAGGTATATCAGGGGCAAGCTAACTTTATTTGGGGAAGATTTTGTAGTCAAATCGCAAACAAAAGAAAGGCGAGCAAAGCGAGCGCAACTTTTTAAAAATCAAAGCCTAAATTTATAATAAAGCCTATATATTCTTGCTGAATGCATAAATTAACGGATAAACAAACTGTTGCTTGTTGATCAAATTTCAATTTAAAAACTATGATATCCGTATAATGACCAGTGATTTAGTTTACAAAATAAGCGTTAGCGTAGTGAGCTAGAAAAATTGTTTCATTATTTGGCATGAAGTTACTTGACCTCTCTAGCCACATCAAAAGAGTTATTTCGTTTTGAATAGTTTTTTTTAACGTAAACAATTAAATAAATAAAAAACTGTTTTTTACATTTTTGTTTCATCTGTTGCGGAACTTTTAATCACAGAACACAGCGCTTTTCCCTGGTACACATTCTTAGGATTAGAATATATTTGAGCGAGAAAATCAATAACTAAAATTATATTTGTCGTTGGAGAATATCAAATAGGCCTAAGTCTTATATATCCAATATTCTCGTTGTGTAGCTGCTGTTATTTGAAATTAATATTCGTGTGTTTACCATCTCACTATCCGTATAATATCAAGCGATGAACGTTGTCGGTTGCATTGTAATTAGGGGGATAGTATTCAGCTCCCACATTTGGTCCAATGCAAGTCAAGGCACGTATGCGCATAACCACAACCCATCGAAATTCTATTCGTTGTTCCATAATCTATTATTTATATCTATTATTATATTGACCGAGCGTAGCGAGATCCCTAAGTTGACTTGGGTGGTTCAGCACTTTGTCCGTCTATCCGTTCTTCAGCCTTTTTAGCCTTTAGTGTCTAAACCATAAGTGAATAACTTCAAATTCTCAGAGAATATGTAAAGCTATGGCCCAAAGCCAAAAATTGCAATTAAAATAATATAAATATTATATGAAAGAAATAATACTGGTTTTTATTTTTACAATTGAGATCAAATAAGTGTTAAAATATCTAAAACTGTAGATATATTTTTCATTTTATTTGTGTTTAAATATTAGGTATATAAAATAATAATATAAAAAATAATCTCTATTTCCCTTGGTCACCGCATCACGTGTGAACGGACGGAACAATTTCGCTAATTCTTTTTTTATTGTATAAATTATTATCATGAGAAGGTTCTTATGAAAAAAACAAAAATATCCCGGTATTCCCGCGGGTCCAAGACTTACTCGGGTAAAACCGCGGGGCGCAGCTAATATAAAATAATTAATGACTGAAGAAAAAAGAAATAAAATCTATGTCGGTCACGCACTACAAAGTACAATACAATAGAGTTACACTCGATGAGTACAAAAATATATTACAATTAAAATGTTTCCACCTCCCGGCTTTAACATCAGACGCTCGTAACAAAGTGTAAAATATTGGACTTGAGAAAATAAAGGATATAAATCCAAACTCGTGGGATTCAATTATGAAGCCATTGAAAGTTCCTTTATCTCCACTTTGGCTTAATCATTAGATAAGTTCAATGGTATTAAATTATTGCAATTGTCACCAGAATTATATTATCATACATTTTCTAGTTTCATAATTATACAACATTGATAACTGGAAGATTAAAATGCGCTTCTTAGATTTATTTACATACTTGATAATGAGTCTGATAGCATCTATTATGTATAAATCTGTGCAGTTATTGAGCTGTAATAAATACTCTTTGCTTTCAATCAACAACATGTTTCCGTTCAAAATGATCTGAGATCGAGTTAGCCACCGCAAAATTAATTAGAAAGTCTACACGAACCACTTAACAGGTAAAACAGCAGAATGTTGGCCCTACATTGTGTTCCTTCAAGTCCACCCTACCGTACGTATCACGCGATTTCGCAGCGCCTAACTGCCAACTTGTTACAACAAATGGAGAAATAACAATCTCGTTATTTGCTTCGACTTTTCTTATATCTAACATAAGTCAAGAACAAAGGGGCATCGGAGAAATAACTTAAGTAAAGTGCTCTGTGTATGCGTGACCTACTACTTTTCGTAAATGGACGCACGAGTATTTTGTACCAGATTGTAGGTATATATTAAGAAGAGAGCAAAGTTAAGCAGAAACACGAACATGTTTACATAGGTCTTAGGAACCACAAGTGCACGGTGCATACATACAATACACACGGTGTATATATATATGTACATATATTTCAAGTGGGATATAAATTCAAAGTTAGATTCACTAGCTTTTATCTCTTCGTCTTAAATCTCTGTTACTTACGTGTGGAAGTGCCTGGGAGTGCATTTCTTATAGACTTTGTAGTTTAAACCCATTCGGTATATGTCGGGCACAGGTGATTCCTAGATTTGTACATTTGTGGGTTTTGACACAATTTCGTATTCAATTTACGACGCGGATACTATGGCACCTGAATGATTTGCCTTTTTTTAACTTATCAGAAGACATTTTAATCAAGGTTGATGAGCGTGGTCGCCGTAAAGCATACAATTTGTGTACTAGGACGTGCATCCCATTCACAGTGGAGGCACGAATCAAATTAGACGAACGAAAATGAGTGAACACCATCATTATGTAGACAAAGCCGTTTGGAATCCCTGTTTTGACTCGGATAAGATTGGGTCTTAATGAAATTTCTTGAAAATTTGGAACGATAATAAAGTTTAACAACAGAAAATTAATTATTCTCCAAAAAATAATAATAAGGTCGAAGAATACGTTTCAAGTTATAGTGTTCTTTAAACAAAGCAACATTTGGCATCAAGGGACATAGTGGTCAAACGCTAGCCGATCGGCTATAAATATAAGCATACATATATATTATGGTAAGCTAAGCACTCAACTACTACTAGCGAGAGAGTTCAGACTTCTATACAAAACTCTAGTATCATACACTCAAGGAGACGTTAACAATGCCCATCAAATCCAACAACGCCAAGGTGTCGAGCTTAGTTAAATTTAGAGGTGACTCTTACACTGAGAATAAAATAGTGCTACAAATAGCTTGAATTCTTTCTAAACTTCATATTGGGACTTTTTTTTTTTCCTTAGTTTTGGCTTCGCAATCTTGTGCATTTAGCCAGTGTCAAGTGATAATATATTTCAAGTGTACTTCACACTATAGGTCCTAGTCACAAGTCACAGTCAAAGTCAAGTAAAAGAGTCAAGTTCCAGTCGTAGTCAAGTCATGCCCTAGTAAAGTGGTAGAAACTTTAAAGAACTTCTATTGGAGTTTTGGAGCGAAGGTGAAAATCACGTTTTTCAACTTTGTATGATTTGCCTACACTTATGCACGTTCACTAAGTATTAACGGTTAATAATCCACCATTATTACACATTAACACTCGAAGAATCACAGGTTTTGGAAAATTTTACAAAATCAACAACGCCATTTTTTCACTTTCGCGGCAAAACCCCATATTGGGACTTCAGTGTCAACGAAAACTTCTTCTTCTTCTTAGTTATGGCTTCGCAATCTTGTGCATTAAGCCAGTGTCAAGTAATAATAAAATATTTCAAGTGTATTACATATTATAAGTCCTAGTCACAAGTCAAAGTCAAGTATAAGAGTCAAGGTCCAGTCATAGAAAAGTCATGCCCTAGTAAAGTGGTAGAAACTTTACTAGAACTTCTATTGGAGTTTTGGAGCAAAGGTGAAAATCACGTTTTTCAAATTTGTATAATTTGCCTACACGTATGCACGTTCACTAAGTATTAAAGGTTAATAATCCACAATTATTACACTTTAACACTCGAAGAATCACAGGTTTTGGAAAATTTTACAAAATCAACAACGCCATTTTTTCACTTTCAATCAAAAACCCCAATGAAAACTGTTTTAATTTTATTTTGCGGCGACATAATTATGTCATGCGATGATTTCTTAAAGTTCTGTCAATGTCATATTTTATATATTAGTCGTTCGCCCCAAACGAGATATCGCGCCTACATTTTGCCTAATAGAGAAAAACTTGAGTTTATTTGATTATTATTTTAGTTCTTTATAGTAATTGTTAGGTTTTTGCATTTGTTTTTAATTTTAGAATATTAATGAAAGTTTCCGCTTTAAAAGTATATCAGTTTCTTGAAATAGACCCAGGGACATAATAGGTCTATAAACAGTGTCTTTGGTGGCCTAACAAATTGTTTTTCCCAGATAGATTTTATAAAACGGTTTCGCAAACTATTTGCCCCGCGTGGTAGATTGGAGCTCGGCAAGAATTACAAAGCTCAATAACATGTATAACCTACATAAACAAAATATTTTAAAAAGTATAATTAGGAAAATTTATCAGAGACGAGGGCAGATTGGAATTTGAATAAATCCAGAATATTCTATTATCCGAACGAGATCCTCAGTAAAAGTATTTGTTTTAGTACTTGTTAAAGCGTTGATGACCCTTACCTCTAGGGTCCGGGTACAATAATAGTCCAAAGATCTGCCCATCTGGCGCCTATTGATTTCTTTGTAGAGGTGCTGACGCAGGGTCAACTTTTAGACCAAGTCGCTTACCTGTTATCTAGGTTTTAAAAAGGTTTTTTTTAATTAGCAATGATTCTGAAAATTATATCATACATAGTCTAACTTTCCTTGAGTGTCATAGGCTACGCTTTTTTGCGATAAAATATAGTTTTCAGTTAGAAATCACTATATTCGTAAAATAAGTCGGAGAAAAATAAGCTAATTCGTCGTTTTATCGGCGTACACTGACTAAACAAACAAACGCATTAACACTCACAGCCCCATACTATGTTGAAAGACTTGTATCGTGTGTGCCGGAAAAATTCACGTTACACACACATTACACCCAGAAACAGAATTACAAATATACCTTGGAAAGGAATTTGTGCTCCTGCCAGGAATCGAACCCAGAACCCACGGCGCGGAGGGCGGAGACCTGTCCACTGCGTCGACTGGGTCGTCATACAATTCTAATTCAATAATCATTCAATACTAATGCTAATCAAACTATACTATTTCATTGTCTCAAGTATTTTATGTTTTTTCAATTGCCCTTTAATGTACATAATTTGGACAAATAATCTAGGAGAATTCGTTAGGTAACTCTTAGTGTGGTGGCAACAGGTCACAGAATGCGTAACAGTTACTAAGTAATCCGGCATATTTTGCATGTAAGATGGATACGTCTACGATTTGAACGGCCTTACAGAAGAAGGTGGTTCTAAAGTCGAATGTTTTTAACCGGTTATAACTTATCTTTGATCTTTGCCCGCTGGCGTAGTTAGGTACGCGTTTGCCTTCCGTTTTTCCGGATCCACGACACAAGTCATGGAACTTAGTTTGGGGTTGTGAGTGTGAAAGCGTTTAAGTGTTAGTCAAGAATAAACATAGGCGTATAACTAGGTTAAGCTAATTAGTGTATGAGTATTGTTAATAAAAAAAAAGTATGCGCTTCTGAGTTTTTGCCAGCTTCTTCTTGATAAGGGTGTTATTGTGCAAATCCGGCAATTAGACTCATTACCTTTCATGAGTGGCTCTTTAAGGACCACGATTTAACGATTTTGACCTTATTATGAAACTAGCCGTGCCCCGCGGCTTCGCTCGCATTTATCAAGTTCAAAAGTGAGAGTATAAGCTTTCGGATTTATAATTTTAGTGTGATTGTTAATAACATTTTATAATGTAGTCAAAGAAAATAAACAAATACAAAACCAATTCAGAGAAATATGTGACAGTCGCTTAAGTGTGACTAAAAATTAAAGGTTGATAAAAGAGATCCGTTATTTAAGAAAAAAACAACTATACATTTAGAGACTTCTATTCAAGAATCGAGTATTTTTACAAAGTTTATATGATATTTTTAAGACATTATCAACAAATAATAATACATAGTTGGTAAAATAAGTAGCACCTAGTTTTATTTATACGCATGATCATTTAAACACAAAACTTTTTGTAATTTTGGCAACAAATCTTAAATGTTCATTAAACAACTATTATGAATAAACGACAGCTAGCTTTTTAAATGTTTAATCACGAAAGTGCCGGAAATTACTTTCCTTGTTCAACAAAAGAAAATCAGAAAGCTTTTGATCTATTACAAACCAAAGAATGAAAACGAAAAATCCGTATTTATTGTGAAGTAAATATTTTAATATTTCTTCTGGATTTGGTTGACATCAGGTAGATAAAAAAAAATTCATAATTAAGTAGTTCGCTAACCTTTTATTAGAATTCCCGCAGCTGTTTGCAGGTTGCAGTAAATATGCAATAAAAATACGATTAATTATTGAGACAGGCGCACGTATGTCTCACGTACAGAATGGCATAAGTAGTTACAGGTAAGTTTGCAGCTATTTTCTCTCAACACAGATATGCTACGTCAGCAAGTAAGTAGTAGTGTTAATTAATCAAAAAAAGCATCATGCGTCATTTACATGAATGGTTCGTGGATTATCTTACTAAGCAAAGACAACAAGTTAAGGTAGACTATTATGAAAGTGATAATGAGCTCTGCGATTTGCAATTAACGAACGCTGACATAATCACATGCTAACTGATGCCTCTGACCTTTTATTTCATAGCTTGACTCGGGAAAATGTTCAATTATTGACTGAGCAGGGGCTAGCAAGGGTTATGATGAGGTCAACAAATTATCTGCTGTCAACGAATACAGCTAAAATCTACTGGTTTTAGAGATACTAATAAAAATAAATTTCCATCTCCTTTTGAAATCTGCGCCCATTCTTTTACGGGAACACTAGTCGCCCTAATAATAATAATTGCGCAGGAGCTTGGCACGTGTGGAAAATATTAAGTATCATGATGTAATTATTACCCAAAAAACGGAAACATTAAAAATTATATAGAAACCATATCAGCTAACTAAAGCCTCCCCAAACTTATCAAAAACGTATATGCCTGTTCAAGATACACCGTCCAGTAGCAGATGGAAAGCTTCTTATACAAATCAAATGCTTGTCTATCCAGCATGAACAAAACGAATCTACAAAGCACTTGGTCAATGTGTCATAGCTTACTGCATGACTTCTTGAAAACGGATCTTATCTGCGAAAACATATCTTGAAACGTTAGCAAGGAGAAATATAGGTAATAACTTATCTCCTAACCCTAACTTAATAAAAATAACAAGTAAATGCTTGTATAAATCTAAGAAAATACATTCGTTAATGGTAAATAAAGCTATAGATGAGTGGCTTAAAACACGGATTTATAAAACCTTAGAAAAAAATTTAATCAAAGTATACTAACATAGAAACTTTACTCACCCTCATACAACTTCACTTCTCTTCAACAAACTCTTACTCAAGTATTTCAAATTCATTTACACGTATCACATATGAACACACATAATAAGTAAGCATATACGTTTGCTATGTAGAATTTGTACGAAAGTAATTTCTGTAAGTGTGTATATGTTTGAATCGGGAACTTTATTGTAATGTTTCAATTATTATCGTTCAAGCTAATTTAATAATATATTTTAATATTTTATTCTAAAATCTGCGTGAAATAAATTACTAGGTATATTATATTACTACCATATATATATATTTTTTTGGTTGTGCCGCTTTTTTTCCTCCGACAAAAATCGGAAACTTTTTCAGCTAAACATTTTTTTATAGAGTTTATTTCAAGGTCGTCTCTTTTATGATTCGCCTTTATTACGATTGTAAGAGCAGTTATAACATAATTATATCTAAAGTTAACATTATATTGTAGTAGCCTGAGTTAGTTTTAAGATCTTTAATGTAATACTACCATATATTTAACTGCCCATTGGCTTAGTTTACTGCGCGTCCGACTTCTAAGCAGCGGGTATCGGGTTACGTTCCCGGTAGGAACCCACGTTTCCCCCCCAAGGAAAATTTGTGTTTCTGGTACTAGGTGTGATTATTTATGTGATGTAAATGTTTCCGGCAACCACGACACAAGCTATCGAACTTAGCTAGTTTTTAATTTCCATCACGCCCTGAACTTAATAGTTATGTAGCGTAAATGTTTTTACAATACAACACTACTTTTATTTCTGATAAACTACTAGCAATCATCTTCCTCTCGTTATAATAACTTTATAAAATTATCCGCTCACAAATACAGAAAATTAATTGGCAAATATATATACTATATACATACCTCTTCCAACTCTATTTTGCATGCGCCTAGAAACATTAAGTATAAATCATTTACCTTAATATTGGCTTCATACGCAACGTAGGTTACGGTTCTATTTGAATATAAATATGATATTGCGAAAGCAATCTCTTAGGTGAACGTAATAATATCTGCTTCTAATATATGTAGAGTGAGGTGTACGATTATACCAAGCACCTTGTCAATAATGTTACGTTTTAATTAACATTTTCTACGTTGTAGCTTTTCTAGGCTTCTTTTTGTACAGAAGTCGTAAGCTTTTCTTTTGTTTATATTTGGCAAATAGTTTATATATGTACGATTTCGGATAAAGGTATAGTTATGGGGAATGTTGGATAAGATTATACAATAAACCTTCAGACTATACTATAAACCTTATGATTAGCATGAGGAGCAATATATACGATCAGTCATATATGTGTTTATTATTGTAAATGGATTTGAAAGAAATACGAATGTACCCTCATCCGGTCATGGGTGAATCATGCACATGTCCGTGTGTGAGTATATCTCACTGTAAACTGTCACAGACAGCTAATAGTTATTTCCCTCCTCTGGAAGCTATCTCAATTATAATCTTGTTAAGACGCTTTTTGGGAGTTTCCTTTACAAGAGACCAAGCCTTTAAGGAACCAGGCTGCCCTAAGGCAACGTAATATGGCTTACAAACACCTACAAATTGTCGTTACTACAGGTTATTAAGTGTATTCTGAGACTGGACAGACCACTTGTCCATACAACAAGCGAACAACGAAATATCCTCACAAACGTAATTGTAAAAAACATTAAACACCAGAATTTCGAAGATACTCGTAGCACACGTCTATCTATTATCGAGCTGAGCTACAGAATGCAAAAAACTAGAATTTAAATAATATGACAACTTTCAGTAAATACACCTTTTTAAAAAAAGTATCCTCAATTGCGTTCCATCGAAAGAAAGTTTATCATATAGTTGCTATTCGTCTCTCCGTAGCCTCAAAGCGATGGGAATTCACGGTCCCCCATAGTTATTATCGCACCCCAATTACATTATTGAGGGTTAGGAAGGGTGCAAGTCGCGGAATGAGGGTGCTGACATTGCACTGGTATGATCAATAGTCGTATTGGCACGCAACGAAAATATCGAGATAATGTTTTTGGCATGCGATGTACAGTCAAGAATTGTTGTCTGTACGGTAAAAAAATATGATTTTTGATAATGCGTCAATTTTTTATACTTGGAAGCAGACAAGTAAGACAGACTTGGTGGTTAGTGACACGCCCTCATAGATACGTCTGCAGTGCTACCCGAAATTTAGCATAACAGAGTATTGCATTATTATGATATGTAACAACTAAAGTATCAGGGAAAGCACTGGTACTTTAGTTGTTTACTCTCATATGCCCAGTACACAGGAAACTCGCTCCTGCGGCTGGACCAGTCTTATTAGCGCAGATTTGCTATTCGGCTGTTAAACAAAGACGTGGTCTCACCTAGGTCGGCTCGCAACTCAAGTCAATCAATCGTTTATTTGAACCATATAAATTACCACAATTTTACTAAACCGAGAGATATTTCTTCCCCAGTCTATTCGTTATCTTAAAGTATTACATTTAAAAAAATACTTTTCAAACAATATGAATGAAAATGTCTCGTAGGCAGTATGCACGCTTATTATATATTACTGGTATAAATAGATAGATGAAAAAAATATCTACATGTAGTTTTTTTATTGTAAATGTTTTATATACATAGAGATGTTACATTTTATAATATAATACATGAGTTACCTATATGCTCGATGCCTTGAAGGCAACTTAGGTCTTTGGTAAATGTAGGTATATAGTTTTAGGAAATACTAGCTGATGCCCGCGACTCGTCTGCGCAGGATTAGTACTTCGAATAGCTTTAAATTTTGATTGTATATAGTGAACCGTAAGGTTCAATATTTAGGCTATAATGGCTTACATATAAAAGACTAGCAGTGCCCCGCGGCTTCGCCCGCTATTATCAAGTTAAAAAGTAGCCTATGTGTTAATCCTAGGCATAATCTATATACATTCCAAATTTCATCCTAATCCGTTCAGCCGTTAAAGCGTAAAGAGGGAACAAACATACTTACACACTTACACACACACTTACAAACAAACTTTCGGATTTATAATATTAGTAGGATAGATATATGCTTTCGCAGGGTTTTTTGTAGGACTATTTATGATAAACATTCATATTATTCATTATATTCGTGTACTCTTTAACGGTTTTCGCAGCGCACGTCAGAATAGCTCGCAAATGGCAAAATATTTTCCTACTTACTTGACACTTATCGTTATATATTGGACAATCCACACAATATCTTTTTAAATTATAGCCTATGTGTTATTCTGACGTATAAGCTATATTATTGAAAAGTTTCATTAATATCCATTCAGTAGTTTTTGCGTGAAAGAGTAACAAACATCCATACATACAAACTTTCGCGTTTATAATAAATATTAGTAAGGATAGGCAATTGGCCAATTACTTTGGCAGTAAATAGAGATAAAATGTGGTGTATAGGTATATTTTTAATACGCCATTAAATATTATTCTGATCAAACAGTTTTTCAGTGTCTTGTATTCCTTAAACTTTGTAGTCGAAGTTTCGTTCCTCTGTAATCCGCGGTAGTTTTATTTCGGGTTAGAGATAAACTCGCCTCTTTCCTCCTACCCTGGAGTTTTACCGCTCAACCAATGTAAGTCCCCTCTTCACCGCTTAGGGACGAAACCTCTAGGAAACTAGGGTACCCCGAAGATATCGTTGCATTTAATAGAAATTCATGTCACTTTATATATATCCTATGATTTATTCTGGATCCTAATAAATCATCGTGAAAGCAAAAGATTGATTTCTTCCTAACGTGTTCGCAAGTAATTTTGAGACCTTTTTGTAGCATGGATTGAGAAGTATATACGAAAATATCATGATGTTTGCTTGATAAGCTTTGTATTATTTAGTAATGATAACCCGAAATCACGATATAATACGGTAATATAACTAAACATCTTTGATCCTATGAAAGTATAAGCATACATTTCATAACTTATCATTATATCAATAAAAACCCATATCTAAATAGAAAAGTAAGTAATATTTTTAACTAATGTGAGTAATCTTCTTAACTTTATTTATTTTCTTAGGTTGAGCATTATGTTTTTCTAAAGTGCGTTATTTTTATTTTTTCTAATAAGTTGCCTTTAACTCACGAGATGGATCTAGTCTATCTAATACCGTTAAACTATTCAGTTGACTGCCAGTATCTGTTCCTGTTGAATTATGGAAAATTAGCCTAATGCGCTATCAACTAGTTTTATAATTTTCGCTATATAGTATCGAAATTCTGGATGGTTTCAAGTGCCAATAGGTAAGGAATGCAATTATGTTCATATCTTATAATTATTACATACATATCAAGAATCTTCTATTGAATAACTGATCTAAATTAGGTATGGTTGTATTTTCAGGAAGGCGCTTTCATGATTCGCTTTCAAATTCATATAATTATTTTTTGGCCATGTTGTTGTAAACTTTTATTATGGTCATTAAGTAATTTATAAATGTAAATTAACATAATTCGGAAAAAACGGAGAAAGAAGGAATTCAAATTTGTTTTATTTTTACTTGTCATAAAAGCAAAGACTTTTTCACTACAAACCTTAAATTTGTCTCCTATCTCAATGCTAAAAAGTAAGAACTGTCTACTTCAGCCAGAAATAAATGTACTCTCTATAAAAAAATATTTTAGCATTACTGTCTGCTCCGCCCTGTCACCTATATTATTATGATCTGAACACCTACGTAATATTCAGCATTAACACGTTATATTTGCGTGGGACCTGTCGTAACTTATTAATGCGTATCAACCCTCGGATAAAAGGTGTTCCGTCTATTAAAACACAAACAAAAGCCACTTCCTCCGAATGGGGGTGCTTACACAAATCGTTCACTTTCCTCTCGGGTTTGTTTTTCAATTATACAATCCTGGGTATTTTCGAGCCCTTACCTCCAAAAGGTAAAAGCTTGCTCCCCCGGGATCACTCGTGTGTCATAACTTTGGAATCGTTTGACATAGGTAAGAGCACTCGCAGATTCGTTGCAGAAACGTAGTGGGTCATAAATTGCGAAAACTGTTTTTCGTATATGTACTCTTTCGGTCGAAAAGTGCCTTGCTCGCCGTTTCGGTTTGAAGGTCGAATCTCACAAGAAAATTGTGGCTTGTCCACTTATGTTTATCAAAAGGCCGATTTCTGATTTGACGAGCATTGTAGTGATTCAGCTTGGTTTTAGTTAGTCATTTCATAATATTCGTTTCTTGATGTTATTAATATAGCAAAGTTTTACTATGCATTTTTGAAGCTGTGTGTTTATTACAGAATTATTAATAACATCGCTTTATTCTCTATCTACGGGCCAATTGCCTAAAATTCTTAAAATGATATACATGTAATCAGTAAAATAAATTGATTAATACTTTTTGTATATATTTAAAATTGTAATTAAGTATTTTTCAAGAAGTGAGCTATGTCGGTTTTCACTGCGAGTATTAAATTTGATAAATAAGAGCAAGCGAAGGATTCCCTGATTGAATCATTCGCTACGCTAGTGATTCTATTCAAAGGCAGACACGAGATGCAAATGACAGCTCTTGCGTAGAAGCCAGTACTTTTCGCTACGATAGAAAGGAAAATGTTCCTCAGCAACTAAAACAATTTAAACTACGCAATTATTTCCAGTCACTCACAAACTAAGTCTGTAAATCAAAAGATTTTTATACCTATATTTTTTATACAAGTAAAATATCTGCCATAATAAATTTTATATGTGCAGTAATTGCAAACTTAAACACCTAAAGAGATAAACATATATTTTTTTTCTATTATAGCTAACTCAATTGTTACGGCGATCGACTTAGACTTTTTTTATTTACAAAACTAACACTATGAAGGAAAAATAGAAGTAGGAACCAAATTATTATTTTGAAGCAAAGATGTTTTTACAAACGGTTTCGGACTCTACTTGCAAACTTCTTTTAAATGACAACATACACGAGCAGAACAAAATATATAAAAATTTTGCCCCATTCTTATGTCGGTACACTTATGAGTATAGGTTTCCTTTATATTTTAATTTAAATAATTTTATTTGCCATTTTTGGCTTAGGTCGATATTTTTTACAGCTTTTCATATTCTTTGAGAATTTGAAGTTATCGCTCGAATAGTCTAGACGGTAAATGCCTCTGACGGATAGACGTAAGGATGGACAAAGTGCTGAACCACCCAAGTCAATTTAGAGATCTCGCTTCGATCGAACAATTAAATTTAAATGCCTGGTAAAAATCGTTTTAAGTCTATGTAAAGTTCGGCGGTGAAGCAATTCCTCAGAACCCGTTATATTTACCGGGACAAAAATATCTCGTGTGTAAAGTTCGGGGTATACATTTTGTCTATTTGAGATAACATACAAATACTTTAGCGGTTGTAGCATGAATAGAAAATAAACAAACAATATATACAGAAGGAAGCAATGAAGTGCACGAGCAAACGAAGCGCGATTTTTTTTGTATAAAATGACTCATTCATGTGCACACATAATGTACAAATTTTTGGATACATACAAAATAATAACACATACACACGAACATAAACTTTCGGATTAATACTACAAATGGGTATGATGTACGTAGAGAATTATTAACATTCTATCAAATTTATCCTATGCCTTAGGTATTATATATTCCAGGTATTTAGCTATCTACCTGATATATTATATCGAAATAAAATTATAGTAGCCAATGTCCTATGCTAGGGTCTACTCTCCAAGTCTTATCGAAATCCTACTAGAAGTTACAGACACCTAGTTTTTTTTTAATTTACCCTATCCTACAGAAATTATACTGATAAACGGAGTAAAAGTTAGTTATGTCCTATTCCACGATCGTAGCTATCCACCTACCAAATCTTATTGAACTCTCATCAGCAGTTATAGAGATAATTAATTTCAAACAATTTAACAAATTTACACCACGGAACAGCACTAATTTTCAGCACAATAATTAAACGCAAGCAAAGCTTAAAAAAACCGACTTCACCGCTTTATCTTCGGAACCTTGATCAGATTTAATGTATTAAACACGCATTATTGACGATAACTCAAAAACTAGTGATCAGATCTTGATCAAGTTTAAATGGGACCACTTGGAAAGCATCAGCTCACAAAGAAAGAAGACATGAGTTAACACAAAAAATACAGTCAAATTGAGGACCTCCTCCCTTTTTTGAAGTCAGTTAAAAAGTAGATGTCCTATTTTAGGATCACAGCTATCTCACCATGTTTTATCGAAATTCAACCAGCAGTTATAGGGATACCTTATTTCAAACATTTTTTATTTACTCACTTTTGAATGTATATTATTAGTAAGGATTTATTTCAAAACCATAAAAATAATACCACACGTACCTATTTAAAATAAACATGTAAATCCAAGAGAAATTAAAATGTTTACCGGCGCTTTCGTTCCTTCGCCTTCAGACACGTGAAAAACTCGCCTTATACAAATGTGTATGCTAATATTTAAGGCACATTGTCATGTAATATGGACGCTCATTTTCTAGCTGCTTCTCAGCTCAGTTTTTTAATAAACTCTTCGCAACGGCAAACTTGGCTATATTCTGAGTGCGACCTAACTCAAAACGTAAATATCATCACGTTCTCAGTAAAATGAGGGTTCTAGAGTAGGTATATAAGTACGGCTGAGTTATACGAGTACAGTAATGTCGACTAGCATTATCGACGTTGAATCTTGCTGCCGACTAACGAACAAGATTAAAAAGTTAGTGTGGTATCTCTGAGATCACAACGAAAGTCTCGATTAAGGGAAGGTCCGAAGAAGGCAAATACTTTTTAAATCGAGTTTAATGTGAGATTAAACAGAGTGAGGATCCCAGAACCCAGACTCTTTTACTTTGAACTCATCTAATAATGTCACGAAGCTGGTATTAAAGACACTCAAAAGGGGTAGCCTGACTTTCGGTATTTTAACTTCAGCATTTGGTAAGACATTATTAATAAAAATCCTTAAGTTTCTGTGTTCGTGTATGTCTGATTTTTAAGTGTTTTCGAAATTAGTAACCTCTGTTGATGGCGTATGGAACATATTTGAATATTTGCTACGTACCACATATAGGTGGTACGTAGCCGTAAGCATGTAGAGCATTAGAATAAGACCCATTATTTCAAAGTTTATTTATTTATATTATTTCATTAGGAGCTGCGGGGCACAGCTACCGCAAAATTTTTAGTGTGATTATAGGCTATTCGAACTTAATTTTTAGGGATAAGACCACATTGAATTACCACGTGGGACAAAATTATGATTTAGGACGCATTAAGTTCAGATGAAGATGTAATGAGCAGTTAATGCCAGTCAAAGCACCTATCCATTTTCTATAGTTTGATGTATAAAGTTTTATACAAATAAGTTTTATCAATGATGCTCATTGTACTTAAAGAAGTGTACAAATGTCCAAACATCGCATTAATTCGAATTTTACCAGAAAAACAACCGGAATTCACGAACAAACTGAGATCGTTCCACTTTTTATATTACTTGGAAAGTAGAGATAAGAAAAGGGCGGTAAGGGATAGAGACGATTTCTCTTCCTAGAGCGTTGCGTAGTGATGCTGATATTCATGTTGTAAGTACTTATATCGGAACTTCACAACATATTAAAATAGTATGTTATACCTTTTTTCTTCTAACTGTTGGTCGCCTCAGAATTGGTTAAATAGTTCTCAGAAATATTCTCATGCATATAATAGATATCATGAATTTTCCATATCCAAATACTCGTTGAGCAAAGTTGGGGATTAATAGCAACATAAATATAATATCAAAACATAGAAGAATATCAATAATGTATTCAATATTCATAAGAAGTAACAGAGTCAAGAAACTGCTCGGGTTATTAGCACTCAGTAGGGCATTTTAGTGGTCCTATTCTGTGATAGCACTATTATTCTCAGCTAAACATTTTTGAGAATCGTTTAAAATCTTTATTGATTGCTGTTTTTCTGGAAAAAAAAAATCTTATATATTTTCTATTTACATTTTATTTCATATTGAAGTTACAGGTAATCTTAAAACAAACATACTTTTATAATGTTCCAATAGTTAGAAGTAACGTTAATAATACAGCTACATTACTGTAGTTGATATTATTATGAGTCTCGAACCTCATTATTGATGTATGATTTGATAGCAGATGTACATAACCCCAATGGCAGGTACCTTCACCGTATCATAGTGAATTTATAATGAGCTGTTTCCAACAGCGTAATACTAGAAGATCACATCTATGATATAGGTACTTATAATAAAGGAAAATTAACAACTAAAAGCCTGTCTGACAAGCTTGGTAAATTACAGACACTCAAGAGGTTCTATATCCAATGCTAGGAAGCTAATGATTTCGCTTAGACGCGAGCTCACCAACACATATTATACCACTTAAACAACTTGACATTATATTACATTTATAATACCAAAAGTATTCTAAAAGAAGACTTATTTAAGCAGCGATGGTTTATGAATTTTGGGATGTGTCTACTCGGTCGGCATCAGAGATTACGAAAGTTTAAAAAAAAAAATGAAAGAAATGCGCTGCCGAGTTTCTTGCCAGGTTCTTCTCAAGATGGCTGTATTTTTTCTAATCTAGCAATAAAATCATTAACTTTCATGAGTGCCTCTTTGGGGCTGATGTGAATAAACGATTTTGGTTTTGGTCCAAAACTTGAAAACTTATAAATAATACACCATAAATACTTTCAAAATAGTTTATTCCTATGGGCTCTAAAGAGGCACTCATGCAAATTAATGATACCTATATTATCGATAAACGTATGTCGACATAGTATAATATGTGAGAAAAAAATAATGAAAATATTTTATTAACACAACTACATCATTATAACAAACAAAAAAAACAGACGCTTTTAAACTTACAGAGACCCTTTGCCTTGGGCAGAAAATTTGAGAGCTACCACCGGGGATCAAACTCGGCACCCGCAGCGTAGAATACAGATATGTAACTAACTATGTCAGCGGCCAGTTTAGTAGACTTTCGTTACATGAGCTTACTAAACAACGTCTATATTGTGTTAGAGCATGCTGACCAATTTATTAGTACAATAACTCTGGAGGCCACCTAGTGTTTGGAATGCAATGGTAATGCCAAACACTATAAATTGACACTGGAATTGCTACGTAGCATCTAATGATGACACGGTCAAATCAATTGGTCAAATCATGTAAATACTTCCTACAGGTATCTAAAGAAGAGACTCGTTGGTTGACGTACATCGTCAAACCAATTCACTAAGTGGAGCAAATTTGAGTTAAATCTTTTTATGAATAATTAAAGCCAATGCATAAAAAGATTTAACTCAAATTTGCTATATAATAATTGCCTAGATGTTCGCGATATATGGCGCTATACTGAACTACAATTTAATAAATCAGTGAATATAATTTTCATATGGTTCAAATGGCTGTAAATGAAATCTGGACTAAGAAATGGAGGATAAAGCTTAACGAGTCTGAATCAATTCACGTTGACTTTACCAACAAAATACCACAATACTGTCCAGTGTACATCATTCCTTATGAGAATACAGCCAAATACCTCGGTATGACGCTTGACGCAAAGCTTCGCTGGAAGGCACACGTCAAGAAGAAACAAGAAGAATTAGAAATTCGATATCGGAACATGCATTGGCTGCTTGGGCGAGAGTCAAAGCTGTCAACCCAGAACAAAATATTGATATACAAACAAGTCCTGATGCCCGTGTGGTCTTATGGTATACAGCTTTGGGGCTGTACTAAACCGAGCAATGTTTCAATCATTCAACGCTTCCAGAATAAGGTATTACGAGGCATTGTGAATGCACCTTGGTACATCCGAAATGACGATCTCCACCAGGACTTCAACATCGAGTTCGTTAGCAAAATCATTAAAAAATACACAGAAGCTCATGAATATAGACTTCACCATCATATGAACGTCGAGGCCATCCAGCTCCTCGATCATACGTATATAGTGAGACGACTCAAAAGAACAAAACCGTTTGAACTTGTTTAGTGTTAGTGTATTAGTGTAATGTAGTGTTTTATAAGTGCTGCTTAAAAAGAACACATGAACCAAGTGTCTTCGCCTTAATAGAGACAATAAGAAAAGTGTTAATGGACACATTCTTGGATATTTTAAATCTAGCAGAATAAGTTAAATTTAAGTAACTTATTAGCCTAATCTTGGCTAGATTGTAACAAAAATATGGAACACACTATCGTGACCTATAATAGTAAAAAAAAAGTGAATATATTCTTTTGGAAAAAAATATCGTTTGTAATTAGTACTTGACGTTTTCGTAACAAAACATTATTTAAACAAAAAACTAAGAAGTGTATTCTCAATCACATCATTACTTACCATTCAGTAATTTATAGATGAAAAGCTAGACTATCAGTCATAAAAAATAAAAAGTGATATGGATCGCTAAGCTATTACCATGGCTTCGTAATTGTTATCTACCTTCCATGAACATTGACAGTAATCATTATTCTACAAGTTTACCACTCAACAGGAATACGCCGTTAGGGATAGTCGTGGTCTTATCACGTATCTCTTCAACGGGATTTGGCCGGATATCCAATATCCGGTGATCGAGATCACTGTTTGCTCCGTCACTAATCCTCGATCCTCAAGTATCCAGCCAATCTACTGGAGACATATGTGGTTGCATCTCGAGACGGCGGCTACTGCTTGTTTGTTTGTGTTGAGTGTTTGCTAGTGTTATACAAGTATGAAGCCGAACAACTTGCTTATTATGAGAATGTGAAATTGGTTATTGAAGTTAAACAAGTCAATGTTAATTAATGTTTACTACGATATAAGCTCGTGTTGATGTCACCGCGAATAAAAATGGTATTATACTCATATCCTTAAAATAACATATTTTTATTTTATCTGCTATGATACTTTCCATCCGTACATTATAAAAATGCGTACAAACATTTCCGTCTCTATTTTCATTAAATAGGCCAAGTTAAAACAAACCAGTTACCATATATGATAAAACAATACTTAAGAATAGATAAATAGTGAATTTATTACTTTCGAAAGTGAGATATTTTTAGGGTTCATTAGAGATCCATTTTAATTTTGTCATTTCAGAGCGAGCCTCTGCCGGTCTTATGCACCCTCGCTGATATTATAACACACTATTTGTATTTATGAGATCTTACCTAACCTATCCATTTGTATTTATGAGTACTTTTTGTAATGTGCTTAAATTAATGCGTTTTTTTTATACAGTGATTCAGTAAAAGAGAATCTTCACTTTCTAGTTTACGTTTAAAATTTCAACAAATCATAAAACTAAAGACTACCTACGAAAAAAATAATCACAGTATTGAAAACATTAAGCAAGCAGAGCAATTGAAATGGCTCAAAAGAACTTTATGTAAATTAAGGTTTTTATATAACCACGGAAGAGAGAACAATTTAACGTAGGTGCAATAAAATAATATAGCATCTACATCTAGTGAGTATCTAGTTTAGTTGTATACTCTATACAAAATATCATAATTTATTGGTGTTACATACTATTCGTGGGTACATTACAATACCTATTTTAAATTTCACTGCAACGAACAAAAGCAATAACATTTTGTCATTTTCGGCCCCAATTTCGAACTTGAATAATTTTGAATCTAACAATGAAATTTATAACACAGAACAAGTTTGGACACAACAAACATTAACAAAGTTCAAACAATCTAAATTAGTACTAAAAAGAATTACTCGAGGTGCACGCCTTTCTGTTGCCTCAGCTTTGGCACAAGCCATTCGAAATGTAGTCACACAAAATTCAAAATTCAGTTGGGAATATTTATTAGCCTTTCCATATGCCGTACTTTATGTCAGTCGTGATCCATTTAACAACAAATAGAGATTGACCAATAGAGTTAAGGAAAACTGCGTAGAGTACAGTAGTACTCTACGCAGTACCCAACTAAGTACCCAACTAAACAAGGACAGTTTCTTGTTTGGAAAATAACTTGGCGACTATTCAAAATTCAAATAATACTGTTAAACCGTATACCAAGTTTGCTACCTATAAACTCGTGGAAAGCAAACTAGGTGACGGCGATATAAAAGAAATGCGCGAATACTTTTTTCAAGTGACACAATTGCGCCTGCAACCACTGAAACCCTGTCTGTTTTATAAGGGAAACATCCACCCCCAAGACCAGATCTGCTTTCAGAAGCACCGGAAGAGTCAAGTCAAGTCGTTGGTGAAGCTAATGCCCTGGATCTTTTCGCAGACGTCATGTCTTTCCAAAGTGGCTACACTGGTGCCTGGGCGCGTTTACGCCACTGCATCTAAAAGATATTACACTGTGTGATATTATACTATACATGTGGTGTAAATGGCGAAACTGGCGAAGCCTTATTGAGGGACCTGACGGCTTTGGTCAATCTGATAATGTCTGGGCGAGTAAATGGTGGCGTTATTGATATACTTAAAGGTGCTTATCTCTGCGCTTTTTTTGCGGCGCCAAACCTGTTCAGGCTATTCAGGCACTAAACTATAAAAAGTCTGTCTTCTCAGAAGCTTTGGGACGGGACACTTTTCGACAAAGTAAGGAATAATTTATTTCAAACGTGCTTAAGCCCACAGATCGTGCTCGTCTTCTTGCATGTTCGGAGTAGGAATCGAGTCTGTGGCTACAGGCTCTCCAAATTACGTTCCCATCGTGTTGTGCTCTACACCGCTGCTAGTGCGGTGCTACTGTCGACCGGCTCGTTTTTCACGGTCTTCAAAGAATTATCAGGGCGTTTAGTCAAAGCAATTTGTAACCAAAATGCTGGCAAATATTTTGGACAGATATAGCTGCCAGCATTTTGGGTACTTTGCCAACTGGCAGCCGTCTATTAGATTAAGTTTTGTACATATTTGTATCTCATTATAGATGTTTTTGGTTAGTTTTAATTAAACTTTTAGTTTAATTTAATACGAAAAAGAAATTTTATCGATTCTGTTCATTACAAAAACAACTTAGGCTTTGTCTGTAGAAGTTTCTCATACAAGGTATTTATAAATAACATTACTTTTTATCTTAAGGCTGGCTTTGGTAGCATGAATTGTTTCTTCTAGTATTCAGTCTGTTATACCTATATATTCTGATATACCTAATTACACTTAGTTAACGTGTTATACGTAGTTGATAAGTTTTTGCTATATTTCAGGCTCCAAAGCCCAGAAACACAATTTTCCTTCCAAAGGAATAATATACATAAGCGTTTGGTTTGGGTTGTGTGTGTGATGTTAATGTTTCCAGCATCCACGACACAAGTTTTTGCATCTAGTGAGTGTGTAAGAATGAGAGCGTTTGAGTGGAAAAGTGATCAAATGAAAATATTCTCCAACTTAATTATTACAAATTAATTTCTTTTCTCGAATAAAACGTCGAGCTAACAATAAACCACTGCAAAAAAGAAAATGTAAATTATGAGTGGTTCACTAAAAGCTGTTAGGAAGTGGGGGTCTTTTAGACTACGATAGTTAATTTTCTTTGTTTAAAAGGAACCGCGGGTTTTAATTTTTAGCCTGGCTTTTATAAAGTCACCTCCCCCCCTCCCTAGTAAAAAATAAGTCTTTAACAAGTAGAGCACTAAAGAAAGTATTTCTGGTCTACCTAGACTCATGTAGCCTGTAGGTAATAATTTGGGTCCGATTTACCATTTGTTACGACAAAGGGAGAGAAAAAATAAACCGTCCAAGTGCATGCCGGGCCTTTGTTACGATTCCGTACATAATGACAAATCATTATTTTTTTACTCGTTTACTAAATAATTGTAAATCACCGTTCTTAGCATTAGTTCTGGAAAACAGTATGCAATATACTACAGATAGGCTAGCGTTTCCCATTATTTTACCTGATGGTAACGGTCGGTAAGAAAGCTATCCTCGACAATTATTCCCATTTACTAGTTCTTAAGGTTAGATGCCTGAATACTATGTATAATATTTAATGCTTAGTTATTTTTTTTATCTATATATATCTATAAGAAAGTCGTGTTAGTTACACTATTTATAACTAAAGAACAGCTAAACCGATTTGGCTGCAAATGTATGGGAAGGTAGCTTAGAACCAGGAGACGGACAAAGGATACTTTTTAGGAACGTCACATTTTTTTATCGGTGTTTAAAAATCTGTATGTCTCATAAATGTATCATACGTCACTCGGATTTGGTAAAGTACTAGGCAAACATAAACATGAAGGGGTAATAATATAGTCACGTGACATTGTAAAGCATGCCGGGTATGGTTTCCTAAACATGCACATTCATTGACTGTTATGTAGTACGAAGGCCACCGGGACAGCTAGTTCTATATAAAATATATCCAAATTTCAAAATAGACCCTGTTGAAATTACTTGCCGGCTTGACGGTCCTATTAGAACTTACCTACATTATTATGGAACATAAAAAAGAAATAACGACATTGTATACCTGAAAGTGTGTGACCCATTCACAGTGGGTGAACATTCAACAACATCATTATAACCCCACTGTTGATGAGCAAAGTCCTCTCCCTTCAATTTTGCTACAACCCATTGTGTACCTAGTTATTATTATGTTTGCGGGTGGATGGATTTAGATGTTTATTATGTAGATGGTTCAGAGCCTGTTAAAATAGTCTCTATTTCTTATCTAATTCTATGGATATTCAGTCTGAGTGAACAGTTTATACATAATATCCAAATTCAGGCATATACATAAATCATTTCGTTGCCGAGCTCAAAACCCGTGATATACGACAGACAGACAGACAGTAATATGCCAAACAGGGCTTAGATTTGCTCTTTGAGTATGGATCCCCAGAAATCGTTCTGTATCCCTCGTGTGTTAATGTCAGTCTCCAGGCCAACTACAAGTAGATTGAGCAGGGGTCGGGTGCTTATCTAACGTCATTAAGGCCATTATTACACCATCGCAGTGAAATCAATTTTTCTTTTGCGTTTAAGTGGTTTGTTTTACTCCGAAAACGGCAGGATAACCGAGTAGGCCCGGTAAATTGCTTTTTAGCCACCTGATGATAGTAGGCTGGGTTAAACGTGTCGTTAGGGACACACTGCCTAAAATCGCGTCATTCTTAACATTATACTGAACACGCTTTACATAAATAAATTAAATTGTTTATAATTACATAGATGCTCTTGCGGTGACATATATTTGTTTCTAAAATACGAGCGCGCTATTATCTGTTTAAGGTGAATACATAAGTCAAATTTCATATCAATGTATAATCTATTAAATGTTATCAACAGGTCATATTGCCACCTCTACAGGTAAGGGGCTTGATACAAACTGAAATGTTCTTATTTGTCTGTTTCAATGTTATAAGACAGGATCTTGACGGCTATCTTCGTTCTTTCCTTCTGTAAGAAGAGGATTAAGTAAAAAGCTGAGATTCTTCCCAGCGATCCATTCATTTGGCCTATAGCCGAGTGGATCTTGAGCTCTTTGTTAGTTATCAAGGCTTTAGCCTCCTTACCCTTCGTGACAAATGTCTGCAACCGACTTTATTAGTGGATTAAATGGTTTCAGTGATAAAACTCTCTAATAGTTTGTTATTTGCTTTCATCGAGCTAATTACTCAGTTATATTCCTGTGTATTATTTACTTTGAATTATATGGTTTTAATTAATTATTAACAAGTCAGATATATTTAATAAAGCTACCTATGTTTCGTGGTTTCGCCCACTAATCAGAATAAAGTTGTGTATTAATTAAATCTATCAATGCGTACCTATGTAATTTTATCGCTGCATTGACAACGAACACAGCTATCAAGATTAAACATTTACTTGAACGGCATGTGTACTATAAATCCTCAAATAAATAACTGAATAGCTACAGTTGTGGCTTTGTTTATTTATTTATACAATGAAACCTATTTACGGCTTGCCGTCTTCAACTTGATTGTTTGTCAAGTGTACCAATATGTGTAAATCTTTATTTGAAGTGTATATATAATTAAAATCTTGAAGATGTTTACGTACTATAGAAATTTATAAAAGATCATTACAGTTTTTTTAATACGAAATTGGCAAGCATTTGACCACCATCTCACCTGATGGAAAGTGATGACGCGGCCAAAAATGTGACATGCTTGCCTAGAAGATATCTATTCACTCTTGATTTGACGACTCCAAGATTATACCCCTCGTGGAACAAAGACGCAGCTACAGTAAAAACAATCATTTTTAGGGGCGAATATCATCGAAGCAAATAAAAATTTGGGACACATATCTATCAATATTTAAGTGACCACAGCGTTTAGTTATGCATAAAGTACCTATAATCTACCGGTGGGTACGCACCACCAATGTTACGGACACAGGATTGGACACTATAAAATATGCAGAACAGGTAAGTAACCGAGTATAAGCTATGCGGACGTCCGCTCCATTTACGTTTAAACTTCACCATCAGATGTCAATTGTGACCGGAGACAGGTAACCCTCATTCCAAACCATTACCAAAGGCACATCGTATAGCGTATATCTCACTAATTTATAACCGTAGGTCATCCGTAGGTATAACCATTAACACTGTGTATATTTATGACATCGACAAGGTGTTACAATGCGAACATGAAATATAGGCACATCTATCACGAAGAGATCACGATTATAATGTTATCCAAACAACCACGACAGTTACCCAAATAGAAGTTCTCGCTTAACTAATTAATGTTTGAAATCGATATTAAATATTCAAGGATTAGTTTGAGGCCTTTGATCTCTCTCTATAATTATATGAGCTAACTTATCATATTAAGCGGCGCATTCCGCGTCTGGTTACAGAAATAGTAATAAGCATGTGAGTCCACTTGGATCAAGTTGCTCAAGATCCCTGCGGTCAGTATTGCGGTACAGACCGTCATGGTACAACTGCAGTTTTATATGAAACAAATGAGGACTTTTTAAGTATTTTTTGTTCAATAAAAGTCTATCTCGCGCTTATTTTTGCGGACATACCTACAGTTTTAATAGTCGTTACTATAACAGTCAAGTAGAAGTAATGTCTTGTTTTAGTTTTGAATTATATTATATAGTTAAGTTCCTTGTCGGTTTGCATTAGGTTCTTCTTTCTGAGATTTAGATTTAAACATTATTTAGTTATGCTGTTCCTAAATTAGAATTCCTATGATTATAAAAATATTTTCTTAATTGTTTCATATTTTCAGTTACCCTACTACCAACAATTACTATAGGCCTACCTGATTTTGTCTGTGACTGCCCATATACTTTTGTGTAAATGGACAGTTGTCACCTTTTAAACCCTTAAAAATTCATTAGATTCCAAATATAAAATATACTTATTGTAGGTAGGTAAAATAAATCTATAAGGCTCAAGGCAAACGTTTCCGTGGTAGTTGATAATAATTTGATTTTATCAAACTACATTTTACAAATAGCAGCATTTCTAAATAACATACTTGTCGGAGTAATGTAGTAGTATTATTAATTGCCTTTAATTCATTAATGTCACTGACTTCTGTAATGCTAATGAGAATGTCAATCAAAAATTCATTATTTATTCAGTTATCAGAGAGTTATAATTTAAGCTTTGGATTGAATAATAGAACAAGTACTTATAACGAATATTCGATGTCAAAATAATAAATACATTTATTATTAAATTTGCAATCCAATCTGATTTGAGTTAAACATAACCATTGGAAACTCTACATACCCACTTATGCTATTACTATACGTATTATATAGAAACAATATCCAAGAATACCTAATATTCATGGTTGTTTGATTCTCTAGAGGCTATCAACTCTATATATGGATGTACCCCCTATATGTAGTTGGCATATATGGTCTCGTTGGAAGTTAAAGTTACATAATAATATAGAAAGAAAGAGGAGAGGCTTGAACTTTCAGCTATTATAGACTTGACATCAATACCATCAATTATTACCTTTCTTTTACATTTCGGGCTTACTGGTTATATTTTATTAAACTTTTATTTTTTTTTCGTGGCTTCTGGCAGGATACCAGTAAAGTCAATGTACGTCCTGGCCTTCCTGTGAGCGTCGATGGGGTGAATGACCCAGAGGACATCGCGAATATTTTTAAAGACCATTTTTCTGTTAGATCCCCGTTGGGTCCGGCGGGGGAGGTGTTCAGTGCTGACATGTACAGTCAAGTGGTAGAAACTTGTATTCTTGCGAAAGATGTCGATAAAAGCATAAGACCTATGCAAAGAGGTAAGTCTTCGGGCCATGACGGACTCAGCATTGAGCACCTGCAACATGCCGGACCACATATCGCTAGGATCTTGGCAATGTTCTTTTCGCTGTGCGTGAGCCATTCTTACTTACCAGACAATTTTATGAAAACTGTGGTTGTGCCTGTAGTGAAGAATAAAACTGGCGATCTGTCAGATAAAAATAACTACAGGCCTATTTCTCTTGCCACAGTTATAGCAAAGGTTTTTGATGGTTTGCTTAATACACAGTTAAATAGATACGTATCACTACATGATAACCAGTTTGGGTTTAGGCCGGAACTGTCCACTGAGGTAACAATACTGTGTCTTAAGCATACCGTCAAATACTATACTGATCGCAAGACGCCTGTGTATGCATGCTTCCTCGACTTATCCGAGGCCTTCGACCTGGTGTCGTACGGACTTCTCTGGGACAAACTGAAGATAATAAACCTGCCGCAGGAACTTATCAGCATGTTCCAGTACTGGTATGCCCACCAGTTCAACAGCGTCCGTTGGGCGGGAGTGATGTCAGATCCTTATCGGCTCGAATGTGGAGTCAGGCAAGGTGGATTAACATCTCCAACCTTATTTAACTTGTACATGAACGAGTTGATCGTCACTCTCAGCAACCAACATGTTGGCTGTCATGTCGACGGGGTCTGTGTCAACAATTTAAGCTACGCCGATGACATGGTACTGCTGAGCGCTTCGGTTTGTGGCCTGAGGAAGCTAATACGGATTTGTGAGGAGTATGCTTGTGGTCACGGATTATTATACAATGTTAAAAAAAGTCAATGCATGGTCTTTAGGGCTGGTACAAAATGTCCCCTGAATATACCACCGGTACGTCTCAATGGAGCACCTCTAGAGATTGTAAATCAATTTAAGTACCTGGGGCACATAGTCACTACTGACCTTAAGGACAATGCTGACATTGAGCGGGAGCGGAGGGCGCTGTCAATAAGAGCCAATATGATAGCCCGCAGGTTTGCGAGATGTTCACAAGAGGTCAAAGTTACGCTCTTTAGAGCGTACTGTACATCACTCTATACATGCAGTCTGTGGGCTAACTACACCAAACGAAGTTACAGTGACCTCCGCGTCCTTTACAACAACGCGTTCAGGAGGGTGTTGGGACTGCCCCGATTCTGCAGCGCTTCGGGCATGTTTGCGGAGGCGCGCACTACATGCTTCTACGCAACCATGCGCAAGCGAGCTGCGTCCTTGGTGCGCAGAGTTAGGGCAAGCTCCAATTCCGTTCTGATGATGATAGCAGGCAGATTAGATTGTCCCTTTCTTCGACATTGTTGCGACAGACATATAGCAGTACCTATGCCGGACAGAATATATTGACTGATTGATAACTTAGATTTTAGGACTATGACTTAATTTTTCTTATATACATAATTATTATAATATTTTTGGGACATCAAAATCTGACATCTATTGTTTAATTGTTTTAGTATTTAATTATTACCTTTTTTTTTTTGTTTTTTTTTATCTGACATTATATTTATTATTTAATTAGAAGAACTTATAATTTGCCATTTGAATTTTTATTATTTTTATTAATGTGTACACTAGACAATGTAAAAAGTATGGGTCTTAACCTGAAATAAATGATTTTAATTAAATTAATTATATGCTCTAGGAGTGCAGGACGTATTCCCCGCCATTCCAGTCTTAATGATATCATACGTCGGGTTTTTACCACTGCCAACTGTGCGGCTATTTTGGAACCAAATGGTCTCGCACGTAATGATGGTAATAGACCAGACGGAATAACTCTGATTCCGTGGAAGATGGGACAGCCTTTGCTTTGGGATGCAACATGCTTAGACACCCTGGCACCATCTCATCTTTCTGGAGCTAAAAATAAGGCTGGTTTTGCGGCTGAATCAGCAGAGAATCTAAAAAGGCGCAAATATAGTAATCTTGATCGTGGTTATATATTTGTGCCTTTTGGGTTTGAGACGTTAGGACCGGGAAGATATAGAAAACAATCTTCAAAGAATTATCAGTGCGTTTGGTCAAAGCAACCAAAATGCTGGCAAATATTTTGGACAGAGGCAGCATTTCGGCTACCTTGTCAACTGGCAGCTGTCTATTAGATTAAGTTTTGGAAATCTTTTTATCTAGTTATAGTTATATTTGTTTAGTTTTATTATACTGATTATTAAATAATATATACATATGTTGAAAAAAATGCAAAATAATTAAACGCAAGCAAAGCTTTTAAAAACCGTCTTCACCGCTTTATATTCGGAACCTTGATCAGATTTAATGTATTGAACACGCATTATTGACGATAACTCAAAAACTAGAGATCAGATCCTGATCAAATTTCAATGGGACCACATGAAAAGCACTAAATTTCAAATAAAAAAATAATCATCAAAATCGGCTCACAACGAAAGAAGTTATGAGGTACTTTTGAAGTCGGTTATAAACGATAACATCGTCAATCACCGTTCAATAAAATAGACTCGGGCGACTCAATAGCATATCTGACCTACTTAGTATATAATATAAAAAAAAAACAAAAAAGTTCCAATGTTTTACTTTTATAAAAAAATCAATACATTTTATACCTCTTTACAATATAAGTGTAGATTTCCATATTACAAGCCAACAAGCCCAAACCTTCCCCTAGTACTCACAAAATTTTAAATTCAAAATTAAACTTGGCGTGCAACGTTGCTTCACGCCTAACCTAGTGACTACGGCTTCTGCCAAGTACGTCCTCACGTGGAGTGTCGTTCTTATCTTAGAAAGAGAGCACCCAAGCTTCAAGTTTAGCGTCTTATTGACTCTATGCAGTGTAGAACAGTTAGTATTGTCAACTATCTCAAAGTCATCGAACATCATGAATACTCTATATGCGTAGAGGTTAAGCACCGTGTTTCTATCGCAGCTATAATGGTATAACTGGGCATGTGTTAAGAACTGTTCGATCTCCTACCGGTATCGAAGTTTCATAACTGTATTTCTCTAAATGAGACATTGAAGTGGTACAATTCTTTCTTCAAGTGTTTTTTTATGATTTTATTATCGGCTTAAAATTGTAACCTAGAATGCTACAGAAAGGCGATAGATAGCTACTTTTCCACACATTACTAACATTAGAAGAATCATTGTTAGTGTAATAAGATACTTTCTACTACCGTATTTGAGAGTTTAATCCTTTTATTTGGTTATAAGAGATCATTGGTAAATAGTGAAGAAGTGCTTAGCTTAGCTGCTGAGATAGAAAATCCAGTTTGCTTTATGGCTTTACAACTTCTATTACCCGGACAGCGAAGAAATTAAATATTTGAAAGAAATTTATTTGAACTATTTGAAACAAATTTAATTGAACTCATTGCAAATTATAAAAGAAATTGTTTAGTTCCCCGATCGGTACAATTTTGGTGTTTTCAAGTAGAGAGTAAATATGTACCTTCCAGGCAAGAATGTCCCATCTTCGGCCGCATCGTCACTTTCCTTCAAGTGAGATAGCGGTCAAATGCTTGCGTATCCAGCATAAAAAAAGTCATTGTTACATAAACGCTTTTATCTGTCTATCACCTTAGGCTTTCATTAAATATAGTGTGCAGTAACAGTTTCCCATAGGTGAGATGCCTTGGTCACCACAGGCGTGGTGGCGAGATTTGGTAGTGAGATGGTGTAAAGCGGATCGTTTATTATTAGACCGGCTTTAGACCTTTAGACCGGCCACCTGTCTGTTTGCTACTTAAATAAGGTCTTTGTTAAGACTCTAGCCTCAGCCCTTTATCATTCTTGAAACAACTTCAGTAAAATACGTTAAACTTGCGAAAACAAGCGGAGCTCGGTCCTCGTATTAATTATAGCAACGAACAATTAAATATTCATCGCTTAAACGCGAACCGTGAACCTAATAGGATTCGTTGTTCCGCGATCCATTTCAGAAAATTATATATTTAACATGCTACGAAATTGTACAAAAATAAGTATTTATCATATAATATGATAAATTCACAATACCATAATAAAACCTTATTCTTCTCCTAACAAGTGGGGTCAGCACAATATGAACTTAAATGAATTTATTTCATTGACACTTAAGTGTTTAAAACACAACTTACCTTACACATAATGCTACTTCTGGTGAGCTCTGAATCCCAAACTAGGATGAGTCCCTTGTCGAAGGATTCAGTCTCTTTTTACTTACAAATGTTACAGCCGGTGTAACATTGCAATAAATGAAAATAAATGTTAGTAACATAGATCCCGCGTGTTTTTCGAAATGGCTGAAATATATTTTTATCAACCCCTCATCTACGCCATTTTGAACAATTTCCAAAATAAATATCGACAAAAAAAATTCTTTATCTATTATTATCGAAACTGCTTACAAAATTTCACGAGAAATGTTTGAAAATGCGACCTGCAAGGAGCACAACCGGAAATCCGGACATCCGGATATACGAAAGCAATTTTGCCCAAGCTGAAACGGAGACTCTTCGCGCTCCCTCGGTCAATAACTTATTTTTGATATCATGTTCTACGAGATTTTGTATGGGTTTTAATAACACACCGCGCCTCCTAGACTCGTCAACCCTCTCTGGAAATGGCAGACGCACCACGTGCATGTGAGGTCGGGAAAGCTACGTGTAATACCAACCTTATCACTTCATACAAACTTATCTACTATTATGTAGAAAAGCTTATAACAAAATATAAATAATAGTAATTTAAACCATTCATAGCAAAGCCATTTCAATTATTTTATAAACACCCGTCGACTTACATTAAACAATAATGTTCACATATTACAAAACATGTCGCAATTAAATAGCGAAATCAAACAAATTACCGTAGTAATTGGTGTTAGTCTTTATTGATGGGTACGTTATATATCTTTCATTTGATGCGAACGGTTGTACAAATTTTTATCATCGCGTACGTAACGTATATGAAAGCAATGAAATGCGTATATTGGATTTGCTTTTGTTTCAATGTGTATACATATGTTTACACGTTGTATTCGCTTGACTTCATCTAATTCTCGGTTCTTCGGTTCTTCGTTAATCATTTAATATGATCTTATGAATGCCTAGTAAATAGTTTTCTATTTATGCATACATGCGTTGCAATGCCAAGTATAGAAAAAGTGTTTTACCTATTTCACGTTAATGGTAGCCTATTAATACCATAGTGAAACATTTTTGGATGTTGATTATTCAAAAAACACGATTATAAAATGGGGGAGTGAAAAATACTTTACTAATTATTCTCATACCTGCCAAATATATAAAAAAAAACATTAAAATCGGATTGGGGGAGTTCGACCACAAACTCCGTGACATGAGATATTTATATATTAAATAATTATATATATTTGTTACATCAGGTTAAAAACTATACAATGCAACTTATACATCTTAAGCCGCATAATCGTTTTCCATGAGGTAAGACAGTGCCCAAATGCTCGCCTAACTGGCATAAAAAAAATATATCCTGTTTAACTTTCAGAAAGAATAACAAAATAACATTTCCGTCCTGATGTATATTTAAGTATGATTTTACTTTGTCGCACCCTCAATTGTGGCTCAAACCGGGATAAAGCTTTTGTTGGCCTGAAAACCCCAGTATGTAGGTATTACTGTGATCTATTCCTAAAAGTGCTGCTGAACCACACCAAGTTTTCTAATTCTAACGTTGCAAATACAGAAGTTTCGAAATTTTAGGTGTGGTAGACAGTATTGTGTAAAATGTCGAAAACTGCTGTATTTGCAACGTTAGAATTAGAACATTTGCTGTGGTTCAGCAGCACTTTTTGGAATAGATCACAGTAATACCAAACTCTATCATTCTAGTACTAGAATGCAACTGAATGAGAGGAACGTCTTATGCACGGCCTATAATTGATGGATGTTTTTTTTTATGTGTGTATACCTCATAACTTCTCTCCACGTGAGCCTATTTCGAATTTTTTTTTAGTTTGAAAGATGTTGCTTTCTAATTGGTCCCATTTAAATTTGATCAAGATCAGATCAGTAGTTCTTGAAATATCGTTAATAATGTCTATTTTGTGACGAATAATGCGTACTTTGACGATGTTCTCGTTTACCCGCCTTCAAAAGATACCTCATAACTTCTTTCGTTGTGAGCCGATTTGGATGATTCCTTTTTTTTATTAGAAAGCTGGTGCTTTTTATTTAGTCCTAATGATATTTGATCAAGGTCTTATCCCTAGTTTTTGAGTTATAGTCAATAATGCGTGTTTACATCAAGGTTTCGATGATAAAGCGGTGAAGTCGGTTTTTTTAAGCTGTGCTTGCGTTTAATTATTTTTCGAACATCTATCTAAGGTGTTAAGACCAATATAACGATACCTTAACTGTCGAAATCCATCCAGCCGTTTGGAAGATACGAGGTAATAAAGAAATATATGTCTTGTATGTAGGTATATTTGTATATACAAATGTACAAGATACGCGTGAACTCTTCCTTAGCAGTCGGGTAAAAAGGCCTAAACTATCTATTTTCAATACTAGGTATTTTATCAGCCACTAGCGATAGTCACAACGTTAGCGATATTATAGTCGCTGCGGCTCGCCTCGGGGCAGCGTGCCAGTGAAGAGTAATAATAAATCCTTACGAAACACTCTCCCTATTTATTATAGCCTACGTAGCCCGCTCATTAATCCTTTTAAAATTGCAATATTAAAATATAAATTATGAAACGCGCGCCGTCCTATTGTTAGTTCCCTCTCTTTTATGAACAAAACGATATTTTTGGAACCGGTTTCTCGAAATAAGCATCATTATTGTGACGCTTCGCGACCTCCAGGAATTGCGTCGCAATTTTGCGTTTGATACTGTGGCTCTTGCAAATGTGTCTTTTTGAATATACAAAATCGGGGTGAAACCAGTTGTAGACCGGTTTTACCCAAATTTTTGAAACTTAGGGAGAGTTCTAAATAAATTATTTGTAAGGTTTCAACTGACTAAAATTATCGGCAGCGACCGACGCGACGCCGCCGGCTGCTTTAATACACAAAAGAAATCAGCTTTTTATGCGTAAATGTCTACTGTATATCATAGCATATTATACAGATGGAGGAAAAAACGTAAACGACGCAATAAGAATTGACGTCAACCCGTGCTAAGTGCTTGGGTTCAATTCAGACATCTCGTATTCACCTTTTTAGTAGCCGACAAAAGATTTCTTTGAAAAGAACAACACAAAGACTCGGCCATGGGTTTTTAAAATGGCACGTGGTAAAATGCGTATTAAAATAGAGCAGTTTAACTATAATTATAAGTGCATTATTAATAGGTAACACAATGTGACTGCACAAACTAAAAAAAAACTTTGAAGAACGGGAGAATTAGTAGTCATTTGTCTCGCATCAACGTTCTTTTTAAAAGATACTAGGATCTAAAATTATACTATACTACTATTAATATTGTATGGTAACATTATCAAACTACTTTTTTTTTTTCTGTAAGGCTAGCATTTGATCATTTTCTCTCCTGATAGAAAATTATGAAGTGTCCGAAGATGTAGCATCATCATCATCTCAGCCACAAGAAGTCCACTGCTAGATATAGGCCTCCCCCAAAGATTTCCAAAAAGAACGGTTGTTAGCGGCCTGCATCCAGCGTCTTCCTGCGACCTTCATTATGTCGTCCGTCCACCTTGTGGGCGGTCTTCCGACACTGCGCTTGCCAGTCCGTGGCCTCCATTCGAGAACCTTTCGGCCCCATCGGCCATCAGTTCTGCGTACTATGTGCCCTGCCCATTGCCACTTCAACTTGCTAATCCGCCGGGCTATGTCGGTGACTTTCGTTCGTCTACGGATCTCCTCATGATGTAGCATGCTTACCTAGAATATACCTATTCAATTGAGACTTAAAGACTCATAGATAATATCCCGTTCAGGGAATGAAAGCACGACAATGAGTTCCACTCCTTCGCCGTACGGATAATAAACGTAGCAGTAAACAGCTTTGAGTAAACTGAAAGCATGTTACCATACCCAACCATAAATGGATGACGTTCGATAGTTTGTCTGGTTATTAAAAGATAAATGTTGAAATGAACTCATAATTATTATTTCTGCACACAGTCTTAAAAATGTTAACGATATACCGCCAATGATTCGCTAGTCGCGTTGGTCAATGGATTAGCGTTAAGCTGTTACTTGGCGGATCCCTCATTATTATTACAATATCACATTTGAATCAAGATGCGTTACGCTCTAACATCCAGTTACAAGATAAAAAACTGGGTTTTATTTTTGAGCTATTCGTAGATTCTGTTTTTACACAGGTCTTATGCCTTTGCACAGGACGGTATTGTTGCTGCCTATTTAGAAATAGCAGGAAGCGTGTGCATTGCACTTAATACATATATAACATAACATAATCATAAACGCTTTCACACTCACAACATCACACTTAGTTCAATGGTTTGTGTCGTGGGTGCCGGAATCATTCCCATAACAGACACACACACAATCGTATGCGGTCCACGATCTAGGAGCTGGTCACATATCTTCCCACTTTTGATAATAATACTTAATAAATATAATAATCCTACAAATAAGGACTGATAAAATAACAATAGAAGAGCAACATTACAGACGTTAATTTGTCTAACTCGACGATTTGTACTAATACGTTAGGATCAGCTGTTTACGGAATGAACACAGAACTAAGTCACAGTAGACACAAGCTGGGTATAACTGTGATTAAGTTTTTCTTGGAACACACAAAATATACCTACATTTATTTCCCACGAGTAAACTCTTTACCCGTATTAGTATCATCGCGCTTGGCTGTACGGAAAAATGTTGATACTATACTAAACCATTGACAACGCGAAAGTAATACCACCTCCCGGTTCATTTTAATTTACAATGTTTTATGCGTGAATTTTTGTAAAATATACTCTTAACCCTAAAATCACTCTCTTAAGTAGTTAAATAACAGTTAAAGAGAAATTAAAAGAATAATTAAATATTATTTTGTGGTCAATCACTTAACTATCTGACATAAAAAAAATATTTAAAGATATTCACTTTTTAAAAAACACTTCTGCTAATAAATGTACTGATTTTGTTCACTTTACTTTAGATGATATTAATAATAAAGTACGCAGATTAATATTAAAACTCTTGCCCATGAATAGTGTCAAATCGTAACAAAACCTACTGTATTTTCTATAAAACTTCCATCTTTGTATGATCGTGTAATGTTGTCACAAAACCCAAATAAAATGTGATTTTACATCCAAATCACAATGTCGGTATGACGGAAAGTCGGTACCAATTCATTGAAGCATGAGTGCGTGTTTTCCATCGCCCCTATCCTGGGGGAGCTCCGAGAAATCAATTTGTACGACGTCCTCGTCATGTAAAATAAAGGGATATAAGAGGAGCTCCTACAAATGTGTTTCGGAGATAAATAATAACGATAAAGTCCCTCGATTTGACCCGCGCAGAAGATTCTTTATGTAACGCCTTATCTCATTTTGCTCGGAACTTTTACAGAAAACACCAATGGAGGATTTGGGAGCTTTTGTTATTTGTGAATCAAATTGTCGATCACCGCTGCGGTGATGGCACGTAGTTAGAAGACTCCCTCTAAATGAGACTTAATAAAGTTCAAATCGACCGTAAAGTGACTGAACTCTCACAACAATCAATTGGGGTACCAATGTACAGTTTGATGGAATTAAATTAAGCTAAATTTTGCGCAAGCGAGCGGACCAAAAGTGCTGAAACGCGTAACGATGAGCGCGGAGATATCCATTAACAAAAGGAATGTTTATTGTTTTACATCAAAGTACATCAAGCAAACGTTGAACTACTGTTAGATTGACCTCTACAATTTGTGTTTGAAAACTATTCCTATAAGTAGAGAATGTATGACCACAGTGGTTGATAGAGTCTACGCACACTCGGTACGTCAAGGATTCTTGTAACTATGCCTACTGTGAGTGAAATTAACACTGTAAGGTGCTTCTAGGGTAACAAGCGTGGCAGTGCGACGTTTGGTACATTTAGAGAGTATTTTTACAACAGCTGATGTAAAAAATGTATGGGGCTCTCGCTTTCGCACCGCTCGCTTTGTTCTGGCGTGCAACCATTTATATAAAAAGCGTCAACGCTTTTTTTTAATGTTTATTGTGCGAATCCGTAAAAAGATGGTCTTATTCAGAAAATAAATATTTCGTAGCAGTTTCGTAGACGAAATCTTTTGGTTGCTACGGTAAGTCCACGCTACATATTGAACGTAGATGTTAAATTTGTCTGAAGAATAACGACTGCATACGATTATAGTTTCGTGTAACAGAGTGTAGTAGAGTACCACACTCTATGCAGTCGATATCGTTCAGTAATATACTTATATATCACGAAAATAACAAACCAATAACTCAAATTACATTTCACCTTTTAGCGTGTTTACCATCCTCGACCACATTACCACTTACCATCAGGTATGAGAAACATAAAAACAATTATAACAACTCTTATCCTGTCCGCTAGCGTAGTTAGTTGCGCGTTTGCTTTCTAAGCAGCGCATATCGGGATCGATTCTTGGTGGGAAAACAAATTTGTGTTTCTGGTTCTGGGCGTGATTGATTGTTTGTTATTAATGTTTTGAACTTAAGTGTGGAACTGTGAGTGTGAAACAATTTGACATATTATGTGTCTCACTTATTTTTTAAACTACCTTCATGCTTTGAACGTGACTAAAATAAGGGGTAGGTAGTTAAGGGTTATAGGCGTATCTTTAAAAATCAAGGTTATCTAAACTTATCATTGCATCTAAATATATATTACAAAATCACTGCTTATAGAAAGTAGACACGAAACCAACCACACCAGCAAGCAGTTTAATCATATGTATAACTGTACAGGTTGTCAATGGGCACCGTTTATTATTATAAAAACTATTATAAATCAAGTTTACCAAAAAAAAATCCACTCCGAAAATATGCTTGTCAATATCGTGGTAACTAAATCCTGCGAATGCGAGCAGGTGATATCTGTTATGGTTTCATAACATTTTTCGCGAGCAGATAAAAGCTCCGAGCCAGACTGTCGGTGTTATTAGTATAACATATTGTGCTTCTAGACGTATCCCTTCCGCAAATCGGTTTTCCAATCCGAGGAGTAGTCTGACAAATTACATTTTTGTTACGGTGTACCGGAATCTCAACATAAAAATCTCGTAAATCTTGCGATGCATTTTTCATGCTTGGTCAAGCTTTTAAATGGATGACTTGACAGAGATACTCAGAGCGTTTGCGTAATTTGTTTCACTAGCAAATATTTTTACAACAAGCTTTTATTTAATTTGTAGGGTTAGCTTAAATAGTATTTTGATTTTAGTCTTTTTTTACATTCAAGATAGGCAAACTTTTTCCACAATTTCACCTGATGATAAGCGACGATGAGGTGGAGATGATGGAGCAAGCTTGCCTAAAAGATACCTATTCACTCGCGATTTGAAGACTTCCATATTGTACTCATCAGGAAACACCGACTCATGCAAAGAGTTCCATTCCTTTGCAGTTCGCACAATGAACGTGGAAGCAAAACGCTTCGTGCGCATTTGTGGAATATCTACAATATAGCGGTATCGCTTAGCAGTTTGTCTGCTTGTCCGATGATAGAATGGGGATGGGGAAACTAGATCGTGCAGTTCCTTGGCACACTCTCCGAAAAGTACCCGATAAAAAACCGAGAGACTAGCTACCATGCGGCAATGACACAAGTTCTGAAGCTTTGAATTTGTCAGCTGCTCGCAACCAATGAGTATATATTATTATAGTATTAGTCATAGTAATATATCACGTTTTTCATGATTAGTTAATATTTATTCCGTTCGCTTTAGATAAAATGACAAATCAATATTTCGAATACAATCCTCGGTAGTGTAAAAGGAAAATGTCATAATTCCAGTGTCTTCCACTTAAGACGTGTAGTACAGCCCATGAAAAGTTAGAGGATCAATTACGTATATAATTGAATAAATTAAACTTATTAAATTATATACGTATCTGTGTTCTTCTTTCATATCATGGACAGCTTCCTAAATAGATCTCAAATGTTTATAATCATCAATCGATTTAAATGGGAAAATTTAAATAACCACCGACACTTTCGATGTTATTTTACAGGGAAAGCGGCATATTTTATTTAAAAAATGAAAATAGGGACCTTTGTATGTCGATTGTTGCTTTGATTTTCTTTTCTATTATATTGCTGCGTGGCTTCAGCCTTGTATTTTCTTTGACTTTGTATCGTTTTGTTATTGTATGCGTAGGATGAACTAAATTAAGAAGTTAAACAAAGAATTGTAGGGTAATCAATAATTTGGAAAATATAACAATTAACCTAGATAACCGTTAGGTGCGCGTCCGCTTCTAAGCATCGGGGCATCGGGTTCGATTTGCAGTGGCAACACAAGTATTCTTTGAAAAATGTGTGTTTCTGCTTCTGGATGTGATTATGTGTGTGATGTAAATGTTCCTGGTACCAATAAAACAAAATAAAATAACTTATTATGGGGTTATGAGCGCGAAAGCGTTTAATATTTTATGAGGGTACGATAGTTATGAGATAACAGACCATAGATATGTTGGATGTTAAATATTATGAGATAAATTGGGCCGCTTCGTCACTTTCCATCAGGTAAGATAGTGGTCAAATGCTTGTCTATCCAGAATAAAAAAAATATGTGACAACTGTCACAATGACAGTCAACATGGATGGTCGTGACAAGTACTTGCACCTCACCTTATTATTATTATAATGACGATATCATATTTTAAGCCTGTGTGACACGCTCTTGGCTAGTTGTTTAATTACCTCATTGTATAAAACAGCTCCATGCGAGGTCAAACACGCACGCACATCCTTACTTAAAAATAAATAGGATTAAATCCCCGAGGTTTGCGGGTAAAAACCAACGTACCTACATGCTTACAATTTAAATAACCACCATTACCCACTCGACGTATGTACTTCTTGATGTAAAAGCGTCGATAAGCTTTAGTAACTGATTTCTTTGAAATAATGTTATGTATTCATTGTGTATGTTTACTGACTATTCAGAGATTTGTCGACCGATTACTGTATTTTATTTTCAAACCCCGAGGTTGTTACACAATAGTTTTTTCAGTGTTGATTACTCATCTATTTAAGTGTTTCAATTTTATTAAGACGACTTAGTAATCACGTGAGCTAACCAGTGGATCTGATGAACATATGAATTATATGCAAAAATTAATTATTGCAACAGGTCAATTTAATTTGTAGCAAACATTTGACGCAATAGAGTCGGTAAATATTTCCAAATAAATATTTGATTTCACTCCGAAATCTAATATTATTATTTTGAATTGTAACTTCCGTAAACATTAAATCGAGGCAGAATAAGTATAATATCTTAATTTGTTCAAATATTTTGCAAGCGTCCTTCGCAAGACAAATCCACTTACTAGTACTTATTAGGTCGTAAATCGTCCAATGTATTTCTAGCTAACCATGAAAATAAAGTCGATTCGTCATCGCTAGTACAGATCAGTTTAATTAACTAATAAACACAGCTCACGTAAAGGGCTGTCCACCAATCGGCGATAGAACGAAGCCTGTTTCCTATAATTAGGTAGTGTATCCTGTCCCCATTAACCATAAATGCCGTGAATGGGTGTGCTTCGAGCAGTGATTCTCGACTTTATAGCCGACGTACGTGAGGAGAGGTCATGCCTTACCGCATCAAATAAGGCGTTGTACACATCATGCAAGAAGAAAGAAGTAGGAAGAGAAAAATATAGTCAAAAAATGTCTAATATGTCGATACTTTTGTTTTTTTTTTGTTTTGCTAAGCTTTTTAATTATTGATAATCAGACACTTTACATACGTATTTATTTTATGCTTTTAAGAACGGAGATAATGAAAATGCTCGCTTGGTCACCAGGCTCGCTCGATCTGCAGTGCCAAATTAGAAAAACAAAGTTCGTACTAAAAACTAGTCCTAATAGCGAAGTATCTTAAACGGAAAAGTCGTAGTACCGGCCCAAGCGGTCTCGCAAAAATCCTTTCAACCTATGTATACCGTATGTCGATACAAACGTGTTCATGACTCGTATCTTGAATGCTTGAAAGTTGTCTGATTATAGACAAACCACTAGCCAACGAACAGCTGATATCAACAGAAATTGAGTGGTAGGGAGAAATTAAGAAATATGAAATTTAAAAAAAAATTGGGGCTCTTAATTTCACCTCATCTTCCCATTTTCAGGTAAACAAATTCTTAACTGTCGTCTCTGCTTCTTCCCTATATATTTTCATTGTATACTGGTCTTTACCACCCTCACCTAAGACTCCGCTCCGTTTGATACGTGATGCCATTGCTTTTGTAAAAACCCGTACAGGTATGCAGTATAATATTATACAAAATAAATCCCTCCGTTTTCGTGTGCTCCATAAAATCCCAGTTTAAAAAATATATTTATAGCTTTTAATAATACAATGAGGATCAGTAAAGTTATAGCAAATTCAATAGAACTAGTATCCATGTTATTCTTTATGACATAAGAATGATATATAATTTTGAATCATCGAAATCGGACCATTAATTACGAAGATATTAAGTAATAAACATATACGCTTCCTACCGCTAAAAATCAATGTACGCGGATACGTGTGACGTCACTGTGACGGAACCGAGCGCGGCCGGCCGCCACTCTTCGATTCGACGGAGCGGCGGCGACGCGGTTAGAGTGTAATTTTGTGAAGTTTAAGTATAAAACGTACATAATATGAGTAAGAATAAAGTAGAAGCTGAAGAATAAAGTACAATCCTGTAAATTAACTATACCACAGGCTATTCTTTCAACATTGTCCAAAAATTTTATGTCTGAAATAAGCTTTCCTCCAACCAACTTAAACTTAACGTCATTTTCCATAATTCTTCTTCCAACTGTAATATAAATATATATATCAATTTATTTGTAATAGTAAGGCATTGTTGTGTAATAATAAGGCATAGCTGAGGCAGTTAGGTACATAAATGCACCGCTGTGTGTAAATGATTTAAAAAATGTAGTACTCATTCTTTGACTTTTACCCGAGTACGTCCATTGTCATTGTTTTAACCTTGGAATATTACATAGAAATGGGATCGAGCAAACAGGTAGGTACGTAGGTTTATCCAGAATACTCAGAAAAAGTAAGTAGGTATCATACAAAGATAATATAACCATTTAGTCTTTGGTATCATAGTACAAATAAATAAGTATGTTATCTTCATAAGGTGGTACCAAACGCGGCTTACATATGTGTGTACAACCGTACGCACGTGCCTCAGCACGCACACTATGATAACTTATAGACCGGCGAAGCCAACACGAGCAGGGGCCGCCCCCGCGCTCGTCGTCGACGTTTCGCCGTGTTCGCACCATTCGCCACGGGCCTTTCCGCGCAGACAGATATCGCGTGCCGCGCGAAGCGTTTCCCTCGAATTATGTCTACATCAAACAATCGGACCTATTGTTGTGTTACTCTACATGTTTATTTAATTTAATAGCTATGTAGGTTTTTGAAGTGAAAACTTCTTTAGGCGCGTTGAGCACTTTTTGGGTGAACAAAAATCATGGAACTCGCGTCACCGTCACCGATGGCCAATATTTATTGAGCTCTACGCTCGATACGTATTGCTCATGATCGGGGATCAACTTATAATGGTTATTTAATGTATACTGTGTAATATATACATTACATATAGTTTTCACTTCTATCGGCAGTCCCCAAAGACTGCCACGCATGTTTTTTTTGTAATTTAAGTAAAACATTGATCTTTTACCGGTCGTAGACAAGTACATGCTGCGAACATTGATTTATTAAAGCCTACTTAGCTATGATAGTTTTCCTTTTAACTTCATTATATAAACTACTACCGCACCCATAAAGGTACAAAAAAAAATTTTTTTTTGATAAGAAATTTTTCAAATATGCAAAAAAAAAATTTTTTTGATTTTGTTTTGAATCTGTCGGCGTGGCTAATATGTATATTCATGCCAAATTACAGCTTTCATGCAAATGAAATCGTATCTATTTTACCACCACATTTTATACTATTTTATTGTACCTACTTGTTGGTTTGATATTATAATATACATTTTACATATAGGTACCTTTAAAAGTCAGAGATAGTGACAACCCTGCGTATTCGGCTTGAGTAGGCATTTGAATCTCCTACGGACCTTGATTTATCATACTTATTTATTTCTATTATGTTGGTATGTTACTATTAATGCAGTGGGCTTAAAATAAGAGAATGTATAAAATGGCACACTACACGTAACAGTAGGTACCACTTTATTTCAAAAAATATCAACTTAATAATAGGTATAGTAACGTAGTAGGTACGTATATCGAAATGATCTTCATAGCAATGTCTTGTAACCTGGGCAGAGGGTGTAGTTTTTTAAGCCTGCGTATTCCAGGTCTAGTGTGTTTACCAGCTTCGATCACATCGTCACTTACCATCAGGTGAGATAGTGGTCAAACACAAGCATGTCACAAATAAAAAAAAAAAAAAATCTCTTTTTACAACGGAATACCATTTTTTACGAAGTTTTGGGTCTTTCGGCACGTTAAAAATAGTTTTTCTGGCGTTTTAATAGAAGTGTTTGTACATTTCGGCTATATAAAATATTTATACATAGTTAAAAAAATGAATTAGACACAAATTGGACACTTAATTTGTTTTAAAAGTCACAATTAAAGAAATAAACACTGCGCGCCTTATTGCTGTCAACGGCTAGCTGGCGGCGACCGTCACAGTGACGTCACAGCTACCGCGACGACCACTCGGTGAACTTCGCTAGTAATTCGGTTATAACTTTGCTAATTTTTGTCGTAGAACAAAAATTTTTGCACTGTATGTTAAGGATTTCTTAGCTCTATAAATCTGCATTCTCAACTAAAAACGTTACGGATCCTCATTAGACCTGGACTATAATCAAAAAACATATGTATTCATAAAATTACAATCTATATCGAGACGTTTTGAAGTTTCATGATTAAGAAAGAAAGAAAATAATTATTTTCGATATTTGCATATTTAGCGATACAGAGTAATTTATTAATTCTAACATAAACATATAATACCTTTTAAACGACACCAACAATACACGGGCGGGAAAAAAAATAAAAAATTATGCCCCCAAATTACGCATATTAGCATTTTCATTGAATATAATTTGAATTGCCATTTATGGCTTTGGGCCATTTTCTCAAAGAATTTGAAATTATTCGCTTCTATGGTTTAGACGCTAAATGCCTCTGACAGGACCAGACAAAGTGCTAAATCACTCAAATCAACTTAGAAATCTCACTTCACAAGATCAAGTATAGTTTAAAAAAAAATACGTACTTTTCATCCAGCCTGCATTTTGTAAATGTCGTAAACTTTAAAAACTTGCGTTAAAAAGAACAAAGAGTACATTATAAAAAAAAACGAAGGTCTCGCTCTTTATTATGCATGTAACATTGGCTTATAAAAAATCTACCCCGATTGTGTTTTTAATCACTCTGTTTGGGATTTAGTTCATATTATTGAATAATAAGTAATGTATTATTTCATAACTTCATGGGAATAAAATGCAATTTTTCTTAATGTATGATAAATCTACATTCCGAACTTGGTGTAGTGAAATAACAACTTTATGAACTACCTCTTTTTTACCTAATAATACACATAAAAATAACTTACACCGCTCTTTTTCCGAGATCACTCATCTTTCACTAAAACTAAGTATATACTTGGTTACATTATCATAGATAGCCTTCCACAAGTATGTTAACTATGACTGTGAATGTGATGTCGCTGCTTTGATATTCACTCAAAAGTCGTAAAAATTAAATACGCGGCATCTTAGAAAAATATCATACCAATTAAGCACGAGCTAATCTATAGACCTCTTACAAACAAAAAAAAAGTAATATTGAAACTTATTGAATTCCATCTGTATTAAAGTTGATTTAAAATTAATGTTATTATATATTGATAATTATTATATACACAATGCGTGAGTTATTGCCAAAAGCGATCTTTTCAAGGCGGCCTTTGGATGGAGATGGCTAACGCAAAGTTGAATGAACATTAATATTTCAAATAAAAATCGTTTCTGAATAGTGCATAATTGGTTATCGGAACCCAAATAAATCATGAATACTGTCTTCTATTCAGCCAATTGATCATCCTTTGTCGATGTTCTAGGCACACAAAAGCACATATAATCGTTTCGTATATAGACTTGACGTTGGGGACGGAAGGTCCCGCAGGACTTTCAAAATATTTTCTGGGTCGCAGTCTCAAAAAGTTTCAAAAACACTGTGGATTTGGACTGGATTCACGGCATGGATACATACATACATAAAGTTGTGTATGCACTGCAGTCCAGCCGTTTCGGAGCTACGATGCCACAGATAGACAAACAAATACTCACTAAGTTCAAACTTATAGTGCTAACCAAACAGTAATTGCAGTTCAAGGAGCTTCATCTTTCCTATAATGAATAGATACTTTTTTACTGTATTACTGAATTAGGTACATGTGCAACAATAATTTTACTTGTTCATACCTACTATATGTCTATAGATATAAGTACAAATATTTTTGTGAATAAACTATTATTATTAGAATTCCCTTTGTTTATTATTTTTCTTAAGAAAAGGTTTTTTATATTATTATTATAGCAGCAGGGTTACAAACAGTAAACGTGTAGTGACTATTTTTTCGGCTTAGTTCTCATTGGCCATGACACATCGATTATATTAGGTGAAAGGAACAAACCGATAAAAGGAGTGACAAGAATATTACTAAGAGGAATAAACATCATAATAATAATAAGAGGCGGGTTTGAGTTAGTAAATGAGAAAAGTTTCGGTGAGAGTTACTAAATTAATCGAAGTTTTTAGGGTTCCATCGGATGACAGAGGATAACCACCAGTCCAATTAATCTCTTTTTCCGTCCGCTTGCCACAACATTTTTTTGCCCTTGTCGGTATTTATTATGTTGTATCTATCCCAACAGACAATAACTGTTATTAAGGTACCCTACCTTCCGTTAAGTAAAATAATATAAACTTGTGAACGAAAAACAAATAACAGATTTCACCTTTAGTGATAAATTTAGAAAGGAAAAATGCCTAGCATGGCTAATGCTATATAAATAAAATCAATAGATTTCACCTACTTTACAAATATAAGCGCCAATTGCCTGTATTTTCATAAACTAAACTAAAACTAAACATTACTCTATACAGCAAAGACCTAAGTTACCTACAAGACATCGAGCTCATAGGTAACTCAAGTGATCAAGACCACTACCTGTGGGTAGCGTTCCCATCATGCTAGCGGCATTGCCTCTGAATTACAATGCTAATACGTTGAGCTAAATAAGAACCAGCATTTTGATCACGCTTCGCCTCAACCAGGCGCTCTGATAGATTTTTAAAAATAGAATGAGCTCCCGGACCCCACGAGCCCAATGTCACATATTTTTAATTACCAAACAGATCTGATAACATTGCATAAAATAAAATAGCATATTAATGCAATTTAATTTTATTTATTTGAATTTAGATTCAGAGCTAAATTATTATTTTCTATTGCTAGTTATAATATATAACTTGTTCTGAAGCCAACATTAGTGTACATTGTATAAATAATACAACATCAAATAAGCGAATAATATAGATAGTACCCATCTTATTTTAATTTATTTGTAGTTTTTCTTTTGTTACAAACCCATAAATATTATGTCTTATCGCAGCATTATTATTATAAAGAGATGATGAATGCAGGTGGATTCAATACCCAACGCCTTAAAATCTCTAAGGGTGTTTCAGCATTTTGTCCGTCCGTTCGCCTGTCAGAGGCAAATAGCGTCTAAACTAAGCAAACGAAAACTTCAAATTCTCACACAATATGTAAGTCTTGACCCAAAAACTAAAAGTGGCAATAAAATAAATAAATTAATATATTAGGGATTGTATGTGACAGGGAGCAAAATATTGTTATTTTTCTATCATTGTGAGTATTAAAGCAGAATATGAAACTATAAAAAAAAACAAATGTCAATTAATAATAATTTGGTAGGACAACTGTGTCACTGTTTTTAGACCTATTTTGTACCGGTGCCTATTTCAAAAACAGCTTTATGATAAAGTAATAAAATGAATTTATGTATAATTTTATTTATATCCTGTGACATGTGACAACAAATTGGAAACATATTTTCATTAGAAAATAGTTTAACTCAAGCAAAGCTTAAAAAAACCGACTTCACCGCTTTATCTCTTCGGAACTTTGATCAGATTAGATGTACTAAACACGCTTATTGACGATATTTCAAAAACTACTGATCAGTTCATCTTGATAAAATTTGAGTAGGACCAATTAGAAAAATTCATCTTTCAAACAAAAAAAAATATATTTCAAAGTCGGTTCACGGGGAACAAAGTTATGAGGTAAAATATACATCATAAAAATACAGTCGACTTATGTATCTCCTCCTTTTTTTGAAGTCGGTAGAAAAATAACTCTAAATAATCTATCTCAAATGTTAAAGTAAAAAGTCCTAGTTATCACTAGTTGGCATCAAAGGTAAAATTGACTCGCGCAAGAGTTTCATATACTAACGGCTTAAACACAAAAAGTCTAGACTTATTTGAAAGTTTTTGTCAGACCGTTGTCAATTAGTTGTTATGAGGTTTCAGTTCGGGCGAACTACTAGTTTAAATGTATTTAACGAAATGGCAAGCTAGGATAACGGCTGATATTAATTGGTTTGATTAATGTCTCGGCTTATTCCGCTGATTTATTATAACGTTTTACATTGCAAGGCGTAGGATTATAATTATAAAGACAGCTACTGAATGCTGATCACAAAAATACTACAACAAGAATTCTGCTGAAAATTAGTAATCGGTAGTAATTTAAGTGCAGTAAGGACAGCCTTAACATAGGTGGAGATAGAGATCGTTGAAAAAGAAAAATAAATATGCAGAAGCTCACCATCAGTCTTGTGACTAGTTCATGTCGAGGAAATCCAGCTGTTTGACGAAACATACTTAGTGAGAAGACTTAAAAGAACTAAACCATATGAACAAGTGTAATATTAGTTACTATATACCAGTGTAATATATAGTGAGAGTGCTGTAAAGGAATACAGGAACAGTGTTCTTACCCTTAAATAGAGACAATAAGGAAATTGTTAACGGATACATTCTTAGTCATAGCAATGTAGGAGTTTACCTAATATCTTTAAACGAGCAATTCTTGTATATATATATGTGTGTAATCAGGATCTCGGAAACGGCTCCAACGATTTTCATGAAAGTTACAGATTAGGGGGTTTTCGGCCCAAGGAATCGATTTATCAACGTTCCAGGTCAGAGAAATGCTCGGTTCCCAAACTGCATTTGAAAACCCGGGTTTAAGAAACTATCAGCGCCATCTATTACGCCATGACCGATATAAAAAACTGATTCTACTCGACACATGGAGCTTACTGAGGCTACAAATTCAAACACATTCTACCAAAAATAAAAAACCGAGCAAAGCTCGGTCATCCGGATATTGTTAAAGTAAAATTGTACTGATTAGACATATTTACCCAGATTGTAATTAAAATAGGGATCTTAGTAAGAGGTACTAAAAAAATAATTTGCCCATCCTATTTATAGTCACGTTTCTTGCCCTGTTTGCAACTTGCAGGAAGGTTTCAAGATGATCACCTCGTCAATTGCGGGATATTCAAAATTTTAAGTGATTATTTGCTTTGGTTTGGTATTTTTTACTAAAACAAAAACCGTTTGCGACGTCAACAGATTATTTGTTACTATATTTTCCAAATTATTAAACACTAGACGACCCGGCGAACTTCGTACCGCCAATAAAAGTTCATCATCATCATCCACAGCCCTTTTGATCCCACTGCTGGGTATAGGCCTCTCTCATATTCTGCCATTCGCCTCGGACCTGTGCTAGTCTTGTCCAGTAGGTCTATTCTGGTCGTCAAAATACGATTGTTCGAATTGATGCGACGTCGATACGACAGTCCATTGGTTGACATTTCAGTTGATTCGATGTTCATAACAAAAGAAAATCGTTCGATTTCGACGTCGATGTGACACCCGGAAAATACCCCCAGGTTCGACCCGCAATGCTAACAATATCGTCAACCTATCTTGCCGCTGGACGTCCGACGCTGCATTTGCCTTCTCTTGGCCACCACTCTGTTAAAACCTTGCTCCACCTGTCGTCACTCCGCCTAGCAATGTGTCCCGCCCAACTCCATTGGAGTCCCATTACAAATTTTTAACGTCTCGAACTTTTGTTCGTGGTCTAATTTGGGTATTAGGGTCTCGATCTTGTAGTTTAATGCCGAGCATTGCTCGCTCCATGGCTCTCTGTGCAACTCCTATTTTGTACACAGCCTCATGTGTAAGCGTCCATGTCTCGGCACCATAATATGTCATGGTGGGCAGAACACATTGGTTAAATAGGCGGGTTTTCCAGATATTGTGGGATCTGGCGAGATTTCAGAATGTCCTCCAGTTTTCTAAACACCGCCCAGCCGAGTTGCACAAATGCTTCGAAATCAGACCAGGCAACCCATTTTTTTTTAGTAAAAGGATGAATAGACTATTGATCGGCATATATTGTATCTTGTTGCTAAATCAAAACTTTTTGTAATTGCATAACAAAGTTTTGTATTCTGCGCGACCACTGTTTTGGCTCCCTGTGAGATCTCATTCTTTCTGACAGTAAATAGTGAAATGTATGATGCACATTGTCATTTTCTACAATATTTTGCTGTTTAAATAACTAAAAGATATCATTTCGATGTTATTTTCATAAATTTTATATCTGATGCCTGAACTAGTGTTCAGGCATCAGATATAAGAGCATTGGAGCATTTGTTTTTCGGCCTATTTTAGTAAATAGGCCGAAAAACAAATGCTCCAGGTTTAGGGCCGGTAACCCTATTTTTTATATTGTACTAGATGAATGTTATCAAAAGTACCAAGTCCCATCTTGGTATTTCGGAACCTTCCAGGATAGGAGGAGGCAACCATTACTCGATGAAGTCAATTTTACCAAATAAAATGGATCAGTTTTTTGTCGCCTTCACAACATGCTCCTGATTTTTTTAGCGTAACTTTTTACTTACAACTCCCCCTTTTAGGTCTTATCTTTGTACTCGATGAGGTAAGGTTGACAACGGTCTAAGTTATTCTTGGAGTTCTAATGTGTGTAATAATGTGGATTATTAACCGTTAATAGTTGGTGAACGTACTTGAGTGTAGGCAAATCATACGATCATACGAAATATGTGATTTTCGTTTAGCTTCAAAACTCCAATAGAAGTTCTAGTAAAGTGTCTACCACTTTTCACTATGACTGGACTTTTTTACTTGACTTTGACTGTACGGATGATTAGGACTTTTTTTTACAAAATACTTGAAATATGTTATAGCTATTACTTGACACTGGCTAAACGCACAAATATTGAGAAGTCAAAATTAAAAAAATACTAGGAGCAGAAACCAGAAATAATAATTTGACAATATTTATAATTCTATATGTACACACTCGATATAAATATAAAAATTTATTGCCTCCATAAACTGGAGGTATACCAATTATAAGAATACTGAATCCTGATATTATATAATGAGTATTCTTAAAACTGGTATTCAGCCATTCCTGAGAGAAGAAAAAACAGTACCAAATAAACTGTAAACTTTTTAAACGTCTTAAGCGCATTATGGTGCATGGCTCAAGGAAAACAGAAACCGATATTTGATGTTATTCTTACTTAAAAGATTTCTTCCCAGATAATTGGACTATTTTCTTTGGTATATTCCTTATATTATTTCCACTGTTTGACTTTCGGTTATTACTTTACAAATTTCTATATGGTAAACTGTGTAGTCTAGATTAACCATACTTTTATCGAAGCTGAATTTTACTACATGAAATATTGTCTGGAAAAACGGAGACCCAATAGCTGTTGAATGGCTTGTTAATCGGATAAACAAATGACTAGATCGCTCAACGGCTACATATTAGTAATGTGTGCCTATAAGTACATGAGGTTACCAATGGGAAATCGGTCCCAGAATATATTGCCCGCCGTCTAAACGCCCTACCAAGGATATCTTTAATTTATATTAGAATAGTATTTAAGAATAAACGAGCCAATTGATTCGTATTCGACCGACAATCTTTCGTATGATATTTCATGAGAACCAAATGTATGTTCGGTAGCAAAAATATGTGTCCTATCGCGGTATAAGTTCAACATGCTTAGCTTTAGGTTTTTATGTGTGATAAAGTTTTGTGTAGGTACTTAATAGGAATATAACACAGATTTTATCGGTGATTTATTTATGTCAGGAGTTCAATGAGTAGAGAAGTGTTTTCTCTGAGTTTTTTGTTTGCAGTTCGTTTGCAGCAATGACATTATGGTCTTTGTTTTGTAGTGTTGAAGTTGAGATGCATAGTTATATTCCTTAAATAAGTATAATCAAATAAGGATCGAACTCTTGGGGACACAATTAGTTTTTGTACCGACTTTTACCAACCGTATATGTTTTTTAGATTTTTTTATAATCATTTCAGTTGTTTGTTAATTTATATAAAAATAACTGGAACTGTTATTGTTAATAAGATTTTCTCATTAGTTCCATGAAAAGCCAATTATCATAAGTTTTGGAAATATTGCCGATTAAGTCGGTTTTTGGAAAAATTAAATATAAAAATAAACGCATTCACACTCACAGCCCCACACTAAGTTCGATGACTTGTGCCGTGGGTGCCGGAAACATTCACATCACACACACAATCAAACCCGAACCAGAACACAATTTTTCCTGTAATAATATACTTCTAATAGACCCCTGCTTAGAATGCGAACGCTACCCAGCTTAGCCAATGATCAGTTCAAACGTTATCTTATCGTCTAATACCATTGAAATAATATATATATATATATATTAATTTCGAGTACCGATATATTTTCTAGTGAGTTCGCAATTTGACGCTAAATTATTATTTTTATCGTGAAACACTTAGTACTGCAGTGGGACTGCCGGCATTTGCGAGCCAGCGACAAGTGTAGTGTACCATCGCAGTCAAATAACGTGTTAGTACTCTTAGTATAAAAAAAACAATTTAGCATGAGTTCACCTTTCTCCAATGTCTTCCTTTTTATCGGAGATGGTTCTCTTTAATATAAACCCAACGTTTTAATAACCAGGATCCTAGAAACGCAATCTATTCACACCTTTTTCTAGCTTGAATAACACAGTTTCTCTTTTGTTACAGTTTTATCAAGATGCTGCTGGTGTTCAGCTGCTTGTTGTATATAAAACAAGTTCAAGGTCAATCTACTATGAACAAAAAATGCCCTTTAACATGCAAATGCTATATCAACATAAACATAATATACAACGAAGGTGGTCCAGCAGTTGATTGTTGGGAAGGCGGAATGGAGAGAATACCGATAAACGAATTAGAAATCGATATATACCAACTAGTGATGTCGCCGCCCTTGAATAATCCGAATTTTTTCAGTTTGGGCCCAATATTTATTCACCCGAATGTCTTTTCTAGTTTGAGAATTTTAACTATTGTGAACGCCAATATACCATCAATTGGAGAAAAATCTTTCTGGGGCCTCCACAAATTGGTTAATTTGAATCTAAGTCGCAACAACTTGACCAGGATATCTGAAGAAAACTTTCGAGGATTGGTAAATCTCAATATCCTCATCTTAGAACATAACAGCATTGAAGAAATGCCCAGCGAAACGTTCAAGTATGCAACAAGCCTAAAAAGACTTAATCTGTCCCATAACAAAATTTCGATGCTTGTCCCGAGGTTATTTAGAATGTTGGATAAGTTGTTTGACCTGGATTTGAGCTTTAATCCTTTGCTTGAACTCAACCCAGAAGTTTTCAAAGACATTCAACATCTCACTATTTTAAAATGTCGAGCATGCTCATTGAACCATGTAAATGGTCAAATTTACCACCTGGCAAGAAATATGGAAGAGTTGGACCTCGGTGAAAATCTTTTTAAATTTTTTACGTCGGACGAGTTTGTAAATCTGAAGAAACTGAAAAAATTGAGTCTAGATGGCAACCAGTTATCTGTAGTGGTAGACCATGTTTTTGGACAGAATAGACAGTTACAAACTTTGGAAATTCAAAATAATCGCCTCGCACTGCTAGCTCCCTCTTCTCTGATGAATCTAACAAAACTTACAGCACTGGATATCAGCAACAACAAATTAGAAAAACTTCATCTACAAACATTTGGATCTGTGGCCAACACCTTAAAGAATATTGACTTAAGCGGCAACAACCTACCATTAAACGAAATAGCAATTCTATTACAGATTCTTCCTCAAATTGAAGAACTGGGGATTGCAAATTTGTCAATAGCCGATATTCCTCCAAAATTGTTTATGTTCAATGATCGTATCACGACATTAAACATATCGTATAACAAGATTACAACATTTCCTATACAAGTCCTGGAACATAAGAAAACCACTCATTTAAAGACGTTAGACATTTCTAACAATGAATTAACGACACTGAACGAATTGGATCTTCGTCGTATGGAAGGAATACCGTCACTACATCTTTCAAAAAATGCGTGGCAGTGCGACCAATGCTCAATGAAAACGATGTTAGAATATATGAAGACGACGGTTTTAAACAAGACTATTCGACATCTACGGTGTAAGACGCCGAAGCGCTTCTACAATATGAAATTAAGTTATTTGAATTTTGAACAGCTTGAACCATGCGCTCCGACTTTACAACAGCAGTTAATAGAGTTTTCCGGACTGTTGGTGGTGGTATTGGTAGTGTTTTTGACGGTCGTAGTCACGCTATACTGCACGCGTCACCGCAACGGAAACTACTATACAAACGAAGAAAAACGTTACGAACGCAACCAAGACAACCCCGAAGAGCTGCTGACGCGCCCGCAGAACGGCAACGTCGATAGCAACTTACCTACTCGCCAGCGGGGGGTAGATAACATATAGCACCAGGCTATCTCGCACGTGGCCGCTATTACAGCACTCCGAATGCCCGTGCGCGGCGACAATGGCCTAAACCTTACGACTCCTGTAATTGACATTTGCATGATACCTTTACCGGAACCTGTTTCACCGACCAATAATGGTTTTGACGAATTGCCTACACGCTGCTTGCGTCCTCCCCCGGAATTCCGTAACGATGATAGTATTATGTGATACGAGGACTACTACGAGGAGGATCTCGTATAAGCGAATGGACTGTTTACAACTTTTCCAATTAAATTCATAGAACTAAGTACTAACGTCACTAATGGTTACCCAAATCAGTGCTTAGTGAAAGTGAGAATCGAAGTCTGTCGGACTTGTAAAAAATATATATTTTTTAAACTATATATAGGTGCATTTTACGATGGACGTTTGGGATAAGAATCAAGCACGGTGTAGCTAATATTAATTATTGAGTAAAGTGTCCAACCTACTTAGTGTTAAGTTAATAAGTATCTTTCAAGTACCGATTAATTTAGATGGTATCTAAGATATGACGAGCTTTGTTAAATGATAGCTAATCACATGGACTTGGAACTGTATCTAAAAACATTTAAATTTTAAATTATTTTAGTTGTCCAGGATAGTTCTTAAAGACATAGTTGGACGTGGAGAAGTAAAAAAATCAGAAACGTATGTTGACACTTCACAAAGGCCAATTTCGAGTTGTTGACCTCGTGATCAAGTTGTATGTTTAAGTATTAAGGTGTGGTGTCCACTTCACTGCATCCTTTTCGACCATGTGTTCAACTTGTACATTTCCTTCAAACATCTATTGAAAACAGCTTCCTCAAGATCCATGATTGTGCCCCTTTTATAAGACATAATTGCCAACTTTTTTGTTTGTAAATACTTGGAAAACAACTTATATTCGTATGTATGACAAATATATAATACATTTAAAAAAAACGTAAGTTACATACGGCCATAACAATTTAAGATCGGAAATAAAATTAACGGTCATCTCAAAAAAGTTATTAAGTGGGCTATGTGCCAAATAGTTTTAAAGTCTAGGTTTTAATAATATAAGCTGGAAGTACCTAATGGCAGTTGTTTGTATAAATATTTTACTGCTCAATTGTTTACGGCAGTAGGTAGTTTTTATTTTGTCTCTTATTTTCATGTAATATGTTTACTCACAAAGACACATACATTATCGTTTTAATGTATGTCCATATTTTAAATGTATTTTGAAGTATTAGAGAAATTAACAATGCTTAATTATACTTTTCAGTCTTTATATTATAATTGATGCTATCATTACATTTAATCGGTCTAGGGGATCTTGTTTGACCATTACGTATTATATAATGTTAATTTTTTGTGTTCACTTAGAATGTCTGTAATAAAGTAGTTCAAATTTCAAAGACCTCATTCAGCGGGAAAAGAAAAGAAAATAACGACTATGTAACTTGACATAGATGAAGTCTTTTCTGGTATGAAAATGACCTGTAACTTGCAAATGCTTCATTAACATCGACATAATATACTCCGAAGGTGGTCCAGCAGTTGAATGTTGGTAATGCGAGATGAACAAACTACCAATAGACCAATTAGAAGCCGATATACACCAACTAGTAGTGTATCTAGTGATCTATTGCTTGCCGCTATTGGACATCCCAATATTGTTCAGCTTAAGTCCAATATTTATTCGCCCGGTGGTCTTTTCTAGTAAAAGAATGTTGACTATTGTAAACTAGCGTAGCGCACACACATCTGGAGTGAAACCATCAAGAAACACGGAGAAGCCGTTTCTTTTGAAATCTCGACGGCTTCTAAGCAAGCTTCTCGGTCTTCCCATTAGTCTCTGTGTTTAGAGCAGGCATTCTGAGAGATCGATCGCTTCAAGTAGCCTCAAGGGCTAATTATCCCAGTAACACTATTCCTGCTGCATATTAAGGCTGCCACAATACCTACAGCCCGAGAAATCTGGATATGCAGGTCGAGCTAATAGATAAAATAAACTGTTCAAGTTAACTCACATAGACCAATTTTTTTTTTTAGCTTGCCGCTCTTGGCCCTTTACCACCTGCCTACTCATTCTAAATAATGAGATGGAATTGGTTTGCAAAGGCCAACTTTATAATATCCATGTGTTACAACATTCAACTTATGTTCATCTATCCCCAAGCTAATACCTAATATATTTTGCCTAAAAGAGAAAAACTTATTAGCAATTAACCTCAATAGCTTTTCTTCGTTGGGCAAAATAGGCGTAGGCTCGAGATCGTAGTTCTGGGCGAACGACCAGTATTATAAAGACAAGTAATATAAGTTTGTGTTTCGGGTTCACTTATAACGTCTATAAAAAAAAGATTGCAAAAAATACTTATCGACCTTATATAACGAGGAAAGGAAAGGAGATTGTGACTATGTAACCTTACATAAAGCTTTAAATATTACCTTCATTACTTTTAAATATTATGACGTTTATTTGGTGTTCTTATTGCTTTGTGTAAGTCTAATTAAGGAAGTTTTGCCGCGAAAGTGAAAAAATCGCGTTATTGATTTTGTATAATTTTCCAAAACCTGTGATTCTTCGAGTGTTAATGTGTAATCACGGTGGATTATTAATCGTTAATTCTTAGTAAACGTGCATAAGTGTAGAAAAATAATAAAAAGTTGAAAAACGTGATTTTTGTCTTCGTTCCAAAACTCCAATAGAAGTTCTAGTAACATTTCTACCACTTTACTAGGGCATGACTTGACTATGACTGGACCTTGAATGTTTTACTTGACTTTGACTGTGACTTGTGACTAGGACTTTTAATACGAAATAGCCTTGAAATATTTATTACTTGACTCTGGCTAAATGCACAAGATAGCGAAGCCAACATTAAAAATAAAGTCTAATTAAGCATTGTTGTGTATCACATAGCCAATAAATGTAATATAAAAAACATAAAAATACAAAAAAATATATATTACAAACCACACATAATTATACGGATTTAAGTAATAGACAGAACGTTAACAGACAGAATAATTTCTAATACTTCTAATAGAGAAACACAATTTGTATATCTAAGTCAGAATAATTATTATAGTACCTACATATACCAAATAATTAGATTTTAATGTTATTATCATATAATAAAAGCGGATATATATATAACATACTCGTATATTCATATCATAAGGCACTACCAAGCGGATTTTTGTGATTGCTCTACAATATATACGATATATTATACGCTCTTTAATAATTACGGTTATAAAAGTCAAGAACAGGTCATGTTATTACGACGGAACTAGATATAATTTTACTAAATATTTTGCATCTGTACATAGAATTTGAGTATAAGTAAAGGAAAAACGGTAAACATTGTTACCAGGGTGTTTGTTTGATTAATCATCGGTGTAATAAACTAGAGAAAGAACATTCGCAATGAGTGCTTAAATATTGCTACTTTCGTGAATCTCATTCACGGAATTAGAAAAACGTGATGATTAGATGGGTCATGTAATCTCAGGACTAAAACCTACGACTTCGGACACAACCTAAATGGTTACATATATGTTTACAATAGGAGGAGGATTATTATCCATTACTTATTGTTAAATTATAATTATTACTTATAAGTTGATGTTGTAGCATGTATCTGTGCATAAAAAAAATACAAAAAAATATGTGTCGATATCCTACTGTATTTATTATAATATTAATAAAACTAAGATGTTAAAGATTGTCTTTAGTGGAAAATTCAAAAGTTTTACTAATTCAGATTTTAAATTTTCCGCCAAAGTCAATAGCCATCACCTAAGTTTTAGTTATAGTATTTAATATATGGAAATGAATGAAATGTCTATAGAATGCGCGCAAGCAAGTATAAGAAATTGTGTAAATCGGGTAAAATTGTAAAATTTTCCTTTATGCTCTTCTCTGCGCTTTATCACTGTGATGTTAACTCAATTCAATGGATAAGTTTTCTATTATTCATGTTACATATTAATTTATGTACATAATTATGTATGGACCTGCCGTTGGTACTTCAACTCTCCTAATAATTATTATATTATAATTTGAATGTATATCAATATATATTCTGTAACAAAATGACAACTTATGTTATGAAAAAGCTTCCAACTTTAACAAAGTAATTGTTGACAAACATCATTAATTACATCTAATAAACGTATCATACAAAGTGTGACGTTTCTTATTTTCTGCTAAAAGTTTGTTTATTACAACGCAGAGAATATGTAATAAATAAGCACCATTTATGAATAAAAAAATGATAAAAATTAACATGATGGTGCAATTAAAGAAAAAACCACCAAAGGTGGTTCATTGTACATATCTATTTGAATAAATACAATGTACATCATGTTGTATATGTTTGCCTGGCAAATATATAAAGTCTGTATCTATACACTGTCTAGGGACTATCAACACGTATTTCCAATAAACTTCTTAAGTCTAGACCTAAGGCCTAAGGCGTAGAGCATAAGATCCAAAGCTTATCTATCAGACTTTAACACAACATATAGAAACAAAAATGTGATCATTAAAAAAAAAATCAAAGCATTTTTTTGATTTCATACTTGTAATGTGTTGTAAAAGTCAAGTTCCAATTTTAAATACAATAATTCAAACCAAATGTAAGACTCAAGTAATTTGTTGTAAAATAAGCTTTTTTTTTTTATGGAAGCGTGTAATTAAAAACTTATAGGTATACATGTAGCTATAATAATGTAATTTTTAAAAACTAACATGGTTATTCATTAGAATTAATATTTGATACGGGATATTAACCACATATTGGCTTTGGTTGAGAGTTCGATATTTCGGCACCGTTACAAACGCCATGATCACGAAAACTAAAATCTGCTAGTGGGTGTTGATTACGAGCAGACATTAATATCATTACTAAACTGAAATTAAATGAAATAGTGAATATCCAGCTATAATAATGATTCAAATCAGCGAACACCGTGTGGCTTCTAAATTTATAAAATTAAGAATAAAATTTGATAAACCTATTTTCTAAACTATAGATCGTGACAACTTTAGAATTTTTATAATCAGTTATTTTATATTGATATTTACGCCAACGGTTCTATATATTTTCTACTTACGTTTAACTATTTGTGAAAAAGTAAAACATTCAGATGTTGATTGTAAAAAAATATATTATTAACTTATTTATTACACTTTACCTATATTTATTTATCTACTGTTAACATTTAAGATTGTATAGCTAACGTTTATTTTATTAGTTCTTGGTGTTATGACATAGTATTAATCTTGGGAATATAAAACTTCTGGAAAATAATAGTAGACATATTGGTATCACGCATATTATTTAACCATTTATTTTCAAATATTTTTTTGAGTGGTTTAACAGGAAATTGAAGTGTCCGTTAGGTAAAATATTTTATTTTGTTTAGAACCTTAATGATTGAACGAAGCTGTCGTTACGTTTTTAATATCCCATAACTCGCTCTGGATTCTTCAATATTCTGTAATGATATTATAATAATTTATTTTTAAGTATCGCATAGTATAATGGTCTGTGTGATACCAGTCATATCTCTATTTAATTTATAGCAAAAAGTGAATTAAGAGGTCGTTTGCCTTTGGATGATATGATATAGTTTCCATCATTTTTAAAGAGGTGTGGCCTGATTTTAAGCGACATAAATGTTGTCGACCAAAATGTATAGTATCATATCATCTATATAGATGAGCAAGCCCTCTATGGTAGTTAACGAGTACAAGTACAGTTACAGAATTCTGTAAATTATTCATGTCTAAAAATCGCTACTAGCGCGTTTATAAATGTTCCGTATCAATCAATTTTAAACAAATATTCTTGGTGTGAAAAAAATACCTTGACGCCTGTTATTTTTGTAATTTCATGTTCCTTATTTTTACACATTTTAATATCAATTTGTATAAACATTACTATATCCTTGTATGAATCTCAAAATTTTATGTATTCAGTGTTAAGTTTTTAATTGTTTAGACTCGTTGAAATTCTTGAAAAATTCGTAGCTTCACAAGGAAAGTCTGGATTGAATAATCATTGTTCAAAGAAGGATTTTTCAATCACGATTCTAAATTATGGAACAAATTTCGCATAATCCTTAAATTTACTTTAGTCTTTTCCAAACCCAAAGCGAAAAACGGGCATTGGCTTACTTATTAGGTAAGCGCCGAAAATAAATAATAAACAGTGCCGATCTCCATACTTTTTACTATAGTTTCTTGTACTATACGCTTGTACAACGTTTCATAGTATAGGGTGGGTAAAATACGATAAAAGGTCGGCCAGGTGGTGGCAAACGTTTCAATAGTTTCGTATGAGATGCGTGCCACTGGCTTTATTCCGCTTCGTTCGAAATTTGTAGGTAGTTTTAAACCAAACAGACATCTATACCTATTTTTATATTTCTTAATAAGTATTTACTACAGTTACCGAGAACGGTTCGTTTCGTGTTCACTTCCATAAACTTGTCAAATTCAGTAAATTTAAATGCTTAATAAATAATTAAACGCAAGCAAAACTTAAAAAACCGACTTCACCGCTTTATCTTTAGAACCTTGATCAGATTTAGTGTATTAAACACGCATTATTGTCGATAACTCAAAAACTAGTAACCAGATCTTGATCAAATTTAAATGGGACCACATTAAAAGCATCAGCTTTCGATTAAAAAAATAATCATCAAAATCGGCTCACAACGGTAGAAGCTATGAGGAAAACAAAATTAATAAAAAATACAGTCAAATTGAGAACCTCCTTTTTTTTTTTGAAGTCGGATAAAAATAAGTGAGCATCGGTGTAAAATTTGAAGAACCGTCCTGAGACTAAAAAACGCGATCTCGTCACCGTGACGTGTGACGAAATTGTAAATATGTAATAAGTTGTACCTTATCTTAACAGATCTTATGTAGGAGACGATTTGACATTAGAATGAAAATACATTTGTTGCGCTTGACGGCCATTTTCGCACTGGGTTCGGAATAGAGTATGATATGCTACGAAGCTTTGATGGATCTTGGATTAATTTAATACTTAACAAACCAAAAACTCCTATTTTTAATTTAAACAATATTAATAACTATTTAATTTAATGACTATTGTTGTAACTATCGGATTAAATTATCGTCATTGGTAAATTTCTGTTTCATTTTCCCCATGCTAAATAAGTAAGTAGTAAGGCAATCCAAAGCAATTGTATTTTATTTTTCTTTGTATCAACGCATTATTTTATAATAAGAAACATTATAATCATTAAACCTTAAACATTTACTAAATAATTAAAATAAATCGTGACGAAATGCTGAACAATCTAGCCGACGCTTCTAGACGTATTGGTCTCGGGATAAACTTGGAAAAAACCAAGGCAATGTTCAATAATATTACAAACCCGAGGCTGTTTGTGGTCCATAGTATATTCCTCGAAATTGTTCAGGAGTATGACTACCTCGATGAAAATTTGCATCTAGGTAGAAACAACTTTGAGCGGGAGGGCGATAGAAGGATCTGGCTGGGCAGGGCGGCTTTCGGCAAGCTGTGTCAAGTCTTCTCTTCGTATATCCCACAGTGCTTAAAGACTTTAATGCGTGCGTTCTCCCTGTTATGACCTACGGAGCCGATACGTAAACACTGACAGTACGACTAGTACATTCAAAGGTTGCTCAGCGTGCTATGGAGAGAGCTATGCTCGGTATTTCTCTGAAGGATAGAGTCCGGAACGAGGTGATCCGAGAGAACTAACGACACCAACATAGCTCAAAGAATTAGCAAGCTGAACTGACAGTGGGCTGGCCACGTCTCTAGAAGGGCGGATAACCCCTGGAGTAGACGAACAGGCAGTAGAACTAAGCGAACGGGCAGTTCAATGTTTTTTATTATCTACTATTAACAACCCAGTAATAATAACGATGTTTGTAAGTAACACATCACAATAAAAATCCGTCCCAGCATTATGGACCCTGTAATTAAGACGATGGGCAGTTTTGCAATTATAAGTGAACTAATATAATATACCAAATTTGTGACGTAAACCCTAAATAGAATCCACGTTATTATAATTTGAAAGTTAAAGCCGCCGGGAATCGAACTTACTGAAAAAACTTATATCAAAATATCTTCAGTCCAGCTTTGCTTCTCTGGATTCGTGTTGATTTAACCCTTAAATGGACGATTTTTTTTTACGTTTTAAAAAAATATATTTGTATAATAGACATGTATTACTGTCTAGGAAAAATGAGTAAAAAAATCTAGACATGAATTTACTATTTTTTTTTTGCAATAATGTGAGTGTTGTTTATAAACTACATTGCGCATTCAATGACATTTTGCAAGTATGGGTAAAATAAGAGTGGATATTGTTTTTGAAATGTGTTTATTTATTCTAAATTATGATATTTATAAAAACAATTGCTTTTTTTCGTATCACATAAAGATACACGACATTTTTGGCACATTTTGAACGTAAATCCTGAACATTTCGGGAATTTGCACCTCTGCTGCTTATCCAGCCAAACTGCCCAATGACATGTCTGATCCAATCTGACGTCTTTCAAAGGTATTGCTTGAGCTGGTCCTCGGAACTTCTTCATTACAAGTTCTCTTTGTATTGTGCTCCCACTAGGTCGACCACGTTTAGCGCCATTTGCAGGTAGACCCAATTTGCAGAGGGTTTCGGCAAGTTCTAGTCTAAATGTACCCAAATTGAGAAGTTGATCATTTCCTTTTATATTATTTACCTTCTTGAACATAACCCATGAATTTATAACTGCGAGGTCCAGGAAATGATAAAATAAGCGCATGGTCCACTTGCGGCTCTTCATTGTGATGTGATAACGACCTATAAATGAATCTAATAAGTCCCCCCATGTGAGCATTGTACTCCTTGATGACTTTGGGGCATGGAATAGCAACTCTCTCTTTCTTCGATTTATCAAAGCGCGTGACTGTGGTTGCTGGTTCTGCTCCTACGTAAGTGGAAAGAAGGTTAACGGGCTTGTTATCTTTCCACACAACAGCACTTACGTCAATATCATCCACAGTCGCCACGTTTTCCTCATAGAATCCTCTGGGTACGTTCTTTTTCATTATAGTGTTTTTGTCAGGCAATTTGCAGTTTCTCAATCGGTTTACTCTTACTGTTCCCAGTGAGAAAATTCCTTCCTTAGCTAAATAGGTGACGAGAGGCACAGAAGTATAGAAGTTGTCGAAGTATATAATGTGATTCACATTGCGTGGTACCATTCTAGCTAACCTGACGACTGTATTTCCAGACTCTCCCAAATCTGGCTCACCAGGTAAGATGTTATTTTTGGAGCCCCCTCCACTGTAAACCTCAAATCTATGAGCATATCCTTGTAGACTGCAGATGAGATATAATTTGAACCCCCACTTGTGGGGTTTATTGGGCATGTATTGTTTTATGTAATGGCTCATTTTGGTTGCACACATCTGCTCGTCTATGGAAAGCCTTTGGTCTAAGGGAACCTTTCCAAACTGGCAGTTGAGCATTTCCTCAAGAGGTCTTATTTTGAATAGCCTGTCATAGTCTGGATGATCTTTGGGTAAGCATAGCGTATTGTCGGCAAAATGGAGAGTGGATCTTATTTTTTCAAATTTTTTTAACGGCATCGTATTTTTTATGTGATCATAACCAAATTTATCACTCCAGTAAGCCCTGGTGTTTGGAAATTTTATGACTGAGGTGTAAATCAGAATGCCTAGGAATTTATTTAGGATATTTTCATTTATAATTTCAGGATTGGATATTTGTTTCTGGGCCGCGTATAAGTTACTTTGTTCTACAATTTGCTTTTTTAGATCTGATGTAAAATAAAATGAAAAAAAATCATACGGCGTGTTACAAGACATCAATGCTTCCGTTATCTGAGTTTCTCCCCTAAAAATAAGGCTGTCTTCAGCAGTAACAAGATTCCGTTTTCGCCAAACCAGAGGTCGCTTAGAAATCCCTTGTGATCTACTCTGGGGTACTGCTTCTCCGGCTTCCAAAATAGGAGGGTCTGGCATATTTTGATCGTTGTCAATTACGAGAGGAGGATCAGCATCCACTTCATCAGACTGGGCATTCTCACCTTCATCACTATTTTCAAGGTCCCGAAGAACATCTCGAGCTGTTTGATAATAGTGACCTTCATCCTCTACTTCGGAGTCCGAGCCGTCTAAGCCATCTTCTGAATCTTCAAGAGTTTCTAAATACTTTGTAATTTCGCTTTCTAGTAATCGCGGCATGCTGAAAAGCAAAATAAAAACCCTTCACCAAACATGCATTTATTTAGCAGGCAATGCGCATTGTAGTTTTCCTACAACATACCAGATTTCGCGTAATTCGACAGTAGCATCAAGTAATTTTCAATGTTTTACAACATGAACATGTAATTGAAGATATAATCAAGCAAATAAAAATGTGTTATATACTTACATTATATTTTATCAAAGTCCGAACACAGCTTCAAAACTTAGTTTCGCGCCACTAGAAAAGTTTTCTTCAAAGTGACATTTGACATTCATTTATTTTTAATGCATAAAAATATTGGATAGTGCCAACATTAAAAAAAGTACAAAATTCGTTCAGAAATAAGAACTAGTTGTCAAAATTAACAAAAAAATAAAATAAAGATAATTTTATCTGTGATGTTTAGTATGTTGTTTAAAAACAACATTGTCCATTTAAGGGTTAAGATAAGATATAGTTTGCAATAGTTTAACTAACACTCTAGTATCATTAGTTGAATTAGAGGTTTCTACTACAGGCAAGCATTAAGAAAAACATTAATTATGGGCTGACTTGCAATGGTTACGGTAATCACGATCCGACGCCAGTCCCCGAGCATCAGAGCCTGAATAATTTTAGGATATCTTGTTTTCTTCTGTTGTCGTTCTATATCCGAGAAACGGAATAGATGGCTGATTATTCATTTGTACATTGTTTTTGCCAGCTCAAGCAAAAAAGTATAAAGGTAATCATATTTTGTAAAATGTAGATAATCAAACGAAAAGGAAATACTAACTAATAATATAAAAAGTTTGTGAGTAGCATTATTACTGATAATTATGTTCATTTATATTATTTAATAAGATACAAGTTATAAAAATAAAGGTTAAAGATGGTTTAGACGATCTTTAATGTTCGGCAAAGTTCCCAAAATGCTTGCTGCATTACCACGCTGTATAGCAAGGCTTATCCTCTGCCCCAAATACAAACCAGCATTTTGGTCATGTGCCGAATCAATCAGTTTCTTAGACAAATCTTTGAAAATTTCTAATGCACCCGGTCCCCATGGGCCTAACGTTTCAACCCCAAACGGCACAAATATAAAACCTTTGTCAAGTTTGAAATACTTGCGCCGTTTGAGAGATTCAGCTGCCATAGCTGCGCCACTAGCTTGTAGCGTGGTTTCAGGAAGATGGGATGGCGCCAAGGTGTCAACACACGTGGCATCCCACACTAAAGGCCGACCCATCTTCCAAGGAATGAGTGTCATACCATCGGGTCTTTTGCCGTCGTCTCGCATCAAGCCAGTTGGCTCTAAAACAGCCGCAACGTTTGCACTTCCAAAGGCCCGACGTATGACATCATTTAAAGCACTGTGACGAGCTATACGACCAGCACTCTTGCTACAAGACAAACCATGGTGATCGAGGCGGTCCACTTGCTCATTACATATGCAACGGTTGGGAACAACGCAAGGTGAACCAATGCGCAGTGATATGGCTAACCTGAATGTATTGTTATCCAATAAAGATCCTAAATGATGTGACGGAAGAGTCTGCAACCAAAGACCTGACTCCCATCGAGAAACAGCTAAAAGACGTGCACGCTCTGAGATTGAACTGGATGTATCTAATAATTTCTTCCATTCCAGATCACAGAGCGGCCCGTCCCACTGTTTCTGCGAAGACAGGTCTTTGGGCAGGCTACTGTTAGGACAAGCTATTTTGCAAGCATTCATTGCTTCTTTTATGAATTAAATATTTAAGTTATCAAAATTTGGTGCCAGTATACTGCTTGTCAATGTTTTAGTGCTATTGACAGAAGATAAAAAGGCTGGCAAAGATACCGAAGAAATTTTTCTGATACCGAGACCTCCCAACCGAATTGGTAATGCAGCCTGAGCCCAAGTGCGTTCGTCAAAAGTTGTGTTAAAAATGGTAGAGAGCGTGTCCTTTAAGATGTTGTTCAATCTTTGTAAAAGAAAAGGGTGTTTCCAAAGTTGACAACATCGCAAAGTATACGTAAATTTTGGCACAAACAAGCAGTATTTAATAATAACGTAAGCCATATGAGAGTTAATTTTTAAAAGTCTTTCCGAAACTGTACTGAAATTTTGTATCTTCTCGTCAGTAAAATCTGTGATAGATTCGTCAAGAATAGACGAACCTAGCAGACGCTGTGAACCACTGTCTATAATTTTGATGTTTGGAGCTAAATGTTGAATAACTTAATTATTTCATCATGAGGTGTGCTGCTACTATTGATGAATAACTCGCATTTTGAAAAATTTAGTTCTAATCCTATGGCTTTAAATTCCGAAATAAGAGTAGTTAAATCTTTTATGGCGGTGACAGCATCGCCTCCAAGAGTTCCGTCATCCAAATACCAAACATTACATTTTGAATTAAGACGTTTAATGATAGGCTGAATCGCTAAACTAAAAATAGCAGGTCCGAGCGGATCGCCTTATGACAGCCTGATAAGAGGTCATTTTTATATACTAATTTAGAATGTTTGCCGTAACATTGCCAAAGAAAATGATAAATATCCGAAACTTTATCTTTGACTTCTGTCAACAAAACGCCTCTGTCAACTGAGTTAAAAGCATTTTTAACGTCCACCTTAACAACACTTCCCCTCCCTTATTCAGCAGAAATTTTAATGTTCGTAAGGCATGAACCATAGCCTCACAGCCCCCTCGAGAACCAAATCCTAGTTGAACAGGTTGAAATTCTTTTGTAAAAACTGTGTTCTTCAGCCTACAACAGATTTTGGCTCTCAGACGGCGGTACGTAGTGCCAACTGCAATGGTCCTAATCCCACCATCTTTTTTTTAAGGGCACAAAGATTTGCGCCATATAAAATATCTGTGGTGTTGCTGTTGACACTTCCTGAGAGCATGAAATTTACTAACTTGGTGAGAGATGTGACAAGATAGTCAGCACCACCGCAACCCCCACCAACTAAATCCTTAAGATGTTGCGGTGTAAGGGAATCTAGACCGCCCGCAGATCCGTTCTGGAAAGATGTAATTGCCGAGATTACGTCTTCAGCGGTAACCTACAGAATGCCATCATCATCAACAGGTGGAGGAGGAAGGTTTGGATATGCTGAAGGTGGATGTTTTGATCGTAGAGCTGCAAGCGTATCCGAGTTGTTTGGAGCTACTGTATCACTAGAAAATAACATGCGCGCTGCGCCTCTTATATCTCCATCACTTAATTTGTTTTCAATTAAATTATAGGGAACAGAAGAAAAGCGGTTTTTTGATGAAATTTGTTTGATCGAATTGGTTGAAAAGGAATAAGTGGTTTTTATACAATTATGTTTGATCCGAGAGGTTAATGAAGATTGGTCCGATTTAATGCGAGGCACATGTAATACTCTATACGGAAACGTTTATGAATGTTCCCAAGCTCGATCAGAATTTTCTTGAATTGCAGAATTTATATCATGTGCGAGACACTGTGCTACCAGAACACGAGCGCCTCTTGGAACGTGTCGTACTACTGGTAAACAAGATTAAATTTTGTTAGTAATGTCCAAAACTGTTCACTTGATTGTGGGTTCCGAATATCCACACGAGACGTATCATCGCGTGCATCGTTTGTATTGCCAATGGGCTGCCCTACATGACGGTGCACCTTGCTGATGTGAATATTCAGCCCACGTAAGTTTTTAAAAGAACGAGGTTGGGAACATTCATTACATACTACCGAACTGTCTAGTGATACAGAGTGCTGAGTCACATTCTGGTTAGCCATAAGATTATGCCCAGACTGATTATTACTCGAATAATAAGCGAAACTACAGCAGATAATAATCAAGAATACTAACAACACAATCATATAAAAAACATCGATTAAACTAAACTACACTCTAAAGTATATATACATAAAAATCAGCAATAAATAATTTTGCACCACTGCCTTCTTTTCTCTTGATTTTTCCGTATATACTGAGTATACAATAAATTTTACCACAAAAAATGTTTATAAAAATATGTAAATAATGCTGACGGCTCCTGTCTCAAAACTGGCAAAGCTAGGCCTTTTCAAAGCCGCTGGCCCGCAGGCGCGTTGCTAAGGACGCCTTCGAGAGCTTCACCAATCAGATTGGTATGAACAATCTTGGAAAACAGTGAAAAATGAAAACTATTCTTTGTCATGATTTGTAGACATTCTCAGTGTAATAATTCTATATTGCGAGTAGTTTTAGGGCATAATTTATATAATTATTTAATATATTTATTTGAAATATGTTACGTCTTATTCTGACGCTTGTCAAATTTTTCCGATTTTTGGTTACAGATTGACCAAATTTCTAGGTTTCTCTTGAATGCCCATAATTTTCAAACTGCATGGGATAGATTTTTTTTCTGATTTTTCTCATGATGGTTACAATTAATCCTGTCACCCCGTTTCGGCTTGACGTTGAGTTCTGGGACACCCTGCATAAAAAAAAAAACTGTGAGGATGACTATGACTGGATCATGAGTCTTGACTGTTTCATTAATATATGTAAACACTACAATAAAAATATTGATTGACACTGGCTAAAAGATAGTGACCGTTGTAAAATAAACTGTGCAGTCAATTTTACTATAAAGAAGAAAGCCGGCACACACTCGCGTATTATTGTCGTAAGAAATTGCTACCACCAGGTTTCGGACATACAAGCTGACCTGCTTCTGGGAGCTACGACAGTAATATATGGAAATATAATGAATAACTTTCAGGATAGTCTAGGCTGCGCTCTGGAGTCTAGCTGTAGTTGCGGCTGAGATGGTAACGAACATGTCACCTATGCTAGCGCCGAATCGCTCACCACCGCACCGTCGGCTGTTCCCTTGCTGTTGACAACCTTCCCGTAGCCGTTTGCCTGTTTCTGCATCTGAGATTTTTCCATTGTAAGCGCTCTCTTTTCCCATAAGGCAGGGCAGTTTGACACTGGACTGTTCCGCTGTGTTTCTTTGTAAGATAAAACATTTTTCTATGTAGTTAAAAAGTAAATTATAATTAATTTTTTTTATGCTAAATAAACAAGTATTTGACCACCATATCACCTGATAGAAAGTGAAGATGTGGACGAAGATGTAGCATGCTAAGATGTTCGACACTGACTTTATTAAAGTGCAGTATTTTGGCCTGGATGAGAGTCCCAACAGTAGTTAAATATAGTTTAAAGTTAGTAAAAACCTTGGACAGAGCCGGTCAAAACACAATATCGATACATATTTTTTTGTGGATACATGTAAAATATAAATTGAGCTGTGTTGAAATGCAAGTGCAAATGTCGAGATCGTTCGTATATCAATGTATGTAGTGAATGTGCGGTTTACAGCGGGCCGTGATTGACTGCGGTCGTCACGATTGAGCATACACGACTGCACCGTTGTGCGCCTGTTAATTACACGTCGTAGGTTTACTATTGGGCTGTATTGCTGCCACAATGACTTAATGGATCATAACCGGTCTATCAATAATCCAACCGATTAATACACCGGGCGTCCTATGTCCGGTGTATTAATATGACATAGCAACGTCAAACAATGTCCTTGTTAATCAGATGTGTTCCAGTTAGTTGATGCAGGAATACCTATCTGAATAGTGCTAATATACTGTCTGCGTTTGATGCAGTCAGCCAGTATCTAATTACCAATAAGCGAGTGATTTGTCTCACAGTTTCACAAAAAAAATTTGAAGTGAACTCGTCCCTATCAGGCCCAGTATACACCATTTTTAGGGTTTCATACCTCAACAGAAAGAAAGGTTAACCCGGTCTTTCTGTATGGTCAAGAACCTTTATCTAAGGAATGTGTATAGTGTAGGAGGTATCAAGTTGAACTTAATATTAATACTTAGTTTTGCAGACTTTTGGTGCTGTAAAAAAATGAAGTTTCTCAGTCAAGGCAATCAAATCTACGTAAATGTTTACCGTATTTTGATACTGGAAAATAATTGATTTTGTTTTTATTGCATTAGCCATATTAAATGTAATACTGGTAAGTGAGAAATAGACTTTTGAGTTATGACCACCTAGAATTTTGGAGATTTTTTTTTATAGAAGCAAGGTCTCACAGCACAAATATATGCAAAAATAGTAGTAGTAAGTTCATCACGGGAAGCCCGATTCCTGTGATGAACTTACTATTTATCTACTTTTTTTTTATTGTCGATGGTCAAGCATTTGACCATTATCGTACAACCTCTGCACACACGTCCTTGGTGAGGGCCTACGTAGCCTTGCTACGATAGGGGTAAATGAAATCGCAACTCCGGTTTGTTTCAAAGACCCCTATCGTAGCAAGGCTACGTAGGCCCTCACCAAGGACGTTTGTACAGAGGTTGAGCATGGTACTTCAAGCCGGATAATCGGCAGGAAAGTGAAGTTTTAAGCATCGATTAGATCAGTTGGGGATACTGGTCTAGTCAGGATTTCACAGCGGCCAAGTCTGCAGTTGTAATCCGACCCTGGGATGAGGAGGTTCCTTTGTGCGTGCATGGAAGTTTTAGGACTTAAAATAGTTTGCCCAAAAACGGAGGTACGGGGAACCTATGCCCTATTTTGGTCAAAAATTGTAATTTTCAAACACTTGTAAATTTTCGGTACAATGGACTCCTTAATAGTCTCTCAGGAGGAATTGTATGTTCGCATCTTGAAACATAAATCTAACTATAGAAAGAGCCCAAAAGACCGCATAACAAAAGAATATCTCGATTAGGTCTAGGTTGGAGGTTTTAGAACAAGTTTGGGTCGAATTTTTGGACTGGTAACAGAGAACTGATGCGATAAATTGCTTCTTCAAAAGATATAGAGCAAACTGACTATGTAAAAAATGATATGTACGACTTGGGGAAGGAAACGTATATCGGATACAAGTGTGAGTTACGAACTACACTAGCAGCTGTAACTAAAACAGTTCAGCCGCAAAATACGGTAGATCATACCAATATAAGGGCTAGTAATGTTAGGCTATCCAAAGTAAATATACCTAAGTTCTCGGGCAAATACTCCGAATGGAACATTTTCCGGGATCTTTACCATTCTTTGGTGCATAATAATGGGGTTCAGAACTTGATATACTTAAAGGGTTATTTAACTGGAGAAGCAGAGCAGCTTCTGTGCAACATACCAATAACTGAAGCCAACTATACTAGCCAAACTTTTAGTCATGGATGCGAACCCTGCATGGCGGGCCTCAACTGCTTTACTTGCAACTCTAATTTTGGATTCTGGGAGTTAAAATCCTTGTTAAGTCATACTTCAAAAGCTGTGTCACGTGTGCAAAAAACACGGGGATCACACAAACGCAATTGATTGGCTCAGTTGCCATCATAAATATCAACGCCAGATCGTCCTTTTAAGTCCAGTGGAGTTGATTACAGCCGTATTAGCCCGAATCTGGCCCCATCCAGATACGGGCATCCAAGGGTCGTGGTCACAAGGCGTATAAGGGCTACATCTGCTTGTTTATGTGACCTTGGAGGTCGTGACAAATTTAACTTCTGAAGCATCTCCAAGCTTTTAAAAGGTTTGTTGCCCGGAGAGGATACTGCAGCGAGTTATGGAGCGAAAATGTTAGTTGTTTAACTGGAGCAGCAAGCGAGCGCAATGAACAGGGCTCTATGGTACAGGACATAACAGAAACTTTAGCTACTAATGGATGTACCTGGCATTTCATCCCATCGCATGCACCCAATTTTGGTGGTTTATGGGAGGCGGGAGTAAAATCCGTTAAATACCATCTAAAACAAACTATAGTCTTATCCACATTGACTTACGAAGAAATGTCTACAGTTTTGGCACAATTAGAAGCATGTTTAAACTCTAGACCACTTTCTGTGCTGACTGGAAATGATAACGAAGATTTCACTATATTAACACCAGGTCATTTCCTTGTCGGTGAAGCACTTGTGACTCCACCAGATTATAACTTCGAATATTCCAACATTGGTTCACTTCGGCAGTGGCAGTATACTCCCAGATTGACTCAAAACTTCTGGCATCAGTGGTCACGGCAATATCTTACAAAATTTTATAAAATACTAGCGATCCGCCCCGGCTTCGCCCGGGTGTGATAAATGAAGTACCACTCGACCGATTTTGTGCAAACTTCACATAAACCATCAACTAAATAGTCCGAACAAAGCCTACACATTTGGTTTGGATAGGTGAGCCCATTCTTGAGTTATAAAAACAAAAAGTGGCATTGATTTTTATATATATAGATACCGCTGGCAATCTCAGATGCCACAGCCTCAAATCGGAGATATAGTAACAGTACGAGAAGACAATTTGCCAATCAGTAGGTGGTTATATGGTAAGGTGATTGCTACTCATCCCGGTGCAGATAATTTGGTCAGAGTTGTACTTTAAAAGTAAAAAAAGGTACAATAAAAAGGCCTGGTCAATAAACTGTGTCTTCTTCCTGTAACCCATTGAATTACGTAATATAGTAGTTATAAGACATTTATATGTTATTTTGTTGAATGTCACAAATGCTTTAATATGATATGAGTTGTTATATTTTGTTTTGTTAAACTGCCAATTGTCCGTTTTTTACCGACTTCTCAAAAAAAGAGGTGGTACTGAAGTCGATTCTATTTCTTTTTTTATATTTGTTACCTCAGAACTTTCCACGTAAACTGATTTTTAGTTTGAAAGATGTTGCTTTCTAATTGGTCCCATTTAAATTTGATCAAGATCTGATCAGTAGTTCTTGAGATATTGTCAATAATGCATATTTTGTGGACTACTTTGACGATGTTCTCTTTTAACAGACTTCAAAAGTTACCTCATAACTTCTTTCATTGTGAGCCGATTTTGATGATTATTTTTTTATATTCGTGTGGTCCCATTTTAATTTGATCAAGATCAGATTTCTAGTTTTTGAGTTATAGTCAATAATTCGTGTTTAATACATAAAATAATAATAATAATGGGCTAATAGCGAAAAGTCTCGATTAACACCTCAAGAGGCTTTCGCTAAATGGTTGGATCAAGGGTCAGATTCAGAAGGCAGTACTCTTGGACACGGCACGTATTGTCAGGAGGTTCCTCACTCTGCAGCACTGACCTACCGGTAGCTTGGGCCCTGCCCCGCTGCTGGTGGCATACTAGGTTTAGGTTTCTTTTACAGTTTTCTTTATTTTGTTATATTGTATTTTTTATTACTTTTATAAAAATATTGTAAAAAAAAAACCTAAGCTCAAGAAAAAATAATAAATAAGGAGAATATTAATAAATCTTTATTCACAAAAATAATATTGCATATGACATAGTACACAATGAAATACTTAAAATAACGTAAAATTAAAAATTATGGCATAGTTAAGTCTGATCAAGGTTCCTAAGATGCGGTGAAGTCGGTTTTTTAAGCTTTGCTTGCGTTTAATTATTTGTCTGTATGTTACGCAATATCTCCGCCAATTGAGAATCGATTTTGATGTTTTTTATGTTTGGTAGATTATAATTCAGAGGTGATCCCATATAAATTTTATTAAAATCGATCCAGCCAAAACCAAAATATTAGCTTTGAAGTCGGTTTTTTAAGCTTTGCTTGCGTTTGATTATTGTATGTAAGATATTATTGTTAAATTTAATATGTGTATTGTTGGTAATTTAGGATTTAAACTGTTATTTTAGAACAAGGCTTAGCTTGTCCTAGGTGTGCGATATGTATAACGTTTTATTGTAATAATGGAAAAAAAATATTGATGATCATCCACTTAACTCAATTCTACATCACTCTGTTCTTGTCCACTCTACTCTACTATCTATATTATGTCATTCTATTCTACTTTTCGTATTGCTTTGCTAACCTCTACGTACATTATCATTATTAATCCTAAAAAAAGTTGTTGGTCTTGGAGTTATCCAGATAAGGCAACGTCCGTGGGCAAGGCAAAACACTCCAGGGTAGTAGGAAAACAAAATATCTCTCACGGAAACAAGAGCGGAGAGATGAAATTCTGTCAAAAAAGGTGGTAGCAGGGCTTGTTGCGAAATCGCTTTGGGCGGTACTTTTTTTTGGCAAATTTAACCAAAACGCAGGACTGCGTACTGCGAAGTGCCAGTACTCAAATTAAAATACAGTCCTTTTAAATTTTAGTAGGGCCTTATACTTGTGTGAATATTCACTACAATTATTTGTATGCACCAAAAGAGCCACATTATATTTTACCCATATCGACATGAAGTTCTTAATGACATTCCGAGCATACATTCTGCTCTGCAGCTTGTCGATCAACTTCGAGCTTGTTTAAGAGATCAAAGTTAAGAACCCCAGTTCTGTACTGGCCCTTGGCCTCAACTGCCACTTGGCACATACATTAGAATGTTGTATGTGTGTGTACGAATATAATTAACTCTTAGTAGGTACATACCTTGTCAACAAAGGGGTCAGCTAGTTCTCTTTACCACGTCACGTCAACGGGAACGTCACAAAAATACTGAGTCAATCCAATTAGTAACATTGCTGGACACATTACGATTAGGCATTTCCCTGATCGTCGCTGTTCCTTGTGTCGTTTCGCACTGATTTATACATAAATATCAGTGCGAAACAACACAAAGAACACCTCTCTTCTCTCTTACCATGTGGTAAGAGAGAAGAGAAAGCCTCGGTCGTCATGGGTTTTCGTGTGTATGAAGTGCTGGCCGTATACCTCGCGGAGTTCCTTGAATGATAATATCCGTCGGGCCTTGGCAGCTATTTTAGAACCAACCGGTAAAAGGCCTTATGGAATAGCACTAATTTATATTTTGGGGTGGAACTGGGCCCGAAGGGAGCGAGTGCACTCAAAATTTACAAACATTTAGCTGGACGATTCAGAGAGTTTGCTTGTGACAAGAATGCTGGTCTGTATTTTGCACAGCACATAAGTATCGCTACAGAGCGGGGTAACGCAGCCAGCATTTTGAGAACATTGGCAACCCGATATGATTTATTTAAATCCTTTTTAAAATACTAACAAAATTGTATTTTATGGAAAATAAAAACCTTACTTTTAATTAACTTAATAAATTGGGAATAAATGTGAAATATTGAATGAAAATAAAAATATGGGAAATTGACAAGAATTTCTAGCTTTTTTGGACTCAACATAGGTCAGGGCTTTTAATATACGTTGGCGATTATTATTTACCTACTGGTATTGATATATCTTGGAAAGTAGGAGTCAGAATTGACTAAGCTTTGCAGAGAAGAGACGCTGCTTGAGTTAGTGAGCTAGAATCTCATAGCCTCTGGCTTTGATCATATTCAGATTCAATAGTACATTTTTACGAAGTTTGGTCTTCGTATAAACGTACATTTTCGACATATTTGTATTGACCAAGTGCGAGTGAAAACAGTCAAATTATTAAAAATGCACTCACGTAGTTTATGATGAAGATAATTTTGGGTCAATTAACCTTCATTATACTTTTGGAATTTAAAGGCCGTATGACCCTTACTTACTTTATTAGTGTACATACAACCAACATATATGTGGCGTTATTGCTCGCTCATGACACTGGCAGCGTCGCGTCGTCATCTTTTTTTCTGCTCGGTAGAAGTCCTTCTAGACAAACATGAACTCAAATCTTGCTTATGTAAGGATATGCTATAGCCAAAGACGACATAACCACATATCATTGCGTGATGGATCTACTCGAGTCTACGAGGTACAATCGAGTAAAAGCCAACCGTTTGCCCGTATAGTAAAACAAACACTAAGGTTATATCTTGATATTGAAGGTATAAGGAATACCCGTATAGCATGCAATACCGTGTATTGTAAATGTTCTTTGACAATTTTAGTATTACTTTAGTAACATTAGTTTGACCGGACCGTCCCATGAGATTTTCTGTAAGTTTTAGGGCACTTGATAACTATTATTTGAAATTGTGGCGCTGGAATTCAAAATTTGGATTTTAGCGCTTTTAGTTATCCGGGTTGTTGTTGTTCGGTACTTGTCATAATCAGCTTTACCTTCTTCTTTGAAATGTACGGATGGAAATTCCATACGTGCATTGAGCGAAGTGATGAAGTGCCTGTCCAGTTCCTCTTACGGGGCGTCCATTAATGTTACCTATCAATCAATTAAGCCGTCAATGTGTTGACAAATGCATTTAGAAACGAAGTTCTTTATCATACTTTATGACTGTGCCACAGGATGGCCCACTGTACACAGGATGCTCTTGGCAGTCGCCTCCTGTGCAGCGTGCAGCGGCGCCCGTACGGTGTAGCGCAGCCATTACACTCTGAACACATGTACATAGTTGGCGCAGTGGACAGGTGTACGCCCTATGCGCCGTGGTTTCTGGGTTCGATTCCCGGCCAAGGGACATTTGTGCTTCTGGTTCAGGGTGTAATGTGTGTGTGATGTGAATGTTTCCGGCACCCACAATACAAGTCTTTGAACTTACTGTGGGGCTGTGACTGTGAATGCGTTTGTTTGTTTGTTTTGTTTTTGTCGTGGATCAATCCGGTACCGCAGCACACTCTAAGGCTAAATAAAAGCCCTGGCCTTACGCTTACTTTCATTGGCCGTCCAGGAGTGAAAGTGCGAGAGCAAGCCCAATATCTAAGGATGGAAATGACAAAGGGTATAACGTTTGGACTCATGGGACGATTTGGGAATAACATTAAGTAAAACTGCATAGCTTTTTTAAATTCATAATTATATTTTTTTGATAGCTAATGGTATAATTGACGAATGGTAGTATTAATTATTCCCCAAAACCTCTTCTTGCACATCCTATATGGGACTTGAGATGGGTTTGGCAGGTTTCGCTACGGTCGAAAACCAAGCCACCAAAATATTTAAAATTATAGCACATATTTTTATTCTCAATTTGCTCCAATACTGTTATATTTAAATAATATTGATCCTGGTTGAGGCAATGCGTGACCGGGTGAGATAGTGACTGCTAGCGCGACCCCATCTCGGCAAGGGACTGCTTGCGGTGGGGATTTTAGTGGGTTAGAGCGCCACACACCCCTTTCTTTCACCCTTTGCGAAGGAAGGGATGTGCTAGGAATTTCCCTTCCCTTTACAAAAAAAGCGTGACTGAAAAGCTATACCGACTTCGCGCAGCAGATACAATAGAGTCAATACTGTTAGTATTTCGGTTACTGAGCCAGTCTTTATAGAAGTATTGCTTTAATTTATATAAATATTTCAACCAAAGTTTGTTATCAGTATGAAGTTCCATCTAGTACACAATTTTTTTTCATACTAACAACCAAACAAGAATCTAATTTATTCAACCCTAACTTTAATATATATTATGACGGCAGCATGTACTATAAAAATAAGACATGTAAATTTTGCTTGATCTGATTGATCATATTATTAAAATAAATTCATTTCTTGAAACAAGAAAGAATTTACACCTTTACATTTATCTTACCTAAAAAAACTTAAGTTACGAAAGGACCTCCTAGCGTTGAGTAAACAACTCCGCTTATACCAAACAAAGATCTGGACATAAAGCCGAAATTTTAAATAATGCACTAAATCTTATTATTGTGCATGACGGATGGATGACTGAGTGAGGAACGTCCGTGTCTGAACGCACTATTAAATAGAAAATTACTTGTTTCCCGTCTAGTCCTCAAGTGATAATGCTATCCGCTCCTACGGAAGCATTTACACGAAAATCGTTTAGCCTGTCTCCTTAGCTCGGTGTTCAAAATAAGATTAGCTGCAGATTTGCTACTCGACGGCAATAGCGAAGCGTCACCCTACTCGTTAACTGGTCGTTATTCTAACGGCCCCGAGACAGCGGCACCTATCTCGGGAAATAATATCCCTAACAATTTCGCTTTACATGAAAACCTAATTATCTCATTACCTGAACGTTGTTGGCTTATTGCGTTACGAGGTGATGGTGCTTCTGGTTTATTTCCTTGAGGGGTTCGATTGATGTTAGTACGGCTATTTTGGTGAAGTATCAAATAAACTGGGGGTATTGAAGATGTATTATATACCTTAATTTGTTTTATTAACCGTCTTTTATAAATTAGGTACTAGACTGAATTTAGCTATTAACCTTTTTGCGTATGTTTGAAAAGTTATTCTTATCATAATAATAAGGTTATGTATAACAGGGGCCTTCGGATAGAAACTGAAGAATGGTGCGTGGCTAGTTGATTTTACATCTAAGCAACTATATATTGGTGAATGTCGAGCTGGGATCGTTACGTTGCATATTCTCTCGTTAATAGAGTATGTATGCCATTTTGTCCTTTATGTTTTTTGTTATTATTCTTTTGTAAAGTAATCTCAGTATACATACAACTATTTAACTATCTGTCTTGGTTTTCCAGAATTCATTTGAATCGAATCTTGTGTGCAAGACTCAGAGTTATAATTTAGTAAATTGTGTCATAGTTCGAAGCACTCACTTTAAAAAAAATGTATATCAAAATATTATAATATAGCCGGGGGATATAAGGACGGGCAAAGTGCCACCTAATTTCACTTGAGGCCTCGCTTCGCTTGTTCAAATATATAATATTAGGATGAGTGACAGTGGAGCTGTGAGTGTGAAAGCGTTTATGTTATGTTTATGTTTACTATGATTGCCAAAAATCATACACACAATTTGTTAACACAAATGCATAGGTAACATGCAATGGCATAGTTCACACAATTTGTGTGGAAATTTGATTGTTTTAGACGCTATTATCACATCACCACTTATCTCTATCATCAGTTGAGATATAATAGTCGTGATACGTTAACCTATCAACGATAAAAACACCGAGACAGACATATGGACGGACAGAAGAACAAAGTGCTGAACACCCGAGTAAATTTACCTTCACTTTGCTTAATATCAATAACTATTTCTCATTCAACATTGTTTAAAAGAGTTAAATCGCTGCAGAATCAGAAACAGAAAATATTATTAGGTAAGCTAATTATTTTTATTGATAAGTTAGGACAAACACTGCAATGTCATTGATTAAAATCTCATTGGAGTACATAGCCTCACAAATTTACATTTTCAATTTACGTCAATTTGACATTTGATTGTCTTCAAAATAGGCAAAAATATAAACGTTTTAAATTTATTTATATAATTATTATGTGAATTTAGTACTAGCTACTGAATTTTAAATATTTCGATAATGTTCCTAAGCAGAATAAATAAATCATTTCCGAGACAAATCAGGGGTATTTTGTTAGTCCGATACAAGGTACGTTGTGGTCAGGAGCCCCCGAAACCATTGCCTCCTTGCCCACCATGTCCTCCAACTTCAGCATGTCGTCCATCTTCTCCCCCATGTCCACCTTATCCACCTTGTCCACCTCCGTCACCTCCCGCTTACCCCCCGTTTTATTTCTGCCCGAGGACCAGGTATCAGGTTCACTTCAAATACGTCAATGATAAGCCTCCGAAGACAGCTATGAGAGACTTTATGGACAGAATGGCGCAGTGTGTGTTTTGGTCGGAACTGATACGAGGTTAGTACGAAGCTGGTGCTACTTGATGATTCTGAACACTTGATGATTTGTTTCTGATGCTACATTATCGTTTCGTTTACGTGAAGTTTATATTATTACTTTAGAATAAAAAAACAGTCCATCAGTCTTTCTAGTTGAGAATTATAATCCACGCCTAGACCTATGGGGTTCCTCGAAGTCAGTATTATATTCAAGTGCTTTACTCAGTATAACCAAATATTTAGTACCTTCTGAGTAAATTTGGTTTAATACTTTACTCGGTATAACCAAATATCTAGTACCTTCTGAGTAAATTTGGTTTCTTAATTAGCATAAGTATTATGTTAAACTATCAACTGAGCCATGCTAGCCAGACTAGATGCCTAGAATCGGGATCTACGAAATTCCATCCTACCGTTAACAGATTTAAAGATTAATATGCGTACTTGCAACTTATCTTGTGACTTGACGATAATCGCACAGCAGCTATACCTTACCAACACAAAGTTTGGTGTATATTATGATCCCAGGTTAATCTGCTCGTACTGGCACGCTTTTAACCCCCGACGAACAAGGGAGAAGTTACAAGTTTGTAGAGTATCTGCGTCTGAGATATCGTAGCTCTCAAACGGCTGGACTGACTGATGTAATTTATTTTTGTTTGAAAGGCTACTTGATCGAAAGTGTTCCTAGCTATGTTTAGTGAAATATATAGGTGCAGTCGATTTTCAAATAGAGCGTCGGGGATAATTTTAAAAGTTTGATTTTGCTATTGTATCTCCAAAGTTCGATCTTTATTTGAAACACTTTTTGGTTCGCTCAAGTCATATAATTAGAAAAAAAAAATCTGCTTGTGTCTGAGTTGAAGTGTTATGAACACCAAAGAAAATTGTTTCGTTTAGTGATCAAAATAAAGAAAGGCGCTGTTGATAGTACTTACATTATCGCAAATACATTTTGTTCTTTGTGTAAGACTTGTCAGATATACGTAAGCAAATGTGACATATTTGAACTAAATCGAGGAGCGACGTCTTAGGATAGCGGAAGGTTAATGTGAGCACGGTGCTTCGGTTATACTGACTGTGAAGAAAATTCTTAAATATTCTTTACAGTCAGTTCTTTACACTTATCATTATATTTTACAATACTTTCAACCAATCAATTTATCTTGTAGCAGCTCGTAATACTCACCATATTATTATAGTATGAATACCCGTGGTTTTATTGACTTCATTTTGTCGTCAATTTAACCACAGAGCATTGAATATTGCGCGAAAACAAGTTTCCTGCTCTTATTTAATTACTTCATATGAGTGACCCTGTTCAAAGTAAAAACAATAGTTTAGTCCACTGCCCCTTCTACTGTCTTTTGTAAGATTCCTTAATTGCACAAATAACTCTATCGCCTGACCCTTAGATCATAAACTTAGTTTCTACTTGAAGTCTTAGGTCTGCCGTTTGTTTTATGCATAGAAATAATAGTAAGTTAGCTATATCTTTGTGCTTAAATAGCACTGCTACTACACATAGTGTCTAATTTGTACATTTACCAAAGAATCGGGGTAACTTGATTCAATAAAGGTCACAGCCAAGTAACAGGAACAGAATTGATTCCGGCTGAAAGAACGAGTTGCTAGTGTAAGTAATTATTGGGTATATGAATGATTCATGTCTCATAAAAAGAAGCGCGATGCGAATTTTATTTTTTATTCGTTTTTTTGCAATCTACGGGCATTTAGCCAGTGTCATGTTAAACATATTTTGAAGTTAAGCTAGTTCTACTATCTAGTCACAGACAAAGTCAAGTAAGAGCCATTGTCAAGTCATGCCCTAGTAGAATGGTGGAAACTTCACTTGAACTTCTACGGGAGTTTTATAACGAAAACAAAGTTAACGTTTTTCAAGTTTTGGAACTCACTGTCCGCGTCTTTGTTCCCCGAAAAGTATAAACTGGAAGTCTTCAAGTCTAGAGTGAATAGGTATCTTCTAGGTAAGCATGCTACATCTACAGCAGGCCGCATCATCACTTTCCATCAGGTGAGATAGCGGCCAAATGCTTAGGTATCAAGAATAAAAAAAACTTTATGATTTTCCTACACTAATTTACGTTCAAGAGAACGGTTATTAATCCACCATTATTACACATCAACAATCAAAGAATCTCAATTTATGAAAAATAGTAAAAAGTTTACAGCGTAATTTTTTAAACGCATTCTCGTGCTGCAACTATTCCTGGTTTCGAAGTTCACTACAACTTAGGACTATGAAAGAGATTTAAAAACTACATAAATATGAACGTTTGAATACACTCTGGGGTCAGAATGACCCCATATATTACGCGAGTAAATGATGGTTACAAGATCTACAAATTGCTCTAGAACCAAACACAAATTGTATTGTAAATGCCTTGGCTTATTCCCGACGTCGTAAAGTTCGTAGTTTCCGTGTTGTGATGTCCTTAGCAGCAGTCACTGGGATATACTCTGACGTGACAAAAAGTACGTCAAAATGCCCGCGTTTAAAATTGGCCAACTTAAATAAAAAAAAAAAAATTGTCCAAGCCTCATTGTGTATCATTTTTTTTAATAGCAATGTATTCATGTTAACTTTATCTAAGTAGGTAGAGGAGTTACATTATTTCCATGTATTTGTTGTTGGTTGCAGTAAATTACTGAATTCTATTATGTTCTCTAAAAAAAGCGTTTGCAGGGTTATGCATTCGTTTAGAATTGAGATTAGAATTTGATGATTACTGATTCGCTACGCTTCAGAATTGCTACTTGTATGACTTAAGCTGGCAGGCTATTTCATTCTCTTTGCACTGGCTATTTCAGATCGCACTATTGTTTTTATTTATTAAGGTCAGGCGAAATTTTCCGTAGAAAATACGCCAACTTAACGAAATCGTGCCACGCTTCGGCTCCCATTCGGTGATTTTACCTGTACGTCGTGACACGGACGATTCACCCTCCTCTATTTCCAAATAAAAGTATATCCGTGCCGGTCGGTAGAACCGTGCTCCTCAACCGGAAACTATCGCTCTCGGGGTTAAACATATAAGTGAATTTAAAAGTCAATTGGCACAGAGTTCTGGATTATTACAATTAAAATCTATCTTATCATAGTTACCTGCATAAGTACTGCTGACCCTGGCGCGATAACTTCTATGAAATATTTACTACCTATCTACAATTCTATCAACATATTATGCTACTCATTATTTTTGTATATTATGTAGCACTTATTCGTCGTCCATCTTTCGTTTTCATAGTTATGAAAGCCATATACATACGTAATTTATTAAAATGTATCCCACCGGCCCCTATCTCTAAACTTCATTCGATCCCCAGAGTTTCAGTCATTTTTATGGGACCAACTATACACTAAATCCTCTCAAACAAAAAAAAGTTTATCCAAATCAGTTAATGAACGCTTGTGATATCAAGTAACATCAACAAAAAGGCAATTTTCAGTTGAACATACATCTTTTTTTTTTAGAAGTCTGCTATAACAGAAATAATCTGTAAATACCAAAACAAACACCCAATTGTAAAAAAAAATTAACACACTCGTTTTGCTGTTGAAACTATGATGTTTAGATTAGATTTTATTATTTTTAAACCATTACATTGTCAGATACGTCTTCGACCTTTGATAGTTCCATGATGGAGCTACTGGATTTATTTTCTCCCAGTAGTTCCATTGAGCGTCGAACGACTGCAAGTTTTTATTTCCTGGTTTTTATTTCCATTACTGACCCAGTATTTCCATTTGATAATTCCATGATAGGACTACTGGATTTTTATATTTTCTGTAATTATATGGAGCCGTAATTATTTTATACAATCTAATCTCTGACATAATTATGTGTTAGCCTTTTATGTTAATTATGGTTCCATTTTTTTTACGCTAACAGCACAATTTTTAAAATAACCAGTTTATGTTAGCCACTGGTTTTTGAAATAATTATTGATTTTATTATCATTTTCGCCCAAGGGGCTCTTGTGCCTGTAGTGCCATTTAGTAAGTGCCAGTCCACCATATTTGTATGTCTTTTTTTACTAGTGTTGTTATGTTGAACCTTTTGTATTATAATTGAATCGCATGCAAAGCTTATAAAACCGACTTCATCGCATAGATTTTGGTTTTGGCTTGACCGATTTCGAAAAAAAATCTATGGGACCACCTCTGAAGTATACCAAACAAAAAAAATTTTTTGTATTCGTGATAGGCAAATTTTTGACCACTATCTCACCTGATGGTAAGCGACGATGTGGTCGACGATGGAGCAAGTTTGCCTAGAAGATACCTATTCACTCGTGACTTGAAGACTCCCATATTGTACTCATCAAACACCGACTCGGGTAAGGAGTTCCATTCCTTTGCGGCTCGCACAATGAATGTGGAGGCAAAACGCTTAGTGCGCATTTGTGGAATGTCCACCATATAGCGGTTCCATTCCTTTGCGGCTCGCACAATGAATGTGGAGGCAAAACGCTTAGTGTGCATTTGTGGAATGTCCACCATATAGCGGTGTCGCTTAGCAGTTTGTCAATTGAAGTCGGTTCAATATGAAAATAACATCTCTTGACCAACCCTATTAGGAAAATTTTCGTAGTTATCTTCGATTTCAAAACCCATTGTAGTTATTTTAAAACTCCAGTTAACTATTTAATTATTTAGGAATGTGTTCTACTAATCGCACACATTCATGTTCTAGATCAAAAACTAAGGTATTTATTGTTTTTGAATTTAATTGAAGTTAATGTTTGTGTTTTCTTTAAGATTATTCAGTCCTTTTAATATTTTTATTAAATGCTGTAAGTCGTCACCATTATGAAATTTATGCTTCACTAATTCTGGTTACCCGTTAACCGTTAACTGTAACTGGTTAACCGTTTTCATCATTACTATGGCATAACTAGAATATTTCTGAAGGAAGATTTACTTTAATGAGTAATATATATAACCAATCGGGTGATTGCATAAACATTTACTGGCATATTATGTTCAGTTCTTATCACACTCATATTTTTAAATAACAAAGAGCATTAACTAACGTTCTGCAGTGAAAATGTATTATGCATCGTCACCAAGGACTGTACAAGTTTTGACACGGATTCATATTCGAGTAGTTATGATTAGGATACTTAAAAAGGCCTTCATGGGTATAAGTAAGGCTGAAAAACCAAGGCTTTTCTGAAAATGTACTATTTACAAAAATATGAATTAGTTAAAGAAACGTTAGCTCAGATCAATTCAACTTTTTTGAAAATTTTGGTTGTCATGTGGTAAGTATGGAAAAGTGTTTTCGAGTGTCGAAACCAGAATCAAGCACTTAATGCAAAGTACTTTAATTCCTTTTTAGTTACTGTTCAAGTCTGGAAGTTAACGGTTTTCCACATCATCCTATTTTCATATTTATTACTAGCTTTCATAAACATTTGGCCAGATTCTGGGTTCACGCTGTTGTGAATACAGGCTACTATTGGATACGGAAATACCAATTATGGTTATTATTTTCGATTAAACGAAGGTATAGTTTCGTATTTCGTGTAATAGTTATACTAAATATATTTGTAAACAACATAGCAAATAATTTATTTTCGTTAGGTATCCATAGTCTGATCAGTTAGTTAGATTGATCTAACCACGGACACTGTTTAGTGTCCTTGGCTAGACTGATAAAATTTCAGTGTCCGTAGTTAGACTGGTGGACGTGGTCAGATGGGTTATTTTTTAATCTAACCACGACTACTGTTTTAGTGTCTCTGGTTAGACTGATTTTATTACGGTATCTTTAGTTACGACTGATGGACATGGTCAGAAAGGTTATTGATTATTATTGCATAAGTATGATTAGCATACATTATAATAATATTAGTGATAGGTGTCATTAGCATTATCAGCAATAGCTTTTCTGCATCAACATATTCTTTTTCATACCTGTCTTTAAGCCCTTTAAATGATAGTCACATATTTTATGAAAGCTAAAGTTTGTACGTAAGTCTAATAACATTTTTAATACAGTAATAAGGGGGTAACCATGTAAAAAATTCACTGAATCATTGAAATCATTATCACTTTCTTAATCTCTCCAAAAAGTGACCAGCAGAGATATGTCCGTCTCTCAACAACATTTGGCTATGCATTATAAAATCGTTTCTTTCGATTTCTTCTTTTTTCCTTGGTTCTGGCCTCCCACCATTGATTCTTATACTATTAAAGTCTGCATCTTCTTTAAGGCAATGTAATAATGTCATTACATTAGGTCGTTTCCTGCCTACTTTCTTATTAAGGCTGTGATGCCAACCTTCAGCGAAGTTGTTAGTTCTGTGCCGTTTCCCATATACAGACCATACTTTGATCCATTCTGTATTTTTGAACCACTGAGTATTCATATATTTTATAAAACTTCCTAGTGATTCTATGCCTTCTTTCATGTCGTCCATTATATAAGACCAACAGGCACTAAATGCGACTATCCTTTTTGGTAATACCTAAGGCTTTCCCTTTTTTCCATATGTTTTTTGAAATGTGGTAAAATATGTTTTTATTTCGGGATTCGATAGAACTATCCAAGACAATCTTCTTTAGTTAAAACAACACGTAATTTAAAACACTCACAGCCCCGCTATATAAAATCAAAGTTTTTCTGGCGCTTCGCCGGCCGCTGCCGCGGCACTTTGCTGTTTATTTGTAGTGTAAATGTTGTGTGAAAGAAAGAAAGAAAATAAATTTACCTATTATTTAAGAATAGGTAAATTTATTTTCTTTCTTTCTTTCAATTAATAAAAAGTATTCACAAGGATACTTTAACCCTTTAATTGGCAAGAGTATCGTCATCTTTCAGTACATGTAAAATTTGTATGATACTTAGATTTTTTAAAATCAGCCCATTGATTTTAAAATTCTAACCTTCTACTACTGATACCTACCTTCTTCTAGTGATGCATTTTTAAATTCGATTTTAGAGCATTCGTAGCGGCTTTTTTGCAGTTAACGTATATTTTTTAAGAATCTCAATCAGGAATACTTGGCTTTAACTATTCAAAAACAATTTTATTAGCCTTTATCGGTTCACGTGGAAAGAAGTTATGAGGTAACACACATAAAAAAATATAGTCGACTTGAGTACCCCCCCTTTTTTGTGTAATCGGTAGAAAATAGTTTACACTTGTGGCAGATATTTCTCATTTCAGCTGAAATACTTTCAAACAAAGTAACTCTTAAAAAAGTCAGTACTCTTTTCGTTTTCTTTACATTACTAACGCGTCATACACTAAAGGGTAAAACCTGACTACAAACAAAATACTGCTGACTATGGACATTGAAAGGTAGCCGATAGTACGGTTATTTGAAATAGCCGGACTATTGCACCTGAAGAGTTGGACTAGTTCGGTAACCGCACTAACAACCGAACTATTGCTACTAAAGAGAATAATGCGTTAAGGTGCGAACGTCGCCGGAAATTGAATTATTTAGTTTTATGCTAAAAGGATTAGGTTATAAAGTTAAAAAACCTTTTCTCTTGATCCATTGAAAAATTTCGCTTTAACATACGCTCAACTGGGTAAACTTGAGAATAGGGTAATTTTTTTTACCTCATTAGCATTATCTTCAATATATAGTATTATTCTTACTCGTAGGTATATAATATAAATGCCTGTCATGTTTATCATTTCAGTATATAAGTAGGTAAATAATCAAGGATGACGATCTGAGTTCTGACAAAAAAATGTTTGCCCTCATGATATACCAAAACATTCAAATAATAATGTATAAGTATCAAATAAGTAAATATGATAAATCTACATATGCTCAAAATATTATTTTATGTTTCAGGTTTTGGTATTACTCTGGGTCACATATTCAAAGAGCCAGCGACAATAAACTACCCATTCGAGAAAGGTCCGCTGTCACCGCGGTTCCGAGGCGAGCATGCCCTGCGGCGCTACCCATCGGGAGAGGAGCGCTGCATAGCATGTAAGCTATGCGAAGCTATCTGCCCAGCGCAGGCGATCACCATTGAAGCAGAGGAACGCAGCGACGGCTCTCGACGCGCCACGCGATACGATATCGACATGACCAAATGCATCTATTGCGGCTACTGCCAAGAAGCATGTCCGGTCGATGCCATTGTGGAAGGACCCAACTTCGAATACAGCACCGAAACAAGAGAAGAGCTCATGTACAACAAAGAGAAACTACTCTCGAATGGCGATTATTGGGAACCAGAAATCGCCAGTAACATCAGGGACAATCATTTGTATCGCTAGACTTAATTTCAGATTTATATTAACAACTTTATTGATTCGTAACCCAATTTTGGTGGCATCGTAAACGTTTGCTTTGTTTCATTTTAATCGTGTCTGGGCTCAATTAATGGGCGAAAATCTCAAAGTCACTTTAAATGAATTTTATTTGTGCCTGTGTAACATTTGTGTATATTTATATATACGAGTATAGAAATATAATATATCTGTGCTTAAGGTTAGCGCAAAGTTTCCAATAAATATATTAATACTATACCTACGAGTACTATGCTTAACAACTTAATCCTTGAGAAAAACTCGATCGCTGAATTACTTTGCAGTCTCTACCATTTAATTTGCGCTAGAGCCAGCTCAAAGAGAAAGAAAAAATTAATATTAAAGGTCTCAATTATTATAGTTGTCTAAGAATTTTCACAAGGCTGCACAAAACTTTTAGTTGTTGAGTTTCAACGATTGCACTGAGGTGTATACATGTGTACGATGTTTGGTTTGAGTTTTGGTTAACACGCATGAACATCAAGCTGTGGCACAATTACAATAGTACACCGTAACTATTAACCTAGGGTGTTGTATTGATTTCATCTTTCTAGTATTCCATGAGTCGTATTTTCAGATAAAAAAATCTGCCTCTGAAATATATACTTATCGTCTAATACTCTTTTCTACTAAATTTGTACATATTTAGTAGAAACGAGCTATGCTCTCGATGTTTCAGCTTATTTAAAAATTTTATTAATATCATTAATCATAAATGTCATAAACCTGCACGACTATGCCAAGTTTTCGTAATAACTAGATCGACTTTTACTCGTAAACCAGTAGAGTTTACTGTGTCATTATATTTTTTCGTATAGCGTCATTACATTTATTACTGTGCATGGGTTTTAGATATTCAAATAGTTACTTTAGCTGGCAGTGATTACAGACATTCGAATGAAATAAAATTAATAACTTTGGTGGTGAATTTTGATCCATGATGACTCACAAAAATAGACAAAACCAACACTTCTTTCCACCTAAAAATGAACGCCTAAGCTTTCATTATTTTATTTATCTTTGAATTTAGTTATGAGGTACATACTCATTTTAATGCTGAGAACACTTAAATTCAACAATTAAATCGTACCAAGTACTCATTGTCCATTACGAAACTTTACAGTACAGACTCATCGAAATTATAGGTACTTACTCGACAAACTATAATGAAATACTTATACTTATTACATTACGGTACTAAAAAAGCTGTATTTTTTAAGCACAAATCTCCAAGACCTTTCTATTTGACGAATAAAAATGAACGGCATAAATACATACGACCGGATAAAAACCACAACTCCGCTTGACACGGAGCTAGACAAATAAAGTTTCATTTCAGCCATTCAAAGTATCCGGTGGCATTGTCTGCGGCAAGTGTGTGACAGACATTATCTCGTACAATAAATCCAGCGGAGCCCCGACAAGCATACCATAAATCCTGCAAGTGCAAGCTCACCTCTGTATGGTCACTTTAAATTTGATAATGGACACGCACATCCTACTATTGTGTTGTTTGTACTAGTAATAGTAGTCGTCGAAGTCATTAGAAATTAACTAGTCGATCGCGCCGAATTGAGATCTCGCGCCTACATTTTGCCTAATAAAAAGTGTATTTACTTTTTTGATTATTGTATTTATTGTACAAGCACAGAACTTATCGGATGTTATACTTAAGTTTCAGATTTAAAAACGTGTAACCATTTTTAAGATGACCTCGGGATAAATAGGTCTAAAAATAGTGACATAGGTGGCCTACCAAATTGTTACATTTTTTTCTCTTATTATGATGTACTCGTACCAATTACGTTTGGTACACCTACGATCTAGTCTTAAGACTAATAGGTAATTAATAATGACCTAAACTGCTAAGTAGAGTAATATATTAAGAATGTGTCCAATAACACTTTTCTTACTGTCTCTATTATCGGGAAGACACTTTGTTCTTGTGTTCTTTGTTATATTTAATTTTGTATAATTATGTAATAGCACTCACTATATTACACTGTCACATCACCACACTAGCTTAAAAGGTTTAGTTCTTTTGAGTCTTCTCATTAAGTCTGTGTTGTCGAGGAGCTGGATTGCCTCAACATTCACATGGTGATGAAGTCTTTGTTCATGAGCTTCGGTGAATCTTTTTATAACACTAGCGACAATTCCACTTTAAGGTCCCGATGAAGATCGCCATTTCTAATGTACCATGGTGCATTAACAATGCCCCTCAGTACTTTGTTTTGGAATCTTTGTATCATCTGGATGTTGCTATGTTTAGTACAGCCCCACAGCTGAATACCGTACGTCCATATTGGCATGAGGACTTGCTTGTACAAAAGTAATTTATTGTAGACTGACAACGAAGAAAACTTCCCAAGTAGCCAATTCATTTTTCTGTAGCGAAGCTCTAGCTCATCGCGTTTCTTTTTGACATGTGCTTTCCAGTCTAGTGTCATGCCTAGGTATTTGGCTGTATTTTTGTACGGTATTGCTCGACCATTTATATACACTGGGTGATAGTTTGGTCTTTTGTTGGTGAAATCTATATGTATAGATTTTGTGTCATTGTACACTTCCCTGTGGTACTCCAGCTTTTATTTCCTTTAGCTCTGAGTATGCATCGTCTTGTCTTACTCTGAAAATTCTCTGTGTGAGATAAGACTCTAAGATATCTGCTACTTTATGCCATACCTTATCAAATGCTTGTGCTACATCCAGGAAGACGGTAGTTCAAACTTTCTTTTCTTTAAAAGTTTTTTCGATCATGTTGGTAATTCTGTGGATATATAGTAGAATGCTTTTCTCTAAAACTGAATTGGTAGTCAGGTATCAAGTTGTTTTCTTCTACGATTGGTTTAAAACGTTTTAAGAGAAGATTTTTCAAATAGTTTTGAAATTATGGGAAGTAGAGAGATGGGTCTGTATGGTGTGGTCTCATTTGAAGGTTTACCTGGTTTAGGTATCATTATCACTTCGGCGACTTTCCACGTATCAGGTACATATTTTAGTCTGAATGTAGCATTGATAAGAGTAGTAAATTTTACTATAGCTTTACGAGGGAGATTTTTCAACACTTCCCCCGTAATAAGGTCGTAGCCAGGAGTTTTCTTGTGGTTCACCTGCTTGATCCCATTTTGAACTTCTCTTGGTGTTACGAGTGTTACTTATTTCGTCGTATGCATGGTTTAGCGTTTATACATGTACAGGAACTGACTGAATGTAATCTTCTTTAAATTTTTGTTGTTCGTATTGGTATATATTTTCTTTTATTATTATAGCGCTGCCTCCTCTTGTGGTGTTATTTGGGTGCAATGCATGATATATTTTACAGCTTTTAATATGCATGTATGATTCTCTTGTAAAATGTGTCTCAGAAACAAGGCACACATCAACATTTTCTGTGTCTAGGACCACTTGTAACTCATTTTGATGCTGAAGTAATCCATTAGCGTTCCATGCAATTACTTTTAGTTGTTTCATCATTTTTTCTTACCGGTATTAGCAGTTTTAGCGCTATTTTCAAGTATTTTTAAATGTTCATCGAATCATGATATGAGAGCTAAAATTTTGTTTAGCTTTTCGACCATGTTCATAGCTGTGCTCACTTACTTTTGATGCATATTTTGTGGCTGGGGCAATGGCTGAGCTAGGTGGCTGAGCTCCTTTTGCAATTTGGGCATATAAAATATGGTCTGTAACATTTTGACTAGCACTAGGCATTCTTATTTTATTGGTACCTGGAACGGGGATCACAGATGCTGATTATTTTTTCTTTATTTGCTTATTTTTAATATTTTGCAGTTCCTGGCTACTATTCAGTCTCTGTAATTAGCTGGATTCTGTTCACCACTATGCACACTTGGTTTTACTTCTGCTGATTTTGTGCAGTCCTTAGTTAGGTACCTGTGCATTTCACACACGTGGCTTTTTACAGCAGTACTTTTGAGTATGGCCGTACGCTTGTGGGATAAGCTTAGATGTTTTTATTGCTTGAATTTCTACCTTACATCTCAAATTGATTTTATGCCGTAGATATTTTTAATATCTTCATCTTTTTGAAATGAAAGCTAAAACATATTTAGGATCTTTGCTCCTCCAACTGAGTTTATTGACTGCTTCCTGTATTTTATATCCGCTTTGTTGTAGATCTTTAACGATTCTCTCGGGCAGACACGAAGTCGGTAGGTTTTTTGCCATCATCCGGATTGGCCTATCTTGCTTGTTCTCTAAGAGTGCCACAGAAGGTTATTTTATGACAAGAACTTAGTAATGGATCTGTATGCTTCATCATCAACAGCATTTATTTTCACATTCTCTCCGTTCGTCATTTTCGTGATAAACGAATCTTTTTCCAGGCTGGTCGAAAGGACGTCGTAGAATAGTTGATAATTTTTAACATTTTCAACTACAATTGGTGGCGGCCGAAGTATTTTTTGAGCCTTAGGCTTTTCTACTGTTATGTCATCTTTAAGTGGGGATGGTGATTTATTCAATTTCTTTTTTTTACCTATTCTGTTGACCCACTCAGTTTCTTTAGCGAGATCCTCTTCATCGGTCTCATAATAGACTGCTGGAAGAGGTTCCTTAGTCATTGTTCATCTGGAACAACAATACTCTGCTCTTGAATTTGCCAAATTGCCGAAAAATTTACCAAATTGATGCAACTGTTCTCACGTGATGATCTAACATGCGGTAATTGATTTTTATTTGTACTGGTGGATAACTTAATTTTAGATTATTCCTACTTGTTGCATATGCTTTTTTATGCTACTGAGAGATAAAACAAGTAAATATTTTGCCAGATGGTAAGCGTTATTGTTGCCCATTAGATGTTGAGTTCGAACAGTTTCGCCGACGAATATAGTGCTAGGCAGAATTTTTTACTTGAACAGTTAAAAATTCTGCGTGGTAATGCCTTGCGCTCGTCACCGCAAGATTAGATGTAAACTTATCATGCCCTGTAAATCAGAATAACGATAATGTTTGTACACAGCTGGCAGTTCAATGAGCAAAGGTGTAAGGAATCTATATTGTCATGTTTCATGAATCTGTTTGCTACATTTTTATTATTGTTCTTGTGTCCGGGTTTTTTTATTCTACTTACATAACTAATTTTATAATTTCTAAGGGTAAGCTAGGTATTTCTAGGGTTTGTAGTTTCAAGGGTGGTATTAGGTATAATTAAACGCAAGCAAAGCCTAAAAAAAACCGACTTCACCGCTTTATCTTCGGAACTTTGATCAGATTAGATGTACTAAACACGCATTCTTAAAGATATTTCTGATCAGATCTTGATAAAATTTAATATATATATATATATATAACTAGCTGCGCCCCGCGGTTTCACCCGCGTTGATAATGATGAAAAGTGGTGATGATGATGATGATGAAAAATAGATGTTGGCCGATTCTCATAGATACCGGATAAGCACAAAAAAATTCATCAAAATCGGTCAAGCCGTTTCGGAGGAGTATGGAAACGAAAACTGTGACACGAGAATTTTATATATTAGATTTATTAATTTCAAACAAAATGTTCAAAATCGGTATACGTGAAACAAAGTTATGAGGTAACACACATTTCGACTTGAGTATCTCCTCTTTTTGTAAAGTCTGTATAAAATATTGTTAATGGGTAATTTAAGTCATTTAAATTTTTGAAGTGAAAACTTCTTTAGCGGCGTTGTGCACTTTTTTGGGATGGGTAAAAAATGTTAAACTCGCGTCAGGACACGTGACCTGATCGAAAATTCGTAAGACGGAGGGAGAGTCGATATCCCCCTCACTTTCTACCGCGCGGCGAAAATATGCCTGCTCCTGCTGTTTACAACGTTAATCTTCAAGTTTTCACTTCTGCCTGCACTCCCTGAATGTAACATTCTTATTTTTGTAGAATAGAAATGATAACTGTGTCGAATGCAAAGATTAGTTATCTCATCTGTTGTCGAATGTATAGCAAAATCGTATGTACGCGGCTTCCTATGTACGCTGTATTTCTTTTGACACTTTTTCGTTTGTGTCTTACCTAATTTCTTTTGCAGGTATTAAATGCAGTTTTGGTTTTAGAAAGTACCTAGTATTTCTATATCTGGCTCATAAGTATTTTTAATCCTTAACCTTTTAATTTTCAGATTGATGCAATTGACCTTAAGATGTCCAAAAATAGATTTGTTGTACAATTTTACAGTTACCGTTGGTACAGGTTGATAGCAATAACCGTGGCTACAGTTATCTTAAATTTTTTTATTCATCCTTGCACCGCCCGCTCTTTTCCACCCCATTCGTAATACTTTTTTCCATTCTTCGTAGACCCTTGCTGTCTCCCCGCACTTTTGTAAAATGTATTCCCTGCAAATCCCCTCTTGCCTCGCTCGCGAGAGATAGGGATCTCGCTCCCATCAATTCAACAAAAGATTTAATTACGACAACAACATAAACAATTAGAATTATTAGAAGCAGAAGAAAAAACTTACGTTAAATTATTTATGACCAAGATATATGATGGGTAGGTACTCTTACTTAGGTAGGTACTATTTATCGGTAGCGTGGTGTTACTCGTAACATGAGTACTCTTAATAAACAAACAAACGCATTCACACTCACAGCCCCTCACTAAGTTCAAAGACTTGTATCGTCGGTGCCGGAAACATTCACATCACACACACACACATTACACCCAGAACCAGAAGTACAAATATCCCTTGAGAAGGAATTTGTGCTCCTGCTGGGAATCGAACCCAGGACCCATGGCGCAGAGGGCGGGCACTGTCTTGTCCACTGCGCCAACTGGGTCGTCAAATATAAATCAATAAGGTAACCTACCGTAAGACTTCCTACAAGTTGCCCTAAAATAAAGCAAAAAAAGAAAACCAATATGAGGTGGTAAGCGTGACAGCATTTATATTTGTCATCAGTCACAACACTCTGATTTTTTTATGCTCGGTAGAGGTCAAATGCGCAACTGATAGTAAGTGATGAAGCGGCCAAAGATGTAGCAGAGATGCCAATCAAATCGCAATTTAACAAGAACGATGTGTAGGGTTCCGAATATTGAACAATAATCGGGTTTCATTGCGCAGTAAAAAAAATAAAAGAAATACCTAAATCTGAAATTAGACTAAATATACATAATTGTTAAAATTTATAAAAATCGAAGTCAAAACATTTTATTAGCGATTAAGAACAAAATGTACGTAGATGTTATTCCTATACGAGTTCTATGTCTGACATACACGCTAACACTGCATTGTGTAGGTAAACAGCAGAGCAACGGTATCGGAGGTTCATATTGTTTGGTTCTCCACTGGCCGTCCGCAGATAGATGCTCGAATAGTCCACTAGCAATTTGTTAAAGGCTTCTCTACTATCTAGCGTAATATACCGATAGTGTAGCAAAGTACCTATGATTTTCTTTGGGTAGATTATATATATATATGAATATGAAAAAAAAGCACTTCGAAAATCATTTAATCTATATTGTAGGTGTGTTTATAGATTAAACTTAAACTTTAAGTTGAAAATAACATTTTAGTAGGCCATCAGTCACTGATTTTAGACCTAGTTTGTTCCGGGGTCTTTCTCTTTGTATGTTACCCGATATATCCGCCAATTATGAATCAATTTTATGGTTTATTTTGTTTGGGTGAGTATACTTCAGAGGTGGTCCCATATAAATTTTATCGAAATCGGTCTAGCCAAAACCGAAATATAAGCGATGAAGTTGGTTTTTTTACCGACTTCACAAAAAAGGAGGAGGTACTCAAGTCGACATTTCTTTTTAGTGTTTTGAATTTTGTTTTGTTTGATAGATGTTGCTTTCCAATTGGTCCCATTTAAATTTGATCAAAATCTGATTAGTAATTTTTGAGTTATCCTCAATAATGCGTATTCTGTGGACTACATTGATGATGTCCTCGTTTTTAACCTAAAGAGATAAAGCGCAGAAAAATGATAAAAAAAACCTTTTTTTTAAGCTTTGCTTGCGTTTAATTATATCATTTAAGTCCTGTTTGCGTTTAAATAATTTAAAATATAAATTTGCATTCCCAAAACCAATAGCTGCAACACCGTACGATTTCAAATTTAGCCTTTTAAAATGTACTGCCTCTTTTGACGAGTACATAAATGAAACAATTCTAAAAACAAATTCAAGCTCTCTACTTTTGTATGAAACCAATCACCAATTTCACGGAATCGATCGTGGCAAGTTTAGAAAATTTTAATTGGAACTGACTATAGAACATAATATATAGGCTTCACAGGTATTGTGAGGATTATTAGTAGCAGCCATTGACTGCGAAAATGCGGAACAACGCGGAGGCTATATTAAATTCCGTTTCACAGTTTTCCTGCTATTTAATCGCTACAACCTCCTTTTGCTTTTGGGACGGTAGCGGTGATTTTCTACTAATCTATTGTTGTATTTATCTATGGATAAAGTTGCTATATACCAGTTCGTATGTATAGAGATACTCGTGATACTTCTCTCATTAGCAGCGGCGCCAACTGCTACGATTCTCTGTGAATAAAAACTTTTTTCCGCCCGAGTTATGTAACGAGCTATTGATGTGTTTTTAAGAAATCTGACGTAGAGATACATTAGTAGGTATTATGGATGCTTGCAAACGCTCAATTATTACTTGTAATCAATGTAGTACCTACATTTATGTATTGCAAGTAGTTACAACGCTTTCACATTCCCCCACAAGCCCCACACTATGTTCGACGACTTGTATCGACGCCTGACGATGCCTGACACATTGTCATCACTCACACACACACATGTTATATTAGCAAGAACCTAAAACTTTTTAAAAATAAGAATTTTGAAAATGTTTTCATTTGCATTATGATGTATGACATAAAAAGTATACCTGGGCAATATTTGGCAAAATTTACTTAAACGTTAAAGCTGAAATTAAAATCGTTTGTTTATTCATGCTAACATATATATTTTAACATATACATTTTCACTTTCCATCAGCTGATATAATGGTCAAATGTTTGCCTATCGAGCATAAAAAATCAAAACAAATATATTTCATCCAACTTTTACAACCTAGTTCGGTTATCGGAGTAAAAATTCTTCACTAAGCTTAGTTAACAAAAATTGGGCTTTTGAATTGTTACAGTTACATTACTGAAATCAGATATACAAATAATTAAAAGTTCATATAATGAGATAAAAGTAATTATATTTTGCATACATCAATAATTCAGTTGTTGTTGAACAATACAACTCAATCTTAAAATACAACTCAATCTTATAACTGTTACAAAACTAAAATTTGTCAAAAGTTTTTGGTAACTGACAAGAAAATTAGCTCTCTGTTTCTTGTCTAATTACTATTCGTATCCTCTGGAACAGCTCACACCATTATTATGCAAATTTGCTTTGTAAGATGTAAAGTATTGCAATGGCAGTAATAACTTCAAATAATCTACTAGAAGATTGTTACCCAAGGCAGCAAAATAGTATGTTTACGGTGGAGAGGTAAAATTGAATACAGAGTGTAACGATAGAATTCTAAAATTGAATCTTGTGTGGAGTGAGGCACTTCCAGGATTCAAATCGAAGTGATTGTTAGATATATAGTGTGGGGTTTTTGGTAATGATTTGACGCCGAAGAAAACTCTGTGCTTCGATCACTTCAAGCAAGGAAAATGTTAATAGAATTGAATATCAAGGTTTATAATGCATGCAGGATATATAATCAATTGTACTTATATTTGTACCAAGGAACAAAAATGAATGACTTACATAATTAATGTATAACATATATACAATCTGATATCTATAATATCTCAACACTGTTTTCAATTTTCAAACATCAATGATTTGCTGGCCCATTCTGTCATGCTTGCAAGGTTTAAGTATACAAATCTATTGATAAGCACTTAATTATGATCCTTCATGGTATATTATTTTTTTATTATAAAGTCGTTCCTCATGGTCCTCATGGTCGCTAGTTACAAAAATGTATCGTCGAAGAAGACCCTGGTCAATTATCGACAAAAAATTATGGACTTATACCGATTTGTTTAAACATAAATATATATTATTATTATTTTTATAAATCGGCCACTTGAATGGTTTGTTTATTACGAGCGTCACAGGACGAACAACATGTGTGAAAGTTAATTTGAAACTAAATATATTTGTAAATATAATTTAAACGCAAGCAAAGCTTAAAATAACCGACTTCACCGCTTTATCTTCGGAACTTTGATCAGATTTTATGTACTAAACACGCATTATTGAAGATATGTCAAGAGCTACTGATTAGATCTTGATCAAATTTAAATGGGACTAATTGGAAAGCACCATCTACCAAACAAAAAAAAAATCAAAATAGGTTCACGTGGAACGAAGATATGAGGTAACACACAAAAAAATATAGTCGACTTGAGTACCTCCTCCTTTTTTGTGCAGTCGGTAGAAAAAATACCGGCTTTACCGCTTATAATTTGGTTTTGGCTTGATCGATTGCGATAAAATTTATTTGGGACCACGTCTGAAGTATAATCTACCATACAAAAAATCATCAAAATCGATTGATAATTAGAACATAATAGAGAACCTCCTTTTTTGAAGTAGGTTGAAAAAGGAGGAACATGGTCTTAGTCGTCGTTATACTGCTGTAACTTGAGGTGTACTGTTTACCACCCTTGACCGCATGATCACATGATCACTGACCAAGACATATGATAGGTCGCGCTTATAATAATATAATCAACTACTATATAATATATAAACTAGCAAAACGTAGAACACAAATCATCGAATTAAATTGATTAATGAATATATTTAGTTTTAAATTTGTACGAAGTATTTTTCTGGTTCATTGCTAAAATAAATTCCAATTATATAACGATAAAACGAAGGTGTCTTAACTTGATTGCTATCAGTTTTCGTTACATTATGATCATGTTATTTAAAACTTTGATAATCCGTACGTTAGGAGGTATTTTTTTTGCACGCGCCAATGTCAAGTGCAATATATATAACAGGGAAACAAATTTTTGGATGATTCTGCAGGTGTTTGATATTGTTTTGTTGTGCATGTTTTACAGTAAATTGGATAGTGATTCTGGGACCTCGACATCTGACCCCCTATGACGTATCTTTGTTGCACGCGGATTCAATTAAAATTAAGCAAAAATGAACCTTATTTCTTAGGAGTTTTGTTAATTTAGTATTGAAACCGTTTGCAATAAAGATAGGTAATCGGGGGGCTGGTTTTTACAACGATGACTTGTTTTTTTGGCATAAAAAAGAATGTGAAAGAATAACTGCAGCGGTACAGAGTGCTGATTGGTACTGCATTTTTGCTATTTGTTTTTATTTTAAACATAATAAATCGTTTAATGCTAATTTAGCTATCAAGGTAGAGACGTACCATTATTCAAACCAGTTTATAATAAAGTAATGCAAAAAAGCATCATGTTTGTCTTAACTTGTTGTTTCACATATTTTTATTATTCTTACATACTCGTAATTTTATAAGCTTTATAACGAGTTACTAATAGGGAGTAATACCGCTAGTACCCTTGAGGGTACTAGTGCTACTAGTTTGTATCGTTAGTACCTTTAAAGGTACTAGTTCATATGAAGTTTTTTTTTATTTATTATAGGCAAACTTTTGACCATCATCTCGCCTGATTGTAAGCGAGATGTGGTCGACGATGAAGCAAGTTTGCCTAGAAGATACCTATTCACTCGCGACTTGAAGACTCCCTTCGAACATAATGTGGGGCTGTGAGTGTTAAAGTGTTTGACAGAAATATGTGCGTTAAATCCATGTCGTAGACATCTGATCAAAACATTAAATATTTTATTATAAATGACTATACCTTTAACAATTAATTCATAATAACTATACCTTTAACAATTAATTCATAATAACTATACCTTTAACAATTAATTCCTAATCATGTATGGTCGTGACATCCCAGCGAGAACAAAATTGATTTCATCCATTAAGGACGAAGAGTCACGTAGTAGCATCTAACTACTTTCAACGTAGGCCCTGACACCCACATATCTCACGGCGAGTAATCACCGGCGTGGCCTTCGTACAACAGTTATTTGCTGCTGTGAGGTATATTTCAGGAGCCTTTAAAACAGAATTCTGGTTTTTCTATGCTTATATTACAGTTATACTGGACTAAGAGCCTGTATTTTATCTGCTCTTAGACAAGAATAGGATATTTTAATTTCTTATGATTATATCGAAAGAATATCTGCCATTTAGAACATTTTTAAAGAACAAACGATGAAACAAAGATGTAACTACTCGTATTTAAGTAAGTAGCATATTTGTAGTGTTACCCGGATCTGAAGTGGTTGCTACTGTTACTTACATTTTATAGCTAGTATTCTGGAAAAACAGGCGTAACTTATAGCTTTGTGTTTTCACTGACGTTCTTCACTTTAAGATCCACAAATAATAATTACACGATGACTTTACTTTGAATAAATCGTTGGACAACCTCACGTACCTATTTAGTTAACTCAAATTTGTTTGTGAGTTATTGATTAAGTGAAGCAACATCTCTAAGTAGAATTTGGTGGTTCAGCAGTTTGTCCGTTTAATTTATTGAATGGATATTATATTCAGTTATGTACAATTTAAAAGATCTGTAGGTACTATTAAAATAGTGTGGGAGAGGCTTGGCGAGAATGTGAGAAAATTTTGTTGTCGATTTTGTATTATTTTTCAAAACTTGTGATTCTTCGAGTGTTCATGTGTAAAAATTGTGGTAAATATAAAAAAAAAAATATTGTTTATTCGTGCCTGAATTACCTTACATTCAGACACGAATAAACAATAGTATTTTATAATGATATAGGCCATGTATAAATTAGTTTTAACGGCTATGTTCTAACAATTTTAAATGTTTTTTTACTTCTTCCCGGTAAAATCTGGAATAGAATTGTCAAGAATGGGAAAATCAAGAAGGCGTAGTGAACTATTGTGAATAATTTTAATATTTGGAGCAACAGTATTGTACTAAGGACAACTTTGTGTTGTATGCTACATGACTCACTAATACGATTTTAACCCACCTCCCAGAATTCTATCATCCAATTATACCAAACATAAAATTTTGACCATACCGGGTAGGCTATTTTCAGCCTAGCGATTCATTATATTGGATGAATCGCGAGGCTGAAAATAGCCGGATAGGAAATAAATAGAGGATCTCTGCGTTAAGAGCCAACTTCCAGGTCACTACGATATTATACTTATTTAGAAACAATTAGAAAAACGCAAAGAAAATAGCAGAGATTTGGAATAATTTCCTTTGATTTGTGTCAGCAGGGCGGCGCGACCTCTGACGACTTAATTAAAAGCATTTTTTTATTATTAATAATGTGTTGCGTTACATACACAACAGTTACATACACAACAAAAAAAGTATTGATGTGGTGAACCCTGTATCAAATAGGGTGTAGTAAAGCACATTGTTTTTATATATACCTGACAACTAATTCTGCAGAATTGCTGCTCAAGTATGAAATTTGATTGAGATTACATAATAACCGGTTGCACAATGTTTTTTCTTAAATGATTATTAACAGAAAGAAGTGATACTAACGTAAGACTGTTATGTTTTGACTGTTATAAATTTGTTCACGGTGTAGTCACATTGCTCTATCAAAAACTCACGTAGTTTTGTTTGAAACATATCGTCTAGTGGTTAATATGTTATTTCGTGGGCCTTTTTAATAAATTTCTAATTTAGGTTCTGGCAGTATCAACTTGTTTTTTGTACGTAGGTTTGGTATTTATATACAATTGGTCTTTCTCACGGACACTTCTGCCTCGAAGATGTAAATGTTTAGTAATGTTAAAAAGTTATATTGGATAAATAAGGTGGAGTCTACAACTCACGCGTTGGTGGATATTAAATATGCACTTTTTTGCATAATAAATATTTGACTAACTTCTGTTCTGTTACCCCATAAGACAATACCGTATCGTAGCCATGAGTATGATATATATACGTAATAGGATGTATCTATTATGTTGGTGTTGATTTTGAGAATCGAGAGAGCGTAGACAAATTGAGTTAACTTACGCTTTTGTTATAGCAATATGCGCCTTTCAATTTAAATGAGAATCAATTTTTATGCCAAAGAGCGTATTATCTCTTATTTCTTTAGGTATATTACTTAGTGCTATTAGATCTGGAAGCCTTTTTTGGTGTGGCATAAATTGGATTCGTTAGGATTTTTTAAATTTTATTTCAAGATTGTATGCCGCCAGCAAGGTTTTTATATTAGTGGTGTTGTTTGTGATTATAACAAAGAAATTAATTTGGGTACATTTAAAAATTAAGGAAGTCAGCCGGCAAATCCACTCGAGAAACGAAGCGACAACGCTTACTAAATCTTAGTTGGTTTAAATTCTAAGCACATTAGTTTTATTTTCTGGTTATGGTTTGAGATGGAAAGTGCTGGTGCAGGTGGATGCTTAGAGCGTAGAACTGAAAGTGTATCTGCATTAATTGGAGCCAATAAATCATTTATAATCAACAAACGTGCCGCACGTCTGAAATCCCCATCGCCCAGTTTATTTTCAATTAGATGGTAAGGGATAAAAGAAGAAATAGACTGTGACGGTGCCGTTTTGATTATTCATGGATTAACAGAAAAAATTTGAAACTAGAACTACCAGAGTGTTATAGTTAATACAATTTTATTTTATATGATGTCAAGTTTTACTAAACACGCTTTGAATTCTTATCTACCGCCTTATTTATATCGGTGTTAAGGCTTCGCATGAACCGATTAATATTAATTTTATTTGTACAGCACTGACATAGCATCAATATAATATAATAATAATGATATCCATAATGTTGAAGGCTTTCAACATTATGGATATCATAGTTTTTAAGCGACGAAGGCACTTAAGAACTATTTTCGGTATCGTTCACAGAACATTAGTTTCTTATCCGGAAACATTAACCGGTTCTAGTCGAATTTACTTGAATTATTCCAGTTACCATCGGATTTTTACTCCCTACAACTACCAGATTTATCTTGTGTTTGCAAGAAGAATGGTTATTATTTAAAGACAGAGTTCGTCAACACAACATGATTTGTTACTTTCTTTGGATAAGTATTAAAATTACACGTTATGTGAAGTTTGATTTTGACACTCAGAATACAGAACGAACTTCTGTATTCTGAGTTTTGACACATAATAATAAATCATGGAATTTTGAGATTTTAAAGTGAAACAAACTGATATTTAGGTTTTAGTCGAAGCTTGACCTATTGTGAGGTTTACAGCTGTTGCTGTCTGTATCTTCCGTCATGATTTGCTTCTCGCTTGGCAAAATGCAAAAACTGCCTAAAGCCTACCGGAAGGGCGGCCATTGCCGATGCCAGTTTCTTTCGTCAGTGTCTGCTTGCAACTTGACAGACAGATTTTTTAGAGATTGCCTTTTTTTAGAACCTCGGATACCGTCCGCAGTTCTTGGTGATTGTTGTGCTACTTGTGCTAACTTTTGTATTTGTACCATATATTCCTTATAGTCTTGTTCCGTTTTTGCTATGTCTGTATTCACAATTACTGTGTCGTCCTATTGATGAATTGGGGATGTCTCTTTTATTTACCACTTCCGGTAAGAGAAAGTGCCTGCGCATTTCTTGTTTTGTGAGGTGATTCGCCTCGATTTATATTTTCGACTATGTAGTCGCCCTAGCAGAACCACAAACGATGCAAATGATGTTCGTTAAATTACTTTTGCAGTCTGTCAGCTCTTACGATATTTTTTAAAATTTGATTCATGAGGTTTATATATTTATCGATTTTTATGTTGGTAGGATTTTCACAATCGACTGTGCGAGAGGGCGCTTAGTGGATTTTTTTGAAGTTTACAGACCATCCTAGTTGTTTGTAGGTATGTAGAGAATGTAACGGGTTTGTTGCTTTAGATTTTATTAGGATGGATGATCAAAAAATCTCTGATTCCTTCGTCTTTGAACAGGTTTTTAATTTAATTTCTGTCTACATTTCTTTAGAAATCTTAGATTGGAATCTATGTGCAATAAAATTAAATTTTATATCCATTGAGAATAGAATGAAACTTTGAGATGCACGGAGTATTTTACATCTTAGTTATTTTTTATCTGACTACTATAAAAGTAGTACTTCTTAACCATTTTTGTTTTCTTTGCTCGCGTCCATTATCACTCCGCGACGCCGTTCGCTGTAGTTTGGTTTGCCTTTGCGTTCTGGGGTTTACCTTTTTGTTTATATGTTAGATATGCGTGTTTCTTCTCTTTGTTCACGCTGACATTGTTGTGGTACTTCTTTGTTACCCATTGTTTTGTCTAAATCCTGCTCCTGCGAGAAAATCTTCTTAATTCTTCCTTGTCCTTCAACCAAGTTACAAAGTTAGTGTTCAGAAAACAAATGTGTTAATGACGGCAGTATGTCGTACAAGAGCTTGTTTAGAGTTTTATTTTGTGGTTTGTAAACGATTCTTTTTTTCTGCTCGTTTTGCGTGGGTGTATTACAACAACGCATCTGAAGTACTACGAAACGTTGCCTGGGATGATAAAAAGTTGGCGCGTATGGACGCCTTTAACTTCCAATGATAATTTCTGATACAAGTCTTGGGTGCCTTTTTTTTGTTCTAACAGTCAATGGGAGCAATTCCCACGCAGAGATCCATTTTCTTAGTATAGTATTTACCCATCATGTCGCGCCAGTTACTAAATTGTTGTATATTTTCATATTTGCAAATTCAGGGGGCCGCTTGAAATGTATCATTAGCTTCTGTGTTTTTACTGTTTTTTTTCATTACAGTCACCGGTTATTTATAGCTAATCAAAATCAAAATAAAAAAAAAAATCTTTAAAAGATTTTCTCTGACTGAAGTCATTTTTTATGTTCCATTCCGTTTATGAAATAAGAAACAAAAATAGAAAATAATTTTAATCAAATTACGTGGTCCAAAGAGTTAGCTTACGTCGGCCGTGGAGGTCGACTTTTCGCTGCCACAACAGTGAGGGATACATCAGCATTTTTTTATTTTTAGAATATTTTTTAAGGGTCTACTGCTTCTTTAATTTTATCGCTGTAAAATAATTCCTTACATTTGTTTTGCATTTTTTTACATTTTCTTTACGCAACACATGTCTTGAAACATATTCTGTGCTTTTACTTTCGGGTTTGCTATTTTTAGCAATTTTTATAATGTATCTTGGTTAAAAAGTCACATCTAAAGAGATGTCAAACCATACTTTTTAGGCAACATATCAACCATATAATCAGTGTTTTCAATTGTAAGTATCCAATTTACTAGAGATGGCACAGTGCCTGAATTTGACTTATTTGTTTTTATAAATTTCATTGTTCTGTTTCACGCCTGTCGCCTGAAGACCCTGTGACTAGAATAAGGGGTTATACAGCCTCAAGAACTGGTTTTTCTTCAAATTTCAAAACTTCAATTTTGGGAATCAAATAATAATTTATCAAGAAAATTAATGTGTCCGCTGTTTCTTGAAACTCTTTTGGTATAACTCCTATGCTTGCTAAGTATCAAATGTGAGTTGCAACGGTATGGTTGAATACCTGGGTTGCGCTTTTAGTTTAATTTTAAATATATTTTTGACATTAAATGATTTTCAGTTAACTTTGGCACTAACCTTAGCTCCTTGAAGGCTACATTTTCGTAATATAATTTGAGCATGTGTGCCCATTTTGCCGTTTTTGCCTCTTCATTGATGGTGGTCTTAAAATATTTACTAAGGAGATTATTGCGTTTTCCTCTCATTAAATGAGGTGGTTCATACAGAATGGAACCTTTTACCATCAACTTTAAGTACTTTATTTTTGAACCCTTTATTTTCTTTTATGTCATTTGCACGAGTTTGATTTATTAAGTAATTTACAGCGCTTACTTACATTTGTGGCGCTTTGCTCGCTTATTGTTGCTACTTGAAATCCAATTTCTTTCAAATTTGTAATTATTTCTTTGATCTGCATGGCCAGATCTATTTTAGTTGTACTTTCTGCACAAAAGGTATTAGTAATTGGCTGTTTATAATTTTTTTTGATTCGTCTTACCATGAAAACTAGAACATGATTGGCTATTTCTTTTTTACATCATGTCCATTATTAACAAAGCCAGTGAAGTTTTCTTATCTTCGATTGTAGTCAAAGTGTGGCTTAATTTTCTACTTCGTCAAACATCAAGACACACAATTTTTCCATATGAGTCATATTTTTAATATTTTTTTAATTGTGCAACTAAGTTTTTATTTATGCCTGGTTTTAATAAAGCCCACGATATTATCCGTCTCAGAGTTAATGATGATGGTAGTACAAACATTTTTCTCAGCCACCTATATTTTGACAGCTTATTTTAATCCATTACTGAATCTTCAACCTATACGAGTATGTCCTAGGGCCTTGCCTTGCAAAATTTTCCGGATCGCATTTCTTGAAACGCTTTTGCTGAACATTTCCTTTTGAAGTTGAAGGTACTGGGTTTGTTTGCCCTATATAAGTAGATGATTGGTCAAACAAGTGTTCAGATGTTGCAAGGTGCATCTGTTCAGATGTTGTGGAGTGTTTTGAATGATAACCGGACTATAATTTCTGTCGATTTGACTGCCCAATACTTGTTCTGCTTGTAAGTGCAGTGTAGGTGTTACAGCTGGACTGGGCCTTTTGCATCGAGTTAAATAACGCAATTCAAAGTGACAGTGGCAAACCCTACGATACATAAAAACGATGACGTTGTCAAGTAACAATATATCGCCACGTATTGCGTTTATCTATAAATTGAACCTTGCAATATCTTTGTCTATCATATATTTAGGAACGTGTGTAGAATATTATTATTTTCACCTGTAATATAATGAAATAATACATATTATAATACCAATAATGATGACCCTTTTAATCTCAAAAAAGAAGACCGAAATTTTAAACATAAGTAGCTAGTGATCTAGATGTCACAAAGGTACAAATAGTAAGACTTGGCACGTTTAATTTGTGTAAGAAATTGGTACTACTTTGTGAGAGCTGGTGCCTGATGTAGGTTTCATTAGAAACCTGTATTACAGATTACCAGGACCCTCCCGCAGCAGGAACGATTTAGATTGTCTTAATTGTTACCGAGCATCTTAAGTCGTACTCAATCGGAATTGATGTATAAAGCAAAACAAACGCATTCACACTAACAGCCCACACTAAGTTCAAAGACTTGTATTGTGGGTGCCGGAAACATTTACATCACACACACACACATTACACCCAGAACCAGAAGCACAAATATCCCTTGGGAAGGAATTTGTACTCCTTTTTGTAAGGTGTGACAATAAAGCGTTATCTATCTATCTATCTAAAAACTATTGATAACACAGTAATGATGTAAAAAAAACAAGCATATGTGAACAAGATAATGTGTGTATGCTTTTTAAGATTTTGTGTGTTTTGTTGTATAGTGAGTGTTTGGGGAGAAAACTTGTGTCTGGGAATCTAATCTAATGCTTCGGACGCGCACTCAACTAAGCCAATTTTGCGAACTATGTCATTGAATATGATTTGTAAATGCAATAGGTATTTGTAAATCGTCTATAGTTTTTATTATTTTCATTTCTAATTAATTAAATCAAAATTTACCATATTTCTTAGGAGTTGTGTCAGTTTTGTATTGAAACCGATCGCATTGGGTAATCCAAGGTCTGGACGGTTATCATCCTACTAATTTTCTCTAAAGCTTTATCTATATGAATGCTATATATCTATATGTATACTTCTATACTATAATATTATAACCTCTCAAGCGTCCATGGTCACAGAAGTTCCCGAAAAAACTTTGTCTTACCTGTCTATGGTACCTTTAGTACCCAGACGATATCGGCCCATTCAAACGTCCATAGAGCAAAAACCAGCTGTTATTAGTAGTAGGAAAAATATATCGACTAAACTTAATGAAATATCTAATCTGTAGAAGTAAATATCAGCTGTGTAGGGGCAGCACAGTATTCAGAATAAAAAGTAGGAGTTTTGCCGCGAACGTGAAAAAATGGCGTTGTTGATTATTTATAATTTTCCAAAACCTGTGATTCTTCGATTGTTAATGTGTAATAATGGTGGATTATTAACCGTTGATACTTGGTAAATGTTCGTAAGTGTAGGCAAGTCATACAAAGTTGAAAAACGTGATTTTCGCCTTCGCTCCAAAACTCCAATAGAAGTTCTAGTAAAGTTTCTACCACTTTACTAGGGCATGACTTGACTATGACTGACTACTTGACTTTGACTGTGACTTGTGACTAAGACTTTTATTATGAAGAATATAAATTGTTCATATTTTTTTTTAATATTTCGACTGAAGGACTATGCATCCATGGTCATGAAATAATTAAAAAAAAATAAAACATAAAAATTTATGTAGACGGTCAGCCATTTTCTTGTTGTCAAAGTTATTCCTGTGTTCAGCTTCAACAAAAATGTGGTGAAAACTCTGTTTTTACATGTTATTTCCATTTTTATTATGTACAAAAGTGATCGTAAATATACTAGCTTCAATAAATATGTGTATTGATTGTGTGTTTTGACATTTCCAAGAAGTTTATATTAAACAATCTAGTCGAGAAGATTTGGCGCCAAAACGCGATTTATTTTTATTTTTTTTGTTTACTCCTACTTCCAACTTTATTTTCATTTCTTACTATTGATTTAAGTAATATAATTTTCACTAAATTAAATTTTAGCTGTAGAAGTTTTTAGTAATAATCGCTTATGTAGAGAGGGTAACGCGCGGTCGATAAAAAAAAAGTTACGTTTATGGCGCAGACAGGCGAGACAAGAATCACTCGCGCACCCGTGACGCTTGAGGTTATAAAGGTAAAGTTTATTTGTTTGTTAAAGGTAAACTCTGAAACCACTGAACCGATTCTGAAAATTCTTTCACTAATAGATGTTTATTAAAGGTAAACTCTGAAACCACTGAACCGATTCTGAAAATTCTTTCACTAATAGATAGTTACTATCTTTGAGTGTAACAGGCTATGTTTTATATTGCGAGTAAAGTTAGTTTTCAGTTCGAAATAACAATATTCGTAAGACAAGTCGGAGAAAAATTAACCAATTGGCCGCGTTATCAGCGTACGCTGTCTAAACCGTTAGACACGAGTGAATACAATGTATGGCAGAAATGTTGGCCTTCGTGAGTTTTACAAAAAAGTCCGCGACAGCACATATCTAGTATATTTAGCCCAGAAAAATATTTTTTTTTGTTAAAAAAATAGCGGCTTTTGATAAGATGCCTTTTTGAGACATTTAGTATTAATACTTATCAATATAAACTACTTCATCGTCTTATGTGGTTCATCTAGATACGATTTGCCTAGTAAGCCATATAATATAACAAAAAAAAAATGTAATAATATAAAGAATTAAAAAATATTTAATAATAATAATCTAGATGTATTGTATTGCAGGTATATTATGTATGTACTTATATTATGTTGTATTTTTATGATTAATGATATTCTTACACACATGCACAGACGCACTTACTCACTCACACTTTCTCACACACGAACATACATACACATACATACATCTGTCTCACTAAATTATGTTGTATTCTCATAACAACTAGGAGAATAAATAATAATTGTACTTATCCAGGGAGACCTATAATTGGCTGTATTATATATATTTCACGTTTTGTATCTAAATCATCATAACGCTGTTGGTCTTCTGAATAAATTAAAAAATTGGACAAATAGTCTAGGAGAAATAGTGAGATTAGTTTTACGGCAGGAATAATCCTGCACACATTATTCGTCGCCTTCAAAGCGCCGCGCCGCCTGTCGAGTTAATTTCCGGTCGGAACACAAGTATTCTCCCCATGGGAAATATGTGTTTCTGGTTCTGTGTTTGATGTGAATGCTTTTTTTTATTCGCTCTTTAGGCAACATTCGACCACTGATAGAAAGCGATGATGGTCAGTCAATCAGCCAGTCAGTGAATCTGTCAGGACAAATATTCTTATAGTATTAGAAGATAAATGCGAAAGATGTCGTGTAATGCAGAAGAAGAGTCATAACAAAATTTCAACAGAATAAATAAATAAAACTGTATAAATATAAATACAAAAAACTAGTCCTATATTCACTTAGGTTCGATACAAGAAAATTCAGGACATGACACAGGATACAGGAATAATTTCTAAAATAATGTTATTATTTAATAGAAATATACCCTTTGAATGATTATTTTCTTATTGATTAAACTATTATTGACCTATGTGGTTTTAAATACAAGTAAAGCGAAATGCACCAGATAAAAAACGGTCAGGCACTATGGGTACGGATTTGTGTGTTGGCTTTTCGTAATCCTACCAGCATCACCTGTCTACAATTTAAATGTCTTCCAACAAGACAGAGGCCGTAACCTACTCGCTTTATACCTACCTAGTTACTGTAAAATCATTTACTAGAAGTCAAACTTTCTCTTGGAATGAGCGGTCATAATAAAGCTTGAAACTTGCGAATTTAGTTTTCATGAGTTCGTGCACTGAATGGACACTGTTTAATTAATTATAAATATATATACTTAACGAAGCGGCTGTCTATACATAGGGCAACATCTTGCAGCGCAGTCAAAGCATAACCTGAAAATGCTCTTATTCATTGAGAAAAAAGAGTGAGATACATTATTTACGACTTGGTAAATGGGATTCCAAACACACATCTAAATCGTAAGAAGTAAATTTATTACATACTGCTTTTGGCCCGAACAGATGGCACGCGGATAGCTACGCGGGCGCGTTTACCTCTAGTGCAGTGGTGCCAAGACCGCGTCTCCGCGCGCCCGGTCGGTTCGCCGATAAATAACATCTATAAAAGTAGCAACATTCATGTTATTGGTAATATAATACTTTCACCTGCATATAAAAAAAAATAAGCTTAAACAGATCGTTAATATGCAATAGGAATAATACGACCGACAGAACGGACTCTTGAGGTACACCGGCATTAATAGCCAATTTGTTCGACGAATAGCCAAGAGTCTAAGACGAAAATTATAAAATGCTCCACTGCTTCGGAATTGTAAATGCTGCTTTTTAAAGATACTTATAATACTCTGAATTCGTACAAAAATACTAGCCGACACTAATGTTTATGAACAGGGGGTAAATATAGAGCATGCGATGCAAAAATCCACAGCGTGCATAACTTGAATTTTGTGGTATTTGAAAACTCAACGGGAAGCTAAATTGAATTGTACAGGGAAAAGCATCCAGGCATGAATTCATGATTCGAACAGCGTATGCATAGCATGCACTTCCAATGAGTTCAATACCATTGCACGGATGTCAATGATCACGGATAGAAGAATTTTCGTTGGCAGGTAAAACTAAAACTCCTAAAGCATATAAAATCTTCCCGCTTACCACATGCCCAAAAATGGAAGATACGTCTATAAACAATTTAGTTAGATTTCACATATGCTTGGAGTGGAAATAACCATCTCTGTAAAAGGAGGACTGGTTGGAAGGGCTATTGGCATATTAACAGGGAGTACAGAAGTGGCTTGTCCCTGATTAGAATCTTCGGCCAAAATAAATAATGGGCTTAAACTTTGAGTTTTGTAGTCTGTGTAATGTGCGCTGGGTCACTTATATATGCTTTATAGCATGTGATTCAATTGGCTGATAGAATATGTCATGTGGATGAATACAACAAATAAACCTGACAAGTGCGAGACTGGTTCGCGCTCCAATTGTTCGTTCGAAGTTGGACTAAATGGTTACGTACCTACTTATATAGATCACGGGCATTAAGACCACATTCATCACGAGCATTAAGTGTCAAAGATTTTTGTCCCATTTTTTTTTGCTTTGGTAGGTGAGCGTCCTCCTTCAAAGCAAGTTTAATTCCCGGCGGGAACATAAGTTTTATCTCCAAGGGAAGTGTTTTTGGTTCTAGGTGTGATTGAGTGTGATGTGAACGTTTCCGGCAACCACGACACAAGTCATAAAACTTAGTGTGGGGCTGTGAGTGAAAACGTTCATTATTATTATTATAAAAAATATATATATACACAGCTGTTGTTTAGTATTTTTGACGTGATAACGTCTTATAAATCGATGAACACCGGCTGCGCGCACGAAAAAGTGTCACGTTCCGCCTGAGCCTGAGCGTGCAAACGAGAGCGCGGAACAAGCGATAGAGAGGCACGATCGGCCTAAACTTCGATGTTTTCTTATGACGTTATCACGTAAAATTATCGTCCGTAAACCGACTTTACAGACAACCATTTTTTTTGCTGTGACATAGAATCTAGAATTTTCTACAGCCATTGACGGTACCTAAGAATATGATATCGATTTCAACTTGGTACCTCTTCGCGTTTCTAAAAGAATGATCTTGACCGACAGACAGACAGACGGACGACGAAGTGATTCTAGAAGAGTTGCTTTTCTTTTTTTGACGAATGTAAAACAAGTGAGCCTCGTAATTCCAACGTCAGAAGACTGAAATATAATCATTTATAATATTATATATACGTATAAGCTTCGATCATATAAAAGTATTTACTATCTGCGACAGAGAAAGCTCTTTCTGTTCGACAATGAAAACAAATTATGGCGATTATTGTTATTGAATAAGGTGTTCTGGTACAAAGGCCGTCTATTCAATTGGTTGAAGAATAGGATAAATTAGACATCCTTATTTGCCATTCAGGGTATTAGGATATTTTATTAAGTGTTGTGTTAATTTTCTCTTGGGAAGATGTCAGATAGGAAAAGATTTTCGTAAAGTTGTTCACATGTCAACTCGGGTGAAACCGTATCGAATCAGCTAGTGTATAGGGCAAAGTCATAATAATATAGGTGTGACAACAAGCGAAGCAAGAAAGAGTATTTGGTAATTGTAGTCCTAGTAGGTACGAATATTTCATCATTTCGTACTGTTACCGTATCGAGTTTACCGTACGAACACGGAGCCTTACGGTAGTTGGTACCATAAATTGTTTGTCATCTAATATCGATACTTCGATAGGACTACGAAAATGGCGTCATTCTAATCTTTTTCGAATCCACCAAAATTTACCAGAGATACACAAAAAATTAAAATCTATTCAACTCTATACCAAAAATACTAACCTTTTGATATCGTTAATTGCGGATGAAAAACCTTTAATTTTTGTAAATGCACACATTTGCAGTTATTACGCAGTGATTGTGTAAATAAATAAACGTTGGATGTACACATTTTTTGTTTTGTTCTTATAATTTTGGCTTCGCAATCTTGTGCATTTAGCCAGTGTCAAGTTAAAAATATTTCAAGTGTTTTTTACATTAATAAAATGACTGTGACTAGGATCACAGTAAAAGTAAAGTAAAAGAGTCAAGGTCCAGTAATAGTCAAGTAATGCCCTAGTAAAGTCGTAGAAACTTTATTGGAACTTCAATTGGAGTTTTGGAGCGAAAATCACGTTTTACAACTTTGTAGGACTTGCCTACACTTATGCGGATTGACGGTTAATAAACCACCATATTATTATCACATATTAACACTCAGAGATTCACAGGTTTTGGTAAATTATACAAAATCAACAACGCCATTTTATCACTATCCCGGCGTAACTCCAATGTATACATTTCACAATTTTAGAAAATAACAAACTAAACAAAAACGCTCAATATGACAGATATAAAAACAACAAAAGAGGGAGTTTTGCCGCGAAAGTGAAAAAATGGCGTTGTTGATTTTGTATAATTTTCCAAAACCTGTGATTCTTCGAGTGTTAATGTGTAATATTGGTTGATTATAAACCATTAATACTTAGTAAACGTGCATATGTGTAGGCAAATGATACCAAGTTGAAAAACATGATTTTCGCCTTCGCTCCATAACTCCAATAGAAGTTCTAGTAAAGTTTCTACCACTTTACTAGGGCATGACTTGACTATGACTGGACCTTGATTCTTTTACTTGAATTTGACTGTGACTTGTGACTAGGCCTTTTAATAAGTATGAAATACTCTTGAAATATATTATTACTTGACACTTGCAAAATGCACAAGATTGCAAAGCCAATAAAAAAGAAAAAAAAGAACAAAAGAGTTCTCTACTTTCTTTGACACTCACGTTTTAGATGAAATATTAGAGCCAGTCCAACTCCTCCTCAAATTTTCCTAATCCATTCCTTTCATACATCTTTTATGTCTCTCTCTGCTTAGTCCTTTCGTCAACACATCTGCAGGCATCTCATTTATAGATAAATAACTTAGACTTCTTACATATTCGCACCATTTCCCAAAAAAATTGTTACCTTACATCTATATGTTTTATTCGCCTGTGATGCATGGGATATTTCGCGATTTAAGTTGCGGACTGTCTATGACTGAAAAGTTCTACGGCGTCGTTAATCCCAGTTGCTCGGCTAGCATGCTGTCAAGAATTCCCTACTACCTTCTGAAAGTGCTACGTATTCAGATTTTGCACTTCATCTGACTGTCATCTGCTTACGAAATAATAAACCAAACAGTCCCCTATATGGCAGTTCACTAGGTGGAGTGTAATTCTCTCCTTGTGGTTTTACAAGGTTTATTCAATTTTCAACAGGAGTTCTTACAATCTTTCAATTAGTCAATTTGGCAAAAATATGTATAATATTTTTTTTTGTCAAGATACTCAGTATGATTAAGGTGAATTATTGCACTGAATGAACACTTGATTTTCATACCCAGAAAAACTTAAATATTTTGCTTTTTTATCTACCCTTGTGTAACATTTATCTTTTTTTTTTTTAAGTTCACCACTAATAATAAAAATATTAGAATAAATCGATTGGTGTTATTTTGAAGAAAAATTATTAGAATAAATCTCTGAATCGGGTCTTCAACACTTCAACGGCCCTTTTCACAACATTTCTAGCTCTTCTGTACTTGCTTTTCATATTAGTGCCTCTCGGCACTACCCCTCTTAAGTGTTTTAAATTGATGTTACATTTTGTCTCAGTGGGTATCCACTATCTCCTGTAGACTAAACAATCTTCTTCTTCTTGTGCCATCTTCTAATGAAGGTCTCTGGTTAAACCATTGGCGTAAGTTTTTTAGCCAAGATATTCTTCTTCTGCCTACATTTATCTTTCCTTGAGACAAAACAATATAATGTTTTTATAAATGGCTCATCAAAGTTCATCATAAGTAATGCAGCTGAAGCTATTGAGTGAAACTACTTATAAGTGTAAGGAAAATGTTAGGATGGTTTTACTTGTACACAATAAAGGTACTTAAAACTAGGTGGCATCAACCTCAAAGAAAATTAGTTTCCCCAGCATTGTTCAGATCCATAAGGTGACTGTTAAGCGGGTGATCCCTCCAAACAGTGGAGTCCTACGCAGAAATCAGAAATCAGATTATTTTATTGCTTTAAACTGTGTTCATAGATAGAAGTGTAGAAGAATTATTATGTTTAAACAGCTTATTAGAAGATATTAATATTTGCATCACAAATCTAGAAAGTAAATCAAGATATTTTAGAAGTAAAACTAATAACTAAAGAAGTTAAAATTACTTACCATTCCAACAATCTCAACTTCTATTATCACATTCAGAGAGTGGTATCTCTTGCGGCAATAGTAAGCCTCTTCGGGCTGTGATGGTTTTAGACATGAGATCCATCAACACATCCTATTACTCCAGGGATCCTAAATTTGGCATAAAATCTAAAACGAAATAGTACTTTTATATTTATAGTGATGCAGTACCTATATTAAGAGTAATGATTTGAGCATTCCTTTGGTAAGTTAGTATTCAAAATATCCCTAATAACTTAGAAGTCATAATTTGAATTGCCCACTGGCATTGTAAATTGGCCTTCTTAGCTTGGGTGTTGGGTTTTTTGGTGGAAACACATTTTTTTCTATAAGGAATATTCATGTTTCTGGCTGTTAATGTATGTGTGATGTTTTTGGAATGAGCAATACAAGTCTTCAAACTTGGTTTAACAACTTACTTTGGAAGAAAGTAACACATTCTCTCTCCTCTCTTGTAAGTGGAAAATAAATACATATTCTAAATATGCTCGGGTGATTAGGAGTATTTTTCGCTTTCCCAACAGCCCTTGATACACTGGTACATGATACAAGATGTGACACTATCTGTCCGACCAAAGTTTGGTAAGATCCCGTTGCAAAGAATGCAAGGGAAATCAAAACCTAGAACAATCACACATATTACGAAATAGCAATAATGTTAGATCAATCAATTTACTTTAGGCGCACCTCTAGTATCCTAAAATTAATCAAGAATACATAAATTTTGTCTTACCTTAGCCGAAGCATATAAGCTATCTCACTCTCGCTCTTTAGTTATGTGTGGCTTTAGCCCCACGATGAGTTCTCTTACCAGCGTCTTCGTGAGCCTATAAGTTTTTATAAACTCACGGTGGCTGAGGGAAAACGCATCGGCGCAAAAGTAAACAGCGAAGGCGTTCCAGACGCTTTTCTCTAGCTGATGCCCTGTCAGCTTTTTGTGCGCGCCACAAATATTGCCAACGTAGGGCGTATGAACTCATTGTCTTCGCAGAATGAAAACTTAATAAAATTGCTGAAAACTTTTATTTCAGTTTAGATGCATCTTGCACCAACATGCAAACTCATAACAATCAATTGACAGTCAACTTTCAAACTCAATTTTGACATTTTCATGGCACGAGAATACCATCGGTCTATTATTAGTACATTTTCATTGACAGAAGAACATACGACTTCATACGCCTTAATCAGCTTATGGTGTTTGAAATGCTCTAGATTTTAAGGTAGAAAATCAGGAATATATTTTTCACTCATATATTGCCTAAGTTAGGATAGATGTTTTGTTTTTTTGTTTTCTGTAATAGTTCAAATAAAAGTAATCCATCATTCCATATGTCTAAATACATCTATCTATATTTCGAATCAAACCGCCTTATTTAGGTAAACAAGCATCGCTTGCAAATAAGTAAAACATCAGCGCCGATCGTATTTTGGTCTTTCTGCAGTCCGTTGGCAATTCCTTTAATTTGGCAATTATCCAGGAAAGCATTATGTTAATTACGGCACCCTCGAAGGTTCTTCGGATTCATTACCTGGGGGTGCCATTTTCGCTTTTATTGTATTTTAATTTGGGTTACTCTTAAGAAAATAATAGCTAATAAATAAGGTTTACAAATGTAATGTTTTAGTTCGTGTTTCCACGCTTAGCAAACTTAGCACGAATAACATCTTGAAGTCAATTTATTACATTTTTACTTGTATGACGTGACGTACCTGATTTATGAATTACTAATCGAAACAGCGTTAACTAAGTTGTAAAATAAGTTTTAATTAAAAAGTTAAGGCATAAATGCCTTTTAATTTGCAGTCTACTACAAAATTACCGTTCTACTTATTGAAGTTATTTATAAAATTGTACACTGGTGATACAAACTGCTATAAAGGTATTTTAATATGAAATTTCATTTGATATTAAGTTTCATGGCTTCGTTAGGTAATACAAAAATTAAAGTGCCGCTGTTATCATCACTATCAACTTCTTCCACCATTTACTTGTATTGGTGCCCCCTTAACAATTTCAATTATAACACTTTCTTTTCTATTTTTTACTTTGGGCCATAGCTTTACATATTTTCTGAGAATTTGAAGTTACTCGCTTGTATCATTAATGTCTGTGACAGACAGACGGACGGGCGGTTAGTGTTTAACCACCATAGTCAACTTCGAGATTTCGCTTCGCTTAGTTAACAAAAAACTTACAAATACAAAGAAACAATTAGTATCGATGGAAAGGAAAAGTGTGTAAAAAATTTTATCTTACAAAGAAATATAAAAAATTTACAGAAGCTACTTTGTATACTGGAACGTAGTGTTTATTTGATTAAATAAAGTTCAGTTAGTAGGCTTCTGTCCATTTGTAGGTTATTAGAATGGATTTTTTTAAAAGGAATTAAAAGCTGATATCGTTACTTTCAAAGAAGCAACGACCTTTAGCGAGAGCGCAGGAACAGAAAGGCAATAAATAAAGAGTCTTGAATGCAATGAAATGCTTTGAGTTAGATTATAAGGATCCGTGTACCCCTGAGCGTATTCAGTGCGAAGGTTGTAATAAGGTTCATCTCGGGCTATGTGGATGTCTAAGATAATTTTCTAAGATCGGTGCCGTGTTATTTCCCAGGAGAGGCGAATTGAAAGCATCATAACCAAAGAGTATAAAGAGTACCTCAGTATATTTTTTGCTAGCGGGTTATAGTCTGAAATCTAAATGAATAAGATTTAACATTGCATGGCGTGTTTATAAATGTGAAAAAAAATTGAATAAGTATTTTCAGATTTTTGATTATGATTGATATATTAATTAGAAGTATAAATATAAATTATGATCATTGTCGACTTAATTGTAATTCAGGAAGATGTGACAGAGCTAAATTGTCGACACAGGTACTGCCACAAAACAGGTACGAACACAAGTTTTCTCTTGGTCATTTACCATCGTCACGCATCGGACTGTTTTGTTCTAGAATGGGTGGATAGTTGGCGCTGATAAAAGCCCGGCAGATTATATCATAGCTGTTGGCGAGATGGTAAATTCGGCCAGCACTTTTATGGCACGAGAGGCCGTGGTGACCGAACTGGTCAATGAGGAACATAGCACCTGGCACCCAAACTAAACATATGGCGAGACGGAAAGCAGATGGGATCTATAAGTGTACCACTTTCGCTTAATTTTAAGTTCCGTACTGAGAACAAGAAACCCGGTAACGCAACTTTACGTATACCTAATCCTTCTAGTCTTAAAGGTACTTAAACTTACAACCAACGTCTATCATCCATGTCAATATTCAAAACCGATACCAGTGTGTTAATTATCTTTGACCGTGGAAAATTTAATCTGTCACTCGGACCTCATGAACCGTCAGGTATATATTTTATTTCCTGCATACCCTGGGGAGTTACACCTCCTAAAAGAAGATTCCCTATTTACCTCCAGGATAATATAGCGTCCTCCAGGGAACTTTAAGCCGGACGCAAAGTATATAGTTTCCAAAGTGTACTTACTAGATTAGAATTTAAATATCTAAAGAAAGAATAATAAAACTGTAAGCGTGTAGCGGATTTCTATTACGTGTATAAGTTTCTTTCGTATACTTCTTTCTTAAACTTTTTAACAAGCTGGGAATTTCTAAGCCGATTTGAATGTCGCCGCCGCTTTTCTTTATCAGGGGAGTTTGCATATTTTGTTATGGAAAATAAAGCAAATCCAATGGAGTTACATCACATTATTTCTGCTTTCATTTTTATTATAAATTATAACGAGTTTGAAATAGCGTTCTTTATTATTCTTATGTTTACTGTATTATGGATTCAGAAAAGAACTTAGTACTAAACTATTATGAATTTATTTATTATTTGTTAATTTATTAAATAATAACCAGATTTTTACATTAATAAAAACCCATATATACCATTTGTGTTTAGTTATTATTATAGCTATTACATATATTTTCTACTTGAAAGTTGTAAGGAACCGCTGCACTATAAGTGAATCGGTAATTAGCCAGGCAAGCATTGGAAAATAATCTATCAAAAAAATTAGATTTCATGCATCAACTGCCAACGATCAATATTCTTAGATGTGGTGTAAATCGAAATCTTTCTAGGTTTGAATTTTTGAGGTTTTCGATTTACACCATACAGGCTTCATGTAAAAATACAAAGTATCGGGACGGCAACTACATATATTCAAGGTAATTTTTCAGCATTTATGTCGACAACACTGCGATGAACCAATTTTGCCAGAGTTTTCCTATCAATTATAACCCACACGCTCACCATGACCTACTTGATTAAATTAACTACTAATTCGATAAGTCAGTCTCGACTTAGTACAAAAATGCCTACATTTTTAATTTCACCTTTTTTATAAAATTTAGGAAAACCAGTTTCTGGATAATTGAAAAGCTTAGCTTCGTTTATTCGTTACCAGATTTTGCAAAACGTTTATCCAAACTTGGCATAGCAACTTGGTATAGCAGTTTGTCTGGCTCTATGCACACCAGCGACAAATAGGAATCTGCATGAGATTGAAATATAGGCCAAGTTTTTTTTTTATCTTCATAGCTATACGATTGCTCCTATAACATTATTAACTATACCACTCCACGGACATAACATTTTTTTTACTCAATTTCGCGTCTATTTTAATTTTGATGACTGTCATATCTTAAGAAATCAATTGATGTAAGAATCATCAAAATTGGCCCATGCGTTTGGTCTCCAGACTGACACAAAGGAACAAAATACATACGTGCATACATAGGCTAATAAACACATTACCATCCTTTGCATCGCGCTTGGGAGTAAAAATACAATATAAAAACGTTGAAAAACGATTTGTTGCCCGTAATCCAACTACATTGTTCAACAGGTTGAGCCATGGGCAATTTTATTGCCCGTGGTACGACAGCTACAATAAGTAGTGACATCTTGACATTAAAACTAAACATAAAAAAAACATGATTCTTTGTGTGTACTTTTCAAATTCATCGATTTATGTCACCGGTAATATAAGAAAAACTATATATATTTTTTTACAACGGAAAGTCTCCTAGGCCATAATAATGTAAAACCGAGTTAAGGCATTGAAACAGTCTTAGTATTTTTTTTAATTATGGCACCGCCTACTATGTGAATTTAGCCAGTGTAATTGATCGAGCGAAGCGAGATCTCTATGTTGACTTTGGTGGTTCAGCACTTTGTCTGTCCGTCCGTATGTCAGAGGCATCTAGCGTCTAAACCGTACAAGCGAATCACTTTAAATTCTCAGATAATATATACGGCCCAAAGACAGAAATAGCAATTTAAATGACCTAAATCAATATACACGTAAGTGGTAGGAAAATAATTTGTATTTTTTTACCGACTTCCCAAAAAAGGAGGAGGTACTTAGGTCGACTGTATTTGTTTTTTTATGTGTGTTACCTCATATCTTCTCTCCACGTAAGCAGATTTTTATATTTTTTTTATTTTGAAAGATTTTGCTTTCTAATTGGAATTTAAATTTGATCAAGATTTGATCAGTAGTTTTTGAAATATCGTCAATAATGCCTATTTTGTGACGAATAATGCGTATTTTGACGATGTTCTCGTTTACCCGACTTCAAAAGTTACCTCATAACTTCTTTCGTTGTGAGCCGATTTTGATGATTCTTTTTTTATTTGAAAGCTGCTGCTTTTCATGAGGTCCCATTGAAAATTTGATCAAGATCTGATCAGTAGTTTTTGGGTTTAAGTCAACAATGCATGTTTAACACATTAAATCTGATCAAGGTTCCGATGATAAAGCGGTGAAGTCGGTTTTTTTTAAGCTTTGCTTGCGTTGAATTATTATCTACCCTTGTGGGGTATCGTTGAAAAGAGCTCCGCGAGTAGAGCACAAACCGATTTAAAAAAATCTATTTTGGAATATAACAATTTGGTAGGCAACCAGTCACTGTTTTTAGACCTCTTTTGTCCCGGGGTCTATCTTTTAAACAGCTTGATGATTAAAACTGAAACTTACGTATAATATCCGTAATACTTGAACAACAAATAAAGAAATCAATTATTTTAAAGAAAAATATTGATAAGCAATTAATCTCATTTCTTTTCTGTATTCCGCAAAATATAGGCGCGAGATCTCAGTTCGGCGTGAACGACTAGTAAATATTTTTCAAATAAGCTAGGTATTTTATACGATACAGTCAATTAAAAGAGTTCATGATCCAGTCGTAGTTACGTCATGCCCTAGAAGAGTGGTAAGAACTTTACTATAATTTCGTAGAGAGCGCACGCAAAAATCACATTTTCAACATTGTATGATTTGCCTACACTCATCCTCGTTCACGAAGTATTAACAGTTAATAATCCACCATTGTTATTTTACACATTTCCACTCCAAGATCCAAAATAATATTAATTTTTTTTCACCTTCACGCCAAAAAAGTAAATAAACGGTAGATAATTATTCTTTCATGTATAAAATGAATGAAACAATCTAGTATTTATTTATCTAGTCTATCTATTTATTCCTGAGGTTCTAGTCTATCTATTTATTCCTTTATGTTAACAGCGAGTTCGTAAATTGAACAGTCATGAAGTCATTTTCAACGGAAATGTATTAAACAAAGAGGTATTAAACAGTTCTAAGCTCTTCGAGTCGGTGCGAAAAATCTACCTAGCATGAATTTGATAAGCACTAAATCCTGGTCTGGCAGCAAACTTAGATAGCCGTATCTATTTTACGACCACCGTTGACACACATCATCATTTACGAAACAGGTGAGATAGTAATCATACGCTATAATATCATAGGTAAAAATATATCAATAAAATGGAGTTACGATTATCCCTTTTATATTCAAAACAATTGATGTGAGACCGTTGAGACGTGCCTCATGGTTGATGCCCTCAGGGAATCAGCATTCGTCGGGAGCCGTCTCGATAGAAACATCACCGGCAGAAGCTATAAAACTTGCTTTCATTCATTCTACGAGAGAATATAGATTTAGTGCTACGTGCATAGATTGGGAGATGTCCGGGTTCCAAGAATAAATTGAGGCTCTCTATGCTGGTTTCTGCAAAGAAATGGCAATTGTATTTGTATCGGCTTCTATATTTAGCTGATTTAATATATTACTGTATCCAAAAGTGTAATATTTCGATATTTTTATGCTAGATAATATTAGTCAGACACTTGCCTGATACCTATTCACTTTAGACTGGAAGACTGGAGAGTGCGCGCTGGAATTACGAGCTATTAGTCCACCATGCTCTTTTTACCATCTTACAACTCTTGTTGTAAGATGGTAAAAAGGGCATGGTGGAATAATAGCTCGAAAATCCAGCGCGCACTCTCCGAAATGTAAACGATAGCAAACCGATCCTCCGATATCAATCGCTACCTTACCTTATTTTTATCATTTTTAGTATATTACCTTGGCTTTTATTTATATGAACACTATGTTTATTTAATCTCCGGCATCAGCAAAATTACCTGCTACAATATACATTGTACCGTTTTAGACTACTCGTAGCCAAACTTCCGTTCACGGTAAAATTCTCGAATGTTTCCTACCGTGCAAGTTTGAGACACTAAACGCTGCGGGTAAAGTCAATATAGAAGTAAAGCTCTTACCAACCTAGAATTATTTGATCTATTTCACGATGTAAAGCTCTAAAATATTTAATAAAAGACAATTTATAGTTTATTGGTGCTCTAGAAGCACGATAACACTGGCCTTATTGGCTAATCTTAAATCAGTATCTTAAATAGCATTCAGGCGGAGAACGTTAGTTTTTAAAATACTTACCGTAAAGTTAATCGCTGTATGTTTTACTTTTTCGTGAATATATAGGTTCATAGTTTGTATATTGTTTTGATAATTTAGTAATTTCAATCAAAGTCCAAGTTTTGATTGAATTTATCAAAATAACAAAAAAAATTGAGAACACAAAAAAATAACACGATTCAATTAGTTTTTCACGATTTCTCGAAACAACTATTGTTCACTTGCTGCGTTTATTAATTAAGAACTTCACGGCGTTATTGGTCTTAGCGAGTGGTTTGAAGTTTAATAGCAGGCAGATTGCTCTTAGATTAATATAGTTATTAGCGTGATGTAATGTGCAATGTAAAATGATGTTATGATTGGTTTTGGTTGGAAAATGAATTCTCTCCATAAATTAACAAAATGATTTACGTAGTAAAGTACAAACCTCGTATCCTCAACATTGCGACGGCTTTGTTTTCAGTATTTCATATTAATAATTGCACTATGGATTATTGATATATAAATTATATTCACATATTATAAATATGGATCATACAAGTTTTTAATGCAAATTTTTATTTATGTGCCTACCATTGCTGGATCACTGGTAGGAAAAGCTCCTATCATTAAGTCCTCCAATTGAACACTGCCTAATGTTGTGTAATAAAGTATTAATAGAAAGGGCTGAATATATATTTATTTTCAAGAATATTTAACAAATTTCTTACTTTGAAACTAAAAAAGTGAAATATAACAAATAAAAATTTTATTGCCGAAGAAAAGCGCTTAGAATACTGACTGCGTCTCTACGTTGAATAGCGATACGAATTATTTGTGATAAATAAGAACCAGCATTCTAGTCACTCATCGCCTCGACCAAATGTTTGGATAAGTATTAAAAAAAATCTACATCACACGAATCCAAAGTTTCTACCCTGAAAGTTACAAACATGTATAACCTCTTATTAAAGTGGGATATTTGCGCCAATTGAGGTATTCTGCTTTGTTTGCAGCAACGCCAGGTTGAACACAAATTTCTGGAAGATGAGACGGCACCAGTTTATCTACAAAAGTTGCTTCCCACACTAAGGGCCTTCCCATCATTCAAGGAAACAGGGTCATTCCATCGGACCTCTTGCCGTCGCCAAGCATCAGTCCGTTGGGTTCTAAGGATAACTAACGTATGAGACTAAGATGACGCGATAAAGCAACCTGCACTCTTGATGCAAGATAGTCCGTGGTGACCTAAGCGGCTAAACATTAAGAGACGGCTGTTCTGATAGTATTATTATCCGAAAGGTTTTCAATATTTTTTGAAGGTAAGGCTTGCCAAAGTCTTATTCTCATCCCAATGAAGCAAGGAGACGAGCACGTTCTGATGGAAAATTGGACATAACGGCTTTTTTTTACAGAGCGGCCCGTCCCATTACCTCTGCTTATATTAATATAAATGATTCAAATACATGTAATCATTATTTTCTTAATGATAATGAAATAAATTGTATAAATTTGTTATTATATATAATTGTTGAACTGACTTACATAATAGTATGTACTATATACCACTATCACTTTCACTGTTTTGAAATCAATTACACTTAACAATGTTCAAAATATTTTCCTGGTGAAGAATGAAGTCTCCGACCTAAGTTATAAAATTTTTCATGCCTAACTACGGGCTAATTGCCTATATTTCCTAAAACTAAACTAAAACTGTGTACAGCAAAGAACTAAGTTACCTACAAGACATCGAGCTTATAGGTAACTCAAGTGCTCAAGCCCACTACCAGTGGGTAGCGTTCCCATCATGCTGGCGGCATTGCCTCTCTGAATTGCAATGCTAATACGTTGAGCCAAATAAGTGCCAGCATTTTGATCACGCGTCGCTTCAACCAGGCGCTCTGATAGAATTTTGAAAATAGAATGAGCTCCCCCGGTCCCCACGGACCCAGTGTCTCAACTCAAATATGTAACCACTGCCAAGGTTTCCATATTTTCGCCGTTTACGCTGCTCTGCCGAAGTTGCCGCGACGCCAACCCCATTCTGTGTTTCAGGAAGATGTGACGGAGCTAAAGTATCGACACAAGTTGCATCCCATACTAAAGGCCGTCCCATCTTCCATGGAATTAAAGTCATTCCGTCGGGTCTTTTACCATCGTCACGCATCAGACCATTCGGTTCGAGAATGGCTGGAACGTTGGCACTGGTAAAAGCCCGGCGGATGATATCGTTGAGGCTGGCGTTGCGGGAAATTCGGCCAGCACTTTTCTGGCACGAGAGGCCGTGGTGACTGAGCTGGTCACACTGACAGCTATGGGCAACATAGCACCTTGCACCCAAACGTAAGCATATAGCGAGACGGAAAGCAGATGGATCTATAAGTGTACCAGTATTAAAAGAGGGAATGGCCTGCAACCAAAGCCCTGACTCCCATACAGAAACTGCTAGAAGTCGAGCACGCTCTGTGACGCTAGGACACGTATCTAAAAGATGTTTCCGTGCTAGTTCAAAGAGCGGCCGATCCCACAGTCTCTGTGAGGATAACCTCACTGGGAGCCCGGTATTTGGACATGCCATCTCCCAGGCATGTTTGCTATTTCCAAAGAACCCAAACTATGTGAAAGTATTTTTTCGACTAATTTAGAAGTACCATGAACTGAGGACAAGAAAGCCGGTAACGCAACACTAGAAATTTTACGTATACCTAAGCCTCCTAGTCTTACAGGTAAAGAAGCTTGCGACCAAGCCCTGTCATCTATGTCAATATTCAAAACCGATATAAGAGTATTCTTTACGATATTGTCCATGCTATCGAGAAGCGCGCCATGTTTCCATAGCGGACAACATCTTAAAGAATACGTAAATTTTGGGACAAAAAGACAGAATCTAATAATTGTAAAAGCCATATGAGTGTTAATTTTGAGCAATCTGTCGGAAGAATTTTTAAAATTTTGAATTTATTCTTCTACAAAATATTTTAAGTTATAAAATTGATTATATGAGTCAGTTAATTTTAAAAAATAGACGTATATACTGTCGTTGTGCTGCTGATACATGGCTACTGGAAGATACTGGAAGGAAAATGTACTCGTATGTATGTTCAACTAAAATCTTATCAGCGGATATGGCGTGTTTGACTTAATTTAAACTATTGTATTAATTATAATGAGGTAGAAGAAAGAATATGGCTTCGACAATCTCGTTAAATCCAAAGCCTGATTGAAGGCAGCACAAGGGGGGTAATTTTGGCAGCAGGCCAATCGGTGGCCCCGCGATAGCATTCCCTGAAGTGCAAGTTGCGATACCAAGCTGTCGATAAACTCACTGATTTGGCACTGAAAGGTCTAGTTTTTTGAACTGCATTTAGGACATGATACCACGAGTGGGTGATCGAACTGTCGTTTTATCGCGGTTCGTGAGCGGCGTGTGCATGTTTTAGAGATTAAGAATTGTTTCGTGTCAAGTTATTTTGTAGGAACAATTAGTTTAAATATGTGCGATATTCGTGATTCGGGCGAAAAAGTTTTATTATATATTAAAATACATTTACATCCTTTGGTGCCATCTTTGTTTATATTTTTTGTGATTATTTGTGATAATCGACTACAAGGAGAGGCTTGTTTTACTTTATTAAAACAAGATGATAATGTATGTTTAGCGCGTAGTGCAAAACGTGTTTTCGAATTATTCAGAGAGACTGTATCATTAGAGAACAGCATACGTGCTGTACCTCAGGTGTCCATAACTGATTTTATTTTCAACTAGATGATAGGGGAAGGTAGAAGTGTGTGATCGCGGTGAGTTTTAAGCCGAAATAGATTGGATGGGTATATTATTATGTAGAGGATTATTAGCTATTTAAACACCTCACAACAAGCTAATTATTTTTATAATACGACAAGGAAAGTTGCTTTTCTTACCTATTGTTATTATTTTGTAAATCTGAGCGAGGCAAAGCATTGTCATTTTACTTACGTTGGCGTTTCTGTTTCTGTGCACTTTTCTTATATGTACATTTAAACCCTTCAAGTTTATAATATAAACGAGGTGGGAACTTTTCGAACACACCATTGAGTTGTCCATTGATACAGGGTCTTACTGGGTGCTATTTATTATTTATAAAATACTACGAACCAAAATAATATTTATCAAAAACCATCCTACTAATCCTACTAATATTATAAATCCGAAAGTTTGTGTGTAAGTGTGTAAGAATTTTGGTTCCCTCCTCACGCTTTAACGGCTCAATGGATTTGGATGAAATTAAGAATGTACATAGATTATACTTAGGAATAAAACATAGGCTACTTTTTTACTTGATAATAACGGGCGGAGCCGCGGGGCACGGCTAGTAACATCTAAATGTAGTCAAATATGTACACCAACAAACACAGTCCACTTTTATGCTTGAATCCCATTGGATTTTAGCAGGTGTTTGACATTGCATAAAAAAATTACAAAAATTAACTGATATATTATACTCAACATCGTAATGTTTGACAGAAATTAAAGGGATGTGGCAATGGCAAAGCATACGCGGCGAGCGTTATTTTGATGTTGCTAAAAGTATAACATAATTCATTCTGCAGTCGCATCCTTCTCAAGTCGATTCATTGGTGTGGACAACTTTCTTGCATAAATGTTTTGAACAAGTTATGTATGTGACACTAAGGGAAGTACATTTATACTCGGAGGTACATGAAGGTAAAGTTCGAGAAAGCTCCTTAAAATTATTTAATAAATTACATCATTTATTTTTTGTTTTTTAGGGGAAATTAAAAGTAATTTATTATTTTGTTATATATATTTATAACAAAATAATGGGTAAAAAGTTGTACATAATTTAACTAAAAGTTACATTTTGTAACTGCAATGAGGTACACAACGTACGAAAACAACAAAATAATGTTAAGTAGCATCGATACGCACCAAAGTTTATTATTGGACTGTCTGACTGAAATGTATACTTGATAACTCTGCAAAATTTGTGGTGACATTGATACAATACTCGTATTGTTAATTTATATTTCTATTTTTCGAGAAACATCAGGACTCATTATTATGTGTAAGAGATGTTTACGGTTTTTTTAAATATTTAATCATCTTTCACTCGATGGGTACTAAAATACATTACAAATTTGACAAGAATGAAACATATAACATATAAATATAGGTTATATATTTCATTGTCAATTTTAAAAAGCTAAAAACAATTAAAATCGCAACTAAATAACATAAATAAAACAAGACTTATAACTGCAACATTATTGTCAAAATGTAAAAAAGCTTATATAAATCATTTCTTACATTCCAAAAATAAAATATTAAAAATACTAGCACAAACTATTTAGTTATATTATCTAAATACAATTGATTGAATTTTAACTAACGAAGAAGACGTTTAAAAATAAAGACGTTATGTACTTACAATTTTAAACGTGACTTATCTAAGAGCATCACATATGTTCAAAATATTAATAAATATGAGTATGAATCTTCGATATGCTAACGTTTGAGCATCTCACCTGTTGAGTAAGCAGACACTGTCGGCCTAATATGAGAAATGCCTCTCATAAATATCTACCAGGACATCGTAAGGTGTTAGGAAACATATATTATTATTACTACAGGAACATAATAAACTACTTTTCTGTATAATAACTGGCTAGTCGAGCAATTTAAACCTTCCTTGATGAAAAGTATTGCCTTTCTTCAAATAGGTCCTCTTTAAATTCCCAATGTCTTTATTTCTTTTGCTGGTATTTTTTTTTAATATTACATGTATATCGTTTGTTTTATTGTGATAAAGTTAGATTGTGAGATATGTATAAATCTAATACTACTTTATGAATCACTGTCCTGACATACTGATTCACTGACAACTCACAGCCTAAACCGCTGGTCGTAGAGACGTGAATTTTGGTGGGTACATTTGTCTTAGTACTTAGAGGTGTACTAAGAAAAGATTTTTGGGAATTCTACCCTTAAGAGTGTTATAAAGGGTGAAAACGTTTGTATGAAAGTTCTTTGTTTTTTAACTTGGTAGTTCATTTAATAATAAAAATTAAATTATCACTATTTTTTTGCCAGGGGTGCATTTAGATGGTGCAATGGGAGATCAAAGTTCATGTCAAACTTTCTTTATTTATGAAGTCACACTGATGGAAATTCATATTTGAGTTCATATAAAATTTTAAAAAGTATAGTTTTGGTAGGTGTACTTTAAGATCGTGAAATGGAGAGTGAAAGTTCATAATAATATCCATAGTTTTTTAGTCATGAAGTTATTTTAATTAGTGATAAAAATTGTATCTGAGTAGTAAAATGAAAAGTAATTTTATTAATAAATAGCTTTTGCCCGCGACTTCCTCCGCGTAGAAGTCGAAAATGGTTGTAATAGGATTTTAATTGGTTTTGTACTTAATTAATTTTGTTATACCATATAAATTATTATGTTCAAATGTTTGAATACTTACAAAATATAAAATTCTTTATTACAGTGTAGGTATTTAAAGGTTAAATAAACATGAAAATAAAATAAAAATTTCAAAGTGACCATTCGTCTTTCTTGGTAAAGACGTACCTAACCTTTTGATAGGTTGGTCTTCTGTACCAAATTTGACATACAGGTTGTCATTTCGATACACTTCAAATACAAATGGGTATATTTGACCGTCTGCAACTAACTCGCAGAAACCGCCATATGTAGAGTGTTGTAACATATCTAATGTATACTCTTCTTTTGTCCCATGATTGTTGCCATGACGGTCATGAGACATAATAGCAAATTCATCCCAATTGTTCGTCACATAACACACAATTTTTTTACGAATATCCATTGAGCGTTTTTGTGTGCCGTACAACAAATAAGAATGCGTACGGAGAAGGCATGCGCCACCCCCCACTGTACCATAGTAAAGTTTATTAATTTCCCATTGATGTTAACCAACTCTGCTACCATTTTTCAAATAGACACAGGCAAATTTATTAATGTAAAAAAAAAGCGGAAAACAATACATACACACTAAATTTAACTTCTAAAACAAACAAAAAGAAAACTTTAAGTATTATACACAAAAAATCAAACAGATATTTTTACAATTAAAACGAAATATCCAAGAACAAATAAAATTGAAAGTTCAAATTCTAATCTGATTTAAATATTCTATATTATGTATTTGGCTTTTGTGTCATGTTTTTTTTTCAATATGGAATGATTCGTATAATTTATAACCCAAATATTCTAGTCCATTTCAAATTTCGAACTCTACGTCCCTATGAGGCCGTGACCTAAAAATGTATAAGCTTCGAAACCTTCAAATGAGGTACTAACAAGGATGTTGTAGCTTTACAAACCGTAGGTTTGTTTCCTATCTCGATGGGTACTAATAATAATATACTACGGTGACTTTCGAGACATTCCAATTTTAAAGAGCATTTGCTTATGTTCTTAAGTGAGATCAACCTTTTTTGATTAAAATCGGTTTTTTGTTTTCAAACATATGTCAAAACAAAATGTTATTTAAATCAAAAGCGCTATGGAGTATAAATATCAACTTTGAAGCAAATCACCGCCAAAAAAACTTTCTACCCCTTTTTAACCCCGCTAGGGGATGAATTTAAATAAAATACTGTTAAAAAAGGTTTATGCAAAATTTGAAGTACATTGGACCAAGGAATCACGTTGTCCCATACATAATTTGCCCCCCTTAATCACCCTCTTATTATATATACCCCCTTAGGGATATAATTTCGAAAAATCGAATAAATAATAAAGAATCTACATCATTCAAAGAACACACCCTCCAAGTTTCAGGTCTCTACAATCAGCGATTTAGGCTGTGCGTTGATCCGTCAGCCAGTCATTCGGGACAAAGCATTTAATATGTATAGATAAGTAATTGCTGTGAATAAGAAATGACTAGGTACCGTAACGCGTAGTAACTATACTATAATCACAATAATATTAGAAATCCGAAAGTTTGTGTGTAAATGTGTTAGTGTGTAAGTATATTTTTTTCTCTTCACGCCGCCGCCGTAACGGATAACCGATTTTACTAAAATTTCTAATGCACATAGCTTATAATCAGAATTACCACATAGGTTACTTTTTAACCTAATTAATGCGGGCAAAGCCGCGGGTCCCGGCTAGTTTGTTATAAAGCAAACGTAATTGGCCAAGCGAGCGCGAAGCGCCTCAATTTCAGCTTGGGTAAAAATTGCGTTCGTATGTCCGTTTTTCCGGTTGTTCTCATCTAAAGGTCGTATTTCTCATACGATATTCGTGAAATTTTGTGAACATGTTCGATAATTATATAGAATTTTTTGTTGAATTAGAATTTATAGTTTAATATTTAACTAACAAATAATGAATCTTAAGCAGATGCTTTGGTAAACGTGTAAGTGTTCTGTATGGCTGTAATGCGAAAAAACAAACCAAAGCTTTTACTAAGTCCTATATACACCCTGGTAACTGGCCATAAAAAAGAAACGAAATCAAAATTGTACAGGACAAGGAATAAAACTGGCAAGTTAGAAACAAAGTTGGAATAGGTAAGAATATAATCATAATCATAATCATATTTATTGCAGATATCAGGTAAAACAACATATAATAGCAGTGACACAAAACATGTTGTTAGTATTATTATAGTACAAAGTAATTCTCTATGGGCCCCAAAATATATCTATTTCAAACTAACGTAAGAAAACCAGTTCGTAAAATTAGGAAGGCATCTTACATAAAATGTGTGTATATTATCTTTATAATGGTGACTTTGGACTTTATAGACAATTATAATTATATTACAAGATAGAAAACATTAATAACTGTCCCAGCTGTTACTAGTAGCTAGCATAAGGGGTACGTCAAAATATAAAGAAAAAAAAGTGGAATAATTAAGGGGCTAAACGCGTAGGTACAATTACAATACATTAATAATGTTAAGAACTGTAACAAAATGCTGCCCTGTTTCGCTCTCCACTAATATAAATCAAAGCCGGATAGTTTTACAGAATAACTTAAAAGTCTGTTAATAATGCGCATGAAAATGTTAAAAGTTTGGAAGTTATCTATTCAGATATGCGAATATAAATTATTTTGGAAGTTAAGAAAGAAGAGTGTCTTAATGGTCTCCGGCTGACCTTTTCATGAATAATTGTTTTTGCCTGCTGAGCCTATTGAGAAGAGGAGAAGGATAGGTTGTTAGAAAGAAACCAATTATGGTTAGTTAGCACATCCTATAGTTAGTACGTCCTACAATAGATAACATGACGTTGCCAACTGAGGATACGAGTTACCTACTTCCATTCTTCGTAGATCGATTCTATTGAGCTGCATCAGAGAAATTTATAAATATTTTCCTAAACTTATACACAATTCCGAAATGGATATTGTTTTCCATATCCGTATATCAATTAGGCAAAATATCTATAGATATTATTAAAATATATAATTTTTATAAGTATACCTTAATGACACTCATGTGAATTTTTGGATTTCGTATTACGGATTAAGATATTTATTTCTATAAAAACGTACAATTCGCTTATAAGAGAAATACAAGATAACGTAGGTATTTAAGAATAAAAACAAAACAAGTTAAGTGTTAACTTAGTTGTGATACTACCTATCAATAGAAAGCAAAATGTGGGTAGATGTCAGAATCAACTAAATTATACGTAACCTGTGGGTTTAGTTGTTTTTAATAAAAAAAATAACTTAATTCCATGATTATATAGGTATATACTTTTAAAATGCTTTAAGACATATTCCGCAATCACAGAAATATTTCATATGCACCCAAAATTCTAACGAATAAGATATTATTATCTTGTGTATACACAAGTCAAATTTAATCATGACGTACACAATCATTTAACGATTCACGTATTAGGTACATGTTAGACTGTTTAAATCAGGTAGATATAATATATTATAAGGTATATAAATTAATTCCTTCGTTCAAGATTTAGTTGTGGCTTACATTTGACTTTGGTCCTTCCCGCTAGAGACTAACTAGAGCCACAGTTTTATTTATGGCCATGGCCATATTTTACCGATTTCCAATAGTAGCCGTATTTAAAAAGAAAATTTATTTTGCTTAGCTACAGAACCTACTCGTAAGTTTAGCTTTTGTGTCTGGTAACATTTTCTAAACTTTTGTATTGCTTAAGTTCCAACACTTCCATCCCATACTTGCTTCGACTGAATTGAATAAACTTTAAAGAAATTTGCCACATTCACACTGTTACGTAATATTGTAGTAGAAATATTGAAAAAAAAAGTATTGTTTAATATCAATGCCAAATGTCAATATAATTTTAGGCAGAACGATAATTTAAGCATGTCACATCTTCGGCTGCATCTTCACTTTCCATCAGGTGAGATAGTGGTCAAATGCTTGCCTATCTATCATAAAAAAAAGTAAATATATAACTACGCATTTCAAGAAAAAATAATAGGCCAATTTTCTGGAGTTACAATAAGAAGATAATTTCAAGAAACTATTTTTTTAAATCTACCAACATTTTTAGAAGAAGGTAGAAAAAGAAATCAATCTTTTTACATGTAGAGCAGCAATACTAACCACATGATATTGTTAATGGTGGATGTAAAACCTTTGTTTTAGTTAATGCAACACGAATCCACCAAAAAAAATGCATATTATATTAGTTTCAATATTAAAATTTACTTAAATTAAGAGTTCGGCCACCAGGATCCCCTAACCTGATCCCCCAGAGGATCCCAGTGAACTCATCGGTTCACCAGAATCCCCTTGACATAAAATTTATAAAGATAACGCCAAAGCAGAAATAACCGCATTGTTACAGTTTCTTATACTAAAAAACAATGATTATTATCATGACTTCTATGAATCTAACCCTATCTAAGTTTGGAAGATAAAACACATTTTTGACCATGCTGTCACAAAATTAGCTAATTAAAAGAAATACGAGTAATATGAAACATTTTATTGAATTCTCGTTCTTCTATACAATTTGGAAAGTAAGCTCATAAACAAAAAAAACCTGAACTGTTATGTATGTACCATACAACGTTTCGTTAAATGACCTGGGTCAATATATTTTCAAGAAAATTATGTCGAATGTTATTTTTATAGAATTATACGTTTAAGATAAATTTATTTTTACTAACCTTTTTAAAGTCACATGGATAGGGCTTCATCATATATTCCGGAATCACAGAATGCTGTCGTCGCAATAATTTTGGTTGAACAGCGCATATTATGGAAACCTCGCCACTGGTTACATATTTCAACCGTTTGGTGTTGACATATTGAGCCCATGGGGGACTACATTCTATTCCCAAAATTGTATCGGATCTCATGGTTGAGGCGACACATGATCAAAATACTAGTAGTTATTTGGTTCAAAGTATTAGTTTTGCTATTTATAAAAACGATGTCGCCAGTATTTTGTGCCACCCATTGGTGGTCTTTATACTTGATTAACCAGTTAGCTTGGCTTATAGTAAGTCTTGTTGTATTGTGTATTATAATTTTAGTTTAGCCTCAGAAAATACAAGCAATTGGCCTGTAGACATGTTAGTTTAAAAATATCTAATCAACAATCATGTTAATTATATGTATCAAAATAAGCAGCTGCATATAAATTATTAACCATCAAGTTACTATTTATCAATCATTTATATTTTATGACAAAAAAATTAAACGCAAGCAAAGCTTCAAAAAACCGGCTGACTTCACCGCTTTATCTTCGGAACCTTGATAAGATTTAATGTATTGCAAACGCATTATTGACGATAACTCAAAAACGATAACTCAAGACCTTGATCAAATTTCAATGGGACTACATGGTAAGCACCAGCTTTCAAATAAAAAAATAATCATCAAAATCGGTTCGCAACGAAAGAAGTTATGAGGTAACTTTTGAAGTCGGTCAAAAACGAGAACATCGTCAATGTAGTCAACAGAATACGCATTATTGACAATATTTCAAGAACTACCGATCAAATCTTGATCAAATTGAAATGGGACCAATTGGAAAGCAACATCTATCAAACTAAAAAAAATCTTTAAAAACGGTTCTCTTGGAAAGAAATTATGAAGTAACACAAAAAAAAGAAAAAATGCTGTCGACTTGAGTATCTCATCCTTTTTTGGGAAGTCGGTAAAAAAAAAGCAAGCATCACCTGTCAAAAAATCAACTACATGCATTAAAATTTCGCAAACAATAGTCTTAACAACAGCCTTCCGTTTTATTTTTTTATATCGAAAGTAAACAATAAGCGTGGTGCATAAATTATTCCAGATCCGTAATATAACCAGTTCACTGCTAGTATATTTTCCCCTGTCGAAATCAAAATGCCTGTTGAAACATCAATTCAGTAGTTAGGGTTGGTCGTACCGCATCTGACACTGACAATTGCTACATCGGCCAATCATAAACATGCATAAATGTCTTGTCCTCTTTTCCCGCTGCTGAATTTTTTAATGAAGGAAAATTAGCCTCACGGGCCACCAGCCAAAAATAAAGAGTATAAAACCAGTTGATTGGATTCATAAATGTTTGGTTTTGGCTGATACCAAGAAAGCACAGATTGAATAATGAAACTCAATCGCCTTAAAGGAGTAAAGCAATTGAAACCCAGCATAGTTTTTGCAAATTTCACCCACCAACATCCTTATAATTCTATCTACTGATAGGAAAAATACGAATCCATTAGGAATTCAAAACTCCGAGCTTACAAAAACTCAACCATTCCAAATACCTATATATTTTATAGTACCTTCGTAATGGATGGCTACAGTGTCGGCGTTTTAAAATGTTATTTATTTTATTAGAAGGCAAGGTGACAAGGCGTTGAATAGCTAAATAAATAATATCAACTCTGTTTAGTTAAAACCCTTCGACTTTGTATTTTAAATCTGCACAGAAATCTTCTATATGATGTTTGCAACCAAATCTAAATATATATAACTCAAAGGTGACTGACTGACTAACTGACATAGTGATCTATCAACGCACAGCCCAAACCACTGGACGGATCGGGCTGAAATTTAGCATGCAGGTAGATGTTATGACGTAGGTATCCGTTAAGAAAGGATTTTGATTAATTCTACCCCCAAGGGGATAAAATAGGGGATGAAAGTTTGTCAATTTTAAAATAATACTTCTTAACGCGAGCGAAGCCGCGGGCAAAAGCTAGTCAAACTATAAATTGACATTTGAAAGCAGCTGTCACCTCACTATCACCGCTCTATGGCTCCTGCAAAATGTTAATCCACGCGCGATGATGCCGATTTTCTGTTGGGTTTATCCCCCTGATATTGTACAATTCTGACCATTTAACTGTGTTGACTAACATAAAAACATACCCCTAAAACCATGATATACATATAAAGGCATTTCTGAGAAGGTACCTACTAGATGGATAGATATACTAACTAGATATTTACTCGTACATAACATTAGCCATTCTAAACATAACTAAAGTCATTATAACAAGGAAAAGATATTTTCGTCACTTGAAGCAGAGTTTGAGTAGCTTAGCGGTATTCCAGTTCCAAAAGATTTTTTTCCAGTCTAAACTTACACCTTCAGTCCTGGCTTATAATATATGCTACATGGCTTCGCCTGGTAAAGATGAGTACTTATGACAATTACTTAATATTCTCCTTGTAAACCCCAAGAAAACAATATTTCTGGTAGGATGGATTTTGAACACTATCTCACTTGTTGCTAATGATAATGCGGTCATAAGAAGCAAGCTAGGCTTAGAAAAAGAAATTAAATTCATAGAGAGCTGAACTTGAGAAAAAAATACAACGTTTATTTATATGTATTAAACCTAGTTACAACATGTAGTTACCACGATCCCTGTACTAGGACAAGACTCTACCGCGGATAATCGCATAATACTTCAATGTAATGTTCTTTAAGTTGTGGAAAGACGTAAATAATAAGATGCGGTATGCTGAATCTATTTACGCAAGAAAATTAAATACGCAAGCGAATTGCTAAAGAGGGACTATTCACAAGAACAACAAGGAAAAACATTAAAAGCAAATTACCTTTATTTCGCCCGCTCGTTTAATTTTAATCCAAATGATTAAATAATGGAACGTGGCTGCATAATAGCGACTCTTTACAATAATTAAAATTCGGCGGTACTGTCTAATGTCTGTATACGTTGTTTGTACAAGTATATAATAATCATAAATAAGTTATTATTATATACTAACTCTTGTTCATAGCTACTAATACTTCTAAATTATATTTGTGAACACTATCTTTATACGAGATCTTTGTAAGGGATAAAAGGATTTAAAAGTATATAGTCAAGCTAGATTATTTTGATCTATTCCGGTCGGATACCCCGAACTTATCCACCACAATTTATTATTAAATAGCTGTGGCTCATTTATTATCATGCTCAGCAAGCTATAGTTCGTGTACACTAGACGACCTGTACGAAACTAGGCCGAATGCTGTTAGCGTCGCCGAGTATTGTTTTTTTTTTTTTTATAATATAATTTCATGACCATGGATGCATAGTCCTTCAGTCGAAATATTAAACAAATATTATCAATTTCTATTTTGTATAATAAAAGTCTTAGTCAAAAGTCACAGTCAAAGTCAAGTAGTCAGTCATAGTCAAGTCATGCCCTAGTAAAGTGGTAGAAACTTTACTAGAACTTCTATTGGAGTTTTGGAGCGAAGGCGAAAATCACGTTTTTCAACTTTGTATGACTTGCCTACACTTATGCACATTTACTAAGTATTCACGGTTAATAATCCACCATTATTACACATTAACACTCGAAGAATCACAGGTTTTGGAAAATTATACAAAATCAACAACGTCATTTTTTCACTTTCGCGGCAAAACTCCGCCGAGTATTGGGCATGTAAGTGTTCCCATCAACACGCTACGAAGATGAAGAATATTATTCAAATAAGTTTCCGGTCTGATCTACCAACCTTTTTCTTTTCCGGTAGGATGCCCCGCGGTAGTTAATAGGTAGTAAGGATAACAAAAAATGCACATGCAACACAAAATAACTTTAATTCAACATAAATCATCAAAATATAACAAATTATTATTATAGTTTTACCTAAAATCTAAAATTATTGAATGTAGTCTTCACCTATAATTATAATGACACTTAACTTGTAAAAATGCTTTTAAATAGTATGTTGATTGTAATAGTGTATGTTATGTTGGTGTTCATAGATAAATAAATAAACTCAACTAACTTATCCCACTCTTCTAGATAGTACTAGGCAACATATATATTAAAAAGAGGTAGGTATTAAAAATTTCACTCCAATTTCAAAATAAAACCTTAGAGATAGCAAAATACTACGATAAAACTAAACAACTTAAATGTTACAAAATCAGATTACTAAAGAAAATATCATATCATATTTGCTACGAATTCTTTATTTATTAAATATGTAAATCAAATCTGCAATCAATAAAATGGCAACGCAGCCGCCTTATTATCCTACCATCGAATTTTATGGGTAAGTTTGTGATGTTATTTACTCGAATCTGACTGTAAAAGAAGTTTGAACTGCTTCACAAAACCTAACCAAAGAAGTTCGATAGGTAGACAATAAGGCGGCCGTATATATATATAAAAAAAAAAAGACGTGTGGCACTCGGGGACTGCCGCGGTAAAGCTATTGCATAACATTTTTTATTTTTCATTTTCATTTTCATTTTTCTTCACAAAAAGTTTTCGGTCACGTTGAGATGCGAACTCCGTACCGATGCATACGATTCAGTATCCAGTACCAATCGGCTACCGAGTTTTCTAACTATAACTTCGAAATAAGCATATAAATCTTGACGTTTACTTTAAAAACGTAAACGTCAAAACCTATACGCTTATTTCGAAATTATAGTTAGAAGACTCAGTAGCCGATTGGTATTGGTTACTGCATCGGTGCGGAGTTCGCATCTCAACGTGACCGAAAACTTTTTATGAAGTCGCTAAAGTGGGGGGCGTTAGGTTTTTTCGTTACGGAATTTCTGGATTAGGTCTCCACGCTCAAGGCCCGCGATAGAAGCTATGCAATAGCTTAAAAACTATTGAATCTTTACAATCTTAGCTTTTCAAAAAGTTTCCAATTACTGTTATGTTGCCCTTCTGAAGCTAGCCCCTTATGTGGTCTATCCATCTATCTATTAAAATTTGGAGGCTCTACGCTTTAGTGGTGGCGCTTTAATTTGGTAATTTATGGTAGTCACGGTTTGTAGCTTTGCATCTTCTTCTAGACATGTAAAAGCTGGAAGAGGTTGTATTGGAATGTTACCTGGCAAAACTGCTTTCGAGTTTGTAATGTCAGGCTTCCACACAGTTTGTGGTTCGCTGGCGTTCTTTATGGCACACCAGATGTCCACGAAACTCTCATCTTCCAGCCATTGTGTTACCATGTAATGATTGAACACTCAGCAGTGTCTGGAGAGTCCTCCATTATAACAGCCTTCTGCGATATGTTTTCTGAATAGCAATGGTATTACATCTAAAAGCTATATGCATTCGTGTGTCTTTTTCTAAAGGCTATCCCTTCCTCCATATAATCTGTGAGAAGTGGAAGTAACACTATAACTTCAACCGATGGATAGACAGATAATATAGCATTAATCGCTCTCAAAATCTGTTGTACAGCACTTGTTTTAAATTATCATCATAAAAAAGGGCTATGTAGAATATGTAAGATCGTAAAGGTACTGTCACGCCATTATGACAAATCTATTACTTTTAAATTTTTCTGAAATCCTGCCAAAAATTTTGGACACTATGAACAAAAATACTATTGTATCGTTGACGCGAAAGTGAAAAAATGACGTTGTTGATTTTGTATAATTTTCCAAAACCTGTGATTCTACGAGTGTAAATGTGTAATATCGGTGGATCATTAACCATCATACTTAGTAAACGTGCATAAGTGTAATCAAATTATACAAAGTTGAAAAACATTATTTTCGCCTTTTTTCGTTTTTTTTTATGCTGGTATTACGCCACTATCTCACCTGATGGAAAGTGACGATGCGGCTGAAGATAAGTATGTCTGTAAAGATTCTTCGGTGCGTGAAACAGATTCAGATATATATTTATATATATATATCTATATCTTGAGTCATTAAACAATACTCTGTTTGAGTTTATTTATTTGAACGTATGGATTGCTAAATCGACGGTGATGTTAGATTTGGTGTCATATAAAATTTATATGTTATATTATTTGTTTATATTATGCTTTTTATAATAAATGTTTCATATTATAATTATTGTACGCATTGTTTACAGTAATTACTTCGAATCATAAACCTAAAACAATGGGTTAAATAAAATATAAGGTAAAATAGGTTCGTGCAGCGATAAATTAATAACCTTTTCACTCGTCACGTTAATTAAATAGGTACCGGTATCTAATTAGATAATATGGTTTACTTTTATAAGCTTAATATATTGTTTACGTTAATTTGCCGAAAATAACATTTCTTTTATATAAAAATTATTTCATATCAAAGACATTTTTTTAAAGAAGGCAACCATTTTGATTAGTTTTTTCTGCGATATTCATGACTTAATCATACCGTGAAGGAAAGTTTGGTGTATTGGCGCGTGTTACGAAACAGTCTCGCCAATTAAATAGTGTGCGTATTCCTTTTTTAAATAAGCTGCGCATTTTTATCACTTTTGATTGAATAAAATTCGTAATTGAAAAACATTTGAACAAGAAAATAATTTTGTTGGCGTAATTATACAATTTAATTTTGATATTAAAACAAATTTTTGACCTAAGTACCTATATTTAAATTTCATGCATATTCTCTATTAGTTATTACAATTAACCATCTACGTAAATATAAATCTATGTTTAATAATAATATTCAAATGGATATAAACAAAATCAAATAAAAAAACCGGTGAAAATAAATAAATAACTCATTATACAATACATGACAATATGTCTCTTATGTAAACCCTTTATAAATGAGTAACAATATTATTCATATCGGATTTCGATATCCATTAGTAATTAGAGGAGGTATTACCACGCACACTTACCTTTAATGTTGTCAAGTTTATAAGGCCTGAAATGTGGATAATATTCAGCTGGTTTTAGTTCAGAAGGGCAAAGATAATTAACACGAGACACCGTAAGGGCGGTCAAACTTTTCATTATTTAACCTTATCACTCAAGCAAATTCTGCCGAAACTGTTTTCTTTTACTACTTGTATTTACGTTGTAGCACCTATGCCTGGCAAAATTGTTTATTATTCGTTCATTAACACCTTCACTGCGGAACAGGCCCATATATGCCTGCCGCGGTACTTCAGCTAGTGCGGACTAAGAAAACTATGTCCCTCTCGCTTGTGCGGAACGATTATCTCAGGTGTTTGTAAGAGTTCGACAGAGACAATTATATATTTCAGATTGTAGTCGAAATTGTAGGTGTTCCCCAACAAAACATTACGGCAGGCCTTTTTCGGCATATAACGCACTGACGGTGAAATATATCCGCTCAGTGCGGCAGTGGGCCTATTTCAGCCCGCCATCTCAACAGGCAGCCGGCGACCCGATGCCGCACAGAGTGCGCGCCCCGCCATATGGTGTTATGCTATCTAGCTGATCTGACGTAGCATTCGCTCGATACAATCAACGATGGCAAGCAATAAAAGAAAAATACAAATTTTGGAAAATATAATAATTCGCCCTGCGATTGATAGTGCGAAAATGCAGTCATATGAGCTATTTTTAACCCCCGACGCAAACAGAGGGGTATTATAAGTTTGAAGTGTCTTTGTATGTGTGTAGGTGTGTATGCGTCTCGTGCGTCGTTGCTCCCAAACGGATGAACCAATTTTGATCTTGTTATTTTTTAGTTTGAAAGGTGACTTAATCGAGAGTGTTCTTAGATATGTTTAATCAAAATCGGTTCAGCTGTTTGAAGATCATCAGCTTACACAGAATTAAGACATATTTTAAAGACAGACATATATAAATAAAACCTTTTTTCTTTTTATTTACGATAATTCCCCTTTATTTTTGTCTGTCCCATCATTACTAAAAATACTTTCTAGTGCGGTTCAAGTCGATATCAGCCTGCCGCTTTCCCTGGTTTATTTCTCATTTTTTGTTTGCTAGATCCCGGGGCGAATCTAAATTAAAGAAGTTGAATTCAAGGTACTAACAGTACAAAAAAATGGTATACATCATGTTTTCGCAAAGTTATAGCATTTTAATCTACCCTAGTGCAGGTGGGTCGAGAAAGACCTGCCACGCACTTGCGTAAATATCGTTGGGGGCGCATTTCGACCCGCCGCCGCACCAGATAAAGGTTTATGATTTTACTTGCCGCAGCCAAGGTGTTAATATTGTTTACAACATTGAAACTTAAGCGCTGTGTGAACAAGAAATGACTTCTGAAGTTAAACTTATCGATCGAGTAAAATCGGTACAAACAAAAAATACAGACATTTAGACAGATTTCACTAGTTATTAATTACATGGCAAAAAAATACTTTACATAATAAAAACTAAGCTTATGCTTTAGCAGATTTAGGATCAACCTCACTGGCCCGCTCTGCGGCCTCTTTCTGCACCATCACCGCTTCGCAGATGAAGACCACCGCCCGCTAAGATCTCTCTCTTCGGGCTCCCTAGCATGTAGCATGGCGCATACCAAGCTCGGCAGGGAGAGATGTCAGTCTATAGTCGCTGAAAATGTTCTCCCCCAGCGTATGGAGCGCCGTACCTTTCGTCGCCCCACATTCGTGGTAGGCCCGGGTCGGCTCCCGTCTCACAAGCTGGTGCAGGTACTCTCTGAAACATCCGTGTCCGGAAAGCACCGCTCCGATCGGAAGGTCAGCGACCTAAACCTCTGCCGCACCCAACTCCGAAGGTCCGGGTGGATGGCCTCCACCGTCCACTGCTCAAGGGTCTGGTGGAGTCTTTCGTCCACCGCCGCAACATCACTAAGTTAATTTATTATATTTAGTGTTAATCCCGCTTAGGTTGTTAGGCTTCAAGCAGGACGCACTACCCGTTCATTATCGTTCTACCGTTCGGCGAGACAACAGCTCCTGAGGATGCCTCATTTAGGGGCGAAACAGGGTTCGGCTAGTATAGAGCAGAAACTTCGACGGAGTTTTCACGATACTAATACTAACGTTCGCACCTAATAACACTGTCTTTCCCGGCGTGCGGGCGGTGGATTCAATAACAACGTAATCGGGTTTTTTAATGCTCAATAGGCAAGCATTTTACCACTATCTCACCTGATTGAAAGTGATGATGCGGCCAAAGATGTCGCATGCTTGCCTAGAAGATATCTCTTCATTCTTGACTTGAAGACTCCCAGATTATACCGTTCGGGGAACAAAGAAGCGGGCAATGAATTCCACTCCTTCGTCGTACGGATTAACACTAAATATAATTGATTAATTTTATGCAAAGCTTATCTTTTGCCCCACATATAACCTAGCCTTTAATCACGTGCTGATTCAATTAGGACAAATATTCGTTTCTACTCCAAACGGTACAAATATAAAACTTGTCATCGTTGTTGAATACTAGCGCAGTTTGAGAAAATTCCCTTATACCGTATGCACCATTGACTTGCACCATGAATGGTGCAAAAATGAAACCAATTAGTTTTGTTTCCTCCATTAATCCAACTGCTTGAAATTATGTTAGCACGTTCGTTGCCTTTTATCCCAGAATTACTGGGAAGACAGTCCATAGAAACAGCTAGACCTTTGAAATAACAGCAATACAACTCTTCTCTAGCTTTGATTAAGGCTGGTAAACTTGGGTCTTAAAAGGGAACTTGGAAAACCTTTAAAGTGCGCTCAAAGAGCCTGATAATATGATTTTCTGAGGAAGTTTCATGATAAAAATATATAATTGGTTTCATAATAGCATAAAATTCACATGTTAAAGCAGATGTCTTCAGAGCCTTTTTATCCGAGAAGCTAGTGAAATGTGGTTGAGTGTGTTAACACGAGGTATTCTATATGAAAAAGTTCAGAATTTCGTTCAGAATTTTCTTTAACCCCAGAATACTAGCGCCTTGTAAAACGGGTTTTACCTACTATTTATGGTATATGAGATTTTGTATGAGGATAGTCAAAAACTGTTTACTTGATTGTGGAAATTTGACCGCTGTTACAACGTGAAACATTTTACTACTCATGAGCTATCATCTAATTTAATCAAATAATTCCTCTAGATATTTAGCTAGTAGTAAAACAATTTTGTGTATCTAAAAGTATCTTACAATATCTATTTTTACAGTTATGCATATTCAACACATTTCATTCGACACATAAATGTAGATGCTTACATATTGTTATTTTACCATTTTCATGTGGAACTCGTTGACGTATTTGGTAGTTATTACTATACATACATAAACTTAACGTGTACATTTAACTGACGTGAATTTGTCTAATATAATAATCATTTTCAGTTAAGCTATCAAAGGTACACAAACAGCTTGGAATATAGTTTTTTTCCACAAGGAGCTTTTCCATTGATTTTAATTAATTTAATACTGCAGTCTTAAAACCCATCGACGAAGCCTAGTGGCTGCAGCGATTCGGGACATAAGGTTTCTCCTAGTAGCAAAGTATGTATTACATTGAAATACTTGGTGCTTGAAATAATTCCTATAAATAAACTGCTACAAAGCTTTTGCAATTTTTTTTTGCACCTGATAGGCCAGCGTTAGATCTGCTTGCAACTGGAAGTAAGTGATGTTGTGATTGAGTAAATAAGCTAGGCCTACAATTAGTGGCTCACTGTGATAGCTGCTCAATATAATAATTTGGCAACGAAATTGTCTTGAAGGTGGTAAATTACGACTGTAATCACATTGACGTTCAAATATATCTCATATCGAATTGAATAACTATTATATTAAAAGAAACCGTCGTACACACATTATATTGTTATGTTTTACTTCATCTTGAAACCGCGATTAACATAAAAAAATTATTATTTATAAAAACCGTAGGCATATGAATATATTATAACATTACAATAATGGCACAGATATCAATTTAATGTTTGTAATGTGATATCTCAAAATATGATCTACAAATAATCTCAATCATGATCATGATCAAAATGATCAACTTCTACAGAGTCACCGGTTTTGATAGTTTCTTTTTGGCGCGTTGGTTTTGCTTTTATTTATTCTGTTTTCGTGAGGAACGACACTAAAATAACGAAGTGATCTAGCCGATGTTTCACTGCAGTACTTGTTTGCAGTGTTTGTATGCACTTGAGCAAGAGGAGTTAAAGGACGCGTTGTTTTCTTCATATTTCTTGCGTATTGAGAACATATATTAAAGAATTATAATAAAATGTAAGAAGATAAAGCCACTAATGGACTGATTAATAGCACATCAACAAATTAATCCAATATTGTATTAATTAGCGCTCCTCGTCTTATACGTCATCTTCAGGATATTCGCAGTTACTGCTCTCAGTTAATGCCTGAATTAATTATCTAATTAACCAATCGTTCCGTTGTGAGGAACTCTAATGAACAATAATAACATGTTCTTGAGAAAGCTAGAGGGATGTAGAAACCTAAACAGTATTGTTAAAATAATAGTTTATTCACAAAAACATCGGTACTTATACCTATCTACAGACATATAATAGGTATGATCAAGTAAAATTATTGTTGCATATGTACCTAATGCAGAAATACAGTAAAAAAGAATCTATTCATTATAGGAAAAGTGAAGCTGCTTGAACTGCAATTACTGTCTGGTTAAAACTGACCTCATACTAGGATTCCCTGTGTTATGAGGACCAGTTAGTTAGATTAGTTCAACAATCTTAAAATTTAGGGCAACATATATAATCTATTATACTGTTTTTGACAAAACGAAAAATTCTCAATGCAACTTTGTTTCTGGTATAAAGTAGAGATTTATATTAAGTAGTAGATATAATATAATAATAATAATAATACCTATTATGAATATTAATTGCTATCTACGGGCCAATTGCCTATATTTCCTAAAACTAAATACATCTAAGTATACAGCAAAGACCTAAATCATCTACAAGGCATCGAGCTTATAGGTAACTCAAGTACTCAAGCCCAACACCAGAGTATGTAGCGTTCCCATCAAGCTGGCGGCATTACCTCTTGAATTGCAATGCTAATACGTTGAACCAAATAAGTATAAGTATTAAGTAGGAGGTGGCTACGCTTGATTTTTAGTTAGAGGTTTTTATTTGCCTTTTTCTTCGTATTTTATTAATGCGGGAACACTTTTGCATGTACAACTTATGTAATTGATGTTTTCCCATAAGTGAATGACTAAATTGTCTATTCTTTACTTTCATAAATGCTTGAATTATAGTATAAGTTATATTTCATATGTGGATATGAAATATAACTTATACATATAAAAGAATGAAAAAAGTAACTTTCTAACAAAGCTAAGTTAAATATACATAACGATATAATACTCTAACCCTATTCTCGATTTCGCTCGACCCTCTTTGACACGTGTTTCACCTCTACACGAGGCATCCTCAAGAGTTGTTGACTCTTCAAACGCTGAAACAAGCGATAATCACCCTCGATTCAACATTAAAAATAAATTCAGAAAAAAATATGATGGCTTCGAAAACTTTGCTAGTCTGCGACTAGTCATTCAACATAGTAACGTGCGGTTTTTGTATCCTTTTTTGTTCAATATGCCTATATGAATGGTAAAATAAAAAACGTGCCCACGAATGACGTATTTTCTAACTTTTGATTTTGTCACTTGTTGATGAAGAAAGTTACTGGGAATTGAAATAATTAATTTAAGGTACATAACTAAACACGAAATTGTTTTTGTTGTTTGTTTCTTAGTATTTAGACGCAAAAGCTACGAAACTGGGTGGCTTTTATGGGGCTTCGGGGATAATTAATGTTTATTTTTAATAAATATTAAGCTAAATGTAATCGTGCTGAGTCGCTTAGACCTAAATATAAATATAATATATGTATACCACAGATTAATATTGTTATATTAATCTGTGGTATACAGCATGGTACACATCATTATATTATCAGCATGTTTTATTATTCCGCATTTGTGATGGCCATAAAAATATATAACACATTAGCATTAGAATTAAAAATGCTACCTAGAAATCTATTTAAATGTAAATTAAAGTCTTGGCTAATTTCCAAAGTCCACTATAGCCTTAAGGAGTACTTTGATATTGAATCTTATACTGCTTCTTTAAGTTTTTTTGAGGCGCTATACGCTATGAACTTGTTTTTTATATCTTTATATATGCTTCTTATACATTAAAATGATATGCTTAATTTTTATATTAAAATATTGTACGCTTGAAATGGACAAGCTGTTGAAACTGTATATATTTTATATAAGATCTTTTGTAACCACAGTGTGATAATAAAGATATTCTGATACAGATAGTTTCGTTCTTTATTTAAAAAATTATACGCTTCATAGCGCTTTCTCATTGATATTTGAGTGCCGCTGGAATATACATAATCGAATAACAGCTGCAACAAATTAATTTTGAACGACAAAATGATAACTTTTGGACCTATAAAAGCCAATTGCTCAAACTCTATTCTACACAAGGTCAGCAGGTCTACCATGAACTTTTTAAGCCTGCCAAGTTCCGGGAGTTCATTTATTGGATCGATATATGTAGATTAGATAAATAACTCCGTGATGCCCGAAGCAGGTCAAAACAAGTTCAGCAATTGTATATTCGTGGTAAGTACAAATTTGAGCAGGACAAATATCTATCCAATAAATGAACTGCCCGGAACTTAACAGGCTTAAAAAGTTCATAGTAGGCCTGCTGTACTGTTTATATAAAGGAAAAGCGACCGTCAACAAGAGCTGCAATTCAAAGGGATCCGTTGGTATTAGTTTCGTCGAAGTAATTAGAACCGGGCGCTCTGCTTTACAACGTAGTATAAATAACTTAACTAGATTCCTAATAAAGGACACAATGTCTGGTAATAAGTCAGTGTATGTTTTTAACAATCTGATCATGTAATCAACCCGTACATTGTAAATATATATTTTTGGTTCGTAATTAAAACCCAAGCTTATCACAATTCATACGTATTTGTACGCTCTAAAATGATGTTATAGTGTCAAAAAGACAGACTTCGGATATTAAATTGGTGTTAGCTGAAAGGCAAAACAAAGAAGGAAAGATACGAATTCATGAGTTACTGATGAAGATACGATTTGAGATCGCCGGATATGATCCTGTCAGGTGGAATGCAATGTCTATGTTTCTGACATATTGTATGTTTATTTAAAACAAGGGTAACCAAACGTCAGGATCTGTCAGGATTCCGCGGATTTTGTGTTAACATTTTAAATTGTGTTATAAAATCCTGTCAAAAACATCACTTTTTATGTAGTTTCAACTTGATGCACTAAATATTATACAACACTAAAATTAAATAATAATGAACACAACATAAAAATAGTTTCGCCTTTGATAATTGAACTGAATATTTAATAATTCACATCTGAGGCGTTCGCATTGTCTACTGGAATATACAAATATTCAACTCGCGGTATATGTTATGCACGCTATGTTGGCGAGCTGCTGTATACTCAATTATTACTTGCATACTAAGTCGTCGTAACTAAGATTTTAGGATTTGCTAATCCAGATATTTACTCTATTTATTTCGTTAAAAAAAGGAAAAAAGGTTAATGATTATGACTATAGCAAAGCGTTTGACATAATATACAACTCCATAAGATAATACACTTATTCCAAATATGCTATGTTATATATTTAATAAATCACAATGTGGAAGTTGTAGTTAGACATACTTCTTACACTGACTATAGACCAAATGAAGTACAAATCGTTTCATCAGCTATCTTTAGTAAGTTATATGTCAACAAAGACTAAAAAGCTGCTTTTCCTCTTTTTAGCAGAAAATTATATTCTAAACTTTCTGGACACCTGTGCGGACACAGATGGATGAGTTTTGAGTCATAAACATTTTTTTTAGCTACGACAAGTGCGTCTAATCAATAGCACGTAGTGCAATAGATTTTATGTCCTTTTTATAAATAACTAGTACCACTTTAGACTATACGTATAATCACATCACACTAATATTATAAGGGCGAAAGTTTGTGAGTGTGTTTGTATGTTTGTTACTTCTTCACGCTCAAACGATTGGACTTTGATGAAATTTATCATGGAGGTAGCTTACACTGGATTAACACATAGGTAGGCTACTTTTATTTCAAAATTCCCGCGGGCCCGGGACTTTGCGATTTTCAACACTGTGTGATTTTCCTATACTCTTACACGTTCACGAACTATTAACATTCGATTACCTACCATTATTAAATAAATACAAGTTGTAGGAAATAATACAAGATCTAGAACCCTATCCTTTACTTTAAGGCTCTTCATTCGAAGTTGTGAAGGATCGTCAACATCGATGTGATAAAATTATTTTCAATTCGCATGAAGAGAGGCTTATAATTTGCAATCCTTTTATACATTATATATATATATATATATATATATTTTTTATTTTTTTTTCGTCTGATCTGACACTTAGCGACAACTAGTTGAAAGCTGTCCAACAAATTACAACTATTTAATTTGTTTATGACTGTTTTCTAATAAGTAATTGTTAGTTTTTATTATTAGTTGTTTAAGTTGCCCGAGGTTCACAGGTCACAAGTTTAAAACAGTGACTTTTGGTGTCCTGCCAAATTTTTCGCCAATATCGATTTCATTTTTTAAACAATTTTATTAAGACGGTAACTACCTCTGACATAGGGACCGATGGACGAACGGTCGGACGGACAGATTGACGGATGAAAAAGTGCTGAACCACCAAAGTCAACTTAAAGACCTCGCTTCACTCAGTAAATAATATCAGATATGAATCACTTAAATCGAGCCAAGTCAGCAGTATCAAAGGCTCAGAGAAGGGTTTTGTCAGAACGATCTTTTGTTACATAGTTCTGGCAATAGAAATCCTGATTCTGATACTGAAAACAAAAACAATATCTTTTAAGTAAATTCCTTTTTTTATTTATATAATCATGCTTGAACAGTTTTAAACTTGTCATAGATATTTTAATTTCGTAAAATTTTTTAATAAAACAAAAACTACTCAAGTGCTCCATAGCATTGAAATATGTATTTCATGAGAGGTAGTCATGAAATACATGTTTTAAAATTTTTACACCAACCTTCAAGAAGAAATAAAATAATGTGAAAGTATGATATAAAAAATACATATTTAGAAGAAAAAAATTATTAGTTTTATTATTGAGCCATAAAAAACTTCTCTCCAAAACAAGCAAAATAAAGAGCCTAAAAAAATCTCTTTTTTCATTGTTCGTTTAGATATAATATTAGATAATAAGACCTCGAAAAAAAAATCCGAAGTTTTTAGTAAAGATACTTTTTGCACTGCATAATATGAATGTTATGTTAAGCCCTCGAGTTTGCAAGCGCATTTAAAACTAACAAGTAATAATGGGCCATTTGGAACAGGCGCGGATCGCTTGCGGTCCAGCTTGATTGCTTTCTACGGTCGTTTTAGTGTAATTTGTTTAATTGGACGACAAACAAAATCGCACCTCTGTACGAGCAGTTACCGTTTGCGAACATCGTCTCATTTTACTTGTGCATTTGGAACACAATTTTACCGTTTCTGCCGCTTCTCGTAAAGCACGTTTTCAATTATAGCCTGTATACCAGGTAATTCAGGCTTTTCGGGCTGACCTAGTTTAACGACCAAAGATACCATTAAACGCTAGAATGATTTTGATCGCAAATTGGTTCTGGCCCTGATTCATCACTTTACTTCGATGTGAAGGTAACCCTATCTAAACCTACATAGTGTAGTAACTCGCTAATTGAATTGAGCTGTTATTTATGTGGGCTAGTAATCTAGTAAGTAATGATTACATGAATTAAACTTACCCGCGCACTGTAGATAAGTTAGACATTTTGCCGAAAGTCAAATTATATTATTTATCATAGTAATGCGGATTTTTTGTAATATAAGGAGTTTTACTATTAAAGTTTTCGTGAGAATTAAACATTATAATATTATTAAAATACGGCCATCACTCATGTCATTTCATAGATATTGTCGACCTATTTACGCCGCGAGATCGCGATGAAGGTCTTCGTGGCGATCTCGCGGCGTAAACTCATCCCGAGGAAGAGCATCGTACATGCTCGAAACCTAGGTCAACAATATCGATCCAATGACGTGAGTGATAGCCGTAATTTAATGATATTATAATATCAGGAGTTTTGCTTCTTAATAATTTTATTTATAAAACGTCCAGCTGAATTGAATCTCTGCTGACTGATTTTACATTCTCTTCTTTGATAATAATCAATATATATTATTCGTATATATAACTAGCCGTGCCCAGCGGCTTCGCCCGCTATTATCAAGTTAAAAAAGTAGCCTATGTGTTAATCCTAGGTATAATCTATGTACATTCCAAATTTCATCCAAATCCGTACAGCCGTTAAAGCGTGAAGAGGGAACATAGATACTAACACACTTACACAAACACTTACACACAAACTTTCGAATTTATAATATTAGTAGGATTAATATTTATTCTTGGACCTAAATAAATTACAGTGCCATCATTTGTTTATTTTTATCCTGTTACTCGTACAAGAATACTGCATATGTATACCATATCATCTCTACAGTTATAAAAAAAAACTAAAATTTTACTCGCTATGTTCTCTTGCTATATATTATATCTAATACATTATACTAAAATGGCTCCATGCAGACCATTCAATTTTTTAATGCATGATTTTTGTAATTTTGGCTTATCTATGCTCTATTGAACGTCTGTATTGTATTTCCATTAATGAAAAGCATTGTAACAACCCGTTTTTGTCCCGTAAGCTCTCCATTCTTTTTTAATCAAATACAAAATAAAATAATAGCATTGTAATTTTTGATTTGGGCCGCAGCTCGACGGCCCATAAAGGAAATCCGCGGTCCGTTCATAGCCCGGTGTCAAAGAAGATTTGGCGGCCTCAGCTGGCGATCCTTCCACCCGGGCTCGGAAACTGCCTATTTCACTAAACATTCCGCGCTGATACGCTGCCTAATCCCGGTAATACTACTAAACCGCACGTATACAACTACTAAATCGAACCCGTTCGAACTTTGAACTACCAACTTACATTTATTCGCGTTTGAACCACTTACGATGTATATTTCCGTTTGTGCCACTTACACACTATCCGGGCAAACGACCATGCCGAGTGATTTTTGCCTTTTGAGTATGCAAAGCACTTGGCTTTGGCAGTTCACTGTAATATATTTTCACCCTAGAGAACTACCACCCAAGAGGTCAATGTAACGACCCGCTTAGGAGTTGGTATAGGTTATATTTTTTAGCATACTGATTTAAGCCGTTTACTGCGTTAAAATCTAGAAAAGTAGTATCCCCTAATATAATTCTGCAATATAAATTTGTTTACGTAAAAATAAATTATTGCAGTTACCTCTCCAGTAGGTAGCCTAACTTTCATAAATGTACTTTATGTAAGTCCTGGAAGAATATAATGCATGGACAACATTTTAATCGCAATATAAGCCGGTTACAATATTAAAAAACGAATCGTTCTGGTTAGCATCCGTTACCCCTATAAATACTGTCAAATTGTGACAGGTGGTAAGTAAAATGAATGGTTTCTTTGATATAGAATGGGCTATGAGTCACCAGAAATAGAGGCCACACCTAGTTTGCGATTCAATATCCGTACGTAACATAGGCGATATCAAAATGTTCAAATCCTACAGTAGCTTACTATATTATATTTGGGCTTTAGCTCAATTTAGTACATTTGAAAACACTGGTTACGATATATTGTTGTACACTATAGAAAATTATATATTAGGGTATAGATACAAAGTAAACGCTTTTGGCAAACTAAAACCATAATTATATCTTTAATGTAAGCTTGCAGTTAACCACTATCTACCTAACCTGCAGCCTAATTCTGTAAGTTGGCTTCATGGATGAGCGTCACGCCCATAGACAAATCTCAGCTGTTTTAGCCCACCGACTAAATATCAATAAAAACCACCGAAGAATTACGTTTAATTTTACCCTATTTGTGGAATCGAGATCATAAAAATAATTGTTGAACTCCTTGGAAATATCCAAGGAGTTCAATAGCGAGTTCAGTGGAATAGCTTTAAATAAATAAGAACCGTCTGAATTTATTAAAAGTAACCAATCATTGAAAAAAATTAACATTTTAGCTTACCACTCTTGAGCGATACGAAAATAATAAACTTAAATTAACTTTCAATTGTCATGTTTGACTGTTTTTGACGCCCATCCTTCATATAGAATACGCCTGCTGATGATAAGTGATTTGGTCAACAGGTGGTCACGCTAGGCCTAGAATGGCTGGCTCACAGAGATAGCTGCCGTTATTTCAGATTTAGTGATTTATTACATTTTTACGACAGATTGCTATCTACTAATACATATTTCGGTATCTAGCAAGCCAGATGAAAAAGAAAATCTTCTACCACCACGCATCCTCTATCCGGCAGTGGGATCAAAGGGGCTGTGGATGATATTTTAATAGATATTGTAACCTGTGAAGAAATAATACGGAACTATTTGCTATCATTTACATCGGCTTTAGTAATAATAAAATCTTTATACTTTTTAAATGACCCGGCTTGACTCAGGTTTAGGGTCGACTCTTGCGACCTAGATTTAATGAAATCTGTTTGTATAATAATATGACACTTTAAAAATAATTATCGATAGTCGCTCTTTAGCCATTTAAATTTTCGCATGATACTGAGAATAAATTATGCAATTTGCCGTAGTGCAATGGTGCGGGCGGCCGTCATAAAACCGCAATGTTATCATAAAACATATTATGTCTTTAATTTATTATCAGTGAGTAATATATTTCATTATAGCCTGAATAAAATCATTATTTGTCGAATATGTGCTTGGATTGTATGGTCATTGATGATTCATTTTTTACCTTGAAAAAATTGTTCTTTGTGTAATAAATTAGCTCATACTGTTCTAGTATGCTAATTTATCAGTACTTACTTAAATATCTAACGTAAGAAAGGGTTATTTGTACATTGCTTATTTACACTAGCAATGTATATTATGTATTTAGGACAACATCTGTTTTCAGTTAATTATGAGGTTTCAAAAGGGAAATAATCGCGTCATCGATTTTGTTTTATTTTTTCCAAACTTGTGGTTCTTTGAGTGGTTATGTGTCATGTGGTAAATAATTAAATGGTGAACGAGCATCAGTGCAAATCATAAGAAGTGTAAAAACGTGATTTTAATTTTAGCTCTATCTCCATAAAAGTTCTACACTGGCTAAATTCACGTAGTTTGCGTAGCCAAAACTAAAATTCAAAGATAAACAGGTTAGATAACTATGTTGATGCAGATTTGTATTTGTAAGTTACATAATGTATAATTTTATATGTTTTTAGAAGACGAAACAAGCAAATTTGCCTTTTAGTATATGCACCAAAACTGCCATCTCCTGCACAACATATTATTATGCACCTGTGCAGGTTTGAATAATTTGTGACGGTACTGTGCGGGACAAAACTGAGCTTCTCCCCTGAGACTTAAGTTCATATACACATACGAATCTACTACTACTCGTACTATCATACTATCTACTCGTATTTTGTTGGCCACTTCACTATTCAAACCTAACCAGTCTTGCTGCTATGAAGCTGTTTCAGTGAGGCAGTAATACCTAAAGGTGGGGATGCTAAACAAGGTAGGACTACCTTGTTATCGATATATCGACCATATTGGACAATGCATCGTTCAATATTTCTTATTTCAGTGCTGCTAGATCAAAATTTTATAAGTAGTGTCTTAGATATTAAAACAGTGTTAACGAAAAAAATTGTGAAAGTTGAAAAAAATGCACTATTTACATTTCGATGCCACTAATATAGAAGAAATGTGTTGCAAAAAAATATTTATTTGTACCTTAACTATTAAATACACCATTATAATTAATTATATCATATCGTGTCATTTTACTTGTTTGCCAAAAAGACATTTTCTGTTTAAGTAGGTCCTTTTTTAGTAGTTGAATGTGCATTCTCATTTTCAGCCCATTAATAAAGAAGTCACATTTGGAAAATTAAAACGTATTTTTACAATAAAGGTTACCAATTATGGTTTTTTCTTTGCGATTGATAGTCTTACTCATTGGTCTCATAAAATTGTATCAACAACTTGAAAGGTAAAGGATACACATATTGTTTTAATTAAAGGTACTTATTATCTACTACAATATCGTTATTGATCACTATTATTCCCACTGCTGGCCCAAAGAGCCTTATCTTACTTGGACAGAGCCCATACCATAATCCATCACTAACCAAATGCGCGTCGGTGGATTGAGAAAGACACTGGTGTGGGACCGAGCGGGGTCCGAACCAGGTTGCGCAGGATTTGAAGTCTCCCATGTCCGGCACTTGCTCTTTAGGTAGCTATATAACCCTATGAAAAGGTCTCAAATAGCATTTTATTATTTGCAGCTATTTTTGTATATTTGAACCAATCAACTAGTTAACAATAGACGAGGTCAGTATATTGTGGTGTAGTGCTAGATCCCAAATTAATTGCAAAAATATATGACAAAGACTTTTAGAAATATAGGTAATATTATAAATAATATATCGTTTTTTTTTTATTGTGTGAGAAATGATGTTACAGAATTATCTTAAAGTACCTAGTTACAGTTTACCCATTACATACAACAGTATTATATTTACACGCTAAAACATAATAATCAAAATCCTTTGAAATACAATTTACAGTGTATTATTATACAAATGAAAACACAATGTTTCAATAAAAATGACAGTTATTGAAACATTGTGTAAAAATGACAGTTATTGAAACAGTTAATTGCACGTAATTTTGCAATAACTAAATACAGGAATACATAAAGGTTTACTTTATGGCCAGAAGTCATAATAGTTAATTAATATTAAATTATATTATAGCTATGTAGTATAAAATCGTTTGAAAGGATGTTACATAAAATATTGTCGTACTGGTCCTCTGAAAATCAATCAAGATTAAATGATTTTATAAAATAATGATATTATGGAAGATGAAAAGATATCATCACGAGATATTTGCCACTATGGGAAACTCCATAATGTATATTAATTTATTGGATCTCAATAATCAATAGGGGTAAAAGTCCGTATTTTTATTTAGAAATATAATTAGAGAAAGAAAATAAACGAAGCAAAGGTAAAATATTGCCTGTTTATAAAAAATATATTTATAAATAAATACTTTAGGTGCGTAGGTATAACATTTCGTAAACATATACTACAATCTATCGCATGCAAATAGACGTGCATGTTTCTAGCCAATTAGTCAAATATCGGTTTCTCGCGCTGTTTGACCTCTAGCTGTACTGTGTTGTGTGTAGTGTCTTACTCTATATTATACTCATATACTTATCGCGCTTTACCAAACTGTATTTTTTCAATAAGTTATTGCATATTTGGGTAGGTAGATCAATGTTGAAAAAGGTCGAAGTTGGAAAGTAATGTTAAAGAAAGTTCTCAGGTACTCAAATGCCTAAAGAAACGCATCAGAACAGTTATTTTAATCCCTTTACTGTATCGGCATTTCCTCATCGTTTTAGATTCTTTTTCGTTTTATTTTTGATCCCTTATAGAAAAGAAATAACTCAAGCCACTTTAGTGAAAAAGAAATGTATGATCATGCAAGTATCAAAATGTATGGTAACATTCATAGGTTTTCTGGCTTAGCGCAATTTTTTGGTCTTTGCTTTTGGAAACATCGTGGTGAAATCTGTGTTCCGTGTGTTCTAGCAGCAATCCCAAATCAGTAATCGTTAATATATATTCTGATTCCACCGTGTTTACCACTTTAGACAATACATGATTACTTAAAAACTGGTGAGACGGACACTAGCTGATAAGACTAAAATACCATTTCTAGAAGAGCCTTGCTAGTAATAAAACTGTAACAATATTTTCAGTATTTTACGAGACAACTGCTCAAAGAAAGACACAGGCGTGGTAAACTTGATAAGCTACTATAATAAGCCTCTGTATGTTTTGCTGTGGAATTATAAAAAGTGATAAAAATTTGATTATTACATTTTATCACTTTTTATTAATTGAAATTATAATTAAATAGCATTTCAATAAAATTATAATAATGGTGTAATTCAATAGATATAAAGATTTCAAAATACTTAACCTATAAATAAATCCAATATATATGCCCTATTGTTTGAGTAAGTACAACGTAAGAGTTAATATTAATATTTTTTTAAACACAATCACGAATTCATTTATATATTATTTTATATTTATATTTATAAACATAGAAAATATTATAAAATTCACCAACTTTTTATTGTAGGATGGATGAAAATTAATTAGATTTTTTTTTCTGTTCTAATACTACGGGCCAATTGCCTATATTTCCTAAAACTAAACTAAAACTATGTACAGCAAAGTACTAAGTTACCTATTTGAATTAGGTATCATTTTTTGACACCGTTTGGCGTAAAAGTTAATAAAATATGTTTAGTTTGTAACATTAAATATTGTTAAATGCACTAACTTTTTGTTGTAGGATTAATGCGGATGGTTCATACAACACTCCCAAGTCGATTGTTTTATTCTGCGCGAGTGAACTTATTGAGGGTTCATCTTAGACCTTTGATTTCCCCAGAGTCGAACTGAGATACATTGCTTACTGTCAATTGTGGTCATAATGGTGACCTCGAAAGGGTTTAAGGGTCGAAAGGATCTGTAATTCCTAAAGTAATAAAGTAAGTCAAAAGAAAATCGTATAAAAAGTTAGATACTGTTTTCAAACGCAGTCTAAAAATCACACGGCTGTGAGAAGAAGTTATAGGTTATTTATTGTCTTCTGATGAGAAAAGTTAACTTTTTTGGTGGAAATAGTGAACTGAGCCTTGCATGACCATTATCTATCTCCTTTTCCTTATCCCGAGTAGTAAAGACGTTCTTTTTACCAGTCCTAAATCTAATCTATAACACCTTTAAACGAGCAATTCATGTTAATATGTAGTCTCTTTTGTATATAGTCTTATAATCGAAATCTCGGCTCCAAAAAGGGGGGAAAGGGGGGGGCTAAATCGATCTAGATAGGTTTCATTTTTAGGAAAACGTCGTTTTAATGAGCAATACTCGGTTGTCCAGGTACTTAATTATAATATAATAATAAAACATTAGCATTTGTGTTTATTCGTCTTGTTAGGTGAAAAACAATGCGTCGATACAAAGAAAGCTTAAGAAATTTAAACATTTTTTACGAATCAAATAGGTTTTTATTATATCAAAATCGATTTTTTATTCAATGAGTAACATAATCAAAACTTAAGCTTAATCAATTATTGTTTTTTCTCTGTTTATATTCTAGTTTCTAGAATACTATAATAGATCGTGATACGTTTTTATGCTAATCAACTTAACCAGTGGCGGATTTACACATTTGCCGCAAGTAGGCTACTCAATTTTTACCGCCCTTTCCGACCTGTACAATCCTAGTTCAAAATCATATTAGTTACAATATTTTTGTCAATTAAATATTACGATTCCCAAGTCATAAAGTCACAATTTCATTAAGAAAGTTGGTGTAATTAGGACGATAGTGTGGGCTCTATATTACACCACCTTTGCCCCAATTAGCATGAATGTGTACTAGGTAAAAAAAAGATGGTCCCAAATTTGCCGCCCTTAAAATCTGCCGCTCTAGGCTCCAGCCTACTCAGCCTGCTGATAAATCCGCCACTGAACTTAACAAAGTCGCAGGGCTCAGCTAGCTAGCACACCCAATATTATGAAGGTACTATACCATACCATCATAATACTGTCCCACGTGTAAAGTGAAAAAATAATCTTTATAATAATTTAAAAAAAATATATGCTGCATATAGCTTATGAATTTGGTACACAAATCTACCGAGACCTTACCCAGCCGTGAAATATAACCAACCAAAAAAAAATACAATCACTATGACAACCTAGCGCAGCGGGCAAGTATCTGGGTTTGATTGCAGGAGTACAATTTTCCTTCTACAAGACGTTTGTGCTTTTGGTTCTAGGAATTATGTGTTCGATGTAAATTTTCCAGGCCCCCACGATACAAGTCTTTTAACTTGTAACATAAAGGTTACCAAGTTCAAGGACATGTATTTTTTATTTATTTTATACATATCGATTTGATTAAGTTATAATGAGCTTATGACTCCCCTTTTCTCTATTTCTCATAGTTTCGGATATAGCAATATAATCCCATCTCAAAAATCTTCCTCGTTTTTTTTTTATCATTGATATTCAAACACTTCACCACTATCTCACCTGATGTAAAATAAACTAAGTGATGTTCGTCTATATCATAATGACAACGATAGAAAATAAGCTGTTAAAAAAAATTTGATTAAAATTAACATTATGATATATTATATATTTAATTATTATATAAGTCCATATTGTATATACGTACTGGTCTGGAGGTGGTGAAAGTTTCCGGCCTCAACGTGATAGCAAAAATCGTCAATAAAAGCTAGTGAATGTAGCTGTGCATCTTTTGACAGGCGTTAAAATGGTTTATTTGACAGTCGTTTGAATGAGTCGACTTTTTGGGAAAATGAAAAAAAATTGTATCCAATTGTCATTATTTTTTGTTTTTGAAAGGCAATACGCACGCCTGCGTAAATCGAAGATGAGTATAAATCTATGTATGGGGACTCTGCACCATCATTTACCACGGTAAAATTAGGCGATGAACGTTCGGCACGTCCAAAAACTTCAACTACTGACGATAACATCGATAAAGTTCACCAAATGGTGATAGAATACCGCTGAAATAAAGTAAGTGATATAGCAGAGGAATGAAAATGTCTAAAAAACGTGTTTGTCACTTAACGAAGCATGTGTTGTTCATCTATAACTGGTTATACATTCAGTTATAAGATTGTTGAAATGTTATTTTTTGCATGTTTTGGTGTAAAAGATTTAGGCATGGGAAAACTGTCCGCGCGTTGTGTGCCGCGTGTTTCACCAAGACAACGCGCCGTCTCACACCTCTGCGGTTGCCATGGCGAAAAGCCACGAATTACGCTTTGAACTGTTTGACCATCCGCCTTACTCACCAGGTCTAGCCCCAAGCGACGTCTTTTTGTTCCCTCATCTAAAAATTGCTCTTGGAGGACAGAGATTTTCGTGAAATGAAGAGGCAATCACCTTCGTGAACTATTAGTTTGCAGATAAAAACCGAGTACTATTTGGACGGGTTAGAGCGATGGTAGCATGGCTGGGAGAAGTGTGTAGAGTTACAAGAAGACTATGTAGAAAAATAAAAACAAAAATATTAAGAAAAAATGTCTTGTATCTCTGTTAGGTTGGAAACTTTTCTGACCACCCATGTATATCTATAATTTTTGCTCCAAATCACGTTCGGAAGCTTAAGGCTTGATTACTCAACAAAAATCGTAGCAGGAGGCCGCTGCGCTGAAGAATCTTAATTATCTGCAGTTTCAATTAATTAAGCTTACACTCCAGGCACCTATTCGAATCGTGCCAGCAAATTGATCTTGGCTTAGAAGCTTAAATTGGCGCTTTCTTGTGAAGTTGCCAACAGTTTGCAGTGATAATTGTGAACAAAGCTAGCTGGTTGAGAAACGTCAGCTTTTTCTTATAGTACACTTCAATTTATTCTAATTATAAATACATATTTATGTTTTCCTCTTAAACATTTTATCTAAAGCCTGACCATAATCTTGTTTGAAGGATGTGCACCTTGAACGACAGAAAAGTTTCAGAGTTGTTATATTATTTTTAATAAAAAACAAACTAGAATACATGACCTATTAGATTTTTCTGCAATGTTGCGCATTGCTCATGATGTTGCTCTGCTGGTCGACGCTCGTCTTTCGATCGCCGTTTGTTGGCAGACAAGTCACGGCGGCTGTAGCCCCACGAAGCTCAAAGGCGCGGTGCAGGCGAACGCAACTCCCCTAACGATGCTCGCTGACGCATCACACAGTAGTGAAGCACGATGATTCTTCGCCGCACGCAGCTTTTTGATTTCAGTCGCGCACGTAACGGTTAGAGGAACTAACGTTGGAACTCTGGAGAGTACACAGAGCTTTGGGACCAGGACTGACCCGGTCCCGACTCCGCCGATCCATCTCAACCATTGCCTGAAATGTTTGCATTAATAAAGCAAACAGAAACAAATATTGCATCAATAAAATATATAAAAATTATATAGGCATAATTTAGGATTCCGTGCACACAAAAGTAAACAAAGTGGATTTGATGCTTAGCTATTACACAAAGCTAACGCAACCTGAAGTAAAACTTTATTTATCAACGTAAAATAAATTAGTTTGTAGAATTTAATGGAAATCATTCGAAAATAAAACTTAAATGTTCTAATCATACGGGTAAGCAAGCCAATGCTCCTAAATTAAAGATTATGCAAATGGAGACGTGTACTATGCCAAACTTAACAGTACCTTAATGGCAACTTCTGATATGTGATAGGACACCATCATATCAGGGTTTGTCGTCAACTAAATAATTTGCTTTTGAACACTTATATTCTTCTCTTAATTCGCACACCTTTTCGATTTGAGTTCCCGTCCAACCCTGACTTGCTTCTTACAGCTCCACCATCCGCTCGATGACATCAACCACAACCTGAGCTGCACTTAAGGAAAACAATCTTGTTGCAGGAAAGTTTTTTTGCGATCTTGCTATAACATTACTTTGATTCATACCATATTTATCAATGAGTTTATACGTAAAGAGTATTAAACATATACAACCTTTGCCGTTTCTAAGAAGATTACTAACTTTTTTCCGTTTTTCTGACGTCACGCCAATTTGTTAATTCAATTCGTACCATGAAGTAATTGTTGACATCAAGCTGTATTGTTTTTGTGTAAAATTTGGCAATAATATAATAGTTACTATTTTGCTGCGGAATTAACATATTTTACAATTTAAGGAAATAATAATATATGATAAAAGTGATAAAAGTGGATGAGTGGTATATAAAAATAACTAGGTAGGTATTTTTATCCACAATTCATCCACTTTTAATAATTCAACAACTATACATTGATGCAAAAAATCATTAATTAAATGATTACAAGCTTCGTGAAATTATATGAAAACTAGTGTATCTTTAACAATTAATTTGAATGTGAGGTATAGTCGAACTGTTTATACTTAAATACGTGTGCGTGAAATAAAGATTTCGTTGCTGTTGATTAATTTAACGGAATATGTGATGTAGCTTGTACAATTTATTATTTTGCTGGACATATTTTTGTTGTATGTTGAACAACATTCATAAATATAGTATTTAACCATAAGAAACATTAACAGTAACCTTAGCCCGTTATATTTATTATCGTCCGTTAATCAAGTAGGTACCTTTTGTTCAAAATTAAAAAATACCGAAAAGTCCGAAAACCCCCAAGACAGCCAGAGAATAACCTGCATCTTCTCGTCCTTTATCTCTTTTTTCACATCCTTCCCGCCAAAAATAATCCTGCGCCACAGACTAAAAATGTCAAGGTTTCATAATAACCTCACGCATCATCTGATATGTCACACTTTTGATTTAGTTCATTTTCATTGCCAAGTCCCACTAATTTGATTCTACTAATAATTATCATTGAATTTATGTTAAGCATGTCATTCGAACACTATTCTGGTTTTCTTAAATTTTTCAAAGATCATTTGTTTTCAACTCAGAAAAAATAAGAAATTATTATTTGTCTGAAATTTTCTTAATGACGATTACGAAGTTTAAACTTAATCTCCGTGCTCGCGAATTACATTTATTTTTTCGGTATTTATATTTGTGAGTCAACACTTGTCATTTATATTGTTAGTCAATGAGAACAATAGTCTTAAAAAAATCATACATTTACAAATATTTAATCATCTTAGTTAATCAACTCAAGTAGAATAATATAATATGTTTCGCTTTGTGTGAAACTGAAACACTTTTGTCTTCGATATATAGTCTTTAACTGTGTAATAGCAGTAGTTTTAGTTTTATTTGAAATTTATTTAAATTATTTTTTTGTTGAATATTAGTAGGAATTTTATTCAATATTTTTAATGTCATAAAGTGTAGTCTTCTTTCAAATATCTCTAATTTTCGGTTTAGATCCGCTCTTGATGACTTTCTTACTTACTTCGTACGTACGTTCGTTTAACTTCGTTACGTACTTCCTATTCCATTATGAAAACTATTCCCACATTTTTATTATATGAAATGCAAAATGGCAATGATTTAAAGGACCACATCGCTTCGCTAAGACCAAAGTCTTCAACTAAACAAAACGAGAGTGAATAGACTTGACGATATAATTATCATGAAATTGCTTATAAACTTTATACCTTGATTTTAATTGTAAGCAACACAAAAACTGCATTACTATTTCAGGATGAGAAGTAACTAAGATTTAGTCTATGCCCCAGCCCCATTATCTGACTTGATACTCTGGATACTGCAACACCTCTCCAGATTTTTGGTATTTTAATGATCGATATAAAAAATTTGCTTAGAGGCGTGAAATCTAGTATCGAGCCGTGCTTCGATCTCTTGACTGAGATGTCGATCTAAATGATAATATTGTAAGTGTATATTTAAGCGGCTCCAAATCTGTACATGCTCTCCACTACAATATATCTACTAAATGAATGACCTTATATATGAGCAGGATATTATTATTAATTTTTAACTCGTAATTATCGAGTCTGGCGATTGTTTTTTCTAAAAATCACTATGATATGCGATGAACATTTTTACTCACTAAATAATACCATAAATTTAAACAAAAGTTATTATAACAAGAAGCATTAAAAACCAAAACTGAGTGAATTCTTAATTTTCCCATTTTAGTATGTAACTAAGTCATCTTTCTAATATAATTTTCTCTATTACTCAAATATCTATATTTTTCTACGTATTTCCTGATTTTATCTTAGATAAACATGAGATTTTGGAGGCAGCACTAGCTCACCTTACTCTAATATACCTATTGTTTGTTATTTATTAGTTTTTAAAAGATAAGCACATAATTATATATAATATTTTTTTTATTATAAATAGAAAATATAAGCTTGTTTGTTTAAAAAACCAACCTTTCAACCACGTCGTCGATTACCTGATGGTAATCGACGACGTGGTTGAAAGTATTGTTATCATTCCTATTTTATACCAACTTGCTGTGCAAGCTTAGGTATTTTTTATACTTTTTCGAACTTCAAATTATGCCGTAGCTTGCGTTGAAGAAAACAAGTCTCGTTGAAGAAAATAATTCTCGTCATCTTCTCATGTGTAAAATGAAGACAATACTATCTCATGTCTGTCAAAATTCGAATTTCGAAGTTAAATCCCACATAGAAAAATACCCCAGATAAATCTATACAGAAAAATACTTAAAGGTATATTCGAGAAACAAATCCACTTTTGACGTAACTAATCGAGATCTTTGTGCAATCATGTTAGCTTCGGTAGAGATATAGAGATAGCCGGGTTTCGCACGAGAAAACGTGTCGATAAAATTGCGTCCATGTTAGGTCCATTAACATGTTTTTGTAATTAATTTATTAAAGTAAAATATATACTCGATGTTTAATTGTGAAGTAATTAATCAAAGCCATTATATGAACCAGTCATCTGTCGTTTATTTCAATTTACAATCCTGTTGCACACTTTTATAATCTTTTACAATCCTTTTACGATTCTGTTGCAGTGAAATTTGACTGGCAATTTAATTAAATACTAATAATAGTTCTCACAGGCAAGTAGGCAAAACAACGAGCATAATTATTTTAACCATGCACTACCCAGATTAATTGGTTAACTAATTTGTGTGAATGTTACTAATAGTAATGTTAAATCATAATGAACTCTGGTTCATTATGAATAAACATTACCATTTTGTCCGTATTTTAATACATGTACATTTTGTTTGTATTTTGAGAGTGAGTATAATAAAGCCATATATTATTGAATCATAGCTGCGAAGAAACTTAGTATTTTGTCAAAGGTCAGGTGGTACTTCACACCGGGACAGCTTTTCAAATTCAAATGTTTATTGCGATCTCTAATAGTCAACACATGGTTTTAAAAGTTTACGGTTCATTAGAGACCCTGTCGCATATAACAATATTAGAGCAGAGGAGGACGTTTTATTATTTTTATAAAAGTATATAATAATATATTTTGTGTATCACAGAAACAAAAATTATAAAATAATACATAAGAATTAAGATGACGTTAAAATATTTAAATTATAAAAAGGTTAAAGATGGTTTAGACTATCTTAAATGTTCGGCAAAGTGCGCAACATGTTTGCTCCATTACCACGCTGAAAAACAAGGCTTATCCTCTGCCCCAAATACTTACCACCCATAATTTTGGTCATGTGCTGAATCAAACAGCCTCTTAGACAAATCTTTGAAAATTTAGTTTACTGCTAGTGTAGTGAATCAGTTTTTTCGAAAACATTTTTGACTTTCATGAAGGATGAGGTATTTTTCACTGATAGAATATATATTTGTTCGTACATTGCCCTTTCTAAAAAATTTGATGCGGTAGGCAGAGAAGGGCGATGGGGCTAGCGTATCGAATCAAGTCCATTTTATGTTGTGTTGCCCATGTTTCTGTAATACAAATAGCTTGGAAGATAACACTCTCTTCCAGGAAGACTTTTAATATATGAAGTTAATTATTAAAACTTTGTAATGGATTTTCAGTATCTTTGATAGAAGTTGCTGTTTCGTAAGGAAAAATTGTAGTTTCGAAAAGAGTGGTTTCTATCTTCATATAGGGTATTATTTGTTTGCAAATTTTTGCTATTATCTATATATTCTAGTTGATTTTTTGCGTCATTACTGATAGGTGTGTTTTTGTGTAGAGCGTCGTCCTTGTAGTTTGTACTAATCTTCAATTCGATGAATAATTGATTATTACGTATGGAGACATGGACGCATGGAGACCCTGCGTTTTCGTTTAAAAATTCAGATGTATGAAGTCTGCTTCATTGGAAATTAATTCTGTTTTCTAGTATATATCGTGTCATCAAAATCAAAAATCAAAATCAAAATCGTTTATTCACATGGGCCCCATAGAGGCACTCATGAAAGTTAATGAATCTATTGCAAGATTCGCAAAGTTACAGCCATCTCGAGAAGAACCTGGCAAGAAACTCTGCGGCGCATTTTTTTTCATTCATTTTTTTTAAACAATCTTAATCTCTAATACATAATTTTCCTAACCTAGGTGTTATTATGGTAGTCGCTAGAAAGAGCCTGTGCAGTTTGCCTCCATGTATCCTTGTCATTAATATAGTCTGTGGTTTTATAGTAAGCTTTCTTAACTAATGCCCGTTTTATTACAGATTTGAACTTTCCCAGTGGTAATTCAGTTACGATTTTAGGAATTCTATTGTAAAATCTAACCCCATTTGCCATAAAAGATTTATTCGTTTTGCTTAATCTAAATGCGCGCACTGTAATTTTATGCTTACCTATATCTAGTATTAAGATTGTGTGCGTAATCCTTTTTCTTATAAGTTCAATCACAAGCGGGCGATTACTATTTTTGCTGTTGAATTGTTTATCAATACGGTATGTATCTTCGATGTATCCGATTAGTTTAATATTCAGGATATTTCCAAAAAAATATGTTTCATAAAGTTTGTTTTAAGGCTCTGCGTATTCTTCTTACCCATAAAATACGATGTTTTTAATATATATTTCCGCAGTATGGCAGTTGTCTGACACTGCTATAATCGGTGTTGTTTTTTGTCTTCTAATTCCCGTGAAAGTTGAAGGTTTTCACTCTCTATTTTTTTTTATTGTAGCGAAGATTTTTTTCTATCTCTGTTTTTCTTTGAGTGTCTTTAACAAAAAGTGTGGTTGCGTCTTTTTTGACGGTATCTGTAATTTTGTGAGGCTTTTTATACTTTTAAACTTGTATCAAGCGCACGTCCTCCACGGTCATGTATGGAGTAGGTACTGCTGCCGCCTGTGGGTTGGTTCCGCCAAGTATCAGCTGCAGGCTTTAGATTTGATAGAGCCACGCGCTAAAAGGCTAATTAATAATGACGCTTTAGATGAAGTCAGATTGCAAAGTCGTGAACGGCGTAATGTTGCAAGCCTGTCAGTATTCTATAATATACATTACGGTGAATGTGCACAGGAAGTGCACAACATTATTCCCGCTTCATCTTTTTTCTACCTCACATCCAGATGGACGACGTCACGTCACCCATTTATGGTTAAAATTCCGTTTCGTATTCGCAAGGAACGTTTCGCGTCTTCGTTCATTTACAGAACAGCAAAAATATGGAACACTTAGCCGTCATCTGTATTTCCCGAAAGCTACAATTTGGGCGTGGTCAAAAGTAACGTGAATATGTATTGAGCAAAGTACTCCATCTTAGACTACATGGTTACTTCTCATCAGTTGTGATTGCTTAGTCAGTTATAAAAAAAAATTATACAAACAAAACTGCATCCGAAACTATTGCAAGCAAACAAATTATTTGTTAACCTAATCGAATTTATGTTTTTGTTAATGAGGTAAAATATTCCCCAGGATTCTGTAGTACGTAGCACTGTGAGAGTAATTAATATTTTCTCGTGGGTGGAACGAGGTCTCTTTATTGCGATCCAAACCATGATTAACTTTAAAATAGAAGTGTTTGATATCCGTATTTTTAATCCCAAATTTTTACATTTAACGCGGTTGACAGCTCTTCCATTACGTAAACTAAGACCTGTAACTCCTGTTCACGTAATCGGGTTAACTCAATCACCGCCTAACTTTGCGACAGTCGGTCGTCCCTTTGGTTATATAGGCGTAATTACTTTCGGCCCATTCATGCAGACTGGGGGACGTGCTCAAAAACAATAAACGAATGGTTAAGGTTCGCGCAATTTTGGACATCGAATTCCGTTGCTTCAGTTTTTATTACGATAGGATCAGAGATAATAAATTCTCACTTCATGATCATCTGATCGTCACGAGTAATTAAACATGTTTAGGAATAATGAAAATTTTTGACAGTAATAACAAAAGTTAGCTTGGAACTGAGAAATGAATCCGTGGTATTATTATTATACCTGGGAGATTATAAATGTTAGCAACTGTAGCTGTAATTTCAAGGTTTATAATTATCTAATTGTATTCAAACCAATGAGTCCATTTAATTTAATACAAGATATTACTTCTACTAACTTATAACAAAATAGTTATTAATAGTCGTTTGCTCCGCACTGAGATCAGCGACTATATGTTGTATAACAGATAATCTTTTGAGGTTAAATGCTTATAACTTTTTCTTAATAATATTTGTTTGATTTTAATAATTGTTGTTTACTAAGATGATGTAACGATTATTATATGCAAGTTTAAGCTTTATAAATATATATTGGTATATATAAAATACATATATAGGTCTAAAATCAGTGATTTTTATGACCTACCCAACTGTTATTTTCCAACATAGATCTTTTAATAACGGTTTCGAACTCTACTTGCAAAATTCTCTTCAACGATATACGCACACGGCTAGGAAAAAAATTGTTTGCTCCCTACTTAACAAAAAAATTTAGTAACAAATACACCGTATATTTTAATTGATTTAAATAGTATCGGTCATCAAGGCATATAATTTGCAAAATATTATATTTAATGCAATGTAATATGCAGTTAAATCAAATGTTTTGAATTGGGATTTCGTTCGAAATGTAAACGATGGTAAAACACGATTTAACGGTCCAATTATTTGGTGAACATCCCTTTGACATTCGGAATGAGTTCACATTAATAACGTTTTATTTCAATAAGTTGGACGTTGATTTAATTCCGAAGTTTTACGTTGAAGTTCGAGTACTTTGATTTACAAGTGGATGATTTCAAATTTAAGGAAAATATACTAATAGTTAGTTATGTGTTGTATGTCACATCCCATTAATATAACGTAAACAGTAGATGACTCTTTGTTTTTTATTTCTTTAGATTAGGAAGGATAAAAAGTACAAATTGTCCTGATTCATCATCATTTTATCAGATTTATCCAATTTCGAACTACGGGCCAATAATTGCCTATATTTCCTAAAACTATATACAGCATAGACCTAAAATACCTACAAGACATCGAGCTTATAGGTAACTCAATTTCTCAAGGCCACAGTGGATAGCGTTCCAATCATGCTGGCGGCATTGCCTCTCTGAATCGCAATACGTTGAGACAAATAAGTGACAGCATTTCGATCGCGTCGCCTCAACCAGGCGCTCATTATTTTATTAGCATTTGACCAAACTGACCTCACCTAATCGGTGTGAACTTGCCATTTAATAAACAACCAATGTTTCACAATATTTTTTTCATGTAACGCTAACTTGCCAGTCATAAATCAAGCTAAATCCTGTATCACATGGTATAAAAAAACCACGTTGATGAATAAATACGGAGATACGAGTAGGTTGCTCAGTCTGTCAACGGAATATATTATGCTCTTTCGAGACTGGAGTGCCCGATGGTAGCTGAGAATGTTGTGCAACATGTCGGGTACGTCTACATGCGGTTCACATAGGTGTAGAATATGGCCGCAGGTGGTCTGATAGTATTTCGTTCACTGTATAATTCAGCACGAATTTGCTGATTAATGACACCTCCAATCAATTGTGCTGCCTTATCTTAATTCCTCGTTGTTTAGACTGGTCCGTGCTTCAAGCGGGTTTTCGTAGCACCATAAATACTCATTTCTTGTATTTAACAGGTGAACTTTTCCAAACGAAGCTTCATCGGTCGATAAAATATATTAGTTTTCCGCTAGAGCCCAATTACAAAATGTAACTCGCCCTTGTTTGACGATATCTCCCAGATCTTGCACACGTTTTAAATATAAAGGTATTTTCCTTCGTTGTGAACAACTGTCCACGCAAAACATGAGATACCTTGAATCTTTTTGCAGCATAAGTGCTGGCCGCTGAAAATGTAAAAATAAATTCATGAATATCGTTTTCCATGCGCGGCGAATAGGCTAAAAGCCGCTCGCGATCACTGGAACTTTGTTGAAATTGACCATGATCACATAACTTCCTCCGGCCGCACGGGCAACTGAGTTTAGCAACCAGTAACCAGTTGCCAAATAAGATAGTCTTATTGTTATTTTACAACCGGTAACTGCCATATATTAGAATTTGGGTCAATAGACCCATGACCTGTCTAACAAATCAAGCCTACTTGTATTCGAACGGCCAAATCTATTTAATATTATTTCAAAACAACAGTTTATATTATGTCTATGTATTTATTACATGTATTAAAAATATAATTAACAAGTCCTTATTTTACCAAATAATTACATTTAAAAAAAAACGTAGTCCTAACTAACTAGTTTAATTTAATCTAGATTCTGAACGGATATTTAATTATCAGCCCATTCATTTTCACCTTTTAAATATAGACTTAAAATGTTCAATTATTGAAATTATAAATCGTTAATCCAAATTCCTCATCAATATCAGAATAATAACAAATTTTTCTAATTTTTTTTTTTAATCATATGTTGTGCCTTCTGATTCCAACACATCAAGTACTGGAGCCAGTTTTGGAAAATTACGGCCACTATGAAAAATATTTTTTTAATCCACTGTTTTTGGAAATATTCATTAAAGTTCTTGATTTTCTCAACAGGTGGACTTTTTGCCATTACGTACCTATAGGTACATCGTCCATCGTCCAAGTATTTGTTCGGTAAACGAAGCAATCCCAATACCTCTTGCTACATGGCATTTTTTACTCTTGTTTTATTTGTAAGGCTTTCGCCTTTTTATAATGAACGGTTAATGCGATAATAACATCCCTTAAAAAGTATATTAGGAAATATTTTCTTGATATTTTGATATAATAAAGCAAAAAAGATCAACGAGATTGTGTATGTTTTATGTGAGAAGTGATTGTGCGTGGTGAGTGTTGGCAGTGAATAAAAATAAATGTGTAATGCAAGTTAGAAATTGTTGTCGTAAATTAGTGTGAGTATACTAGCGTCAACATAATGAGTAGGTAATGATTTTATGGGTCCCTTATGGGGAGCACCCTTTTATGCAAATGATCTTTGGGCAAAGGAAGATTTCAGAAATTGATTTTTATATGTGTTGTGACGGGATGATCGCTGCGGTTCCCTTATTGTGTTTAGTGCTTTGTGATATCTTAGAGTAGTAGCCAGGATATATAGTTGTCGGACCGTAAGATGTCCAGTGTCCGCATATAGTTTATTTGTGGAGTACTGAAATGCAACTTTCAACACTGCCCGCTGTGCTCGGTCAATTTTCAGGAACTGTGTTTTCGGGGCAAAGCCCCAACACACAATTCCGTAGTTTAGGACAGAGCAAGATAAACTGTTTTTATTGTTCCATCTCTGAAATGTTATTGTTTAAATCTATGTATCATTTTCCTAGTTCGATTGCAAAGAGCATTGATTTGATACTTCCAATTTAGTTTGTCATCTATGACTATCATATCATATATAGCAAGTATTTGTCTACTCGTTAAATTTCAGGACAATCACCGTTAGTTTAGATTTGTAATCACACTTATGTAGTTTTAGTTTGATAGGGTGCAATAACCCTGAACAATCAGTTACTATAAAAGCCTTGAAAAGATTTTTAATTATCTTAATGCGTCAGCATCCTCACCACAGTCACTACTTGTCAGATCTTTAAGATGCTGAGGTGAAAGTGCGTCAATGCTGCCTGAGAAACTACTTGGAAAAGAACTGATAGCCAAAGTTACGTCCTTATATATAGCAACAAGCACTTCATCTGAATCACTTGGAGACAAAGGGCTGATACTTTTTTGATAAGCTGGTGAAGGTAGATATTTTTCTATTAGAGCTAGCAAGATTTAAGGTATATAAGGTGGTGTGGTGTCATTGGAAAATCTTAAAAATCTTTATCACTTAATTTGTTTTCAATGACATTGTGGGGGACAGACAAAAAGCGGTTGTTTGATGAAATTTATTTTAACGAATTGGTTAAAAGAGAATTAGTGGTTTTTATACAGTTGTGTTTGATCCGAGAAGTTAATAAAGCGTGATTCAATTGAATGCAAAAACTAAAGGATTTATGTCATCTACAAGGCATTGTTCTACCAAAACACGAGCTGCTCTAGCAACGTGTCGTGCTACCGGTAAACAAAATTTTAGGTTGGTGAGTAAAATCCAAAACTGTTCCCTTGATTGTGAAAAAAATTGTGAGCTGAGAACATCCACACCGAGACATATCATCGCTGGCATCGTTTGTAATGCCAGTGGGCTCCCCGATATTACGGTGCAACTTACCTGAGTAAGTTTTAAAAGAGCGAGGTTGGAAAAATTAATTACATACTACAGAACTGTCTAATGATACAGAGTGCTGAGTCACATTCTGGTTATGTCTTTGCTGATTATTTTCAAATAATATGCTAAACTACAGCTGATAATGGAGAAAAATACTAATAAAACCTTTATATAAAAACATCGATTAAAGCACAACACACTATAGTAAATAATATATCACCAATAAATATTTTTGCACCACTGCCTTCTTTCTTCTTGTTTTTTTTCTGATATAAACAATAAATTTTATTACAAAAGTTATTTCTTTTATTCATAAAAATATATTAACAAAGCTGGCGGCTCCTGTCTTCAAACTGCCAAAGCTAGGTCTCTTCAAAGCCATTGATCCGCGGGCGCGGTTCTTTCGTTACTATGGCCGCCTTCGAGAGCTTCACTGAGAGATTGGAACAAAAAATCTTCAAAAACAGTGAAATCTATTTTGAGTTATGATTTTTAATGTACTTCTAGTTTGTTAGGTTAATGGGCATTCTCACAGCCATTTTCACCAACACAACCACATACTTAGGTTATTCTTAACCTTAGGGAACTCCTAAGTTTGTACTTTCGTTTCACCAATCGACTTCTGACTCTTAAACTTTTGATTTATGTTTTAATTTTTTAAATGTCATTTGCTTGTCTTTTGACGTTTTGTGATTTCACGGTATTTTGTCGAAATGAGAATTAAAAAAAAAAAATTCATATAATTTCTATAATTATACAATTTACGCTAATGTAGCGCACATTAGCGTAAGAGCTCAGCACATTTCAGTGCAGAAGTTTAAACAGATTTAAAATGTGATGTGATTTCCAAACTTATTTAATACTACTTGTTTATAAATAATGCTTAAGGTGCTTGGGCTGAAATAACAATAGCCCTAAACGTTTCCGGTAACGTTCTTAGATAAGTCATATTATTTATTATATTCATACTTAACGAATGTTGGCGGCCTACCACTATTTGCAGCTCGTAATTTCTTACCAGACTGCCCAGAATGAGGGTTATATTTTTCAAACGCATCTTTTTGGTTTTGCTTGATCTACAGTATAAACAACTTTAGGTTTTAATGCAAAAAAGAAAAGTTATATTTGTCTCTATTGTACGACTGACATAGAGTATATTATTTACTTTAACAATAAGCGATGTAATGCCACATCATTACGTTTTTCGGAAAGTAATAATGTAACAACCAAAGGCTTAAGTGCGAAAAAGGGCTGTTTGACTTGGTAATAATATGTTCTCAGAACATAAACTAAATATTAATAAATTTGCAAACAAACTCTTTTGAAGAAAATACAAAGTAATTGGTTACATTTAAAATGTATTTATTATTGGTTATAATGCCGCTTTTGTTGTTATAGATTACTAAAACGATGAAAGGATCTTGTATATATATTAATATACAAGATCCTTTCATCGTTTTATATGTAATCACAGTTCTTCTATCTTCATTTATGTTACTTTGGTTAAAATTATTGTGGCCAATTTGTTAATTATTTATGTTTGTCTCCTAATTACTGATATCTTTTTACAATGAGGTATATTCTTTCTAATTTCTATGCAGATATTGTATAGTATACAACAAGCAATAATCACATCAAGTGCTGTATGCAGATTAATTCCGTAACCCGTCTGCAAGAGCTGCAAATCGTCGTTTCAATAAGTCTTGATCTAGCTATAATTTTATATTGTTTATTGTGATAAAGAGCAAGTGGACTTCAAACTGCTCAAATAATAGACGTGTAATTTTTTTTTAGATAATAGATAACTAAACAATCAAATGAAATCATAGTTGATGAAAAATGAATATGCAACTAATACGCAAATTGGGGTGCCAAAATTAAAAAAAAATCCTTTACGCACTCCCAAATCGGTATCCTAAGTTTACTTAAATTTAGGTAGCTCTTAAGGTGACTTGGTATCGAGTTGGCGGACTGGAGCCAAACTGTAGCCTTGTAGAATTGCCATCATAGGCAGCGTGCGCGCTTTCATATATTTTTTAAAATGAATCTTACCCTTTTAGAAAAAACTTGAGTTCACAACGAGGTTTGAATGTTTGTTGGGATTGCACCCAATATTTTTTGTAAAAAATATCTTTTATAGAAACAGAATAAAGTTGATTCATTCCACTGACGGGAATGGGAAATTTGGTGTTTTTTAGTAAAGTTTAAATATTTTTTCTATAGAGCCAAATTTATTCAATCGTGTATCGTTGAACATATCCGAATAAAATATTTTGTGAACATTTATTATACATAAAAAAAATGCTGTTAATCGACCGTTTTAAAAGGTCAAATCTTTAATATTCGTGAGGATGAATCGTCCAATTTGGAGCCTACTTCACCTTAAGGTCAGTAGGCTTCTTCAAAAGGTTGGTGAAACGTTTTAAAATAAAATCCCATTAACTTACGTGCGAAGCCATTAACATACGAAAATGATAGCTGTTTAGGAATTACCTAAAACCTTACGCACCGGTGAATCGGTGTTTTAAAGTTAGATGCTATATATTATATTTCTGATATTTACAAGAAACTAGCTTTATATAGTTTACAGAATATCAAGATCATATTATTATTTAATGATCAAACGAACTTACCTTAAGTGGAGTTCGATCTTAATTGTTCTGTCAAAAGCATGTGGAGCTGAAGTTAGACCATAAGGTAGAACTTGAAATTAATATAAAATCGAATTGAAATAAATTCTAACGTATTTGGTGTATTCATGGTGAATAGACATTATAAAGTACACATCCTTGAGGTGTAATGTAATCACATAAGAATTTGGAGTGATTAATTTAACAACCTCCATTTAAATTTATTGAGTTTTTAAGATTTTAAATTAATTTTTTTTTCACTGTTATTTTTATGAACAAGAAAGATACTTTCATTTTCGTATGACTCGTGTCTGGAGTAGCCTCGTTAATATATTAGTTTTTTTTTTTTTTTTAATCTGTGACAGGCTAGTGTTTGACCACTATCTCACCTGATGGTAAGTGACGATGTGATCGAAGCTGGTAAACACACTAAACCTGGATTACGCAGGCTCTCTGTTGTCATTTTCCGTCAAACATATAGCAGGGTGTGTGTTAGTGGTCTGAAAAGGCCAAGCAAAAAAGGAATTTTATAACCCGCAACCATATTTAAAATGGTCTGGTCTTCAGTGAAGTTTTTTTACGTGCCAACATAGTATTTGTAGCGACCAGCATGTACCTGTGGACTTCTTCCGTTTGTAGAAAGACACTGCAGGTTGCTAGCGGTTCAGCGTAGCTTGCGCAGAAGTCATCCGCGCTGGCGATGGCGGGTGACGTGAGCATGCTCTCGGCAGATGGTAGAAGTGGACGGTGACAGTATGGAAGTGCCCGCGTCTCGGCGCGATACGTCTGGCCGACCGTGAGGTGTGATAAAGACAATATCGAGACATTTGGGCGTTCGAGTTAAAAATATTTGACGTACTAGGCACCGGTTAAATCACTTTTACAGTTTTTGGCATACCTCGTGAGGTTTTAATAAACTCCCCGAGATTGTCGCGAAATATATGAATGTCCCTCTTGCGTTCCTTGCATAGCTCGATAAACGTCATGTTTACCATTCTACCACGGGAGTTATAAGCGATCGTCTAGTTTGTATTTCCGCTAAAATTTTACCCATATCTGAGGTTATACGAAGTATCTCAGATGTGATTATCGTCTTGGATAAATAATCGGTCATCGTCCTTCCGATAACAGTGAGAGCGCATCCCAGTCGCGCCTGCTTGTTCTTGAGTCTTAGAGTCTCTATTTTTGGCCGACTCATTAAGCATTGCTTATATTTCCGGATTTGAAACAGGGGGCTTTAAAAAAGGACAATTTGTAGGATAAATATAAGTATTTCCACATAATCCCTTCACGTACCTCCTTTTTAATGCAATTTATAAGAATAGAATTCCATCTTCTAGAAAGATCATCAATGAAATTACGTTCACAGTCGGTAGATTCTGGCTCGAGCGTTCCCAATGCCTGCAAAAGTTCCGGATCTGCAGAAAAAGTCTCAACCACGAGGGTCTTGTCCAATAATAATTATACCTTCAAGAGAGGGTCAACGCCATCTCTCTGTTATAATAATTCTCTCATATAATAGGTCTCACCTGCCTCTTTTATTTTCCTCCTTCGTTATTTTATGAACTGATTGAACTGCCCGTTGGCTAAGTTGGGTGAGCTTTCGCCTTCTAAGCAGGGGTACCGGGTTCGATTCCCGGCGGGAACACAAGTTTTCTCCCCAAGGAAAATTTGTGTTTCTGGTTCTGGTTGTGATTGTGTGTGTGATGTGTATGTTTCCGGCACCCACGACACAAGTCATTGAACTTAGTGTGGGGCTGTGAGTGTGAAAGCGTTTATGTTATGTTATGTTTATATTTACGTTTATCTTTACGCATAAGCATAAAATACCTAGCTTAAATCTTGTCGATAAATCGAGTATCACGGAAAAATCTTTTTTTTTCTCATTTTTTCACGGACTATTCTTGCGCGCACAGAAAACGAATGAGGTTGGCCATAAGATGGATAGTCATAGATAGAGCGCTGTGGTGAAAGATATAATTGCTATCTCTTTCTCTCTAATACCGCTAAACTACGTGCGAATGAGATGAGGCGCAGCAGGACTACTACATGTAACCAAAATAAATCTCGAACGACGAAGACGGAACAATTGTGAATATAATAATAACAGCAAGAAAATTGCACATTCTACTTATCATCATCTATTTGTCCATCTCTTAGAGGGTGGTCTCGGAACAACATGAATTTACTCGAGTATCCATGTTGTAAAAACAGAGTTTGATTTGGAAATGTTGAAATGCATCTGTGATTCACCTGAGCTTCGTTTGTTGATCGGCAGGAGTAACACGTGAAGGTGGGGTCAACTTGGGTTAGACGGTAGGCTCTAGGTGATAAGTCACATACCACTAATGCGTCTGAAATATACCTGCTGGTAGGTGTGCATAAATAATTTAGCTACGTATGATATAATAACATTGTTTGGATTACATATTATTGCCGCTCACTTGGATCTGCCTATGAGGATTCTCCTTTGTTCATCTTCGTTCATAAATTTCTGTGGTATAATGTGAAGGATTACGTCATACATGACTGGATCATTGTGCGGATTAGAGTATACTTGCTTCATCACAGTATTAGCAGCTGATGCTCTGTCTGCGTCTCTGTGATTACTAAGGGCCTTTGAACATTATGAAGGTGGAGAAGCAAATCGGTCCTTTACACTATAGACCTCCATGGACCGCTATGCCGTACCGTGCATCCCAGTCCTGTTCTAGTTTGCAGCTCCTCTTCGGTAAGTAATTTTACAATATGACGGTAGTCCATTAATAAGAGCGATGGTCAATACATAGCCGCCCAAGCTGACCTTTCCAGCATGTGGCGCCCCTTCTGTTGAATAATCGAAACTGTTTTTCACAAAACCGTGCCTAAACATTGCTTTCATGCAAAAATTTGTTGACATGGTTTCAGAAGAAATTGTGTAGTTATGAACACCACTTGATGTGATGTGTAAAATACCAGGACCATTATACCAGGAAAATTATATAAACGGTAACTAGACTAGCCCGGTCCATTGCTATTACAATAATTATGACATTTCGTCAAATTCTGATTCTGAAAGCTCTAAAATAATATGAGTTATACTTAATATAAATTCCTAGAATATCAGATGATGTTTATATGATATATACATTAAATTCAACAAATTAATTAATAAAATGATTAATCCCATTACATTGAATCGCTAATTGTAACCTAATTTATTTTATAAAACATGGTGTCTCAGTAAATCTAAAACATCGACATAATTATTACAAAAATGTATTTTAATACATCAAAGTGTGTCGTTTTGTTTAACTGCAATTTTTTTCCTAATTGATTAACAAACTTTGTTTTTTTTGACGGGATAAAACTCGTTGTGTGCTTTATAACCTAAAGAACTAAATCAATAACTCACCGTACAAGCATTTCTCTACTGCCGCCGTCTATATCTCTACACGTCAATAGTATCTCTATTAGTAGAACTGCTCGTGAAACAGTAGCTGAGATTACTTTATCATGACCTAGTTCGGCGAAAAGCTACAAGGTTATATACTTAACTAGTTGGTTTAGTTGGGTGAGCGTTCGCCTTCTATGAGGGGTAACGGATTCGATACCCTGCGGGAACACAAGTTTTGTCCCCAAGGAAAATTTGTTTCTGGTTCTGGTTCGTGTTTGTCTGTGTGATGTGAATGTTGCCGGCACCCACGACACAAGTCATCGAACTTAGAGTGGGGCTGTGAGTGTGAAAGCGTTAATGTTATGTTTTATGCGTTTAATTTAATATTTCTTGATAAAATATATAGTGTTTGTCGCTCTGCCGCACATCTAAGTAAAAGCTGATGGTGTCAGCGTAGTGAACGTAGAAAAGATATATTATAAAGCATACATCAAAAGAAAAAGGCATACAAATCTTAAGCTCGTTTTAGCTCAGGTCACGAGTTAAGGACTTTATTTTTATCACGGCTGTCTCAAAGTCGAGTGTTATGATTCTAGGACTCATACAAGTTTCTTTATTCTAGGTACTATAACATCTAAATAAAAAAAATGAACTGATTTTATTGAGTTAACATCTGTTAGTAGAATTATATTATATTACCCCGCTGATCTAGATAGTGACGAAATAATTTTGCGGATAAGACAGCTGACAGTGATCTTTGTTGAAAACTTAAAAAATTTTGAATTCTTACAATTTCCTTTACTTTATACCCGTAAACACTTTTTCGGTTTTTAGAAAATGAGCTGTTACTTAAACTGCGCCTAAAACTATCAGATTAAATAACACTATATTAAGTATGAGAACATGTAATTTGAGCTAGTTTTTTTGTACAATACGTAGTTATACACATGTTAACAGATACATATTTACTATCTTTATAATTTATGTGTATCTGTTAACATGTGTATGCAAACGTTTACAACTAGGGGCTTCAGATTTAGAATACTGGTTACAAAATAAAGCGTTTTATAGCATTGTTTACTTCTATTAAAAATGTTATCATTGCATTAAAGGGAAACATTTTAATTATTCATAGTGTTTACCCCCACCCCTTTTTGTCTCACAAAAAGGTTGCGAATCAGAATTTTAAAGCCAGCTATTAACCACTCCGTGTGCCATCTTTTATTTTTGCGTAAGCACCGTACTGATTTTGAAATGGCTTTCTTCTATTACTTAGAAATTAATGTACTTTATCTCCTTGCGGTAATCCACGCGTTGAATATTCATCACTTTGGAGATCGTTTACTGCCGTTTGCGTTAAAACGTAAGCTACGCAATAACCGACTGTAGCGCCCTTAGAAGGCAATTGTATTGTTAGAGGTATAAGGGTTTCCTCCTCTCACATTTACGTAGTATGGATATCAATGTCGATGCAAGCGTGCCTGCACTAAAGGTACACTTCTGGTAAACATTTATGACAGGAGGTTTTGTTCTTCGGTATCGGTTTATCACATTTTTAATATCAACTTGATTCAAGCACATGTGCATAATCGAGTTTTTATGCGGATTTGGGTGGGAAAGAATAGATACATTTGTGCTCTTGGCAGTCCATGGTAATTTCAGCATTCCCCTCCAGGTGAACCACATTTCATACAACTCATTTCAGATGCATCTATTCTCAGTCTTTCTCTTTGAAAAACGACTAATACAGGAATTATATTAACCTAGGTATAATGTGTAGTCGCCAAAAAGTGCTTTGTTTGTGCTTGTAGTTTGCCTCCAGGCATCCTTGTCATTAATGTACTCATTCGTTTTATAATAAGTATTCTTAATTAATGCCCTTTTTGTTACTGATTTAAACTTTTCAAGTGGTAATTTGTTACAATTTTAGGTTTTTGTTTTGTAAAATAGAACCCCATTTGTCATAAAAGATTTAGGTACTGTTCGTTTTGCTTAATCTTAGATAATAATAATCGCTGCATAATATTCATAATTGATTCGAGCAAAGCGATCTTTTAGTTGACTTGGGTCGTTCAGCACTTTGTCCGTCCGTCTGTCCGTCCGTCTGTCAGATACATCTAGCGTCTAAACCAGATAAGCGTTTTTTTTTAAAGATTGATAGGCAAGCATTTGACCACTATTTCACCTGATGGAAAGCGATGATGCGGCCAAATATATAGCATGCCTCCCTAGAAGATACCTATTTACTCTTGATTTGAAGACTGCCAGATTATACCGCTCAGGAAATAAAGAAGCAGGCAATGAGTTCCACTCCCTCGCACTACGGATGATAAACGTAGAAGCGAAACGCTCGAGCGAGCTGGAGGTATGTCAACCATAAATGGATGACGCTTGACTGTTTGTTTTGTTGCTTGATGGCAAAACGGGCTTGGGGTAACTAACTCGTATAATTCTTTCGCACACTCCGAAATGCAAACGATAGAAAACCGGTTGTTTTGCTACCTTACACCATAATAAGGCTAAAAGGATCTTGATGAAATCTGGTAAATAGACAGTAATAGTGGTATTTTTAATGATGGAGATAGACAAGGCGTACTTTTTCACCTGATCCATAATCATAATCAGTAACGCGAGCGAAGCTGCGGGACACAGCTAGTTACAAATAAAATCATTACAAAACTTGAAAAACGTGACCTTTAAGTGACAAAATATTATTGTATCCGTATACAATAATATTTTGTCACTCTCTGTGTACAGATTCTTTCAATTCAACATTTTGTAATACATGAACATTTGCATCGTCAGAATCTCTTTCACAACTTGTCATTATCCATATCCTTCAACGACTTCATCCTCTAACAATCACACGTGGCAAGATAGTAAAAACCTTAGTTATTTGTTTAAATATGCCAATAGGGTACTCTATAATTCAATCACCAATCAGTATTATCATCATCACATTGTTATCAGAATTGTCTAATGTATATAAATTAGGAGGTAATCTGAAAAAAATATGGATATCTGTGCCGAAGTAAAATTACAATTACCAATAAAACCATGAAAATATAACTAACGGATTCAATAATATTTTGACACTTTCTGAGTTCTGTGAACACCAGCAATGTCCCTGAGGACATGCTGGTGTTCTTGTGATCTGTAAAAAAGACAATACATTCATAATAAGTGCTTCCTGTAACAATCACACGTGAAGAGATATTTGAAATAAATACTCGACTAAGTTCATATTTTTATCATTCGAATACAGAATCCTAATATAATTATAATTACCTATCAGCATCATCATCATTATATATTTTTCTGGATTACCTGATGTGTTACGACCTGAAATGAAACTCTAAATAGACACGCTTAGAATAATATAAACATTTTATGGAAATACAAATGGTCTAATATTCAAGCATATTATAAACATATGTCATCATTTCCTTACGTGTTTTTATCATTAGAATACGGAACTATAAAAATAGATAGATAATTATTATGACGAGTCCTGAATCCTGTGCTATCTTGCGAAAATCCTACGGCTGAGATATTAAGTAATGCAGGTAGATTACTAACAGATCTAATTATTCTCTTTATCATTATTATTGCCTTGAGTACTTTCTAATGTACGTTTTCTGAAAAGATAACAATTTTAGTAATATCTGGCTAGACAATTATTAGTAGGTAATGAAAGTTATTTTATCTCTTATAGGCTAACGTTTGACAACTATCTCGTCTGAGGGTAAGTGAAATTGTGGTCGAGGGTGTCAAACTCGCTAAATCTAGAATAGGTTAGTAGGTAAGTACCTATAGTCGGCTAAGTTACTCACAGATTTGTTTTTGTACCAACTACTATCAAACTACATACATAATATAATGGTACTTTTACTTAGTAATTATATTTTGTCTTGTTACTAAGTAATAATATAATATATTTACGTCTTACGTGATTTCTCTAAATTATCAGTAGGTAGGTAGATAAGATACTTGCTTTTTGACGTCATTCATGTGTTGGCCTGTTTTTTTAAGTCATCCCACTCTTTTTCCTCTTGTTACAAATATTTTCAATATTTACGTCTGCTCGCAATAACTCTCTCAAGTTTATTTTACGTAGTCGATGTTGTATCGTCCGAGAGTCGAAGCGAGACTGATTCGGGGCCAGGCGGCAGAGTGGTCCGAGTTAAAATGGCTCTAAAGCGAAATAGTTTAGGTTTAATTAAATAACGATAGTTTTAAAATTGAAAAAACGTACCTCATACCTGCATTAGATTTAGGTTAGTTGATATGGAAAGTTTTATGAACTTATTTTAGATATTTACTGAGTACTAGCAGTTTATTGTGATTTTTGAGAGTAACTTAACGACTTTTTTCTATAGAGGAAATTTTACTGAATTGTGTTTTCATAATGTATGTCATAATATATATAGATTTGTGTTAACATACTACTTTTCTGTATCCTGAACACTAACATATATTTATTACAAAGTGAAAACTGTAGTAGTTTTGATAGAATTGGGTTTGATAAATGGCAATCTATTGTAAAATGGAGGCTTAATATGAATTGCAAAGGCGACCCTTTCCACTTCGACTCCTTACAGAACGGTTTCGTCGACGATGCTTTCTGGATATAGTGAAATAAAATATTGCATTAAATATTGGATAATTCGTGACAAAGCATACAGTCAACAAGGCTCCTCGTTCGAATGTGAGCTCATTGGTGACGGAAGTAAAATCGCTAGCATGTATTTAATTAATATATTTTCAACTTGTAAGAAAAGACGCTCCGCTGATGGTAAGCGATATACCCGCCAATATACATCTCCAGTGTCAAGCATTGTATAATCGAAATAAAAAAACAAACATTATCACATTACATATCGGTGTTATAATATATTATACTAGCCGTGCCCCGCGGCTTCGCCCGCTATTATCAAGCTAAAAAGTAGCCTATGTGTTAATCCTAGGTATAATCTATGTACGTTCCAAATTTCATCCAAATCCGTTCAGCCGTTAAAGCGTGAAGAGGGAACAAACATACTTACACACTTACACACAAACTTTCGGATTTATAATATTAGTAGGATTATGGATTATTTCCACGTACACTTATATATTTTGTTGTATAAAACAATTGGGATTATTTTTCCCAATGCAAAGCTCTATCATCTAATTAGGAGAGTTATTTCTATCCGTTCCATCATTGGATATATAACTGTTATTAATTATTCTAATCACGCCTTCTTTTTCATGATTGGTCCCAATACGTTCAGCGCTACAAGACTGCCCTTAATTTTAAACCTCATGTTTACCATTGCCTTTTTACTTGTTACACTTATAGTCTGTCATTAATTCGGAGCTCAGCAATCCCAGATATTCCGCTTGATCTTAGTTCTTATTATATTTGCAGGAAAGCTCAAACAACGCAGAAAAACATGTTTTTGTTCCTCCGTTTTTGCGTCATTGCTTTTGCTTTAGATACTAAACTTACGGCCCATAATGCGAATGAAATAATAAAGGAGCAGTAATAGTATTTTATGTTCTTGAGTAACAATAAAAGTTCTGTTGGTTCCGACTTCCATGTAATGTGCTGTTTGTAACTATGTATAGTTAGAAAATATGAAATTTTTAGTAGGCAGTTTGAGAACTTGGTATTATGAATCAATTTCGGTTATTTTCATAGCGCGTATATTCATAGCACGGGGGAATTCAACTCAATTTCAAGCCTCTCAACTACAAATTACATTACGGAGAGTGTTCAAAGGAATTGCATGATCTTATTTCCGCATCACCGTTCTACTACCAAACATCTAGACAGACGGCAATGCGGCATCCTCTAATGGTAAAAATACCGATCATTCACGCCGATCGCACGAAGCGTTTCACTTTCATTATGAGAACTGCCAAGGAATGGAATGCCCTGCCGTCTACTTACTGTGTTTCACGAAAAGTATAATATGGATAAGAAGAGAGTGAATAGTTTCAATCAGGTGAGATTGTGGTCAAAAGCAAGCATAGTCTCAAAAAAAAAAAAAAATGTGAAAACATTAAACGCCCTCAACACTGTAGCATCAGTCGCATAAATTCGTATACCTAGTGTATGCATTGTCTTCAGCTGCTGAATAGGAAAGTTCTCGGCAACTGTGAGAGAAAACGATTGAAGTTGAAGAAAATTGCAAAGCCACTCTACGCTGCGCTGAAACCAACTACACTAATAGCCATCTTTATAATAAGCTTTTAAAGATTGTGTAATTGGTGCTTGTTTCAGACAAAATCAGAAAAAAAATAATCAGAAAAAGTAATCACAGATTCTAAGAGAGCGTTGCACCGGAGATATTTTATTGAGAGCATTGGCTAAAGTAGATAAATCCAATGATTAGCCCAACTTTTAGGGTAGATTTTGACGCTTTGACAACCGGAGATACACGATTTTAGACGTGAACCCAAAAGTTCTAAAAGCACCACATAAAGTGCAAATGGAAAGACCAATTAGTATCCTATCCTACTAATATTACAAATGCGAAAGTTTGTGTGTGTGAATGTTTTTACTACGTATCTCCGTAATGAATAATTAAACCGATTTTGATGAAATTTAGAATGTAGTTAGTTTACGTTCCGAAACAACATATAAAGAAAGCAATGGAGACACCTTTCACTATTCAACTTTAAATATGTTAATGGAGAATAGTCAACGAGATATTCCTCCACCCGAAATGATACCCGATGCGATTGAAACTAACACAAAAAATGCTTGCCTCATCATAAAAACTACGTGTCTAGTGCACAATGTCATACGTGACCTTGAAGAATCTATTGCTGAAGACAATAATCTTACAAACATTCAGATCGAAATAGCGTCTCATAACTCCTCAAGTAGGAGAAACAACAGTTCATCACTGATTGAGAGAAACATACGCCAACAATTTTCTATTTTTGGAATAATAGATTTTAAAGTTTTATAACGTACCATAACAACCAATTTACTTATAGGTTATCAGAAGTATTATTTTTCTTCAATTCCTAGTTTTACTGCTAATTCCTTACACACTTTTTGTTTAATTATTTTATTTTTTATATAGGACATGAGCTGTTATCCATAATTCTGGTTTAAGTTGAATTTCTATAATAATATCTTCGAATGACTTGGCGCGCACATGCTTTCGTCACCGCTGCAAACACAAACTGGTTTGAACTTGCACGCGACGCCACGCTCGACGCCCGGCTCACCGCAAACAAGCACGCGCCCCACGCCGAGCCGCTCGGCTGCCTGCCACACGGGACACTCGAGTGTTTGCTTTGCATCTGTTTAACATGAACGTTGCACGCCCCGCTCCGCCGGACGTTTAAGTCGAGCGTGCACTCGGGCCTTACACTTGTGTATCTAGACGTCAGTGTGACTTAGGGCTGCCACCTTTTTTTTAAAGCAAATAGAATACTTAAGTTAAATATATTTTTTTTTTATTCTAGATAGGCAAACGTTTGACCGCCATCTCACCCGATGGTAAGTGACGATGCGGTCGACGATGGAGCATGTTTGCCTAGAAGATGCCTATTCACTCGTGACTTAAAGACTCCCATATTGTATTTATCAGGAAACACAGACTCAGGCAAGGAATTCCACCCCTTTACAGTCCGCATAATGAATGTGGAGGCAAAACGCTTCGTCCGCATTTGTGGAATATCTACCATAAAGCGGTGTCGCTTAAGAGACTGTCTCGATGTCCGATAATAAAATGGGAATGGGGGAATTAGATTGTGTAATTCCGTTGCACACTCTCCGAAATGTATCTGATAAAATACCGAGAGACTCGCCACCATGCGACGATGCCCTAAGCTCTGAAGTTTTGCATCAGTCAACTGGTCGCTGTTAATAAGTCTCTTGGCTCTTCGATCAATGATTTCAAGAGTCTCAAGTTGGTATTTAGCTGAACCGTCCCAAAGATGAGAACAATACTCCATACATGAACGCACCTGCGCTTGGTACAAGTCGAGCAATTGTTCCGGAGTGAAGTACCGTCTCACCTTTGCAAGGATTCCCAGCTTTTTGGCGGCTAGTTGGGCTTTTGTCTCAATGTAAGACCCAAAATTGAGTTTTGAGGTTAACGACAAACCAAGTAACTCAAGATGGTCAGTTACTGGTAAGAATACATCTCGAAAAGTTGGAGTCTGATCGAAAAGACTCCTTTTAGCGGAGAATAAACACGCCTGTGTTTTGGAAGCGTTAAACTTTACCAGGTTAGCATCGCCCCAATCGGAGACTGTTTTTAAGGACAAGTTTAGACGCTCAACCATTGCCTCCCTTTGTGATTGGATTTGTGCACCACTAGCACGTGCGTGGGATACATAACTCTCAACAACCGTGCTGTCATCTGCATACCCAAATATTCCGGGTTTAAGCAGGTCATTAATGTGCAGTAGGAAGAGAGTTGCAGAGAGAACCGACCCCTGAGGGACCCCGGCATTGATAGCCAATTGGTCAGACGAGCAGCCATCAATGACTACTCGAATTGACCGGTCCCTCAAGAAATCTGATATCCACACACATAGACTAGTGGGCAGGCCGTATGACGGAAGCTTACCTATAAGGCTATCATGCCAAACCTTGTCGAAGGCCTTCGAGATGTCGAGAGAAACGGCGAGCGCTTCTCCGTGTTTCTCGATGGCCTCACTCTATCCCGAATCCCATCAGGAAGCATTTTTTTCGAACCTCGGTTTGTCGGATACGAATTTCTGACATAAATGTTTCGCTTGCCGACAAATTCGGCGGTTTCTCACCTGCTGTATCCAGACGCGAAGAATCAGCAAAGAGGCTAGCGAACAAATTTGCTTTCTCTTTAGCCATATGTGCCAGTGCACCATCAGGTTTCAGCAGTGGGGGTAGTGAGGGGCGACAGAAATTCGGTTCAACCGACTTAGCCAGGGACCAGAACGCTTTACTACCAGCTGGGTACGAAGCTAGTTTGATCCCTATTCGACTAATGTGGTCATATCGAGCCTTCCGTAAAGCCAATTTGCAAGACTTAGCGGCCTTGTTAAAGGTTTTCTTCTTGACTGATATGTCCTTGACTTTGCGGTTTCGAGCGTCAACCCAGGACAGGTAGGCCTCGTGCTTTAGCGCTTCTGCGCGTCGGCACTCTGTCCTGAACCAAGGTTGAGCTTGGCCTGACATTGGCACGTCAGAGTATGGAATGAAATATTCCATCCCTTGACGCAACACAGCTGTCACAGCATCCGTGCATACAGAAGGACCATCCGAAGAAAAGCAAATAGGCCGCCAAGGATAAGACGCAAAGAACGATCGCATCTCATCCCAATCCGCTGACTTGTATCTCCACACACAATATTTTTTAGGCTAATAAAAAGTACAACATCTGAAAATAAAGTACTATTTATTTACCAGACTATTCTCTTCCACCCAACAAATTTTTGTTACATCTCTTAATTTAATTAGATAAATAATTAGTTTTTTATTATGTTAAGGCATGCTCTATTGCGTTCATCCCGCCACTTAACTTGTGCATACAACTCTTTTATTAATATTATAATTTCATCATAAAGCTCATCCATGTCAATAAAACATTTTTGCAATTTCAAAGTTTCAACTATGTGAAAAAAATATCATATTCAACATCACATTTTAAATTTATACTGCTCAGAGAAAAGAGTCAATTGGTTTGACTGAAATCAAATCACTTATCTAGATATGCTTTGTCCAAGAACAATGTGAATTTTTTATGAATTTTATGGAAAATTATTGGCGAAGAGATCTCAATTTCATTTATATTTTTAACAGTTTCATATCCAAAGCAGAGATCTTCTTTTCTTGTCACTAATTCTTTCCTTAAATTATGAATAGTACTGTTTACATGTAAAATTGTTATTTTATTCCCTTCTAAGAACTTAACAGTTTTATTAAACTCTTACAGTATGTGGAAGTAAGGTAAACATCTATCAAGTCATGATTATCACTGTTATTTAAAAATAATATATTTTGTAATATCATTGGGCAGTCTACGTCTAAGCTCACAAAATAAGTTCTGATAGCTTTTCAATTTAACGATATTGTATCTACACAAGGTAAGGGCGAGAACCACCTGGTTCCTATATGACGTTTTAGTTAAAAATCTCCATCTACCTATTTAATTCTATGATTGTTTTTAATTCTTCTGTCCAAACAGCCGAATGGAAGAAATGAGCATAGATTTATAGGATAACATTCTCAATGTCATAAGACAAAAAATTCATGGCATGTTTCATGCAATTGTGCACTATATGTGCGTGACAATTCCCCTTTATCAAGTCTGACACCAAATATTTCATGTTAGTATATAATGAATGATTTATTAATCATTGGCATTTGTATTATCAGCACTTTGACCAAAAGATAATTTTCATTGCTCCATTGACCTCTCAGTTGCATAAAACATACCATTAGCTTATTCATTTCTGTTTTCATAGAAATTAATTAATTTATTTTGGATTCCATTTTTGGCTATAAAATATTGCACAACCAATTTTATATTTTTCTTGTTAGAAGCATCTGTTTGTAGGCATAAAAATAAATTATCTGTATTCAAATCATCTATTAAGTTTTGTAAATGTACATAGGGCACCAACACCTCTGTAACTAAAGCTTCCATTTTGTTCCTAGCTAGACGAATACTTGTAGCTGTACTAGAATTAACATTAATAATTTTATTTAGCTTAACTGTACAGTCCATACTATTGTAGGACGGACAAATTATGTTTAACAGTGTGATATGTTAAAGCTAGCTCGGCTGCGGTAACATCATCTTTATCACTGCAAAATGAACAAGCCGTCCAGATGATTTTTTCAGCTCAGATTTTGATTTGTGCTGTTTGGTTTAAGATGTTGCCTAGCCTACAAAATAATAATAAACTCTTCACCTACCACACCCACCAACCAGACGAAAATAACAACCAAACTATACCTACCAAAGTTTTATTATGTTGGTAAATATATCCATGCTTATTTACGCCACCCCTACTCATATGTCTTATCTAATATCTTTAAACTAGCAATTCTTGTATGTGTAATCAGGATCTCGGAAACGACTCCAAAGATTTTCATGAAAGTTACAGATTAGGGGGTTTTCGGCCCAAGGAATCGATTTATCAACGTTCCAGGTCCGAGAAATGCTCGGTTCCCAAACTGCATTTGAAAACCGGGTTTAAGAAACTATCAGCGCCATCTATTACGCCATGAACGATGTAAAAAAACTGTTTCTACTCAACACTAGATGGAGCTTTCTGAGGCTACAAATTCAAACACATTCTACCAAAAACAAAAAACCGAGCAAAGCTCGGTCATCCGTATATTTCCAACTGAAAGTAACAGTAAAGGTCACATGATATTGAAATTGACATTGGCTTTTTAGGTTACGTTCTAAAGCAGTCCGTTCCGTTACATGTAAAAATATGAGTCTATTTAAAAAAATCTTCACAAGTAAAAATAAAGTATTTCACGTGCTTTGCTGCTCTCATAAAGTACGATTGACCAAAATAGAGTACAATACTTTATTACAAAGTACGGGTGGCAACCCTAGTATGACTTGACGCCGCAAAGCGCCGCGCCCTGCGCGCATCCGCGTTTTTTTTATTAATTTTGGATTCGCAATCTTGGGCATTTAGCCAGTGTCAAGTTATAATATATTTCAAGTGTATTTCGTATTAAAAGTCCTAGTCACAAGTCACAGTGAAAGTCAAGTAAAAGAGTCAACGTCCAGTCATAGTCAAGTCATGCCCTTGTAAAGTGGTAGACATTTTACTAGAATTTCTATAGGAGTTTGAGAGCGAAGGAAAAAAACACGTATTTCAACTTTGTATGATTTGTCTACACATATGCACGTTAGAAAGTATTATCGGTTAATAATCGACCATTATTACACAAAATCAAAAACGTCATTTCAGTTTCGCGGCAAAACTCTAAAATGCGATTAAAATAAGAATAGGACTGGTCTAGCGCCATATTGTGTCACAACTAAAACTTGGTACAGTGTGCAAAAAAGAAATGATAATACACATTGCTTATATTTGTTATATTGTAATAACACCTAAATTAAATAAGAAAACAAGTAATCATAGGTAGGTAAACTATACAGTAAACACAGGACGTAAGTATTTTTTTTGCTAACGTATTTTAATTTGAATCGCTCAGCTTGTAGCAGTTTCCAAATGCTTCACTAAGCTTCCGAGTACATCACGCGGTAAACCTGTCCAAATAAAGTTGTGTAAATCGTGACGGCGTCTTTGCTGCCATTCTTAAACAATTGCCAAAAAAGCAACAATAGGTTCTGTATTTAAAGGTCAAGAGTACCTAACTTAGAATACAGAATAAACTAGAATCAACATGACGCCGTAATTGCATGACACGCACTGTGTCCAAAAACTAGTGTAACGTCGCCCACCCGCCTCACTTCCCACCCGCGTAATGATGCTAGCTAGCTCTGAAAGGCTTTACTGCTTTTCGGAATAATATTAAAGAAGTGAGTCTTATTGTCCAATCTTGAAGATATATTTTTTTGGTCTAATTTATATAGTTACTATGAATTGGCGCTCCATACTCCACAGGGGGGTAGGGTGTCGACAATGCAACACAAAAAAATATAAAAAACACTTTAAAAAAAACATTTTTTTTTGATAAGTTTTTAAAGAGCAGATCTACAATTAAAACCAATTATCCAACTCGTGAACTCAAAAATAAAAAACAATACAACTAAAACAGTTAGCGAGTCCTTCGTTTCTACGCCGCAGGTAGCGAATTCGATTCCCGACACGAGCACAATTTTTCTCCTCAAAGGAATTTCGTGTTTCTTGTTCTAAGTGTGACTCGGCTGTCAATGTGACTCGGCAGTTCGTAGGTTATGAATGACCATGACTCTTTGAACTTAGTGTAGGTAATGCTGTGAGTGTAAAAGTGTTTGTTTTGATTTGAAAAAAACTATTTAGGTCTTGTTCACTTATTAAAATTGGTCATTGATAGCGCAGTGTACAATAATACTAGGTTCGACTGCACGCGGACGGGCATTGACCCGACATTCGCCCCGACGCGCACGCATTGATGATAGTGGTGCCGCACAGCGTCACCTGCGTTAACATATTGTTGCATGCGAACAATAACAGTTGTTTTAGTTGTATTGTTTTTTGAGTTTACGTGTTGGATTGGATAATTGGTTGTAATCGTAGCTCGGCACTTTAAAATATTTTATTTGTGTTGCATTGTCGATACCCGACCCCCCTGTGGAGTATAGAGCGCTAATTCAAAGTAACCTTGTATGTATATATTTTTTTAATCTTCAAACTACGTGCCAATTGCCTATATTTCCTTAAACTAAATTAAAATTATATACAGCAAAGAACCAAGTTACAAGACATCGAGCCTATAGGTAACTCAAGTGCTCAAGCCCACTACCAGTGTGTAGCGTTCCCATCATGCTGGCGGCATTGCCTCTCTGAATTGCAATGCTAATACGTTGAGCCAAATAAGTGCCAGCATTTTGATCACGCGTCGCTTAAGAAAGAAGATATATTAACATTTATGTCTGATCAGTTGGCAATCAATGCCGGGGTTCCTCAAGGGTCTGTTCTCTCAGCAACGCTTTTCCTGCTGCATATTAACGATCTGCTGAAGCCCGGTATATTTGGGTATGCAGACGACAGCACAGTTGTTGAGAGTTATGTATCCAACGCACGAGCTAGTGGACCACAAATCCAGTCACAAAGGGAGGCCATGGTTGAGCGTCTTAACTTGTCCTTAAAGGCAGTCTCCGATTGGGGCGATGCCAAACTGGTCAAGTTTAATGCCACCAAGACACAGGCGTGTTTGTTCTCTGCAAAGCGGAGTCCATTTGGGTAGCAGACCATCTCGAGTTACTTGGTATGACCTTAACTTCCAAGCTCAATTTCGGAACTTGCATTGAGTCAAAAGCCCAACTAGCCGCCAAAAAAAGCTGGGAATCCTCGCAAAAGTGAGACGGTACTTCACACCAGGACAGTTGCTTAATTTGTATCAAGCACAAGTCCGCTCATGTATGGAGTACTGTTCTCATCTGTGGGATGGTTCAGCTAAGTACCAGCTTGAGGCTTTTGATACCATAGAGCGAAGAGCCAAGAGGCTCTTTAACGGCGAGCAGCTGGCCGATGAAAGGCTTCAAAGCTTGGGACATCGTCGCAAGGTAGCTAGTCTCTCAGTATTTTATCGGATACATTTCGGAGAATGTGCCAAGGAATTATACGATCTAGTTCCCCCATCCCCATTCTATCATCGAACAAGCAGGCAAACTGCTAATCGACACCGGTATGTGGTAGATATTCCACAAATGCGAACAAAGCGTTTTGCTTCTACATTTATTATGCGAACCGCAAAGGATGGAACACCCTACCTGAGTGTTTCCTGATGAGTACAATATGGGAGACTTCAAGTCGCGAGTAAATAGGTATCTTCTAGGCAAGTTTGCTCCATCGTCGACCACATCATCGCTTACCATCAGGTGAGATAGTGGTCAAACGCTTGTCTATATTGAATAAAAAAAATAAAAAAATATTTGTGTATCTCAATATCTATAAATAAATATTATTAATTGGAATACTATTAACAATAGTAGAATCAACAATTTTTATTTAAATTACCATGGTAACTATAACACATTAATATTTTTATTTTTTAAATCTTTATAGCCATTAGATTACACCAATAATAAAAAAATATTATTTAAATCCTTTGAATTAGGAATTTTAATGCATGAAATGTAATAAAAATACATGGAAAATTAAAAATAGCAAACCGCATATTATTGATTAGACTGATTCGTGACGTCAGTCCACACAATTTGAAGTCAGTGATTATGTAACTTTTCTTACACGTAGCCGTGATTGGATTGTGTATGTCACAAAAATAACGTTAAAATGGTCGCGTTTTAAATTGGTTGAATCTGTTAGCATTAACAGATATTTATTTCAATATTAAATATAATATTTTTTTTATAACATAATTTTATTTTCGACAATGTATTAATTTCAACGATCTATAAAATTATGTTTGCATTTTCTCTATTGTTTGTTTTATTATCTTTAATTTCAATGACTAATGTGTACGTGGTAATTTTAACCATTTTTTACATATAAATATAGATATATAGAACAAACAACTTTCATACAAACGTTTTCACCCGTTTAACGTTTTAGTACACATCTACGTACCAAACAAATGTACCCTCCAAATTTCAAGTCTCTATGACCAGCGTTTTAGGGTGTACTTGTCTCTAAATCAGTCACTCGCTGAATCTGTATTCTTTATATTTACTCGATGTATTAGATTATGAACTGCGACGACCTTGACATCTATAATAAAAAAATCAAGCTTGATGATTATTTCATACAACCTCAAGAAATAAAAATGAACACTAAATAAAACACGTTTAGAGGTAACTATAACTTTTATTACTTTCACCAAATGTAAGATAATGAACTTGTAAAAATGTAATGCCATAAGTAACTAAAAGTAGGGAAAAACTAACGGTCATGTTGGTAACACCAACAAATTGCACGCCTTATTTTATACGAAAAATTTGAACGGAACAATTAACTCAATATTTAAATTAATCGATATCTGATTGCGGTACTTACAGATGTTATGTGATTCCATCTTGTTTATTTTTTAGCTCAGCGGTATTTTTGCAGGTAGGAACGACACAGGAAGGCAATATTCTATATTTTTGCCAGGAAACTGAAACAACACTATAATTCTTTATGACGTTCACAGATTGACTGATCATCTGAATTTGAAACCATTCTATCCCTGGATATTTTGTTTCATTTTTTTGTTTTAATTTTTGCTTTGCTATCTTGTGCATTTAGCCAGTTTCAAGTAATAAAATAATTCAAAGTCCTAGTCACAAGTCACAGTCAAAGTAAAGTAAAAGAGTCAAGGTCAAGTCATGCCCTAGAAAAGTGGTAGACACTTTACTAGAACTTCCATTGTAGTTTTCAACTTTTTATGATTTGCCTACACATATAAACGTTTATTAAGTATTAAGAAAATAAAAAACGCCATTTTTTCACTTTTATGGCAATACTCTTTTTGTTTTTTCAGTTGTTAGTCTGTTCGGGGCTTCTATGTAGTTGTATTCTAAGCTCTTGACACAGGTTTTTCTATGTCTTTTTATACTCGTCTGAAATCCACAAGAATAAACCGACTCACTGATTGTACTTACATTCACGTGCTAATCTTTTACTAATTACTGTAATTAGCTAGTAATTTTCCATGAAATTGTTTCATTCTAGCTGTATAGTGAATAATAATATAGCTATCAATAATAATAAATAACAACAATCAATCGTTAACGTTAGCACGAATCGAATAAGAAAATAAATTGTCCCTAAAAATTTTCCAAATATTTTTTTTACGAACGCTAAATACGATTAATTTGTCAACGGCTCAAAAATCAAAACGGCCATGTGAAGGCTATCTGGAATGGCTATAATGGCCGACACCTGATGTACTGGGAGCCGAAAGTTGTAATTTTTACTACGGTATAAGGAACTACAACAACTTAATTCAACAGAACCAGCAGGAACAAGTCATCTCAATTTTGTAAAAAAAAGACCTCGATAAGGCTCCGGACATATATAATATGAGTTTATATGGTAATTGGTAGGAAAAACTCTTCTATTATTAATGAGTCATACATGAGTTTTGGTATTCGATTTCTATTTATATTTCTATTCTATTCAATATTTCGTTTTATCACTAATCAGTTAACACTTTTATAAAAATAATTAAATAATATCATGAAATTAAGTTGCTATATTCGTACGATTTTTAATAGTAGATTGTATGTAGGTACTTCTTTAATGACCATCAAAACTTAAAAATTGAGATTTTAAATAATTCCATTAAAATTCCAGCAGAAGCTATCGAATACAATGCGAACTTTGATGGGAATAACAATTTGTTTACGCATTTTTCTTTTGTAGTTATTTATTTTTACCATTTGTAATTCTAAGTATAGGTATAAATATAGAATAGGAATGAGCTAGCTCTAGTTGTAAAACTGGACCATACTAATGTTGTAAGCCTTATGACTGCATTTATTGTATTGTCGCATACCTAGTTAGCACAGTTGTCAAATTTCTGCCCTCTGCGCTGTGGTTATGATTACCGTCGGGAGTACAAATTTCCTTCCCGATGGACATTTGTACTTCTGGTTCTGGGTGTGATATGTAAATATTTCCGGCAATCCAAAACACAAGCCTTTGAACTTAGTGTGCGGACAGCCCCACAGTCTGCGTGCGTTGATTATATTGTATTAATCTTTACATTTATGAATGCTTAATGGTTCTTCAAACATTAATTTGAAATTGTTTTGGTGCATTATCTGAATGTTAATGTTTTTTGATGGAACATTAAGCCACCAACTGTTTAAAGTTGGTAATATATTTTTATTTCAAGCAAAATTGTACATGCAGTTTTGAAGAAGGTATAGTACCGTTAAAACAAAAAAGGTTTGCGTTGATACAGTCATTCGCATCGATTTGCCCTGTTTGGCAATTACTTGTTTACTAGTAGACGGTAGTGACAGTCGCTTAGCCATGATGCCACACCCGCAAATGAGTTACCCCGCTCCGATTAAGATATTGTTTCGTCTGTGATTGTCGGATTGTCACATATAGCAAGCCGAGCGAACCTTGTTCAAAGGACCGTAAAATTTATATCCCGGTAATAAATTTTGTATGCATATTTTTGCATATTCGATCTGAATACAATAACGTCCGTTCATATTCGGGTACTAACTTGTCAGCATATCACAGTGTTGAAATCTATTTTGTTTTTATATAATATTTACTACTTTTAATAATGGGTTTAATTTTGATTGACGCTTGCTCCTCGGCATTCATTTTTATTTATTTATATACATCTTTTTAAACACACACACACACACACACTCCTAAGGGTTTTGCTCCATCTGCGCACAGAATATAAACAAACGACCTACTTGCTATTTAGACTCAGTTGCATAAGAAAACACCTATGTTTCTTTTTTATTCGATCGTCGCCATAATGTCAAAGAATGAGTGCAAATATTAATATTTTAGATATGGCACAGACATTCTCACTTTTATGTTAAGAAACAATCACACCAATATCCAAATTGAACTTTGGTAAAATATTTAAGATTCAATATTCCCATTTCTTATAAACGAACTTATTGGGAATTCACAACAAATACTTTGTAGTAGAGTCAGGGTATTCAAATATAATATCGCATCTTCATAATTTGCTTGTAATTTAAGTTATTAATAGAAATGTAACAAGGGAAACATAAAATCAGTTTTTTGCGCAAGTTTATAGGGTTCAATCTGGTATTGCATCGTTACGGTACGTTGTAAAGCTGCTATATTAAAATGTACATGTATCTAAATAAATTTGCGACCAATTAAAAACGGCTGGCAATCAGGACACAGAAAGTTGCTAGATTACAGGCATGGTACGGAATAGTACGGATGCAATACGTATGGAGACAGTGCGATGACTACTGATCATTTGCTCTCGTTAAGTAATAAACTAGTAGTTAGCCCTGAACTCAGACTTTACGCCTACATTGCCTACACTAGCTGACTTGGGTGGTTTAGCGCTTTTTCCGTCCATCTATCAGGCATTTAGCGTCTAAGCCAAACGAACGAAGTACCTACCTTAACATCGAGTTAGTTCGACAAATCAATAACACATAAGCTCCCAAAAACAGATATCACCATCATGTGAATGATGAAGGCCATCCAGCTCCTCGAACACACGTTAAATGGAGTGAAAAGACTAAAAAAAACAAAACTCTGAACTGATATTTTAGTGTTAACGTATTATTGCAGTGTAGTGTTTTATAAGTGCTGCTCATAAAGTAAAAAATGTACAGTGTCTTCGCCGTTATAAAAGTGTAAATTTAATGATAGTTATTACATATTTATACAAAATAAAAATAGAAACACTCTATCGTTCCCCATAATAGCAAAAAATATTTAAAATAGCGTATTATGTGTTAATCCCTGTTCCGAGCTACATATATTTTAGGATTATCTAATCGTATTTTCATTTTACACAATTTTGGATTACCAAATTTACACAATTTTTACAAACTTGTTCATATTTTCTATAGAAATTTGATTCAACATTTTGATTTCTATACTTTTAAACTTAAAATCCTATCAGATGTTTTTAACATCTAACATAACATATTATTTCATTGAAATCTAATTTATGTTATGTTAGAATAAGTTTAAGTTAATGCTCATTAATAAAAACTGAGTGATAGTAATGCCATAATTAATTCAGAGCAACTTCATTAAATCTAGATTAACTCCATCAATTATCGGGCTAATTACTTATCATATTATACGATTCCGTGGATGACAAGGTTGATTGCTCTCCAATCAGTTTATGTGTCTACAAGGTATACCTGATTAAATTGACGCAGAGTTGCGTACATATCTTTTGAACCGTGTAAATGTGATAATTAATTGCGTTTCAGAACTACCTACACGTATAAGAACTTAGGAATAAAATTTTAATGGTAATTAAATGAATTTAGCAATATGCATTATGGTCAGATCTTGATCAAACTAAAATGGGACAACATGGAAAGCACCAGCTTTAAAATAAAATAACCCTATTAATCAAAAAATCATATAACCGCTCATAGTACAATTGCAACCTGAATATATATAGTGACTTTACACTGTTTATAAGTTTGAGAAGACTGGATTTCAAAATGTATGGTAAGTCGTCATCCTTTAGACAGCCGATTATACGTGAACAGTCGAACACCCTTCTCATAGATGGATAAACTGCCAATAATTCCGACAGAAGTGATAATCACCATCACGATAGCTGCCCATTCATCTTGGCATCTGCCATTCAGCCCGCATCGCATCCGATGTAAGATGACTATACTTTCCTTTTAGTATGGAATGTCTCAAGGAGCACTAGGGAATCACGCAGAGTAGAGGGCGTCATATCTAAAACGGGTCGCTTCTCATACAAATAATTTACACCATGTTACATACACAAACGTTTGACAACTTTGGTGAAGTGGCATTCTTTTTTAAGTATGGGCAAACTCTTACTCGATTTAAGTTAAAATCTAAGGAGCTCTAAATATATGGATGGAGGTGGATAGGACTAATAAAACATTTTGACGTAAGTGAATATGCAACACTAACAATATACAATTCTGTAAATAATATATAGACAGGTACGTGCATTATTTATTTAATACCTCTGAGCTTACAAGTTGTCTATAATATCTTCCTGTAAAGAAAAAGATTTTTCCGAATGAAAGTAATTTCTGGAAGGAGTTGACTTTAATCCAACTTTGAATTTCAAACGAAATTTTCGATATCATATCATATTTCAAGAAGGACCCCACGTCATTCTAGGTCTAGCACATTTATTTAAGATCCTCGGCCACATTCACTTGTAATCTGATAAGATAATGATAAAACGCTAGCCTATCAGATATAAAAAAATATGCAAAAATAAATAGTAGTTAGAGATTCTTGCAGACATTGTTTTATCAAATTTG